>OY787607.1:7547434-8994934 GCA_963678935.1 Umbilicus rupestris | reverse complement strand
TCCGAGTAGCAGTTATGTACTTGGTGAGCTTTGAAGGTATGGCAGTTGTGTTCTTGCTCTTAGAAGAATTTCTAAAATGCTGTTGAGCATATTCCAGCAAGGTTTACTGGTCAGAGGAAGGAGATTTGCATTGAAGATATTAATCAAATCTAATCTCCTAGATTTTAGGAGATAATTGATCTTGTGGATCAATGGCCTAAACCTGGAAACTGCTTAAAGTGGTGTGGGTATTTAAGCAGAAGGTGTTAGGGCTGAAGAGGGTGATCGAAGCTGAGTGATACACGAGAGTAGACACAGATTTCAGAGAAGGAACTTTCTGGGTGCTACGGACGTTGTTCTTCGATCAAACACACACGGGCAGAGCGTTGAGCGCAGAGCTGTGGTGAGCATTGCAGAAGAGAATCAGGTCTTGCAGAGACTATTTGTGCATTGATCTGGAAGCCAATTCAGAGCTGTGGAGCTTGTTGGTTGATCAAAGGCAGCCGCGGAAGAACTGACGGGTGGAAGGCTCGGTGGAGGTTCATGCGGAAGAACTCACTAGTGACAGGTGGTCACTGAGTGAGGGGGAGTTACTCAGAGTGTGCAGCGCTCTTAGAGTGGTTCGATCGGCTCGGCAGAAGGCCTTGGAGCGACGCGGACATTGTGCTTCAGCTGTGTGTTACAGCTGTTGCTGCAGCAACTCTGCTGAGTAGTGTAGTATAGAATAGGCTAAGTTCTTTGAGAAGATTGTAGCTATTCTAGACTGACATACTGTAGAGGGTGTGCTGACACAAATCAGAGCTTGTTCTGATTGTGTTGTGTGATCCACACGGGGTTAAAGTAGCATAGGTTGCGTGCGTTGTAACCGAGTGTGCTTGGGACCTTTGATTGAGTGGATTGAGGACTGGAGAATAGTCCTCCCCAGACGTAGGCAGTTTGGCCGAACTGGGTGAACAAACCTGTGCCTTTGTTCATTGCTTGCTGAGATTATTTCTTGTGAACAAGAGTGTGCTGCAGCAACTGCTAGTTCACAAATCTGTCTAAGTGAGACGCTGTGAAATTTTAATTGGTATCAGAGTGAGAACTCGACACACAGAGTTAAAAGATCCTACAGTGTCTCTGAAGAAGCCAAGACAATGAAGGAAGGACAGAGCAGAAGCAGACCTCCATTATTGGAAGAGAGCAATTATGGATATTGGAAAGCTAGAATGAAAGCCTTTCTCAGGGCTATTGATGAGAAGACATGGAGAGCTGTTGTGGTTCAGTGGTCTCCTCCAATCACCATGGATGAGCAAGGAGTGACAAGAATAAAACCTGAAGAGCAGTGGACTGCTGAAGAAGGTGCTGCAGCAACTGGTAATTCAAAGGCTTTGAATGCAATTTTTGCTGCAGTGGATGCTAACAATTTCAGGTTGATATCAAATTGTGACATGGCCAAGCAAGCATGAGAGATTCTGCAAACTGCCCATGAAGGAACTGATAGAGTGAAGCTGTCAAGACTCCAGATAATTGCCACACAATTTGAGAATCTGAGGATGCTGGATGAAGAAACAGTCACTGAGTTTAATGCTAAACTCTGTGATCTTGCAAATGAAGCTCATGCTCTTGGTGAGCCCATCCCTGAAGAAAAGCTTATCAGAAAGGTTCTCAGATCATTGCCCACAAAATTCGACATGAAAGTGACAGCTATTGAGGAAGCGCAAAATGTCAGGTTCATGAGGTTGGAAGAGCTGATGGGGTCTCTCAAACAATTTGAGATGAAACTGGTCAAAGAGGACACCACTTCCAAGGACAAAAATGTTGGATTGAAAGCTGAAGCAGAAATCAAGCAGACAGTTCCAGATGATCAGATGAGCATGCTTGTTAAGAACCTTGGGAAGCTTCTGAAAAACATGGAATCCAGAACTGAGAGAAGCTCTTCCTCGCGAAGACAATTCAGAAGGGGCAGTGCATGTCAAGCTAAACGCTTTGTATTGGTTGGGCATGATTCTATGAGTATTTCCTTTGAGACTTGTGCTTAATGCATAGTTTGTTTGCTTGTATTAATTCTGTGCACACGGTTGGCAGCTAGCTGCATGAGTAGGGGAAGCCTTGAACCGCAATCTTACTCGTACTACTTGTCTGTTATATGTTAAACTAGTTGGTAGCTTGACGGTGACAACTAGGAGTAACGCGCTAGGATAATCAGTTGCTACTGTGACAGGATTCTTAGCTGCTTAGACTAGTTTCAAGAATTAATAGCTCATGAACTTTGATCGGAACATGCGCACATGTTAGGAAGCCTTGATCGGACACTAACTTCAGTAAATCGAACTATAGACGTTTAGAGTCAATGATAAGGAATACATTCATAGAGGATTGTCTGCACCGATACTTCTCATAGTCATAATACTTAATCTGTACTGCCTGCGCACGTCTCGTGCAAATTCTGCGTTCACTACTGTTTATTCGCGCACCTGCGCAACCCAACCACTCACAACCCAATTTTCGTTAAGTTGTTGGTACTAGTTAGAACGAGTCTGCTTCCTCCTTGTGGAATCGACCCTGACTTAGCCGCTGTACTAAGTGGAGAAGGAAGGATTAATTTGACGCGTACAACAACGCGCGATCAGAGGTCAATCTATCAGCAGAGGGTGGTGAAGCACCCTTAACAACTGACAAGAGTCCCAGCCAGAGTGACAAAGAGAATGCTTCAGCAGATGCCGGGTATAGCTCTGACTCTGAAGAAACATTACTCGAGCTCAGAACCAAGAAGGCCTTGGATAGACATGTTACAGTGATTCCTACTTCTCCATCACAAAAAGAGGCGTCAGCTACCGACATTAGCATCAGTGAAAAAGAAATAGCAGAAGAGCCCCCAAAGAACCAGTAAGCAAAGGGAAGGAGCCTCTGATGGTTAGCTCCTCCACTGATAAGGAAAATGAATCAGAAGACTATACGTCATATGACTTCAGGGTTGCACCAATTCCCCGACCAGAGCCATCCACAACAAGATCCGTGCATTCACCAATCAGACCAAACAAATCAGGGATTGATCAACAAGGCATTTGGTTCTAGGATAAGAAAGTTGCAAGGACTTGGGAAATGGTCAATCGAAGAACAGTTGTCCCAGAAAAGATACTGGAGATTGGAAGGTATCGGATTCCTGAGGTGATCACTCGTCTAAGAGACGTAAATTTGCTGAACTCTTTAACTATTGCCAAAAGATATAGCTTACATTTGGTAAAAGTGTACCTAGCAAATATTCTTAGCGACTTTGGAGAAGTAGGCAGTTTATTGTATGGGGCTAGTTTTAGGAGGAGGCTGAAGGTAGTGATCACACCCACAGTGATCAACAAATACTTGAGGATAAGTGAGACGGCTAGCCCCACCAGCGGATGTGAGTCCAGACACCCTAGCTGTAAAGCTCACTAGTGGCCTATGAAAAAGTTGGGTGGCACACAATTTGGGAGCTGCAGACTTGATAACGAAGTACTCAATTCTTTAGTCTTTTGCGGTAAGAAACTGGATGCCCAACTCCCACAAAGGCAAGGTAAGCAGGGCCATGGCGCTGCTGTTGTTCAGCATTGGGGAGAGAAAGCAAGTCAATCTGAGACAGATTATCTTCGATTAGATTGCTGCTCATGCCAATAACCCGAAATCCATCTTGAGCATTGGATTTCCCTCACTGATATATGAGATCATGATCAGTCAGAACAAGGAATTGATTGCTGCCCCCAAAGATTATCTGAAGCTCTGCAGATGTTTCTGTTAGACCACAAAGTCTTCAAAGGCAGACATGTGGTGGATGTGATTGAAGAGAGCCTGCCCTGATATCAGCCCTAGAAGATACAGAGAATGCTGAAGCACTTCCTGATACTCATGCTTAGGCCGTGGATGCAGTTCTACGACAAAGAATTATCATCCACCTTAGATCAGAGCATGCTTACCTGACAGTAGAGGCCAAGAAGATTTTCATGCGACGAAAGCGGATTGACAGACTACTCCAAAACGTTGAGTTCCCAGATGCTAGCAGCTCTGCCCCTACCTAGCCATGAGAGTGATCGAAGCCCCCCGACAATTGTGCCAAAAAAGGGGAGAAGATTGTTAGAACAGAAACGTTAACCTTGACCCGCTCCTTGAACCAACTTACTTTTTGATGTTTAGATATCTTGAGGAACTCTAAACTCAAATGTAATAATTAGAGCAGCTATCTAGTATAGTTAGATTTATGTCAGGTTAACGTTAGTAGTGTTGTTGTAGTTATAGTTTTGTCAAAATGCCAAGGGGGAGACTGTGGAGTTATGGCATCCCTTAACAAAACTACACAATATTACCCTTCAGCAATCCCTGAAGATTTAAAGCTGGAGCACAATCTGAAGAACTGGCGAGATACAGCAACCAAGCACAAGGATTTGCTACAGCACTCTGTGGATCACAAAAGCTAGGCAAACTGGGCAAAAAGCAAAAGACAAATTCTGCTACAGCAACCCGTGTTGATCTGAAGCTAGAGCAGACTGGGCAAGTATCCTGAAGATTCACGAAGTGTCCCTAGAAAGTGCGACGTCATCAAGTGGCCCGCAGATGTCATCATACGGTCGAAGGAAATCTTAACAGATAAAGATTCCAAAGTCCAATTTAGGAAATGGAATCTTTAACAACCTTGCAAGAATCTAGGAAGAGATTCAGATAATGATGTGCTGCCCTACGAATTCTAAGGCAACAAGGTTTCCATCGCTGGCTATCCACGAAGCTATAAGAGCAAGACAGAGGCAATCCCATGAAGACGGATCGAACAATGAAACCGAAGCAGAGAATACTCACAAATAGAGTTGTAAGCAGAGGGCTGAAGGTTTTTTGAGGTGCACGAAAGAGATCAGAACTCGCTATATTTGATCAAGATTTGATCCACAGAATTCAACTGGAGCGTGGCTCGTTGGAGGATCAAACAAAAGCTTCGGAGAACAACTATAGACAAATCTGTGGCAGGCTGTTGAAGACACGACCGTCTCTTCTTGATATTGTCAGGTGGGCATTGATCAAGGGGGAGCAGATTCTGAGTTGAAGGAACTCAGAGAGAGACGGACTGATTGGCAGAGTGTGCTGGAGAAGTCGTCTACAGAAGTTACAGCTACTCTGAGATAGAGTGTGCTGAAGCATTTTGTGTAATGCACATTGTATTAGGGTAGGCTAAGTCTGAGTGTCAGACTGTAGCTATTCCTTACTAGAAGTGTGTAGGTAGCGCGAAGAGAGTCTGTGTGAGCAAAAGATTTCGACTAGGTGAGAAGTAGAGGTGAGAGTCCTTTGTACTTTGAATCGTGATTGTGGAGTCTTGAGTATCGGAGAGTAATCCTCCCCAGACGTAGGCAAGTTGCCGAACTGGGTGAACAAATCATTTGTATCTTTCTTATTCGTCAGAAGAATAATTTCAGCTGGAAGATACAGAGAGTGTGATCGCGCGTCGTTGTGCGCGTCAAATATAATTCCTTCCTCTCCCACTAGTACAGCGGTTAAGTAAGGGTCGATCTCCACAGGGAGCAAGCAGTGAGTCTCAGCTAGTAACCTACACTTAAGAAAACGGGGGTTGCGTGAGTGATTGGGGGTTTTGCGCGATGCGCGAATAACAGCGAATATCGTGACTCAGGGAATTGCACTAGACGTGCGCAAGCAGTAGAGATGAAGTACTATATTTATGAGAAATATTGGGCAGACAATCCTCTATGAATGCATTCCTTATCATCGACTCTAAACATCTATAGCTTGTAGTTTACTTGGGTTAGTGTCCGGTAAAGGCTTCCTAACACGTGCGCATGTTCCGTTCAAAGTTCATGTGCTATTAATCCTTAGAACTAGACTAAACAGATGCGAATCCTGTCACAGTAGCAGCTGCCTACCCTAACTCGTTACTCCTAGTTGTCACGGTAAGTTTGCGGTTCAAGGCTTCCCCTACGCGTGCAACTAGTTTAACATGCGACAAGCGAGCTACACAAGTAAGTTTGCGGTTCAAGGCTTCCCCTACTCATGCAACTAACTGTCTCAGTGCGCGCAGGATTAATACAAATAAATAAACTATGCATTAAGCTCAAGTCTCAAAGGTCATACATCATAGATTCATGCCCGACCAACACTAAGTGTTTAGCTAGACATGCTAGTGGTAAACATCATAAAATAGTAAGTAACAAACTACTGTATCCAAGAAAACGGTAGCAAACAGTGCGTGCAGGGTGTCTTCTCGGCTGGCGCAGTCGGCTGGCGCAACTCTCCTTGACAGGTCCGTGTGTTTTTCAGTTCTGCCGCACAGTGCCGCTGGAATGTCACTGAGTGATGGTGTCCGCCTCGCTGTGTTCTCTTTTGAAACCCTAGACTTTCTTTGTTTAAATAGTGCCCCAGGAAGTTCATCTTTTGGCAACTTCCAAGTCTGGTCACTGGGACTTTGCGCCTGGCGCACAGCATTGATTGGCGCAATCGGGTGGCGCACCTCTGCTGTCCTTCGCCATTTCTTCTTTTGTTTGCACCGCTAGCTCCACAGGCTGATCTTTCACTCCTAGAACGCTGCCTGTTAGCGCGTATCCGACTTAAGGACTCGTTCTGACCTGATATACAAAAATAGTGGAAACGAGTAATCTTGCCCATAAAATATTGCAAACAAGCATGGGTTTATGATCTAAATAACATGTATAACTAGGCTCTATCAAACCCCCCACACTTACCCCTTGTTCGTCCCGAACAAGTACTGAAACGCGGATACAATTACCTTTTCTGGAGACTAGCGCACAGCCCTTGCATTCTAGCGCAAGATGCACAGTTGCTTCAACTTGTGCTGCTCTATCACCTGCGCACAACTGCACTCAATAGTTCTAATATAATAATCCCGAAATTTCGTTACCTCTCAGCCGGGATGAAGGTCTTTGGATGACTGGGAGATAGCTCTTCTTAGGCTCCTGGTTGTCAGCTCCCGCTCCGAAGATAGGTATATGGTTTCTTGCGCGAGCTTCTTCCAGTGCGTGATTCGTTCGCACACTTCCTGGGAACCTGAGCCTTTGATGATATCCTTGTGGTCTTGCGCACGCCGGTACTAGGTAGTGCGCATGCTGATTCTTTGTAACGCACATCATTTGCTTCTGTTGGTATTTTCTTTTGTACAGCTTCCTTTCCAATATTTTTTTTTTATTCCCAGAACAGTTCCAATCTCAGCCTTCGGATAGCAGCTATGGAACTCGTTCCGCTCTCCCTCCTTGGTTTGTCTGCGCCGGTCAGCGCACGCGTTTACATCCGCGCCCGCTTTCCTTAGCTTGACATCCAGAGAGAAGGTGGTCTGTTTTCCCACCTCGCCACGCTTTGGGTATTTTGCCTTTTGCATCCGCGTGACTGAGCGCGCTCTTTTGTTCCGAAGGTTGCGAAGCACCGGCCTCTACTAGCGCAATCGACCATATACCTCGCCTTCGAAGCAGAAGCGACTAACCGCCTCTCTGGAGCATTTCTATCAACTCCACATCCCCTGTATATCCCAACTAACAGGAGCAGAAAAAACGAAAAAATTATGCTAAAACAGTAGATAGCAGTGCACACAATACGGATAGCGCAAAACAAGCTGGAGCGCATGCGCATCCTGCACCTTAGCGCACTACTGCTACTAGTTTTCTTCAACTTAACTAAGCTATACTAAAAATGCTAAAAAACATGAAATGTAAGAGTAACGCCCCCCCCCCCCCCCCCCACACTTGAACAGAGACGTGTCCCCACGACTCAAGCTCAGGCGCACGGAGGCTGCGCACATGCATGCAATGCAACGAAAATAAAGAATATAAGAGTGAACACCAATAGTCACACAAAATATAGCAAGGGAGTCACAGAATGTAGGGCACAAATATTCAGCACACCTAATAGTCAAATAGACGCAGCAAAATAAAAGACAACACCCTAAAGAAAATCACTGCGCCTCCCCTCGGCCTTAGAAGTTCCCCGAGCTAGACGCTGCTGCTGACCCATGCGCCTCATCCTCTGAAGAATCAGTCATGGAGTCGGTGCTGGAGGATGGTGGCACAATGGTGAGGGGGTCAGGCTGCTCGTCCTCGGAAAGTGACTCCCATATGGAATCGGAGTCGACGCTGGGAAAGTTAATTGGGGACTCCGGAACAGAAGGCCGGGCAGGGGCAACTACTGGTGGTGGTACCGGTGCTGGTTCAGGTGCAGGCGCTGCTGGGGCTGCTGGTTCTGGTGCGGGCGCTGCTGGGGCTGGGGCTGGAGAGGGTGCTGGAGCTGGAGCTGCTGAAGTTTCTGGGGTTCGGGTAGGAGGTGGATGGTGCAGGCTGAGGAGAGGGGGAATTGCGTCTCCAAATTTCCACCCGGATGGTGGACTCATACTTAAATCCGCCCCCTCTGGCGCTAAGTATTCGAGCACGCGCATGACGTTGAACAGCATGCGCTGCTCGGCAGTGGCCTCCTCAGGCGCCGCCTCAGTCTCAGTCCTTGGGCGCTTGGCAGGGGCACGCGGGGGAGAGTCCTCTATGGAAATGGTCACTGGCTCCCCCAATGGTGCGCGGGCCCTCTGTTGCGCTCCAGTCTGCGCCCGAGTCCTTGGGCGCCTGACTAGAGGCACCTCTGGTTCTAGGGCCTCCTCCATCTCTTCGTCTGCTGCGGCGGCTGCTGCTGCGCCTGCAGCTGCGCCCTGCGCACTGCTCTCGGCCCTGGCCCGTGCACTGCTCTCTACTCTGGCCCTCGGTGGTCTGGCTGGCTGCAGGTGGTAGCACCACTCTAGTGTGCCATCGTCCCGAACGGCTACCGCCCTGATTTGCAGCATGTGGGCGCGGTCCAGAGGTATAGGCTGCACCAAGGTGTGCTCTGGCACCTCGGGCTCTCCATGTAAACTCCGCAGCAAGTGCGTGATAAGCCCTCCACACGTCAGCGGCCCTCTCATGCTGACTCGGCTCCAATGGTGCACCATGTTCAGGATGAACAGCACCTTCCGCTCATAATAAAGCCCCGTCAAAATCTCCATATCCAGGAGGCTGATCTTTGGAGCGCCGTTGAAACGGCCAATGATTGCGTAGGCCACGATGCGCCACAAGTAGAACAGCCACGGGTCGCGCAGCTCTCGGCCCCTGCTGCGCCCCGCGGCGAATGCTGGCCCTGTTGCCATGTCCCTCCAAGCCTCCTGGTTATTGTGCGTGTCTAACTCCTCCACACGCACCTTGGCGCACCCGAATGCGCGCCTCAGCCTCCTTTCCGAGGCTAAGAACCAGACACCCCTGTGTCTATATCTGATCTCCCTGTCCCCCGCCTCCATAGACGCCAGGAACTCACACGTATCCTCCTGGTCTGCTGCGCTGCGGAGGTCCATTAGCGCCTCCCAACCGGCAATCGCTAGCCTCTGCGCCACGAGGTCCTCTAACCCTACCTCGCGCAGGAAATCCCGACAGATGTACGGTGTCCCGTACATGTCCAGGCTAATGAATGCTGCGTATTTGTTAGCGAAAGCCGCTGGGGTTACTTGGTCTGCGGCGGGTCTCATCTTGCGCTGGCTCCGGTCAATCGCGGTCTATGCTCCCCAAAACCCTAAAAATCGAAACTGCCCAGAATCCTCTGAAATTTGCACCGAACGAGCGCCTACTGGTCGCCTACACAACGCACAAAACAGCACTCCAAGCCGCGCACTCTAGCCTGGTGCGATTTCAAAACCCTAAAAACTGTCTTCTCCGCGCAAACCCTAACAGAAGCGGCTCAAAGCGGGATCGGGGGTTACCTGGGTGCTGTGTGGTCGTGTTGTCCGTGAATCTCTCTAGACGGACGGTGGGATGGGCGCTGGGCGACGGCAGAGGTCTGAGGGCGGGAGCTTGTGTGTAACGGTCGAGTGAAAAAGTGCTGGGAATTTTTCTAAGTCTGGCCTTATATACCCCCTAAGGCTAGCGCAACTGACCTGCGCATTGATAGGCGCACGGTCCGGCGCATTTGTGTGACTACAAAAAAAAAACTACCGAACCCTATTCTAACTAAAAACACGCAAAAAAACGAAACAAGCAGAATAAAATGTGCCAAAATAAAATGTGTCGGGTTACCTCCCGACAAGTGCCTTTGTTTAACGTCGTTGGCTCGACGGTACCTCGTTACGTGCCAAGTAGTGCGTCTGCAGCCTCCCCCACTCTTGCTCCTGAGTGTCCCTGCGCCAGTGCTTGTGTGACGATCTCAGTGGTCCTGCGCAAAGGATAAAAGGAGAGGTCAGCATGTGATACATTATTCGTGAGGAGGGCAGATGCAGAGGAAGAGGAGATATAGGCGATGGGTGCTAGGTCTCCCTCTGAAACATCTGGTGGTGCGTCTGGTGCAACAGCTTGCTCGTCTACTATCTCTGGCTCGGCCAAGTCAATGTTGCGTGCTGCGCCATCCCAAGGTTCGCCCAAGTACCGTTTGACTCTCTGCCCGTTAACCTGAAAACGATGCTGGTGCCCGTCTTCTAATTCAATTGTGCCGTAGGGGAAAACCTTGGTGACGGTGTATGGTCCCGTCCACTTGCTGCGCAGCTTCCCAGGCATGAGCTTCAGGCGTGATGAAAATAATAATACCTGATCGCCTGGTTCAAATGTGCGCCGGAGGATGTGCTTGTCATGAAACGCCTTGGTGCGCGCTTTGTAATCGCGCAGTCCCTCATAGGCGTCCAGGCGCAGCTCTTCTAGTTCGCTCAGCTCAAATGCGCGTTCTTGTCCTGCCTCCTCCAAGTTCAAGTTGCAAATACGTAGAGCCCAATATGCCTTGTGCTCGAGCTCCACTGGCAGGTGGCATGCCTTCCCATAGACCAGCCGGAATGGTGAGGTTCCAATGGGCGTCTTGTGTGCAGTGCGGTACGCCCATAGCGCATCATCCAAGCGCTGGCTCCAATCCTTGCGCGACGGCCTCACAGTCTTTTCCAAGATGCGCTTGATCTCTCTGTTAGAAACTTCGGCCTGTCCATTCGTCTGCGGATGGTAAGCGGTGGACGTCTTGTGGCGCACCCCATAATGCTTGAAGACTTGCGCCACAACCCTGTTGCAGAAGTGCGTCCCCTGGTCGCTGATAACTGCCTTAGGCACGCCGTACCTGCAAAATATGTTAGTTCTGAGAAAATCAGCGACAGTCTTACCATCATCCTTGCGCGTGGCCTTAGCTTCGACCCATTTGGATACGTAATCCACGGCCACCAGTATGTACTCGTAGCCGGCAGATGGGGGAAATGGACCCATGAAGTCGATTCCCCAAACATCGAACACTTCATCCACCAGAATCGGGGTCTGCGGCATCTCGTTGCGCGCGGATATTCCTCCAGTGCGCTGGCACCTGTCACACTTCCTGCAGTGGTCATAGGCATCTCTGAATAGGTGCGGCCAGTAGAATCCACAGTCCAAGATCTTCCTGCTCGTGCGCTTGGGACCGAAATGTCCTCCACAGGCGTGCGCATGACAAAACATCAGTACAGAGTTAATCTCATGGTCAGGCACGCAACGTCTTAATATCCGATCTGGACCTATTCTAAGCATGTAAGGATCATCCCAAAGATAATGCTTGGACTCATGTTTCAATCGCATGCACTGAGTTTTATTGAAATGAGGAGGGAACGCACCTGTGACCAGGTAATTTGCGATATGCGCATACCATGGTACCTTACCTGTTAGCGCCATTAGATGCTCGTCAGGGAATGTCTCTTTGATCTGCCCTGGCTCCTCCTCCTTTATGATCCTGCTCAGATGATCAGCGACGGTATTTTCTGTGCCCTTCTTATCTTTGATCTCTAAATCGAATTCCTGAAGCAGAAGTACCCAACGCATCAGGCGCGGCTTGGTCTCTTTCTTGGATATGAGGTAGCGGATAGCTGCGTGGTCCGTGTAGATGATGACTCTGGCGCCTAGAACATATGCTCGGAACTTCTCCAGCGCAAATACAATTGCCAGAAGCTCCTTCTCCGTGGTGGTGTAGTTCTTCTGCGCGGAGTCCAGTGTGCGCGATGCATAGTAGATGGCATGCGGCTTCTTGTCCTCGCGCTGCCCCAAGACTGCTCCTACTGCGTAGTCACTTGCGTCACACATCAGCTCGAATGGCAGGTTCCAGTCTGGTGCGCGCATCACTGGCGCACTGGTCAGCGCTTCTTTCAGCTTATCGAACGCCGCCCTGCACTCATCAGTAAAATCGAAGCACACGTCTTTTTGCAACAGGTTAGACAGGGGTATGCAAATCTTAGAGAAATCCTTAATAAAACGCCTGTAAAACCCAGCATGCCCTAAGAACGATTTCACGTCGCGCACGTTGGTGGCATAAGGCAGATTAGAAATAATATCTATCTTAGCTTTGTCTACCTTAATACCCTCCTCTGAAATGATATGACCCAATACTACTCCGTGCGTAACCATGAAATGACACTTCTCGTAGTTTAGCACTAGGTTCTTAGAGATGCAGCGTGCTAAGACTTTATCTAGATGTGTTAAGCATGCATCAAAGGTACTCCCATATACAGTGAAGTCATCCATGAACACTTCTATACATATACCAATCATATCAGAGAAAATGCTCATGACGAGGCGTTGGAACGTACCTGGCGCGTTGCACAGCCCAAAAGACATACGCCGAAACGCAAATGTTCCGAAGGGGCATGTGAACGTGGTCTTCTCTTGATCCTCCGCAGCTATGGGTATCTGATTGTAACCTGAATATCCGTCCAAAAAACAAAAGTAAGGTTTACCTGCCAAGCGATCCAGCATCTGGTCCATGAAGGGTAGCGGGAAGTGGTCCTTGCGCGTTACAGCGTTCAGCTTCCTGTAGTCGATGCACATGCGCCAGCCAGTCTGTATGCGCTTGGGAACTAGCTCGCCCTGCGCATTCTCCTCCACCGTGATTCCTCCTTTCTTTGGCACAACGTGCACCGGGCTGACCCATCTGCTGTCTGAGATTGGGTAAATGACCCCTGCGTCAAGCAACTTCAGAACTTCCTTTTGCACTACCTCCATCATATTTGGGTTTAACCTGCGCTGAGCCTCCCTGGATGGTTTGGCGCCGTCTTCCAACAGAATTCGGTGCATGCACACGTCCGGGCTCACTCCGCGCAGATCAGCAAGAGTCCATCCAATAGCGCGCTGGTTCCTGCGCAGCACCTGTTGTAAGCGCGCCTCCTGCTCTTTTTCCAATCCCTTCTTGATGATCACTGGCAGGGTGTCCTCATCTCCCAAGAAAATGTACTTGAGATGCTCCGGGAGTTGCTTCAGTTCGATCTTGGGTGCCTGCTCAACAGAGGGCAAGGTTTTGTTAGCGGTGCAAATATGAACTATATCACGTACCTCTGTGGATGCTGGTTCAGCACTGCTTAGCTCCTTCTCTTGCTCCTCCAGTTCTGCCTGTGTCAGTAGCTCTGGTCCTATGGTTGCGCTCGCACACTGCGCTTCTGTGACTAAGTCGTCAAAGCTGTCCATTGCGTGCACGGTAGCGTCCTCATGTGGGTGCTGCATCCCTTCGAAGATGTTGAAATGGATTTCTTCGCCATCTACCTCCATGGAGAGCGTGCCCCGCCACACGTCTATCTTCGTGCGCGCAGTCATCAGAAACGGTCTGCCTAGGAGGATCTGCGCACCGCTGGCGCTTGATTCACCCTCCATTTCGAGCACATAAAAGTCTGCTGGGAACACCAGCTCTCCTACTCGAACTAGGACATCTTCTATCATGCCTGCAGGTTGTTTGCACGATCTATCTGCTAGCTGAATTGTGAGACCTGCAGGTTTTAGTGGTCCAAGGCGCAAGGTCGCATAGAGAGAATATGGTAATAAATTGATTGATGCGCCTAAATCGATCATGCAGTTGCTTACCGTGGTTTTACCTAAGGTGCAAGGGATAGTGAATGTACCTGGATCTCGGCACTTAGGTGGTACCTTTTGCTGCACGATTGCTG
This sequence comes from Umbilicus rupestris, assembly GCA_963678935.1. Taxonomy (NCBI): domain Eukaryota; kingdom Viridiplantae; phylum Streptophyta; class Magnoliopsida; order Saxifragales; family Crassulaceae; genus Umbilicus; species Umbilicus rupestris. The sequence continues at coordinate 8,981,076 of OY787607.1, read as the reverse complement.
AGGCCTGCGCATTTAGCATTACCTGTGCGCATTCGCCTGTCCTTCTTTTATTCGTGCACAGCTCTTTTAAAAACTTCGCATACCTGGGAATCTGTCGAATAGCTTCTATGAGAGGTATGTTGATTTCCACTTTGCTGAACAGCTCATACAGTTCCTTGTCCAGTGCTTCTTTTCTCGCCAGTGGTGCCTGCACAGGGAAAGGAGCAGGTATGTTAGTACAATTTTTGTTCTTGTTCTTCGAGTGAGACATACCTGGCGCATTGCCCTGCTGGTTCGTGGTTGGCGCTTCTGATTGCGCCTCTGGCTCTGGTTGCGCACTCTGAGCTGCTGGATCTGGGACTTGCGCAACTGGTTGCGCGGGCGCCTGCGCGGTCTGCTCTGTTCCCACTGTGCGCCCAGTCCTCAGTGTTACTGCGTTAACTCCTCCCTTAGGGTTCTGAATCACTTGCGAAGGCAGGTTGCCATCGCTCTTTTTCAGCTCATACACTGTGGTTGCAATTTGTGATAGGTGTTTTTCTATGGATTCGAACCTCTTGTCATACTTTTCGTCGTTCTTGCGCACTGTGTCTGCTAGCTGCCCCATGATATCTTCCAAGGATCGCCGTGGTTGCTGACTGTTCTGCGCTGGTGCGTCTGTGCGGCGATGCGGTGGATTGTAGGGTGCAGCATGTTGCGTCTGCTGTGGTGCGCGCTGATCAGTGGGCTGCCTCTGGAAATTGTTCTCTTCTCTCCATCTGAAACCATTTGCAGCAAGCCCAAAGCGCGGCTGATTCTGCCTCTGCGGTCCTCTGTTGTCCCATCCTCCAAGGGCATTTACATCTCCAGTTTCTTCAAAAAGTGTTGGGCACTCGTCTGTCTTGTGCTCAGTGGACCTGCAGAATTCACATACCTTTGGTGCAACTGGTTGTGCGCTCTGCGCACTCATCAGCTTCTGTAGCATGGCCTTCATTTCTTTGATCTCAGCGCTTGCCTCTACCTGATGCACAGAACGATTACGACTACTTTCAAGTGTCAATTGATGTCTTACCTGTCCAGCAGAATCTTCTATCAGCTGCCATGCATCCTCCGGGTACATGTTGCAAATGTCCCCTCCTGCGCATGCATTCAGTAGTCGCAGCTCCATGGGCAGCAGTCCATTCAGAAAGTTCTCTATCAGCACATTCTGGGGAAGCCCGTGATTGTAGCAGTTGGCTTCTAGCTCCCTGAAACGCTCGTAGTATTCTGACAGAGACTCCCCTGCGCCTTGCCTTGGCGCGGCCAATTCCCTTCTGAGCAGCGCAATCTTCGCTGCTGGATAAAATTTATCTAAGAATTTCTTCTGCAGCTGCTCCCATGTGTGGATTGATCCTGCGGGTAGGCTCATCAGCCAGTGTTTGGCTGCATCGCTCAATGAAAATGGGAACGCTTTCATCTTCAGCGCTTCATCGTTTTCCCCCAAAGCCTTCATGTTCTCGCAAATGATTAGGAACTCCCGCACATGCTTGACTGGATTTTCGTTGTTCATTCCGTGAAACTTGGGCATGTGATGGATGAGTGAGCTTCTTAGTTCGAACTGTCCGTCGGGCGGAAGCACTATGCACCATGGCTGGTTAACAGTGAGTGGGGCCGACATTTCGCGCACTGTCCTGCGCCTCGCGACTGGACGAACGGGTGGCGCAATGTATGGTTCAGCGGCCATTCGTGCGTCGTCCTCACGCTGCACTTCCTCTCTGAATAGGGCTGCGCGGTTATGTGCCCTTGCTTCCTCTGGGGTTCTGTCTCCCAGGTTATCTCCAACCACACTGTTATCCTCCATGTCCTGATCCAAACTCAAGAAACGAATTAAATGGCAACGAAGTTGTTGCGTCTGTCAGTGCGCAACTAGAATCTGCGCAGCGCAACTGTTTCAAGGTTGCGCAGGCTGATGTGATTGCGCGCTGTCAGAAACAACAACGAGAAAACAAAACGAAATGAAATAACTAAAATGAGGAATGTAAGCTAGCTAAAACTTAGCTGTGTTGCTCCCCGGCAACGGCGCCAAAATTTGATCGCGCGTCGTTGTGCGCGTCAAATATAATTCCTTCCTCTCCCACTAGTACAGCGGTTAAGTAAGGGTCGATCTCCACAGGGAGCAAGCAGTGAGTCTCAGCTAGTAACCTACACTTAAGAAAACGGGGGTTGCGTGAGTGATTGGGGGTTTTGCGCGATGCGCGAATAACAGCGAATATCGTGACTCAGGGAATTGCACTAGACGTGCGCAAGCAGTAGAGATGAAGTACTATATTTATGAGAAATATTGGGCAGACAATCCTCTATGAATGCATTCCTTATCATCGACTCTAAACATCTATAGCTTGTAGTTTACTTGGGTTAGTGTCCGGTAAAGGCTTCCTAACACGTGCGCATGTTCCGTTCAAAGTTCATGTGCTATTAATCCTTAGAACTAGACTAAACAGATGCGAATCCTGTCACAGTAGCAGCTGCCTACCCTAACTCGTTACTCCTAGTTGTCACGGTAAGTTTGCGGTTCAAGGCTTCCCCTACGCGTGCAACTAGTTTAACATGCGACAAGCGAGCTACACAAGTAAGTTTGCGGTTCAAGGCTTCCCCTACTCATGCAACTAACTGTCTCAGTGCGCGCAGGATTAATACAAATAAATAAACTATGCATTAAGCTCAAGTCTCAAAGGTCATACATCATAGATTCATGCCCGACCAACACTAAGTGTTTAGCTAGACATGCTAGTGGTAAACATCATAAAATAGTAAGTAACAAACTACTGTATCCAAGAAAACGGTAGCAAACAGTGCGTGCAGGGTGTCTTCTCGGCTGGCGCAGTCGGCTGGCGCAACTCTCCTTGACAGGTCCGTGTGTTTTTCAGTTCTGCCGCACAGTGCCGCTGGAATGTCACTGAGTGATGGTGTCCGCCTCGCTGTGTTCTCTTTTGAAACCCTAGACTTTCTTTGTTTAAATAGTGCCCCAGGAAGTTCATCTTTTGGCAACTTCCAAGTCTGGTCACTGGGACTTTGCGCCTGGCGCACAGCATTGATTGGCGCAATCGGGTGGCGCACCTCTGCTGTCCTTCGCCATTTCTTCTTTTGTTTGCACCGCTAGCTCCACAGGCTGATCTTTCACTCCTAGAACGCTGCCTGTTAGCGCGTATCCGACTTAAGGACTCGTTCTGACCTGATATACAAAAATAGTGGAAACGAGTAATCTTGCCCATAAAATATTGCAAACAAGCATGGGTTTATGATCTAAATAACATGTATAACTAGGCTCTATCAGAGTGCTTCAACAGAAGCTGTAACTCCAGAAGCTGTAACTCGAGATCAGTAGCGCAGTTAAATTTCGTAGTACCTTCTGTCCTTCTTTAAATGAAAGACGCAGAACGAACTTGTCATGATACATCTTCGTCCGATCCTTGTAGTCTGTTTGGTTCTAGTAAGTTTCTAAGCGCAGCTCCTCAAGTTCATTTAGTTGAAGCTTCCTCTCCTTTCTTGTAGAAGTTAGTTCGAAATTACATTGTTTAAAAGCCCAATATACTTTATGTTCTACCTCCACCGGCAGATGGCACGCCTTGCTTTATGTTCTACCTCCACCGGCAGAGAGGTCCCGATAGGCATTTTGTAGGCCGTACGATATGCCCACAATGCCTCATCTAGTCATCTGGACCATTCTTTCCTAGATGGCTTAACCATCTTCTTCAATATCAACTTGATTTCTCAATTAGATATCTCTACTTGTCCATTAGTCTGTGGATGGTAAGCGGTAGAAACTCGGTGATGTACTCCAAAATGTTTGAACACTACAGCCACAGACTTGTTGCAGAAATGATATCCTTGATCTCTTATCACAGACTTTGGAACTCCATGCCTACAAAAGATGTTAGTACGCAAGAAATCTACAACAGTTCTGCCATCATCCTTTCTAGTGGCCTTAGCTTCTACCCATTTAGATACCTGATCAACAGCAAGCAAGATGTATTGATACCCATTGGAGGTAGGAAAATGTTAAACACTTCATCAACAATTATAGACTTTTGTGGCATTTCATTCCTAGTAGATATATTCCCTACACGTTGGCATCTATCACATTTCTTACAATGATTATATGCATCCTTAAACACATGAGGCCAAAAGAATCCACTATCCAGAATTTTTCTCGCATTCCTACGAGGTCCAAAATGGCCTCCACAAGCATGCTCATGGCAGAAACTAAGCACGAAATCTATGTCATCATTAGGAACACATTTCCTAAGTATTTAATCGGCTCCAATTTACCATAAGAAAGGATCATCCCAAATATAGTAATGTGCATCATGCTTTAGTTTCATGCGTTGAGCTCTAGAGTAGAAATGTAGAAACATACCTCCTACAAGGTAGTTCACTATGTGAGCGTACCATGGTACTTTTACCTACACTGCATAGAGATGCTCGTCGGGGAATGTTTCTATGATGGCTATAGGTTCCTCCCTCGTGGTAATTCTACTCCAGTGATTAGACATTGTGTTCTCAATCTCCTTCTTATCTTTTATTTCCACATCGAACTCTTGGAGTAGTAAGATCCATCTTATTAAGCGCGGTTTAGACTCCTTTGACATTAAGTACCTAATTGGTGCATGATCAGAATATACAATAACTTTAGTACCAAGCAAATAGGGAAGAAATTTCTCTAATGCAAACACTACGGCTAAGAGCTCTTTGATGCGTCTAAGGTCTTTGATGCGTAGTGGGTCACCACTAGCTTCTTCTCCTTTCTTTGTCCAAGGACGGCCTCTACTGCGTAGTCGCTCGCATCACACAAGATTTCTAAGGGCTGCGTCCAATCTGGTGCTTGGATGATAAGTGCACTATTCAGTGCGTGTGTAACCTCATCGAACGCCTCCTTGCATTTATCTGAGAACTCAAAGGTACATCTTTTTACAAGAGGCTAGTTAAGGGCAGCGCCTTCTTAGAAAAATCATTAATAAAGCGACGGTAAAAATCAGCATGCTCAAAAAATGAATTAATATCACGCACATTCAAAGGGTAAAGAAGACTAAGAATGAAGTCTATTTTTGCCTTATCTACCTTAATTCCTTTTTGTGACACTATATGTCCCAGCAAAACACCATGCGTGACCATGAAATAACACTTTTCATAATTCAATACAAGGTTCATCGACACACATCTTTCTAGCACCTTGTTCAAGTTCTCTAAACATGCATCAAATGTGTCACTATGCACAGTGAAATCATCCATGAACACCTCAGTTAAACTACCTAACATGTCAGAAAAGATACCAGTCACCAACATTTGAAAGGTTTCAGGTGCATTGCATAAACCAAATGACATGCGCCTAAATGCAAATGTACAAAAAGGACATCTAAAAGTAGTTTTCTCTTGATCTTCAAGAGCTATAGGGATCAGATTATATCCCGAGAAACCATCAAGAAAGGACAAAACTGGCTTACCTACCATTCTATCCAACATTTGATCAACGAAAGGAAGGGGGAACTGATCCTTACAAGTGACTGGATTCAACCTTCTGTAGTCGATGCACATCCTCCCTCTATTCTGAATTCGTTTTGTCACCATCTCGCTAGCTTCATTTTCTTCCACTGTTATGCTAGTCTTCTTCGGAACCATGTGTACTGGACTCACCCATTGACTATCGAAAATTGGATAAATGACGTTAGCATCTAATAGTTTCTGAATTTCCTTTCTTACCACTTCCATCGTTATCGGGTTGAGTCGACGTTGCGGTTCTCTCGATGGTTTAGCTCCATCTTCCAGTAAGATTCTGTGCATGCCAACTATCAGACTAATCCCTCTAATGTCACTAAGTGTCCATCCAATTACTTGTTGGTTGTCCTTTAGGACCTTGACCAACTTGCGCTCTTATTCCAGCTCCTGCCCTTTCATGATAATCACTGGTAATGTGGCGTCCTTTCCTAAGAAAGCGTATTTCAAGTGCTCCGTTAATGGTTTCAACTCTATGACTAAGGCCTGCACAAAAGAGATGAAGTTTGCACTGATTTCATTAACTTCATACCGAGTGTCGTCCTTGTTCAAGTGCTGTCTGAACTGACTCCCTAAGCTTGTAGGATTCATCCGGTTTGAACACTGCCTTTTCCAGTGCAATCTTGAGTCCATCATCTCCATAGGACGGGTTCACCTCACCCACAATATCATCGAGGACATCGTGATAATTTTGCAGCGCCTCTGAGTTCAAGAATGTGTACAAGCAGTTGCTACAGCAGACTCTTGTACACTCGGATCTTGTCCAGCAAGATTAAACAATGAACAACGATTTGTTCACCCAGTTCGGCCAACTTCCTACGTCTGTAGAGGACTCTACCCCAGTCCTCAATCCACTAGTCTCAAAGGTCTCTCGTACAACACGGTTCGACTCAACGCAACCTATGCTACTCAACCTTAGCTAGTCAATCACACAATCAGAACAGGCTCTGACTTGTGTCTCACAAACCTACATACTCGAATTAATTCAGAATAGCTACTCCTCTGATCTCTTAGACTCAGCCTATTCTAATTAAATCAAAGTCCCCGTAGGCTTGCTATAGCACCTGCTGTAGCACATAGCTGGTGCACGTTCTGTCCGCGTCGCTCCAAAGCCTTCCGCTGAGCCGATTGAACTCTCTGCGAGCTCTGCACACTCTAGAACGCTCCCCCTCACTCAATGACCTCTTGTCACTAGCGAGACTTAACCTCCTGCAGATTGTCCGAGTTCCTCCACTCGACAACTTTGCCGCCGCCTGCCTTGATCAACATACAAGCATGTCCTGCTCTGAATTGGTCTTCTCTGATCAAGCTCTGATCAGACTCTGCAAGTCCTCGATCAGCCTTTGGTCCAACCACTCACCTATGCGCTCACGCTCTACTCTCGGTGGTGATCCACTCTCTCCGCTCTAGCACTCTGAATATTGCTCTGCCCTCTTTCAATATCTGGGGTGCTTGTATTCTATGTTGGATGGATGGATTGCTGCTCTGCCTAGCCTCCTTTAAATAGGAACTCCTTGCTCCATCAATATCAAATTTAGGAAGCCTTCCAAAAAGCTCTCCTAGATTCTTGCAAGTTTGTTGAGATTTGATTTTATAAAAACCAACTTTAGAAATCTTATCTTTACCTTGGGCTTGCTGAGTTATTTGTTGCTGCTAGAATTTCCTAAGTCCATTAGGAAACCTTCCAAAACTCCATGCTTCATCAATATCAAATTTTGGAAGATTCCTTGAAGATCTCAATAAGATCTTATCTTCTAATTCGTAGGAGATTAGATTTGTTTTGAGAAACAAATCTTTCCACAATCAAACCTTCTCCCGGATACGGGAATCTCCATTGGGAATATTCACTGAGAATATTTAGAAGTTCCTCCAAGATCTCAACAAGATCATATCTCCTAATTTGTAGAAGATTTGATTTCCCAATCAAATTTTCAAGCTTTGGTACCGAATCTTCACTGGGAATCTTCAAGCTTTGCACTGGTACATCATATCTGGGCAGATTGTTCTTTGCGCCAATACTGCTTACAGCTCCCTGCTATAGCTCCTGCTGTAGCAACTGCTTGTTCACTAAGCTTGTTCACTCTAGCTGGATTTGCACAAGCTGCTATCTTCACACGCTTGTTGTAGCAGACTCTTGTGCACCTTGTAGGAGTTTGTCAATGATGCCACATACCTTAACAATCTCCCCCTTGGCATTTTTGACAAAATTCAGGACCCTTCTAATCTTACGCAATCCTCATCTCGTCTTCAGACTCCTTCTCTAGCTGCTTCCTCAGGATTCATCTCAAGTCAAGGACTCTACTGTCTCAAGCTATCCCTAGCCTGTCTTCTGGCTTCTTTCTCAAGTGGTGTCTTCAGATAGCTTCTGCTGTCATCGGATGGTGTACCAACTTCTTGCTCGTTGTTGTTTTGATTTCACCAGCTTCAATCTTCGCGGGATGCTGTAGCAACTTCTTGCGCTGGTTTTGTCAAGGATGCCATTACCTTAACATGTCAAACTCCACTATCTCGTCTTCGACTCGCATGGTCAACATGCCCATGTCACAATCAATCTTCATCCTCGAGGTCTTTAGAAAAGGATGTCCTAACAGTATTAATGGGTTGTGTCTTCACCATCCATTTTGAACACGTAGAAGTCTGCTAGAAAGACGAGGTCTCCTACCTACACCAGTACATCTTCAATAATACCCTCAGGTTTCTTACATGATATATCTATCAACTGAATAATTAGTTCAGGAGGTTTCAAAGGTCCAATACATTGATAGAAGCTCCTAAGTCCAGCATACAATTATCAATGCAAATGCTACCAATTGTACAAGGAATGGAAAACACACATGGGTCTCCGCATTTTCTAGGCAATGATCTTTGAATAACAACGTCTACGTTCGCATTAAGGCATACCTTTTCCAGTTGTGATGACCGACGACGGTTAATGCACAATTCTTTGAGAAACTTGGCATAGCGCGGGATTTGTTTGATTGCCTCCAGCAGCGGGATGTTGATTTCTACCTTGGTGAATAAGTCCCACACTTCTTGATCTATCACTTGCCTCTTGGGGGTTTTGATCTGCACAAGAAATGGCAAAGGTGGATTATTACTTTGCACCCAAATTTCAGATTTAGATGGTGTCGAGTTCAAAGGAGTTTCTAAGTCTTCATTAGACTCGACTTGAACTTCTGGGGCTTTCTCCTCAGCTGCTTCTGACCCTAGTGAAATGTTGCAGCGCTGCTGATGCTGAGTTAAGCCTCTGGAGTTATAGCTTCTGCTTGAGCACTCCATATCTATCTACGGGAATTACTCTACTGATAGAATAAGAAAGACACAGTGTTTGTTCACCCAGTTTGGCAACTTGCCTATGTCTAGGGAGGATCACTCTCCGATCCTCAATACTTCACTATTCGTGATTCAAAGTACAAAGAACTCACACCTCTACTTCTCCCCTAGTCGAAATCTTTTGCTCAGTCTAACCCCTAGACTAGCTTGCAATCTGATCACATAGAGTCTCTTCGTGCTACCTACATACTCCTAGTAACAAATAGCTACGGGCCTGACTCACAGACCTAGCCTATTCTATTATAATGTGCGGTACAGACTGCTTCAGCACACTCTTCACCAGAGTTGTTGTATCTTCGGTCAACGACACTCCAAGCCCTCCCACCAAGTAGTCGGACACTCTGAGTTCTTCAAACTAAGCCATTGCTCCCCCTCAATCAACGACTCACTCCGTCACTATTGGGTAGCCTCGATCAATGCTCCTCAGACCACGACACTGCTTGTCCGTAGCTGATTACCGAGCTCAGATTGTCCCTTCAATGAGCAGCGCTCCAATTGAACTCCGAATCAATCATGAATCGAACTCCACAAGTTCTGATTCCTTCAACACCACACACGTCTTCAACTAAGTGTATAAAACCCTGCTATCGTAAGTTGATCTTTGTGTGCTCTCGAGTCACTCTCTCTGATCGTGTGTGTTTGTGTGTGTTGCATCCCCGCCTTCCTTTTCAAGCTCTCCAGCACACCAAAAATGCCAAGGATCAATATCAGAATCTTATCCAAGATTCTAGCAAGTTTGTTGAAGATTTCGTTGCCAAAATTAGACTCTTGGATCTTTATTATTGTTGCAAGTATGGCAGTGTTTGACAAAACCAGCTTATGTGAACAAGGAGCTGCTGCAGCTCAAACAATCAAGCAGACCAGCAGAAGTAAACCAGCAGCAGATGCAGCAGGGGATGCTGCAGCAGGTGCTGGTTCAAGAGCTAGTTCAACTGTCCGAGTAGCAGTTTTGTGCTGGGTGAGTTTTGAAGGTTTGGCAGCTTTGTGAAAGTGCTTAGAAGAATTTCTAATATGCTGCTGAGCATATTTCAGCAAGGATTACTAGTCAGAGAAGGAGATGTGCTTTAAGATATGAATCAAATCTAATCTCCTAGATTTTAGGAGATAATTGATCTTGTGGGTCAATTGCCTAAACCTGGAAATTGCTTAAAGTGGTGAGGGTATTTAAGCAGAAGATTTGAGGGCTGTAGAGGGTGATCGAAGCTGAGTGATACACGAGAGTAGACACAGAATTCAGAGTGAGGATTTTTCTGGGTGTGCTACGACAGTTGTTCTTCGATCAACACACACGGGCAGAGCGTTGAGCGCAGAGCTGTGGTGCGTATTGCAGAAGAGAATCAGGTCTTGCAGAGACTGATTCGTGCTTTGATCTGGAAGCCAATTTAGAGCTGTGGAGCTTGTTGGTTGATCAAAGGCAGCCGCGGGAGAACTGACGGGTGGAAGGCTCGGTCGAGGTTCGTGCGGAAGAACTCACTAGTGGCAGGTGGTCACTGAGTGAGGGGGAGTTACTCAGAGTGTGCAGCGCTCTTGGAGTGGTTCGATCGGCTCGGCAGGAGGCCTTGGAGCGACGCGGACAGAGTGCTTCAGCTGGTGTTACAGCTGTTGCTGCAGCAACCCTGCTGAGTAGTGTAGTATAGAATAGGCTGAGTTCTTTGAGAGGATTGTAGCTATTCTAGACTGACATATTGTAGAGGGTGTGCTGACACAAATCAGAGCTTGTTCTGATTGTGTTGAGTAGTCAACACGGGGTTAAAGTAGCATAGGTTGCGTGCGTTGTAACCGAGTGTGCTTTGAACCTTTGGTTGAGTGGATTGAGGACTGGAGAATAGTCCTCCCCAGACGTAGGCAGATTGGCCGAACTGGGTGAACAAATCTGTGTCTTATTCATTGTCTGCTGTGCCTGCATTTAAGTGAACAAGAGTGTGCTGCAACAACTGCTAGTTCACAAATCTGCATAAGTAGAGACACTTGAAATTTCAATTGGTATCAGAGCGGGAACTCGACACACAGAGTTAAAAAGGTCCTACAGTGTCTCCGAAGTAGCCAAGACAATGAAGGAAGGACAGAGCACAAGTAGACCTCCACTTTTGGAAGAGAGCAATTATGGTTATTGGAAAGCTAGAATGAAAGCCTTTCTCAAGGCTATTGATGAGAAGACATGGAGAGCTGTCGTGATTCAGTGGTCTCCCCCAATCACCATAGATGAGCAAGGAGTGACAAGAATAAAACCTGAAGAGCAGTGGACTGCTGAAGAAGGTGCTGCAGCAACTGGTAATTCAAAGGCTTTGAATGCAATTTTTGCTGCAGTTGATGCTAACAATTTCAGGTTGATATCAAACTGTGATTTGGCCAAGCAAGCATGGGAGATTCTGCAAACTGCCCATGAAGGAACTGATAGAGTGAAGCTATCAAGGCTCCAGATCATTGCCACACATTTTGAAAATCTGAGGATGCTGGATGAGGAAACAGTCACTGAGTTTAATGCTAAACTCTGTGATCTTGCAAATGAAGCTCATTCCCTTGGTGAGCCCATCCCAGAAGAAAAGCTTATCAGAAAGGTTCTCAGATCGCTGCCCACAAAGTTTGACATGAAGGTGACAGCCATTGAAGAGGCTCAGAATGTCAGATTCATGAGGTTGGAAGAGCTGATGGGGTCTCTCAAACAATTTGAGATGAAACTGGTCAAAGAAGACACCACTTCCAAGGACAAGAATGTTGGTTTGAAGGCTGAAGCAGAAACCAAGCAGACAGTTCCAGACGATCAGTTGAGCATGCTTGTTAAAAATCTAGGAAAGTTTCTGAAAAACATGGAATCCAGAACTGAGAGAAGCTCTTCCTCGCGAAGACAATTCAGAAGGGGCAGTGAAAGAAAGAAGAAAGGGAAAGAACCAGCTCTGGACGAAGATGACAAGAAAGAGATGAAAAAGGGAGTTCAATGCTGGAACTGTGAAGGATATGGACACATTGAGGCTGATTGTCCAAGCAAACCCCTCAAGAATTCTGAGAAAAAGAACTGCAAATCCATGACAGCAAAATGGAGTGATTCGGATGAAAGTAATGAAGAAAACTATGTTGTGCTGACAAGTGTTTCAGATGTCCACCTCAATGAGCTAAAGAAGGTAGAAATTCACTATGGGATTGAAGTCTCTGAGAGTGAAGATGAAGAAGACTCATCTGACAGTTTTGCTGATCTTCTGAGGAAGATACTCAAACAATGTGAGGCAGTTCTTCAGTCCAATCAGACCTTGACTGACAGAGTAAATCTCTTGGAAAAAGAACGAAGAAAATGTCTACCCACAGTTGATAATCAAGTTACTATTCTGAAAAGGGAAGATTCAGAAAGACAGACCTCTGTTGAATCCACTCCAGCAGCAGCCAAGACAGCTGACCCGCAGAGCAATATTCTGGACGAAATATTATCTTACCAAAGACTTGGAAAAGGGAAAACAGGGCTTGGATATACTGGTGAAGAAAGCTCTAAAGGGACAGTGTTCATTAAAGCCTCAGATGGTGAGACAGACGAGAAGAAGAATTCAGATGCCTCCTCAAAAATGGCAGAGAAAATTGGATCTAGACATGTGAACAAGAGGATGCTGCAGCATCATGGACAACTTTTTTCTCAAACAAAACAAAAGTCTCAGAACAAGTGGAGTACTGGTACAAGTGTTGGGAAGCAGAAGATCAACTCCAATCTGAAGCAGCAACACAGAACTTGCTCAGCTGAAAAAGGGGGAGCAAAGTCCAGAATCAGCACATGTTGCACAAAGACTCCATTTCATGCTGCTGCACAAGAGCACTGGATTGCTAAAAACAAGGGTAAAGCACAGATGGTACAAATATGGAAACCCAAACCAAGAGTTAGGAGGCTGGAAGATCAGAAGAAGAAAAGCTCTGGTGTATTCCAAGTATGGGTGAAGAAGACTCCACCAGATTCTCCCAAGGATCCTCTGAGCAACTGCAGCCTGAATTGAATAGGTGAACAAGCTCACATGTGCTGCAGCAACCTGGTCCGGATTAGCTTGTTCACATGTGTTGGTTGCTGAGGATGGAAAGGAAAATATTTGCACATGGGAGGCACGTGACTTACAACTTCAAAAAGGAAAAAGAAAATAACGGGTAAATATTTTCTAGGGCACAGATCAAGAGCAAAAGGGCTTCTCAGAAATCTCTGCCGATCATCCTCTGTGCGCTCCTCTTTCCTTCCACATCTCTGCAGCAATGGTGAAGACACGCGGGTTGAAGAAGAATCTGGCAGCAGACAGGCAAGGGAGGTCTGAAAGAAGGACCAAGGCACGAAATGAAGACCCTGCTCAGCCGTTGGATGTGGTTGTGTGGGAACCAAACCCTCTTCCTGTGTCGCACAGTGAGCCCTCTCCCTCTGAAGGAGCTTCGCAGAAGAGGAGGCGGCTGGTACGTGATGGAGAACCTGTCTCCAGTTCTGCTGCGCTGTCAGAAGCGGATATGGCTGAAGTTGCTTCTGAAGAAGAACTAGCAGCAGAGACTGCTGCAGTAGTCCCTGCAGTAGAAGAGTGCAGATCATTGATCATGTCCCCAGGTATTATTGGTGAAGGGGTTGAAACGGCTGCTGAGTCCCCTGAACAAGAACCTGTTGCAGCACATCCTCCTTCTTCAGACAAGGGAAAAGCTCCTATCCTGATCCCAGGCTCCAGTAGTGAAAGCTCATCCAGTGAAGAAGAAGAAGCAGGTTCTCTTGGTGGACCCTCTGAGAAAGGACCTGCAGCTGAAGATTTCTCTGCTCTCACAGTCGGAGGCACATGGTTCAGGAACAAAAGCGTCTCTCAAACCTGGAGTACTGTTGAGCGAAAACACATTGTGCATGAGAAGCGACTGGTGCAAGATAAGTATAGATCAGCTGCTATGATTGAGCTTCTGACTGAGGTAAATCTGCTCAAGTCCCTAACCTTTCCTCACCGTTTCAATATTATTCTGGTTAGAGAATTTATAGTGAATATGGAAGAAAAATTTGGAGAAGAAGGAGCTGATGAGTATGGGAGAAGCTGGGTACGGGGTAAGTCAGTGGTGATTACTCCTGAAATTATTGATGCTTTTCTTGGAATTTCTGAGAATGCAAGAGCTCCCACTGATGTTAAGCCAGAATTTGTGGCGAAGATCCTCACAGGGGGAGTGTGCCTGTCTTGGGGTGGCCCTACCCTCAGTGCGGCTGAGCTAACCTCCAAGTATGCTCTGCTGTATCATCTTGGTGTCAGGAACTGGATTCCTAGTTCTCACAGAGGGAAGGTCAACAAAGATTTTGCTAACCTTCTCGATTCTATTGGAAAGAGGAGGAAGATTAGCCTGGGAAGTGTTATGTTTCCCCAGCTTGCTGCTCATGCTGGGAGTGCTTCCTCCAGCAAGCCTATTGTGCTGCCCTCCCTCATCCATGGGATCATGGTCTCTCAGCATCCAGAGTTTGGAGCAATTACTGAAGGCTTATCTGAGGAGCTGCAGGTCTTCACAGTAGATCACAAGCTATTCAAGGGAAAACATGTAGTGGATGTTGCGTATGAGGATCTTCTAATGGTTGGTTCTTCAGCTCTAGCTCCCCTGGAGGACTCTCTTCCCCCTGCTGCATCCATTCAGCCAGCTCTTCGTGCCAGAATTGTGAGCCATCTCAGGTCTGAACTGCTCTTTCTTGATACTGAGGCCAAACAGAGGGATGCCAGGCGTGGCCAGATTCGGAGCCTCATCAGAGACTTGGAGTTCCTGGAGGATGAGGAGCAGGCCCCTTGAGCATCTATGACAAAAAGGGGGAGAGAAGATTTTTATGTTGCTGAATATTGCTGAATATTGCTGAATATTGATACACCTTGTTTTGACCCTACGTGGTCGTATCTTCGGCCGTGTGTGGCCACACCACATCTACTTACTCTCTATTGGTTTTATTTAGAGTATTTTTTTTCCTGGTTCATGGAAGAGTGCATATGCTCCAGAGGTTTTGTCAAAATGCCAAGGGGGAGATTGTTGTTGCAAGTATGGCAGTGTTTGACAAAACCAGCTTATGTGAACAAGGAGCTGCTGCAGCTCAAACAATCAAGCAGACCAGCAGAAGTAAACCAGCAGCAGATGCAGCAGGTGCTGGTTCAAGAGCTAGTTCAACTGTCCGAGTAGCAGTTTTGTGCTGGGTGAGTTTTGAAGGTTTGGCAGCTTTGTGAAAGTGCTTAGAAGAATTTTTAATATGCTGCTGAGCATATTTCAGCAAGGATTACTAGTCAGAGAAGGAGATGTGCTTTAAGATATGAATCAAATCTAATCTCCTAGATTTTAGGAGATAATTGATCTTGTGGGTCAATTGCCTAAACCTGGAAATTGCTTAAAGTGGTGAGGGTATTTAAGCAGAAGGTTTGAGGGCTGTAGAGGGTGATCGAAGCTGAGTGATACACGAGAGTAGACACAGAATCCAGAGTGAGGATTTTTCTGGGTGTGCTACGAGAGTTGTTCTTCGATCAACACACACGGGCAGAGCGTTGAGCGCAGAGCTGTGGTGCGTATTGCAGAAGAGAATCAGGTCTTGCAGAGACTGATTCGTGCTTTGATCTGGAAGCCAATTTAGAGCTGTGGAGCTTGTTGGTTGATCAAAGGCAGCCGCGGGAGAACTGACGGGTGGAAGGCTCGGTCGAGGTTCGTGCGGAAGAACTCACTAGTGGCAGGTGGTCACTGAGTGAGGGGGAGTTACTCAGAGTGTGCAGCGCTCTTGGAGTGGTTCGATCGGCTCGGCAGGAGGCCTTGGAGCGACGCGGACAGAGTGCTTCAGCTGGTGTTACAGCTGTTGCTGCAGCAACCCTGCTGAGTAGTGTAGTATAGAATAGGCTGAGTTCTTTGAGAGGATTGTAGCTATTCTAGACTGACATATTGTAGAGGGTGTGCTGACACAAATCAGAGCTTGTTCTGATTGTGTTGAGTAGTCCACACGGGGTTAAAGTAGCATAGGTTGCGTGCGTTGTAACCGAGTGTGCTTTGAACCTTTGGTTGAGTGGATTGAGGACTGGAGAATAGTCCTCCCCAGACGTAGGCAGATTGGCCGAACTGGGTGAACAAATCTGTGTCTTATTCATTGTCTGCTGTGCCTGCATTTAAGTGAACAAGAGTGTGCTGCAGCAACTGCTAGTTCACAAATCTGCATAAGTAGAGACACTTGAAATTTCATTTATCTTCTTAGACCACGTCCTGGCAATTGCTGAGCTCTTGATGACGTCTGCATACCTCTCTGAGCTTCCTCTATGCCAGCAGGAGCCTCACCGTGCAACTCCAATATTCTGCTCTAGCTCTGGATCATCATGGAGTGCTGAAGCAGACTCTGTCTCTTGCCCATTCTTCAAATAGTGTCTCAGCTTCAGATCGTCAGGGATTGCTGAAGCAGACTTTGGCTCTTTGTTATTGTTGTTTTACATTCTTCAGATTGTGCTCCAACCACCAATCCTCAGGGAGTGCTTGAATAGTCTCTTGACCAGTTTTGTCAAGGATGCCATATCCTCAACAATCTGTCCCCTGACATTTTGACAAAAACCAAAACACAACTACAGAACTAAAGATGACTGACACAATCTACCTATACTAGTTAACTGTATCTACCTATTACATTCCTCTCCCCCTTTTTGTCACAAATGACAGGGGCTGCTGTCAGCTCATTCAGAAACTACATATAAACCCAAGGCTACTTTGAGCTCCTCGAACCGAGCTCCATCCAAAGGCTTTGTGAAAAGTCAGCTAGCTGCTTCTCTTAGCTACATGTTTGAGTACGAAGTCTGATGGCTTCATCTTTGATGGCTGATGAGCGCGTCGTTGTACGCGTCAAATTAATCCTTCCTTCTCCACTTAGTATAGCGGCTAAGTCAGGGTCGATCCCACAAGGAGCAAACAGATTCACTCTAACTAGTAACCTACACTTACGAAAATTGGGGTGTGAGTGATTGGCTTGCGCAGGTGCGCGAATAAACAGTAGTTAACGCAGGATTTGCACTAGACGTGCGCAGGCAGTAGAGATTAATTACTATGACTATGAAAAGTATCGGCGCAGACAATCCTCTATGAATGTATTCCTTATCATCGACTCCAAACGTCTATAGTTCAGTTTACTGAAGTTAGTGTCCGATCAAGGCTTCCTAACATGTGCGCATGTTCCGATCAAAGTTCATGAGCCATTAATTCTTGAAACTAGTCTAAGCAGCTGCGAATCCTGTCACAGTAGCAGCTGATTATCCTAGCGCGTTACTCCTAGTTGTCACCGTCAAGCTACCAACTAGTTTAACATATAACAAACAAGTGGGAAGAGTAAGATTGCGGTTCAAGGCTTCCCCTACTCATGCAACTAGCTGTCAACCGTGTGCACAGAAATAATACAAGCAAACAAACTATGCATTAAGCACAATTCTCAAAGGAAATACTCATAGAATCATGCCCAACCGATACAAAGCGTTTAGCTAGACATGCTAGTAGTAAACATCATAGAAATAGTAAATAACAACTAAAGTATCCAAGAAAACAGTAACACGCAGGTGCGTGCAGGTTGCAGTGTCTCGGCTGGTGCCGTCGGCTAGCGCAGGTCCTCTCAGCAGCTCGTGTGTTTTTCAGCTCTGCCTCTCTCTCGTGTGTGTCTTGATGCCTTTTCGATTCCTTATCAAACCCTAGCCTTCCTCTCTTTATATACTGCTCATGAGGCCCAAGGACGGCCTTGGCAACTTCCAAATCTGATGGTGTCAAGATTTGGAAACACCAATATCTTGCGCATGGCGCACTGCACACATTGGTTAGCGCAATCAGTCTGCGCACCGCAGTCTGAATCTTTCTTGTTTGCGCTGCTAGCTCCGCAGGCTGTGTGTTGCGCTCCTTAAACGCTGCCTGTTAGCGCGTATCCGACTTAGGCCCTCGTTTCGCCCTGGAATACAAAAACACCGGAAACCAGTAATCTTGTACACAAAATGTTGCAAACAAGCATAATGTTAGGATCTAAATAGCTCGTATAAATAGGCTCTATCAAACCCCCCACACTTGCCCTTGTTCGTCCCGAAGAAGCACTGAAGCACGGATACAATTACCTCTCTGGAGTCTAGCGCACAGTCTTGCACTCTGGCGCGATCTGCACTACTATTCACCTTGCGCTGCTCTATCACCTGCGCGCATCTGCCTTCAACAGTTTAATATAACAATTTCGAAATTCTTTACCTCTCAGCTGGGATGAAGATCATTTCGGATGGCTGGGAGATAGCTCTTCATAGGCTCCGGTTTGTCAGATTTTACTCCGAGGACGGGTATACAGTTAACAGCGCAAGCTTCTTCCGGTGCGTGATTCTTCCGCGCACTTCCTGGGAACCCGAGCCTTTTTGATGATTTTCTTGTGAACTTGCGCAAGCTGGTAGGTATTTGTGCGCATGCTGATTCTTTTGTAGCGCATATCATCTGCTGGTGTTTTTCTAAGTCTTGGCCTTTTATACCCCCTGTCTGGCGCATCTGTTCTGCGCACTGACCTGCGCACGGCTGCGCGACTAAAAAAAAACTACAAGTCCTAAACTAGCTAAATGACACTAAAAAAAATGTGTAAAAGTAGAACGTATCGGGTTACCTCCCGACAAGTGCCTTTGTTTAACGTCGTTGGCTCGACCGTACCTCGTTACTTGCCTAAAAGTGTGCCAGCGACCTCCCCCATTGATAGAGCCTATTTATACGCGCTCTTTAGATCCTAACACTGTGCTTGTTTGCATCATTTTGTGTAAAAGATTACTGGTTTCCGGTGTTTTTGTATTTCAGGGCAAAACGAGGGGATTCGGTGTTTGCGCTCTTTAGAGCCTTTTTGTATTTAAGTCGGATACGCGCTAACAGGCAGCGTTTAAGGAACGCAATACACAGCCTACGGAGCTAGCAGTGCAAACAGGATAGGAAGTGGCAGAGTCAGCTACGGTGCGCAGACCGATTGCGCTAACCAGTGTGTGCAGTGCGCCATGCGCAGGATATTGGTGTTTCCAAATCTTGACACCATCAGATTTGGAAGTTGCCAAGGCCGTCCTTGGGCAAAATGAGCAGTATATAAAGAGAGGAAGGCTAGGGTTTGAGGGACACACACAGACAAACAGGAGAGAGAGGCAGAACTGAAAAACACACGAGCTACTGAGAGGACCTGCGCTAGCCGACTGCGCCAGCCGAGACACTGCAACCTGCACGCACCTGCTTGTTACTGTTTTCTTGGATACTTTAGCTATTATTTACTGTTTCTATGATGTTTACTACTAGCATGTCTAGCTAAACGCTTTGTATCGGTTGGGCATGATTCTATGAGTATTTCCTTTGAGACTTGTGCTTAATGCATAGTTTGTTTGCTTGTATTAATTATGTGCACACGGTTGACAGCTAGTTGCATGAGTAGAGGAAGCCTTGAACCGCAATCTTACTCTTGTTACTTGTTTGTTATATGTTAAACTAGTTGGTAGCTTGACGGTGACAACTAGGAGTAACGCGCTAGGATAATCAGTTGCTACTGTGACAGGATTCGTAGCTACTTAGACTAGTTTCAAGAATTAATAGCTCATGAACTTTGATCGGAACATGCGCACAAGTTAGGAAGCCTTGATCGGACACTAACTCCAGTAAATCAAACTATAGACGTTTAGAGTCGATGATAAGGAATACATTCATAGAGGATTGTCTGCGCCGATACTTTTCATAGTCATAGTACTTAATCTCTACTGCCTGCGCACGTCTAGTGCAATTCCTGCGTTAACTATTGTCATTCGCGCACTTGCGCAACCCAATCACTCACACCCCAATTTTCGTAAGTGTAGTTACTAGTTAGAGCTAATCTACTTGCTCCCTGTGGAATCGACCCTGACTTAGCCGCTATACTAAGTGGAGAAGGAAGGATTAATTTGACACGCACAACGACGCACGAATCAAATTTTGGCGCCGTTGCCGGGGAGCAACACAGATAAGCTTTAACCAGCTTAAGTTTTCTTTTACAATAGTCAGTTATTTCTGTTTGCTTTATTCTCGTTGTTGTTTCTGACAGCGCGCAATCAACATCAGCCTGCGCAACCTTGAAACAGTTGCGCTGCGCAGATTCTAGTTGCGCACTGACAGACGCGACAGCTTAGTTGTCTTTTAATTTCGTTTTCTTTGAGATTTAGAACAGGTCATGGAGGCTAACAGTGTCGTTGGAGACAACTTAGGGGACAGAACCCCAGACAATGCAGGAGCAGATAACCGCGCAGTTCGGTTCAGAGAGGAGGTACAGCGCGAGGTTGAAGCAAGGATGGCCGCTGAAGTGTATAATGTGCCACCCGCGCGACAAGCCGCGCGACGCAGAACAGTGCGCGAGATGTCAGCCCCAATAACGGTTAACCAACCATGGTGCATAGTGCTTCCACCAGACGGTCATTTTGAACTAAGGAGCTCGCTCATTCATCACATGCCTAAGTTCCACGGGATGAATAACGAGAACCCAGTCAAGCATGTGCGAGAGTTCCTAGTCATTTTCGAGAACATGAAGGCCGAAGGGGAGAGCGACGAAGCGCTAAAAATGAAAGCGTTCCCGTTTTCATTGTGTGACCCGGCCAGGCATTGGCTGATGAGCTTACCAGCAGGATCAATTCACACATGGGAGCAGCTGCAGAAGAAGTTTTTGGACAAGTTCTATCCCGCAGCCAAGATCGCGCTACTCAGGAGGGAGCTGGCCGCACCTAGGCAGGGCGCAGGAGAGTCACTATCGGAATACTATGAGCGTTTCAGGGAGCTGGAGGCCAACTGCTACAATCACGGCCTGCCCCAAAATGTGCTGATAGAGAATTTCCTGAATGGATTGTTGCCCATGGAGCTAAGATTATTAAATGCATGCGCAGGAGGCGACAATTGCAACATGTACCCAGAGGACGCGTGGCAGCTGATAGAAGACTCTGCGGGACAGGTAAGACATCAGCTAACACTTGAAAATAGTCGTGCTCGTTCTGTGCATCAGGTAGAAACAAGCGCTGAGATAAAGGAAATGAAGGCCATGCTGCAGAAGTTGATGCATGCGCAGGGGGCGCAACCAGCTGCGCCAAAGGCGTGCGAGTTCTGCACATCCACTGAGCACAAAACCGATGCGTGTCCCACACTTTTCGAGGAATCAGGAGATGTCCATGCTCTTAGAGGATGGGATAATAGAGGGCCACAGAGGCAGAATCAACCGCGTTTTGGACTAGCCACAAATGGGTTCAGATGGAAGGAGGCTAGCTTAGTTTAGTTGAAGGAAATAGTAGCGTGAAATGTAAATGTAACGCTCCCCCCCGCCCACACACTTAAACAGAGACGTGTCCCCACGACTCATGCTCAAGCGCAACGGAGAGCGCACACATGCATGCAAGGAAAACAAAGAACATAAGAAAGAAAACATATAGTCAGCGCAGCAACAATATAGTAAAGGGTCACAAAATATTCAGCACAATATAGCAAAATATAGCAACATCGAGCAATAGTTGGTTCAAAAAGATAAGAAATAGGAAACCACCCGAAAGAAAAGCGCGCCCTCACTCTGAAGCTGGACTCAGCCGCGGAACCGTGCGCCTCTTCCTCTGAAGAATTTGTCTTGTACTCGGTACTGGAGGCTGGCGGCACGACAGAAATGGCGGCGGGCTGAGCCACGAGGTCGTCCTCTGAGATAGGATCCCATAGTGAATCTGAGCTGGAACTTATGATGGGATCGGCTTCAGGGGACCGCTGAGCAGAAGGCTGTGCAGGGGGTGCTGCAGGTGCTGGTATTGGGTCTACTGTTGGGGTGGGCTCTGCTGCTGGGGCGGGTTCTGCTGCATGGATCGGGGACTTGGTAGGAGGGCTAGCTGGCTGGCGCGGCTCGCTGGGGGATCCTGGAGGCGGCCTGCGCAGACTGAGGAGAGGGGGGGATAGAATCTCCAAATCTCCACCCTGATGGTGGGCTCATGCCCAAATCTGCCCCCTCGGGCACAAAATACTCGAGCACGCGCATGACGTTGAACATCATGCGCCGCCCCTCTGGTACCTCCTCAGGCGCCTCCTCTGCCTCCGTCCTGGGGCGCTTTCCTTGTGCACGCGGGGGAGAATCGTCAATGGCTATGGTAACTTGCTCCCCCTGCGGTGCACTCGCCCTCCGGCGCGCTCCAGTGCGACCAATATGTACTCATATCCGGAGGATGGAGGAAATGGCCCCATGAAGTCAATCCCCCAAATATCGAATACTTCATCCACTAGAATTGGCGTCTGCGGCATCTCATTGCGCGCTGATATGCTCCCTGTGCGCTGACACCTGTCACAATTCCTGTAGTGGTTATACGAGTCACTAAACAAGTGTGGCCAATAGAATTCGCAATCTACGATCTTTCTGCTCGTGCGCGGAAAGAATACTGCTTGGACCAAAGTGTCCTCCACATGCGTGCGCATGACAAAACATCAAAACAGAGTTAATTTCATGGTCAGGCACGCATCGCCTCAAAATCTGATCAGGTCCTATTCTGAGCATATACGGATCATCCCAAATGTAATATCTGGACTCATGCTTTAATCTCATGCATTGTGTTTTAGTGAAATGAGAAGGAAACGTACCTGTGACCAGGTAATTCGCAATGTGCGCATACCATTGTACCTTACCTGTCAGCACCATCAGATGCTCGTCAGGGAATGTCTCCGTGATCCGCCCTGCCTCCTCTGCTTTCACGATCCTGCTCAGGTGGTCAGCGACTGTGTTCTCCGTGCCCTTCTTATCTTTGATTTCCAAGTCGAATTCCTGAAGTAGGAGCACCCAGTGCATCAGGCGCGGCTTAGTCTCTTTCTTGGACATCAGGTAACGGATTGCTGCGTGGTCTGTGTAGACGATGAGTCTGGCGCCAAGAACATATGCGCGGAACTTCTCCAGTGCAAACACGATTGCCAGAAGTTCCTTGTCTGTGGTGGTGTAGTTCCTTTGCGCAGCGTCCCGTGTGCGCGATGCATAATAAATGGCGTGCGGCTTCTTGTCCAAGCGCCGTCCCAGGACTGCACCAACTGCATAGTCGCTTGCGTCGCACATCAGTTCAAACATCAGGTTCCAGTCTGGCGCGCGCATCACTGGCGCACTGGTCAGCGCCTCCTTCAGCTTGTCAAACGCGGCTCTGCACTCATCAGTAAATTCGAAACACACCTTTTGCAAGAGGTTAGACAGGGGTATGCAAATCTTAGAAAAATCTTTTATGAAACGCCTGTAAAACCCAGCATGCCCAAGGAATGATTTCACATCGCGCACGTTAGTGGAATAAGGCAGATTAGAAATAAGATCTATTTTGGCTTTGTCTACCTTGATCCCCTTCTGCGAGATAAATATGTCCTAGTACTACTCCATGTGATACCATAAAATGACATTTCTCAAAATTGAGCACTAGGTTTTTTGAAATGCAGCGCGCTAAAACCTTATCAAGATGAGTTAAGCATGCGTCAAAGGTACTTCCGTACACAGTAAAATCATCCATGAACACTCCTATGCATATACCAATCATATCAGAAAAGATGCTCATGACTAAACGTTGGAACGTACCTGGCGCGTTACACCACCCAAATGACATGCGCCGAAACGCAGACGTACTGAATGGGCAGGTAAACGTGGTTTTCTCTTGATCTTCCGCAGCAATGGGTATCTGATTGTACCCTGAGTACCCGTCCAAGAAACAAAAGTAGGGCTTCCCCGCTAGTCGATCTAGCATCTGATCCATAAAGGGTAGCGGGAAATGATCCTTGCGCGTGACTGCGTTAAGCTTTCTGTAATCGATGCACATGCGCCATCCAGTTTGCATGCGCTTGGGAACTAGCTCGCCCTGCGCATTCTCCTCTACTGTGATTCCTCCTTTCTTTGGCACAACGTGCACTGGACTTACCCATTTGCTGTCCAAGATGGGGTAAATGACTCCTGCGTCAAGCAGCTTCAGGATCTCCTTCTGCACCACCTCCATCATTTTCGGGTTCAATCTGCACTGAGGCTCCCTGGATGGTTCGGCACCATCTTCCAATAGAATCCTATGCATGCATACGTCCGGGCTCACTCCGCGCAAGTCAGCAAGTGTCCATCCTATGGCGCGCTGGTTCTTGCGCAGCACCTGCTGTAATCGCGCCTCCTGCTCCTGATCGGTCGGATTCCAGACCGATTCTCGCTTGTGTTTATTGGTTGCTTTCGTTCATTTTTGAAATATTATGACCATTATACACTCTATCTTTCTTGTTTCAGGGCCAATCTGCTCAGGGCGCCATAGGGAGTAAAGTAGAGGCAACTGCATGCGGAAGAGACGAGAAATTGTCAAAGTGCCCGTATCTCCCGTACCGCCCGTATGGGTACGTTCGACACGGTCGATACGACCGTGTCGATTGTTCGATTCCAGCTGACGTCGAATCGACCGTAGCGAGTGGATATGGTCGTGTCGGTCGTGTCGACCGTATTGATACGACCGATACGGACAGATCAGCATATTTTCATAGAATTTGAAGGGAACCGGGAGAGAAAAGGAGGAAAGATTGGATAGGACACAAACCAGAGGAGCGGGGAGGCGAGATTAGGGCACGAACCAGAGAAGGAAGGGAGGAAGAAAAGAGGTTTTTCGATCCTTGATTACTCAAGTGCATGGTTGTAATCCGTTGTTTTCATTAGAGAATTGGATTTGTAACTCGTTCTTTATATATGAAAGCAATGATATCATTTTCCATGTCTCGTGAGTAATCTCCCTAATTCCAAGGTTTGATGAATCTTGTCTAGTGTGTTTGACATATTGTGATGATGTTCTAAACGAAAGTTTAGGTGGATGATTGATAGATTACGGTTTTCCCTCAAGTGTGTCAAGTTATGCATGCTAGATGTTTGAAAGAATGCCAGCATGAAGTTCGTTTTAACTCGAGTGCGTTATTGAGAGATACACACTTAGGAAAGACGAGAGTGAAACCGACTTTGATTTTATTGACATACGAAAGTAGCATAAAGAGATAAGTTAGAGGTTAGCTTAGCTTCATCCTAACTCTTTTACTGATTATCATAGCGACGGCTTGTGATTAGTGGAGGAAGTTAGAGCGAATCGAAATATTGAGAGATTGAGATTCGATTTCCATAATAGGTTGATAATCAAAATTGAGCGAAAGCTAGTTTAGAATATTGATCTATTCATAACCTCTATAGTCTTCCATCATCCATTCATCTTCGTCACTTTATTAGAAAACACTAGACAAGTGAAATCAACCTTGGAATCTTCTTGAAATTTGGCCATTTAACCTTAGCTTGCTTGTCTTAATTCAATTCCAACACAATATCAATTCACAGATCGAGTTAGCTAAACAAAACTAGATTTTGCGTAGTGCATAAGCTTAGTTTACTCCTTGGACGACCCGGAATACTTCGGTTTATAAATTGTTTTTGACCTGCCTTGGAACTTCATATTCACTGAATTTGGAGTACAAAATTTCTACACGTCAAAATGGCGCCGTTGCCGGGGAGTAACGAGTTAGCTTGTCATTAGATTAAATCTAGCGAATCGTTTAGACTACTCATTTTAAATTTCGGTACTTTTATTTTCATTTCCCACTTGTGCCTTCACGGTTGTTTTTGTTTGTGATACATTTCAGGGGTTCTCTATTATTTGGATGCAAACCCGGTCTAAGAGCGGAATCAACAAGAAAAAGAATCCAGATTTGAGTCACTCAACGCCTCTTGCAGCAACCAGTAGCAAGAGTAAATCAAAGAAAACCGTCACGCCTAGGGAGAATAAGACACCGGAAATGGAACCACAAAGGAACAATGCAAATGATCCTCCTCGAGAAGAACTTATTCCAAGGATGCCGGACTTACCTGATCAAGGTCGATATCAGCGACGAGAGGTACAAGGAGAGCCAAGAGCCATGAGGGATTACACATTCCCAACCATGACCACATTGCAATCACCAATCACATACCCAGCAGTGACCGCCAACAATTATGATATCAAACCGGCGCTGCTTGCCTTGGCTTCCAACTCGCCCTTCTCGGGACTCCCGAATGAAAATCCAAGCGCTCATCTGAATTCATTTCTTCAGTTGCTGAACACATTCAGGATCAATGGGGTTTCAAGAGATGCAGTTTGTCTCAGAGTCTTCCCCTTCTCACTAGCGGGAAAAGCAAAGGAATGGTTGTGGAGCCATAATCCCGGAACCTTCAGTACTTGGGATGACTTGGCGCAGGCGTTCTTGACTCAGTATTTTCCGCCTGGGAAAACAGCGCAATACAGAACCAACATCAGCAACTTTGGGCAAAAGCAAGGTGAGACATTGTATGAAGCTTGGGAACGCTTCAAGGGTTTGTTGAGAGCTTGCCCACATCATGGTTTGCCCAAGTGGCTTGTCGTTCAATCATTTTATAATGGGTTGGACTATGATGTGCGAGCTACTGTGGATCAAGGAGCTGGAGGATCTCTTATGGATCACACACCGGAGGATGGTGAAAGAATTATTGAGAAGATGTCCAGCAATGCTCACAGATGGACAAGTGAGAGATCCAACCCTCGGAAACATTCCAACACTCAGTCAACCTATGCTGTGGACACAAATGATGCTATTGGAGCGTTGTCAAAGAAGTTTGATGCCTTGATCACAACTATTGGTAATTTTAATGCAAATCAGGCCGGTAGTTCCTCATCAACAGGAGGGTGTGAGATTTGCGCATCAGTAGACCATGATTCGACATATTGTCCGCTCACAATGCCCCTAGAAGGTGGAATCAACAACGAGGATGTTAACTTCATGGGTAGACAAAATGTAGGTGCTTATGGATCAAGTGCAAATCCAGCTTATCATCCTAGTAATCGAAACCATCCGAACTTCTCCTACAAAACCCAAGAACCTACCCCTCCTGGATTTCAACCAAGGCAGTACCAAAGCAACCAGAGATTTCAAACAAATCAAGGAAGTCAGAATTTTGCTCGGAACAATCAGCAGGGGCAAGGGAATTATAGTAGAAGTCAAGGACCGGTGCAATACTCGAACAATTATCAAAATCAACCTTCTCAAGGGCACCACGCACAAGCACCGCCTCAGGCTTCTTCAAGCAGCTCTAACCCTACCATGGAGGCCATTCTCGCTCAACTTGTTGCGGGTCAAGAGAAGTTGAATGCAAGAATCGATGAACTTGCCATTCACAACAAACACTTGGAGACACAAATTGCACAACAGGCAGCTTCTTCGTCAAGGTCACATGGTAAGCTTCCTTCAAAGCCAGACATGGGTAACAATGAATCCTGTAGTGCCATCACTACAAGAAGTGGTATAGTGATAGACCCCGCTAACGCTAGAACGCGCGCCTCCAAGCCAAGGGTGGTCTTGGATGAGAATTCAGAGAATGAGAAGGACACAGCTGAAAAACCTGATGTAGAAGAGGTTGAACCCACACCGGTTGAGAGAGATGTAGCTGTCGAGGTACCGACATACAAGCCTAAAGTGCCATTCCCACAGCGGCTAGCTAAGAGCAACAAGGAGGCTCACTTCAAGAGGTTCTCGGATATGCTGACAAAGCTCCAGGTAACGCTGCCCTTCACAGAGGTAATCTCTCAAGTCCCTACTTACGCAAAGTTTTTAAAAGATATCATTTCTCAAAAGCGTAGGATTGATGTGCATGAAACTGTTGCATTGAATGAGATGTGTAGTGCCGTAGTTCAAAATGCATTACCTAAGAAGTTAGGAGATCCGGGTAGTTTTGCTATCCCTATCAATATTGGTAATGTTATCATTGAGCGTGCATTATGTGATCTAGGAGCTAGCATTTCTCTTATGCCTTATTCACTATGCAAAAAGCTAGATCTTGGTGAACTTACTCCTACATCCATTTGTTTGAGATTGGCGGATCGCTCTTCTAGATTTCCTAAAGGAGTTCTTGAAGACGTTCCCATTAGGGTAGGGAATTTCTATATTCCCGTTGACTTTATTGTTTTAGAGATGGAGGAGGATAAGGAAGTACCAATCATTCTAGGTAGACCATTTCTAGCTACCGCTGGAGCCGTAATTGATGTTAGACATGGCTCACTTGTGTTGCACATTGGTGACGAAGAGATTGCATTTAGTCTAGAAAAATCATGCAAAACACCATGCTCATCATTTGATTGCAATCGTATTAGCTCATGTGATTTGATAGATCATTGTGTTTTATCTTCATCTAATCTTTTGAGTTTTGAAGATACTAATGAGCACAGCATTGGGGCTATTGATTTGGGAGAGGGCAGCACGGATGAGGATAAGGGGAGCAAGATCTCGAAGACGGCCCAAGAAGGTAAGGAGTCTTGCAAGGTAGAGCTCAAAGCTCTACCGGCAAGCCTAAGGTATGAATTCCTTGATGAAAATTCTGCGTATCCGGTGATTGTGAATTCTGCCTTGAATGGGGATGAGACTTCTAGGTTGTTGCATGTTCTTAGGAAGTATA
The DNA here is from genome assembly GCA_963678935.1 of Umbilicus rupestris. Classification (NCBI taxonomy): domain Eukaryota; kingdom Viridiplantae; phylum Streptophyta; class Magnoliopsida; order Saxifragales; family Crassulaceae; genus Umbilicus; species Umbilicus rupestris. The sequence continues at coordinate 8,952,857 of OY787607.1, read as the reverse complement.
AGAAGGCTTTGGGGTACTCAATTGATGATCTTACTGGTATTAGTCCTAGTATTTGCATGCATAGGATTCAGTTAGAAGATGAGGCTAGATCATCCAAGGAACATCAACGTAGGCTGAATCCCAATTTGAGTGAGGTAGTGAAGAAGGAGATTATGAAACTGTTAGATGCTGGCATTATCTTTTCTATTCCTGATTCAAACTGGGTTAGCCCAATCCATGTTGTCCCGAAGAAGGGAGGATTTACTGTTGTGGCCAATGAGCGGAATGAATTGATACCTACACGAACCGTAACTGGTTGGCGCATGTGTATTGATTACCGTAAGTTGAATAAGGCCACAAAGAAAGATCACTTCCCTCTTCCGTTTATTGATCAAATGCTTGAGAGGTTGGCCAATCATAGCTTCTTCTGTTATCTTGATGGATACAGTGGGTTTTTCCAGATACCCATTCACCCACAAGATCAGGAGAAGACGACGTTCACTTGTCCTTATGGGACTTTCGCTTATAGGCGAATGCCATTTGGACTTTGTAACGCACCTGCAACTTTTCAAAGATGCATGATGGCAATCTTCTCAGATCTTATAGAAACGGAGATGGAAGTCTTCATGGATGATTTCTCGGTTTATGGGTCTTCTTTTGATCATTGCCTTCTTAACCTTTCCCATGTTCTTGAGAGATGTATTGAGACTGATTTAGTGCTTAATTGGGAAAAGTGTCATTTTATGGTGCAAGAGGGTATAGTCTTGGGACATCTAGTTTCCAATCGAGGGATAGAAGTAGATCCAGCTAAGATAGAGGTCATTGCCAAACTTCCACCTCCTAGGGATGTTAAGGGGATTAGAAGTTTTCTGGGTCATGCTGGGTTTTATAGGCGATTCATTAAGGACTTTTCCAAGATAGCTCGACCCCTCACTAATCTCTTGTGCCATGATGTTGATTTCCATTTTGATGATGCTTGTTTTGAAGCCTACACTAGGCTTAAAGATGCCTTGACCTCAGCCCCTATTATTCAGCCTCCCAATTGGGAACTCCCGTTTGAACTTATGTGTGATGCGAGTGAATTTGCAGTAGGTGCTGTGTTAGGTCAACGAGTTGATAAGAAGCTACATGCCATTTACTATGCTAGTAAAGTCCTTGACCAAACCCAGGCTAACTACACCACCACAGAAAAAGAGATGCTTGCCATTGTGTTTGCCTTTGAAAAGTTCAGACAATACCTTGTAGGATCGCATACCATAGTCTATACCGATCATGCTGCCATTAAGTACCTCATAGCTAAGAAAGATTCTAAGCCTAGATTGATTAGGTGGGTACTCCTACTCCAAGAATTTGACATTCTCATTAAGGATAAGAAAGGGGTAGAAAACCTAGTAGCTGATCATCTCTCTAGGCTAGAAGAAGATCCCCAAGTTAGGGTGGCAGCAACTCCCATAGATGATTCGTTCATAGGAGAGAGCTTAATGGGAGTGGAGCTGCAAGCGGCTCCTTGGTATGCAGATTACGTGAATTATTTGGTTTGTGGTCTACTTCCTACTGATCTTAACCATCACAAGAAGAAGAGGTTTCTGCATGATGTGAAATATTATTACTGGGATGAGCCTTATCTTTATAAGCTTTGTGCAGATGGAATTTACAGGACTTGTGTGGCTGAGGAGGACATGATGAGCATTCTTGCTCAATGTCATGATTCTCCCTATGGTGGGCATGGAAGTGGCAACAAGACTGCATCACGAGTTCTCCAGTGTGGATTTTATTGGCCCTCACTTTTTAAGGATGCCTACGAGTACGCCAAGAGATGTGATAGTTGCCAAAGGAGTGGTAATATTTCTAAGCGCAATGAGATGCCCCAACATCCTATTCAAGAGGTAGAAATCTTTGATGTTTGGGGGATAGATTTTATGGGTCCCTTTCCCACCTCCTTTGGAAACTCATATATCCTGGTAGCTGTAGACTATGTGTCTAAGTGGGTAGAAGCTGTAGCCTCTCCTACTTGTGATGCTAAAGTTGTTACGAAGCTATTTAGGAAGATCATTTTCCCTAGATTTGGCGTACCACGTACGGTTATTAGTGATGGAGGGTCACATTTTAAGGAGAAGAATTTTGAGGCTTTGCTAAAGAAGTATGGTGTTTACCATAAGATTGCCACCCCTTATCACCCACAAACAAGCGGGCAAGTGGAGGTTTCGAATAGGGAAATTAAGATCATTCTCGAGAAGACAGTCAGTCGGTCTAGAAAAGATTGGGCTTCTAAGCTAGATGATGCACTTTGGGCATACCGTACTGCATTTAAAACCCCTATTGGAATGTCTCCATATCGATTGATTTATGGGAAAGCATGTCATCTTCCTGTTGAGCTGCAGCATAAGACTTTTTGGGCAATTACAAGATTAAACTTTGATTTACGTGCTGCAGGAGAGAAGCGGTTGTTACAGTTGAATGAATTGGACGAAAGTCGCTTGGATGCTTATGACAACGCGCTTCTCTACAAAGAAAGAACGAAGAGATGGCATGATAGAAAGCTGGTGAGGAAGAGCTTCAAACAAGGAGACCAAGTCCTTTTGTTCAATTCAAGATTGAGACTTTTTCCCGGTAAGTTAAGGACTAGGTGGTCGGGCCCTTTTCAAGTTCATAAAGTGTTTGATGATGGGCATGTGGAGCTTTTAAATTCTGAGGGGGAGTTGTTCAAGGTTAATGGGCATCGGATTAAATTGTATCACGGGCTAGAGAAGGAGGTAGGCTATGTGAGCTACCACTTGGATTGATCATGCGCGCCCTTAGCTATGTCTCGCCAAGACTTTAAACTAGGCCTTTTCGGGAAGTAACCCGCTTTGTGAGTTCTTCTTGTTTCTTGCTTTTGTTTTTTGTTTTTCTTCTTCTTTTAGTTGCATTAGGAGTCATGTGCTAGGCCTGCGTCTTGGTCGTCTTATTTTATCTCGGAGTTTGGGGTTTAGTTTTTCTCGATGTCATCTTGGTTCGGCTGAGTCGTACGGCCCGTGTCGGTCGTCACGACCGTGTCGGTCGTATTGCTACGGTCGATACGGTGTCCGTAATATTTCAAGAACCGTATCGACCGTATCGAGTGCATATGGTCGTGTCGGTCGATCCGGTCGTATCGACCGTAGCGATACGGTTCTTCGGCTAGTATTTGACCTAAATCGCGATTTCAGATTTTGAAATCGCGATTTTCCCCAAATTCCCCACATCTTCTTCACCCGCGCCAGTACCCCAGCCGCGCTTGCCCGTCCACCAGCCGACCCTCGCCAGCCACCCCAGCGACCGCACCAGTCGCCCAGCTTCGCTCCAGTCCGACCAGCTCACCAGCCGTGCTCGCCAGTCCGGCCAGAACCCCAGCCGCGCTCGCCCGACCTCCAGCCACCAGCCGCACTCGCCCAGCCGTGCTCCAACCCTAGCGCCGCACCAGCTCCGTTTACTCTCCACAGGGCAGCAACCATCCAGCCACTCAACCTCAATCCCTAATTTCTCAGCTCCTCAACAACAATGCCTCCCACAAAACAGCCCGCAGCCAGCAGGAAGAAGAACGTCCGCCGCCCAGGTCTGCCCCCTCCATTCCCAAAGACTTACAAGTTCATCAATCCAAGGTCCGCGGAGCGGCTTAAGCGCATCCTCGACGGGAAGAAAGAAATTGTGCCCACTCCCATGCCCGATGTGACGACAATGCGCAGGTTTGCTATCTTCGACTCAGTTAATAGCCGGCTGCAGCGGTTTGGCCTTGGGGTGCTTGTAGGGGCTACATGGCCAACTCATAAAAATATGGTCCATGAGTTTATCGCTTCCTTTGAAGCTGTCATCGAAGGGCAGAGGGTGACCGCCTGGAAATTCCAATTGGGGAACGAAGAGCGCCACCTATCCAGAGAGGAGCTCCATGACATTCTGGAATTTCCTATGGAGGGCACTATTCCTGTGGTGAATGATATTGAGCGGACAGAATTTTGGCAGAAGTTATCCGGGCAAGATGCGGTGTTCTCTCCTAGCCCACCCTCCTCGTGCATTAGAGACGCGGAATGGAAATATATGCATCGCATCATTGCGACATCACTCAATCCGCGTGTTGAAGGGGGGACGAAGGTGTCTCAGCAGGATTTGGACCTCCTCATCGCGCTTGATAAAGGCGTGGAGTTCGATGTTATATCATATTTGACCTTCCGCTTTGAAGAGTTCCAAACCAATGATCAGAGATATGTTCTTGGTGGTGGCGGCTTCATTACTGCGCTCGCCGAAGCTTTTCGCTATGAGCTTCCACCGGCTGCCCCGGGCATGTTCCCCATTTTGGACCTTGCCGCTCTTAGGCAAATGCGGATGGTGCTACCTAATGGTACATGGTATCATAGGTTAGATGGTCCTTCTACAGCGGCTGGTCGTGCTTCGAAGCGCCGACATGAGACTGCGCCTCCACCATCAGAGGCGCAAGAGGATGCTCAGCCCACACATCACGCTCCGGACTACAGCTCCCAGCTAGACTATCTTATGCGCTCTCAGGAGTGGACGACCAGGGCTATCACTGCTTTGCTTCAAGCCGGAGGAATTCATGACTTTCCAGCACCTCCTACCGCTCCTGGACACGAGACTTTTGAGCCGCAGGATCCCATGCCATGGACTGGCCCGAATGATGATGATGCTGGACCTTCTCAGCGCGGCGCCGAGTGACTACCTTTAGGATGCTATTTTTTTTTTTTGATATATTAGTTGATGTCCTTGCTAGATTGACTTGACTTCACTTGGTAGTTCTCTTTTGTTGGCTATGATGGTTGCATTTGAACATTTGCTTGTTGCTGTTTTGTGTCCTTATGGAATTCTGAATGTTTAAATCTCATCGTAAGGCTGTTTCATTGTCATGGATATATATGTTTCATATCTTATTTTGGCGATGAATTTGATGAACTTGATTGTGCTCTATTTGTCCACCTATCTTCTCATTTTTCAGGTCATCAAAGTGGCGGAAATATGTTGACTCCCGCACGAAATGGCCACGCTCACTAGGGGAGTTCCTATGCACTCTTCTCATTTTTAATTTTTAGCTTAGGGACTAAGCTTTGTTTTAAGTGTGGAGTGGCTAGTGCATATTAATTGAGTGTTTCACAGATTAGCTTGCTTGAATATGCATTGAGTGCTTGGTGCCAAAATATTCATTGATTCCATACTAGGCATATTGTTATAAGAGTGTTTGACCTCTTTTAAGCTTGGGATCAACATGCTTGAGTTTCACATACCGCATCTAGCCTCTTTCATTTTGCTAATTTAGAGCCTAGGGCCGAGTAAGTTCTCATGATCGTGCCTTCTTGTGAGTCATTATTATTGCTATCCATTGCCTATCTCGCATTCTAGGAATTTTTCATTGCTTGCTTTGGACCTTGGTGTAGCGTGCACTCTTTTTTTAAAAAAAAACCATTACATAATGCATAAACCTTGCGATTGCTTTTAGATGACTCTTGTTTGCTTGCCTAGCTCCTCGCTTGTAATTGTTTCTTGCGCATCCTCAACCTCTATTTGGGCTCATTGTCAAGTTCTTATTGTGTGACCCTGGCTGCAATGCCGAGGGTTAGGAAGAAAAGTTCCCCCTCGAAAGTATTGCACCCAATGAAAAAAAAAAAAAAAAAAGAAAAAAAAAAATGGCCGAGGTTAGGAAGAAAAGTTCCTCCTCGAAAGCTTGAGAAAAAAAAGAGAGAAAAGAAATAGTAAGAGCTTGACTTTAAGCCAATCCGCCATATCATTCTTGTGCAAGTCTACAATTTGCTTGTGTGCTAGCTTGCTTTGCTAGAGAATGACCCTTGTGTTAACACGTAAGCATCAATGGGTTTATGATTGTTTTTGAAAAATAATTTTTGCCGAACTCCTCTTTCCTTATGAATTATGATGCAAAGTCTAAGGCTTGGATATGAGTTCTGTATGTTGTGTATAAACCCTTGTTTCGAATGCTTTGCCTTGAAAATGAATAGATTGCGAGATTGATTTTGGTTGGCGCTAGTACTGATTTTCTTGAGTGTGTGCCCTCATGTGTTCTTAGGCAGCTCGAAAACTCTTTGATTGCAATTTGTTTGAAGTGTTAGTGTGAGGTGTGGGGCTAGAGTTTGTGAAACCCGTGCTTTGGTGGTCATCATTCTATTATTCAAAGCTTAAGTTGGGATAGAGCGTCTTGAATATATTATAACATGTTCTGATTGTTTGCTCGAGACGATCAAATTTTAAGTGTGGAGTGTTTGATCGGTCGGATTCCAGACCGATTCTCGCTTGTGTTTATTGGTTGCTTTCGTTCATTTTTGAAATATTATGACCATTATACACTCTATCTTTCTTGTTTCAGGGCCAATCTGCTCAGGGCGCCATAGGGAGTAAAGTAGAGGCAACTGCATGCGGAAGAGACGAGAAATTGTCAAAGTGCCCGTATCTCCCGTACCGCCCGTATGGGTACGTTCGACACGGTCGATACGACCGTGTCGATTGTTCGATTCCAGCTGACGTCGAATCGACCGTAGCGAGTGGATATGGTCGTGTCGGTCGTGTCGACCGTATTGATACGACCGATACGGACAGATCAGCATATTTTCATAGAATTTGAAGGGAACCGGGAGAGAAAAGGAGGAAAGATTGGATAGGACACAAACCAGAGGAGCGGGGAGGCGAGATTAGGGCACGAACCAGAGAAGGAAGGGAGGAAGAAAAGAGGTTTTTCGATCCTTGATTACTCAAGTGCATGGTTGTAATCCGTTGTTTTCATTAGAGAATTGGATTTGTAACTCGTTCTTTATATATGAAAGCAATGATATCATTTTCCATGTCTCGTGAGTAATCTCCCTAATTCCAAGGTTTGATGAATCTTGTCTAGTGTGTTTGACATATTGTGATGATGTTCTAAACGAAAGTTTAGGTGGATGATTGATAGATTACGGTTTTCCCTCAAGTGTGTCAAGTTATGCATGCTAGATGTTTGAAAGAATGCCAGCATGAAGTTCGTTTTAACTCGAGTGCGTTATTGAGAGATACACACTTAGGAAAGACGAGAGTGAAACCGACTTTGATTTTATTGACATACGAAAGTAGCATAAAGAGATAAGTTAGAGGTTAGCTTAGCTTCATCCTAACTCTTTTACTGATTATCATAGCGACGGCTTGTGATTAGTGGAGGAAGTTAGAGCGAATCGAAATATTGAGAGATTGAGATTCGATTTCCATAATAGGTTGATAATCAAAATTGAGCGAAAGTTAGTTTAGAATATTGATCTATTCATAACCTCTATAGTCTTCCATCATCCATTCATCTTCGTCACTTTATTAGAAAACACTAGACAAGTGAAATCAACCTTGGAATCTTCTTGAAATTTGGCCATTTAACCTTAGCTTGCTTGTCTTAATTCAATTCCAACACAATATCAATTCACAGATCGAGTTAGCTAAACAAAACTAGATTTTGCGTAGTGCATAAGCTTAGTTTACTCCTTGGACGACCCGGAATACTTCGGTTTATAAATTGTTTTTGACCTGCCTTGGAACTTCATATTCACTGAATTTGGAGTACAAAATTTCTACACGTCAGCTCCTCTTCTAATCCTTTCTTTATGATTACCGGCAGGGTGTCTTCATTTCCCAGGGTAGCTTAGTTTAGTTGAAGGAAATAGTAGCAGTGGTGCGCTTGTGTGCGGGTTGCGCACAGTTTTCAGCTTGTATTGCGCTATTCATATTGCATGCGCTGCTATCAACTGTTTTAGTATTTTTTTTCGTTTTTTCTGCTCCTGTTAGTTGGGATATACAGGGGATGTGGAGTTGACAGAAACGCTCTAGAGAGGCGGTTAGTCGTCTTTGCTTCGAAGGTGACGCATATGGTCGAGAGCGCTAGTGGAGGCCGGTGCTTTGCGACCTTCGGAATAAGAGAGTGCGCTCAGCCACGCAGATTAAGTACTATGACTATGAAAAGTATCGGCGCAGACAATCCTCTATGAATGTATTCCTTATCATCGACTCTAAACGTCTATAGTTCGGTTTACTGAAGTTAGTGTCCGATCAAGGCTTCCTAACATGTGCGCATGTTCCGATCAAAGTTCATGAGCTATTAATTCTTGAAACTAGTCTAAGCAGCTACGAATCCTGTCACTGTAGCAACTGATTATCCTAGCGCGTTACTCCTAGTTTTCACCGTCAAGCTACCAACTAGTTTAACATATAACAAACAAGTAACAAGAGTAAGATTGCGGTTCAAGGCTTCCCCTACTCATGCAACTAGCTGTCAACCGTGTGCACAGAATTAATACAAGCAAACAAACTATGCATTAAGCACAAGTCTCAAAGGAAATACTCATACAATAATTGCCCAACCGATACAAAGCGTTTAGCTAGACATGCTAGTAGTAAACATCATAGAAACAGTAAATAATAGCTAAAGTATCCAAGAAAACAGTAACAAGCAGGTGCGTGCAGGTTGCAGTGTCTCGGCTGGCGCAGTCGGCTAGCGCAGGTCCTCTCAGTAGCTCGTGTGTTTTTCAGTTCTGCCTCTCTCTCCTGTTTCTTTGTGTGTCGTGGTGTGTCTGTGTGTGTCCCTCAAACCCTAGCCTTCCTCTCTTTATATACTGCTCATTTTGCCCAAGGACGGCCTTGGAAACTTCCAAATCTGATGGTGTCAAGATTTGGAAACACCAATATCCTGTGCATGGCGCACTGCACACACTGGTTAGCGCAATCGGTCTGCGCACCGTAGCTGACTCTGCCACTTCCTATCCTGTTTGCGCTGCTAGCTCCGCAGGCTGTGTATTGCGTTCCTTAAACGCTGCCTGTTAGCGCGTATCCGACTTAAGCCCTCGTTTTGCCCTGAAATACAAAAACACCGGAAACCAGTAATCTTGTACACAAAATGATGCAAACAAGCACAGTGTTAGGATCTAAATAGCACGTATAAATAGGCTTTATCACCCACGCTTGCTCCTGAGTGACCCCGCGCTGGTGCGTGTGTTGCGTTCTCCTTGGTCCTGCGCAAAGGATCGGAAGGGTGGTCAGCATGGTTAATAGTATGTGATAAATCATAAGTAACGAGGTTAGGTGAAGAGGAAGAAGAAATATGAGCAATAGTTCCCAGTTCTCCCTCTGGTGCATCTGGTGGCGAGTCTGGCGCAGCAACGTGCGCATCTGCGATCTCTGGCTCTGCCAATTCAACTTCACGCACTGTGCCATCCCACGGTTCTCCTAAATACTTTTTCACTCTGTGCCCATTGACCTGAAAACGATGCCGGTGCTTGTTTTCTAACTCGATTGTTCCGTAAAGGAAAACCTTGGTAACCATGTATGGTCCCGTCCATTTGCTGCGCAGCTTTCCAGGCATGAGCTTTAGGTGCGAGGAGAACAATAGTACCTGGTCTCCTGGCTCAAAAGTGCGTCTAAGGATGTTTTTGTCGTGAAATGCCTTTGTGCGCGCCTTGTAATCGCGCAGCCCTTCATATGCATCCAGGCGGAGCTCTTCTAACTCGCTTAGCTCAAATGCGCGCTCCTTACCAGCCTCGTCTAGGTTCAGGTTGCAAACGCGCAATGCCTAGTATGCTTTGTGCTCCAACTCCACTAGCAGGTGGCACGCTTTTCCATAAACCAACCGAAACGATGAAGTCCCAATTGGTGTCTTATGTGCGGTTCGGTATGCCCATAGCGCATCGTCAAGGCCCTGGCTCCAGTCTTTGCACGACGGTCTCACAGTTTTCTCCAGGATGCGCTTGATCTCTCGGTTGGAAACCTCAGCCTGTCCATTCGTCTGAGGATGGTAAGCGGTGGACGTCTTGTGGCGCACTCCATAATGCTTGAATACCTGCGCCACTATCCTATTGCAAAAATGCGTCCCCTGGTCGCTTATGACTGCCTTAGGCACTCCGTACCTGCAAAAAATGTTAGTTCGCAAAACCTCAGCGACCGTCTTACCATCATCCTTCCGGGTGGCCTTAGCCTCAACCAATTTGGAGACATAATCCACCGCGACCAATATATACTCATATCCGGAAGATGGAGGAAATGGCCCCATGAAGTCAATCCCCCAAATATCGAATACTTCATCCACTTGTATTGGCGTCTGCGGCATCTCATTGCGCGCTGATATGCCCCCTGTGCGCTGGCACCTGTCACAGTTCCTGTAGTGGTTATACGAGTCAGTAAACAAATGCGGCCAATAAAATCCGCAATCCATGATCTTTCTGCTCGTGCGCTTTGGATCGAAGTGTCCTCCACATGCGTGCGCATGACAAAACATCAAAACAGAGTTAATTTCATGGTCAGGCACGCATCGCCTCAAAATCTGATCAGGTCCTATTCTGAGCATGTACGGATCATCCCAAATGTAATACTTGGACTCATGCTTTAGTCTCATGCATTGGGTTTTAGTGAAATGAGAAGGAAACGTACCTGTGACCAGGTAATTCGCAATGTGCGCATACCATTGTACCTTACCTGTCAGCACCATCAGATGCTCGTCAGGGAATGTCTCCGTGATCCGCCCTGGCTCCTCCTCTTTCACGATCCTGCTCAGGTGGTCAGCGACTGTGTTTTTCGTGCCCTTCTTATCCTTGATTTCCAAGTCGAATTCCTGAAGTAGGAGCACCCAGCGCATCAAGCGCGGCTTAGTCTCCTTCTTTGACATTAGGTAACGGATTGCTGCGTGGTCTGTGTAGACGATGACTCTGGCGCCTAGAACATATGCGCGGAACTTCTCCAGTGCAAACACGATTGCCAGAAGTTCCTTTTCCGTGGTGGTGTAGTTCCTCTGCGCAGCGTCCAGTGTGCGCGATGCATAATAGATGGCATGCGGCTTCTTGTCCACGCGCTGTCCCAGGACTGCACCTACTGCATAGTCGCTTGCGTCGCACATCAGTTCAAACAGCAGGTTCCAGTCTGGCGCGCGCATCACTGGCGCACTTGTCAGCGCCTCCTTCAGCTTATCAAACGCGGCCCTGCACTCATCAGTAAATTTGAAACACACATCCTTTTGCAAGAGGTTAGACAGGGGTATACAAATCTTACAAAAATCTTTTATGAAACGCCTGTAAAACCCAGCATGCCCAAGGAATGATTTCACATCGCGCACGTTAGTGGAATAAGGCAGATTAGAAATAAGATCTATTTTGGCCTTATCTACCTTGATCCCCTCCTGCGAGATAATATGTCCTAGTACTACACCATGTGATACCATGAAATGACATTTTTCATAATTGAGCACTAGGTTTTTTGAAATGCAGCACGCTAAGACCTTATCAAGATGAGTTAAGCATGCGTCAAAGGTACTTCCGTACACAGTAAAATCATCCATGAACACTCCTATGCATATACCAATCATATCAGAAAAGATGCTCATGACTAAACGTTGGAACGTACCTGGCGCGTTACACCACCCAAATGACATGCGCCGAAACGCAAACGTACCGAATGGGCAGGTAAATGTGGTTTTCTCCTGATCTTCCGCAGCAATGGGTATCTGATTGTACCCTGAGTACCCGTCCAAGAAACAAAAGTAGGGCTTCCCCGCTAGTCGATCTAGCATCTGGTCAATGAAGGGTAGCGGGAAATGGTCCTTGCGCGTGACTGCGTTAAGCTTTCTGTAGTCGATGCACTTGCGCCATCCAGTTTGCATGCGCTTGGGAACTAGCTCGCCCTGCGCATTCTCCTCTACTGTGATTCCTCCTTTCTTCGGCACAACGTGCACTGGACTTGCCCATTTGCTGTCCGAGATTGGGTAAATGACTCCTGCGTCAAGCAGCTTCAGGATCTCCTTCTGCACCACCTCCATCATATTCGGGTTCAATCTGCGCTGAGGCTCCCTGGATGGTTTGGCACCATCTTCCAATAGAATCCTATGCATGCATACGTCCGGGCGCACTCCACGCAGGTCAGCAAGTGTCCATCCTATAGCGCGCTTGTTCTTGCGCAGCACCTGCTGTAATTGCGCCTCCTGCTTCTCTTTTAATCCTTTCTTTATGATTACCGGCAGGATGTCTTCATTTCCCAAAAATATGTATTTGAGGTGCTCTAGGAGTTGCTTCAGCTCAACCTTGGGTGACTGTTCAATAGAGGGCAAGATTTTATTAGCAGTGCAGACATTAACTCTATCGTGTACCTGTCTGGGTGCTGGTTCAGCACTGCTCAGTTCATCCTCCTGTGCCTCCAACTCTGCCTGTGCCAGTGTCTCAGGTCCTTCTGCTGCGCTCGCACATTGCGCATCTGCAACCAACTCATCTATGCTGTTTGCGCTGCTAGCTCCGCAGGCTGTGTGTTGCGCTCCTTAAACGTTGCCTATTAGCGTGTATCCGACTTAGGCCCTCGTTTCGCCCTGGAATACAAAAACACCGGAAACCAGTAATCTTGTACACAAAATGATGCAAACAAGCATAGTGTTAGGATCTAAATAGTGCGTATAAATAGGCTCTATCAATGGCTTTAGTGTATGTTGCAGTAGAAGAGCGTTTGTGACTGGCCATGTCCATTCCAAACTTCTTTACCAAATTTTTCCTATACTTGCTTTGTGAGATAAAAATGCCATCTTTTTTTTGTGAGATTTGCAGTCCAAGAAAGTAGGTTAATTATCCAACCATGCTCATTTGAAATTGTAGTTGCATTTGCTCCACAAACTACTTCACCATTCTCTGCGAAGTTGACCCAAATACAATATCATCCACATATATTTATGCAATAATAAAATCTGACCTCGTTGTCCACCCCTCCTCGATCATATCCGTGCTTAATCAAGAACCATGCTGTGGGTGCTTGCTTCAACCTGTATAGAGCCTTTTTTAGCTTGTAGACACGATTTCGATGATGAGGATCCTCGAATCCCTTGGGTTGAGCAACATAGACTTCTTCAGTCAAGATTCCATTAAAAATGCACTTTGACGTCCATTTGATACAACTTGAACTTCAAGTGACAAGCCAGTGCGAGAAGTAGTCTGATTGCTTCCATGCGAGCAACAGGAGCAAAGTTTTCATCAAAGTCTTCTCCCTCAATCTGTGTGTACCCTTGAGCTACTAGCCTAGCTTTATTTCTTGTAATATTGCTCTTCTCATCAGACTTATTCTTATATATCCATTTAGTGCCAATCACATTCACATTTTCTGGCCGAGTGACCATATCCCATACCTTGTTTCTTTCAACTCACCAAGTTCTTCTTGCATTGCAGCTATCCAGTGATCATCTCCCAGAGCCTCTTTGATGTTCTTTGTCTCTTTGCTGGATAGTAAACATGAGTTATTAATCATATAACAGAGATTAACATTGGAAGTACCTCGAGTTCATCTTCCTTCGGTCAAACTGCTAATGATGTTGTTAGTTGGATGATCCTTTTGGATTTTTCTAGGAGGAAGTCTCATTGTGCCTTGTGTGGTTGGCGGGTTCTCAACTGGTGGATCAGCATCTGGTTCAGACTCCCCGTCTTGATTCTGAGAATCATTAGGTTCTGCTGAAGCATTCTCTGATGCTTCTTGTTCAGCCGTTCTTCTGATTTGAGATTGATATTGATCTTCAAAGTCAGAACCTTTTTCCTCCCCGGAGTGTTTGCACTTCTCTCTTGGGTCATTCACGGCAAATTTGATGGATTCAATCACGGTTCTAGTTTTGTTGTTGAAGACATGATATGTGATAGAGCCTAGTTATATGCGCTATTTAGATCTCAACACTGTGCTTGTTTGCATTATTTTGTGTACAAGATTACTGGTTTTTGGTATTTTTGTATTTCAGGATAAAACAGGAGCATAAGTCAGATGTGCGCTAACGGACGTTTTTAGAGCGCAATGCACGACCTGCGGAGCTAGCAGCGCAAAAGGAGATAGCTGATTCAGACTACAGTGCGCAAACCGACTGCGCGAATCAAGTAGCGCAATCAGCGTGCGCAGAATGGCAGAGTTTCTAAATATTGATCTCCTAGATTTGGGAAGTTGCTAAAAGTCTCTCGGGCCAAATCTAAGCATTCCATGGGCTTCAAGACCACTATATAAGAGGAGGGAAGCTAGGGTTTGGAGAAGAGAGAGAGCAGATAGAGAGAAGGACACACAGCAGCAAAACACACGAGCTACTTCAACCAGAATCTTCGCGAACCACCTGCGCCAGCCGAGAACAGCAACGCGCAATTGCGCCAACCTCCTACGTTTTCTCTTGCTACCTTAGTTTTATTTATTATTGCTATGATGATTGTTTCTAGCATGTCTAGCTAAACACTTTGTATCGGTTGGGCATGATTCTATGAAGTATTTCCTTTGAGACTTGTGCTTAATGCTTAGTACATCTACTTATATTAATTCTATGCATATGGGTGATAATTAGTTGTGCGAATAAGGGAAGCCTTGAACCGCAATCTTATTCTAACTGCTAGTTATTGTATGTTAAACTAGTTGATAGCTTGACGGTGATAACTAGGAGTAACACACTAGGATAATCAGCTGCTACGTGATAGGATTTGTGGCTGCTTAGACTAGTTTCAGGAATTAATAGCTCATGAACTTTGATCGGAACATGCGCGCACGTTAGGAAGCCTTGACCGGACACTAACTTAAGTAGAACTGCACTATAGATGTTTAGAGTCGATGATAAGGGATACATTCATAGAGGATTGTCTGTACCGATACTCTTCATAGTCATAGTACTTAAAATCTACTGCCTGTGCACGTATCGTGCAATTCTGCTTTCACTACTGTTCATTCGCGCACCTGCGCAACCCAATCACTCATAACCCCAATTTCGTAAGTTGTAGGTTGCTAGCTAAGACGAGTCTGCACGCTCCTTGTGGGATCGACCCTGACTTAGCCGCTATACTAAGTGGAGAAGGAAGGATTAATTTGACGCGTACAACGACGCGCGATCAAATTTTGGCGCCGTTGCCGGGGAGCAACACAGATAAGTTTAACTAGCTCAAATTTTCTTTTACAGTAGTTAGTTATTTCTTTTTATTTTTCGTTGGTGTTTCTGCCAGTACGCAATCAACATCAGCCTGCGGAACCTTGAAACAGTTGCGCTGCGCAGATCATAGTTGCGCACCGACAGGGGCAGCAACCTAGTTTCTTTTAATTCCGTTTGCTTGAAGTTTAGAACAGGGCATGGAGAATAATAGTGTCATCGGCGATAACTTAGGGGACAGAACCCCAGAGGGACCTAACAATGCGAGGGCAGATAACCGCGCAGCTCGGTTCAGAGAGGAAGTGCAGCGCGAAGTTGAAGCTAGGATGGCCGCTGAAGTATATAATGGCAACCCGCGCAACAGATCGTGCGACGCAGAACAGTGGGCGAGATGTCGGCTCCAATCACAGTCAACCAACCGTGGTGCATAGTGCTTCCACCCGATGGGCATTTTGAACTACGGAGCTCATTCATTCATCATATGCCTAAGTTCCATGGGATGAACAACGAGAACCCAGTCAAGCATGTGCGCGAATTCCTAGTTATCTGCGAGAACATGAAGACCGACGGGGAGAGTGAAGAAGCGCTGAAGCTGAAGGCGTTCCCTTTTTCATTGTGTGATACAGCCAGGCATTGGCTGATGAGCTTACCAGCAGGATCTATTCGCACATGGGAGCAGCTCCAGAAGAAGTTCTTGGATAAGTTCTACCCCGCAGCAAAGATTGCGCTACTCAGGAAATTGGCCGCACCTAGACAGGGAGTAGGAGAGTCGCTATCAGAGTACTATGAGCGTTTCAGGGAGCTGGAAGCCAACTGCTATAATCATGGCCTGCCCCAACATGTGTTGATAGTGAATTTCCTGAACGGGCTATAACCAATGGAACTTAGACTGCTAAACGCATGCGCAGGTGGCGACATATGCAACATATACCCGGAGGATGTATGGCAGATGATCGAGGACTCTGCTAGACCGGTAAGGCATCAATTGACTCTAGAGAATAGTCGTGCGCGCGTTGTGCACCAGGTGGATTCCAGTGCTGAAATTAAGGAAATGAAAGCCATGCTGCAGAAGCTGATGAGTGCGCAAGGCACGCAACTAGTTGCGCCGAAGGTATGCGAGTTCTGTACGTCCACTGAGCACAAAACCGACGCATGTCCCACACTTTTCGAGGAATCAGGAGATGTCAATGCTCTAAGAGTATGGGACAATAGAGGACCGCAGAGGCAGAGGCAGAATCAGCCGCGCTTTGGACTGGCCACAAATGGATTCAGATGGAGGGAAGACAGCAATCTCCAAAAGCATACAACCCACCGCACCGCCGCAATGACGCACCAGCACAGAATAACCAGCAACCGCGGCGCTCCTTAGAAGACATAGTGGGTCAGTTGGCAGACACCGTACGCAAGAACGATGAAAAGTATGACAAGAGGTTCGAGTCAATTGAGAAGCAGTTGTCGCAGATTGCCACCACGGTCTATGAGCTGAAAAAGAGCGATGGCAACCTGCCTTCGCAAGTGATTCAAAACCCTAAGGGAGGAGTTAACGCCATAACACTGAGGACTGGGTGCACAGTTGGAACAGCTCCGACCGCGAAGGAGCCCGCGCAGCCAGTTGCGCAACCTCCAGGAGCCAGCACAGCCGGATGCGCAACCAGCCGTGCCAGCTACGAACCAACAGAGGGTGGCGCCAGGTATGATACAATCAGGAGAAAAGAGTACCAGTCATACTAATGCACCTGCACCTTTTCCTGTGCAGGCACCCTTAGCAAGGGAAGGAGGCGCTGGACAAGGAGTTATACGAGTTATTCAGTAAGGTGGAAATAAACATCCCCCTGATTGAGGCAGTTCGGCAGATTCCCAGATATGCCAAGTTCTGGAAGGAGTTGTGCACAAACAAGAGGAGGAAAGGCGAGTGCGCACAAGTAATGCTTAACGCACATGCATCAGCAATTGTGCAACACAAGGTACCACCTAAATGCCGGGTTCCAGGTACGTTCACCATACCGTGCACCTTAGGTAAGACCACGGTAAGCAACTGCATGATTGATCTCGGTGCATCTATAAATGTGCTTCCTTACCCCTTGTATGTGTCATTGCACCTTGGTCCACTAAAGCCTGCAGGTCTTACCATCCAACTAGCAGATCGGTCGTGCAAATAACCGACGGGCATGATAGAGGACGTTCTCGTCCGAGTGGGAGAGCTGGTGTTCCCAGCAGATTTCTACGTCTTGGAAATGGAGGGTGAGCCGAGCAAGGGAAGCGCGCAAATCCTACTGGGCAGACCATTTCTGATGACAGCGCGCACAAAGATAGA
Source organism: Umbilicus rupestris (assembly GCA_963678935.1). Classification (NCBI taxonomy): domain Eukaryota; kingdom Viridiplantae; phylum Streptophyta; class Magnoliopsida; order Saxifragales; family Crassulaceae; genus Umbilicus; species Umbilicus rupestris. The sequence goes on along the minus strand of OY787607.1, from coordinate 8,935,689 downwards.
AGTGTGGAAAGGCACGCTCTCAATGGAGGTAGATGGCGAGGAGATTCACTTTAACATTTTTAAGGGGATGCAGCACCCTCATGAGGACGCCACAGTGCACGCATTAGACAGTATGGACGACTTGGTTGCGCATGCGCAGTGTGCGTGCGCAACAGGGGAGCCTGCGCCATTGGCACAGACAGAGTTGGAGGAACAAGATGATAAGCTGAGCAGCACAGAGCCAGTGTCCAAACAAATATGTGATCTGGTTAATGTTTGCGCTACTAATAAAATCCTGCCTTCTATTGAACAGGCACCCAAGGTTGAGCTAAAGCAATTACCCGAGCACTTAAAATACATCTTCCTAGGCAATGAGGACACCCTGCCTGTCATTATAAAGAAAGGATTAGAGGAGGAGTAGGAGGCGCGATTACAGGAGGTGCTGTGCAAGAACCAGTGCGCCATAGGATGGACATTAGCTGACCTGCACGGAGTAAGCCCTGATGTGTGCATGCACAGAATTCTGCTGGAAAATGATGCCAAACCATCTAGGGAACCTCAGCGCAGACTGAATCCGATTATGATGGAGGTAGTGCAGAAGGAGATCTTGAAGCTGCTTGACGCAGGTGTAATATACCCGATTTCAGACAGGAAGTGGGTAAGTCCAGTGCACGTTGTGCCAAAGAAAGGAGGCATCACAGTAGAGAAGAATGCTCAGGGCGAGCTAGTTCCAAGCGCATACAGACTGGGTGGCGCATGTGCATTGACTACAGGAAGCTAAACGCAGTCACGCGCAAGGATCATTTTCCGCTACCATTCATGGACCAGATGCTTTACCGATTGGCGGGAAAGCCACACTTTTGCTTCTTGGACGGTTACTCAGGGTACAATCAGATCCCTATTGCTGTGGAGGATCAGGAGAAGACAACCTTTACCTGCCCATTCGGTACCTTTGCGTTCCGGCGCATGTCGTTTGGGTTGTGTAATGCGCCAGGTACGTTCCAACGCTTAGTCATGAGCATTTTCTCTGATATGATTGGTTTATGTATAGAGGTATTCATGGATGACTTCATTGTGCATGGTGAGACGTTTGATGCATGTTTGGATAATCTTGATACAGTCTTAGCGCGCTGCATTACCAAGAACCTAGTCCTCAATTATGAAAAATGTCACTTTATGGTGTCACATGGAGTAGTACTAGGACATATCGTCTCGCAGGAAGGAATTAAGGTCGATAAAGCAAAAATTGATCTTATCTTATTCCACTAATGTGCGCGACGTTAAGTCGTTCCTTGGGCATGCAGGGTTCTATAGGCGCTTTATTAAGGATTTTTCTAAAATATGTATTCCATTGTCTAACCTCCTTCAAAAGGATGTGTGCTTTGAGTTCACTGATGAGTGCAGGAATGCTTTTGATAAGTTAAAGGATGCGCTGACCAGTGCGCCAGTGATGCGCGCACCAGACTGGAACTTACCATTTGAGCTGATGTGCGATGCTAGTGACTACGCTGTAGGCGCAGTGCTGGGCCAGCGCGTGGATAACAGGTCGCATGCTATCTATTATGCGTCGCGCACACTGGACACTGCGCAGATGAACTACACCACGACCGAGAAGGAACTTCTGGCAATCGTATTTGCACTGGAGAAGTTCCGCGCATATGTTCTGGGCGCTAAAGTCACTGTCTACACTGACCACGCTGCTATCCGCTACCTGATGTCCAAGAAAGAGACTAAGCCGCGCCGGATGCGCTGGTTGCTGCTGCTCCAAGAGTTCGATTTAGAGATCAAGGATAAGAAGGGAATGAAAAATACTGTTGCTGATCACCTAAGCAGGATAGTGAAGGAGAGGAGCCAGGGTAGATCACAGAGACATTCCCTGACGAACACCTGATGGCGCTGAACGGTAAGGTACCATGGTATGCGCATATTGCAAATTACCTGGTCACAGGTGCGTTTCCCCCTCATTTCACTAAAACTCAATGCATGAGGTTAAAACATGAGTCTAAATATTACATTTGGGATGATCCATACATGCTTAGAATAGGCCCTGATCAGATCTTGAGGCGATGTGTGCCTGATCATGAGTTGAGCTCTATTTTGAGATTTTGTCATGCGCACGCGTGCGGAGGAGACTTTGGTCCAAAGCGCACGAGCAGGAAAATCCTAGATTGCGATTTTTAATGGCCACACTTATTGCGTGACTCATATAACCACTGCAAGGCTTGTGACAGGTGTCAGCGCACAGGAAATATCTCAGCGCGCAACGAGATGCCACAAACACCTATACTGGTAGACGAAGTGTTCGACTTGTGGGGAATTGACTTCATGGGGCCGTTTCCGCCATCTTGTGGATACGAGTACATACTAGTTGCGACGGACTATGTCTCGAAGTGGGTCGAAGCTAAGGCCATGCCCAAGGATGATGGTAAAACGGTTGTTGAGGTTTTAAGAACTAACATTTTCTGCAGGTACGGAGTGCCTAAGGCAATAATCAGCGACCAGGGGACGCACTTCTGCAACAGAATAGTGGCACAAGTACTAAAGCATTATGGGGTGCGCCACAAGACGTCCACTGCATACCATCCTCAAACGAATGGCCAGGCACCGTGAGAGATCAAGCGCATTCTGGAGAAAACCGTGAGACCTTCGCGCAAAGACTGGAGCCAGCGGCTGGACGATGCACTTTGGGCATACAGGACTGCGCACAAGACACCGATTGGGACTTCACCATTTCGGTTGCTGTACGGAAAGGCGTGTGATAGAGCCTATTTATACGCGCTATTTAGATCCTAACACTATGCTTGTTTGCATCATTTTGTGTACAAGATTATTGGTTTTCGGTGTTTTTGTATTCCAAGGCGAAACAAGGGCCTAAGTCGGATACGTGCTAATAGGCGCATTTAAGGAGCGTAACACACAGCCTGCGGAGCTAGCAGCGCAAACAGGATAGGAAGTGGCAGATTCAGAGTGCGGTGCGCAGACCGACTGCGCGAACCAATGTGCGCAGTGCGCCATGCGCAAGATAGTGGTGTTTCCAAATCTTGACACCATAGGATTTGGAAGTTACCAAGATTGTCCTCATGAGCAGTATATAAAGAGAGGAAGGCTAGGGTTTGAAGAGACACATCAGAGAGGCAAGATCGAGGAGAGAGAGCCAGAATTAAAAAACACACGAGCTGCTGCGAGGACCTGCGCTAGCCGACTGCGCGAGCCGAGACACAACAACCTGCACGCACCTGCTTGTTACTGTTTTCTTGGATACTTTAGCTGTTATTTACTATTTCTATGATGTTTACCACTAGCATGTCTAGCTAAACGCTTTGTATCGGTTGGGCATGATTCTATGAGTATTTCCTTTGAGACTTGTGCTTAATGCATAGTTTGTTTGCTTGTATTAATTCTGTGCACACGGTTGACAGCTAGCTGCATGAGTAGGGGAAGCCTTGAACCGCAATCTTACTCGTACTACTTGTCTGTTATATGTTAAAGTAGTTGGTAGCTTGACGGTGACAACTAGGAGTAATGCGCTAGGATAATCAGTTGCTACTGTGACAGGATTCGTAGCTGCTTAGACTAGTTTCAAGAATTAATAGCTCATGAACTTTCATCGGAACATGCGCACATGTTAGGAAGCCTTGATCGGACACTAACTTCAGTAAATCGAACTATAGACGTTTAGAGTCATGATAAGGAATACATTCATAGAGGATTGTCTGCACCGATACTTCTCATATTCATAGTACTTAATCTCTACTGCCTGCGCACGTCTTGTGCAAATTCTGCGTTCACTACTGTTTATTCGCGCACCTGCGCAACCCAACCACTCACAACCCAATTTTCGTTAAATTGTAGGTACTAGTTAGAACGAGTTTGCTTGCTCCTTGTGGAATCGACCCTGACTTAGCCGCTGTACTAAGTGGAGAAGGAAGGATTAATTTGACGCGTACAACGACGCGCGATCAGCGTGCCACCTACCGGTTGAGTTGGAGCACAAGGCATACTGGGTATTGCGCACTTGCAATCTGAACCTCGATGAGGCTGGTAAGGAGCGCGCATTTGAATTGAGCGAGCTAGAGGAGCTGCGCCTGGATGCATATGAGGGGTTGCGCGACTACAAAGCGCGCACGAAAGCATTTCACGATAAGTACATCCTCAGACGCACCTTTGAGCCAGGAGACAGGGTGCTGTTGTTCTCCTCGCGCTTAAAGCTGATGCCCGGAAAGCTGCCCAGCAAGTGAACGGGACCTTACACGGTCACAAAGGTTTTCCCGTATGGAACTATCGAGTTAGAGAACGAGTGCAAGCATCGCTTTCAGGTTAATGGGCAAAGAGTCAAGAAATACTTGGGAGAACCGTGGGATGAGGCCACGCGCGAAGTTGATTTGGCGGAACCAGAAATAGAAGATGCGCAGGCTGCTGCGCCAGATATACGACCCGATGCACCAGAGGGAGAACTAGGAGCTACTGATTATATATCTTCTCCCTCACTGATTAACCTCGTTACTTATGATGTGCCACACAATTTTAGCCATACTGACCACCTATCTGTTCCTTTGCGCAGAACTAAGGAAGACATAGAACACCCAGACGCACCAGAGCGTGCAACAGCAAGTGTGGGGGTGGTCCGGAGCACGAACTAGAGCAAGTAACCAGGTACTGTCGAGCCAACGACGTTAAACAAAGGCACTTGTCGGGAGGTAACCCGACACGTTTTCCACGTTTTATTTTTATACGTTTTTAGGATTTACATTTTAGCTAGTTCAGCACTTGCATATTTTTCTTGAGTCACATAGCAATGCGCAGTTCTGGAGTCATTGCGCAGGACAGATGTGCAGGTCAGGGGGATATATAAGGGCAGATACTTAGAAAAATCCGGACATTCTGTAATTTCGACCGTTAAATGCTCTGCACTGCTGCCAGCCGATCTTTGTCGTCTGCCCACCGTTTCCAGCGTTCTTTAGTGAGATTTGAAGTGCACAACATCACTAGCGCACTAGGTAACCTCTCATTCCTTGTTTCAGCCATTTTAGTGAAGGTTTGGTGAAGGAACCCGACTGAGGACGTAACCCTAGAATCGAAACCGCACCTAGCTAGCCAGCTCCGTTTGGTGATTTCATTGCTAGGTTTTGTTGACACGAGTGAGGCGCCCATCTGGTAGAAATTTGAGGGTTTGATTTGAAGTTCTGATTTAGGGATCCTTAGTAGAGCGTTGACTACAGTTGACCGCTGAAAATATGAGGCCAGCCGAGGACCAGGACACCCCAGCATCTTTCGCACGGAAGTATGACGCCTTCTGGAGGCTGGACATGTATGGCACCCCGTGCATCAGCAGGGACTTCCTGCGCGAAGTGGGCTTAGAGGACTTGGTCACAGAAAAGCTCGCGCAGGCCGGCTAGGAAGCGTTGATGGACTTAGAAAGCGCAGCCAACAAAGAGGACACCTGTGAGTTCCTGGCGTCCTTACAGATCCAAGACTTAGAGATCCGGTACCGACACCGAGGGGTGTGGTACATTGCCTCGGCCAAGAGGCTGAAGCGCACCCTGCGCTGTGACAAGGTGCGCGAGCAAGATGTGGATACGCACACCAACCAGGAGGCGTGGCGCGAGATGGCGCCGGGCAAACCGTTTGCCGCTGGGTGCAGTCGAGGGCGTGAGCTGCGTGACCCCTGGATGTATTACCTGTGGCGCATGGTCGCGTACGCAGTCATTGGGCGCTATAACGGTGCGCCGAAGGTCAGCCTGCTTGATATGGATGTGCTGAAGGGGTTGTATTATGGGAAGAAGGTGAGGTTCGTGTCGGACATGGTGGTGCATTGGGAGCCGCTCAGCACCAAGTGCCCGCTCACTTGCGGAGGTGTGATCACGCATTTGCTGCGTGGGCTGCACGGAGAGCCAGAAGTGCCTGAGCACACAGGTGTTCCAGCCGTTCCTCTTGATTGTGCCCAGATGCTGTAGTACCGAGCGGTAACTGCTAAGGAAGATGGGTCATTGGAATGGTGTTACTGGCTGCAGGCTGCTAGGGCACCGAGGCACGCAGCAATCAGAGGAGCGCCTGCAGAGAGTAGTGCGCGGCAAGAGGAAGCTGCTGCTGAGGAGGAAATGGAGAATGTAGAGGCACCAGTCGTGCTGCCAGCTAGGTGCATGAGGACGCGCGCACAGACTGGAGCGCGCGCGGGCTAGTGGACCGCCAGGGGAAGTTGTGACCATTGACATCAGAGACTCTCCCCCGCGCGCGCCGGCGAAGCGGCGCAGACAGGATTCTGAGTAGGCGCCAGCAGAGCAGCGCATGTTGTTCAACGTCATGCGCGTGCTGGAGTACTTGGCGCCAGAGGGGGCAGACTTAAGCATCAATCCACCAGCAGGGTGGAAATTTGGTGATCCCATTCCCCCTCTCCTCAGTCTGCGCAGGCCACCTCCAGGGTCACCTTCAGACCAACGCGAGCCAGCCAGTTCTCCCGCGTAGTCACCAGCCCAATCCTCAGTGCCGAGACTGGAATCGTTCTGGGAATATAAGAAGAGTGGACAAAGCCGTATAAAAGAAAGAAATCAGTTGACGATATACGCAAGGAAAAGAACCAGCGGGCGCACACAACTCCATATCAGCGCATGCGCAAGTCCAAAAGAAAAAAATATCGTCAAGGATGAAAGGCTTGAGTTCCCAAGAAGCGCGCGAATGAATCCCGCACCTGAAGATACCTGCGCGATTATCCATGTACCAGAAATCGGAGTGGGGACCGACAACTAGGAGCCTATGATGAGCTATCTCCGAATCATCCGAATTAAATTGCATCCTGGCTGAGAGGTAACAAATTTCGAAATTATTATATTAGAATTGTTAAGGGTTTGTGCGCGTAGGTGATAGAGCAGCGCAGGGTGAATAGCTGTGCGGATCGCGCATGAGTATGAGGTTGTGCGCTAGACTTCAGAGAGGTAAAAGTATCTCTGCTTCAGTACTTGTTCGGGACGAACAAGGGCAAGTGTGGGGGATTTGATAGAACCTAGTTATATGCGCTATTTAGATCTCAACACTGTGCTTGTTTGCATTATTTTGTGTACCAGATTATTGGTTTTTGGTATTTTTGTATTTCAGGATAAAACAGGAGCATAAGTCAGATGTGCGCTAACGGACGTTTTTAGAGCGCAATGCACGACCTGCGGAGCTACCAGCGCAAAAGGAGATAGCTGATTCGGACTATAGTGCGCAAACCGATTGCGCGAAGCAAGTAGCGCAATCAGCGTGCGCAGAATGGCAAAGTTTCTAAATATTGATCTCCTAGATTTGGGAAGTTGCTAAAAGTCTATCGGGCCAAATCTAAGCATTCCATGGGCTTCAAGACCACTATATAAGAGGAGGGAAGCTAGGGTTTGGAGAAGAGAGAGAGCAGATAGAGAAAAGGACACACAGCAGCAAAACATACGAGCTACTTCAGCCAGAATCTGCGCGAACCACCTGCGCCAGCCGAGAACAGCAACGCGTAATTGCGCCAACCTGCTACGTTTTCTCTTGCTGCCTTAGTTTTATTTAGTATATTTCTATGATGATTGTTTCTAGCATGTCTAGCTAAACACTTTGTATCTGAAATTCGTAGTGTCTCTTGACAGACAGATTTGTGAACAAGCAGTTGCTGCAGCACACTCTTGTTCACTCGGAAATTGTCTCAGCAAAACAATGAACAAGACAGAAGTTTGTTCACCCAGTTCGGCCAACTGCCTACGTCTGGGGAGGACTATTCTCCAGACCTCAATCCACTAATCACAAAGGTCTCCAAGTACACTCGGTTACAATTCCACGCAACCTATGCTACTCAACCTTGTGTGGATCACTGGACACAATCAGAACAGGCTCTGACTTGTGTCTGCACACCCTCTACAAATGTCAATCTAGAATAGCTACTGTCTCCTCGAAACTCAGCCTATTCTAAACTACACTCAACTCAGTAGGGTTGCTGTAGCAACTGCTGTAGCACACAGCTGATGCATAATTTTCCGCGTCGCTCCAAAAGCCTTCTCCCGAGCCGATCGAACGATTCCACGAGCGCTGCACACTCTGGAATACTCCCCCTCACTCAGTGACCTCCTGCCACTAGCGAGAACTGCTGCTTAGACACTCGACCGAGCCACTCACTCGTCAATCCTTCCGCGGCTGCCCTTGATCAACCAACAAGCATCACTGCTCTGAATTGACTTTCCTGATCAAGCTTGGATCAGACTACGCAAGTCCTGATCTCCTTCTGCTTCTGTCACCACAGCTCTGCGCTCATGTTCTGCTCTGACCTGTTCTCCCTTAAGTAGCAACGCCAGCTTCAGTCCAGAACCGGATTTAGCAATGTCCCAAAAAGAACTAATTATCTCCTAATTTTTAGAAGATTTGATTTGATTTGATCTCCAAAACAAATCTCCTTCTCTAGCTAGGAATTCCCCACTGGAATATTCTTGGCAGCAACTTAGAAATTCTTCTGATGCTCCCAACAGGGCTGCCAAGCCTTCTTGCCAAAGGCCCAGGTTGCTGCTGCAACTCGGACAGATGCTGCAGCCACTTGAACAAGCTCCTGCTATAGCATCCCCTGCTGTAGCTGCTCCTTGTTCACTTGTGCTGGTTTTGTCAAATACTGCCACACTTGCATCATCAATCTCCCCCTTGGCATTTTGACAAAACCCTAGGACGTATTTCAATACAGATTTTTTCGGTAACCTCCCCTTCTTCTCCTTTTTCTCCTCCCCCTTTTTGGAATAAATGACAAGGGGGTGCTCCAGGCTGCCCTAGGGAGGCAAAACACAGAGCCCCAAAGAAGCTCTTAGATCTTCGAACCGAACTGCATCCAGAGCTTTTGTGAATATATCAGCAAGCTGTTTGGCCGACACCACATGCTGTAGCGCAATGATATTCTTTGCCACAAGATCACGGATGAAGTGATGACGAATGTCAATGTGCTTGGTTCTGCTGTGCTGAACCGAATTCTTAGAGATGCTGATGGCACTCATGTTGTCACAGTAGAGAGTCATTTTATCTTCATCAAGACCATACTCACTCAGTATTTGCTTCATCCACAGCATTTGAGCACAGCAGCTCCCGGCAGCTATTCAGCCTCGGCTGTGGATAATGAAATGCTATTTTGCTTCCTGCTGAACCAGAACACCAGGTTATTTCCTAGGAAGAAGCATCCTCTAGAAGTGCTCTTCCTGTCCTCTGAGCATCCTGCCCAGTCCGCATCACTGTATCCCACCAGATTAGCATTTGTGTCCTTAGTATACCATAAGCCATAGTTCACAGTTCCTCCAACATACCGAATGATTCGCTTGACCAACTACAAGTGACTATCTTTGGGACAGGCTTGAAATCTGGCACAGACTCCTACTGCAAAGGAAATGTCAGGGCGGCTGGCAGTCAGGTACAGTAAGCTCCCAATCATGCTTCTATAGATTGTCTGACTCACTTCCACTCCATGTTCATCTTTGATGGCTTTGACATGAGTGGCAGCAGGGGTTCGTTTGTGACTGGCCTTATGATGAGCGGACAAATGACCTTATATTTTTCCATATTTTCCCCTTACTTCTTGTTTGTTCCGCTATTTTATAAAGTCATTTGATGATTTCTTCGTCCATTTCAGGTTAAAATTATGTATCTCGCAATGCGAAGTGGACCGAAGAAAATCTAGGCGAATTCCGGTCGATGGAGATCAAAAGAAGAAAAGCTGAGCAAACTGCAGAAGTGATTCGGCCGAATCACTAGTGATTCGCCCACCAGCCTGACCGAATCACCCTCAGCTGCACGAATTGACCTGATCCGGGGAAGTCCTGAAGATTTGACCGAATCACATAATGGGTGTGACCGAATCAATGGTGATTCGGCCTGGACTAGTTGACTCGCCCGGATCAAAGAACTCGGGCAAATTGGAACTCTCTGGAAAGTTGACTCGCCCGAGTCAGTTTTGCCCGAATCAGTTTAGCTCCACAAGACGTTTGACCGTATCAAAACAAAGACGTTTGACCGAATCAAAGGTGATTCGGCCAAGATAATTGATTCGCCCAAACTCAAAACACCACTGGACAAAAGCTTCGACCGAATCACATGGACATTGACCGAATCAAGTGATTCGGTCACTTCGGTCACTTTGTGGAAAACTTCAAAGAGTATAAATAGAAGGAGATAAAAGTAAAGAAAGGAGCTTGCTTTTTCTCTCAACCCTAGACGACAAGTTTCCACTTTTTGCAACCCTAGGCGAAAAAAACTCAAGGAAGATCAAGCTTGATGGAAGATTGGAGCTTGGATTGAAGATTCTACATCATCCTCTTCTAAACCCTAGCTTTGTATTTACATTTATGCTTCCCTTAGTTGTCATGTTTTTGTACACACTCATTATGAGTGAGTAGTTACTTTTGTGGTTGGGGATTAAATGGATCCCCTAGGATTGGATATGATGTAGAACACTATTGTTGTTGCATTGAATGAAGTTTGGTTTGATTATATTGTGCCCTAGCTATGTATTCATTGTATGCACACCAAGTGTTTGACGAAATGCTTAAGTGAGTATGCTTGGTTAGAACCCCTAAGGAAGGAGCGAGAGTTGAACTTAGGATGTTTCATAGCTATTTTATGATCATAGATGGAGTGTTTGTGCGTGAGAGCGACATGCATTCTTGACATTAGGCTAAGTTTTGAGCGGATTTGAGTAACCGGCCAATAGACCGAGAGGGTGCGGTTATGGGACTCATATTCTACACGGTTCAATAGAATGAGAGTTTGAGAACCATGTCATTTATGTATCCTCTCCATTCTAGGGAAGGAGCGAGAGTTGAACCTAGAGCGGACGATGCATTAGCCTTGCTTTTATCAACCAAATGTAGTTCATGCATGTATTAGTGAGTTATTTCATTTCCTCATATCCTAGGAAAGAAGTTGAATCCCTAGTCACCCTTTTTATTCATTAAGTAGAACTCAAGAATATCATTTATCTTTAGTGCTTGCTAGAGATACCTCTATAGGAGGACATATTCCCCCCCAAAAACCGTAGACTTACATTAGTAGCATTGATTAGTTGTCAATTAGTCTAAGCTTTTCCCTTGGGTTCGATCCGAGGTCACTCGGTTATAAATATTGTTTGATATTTGCGTGACTAGAATAGCACTTCATTTTGCTTGCCTAAAACGCCAACGTCACCTTATCTAGCTGGAATTTCTGCACAAGATTCTTGCTGTATTTGTTTTGTGCAATAAAGATGTCATCTTCTTTCTGGGTAATCTCCAGACCAAGGAAATAGCACAGTTCTCCGACCATGCTCATTTGGAATTCCTGCTGCATGTGATCCACAAACTGCTTCACCAGGTGCTGAGACTTTGATCCGAAGACAATGTCATCCACATAAATTTGTGCAATGATCACATCTGACTTGGTTCTTTTTACAAATAGAGTTTTGTCAGCTCCCCCTCGTTTGTAGCCATGTTTTTCCAGAAACACTGTCAGCCTCTCATACCATGCCAGAGGAGCCTGTTTCAGTCCGTATAGGGCTTTCTTCAACTTGAACACATGCTCTGGGTGATGAGGATCTTCAAAGCCTTTTGGCTGAGAAACATATACTTCTTCAGAGAGGTCTCCGTTCAGGAACGCACTTTTGACATCCATTTGATACAGTTTAAACCCAAGGAAACAAGACATAGCTAGAAGGAGTCTGATGGCCTTGATAGAGGCTATTTGTACGCATTATTTAAATCATAACCCTATGCTTGTTTGCAATATTTTATGAGCAAGATTACTCGTTTCTAGTGTTTTCGTATTACAGGGCAAAACGAGTCCTTGAGTCGGATACGCGCTAACAGGCAGCGTTCTAGGAGTGAAAGATCCGCCTGCGGAGCTAGCTGCACAAACAGAAGAGAAGTTGGCGAGAGTCAGTAGCGGTGCGCTAGCCGATGCGCTGGCCGAATGCTGTGCGCCAGGCGCAAAGTCCAGTATTTCCTAATCCCGACATGACCAGATTTGGAAGTTGCCAAGGATGGACCTCTCGAGCAGTATATAAAGGGGAGGAGGTTTAGGGTTTAATAACAATAATAGGAGAGAGATATCATCTACCATTGGACGACACACATCAGAGATAGCGGCAAAACTGGAAAACACACGGACTTGTTGAGAGGATTTGCGCCAGCCGACTGCGCCAGCCGAGAAGACAAGCTGCACGCACTATTTGCTACAGTTTTCTCAGACACATTAGTCATTATTTACTATTCTGTGATGTTTATCACTAGCATGTCTAGCTAAACTCTTAGTGTTGGTCGGGCATGAATCTATGATGTATTATCTTTGAGACTTGAGCTTAATGCATAGTTTACTTACTTGTATTAATCCTGTGCATACGGAGACAGCTAGTTGCATAAGTAGGGGAAGCCTTGAACCGCAATCTTACTTGTGTTGCTTGCTTGTCATATGTTAAACTAGTTGATAGCTTTACGGTGACAACTAGGAGTAACGAGCTAGGGCAAGCAGTTGCTACTGTGACAGGATTCGCAGCTGTTTTGGTCTATGTTCTAAGGATTAATAGCACATGAACTTTGAACGGAACATGCGCATGTGTTAGAAAGCCTTGACCGGACACTAACCTAAGTGAAATTAAGCTATAGACGTTTAGAGTCCATGATAAGGAATGCACTCATAGAGGATTGTCTGCCCAATACTTCTCACAATCATAGTATTTAATCTCTATTGCTTGCGCACGTCTAGTGCAAATTCCCTGCGTTACACTAGTTACTGTTCATTTGCGCATCACGCATTTCAATCATTCACACACCCCCATTTTCGTAAGTGTAGGTTGCTGGCTAGAACTGAACTTTTGCTCCCTGTGGAGATCGACCCTTACTTAACCGCTGTACTGAGTGGAAGAGGAAGGATTATATTTGACGCGCACAACGACGCGCGATCAAATTTTGGCGCCGTTGCCGGGGAGCAACACAGCTAAGTTCTAGTTAGTTTACGTTTTTCCTTTTAGTAACTAGTTATTTCAGTTTGTTTTGTTTTCTCGTTGTTGTTTCTGACAGCACGCAATCACATCAGCCTGCGCAACCTTGAAACAGTTGCGCTGCGCAGATTCTAGTTGCGCACTGACAGACGCAACAACATTAGTTATCTTTTAATTTCATTTTTCCTTGAGATTCGGAACAGGTTATGGAGGATAACAGTGTCGTAGGAGACAACTTGGGGGACAGAACCCCAGAGGAAGCAAGAGCACATAACCGCGCAGCCCTGTTCAGAGAGGAAGTGCAGCGCGAGGTTGAAGCAAGGAGGGCCGCTGAAGTGTATCATGCGCCACCCGTGCAACAAGCCGCGCGACGCAGAACAGTGCGCGAGATGTCGGCCCCTATCACTGTTAACCAGCCATGGTGCATCGTGCTTCCACCAGGCGGTCATTTTGAGCTAAGGAGCTCGCTCATCCATCACATGCCCAAGTTCCACTGGATGAACAATGAAAATCCAGTCAAGCATGTGCGAGAGTTCCTAGTCATTTGCGAGAACATGAAGACCGAAGGGGAGAGTGATGAGGCGCTGAAGATGAAGGCATTCCCATTTTCATTGTGTGATACAGCCAGACATTGGTTGATGAATTTACCCGCAGGATCCATTCACACCTGGGAGCAGCTGCAGAAGAAATTCCTAGATAAATTCTATCCAGCAGCAAAGATTGCGCTGCTCAGAAGGGAACTAGCCGCGCCAAGGCAGAGCGCAGGGGAGTCATTGTCAGAATATTACGAGCGTTTCAGGGAACTGGAGGCCAACTGCTACAATCACGGCCTGCCCCAGAATGTGCTGATAGAGAACTTTCTAAATGGACTGCTGCCCATGGAGCTGCGCCTACTGAATGCAGGCGCAGGAGGGGACATTTGCAACATGTACCGAGAGGATGCGTGGCAGCTGATAGAAGACTCTGCTGGGCAGGTAAGACATCAACTAACGCTTGAAAATAGTCGTGCTCGTTCTGTGCATCAGGTCGAAACAAGCGCTGAGATCAAGGAAATGAAGGCCATGCTGCAGAAATTAATGAGTGCGCAGAGCGCACAACCAGTTGCACCAAAGGTATGTGAATTATGCAGGTCCACCGAGTACAAGACAGATGAATGCCCAACACTTTTCGAAGAGACTGGAGATGTCAATGCTCTTGGAGGATGGGACAACAGAGGACCGCAGAGGCAGAATCAGCCGCGCTTTGGGCTTGCCGCAAATGGATTCAGATGGAAGGAGGAGAACAATTTCCAGAGGCAGCCCACAGATCAGTGCGCACCACAGCAGACGCAACAAGCTGCGCCCTACAATCCACCGCATCGCCGCCATGACGCACCAGCGCATAACAACCAGCAGCTATCGTGGGGCAGCTAGCAGATACAGTACGCAAAAATGACGAGAAATATGACAAGAGGTTCGAGTCCATCGAAAAGCAGCTATCACAGATCGCAACCACAGTATATGAGCTAAAGAAGAGCGATGGCAACCTGCCTTCGCAAGTGATTCAGAACCCTAAAGGAGGAGTCAATGCAATGACACTGAGGACTGAGCGCACAGTAGGAACAGAGCAGACCGCGCAGGCGCCCGCGCAACCAGTCGCGCAAGTCCCGGATCCAGCAGATCAGGCTGCGCAACCAGAGCAAGATGCGCAACCAGAAGCACCAGCCACGAACCAGCAGGGCAACACGCCAGGTATGTCTCAATCCAGAAGCAAGGACATAAATCGCACTAACATACCTGCACCTTTCCTTGTGCAGGCACCATTGGCTAGAAAGGAAGCATTGGACAAGGAGCTTTATGAGTTGTTCAGCAAGGTGGAAATCAATATTCCCCTCATTGAAGCTATTCGGCAGATTCCCAGGTATGCTAAGTTTTTAAAAGAGCTGTGCACAAACAAAAGGAGGAAGGGGGAATGCGCACAGGTAATGCTTAATACGCAGGCCTCAGCAATCGTGCAACAGAAGTTACCACCTAAGTGCCGAGATCCAGGTACATTTACTATCCCATGCACGCTAGGTAAGACCACAGTGAGTAATTGCATGATCGATTTAGGGGCATCCATCAATTTGCTACCTTATTCTCTATATACAACATTGCGCCTTGGACCACTAAAGCCTGCAGGTCTCACCGTTCAGCTAGCAGATAGATCGTGCAAACAACCTGCAGGCATGATAGAAGATGTCCTAGTTCGAGTAGGAGAGCTGGTGTTCCCAGCAGATTTTTATGTGCTCGAAATGGAGGGTGAATCAAGCGCCAGCAGTGCGCAGATCCTCCTAGGCAGACCATTTCTGATGACCGCGCGCACAAAGATAGACGTGTGGAGGGGCACGCTCTCCATGGAGGTAGATGGCGAAGAAATCCATTTCAACATATTCAAGGGGATGCAGCATCCGCATGAGGACGCTATAGTGCACGCAATGGACAACTTAGATGATCTAGTCGCAGAAGCGCAATGTGCGAGCGCAACCGTAGGACCAGAACTACTGACACAGGCAGAGCTGGAGGAGCAAGAGGAAGAGCTGAGCAGTGCGGAACCAGCACCCACACAGGTACGTGATAGTTCATATTTGCACCGCTAACAAAATCTTGCCTTCTATTGAACAGGCACCCAAAATCGAACTGAAGCAACTCCCAGAACACCTCAAATACATTTTCTTGGGAAGTGAGGACACCCTGCCAGTGATCATCAAGAAAGGATTAGAAGAAGAGCAGGAAGTGCGCCTACAGCAGGTTCTGCGCAAGAACCAGCGCGCCATAGGATGGACACTTGCAGATCTGCGCGGAGTGAGCCCAGACGTATGCATGCATAGGATTCTACTGGAAGATGGTGCCAAACCATCCAAGGAGGCTCAGCGCAGGTTGAATCCAAACATGATGGAGGTAGTGCAAAAGGAAGTCCTGAAATTGCTTGGCGCAGGGGTCATTTACCCAATTTCGGACAGCAAATGGGTCAGTCCGGTGCATGTTGTGCCAAAGAAAGAAGGAATCACAGTGGAAGAAAATGCGCAGGGTGAGCTAGTGCCCAAGCGCATACAAACTGGCTGGCGCATGTGCATCGACTACAGGAAGCTTAACGCAGTAACGCGCAAGGACCACTTCCCGCTACCCTTCGTGGACCAGATGCTGGATCGCTTAGCAGGTAGACCTTATTTTTATTTCTTGGATGGATATTCAGGGTACAACCAGATACCCATAGCTGCGGAAGATCAAGAGAAGACCACATTCACCTGCCCGTTCAGTACATTTGCGTTTCGGCGCATGTCCTTTGGGCTGTGCAACGCGCCAGGTACGTTCCAACGCCTTGTCATGAGCATTTTCTCTGATATGATTGGTATATGCATAGAAGTGTTCATGGATGATTTTACCGTATATGGAAGTACCTTTGATGCATGCTTAACACATCTAGATAAAGTCTTAGCGCGGTGCATTTCTAAGAACTTAGTTCTGAATTACGAAAAATGTCATTTCATGGTAACGCATGGAGTAGTATTAGGACATATCATTTCAGAGGAGGGGATCAAGGTAGACAAAGCTAAGATAGATCTTATCTCTAATCTACCTTATGCAACCAACGTGCGCGACGTGAAATCATTCTTAGGGCATGCTGGGTTCTACAGGCGTTTTATCAAAGATTTCTCTAAAATTTGTATACCCCTGTCTAACCTTTTGCAAAAAGATGTGTGCTTCGACTTTACTGATGAGTGCAGCGCAGCGTTTGATAAGCTGAAAGAAGCGCTGACCAGTGCGCCAGTAATGCGCGCACCAGACTGGAACCTGCCTTTTGAGCTGATGTGCGACGCAAGTGATTATGCAGTAGGTGCAGTCTTGGGGCAGCGCGTGGACAAGAAGCCGCATGCCATTTACTATGCATCGCGCACAGTGGACTCTGCACAGAGGAACTACACCACCACTGAGAAGGAGCTTCTGGCAATTGTATTTGCGCTGGAGAAGTTCCGAGCATATGTCCTAGGCGCACGAGTCATCATCTACACTGACCACGCAGCTATCCGCTACCTCATGTCCAAGAAGGAAACCAAGCCGCGCCTGATGTGCTGGGTGCTCTTACTACAGGAATTTGACGTGGAGATCAAAGACAAGAAGGGCACGGAGAATACAATTGCTGATCACCTGAGCAGGATCGTGAAGGAGGAGGAACCAGGGCAGATCACGGAAACATTCCCTGACGAGCATCTGATGGCGCTGACAGGTAAGGTACCATGGTATGCGCACATCGCAAATTACCTGGTCACAGGTACGTTTCCTCCACATTTCAGTAAAACTCAGTGCATGCGACTAAAACATGAGTCTAAGCATTACCTTTGGGATGATCCTTACATGCTTAGAATAGGACCAGATCAGATATTGCGGCGTTGCGTGCCTGACCACGAAATTAATTCTGTTTTGATGTTTTGTCATGCGCACGCATGCGGAGGGCACTTCGGTCCCAAGCGCACGAGCAGAAAGGTCCTGGACTGCGGATTCTATTGGCCGCACCTGTTTAGAGATGCCTATAATCACTGCAGGAATTGTGACAGGTGCCAGTGCACAGGAGGAATATCCGCGCGCAATGAGATGCCGCAGACCCCGATTCTGGTGGATGAAGTGTTCGATGTTTGGGGAATCGACTTCATGGGGCCATTTCCCCCATCTGCAGGCTACGAGTACATATTGGTGGCAGTAGACTATGTCTCCAAATGGATTGAAGCTAAGGCTACGCGAAAGGATGATGGTAAGACTGTCGCTGATTTTCTCAGAACTAACATATTTTGCAGGTACGGAGTGCCTAAGGCAGTAATCAGCGACCAGGGGACACACTTTTGCAACAGGGTCGTGGCGCAAGTTTTCAAGCACTATGGGGTGCGCCACAAGACGTCCACCGCTTACCATCCGCAGACGAATGGACAGGCCGAAGTTTCTAACAGGGAGATCAAGCGCATCTTAGAAAAGACTGTGCGACCATCGCGCAAAGATTGGAGCCAGCGCCTTGATGATGCGCTATGGGCATACCGCACGGCGCATAAGACGCCCATTGGGACCTCACCATTTCGGCTGGTCTATGGGAAAGTGATAGAACCTAGTTATACACATTATTTAGGTCATAACCCTGTGCTTGTTTGCAATATTTCATGAGCAAGATTACTCGTTTCCAATGTTTTTGTATATCAGGTCAGAACGAGTCCTTAAGTCGGATACGCGCTAACAGGCAGCATTCTAGGAGTGAAAAATCAGCCTGCGGAGCTAGCGGCGCAGACAGAAGAAGAAATGGCGAAAGACAGCAGAGGTGCGCTACCCGATTGCGCCAATCAATGCTGTGCGCCAGGCGCAAAGTCCCAGTGACCAGATTTGGAAGTTGCCAAAAGATGAACTTCCTGGGGCACTATTTAAACAAAGAAAGTCTAGGGTTTCAAAAGATCGGAACATCATCACCCAGTGGCATTCCAGAGGCACTGCGCGGCAGAACTGGAAAACTCACGGACCTGTCAAGGAGAGTTGCGCCAGCCGACTGCGCCAGCCAAGAGAAGACACTGCACGCACTATTTGCTACCGTTTTCTCTGATACAGTAGTTGTTATTTACTATTTTATGATGTTTACCACTAGCATCTCTAGCTAAACACTTAGTGTTGGTCGGGCATGAATCTATGATGTATTACCTTTGAGACTTGAGCTTAATGCGTAGTTTACTTATTTGTATTAATCCTGCGCGTACTGAGACAGTTAGTTGCATAAGTAGGGGAAGCCTTGAACCGCAATCCTATTTGTGTTGCTTGCTTGTCACCTGTTAAACTAGTTGCATGCGTAGGGGAAGCCTTGAACCGCAAACTTACCGTGACAACTAGGAGTAGCGAGTTAGGGTAAGCAGTTGCTACTGTGACAGGATTCGCAGCTGTTTAGTCTAGTTCTAGGATTAATAGCACATGAACTTTGAACGGAACATGCGCGTGTGTTAGGAAGCCTTTACCGGACACTAACCCAAGTAGGACACAAACTATAGACATTTAGAGTCGATGATAAGGAATGCATTCATAGAGGATTGTCTGCCCAATACTTCTCATAAAGATAGTACTTAATCTCTACTGCTTGCGCACGTCTAGTGCAATTCCCCGCATTACGACATTCACTGTTACTCGCGCATCGCGCAAAAACCCCCAATCACTCACGCAACCCCCGTTTTCTTAAGTGTAGGTTACTGGCTAAGACTCACTGCTTGCTCCCTGTGGAGATCGACCCTTACTTAACCGCTGTACTAGTGGGAGAGGAAGGAATTATATTTGACGCGCACAACGACGCGCGATCAAATTTTGGCGCCGTTGCCGGGGAGCAACACAGCTAAGTTTTAGCTAGCTTACATTTCTCATTTTAGTAACTAGTTATTTCATTTTGTTTTGTTTTCTCGTTGTTGTTTCTGACAGCGCACAATCACATCAGCCTGCGCAACCTTGAAACAGTTGCGCTGCGCAGATTCTAGTTGCGCACTGACAGACGCAACAACTTCGTTGCCATTTAATTTCGTTTCTTGAGTTTGGATCAGGACATGGAGGATAACAGTGTGGTTGGAGATAACCTGGGAGACAGAACCCCAGAGGAAGCAAGGGCACATAACCGCGCAGCCCTATTCAGAGAGGAAGTGCAGCGCGAGGTTGAAGCAAGGAGGGCCGCTGAGGTGTATCATGCGCCGCCCGTGCCACAAGCCGCGCGACGCAGAACAGTGCGCGAGATGTCGGCTCCTATCACTGTTAACCAGCCATGGTGCATCGTGCTTCCACCAGGCGGTCACTTTGAGCTAAGGAGCTCACTCATCCATCACATGCCCAAGTTCCACGGGATGAACAATGAAAATCCAGTCAAGCATGTGCGAGAGTTCCTGGTCATTTGCGAAAACATGAAGACCGAAGGGGAAAGCGATGAAGCGCTAAAAATGAAGGCATTTCCATTCTCACTAAGTGATACAGCTAGACACTGGCTAATGAATTTACCTGCAGGATCTATTCACACATGGGAGCAGCTGCAGAAGAAGTTCTTAGATAAATTCTATCCAGCAGCGAAGATTGCGCTGCTCAGAAGGGAATTGGCCGCGCCAAGGCAAGGCGCAGGGGAGTCTCTGTCAGAATACTACGAGCGTTTCAGGGAGCTGGAAGCCAACTGCTACAATCACGGGCTTCCCCAGAATGTGCTGATAGAGAACTTTCTAAATGGACTGCTGCCCATGGAGCTGCGACTACTGAATGCATGCGCAGGAGGGGACATTTGCAACATGTACCCGGAGGATGCATGGCAGCTGATAGAAGATTCTGCTGGGCAGGTAAGACATCAATTGACACTTGAAAGTAGTCGTAATCGTTCTGTGCATCAGGTAGAGGCAAGCGCTGATATCAAAGAAATGAAGGCCATGCTGCAGAAGCTGATGAGTGCGCAGAGCGCACAACCAGTTGCGCCAAAGGTATGTGAATTCTGCAGGTCCACTGAGCACAAGACAGACGAATGCCCAACACTTTTTGAAGAAACTGGAGATGTAAATG
This sequence comes from Umbilicus rupestris, assembly GCA_963678935.1. Classification (NCBI taxonomy): domain Eukaryota; kingdom Viridiplantae; phylum Streptophyta; class Magnoliopsida; order Saxifragales; family Crassulaceae; genus Umbilicus; species Umbilicus rupestris. Next base: position 8,915,211 of record OY787607.1, on the reverse strand, counting down.
CCCTTGGAGGATGGGACAACAGAGGACCGCAGAGGCAGAATCAGCCGCGCTTTGGGCTTGCTGCAAATGGATTCAGATGGAGAGAAGAGAACAATTTCCAGAGGCAGCCCACTGATCAGCGCGCGCCACAGCAGACGCAACAAGCTGCACCCTACAATCCACCGCATCGCCGCACAGACGCACCAGCGCAGAACAATCAGCAACCAAAGCGATCCTTGGAAGATATCATGGGGCAGCTAGCAGACACAGTGCGCAAGAATGACGAAAAGTATGACAAGAGGTTCGAATCCATAGAAAAGCATCTATCACAAATTGCAACCACGGTGTATGAGCTGAAAAAGAGCGATGGCAACCTGCCTTCGCAAGTGATTCAGAACCCTAAGGGAGGAGTTAATGCAGTAACACTGAGGACTGGGCGCACAGTGGGAACAGAGCAGACCGCGCAGGCGCCCGCGCAACCAGTTGCGCAAGTCCCAGATCCAGCAGCTCAGAGTGCGCAACCAGAGCCAGAGGCGCAATCAGAAGCGCCAACCACGAACCAGCAGGGCAAAGCGCCAGGTATGTCTCACTCGACAAACAAGGACAAAAATTGTACTAACATACCTGCTCCTTTCCCTGTGCAGGCACCACTGGCGAGAAAAGAAGCACTGGACAAGGAACTGTATGAGCTGTTCAGCAAGGTGGAAATCAACATACCTCTCATAGAAGCTATTCGACAGATTCCCAGGTATGCGAAGTTTTTAAAAGAGCTGTGCACAAATAAAAGAAGGGCAGGCGAATGCGCACAGGTAATGCTAAATGCGCAGGCCTCAGCAATCGTGCAACAAAAGGTACCACCTAAGTGCCGAGATCCAGATACATTCACTATCCCTTGCACCTTAGGTAAAACCACGGTAAGCAACTGCATGATCGATTTAGGCGCATCAATCAATTTATTACTATATTCTCTCTATGCGACCTTGCGCCTTGGACCACTAAAACCTGCAGGTCTCACAATTCAGCTAGCGGATAGATCGTGCAAACAACCTGCAGGCATGATAGAAGATGTCCTAGTTCGAGTAGGAGAGCTGGTGTTCCCAGCAGACTTTTATGTGCTCGAAATGGAGGGTGAATCAAGCGCCAGCGGTGCGCAGATCCTCCTAGGCAGACCGTTTCTGATGACTGCGCGCACGAAGATAGACGTGTGGAGGGGCACGCTCTCCATGGAGGTAGATGGCGAAGAAATCCATTTCAACATCTTCGAAGGGATGCAGCACCCACACGAGGACGCCACTGTGCACGCAATGGACAGCTTTGACGATTTAGTCACAGAAGCGCAGTGTGCGAGCGCAACCATAGGACCAGAGCTACGGGCACAGGCAGAGCTGGAGGAGCAAGAGGAGGAGCTAAGCAGTGCTGAACCAGCACCCACACAGGTACTTGATATAGTTCATATTTGCACCGCTAACAAAATCTTGCCTTCTATTGAACAGGCACCCAAGATCGAACTGAAGCAACTCCCGGAGCACCTCAAGTACATTTTCTTGGGAGATGAGGACATCCTGCCAGTGATCATCAAGAAGGGATTGGAAAAAGAGCAGGAGGCGCGCTTACAACAGGTGCTGCGCAGGAACCAGCGCGCTATTGGATGGACTCTTGCTGATCTGCGCGGAGTGAGCCCAGACGTGTGCATGCACCGAATTCTGTTGGAAGATGGTGCCAAACCATCCAGGGAGGCTCAGCGCAGGTTAAACCCAAATATGATGGAGGTAGTGCAAAAGGAAGTCCTGAAGTTGCTTGACGCAGGGGTCATTTACCCAATCTCAGACAGCAAATGGGTCAGCCCGGTGCACGTTGTGCCAAAGAAAGGAGGAATCACGGTGGAGGAGAATGCGCAGGGCGAGCTAGTTCCCAAGCGCATACAGACTGGCTGGCGCATGTGCATCGACTACAGGAAGCTGAACGCTGTAACGCGCAAGGACCACTTCCCGCTACCCTTCATGGACCAGATGCTGGATCGCTTGGCAGGTAAGCCTTACTTTTGTTTTTTGGACGGATATTCAGGTTACAATCAGATACCCATAGCTGCGGAGGATCAAGAGAAGACCACGTTCACATGCCCCTTCGGAACATTTGCGTTTCGGCGTATGTCTTTTGGGCTGTGCAACGCGCCAGGTACGTTCCAACGCCTTGTCATGAGCATTTTCTCTGATATGATTGGTATATGCATAGAAGTGTTCATGGATGATTTCACTGTATATGGGAGTACCTTTGATGCATGCTTAACACATCTAGATAAAGTCTTAGCGCGCTGCATCTCTAAGAACTTAGTGCTAAATTACGAAAAATGTCATTTCATGGTAACGCACGGAGTAGTACTAGGTCATATCATTTCAGAGGAGGGTATTAAGGTAGACAAAGCTAAGATAGATATTATTTCTAATCTGCCTTATGCCACCAACGTGCGCGACGTGAAATCGTTCTTAGGGCATGCTGGGTTTTACAGGCGTTTTATTAAGGATTTCTCTAAAATTTGCATACCCCTGTCTAACCTGTTGCAAAAAGACGTGTGCTTCGATTTTACTGATAAGTGCAGGGCTGCGTTCGATAAGCTGAAAGAAGCGCTGACCAGTGCGCCAGTGATGCGCGCACCAGACTGGAACCTGCCATTCGAGCTGATGTGTGACGCAAGTGACTACGCAGTAGGAGCAGTCTTGGGGCAGCGCGAGGACAAGAAGCCGCATGCCATCTACTATGCATCGCGCACACTGGACTCCGCGCAGAAGAACTACACCACCACGGAGAAGGAGCTTCTGGCAATTGTATTTGCGCTGGAGAAGTTCCGAGCATATGTTCTTGGCGCCAGATTTATCATCTACACGGACCACGCAGCTATCCGCTACCTCATGTCCAAGAAAGAGACCAAGCCGCGCCTGATGCGCTGGGTACTTCTGCTTCAGGAATTCGACTTAGAGATCAAAGATAAGAAGGGCACAGAAAATACCGTCGCTGATCACCTGAGCAGGATCATAAAGGATGAGGAGCCAGGGCAGATCAAGGAGACATTCCCTGACGAGCATCTGATGGCGCTAACAGGTAAGGTACCATGGTATGCGCATATCGCAAATTACCTGGTCACAGGTGCGTTCCCTCCTCATTTCAATAAAACTCAGTGCATGCGATTGAAACATGAGTCCAAGCATTACCTTTGGGATGATCCGTACATGCTTAGAATAGGTCCAGATCGGATATTAAGACGTTGCGTGCCTGACCATGAGATTAATTCTATGTTGATGTTTTGTCATGCGCACGCCTGTGGAGGACATTTCGGTCCCAAGCGCACGAGCAGGAAGATCTTGGACTGCGGATTCTACTGGCCGCACCTATTCAGAGATGCCTATGACCACTGCAGGAAGTGTGACAGGTGCCAGCGCACTGGAGGAATCTCCGCGCGCAACGAGATGCCGCAGACCCCGATTCTGGTGGATGAAGTGTTCGATGTTTGGGGAATCGACTTCATGGGTCCATTTCCCCCATCTGCCGGCTACGAGTACATACTGGTGGCCGTGGATTACGTATCCAAATGGGTCGAAGCTAAGGCCACGCGCAAGGATGATGGTAAGACTGTCGCTGATTTTCTCAGAACTAACATATTTTGCAGGTACGGAGTGCCTAAAGCAGTTATCAGCGACCAGGGGACGCACTTCTGCAACAGGGTTGTGGCGCAAGTTTTCAAGCACTATGGGGTGCGCCACAAGACGTCCACCGCTTACCATCCACAGACAAATGGACAGGCCGAAGTTTCTAACAGAGAGATCAAGCGCATCTTGGAAAAGACTGTGAGGCCGTCGCGCAAGGATTGGAGCCAGCGCCTGGATGATGCGCTATGGGCATACCGCACTGCACACAAGACGCCCATTGGAACCTCACCATTCCGGCTGGTCTATGGGAAGGCATGCCACCTGCCAGTAGAGCTCGAGCACAAGGCATATTGGGCCTTACGTATTTGCAACTTGAACTTGGAGGAGGCAGGACAAGAACGCGCATTTGAGCTGAGCGAACTCGAAGAGCTGCGCCTAGACGCCTACGAGGGACTGCGCGATTACAAGGAGCGCACCAAAGCGTATCATGACAAGCATATCCTCCGGCGCACATTTGAACCAGGAGACCAGGTACTGTTATTTTCATCGCGCCTGAAGCTCATGCCTGGAAAGTTGCGCAGCAAGTGGACGGGACCATACACCGTCACCAAGGTTTTCCCCTACGGCACAATTGAATTAGAAGACGGGCACCAGCATCGTTTTCAGGTTAACGGGCAGAGAGTCAAACGGTACTTGGGCGAACCTTGGGATGGCGCAACACGCAACATTGACTTGGCCGAGCCAGAGATAGTGGACTCGCAAGCTGCTGCGCCAGACGCACCACCAGATGCTTCAGAGGGAGAACTAGCACCCATCGCCTATATCTCTTCTTCCTCTGCATCTACCCTCATTACGAATAATGTAGCACATACTGACCTCCCCTTGTATCCTTTGCGCAGGACCAATGAGATCGTAACACAAGCACTGGCGCAAGGACACTCAGGAGCAAGAGTGGGGGGGGCTGCAGACGCACTTCTTGGCACGTAACGAGGTACCGTCGAGCCAACGACGTTAAACAAAGGCACTTGTCGGGAGGTAACCCGACACGTTTTAATTTGGCACAGTTTATTCTGCTTGTTTTGTTTTTTGAGTGTTTTTAGTTAGATTAGGGTTTGGTAGTTTTTAGTCACACAAGTGCGCAGGACCGTGCGCCTATCAGTGCGCAGGTCCGTTGCGCTAGCCAGAGGAGGGTATATAAGGCCAGACTTAGAAAATTCCCAGCACTTTTTCACTCGACCGTTACACACAAGCTCCCGCCTTCAGACCTCTGCCGTCGATCAGCGCCCAACCCACCGTCCGTCTAGAGGGATTCAAGGACAACACGACCGCACAGCACCCAGGTAACCCCCGATTCCGCTTTGAGCCGCTTCTGTTAGGGTTTGCGCGGAGAAGACAGTTTTTAGGGTTTTGAAATCGCACCAGGCTAGAGTGCGCGGCTTGGAGTGCTGTTTTGTGCGTTGAGTAGGCGACCATTAGGCGCTCGTTCGGTGCAAGTTTCAGAGGATTCTGGGCAGTTTCGAATTTTAGGGTTTTGGGGAGCATTGACCGCGATTGACCGGAGCCCAGCGCAAGATGAAACCCGCCACAGACCAGGAGACCCCAGCGGCTTTCGCTAACAAGTATGCAGCGTTCATCAGCCTGGACATGTACGGGACACCGTACATCTGCCGAGATTTCCTGCGCGAGGTAGGATTAGAGGACCTCGTGGCGCAGAGGCTAGCGATTGCCGGCTGGGAGGCGCTTATGGACCATCCACCTCCTACCCGAACCCCAGAAACCCCAGCAGCACCCTCTCCAGCACCAACCCCAGCACCAGCCCCAGCAGAGTCAGCACCTGCATCAGCCCCAGCAGCCCCAGCAGCAGAGCCCACCCCTGAACCCGAACCAGTACCACCACCAGTAGCTTCCCCCGCCCGGCCTTCTGTTCCGGAGTCCCCCATTAACTTTCCCAGCGTAGACTCCGATTCCATATGGGAGTCACTTTCCGAGGACGAGCAGCCTGACCCCCTCACCATTGTGCCACCATCCTCCAGCACCGACTCCATGACTGATTCTTCAGAGGATGAGGCGCATGGGTCAGCAGCAGCGTCTAGCTCGGAGGACTTCTAAGGCCTTGGGCAGGCGCAGTGATTTTCTTTAGGGTGGTGTCTTTTATTTTTGCTGCGTCTAGTTGACTATTATGTGTGCTGAATATTTGTGCCATACATTCTGTGACTCCCTTGCTATATTTTGTGTGACTTTTTGTGTTCCCTTTTCTGTTCTTTATTTTCGTTGCATTGCATGCATGTGCGCAGCCTCCGTGCGCTTGAGCTTGAGTCGTGGGGACACGTCTCTGTTCAAGTGTGGGGGGGGGGGGGGGGGGGGCGTTACTCTTACATTTCATGTTTTGAGCATTTTTTAGTATAGCTTAGTTTAAGTTGAAGAGAATTAGTAGCAGTAGTGCGCTAAGGTGCAGGATGCGCATGCGCTCCAGCTTGTTTTGCGCTATCCGTATTGCGTGCGCCGTTCTCTACTGTTTTAGCATAATTTTTTCGTTTTTTTCTCCTCCTGTCAGTTGGGATATACAGGGGATGTGGAGTTTATAGAAATGCTCCAGAGAGGCGGTTAGTCGCTTGTGCTTCGAAGGCGAGGTATATGGTCGAGTGCGCTAGTGGAGGCCGGTGCTTCGCAACCTTCGGAACAAAAGAGCGCGCTCAGTCACGCAGATGCAAAAGGCAAAGTACCCAAAGCGTGGCGAGGTGGGAAAACAGACCACCTTCTCTCTGGAAATCAAGCTAAGGAAAGCGGGCGCGGGTGTAAACGCGTGCGCTGACCGGCGCAGACAAACCAAGGAGGGAGAGCGGAACGAGTTCCATAGCTGCTATCCGAAGGCTGAGATTGGAACTGTTCTGGGAATGAAAAAAAAATTGGAAAGGAAGCTGTACAAAAGAAAAATACCAGCAGAAGCAGATGATTCGCACTACAAAAGAATCAGCTTGCGCACTACTTAGTACCTGCGTGCGCAAGACTACAAGGATATCATCAAAGGCTCAGGTTCCCCGAAAGTGTGCGAACGAATCACGCACTGGAAGAAGCTCGCGCAAGAAACCATATACCTATCTTCGGAGCGGGAGCTGACAACCAGGAGCCTAAGAAGAGCTATCTCCCAGTCATCCAAAGATCTTCATCCCGGCTGAGAGGTAATGAAATTTCGGGATTATTATATTATAGCTATTGAGTGCAGTTGTGCGCAGGTGATAAAGCAGCACAAGTTGGGCAACTGTGCATTTTGCGCTAGAATGCAAGGCTGTGCGCTAGTCTCCAGAAAAGGTAATTGTATCCGCGTTTCAGTACTTGTTCGGGACGAACAAGGGGCAAGTGTGGGGGGTTTGATAGAACCTAGTTATACACATTATTTAGGTCATAACCCTGTGCTTGTTTGCAATATTTCATGAGCAAGATTACTCGTTTCCAATGTTTTTGTATATCAGGTCAGAACGAGTCCTTAAGTCGGATACGCGCTAACAGGCAGCATTCTAGGAGTGAAAAATCAGCCTGCGGAGCTAGCGGCGCAGACAGAAGAAGAAATGGCGAAAGACAGCAGAGGTGCGCTACCCGATTGCGCCAATCAATGCTGTGCGCCAGGCGCAAAGTCCCAGTGACCAGATTTGGAAGTTGCCAAAAGATGAACTTCCTGGGGCACTATTTAAACAAAGAAAGTCTAGGGTTTCAAAAGATCGGAACATCATCACCCAGTGGCATTCCAGAGGCACTGCGCGGCAGAACTGGAAAACTCACGGACCTGTCAAGGAGAGTTGCGCCAGCCGACTGCGCCAGCCAAGAGAAGACACTGCACGCACTATTTGCTACCGTTTTCTCTGATACAGTAGTTGTTATTTACTATTTTATGATGTTTACCACTAGCATGTCTAGCTAAACACTTAGTGTTGGTCGGGCATGAATCTATTATGTATTACCTTTGAGACTTGAGCTTAATGCGTAGTTTACTTATTTGTATTAATCCTACGCGTACTGAGACAGTTAGTTGCATAAGTAGGGGAAGCCTTGAACCGCAATCCTATTTGTGTTGCTTGCTTGTCACCTGTTAAACTAGTTGCATGCGTAGGGGAAGCCTTGAACCGCAAACTTACCGTGACAACTAGGAGTAGCGAGTTAGGGTAAGCAGTTGCTACTGTGACAGGATTCGCAGCTGTTTAGTCTAGTTCTAGGATTAATAGCACATGAACTTTGAACGGAACATGCGCGTGTGTTAGGAAGCCTTTACCGGACACTAACCCAAGTAGGACACAAACTATAGACATTTAGAGTCGATGATAAGGAATGCATTCATAGAGGATTGTCTGCCCAATACTTCTCATAAAGATAGTACTTAATCTCTACTGCTTGCGCACGTCTAGTGCAATTCCCCGCATTACGACATTCACTGTTACTCGCGCATCGCGCAAAAACCCCCAATCACTCACGCAACCCCCGTTTTCTTAAGTGTAGGTTACTGGCTAAGACTCACTGCTTGCTCCCTGTGGAGATCGACCCTTACTTAACCGCTGTACTAGTGGGAGAGGAAGGAATTATATTTGACGCGCACAACGACGCGCGATCAGAAAGCATGCCACCTGCCAGTAGAGCTCGAGCACAAGGCATATTGGGCCTTACGCATTTGCAACCTGAACTTGGACGAGGCAGGAAGGGAGCGCGCACTTGAGCTGAACGAACTAGAAGAGCTGCGTCTGGACGCCTATGAGGGACTGCGCGATTACAAGGAGCGCACCAAGGCCTTTCACGACAAGCATATCCTCAGACGCACTTTTGAACCAGGAGACCAGGTATTACTATTCTCATCACGCCTGAAGCTTATGCCTGGAAAGCTGCGCAGCAAATGGACGGGACCGTACACGGTCACCAAGGTTTTCCCCTACGGAACAATCGAGTTAGAAGACGGGCACCGACATCGTTTTCAGGTTAATGGGCAGAGCGTCAAACGGTACTTAGGAGAACCTTGGGACAGCACAGCACGCAACATTGACTTGGCCGAACCAGAGATAATTGAGCGCAAGATGCTGCGCCAGACGCACCACCAGATGTACCAGAGGGAGAACTGGAACCTCTTGCTCATATCTCTTCTTCCTCTGCATCTACCCTCGTTACGCATAATTCATCACATGCTGACTTCCCATCTTACCCTTTGCGCAGGACCAATGAGATCGCAGCATACACACTGGCGCAGGAACACTCAGGAGCAAGAGTGGGGGAGGTCGCAGGCACACGTTTTGGCACGTGACGAGGTACAGTCGAGCCAACGACGTTAAACAAAGGCACTTGTCGGGAGGTAACCCGACACGTCTTCACTTTTGCATATTTTATTTTCTACTTGTTTTGTTTTTTTTAGTTTTTAGCTAGTTTAGGTCTTGGTAGTTTTTAGTCATGCATGTGTGCGCTCTCCATGCGCTTGCGCTTGAGTCGTGGGGACACGTCTCTGTTCAAGTGTGGGGGGGGGGGGGGGGGGGCGTTACATTCACTTTTCACGTTTTGAGCATTTTAGAATAGCTTAGTTTAAGTTTAAGAGAATAGTAGCAGTAGTGCGCTAGAGTGCAGGATGCGCATGCGCTCCAGCTTGTTTTGCGCTATCCGTATTGCGTGCGCTGCTATTTACTGTTTTAGTATATTTTTTTCGTTTTTCTGCTCCTGTTAGTTGGGATATGCAAGGGATGTGGAGTTGACAGAAATGCTCCAGAGAGGCGGTTAGTCGCTTTTGCTTCGAAGGCAAGGTATATGGTCGAGAGCGTTAGTGGAGGCCGGTGCTTCGCAGCCTTCGGGACAAAAGAGCGCGCTCAGTCACACAGAAGCCAAAGGCAAAATACCCAAAGAGTGGCGAGGTGGGAAAACAGACCACCTTCTCTCTGGAACTCGAGCTAAGGAAGGCAGGCGCGGATGTAAACGCGTGCGCTGACCTGCGCAGACAGACAAAGGAGAGAGAGCGGGGCGAGTTCCATAGCTGCTATCCGAAGGCTGAGACTGGAACTGCTCTGGGAATGTAAGAAATTAAAGATGAAGCTGTACAAAAGAAAAAATACCAGCAGATGATACGCGCTACAAAAGAATCAGCATGCGCACAAACATCAACATGCGCAAGGACCATAAGGAAATCATCAGAGAGCTCAGGTTCCCAGGAAGTGCGCGGACAAATCACGCACCGGAAGAAGCTGCGTTGTCCACCATATACCTGTCTTCGGAGTAGGAGCTGGCAGCCTGGAGCCTAAGAAGAGCTATCTCCCAGCCATCCAAAAATCTTCATCCCAGCTGAGAGGTAATGGATTTCGAAATTATTATATTAGAACTGTTGAGTACGGTTGTGCGCAGGTGATAGAGTAGTGCGAGTTGAGCAATTGCGCATTCGCATCGGAGTACAAGACTGTGCGCTAGACTCCAGAAGAGGTACTTGTATCCGCGCTTCAATGCTTGTTCGGGACGAACAAGGGGCAAGTGTGGGGGGTTTGATAGAGGCTATTTGTACGCATTATTTAAATCATAACCCTATGCTTGTTTGCAATATTTTCTGAGCAAGATTACTCGTTTCTAGTGTTTTCATATTACAGGGCAAAACGAGTCCTTGAGTCGGATACGCGCTAACAGGCAGCGTTCTAGGAGTGAAAGATCCGCCTGCGGAGCTAGCTGCACAAACAGAAGAGAAGTTGGCGAGAGTCAGTAGCGGTGCGCTAGCCGATGCGCTGGCCGAATGCCGTGCGCCAGGCGCAAAGTCCAGTATTTCCTAATCCCGACATGACCAGATTTGGAAGTTGCCAAGGATGGACCTCTCGAGCAGTATATAAAGGGGAGGAGGTTTAGGGTTTAATAACAATAATAGGAGAGAGATATCATCTACCATTGGACGACACACATCAGAGATAGCGGCAAAACTGGAAAACACACGGACTTGTTGAGAGGATTTGCGCCAGCCGACTGCGCCAGCCGAGAAGACAAGCTGCACGCACTATTTGCTACAGTTTTCTCAGACACATTAGTCATTATTTACTATTTTGTGATGTTTATCACTAGCATGTCTAGCTAAACTCTTAGTGTTGGTCGGGCATGAATCTATGATGTATTATCTTTGAGACTTGAGCTTAATGCATAGTTTACTTACTTGTATTAATCCTGTGCATACGGAGACAGCTAGTTGCATAAGTAGAGGAAGCCTTGAACCGCAATCTTACTTGTGTTGCTTGCTTGTCATATGTTAAACGAGTTGATAGCTTTACTGTGACAACTAGGAGTAACGAGCTAGGGCAAGCAGTTGCTACTGTGACAGGATTCGCAGCTGTTTTGGTCTATGTTCTAAGGATTAATAGCACATGAACTTTGAACGGAACATGCGCATGTGTTAGAAAGCCTTGACCGGACACTAACCCAAGTGACATTAAGCTATAGACGTTTAGAGTCGATGATAAGGAATGCACTCATAGAGGATTGTCTGCCCAATACTTCTCACAATCATAGTATTTAATCTCTATTGCTTGCGCACGTCTAGTGCAAATTCCCTGCGTTACACTAGTTACTGTTCATTTGCGCATCGCGCATTTCAATCATTCACACACCCCCATTTTCGTAAGTGTAGGTTGCTGGCTAGAACTGAACTTTTGCTCCCTGTGGAGATCGACCCTTACTTAACCGCTGTACTGAGTGGAAGAGGAAGGATTATATTTGACGCGCACAACGACGCGCGATCAGGCCTCCAGACGAGCAACTGGAGCAAACGTTTCTTCAAAATCTAGGCCCTCAATCTGAGAGTATCCTTGAGCAACCAGCCTGGCTTTATTTCTTGTGATGTTTCCCTTTTCATCAGTTTTGTTTTTGAAGATCCACTTGGTGCCAATAATATTCACTCCATTGGGTCTGTCCACGAGGTCCCAAATATTGTGTCTTTCGAACTCTGCAAGTTCTTCCTGCATCGCTATCATCCAGAATTCATCACTCATGGCTTCCTTGAAGCTCTTAGGTTCCATACTTGACAGAAAGAAGGTATTGAGATAAGCATGGCTTCTGGTTCTTCTTCTTTCTGCCGGGTCTCCAATCACATTTGTCAGGGGATGATTCTTCTGTATCTTCTTCGGAGGCTGCCTTGATGGTGGATTAGGAGCCTCATTATTCAGATCTTCAGACAGGCTTTCTATTTGTTCATCTGGATTTTCTGCTTCAGCACTTGCTGTAGCATCTTCTGGAGCCACAGCTTGTTCACTTCTGTTCTGACTGACAGGCACCTCTTCAGAGTCAGAGTCTTCATCATCAGTATCAATGGCAGGGACTTCATCAGCATCATTGACTACTACATTTATGGATTCCATTACTATATTTGTCCGCTGGTTATAGACTCGATAAGCCCTGCTGTTTATCGAATAACCCAAGAACACTCCAGGATCACTCTTTGGGTTAAGCTTCTTCCTATACTCCCGATCTCTCAGAATGAAGCAGTCACTTCCAAAGATGTGGAAATATTTGACTGTGGGTTTCTTCTGATTCCAGAGCTCATAGCAGGTCTGGTTGGTTCCTCTCCGTAAGGTGACTCTGTTAATGATGTAACATGCGGTGTTCATGGCCTCTGCCCAAAATCTCAGGGGAACCCTCTTAGCATGAATCATGACTCTGGCCATTTCTTGAATTGTTCGATTCTTTCGTTCCACAACACCATTCTGCTGAGGGGTGATGGGAGAAGAATACTGATGTGAGATACCCCTTTGACGACAGAAATCATCCACAGCTTCGTTTTCAAATTCCCTACCATGATCACTGCGAATGCTGCTTATTCTGAGATTTTTCTCTTGCTCTAGACGGGACACCAGTGCCACTATAACTTTCACAGTATCTGATTTTTCTCTGATAAAATCAATCCAGCTGAATCTGAAGTAGTCATCAACACAGACGAAAGCATACCTTTTTCTGCCCAGACTCTCAACCTCCATCGAACCCATCAGGTCCATGTGTATCAACTGTAGAGGTCTGGTAGTACCTACATCTTTGACTCTTGGGTGAGAAGCCTTCTTTTGTTTCCCAATCTGACAATCTCCACAGATGGAGTTTGTCTCTCCTTTTAACAGCGGTATTCCTCTGACTAGCCCTTCTGTTACAATTCTCTTCAGAGTCCTCAGGTTAACATGCCCCATCCTTCTGTGGCATAGAATCATTTCCTCAGCCTTTGTCAGCATACATTTCGGAGCCAGTGAGTTTGAACTCACGTTGAGAAGATAACAATTGCTTTTTGATCTGGCTCCTTCCATTATACATTCTCCAGTTTTGTTGAAAACTTTGCACGAGTCTTTCGTAAATTTCACCTATTTAGTTCCATCACACAGCTGACTGATGCTTATGAGGTTCGCCTTTAGTCCTTCCACTAGCAAGACATTGCTCAGATTGGGCATTCCTTCAACTACTAAAGTTCCCTTTCCTAGAACTCTTCCTCTCAAGCCGTTTCCAAACTTCACCCGTTGTTCCAGGCAGGGTGTTATGTTTTTTAAGAAGGATCTTTCTCCTGTCATATGCCCTGAACACCCACTGTCAAAATACCAGCTTATCTTATCTGAGGTGCTTGCTGTGCTGACAAACGCGAGAAGCTGAGTCTGCGCATGTTTCTGCTTGATTGGTTTCCTAGCTGAGCCTTTTCCTAGCTTGATTGGTTGGTTGGTTTCCTAGCTGAGTATGCTGAAGAAGCTGACTGCTTGATTGGTTTCCTAGCTGAGTATGCTGAAGAACAGTTCCTCTTTATGTGACCTTTGTGCCCGCAGCTATAGCATCTTTTATACTTCGAAACTTTCTTGTCACGGTGATACAGAGGTTGCTGTAGCAAGAGCTGGTTCACTCTTCCTTGTGTTTTTCTGCCTCTCCTGACTGATCTGTATCTGGCCAAGTTGCATTCATCCTCACTCAGATCTTTCTCGTCTTCACTTCCAATGGCAGAGAGGGCCCTCTTTTTCATCAGTTTGCTGGTGCAGTTGATTTGTCGATGGCCATACCCTGCACAGTTCCAGCATTGGACACCTTTTTTCATTTCTTTCTTCTTATCTTCATTCTGAGCAAGTTCCTTCCCTCTACTTTTATTTTCTCCACCTCTTCTGAATTGTTTTCGTGAGGATGAGCTTTGCCCAGTTCTTGAGTCCATGTTCTTCAGGAGCTTTCCAAGGTTCTTGACAAGCATGCTCAGTTGATCATCTGGAACTGGCTTCTTAGCTTCTATTTCAGCCTTTAGTCCAATATTCTTGTCCTTAGGAGTGAGATCTTCTTTAACCAGTTTCATCTCAAATTGTTTGAGGGATCCCATCAACTCTTCCAGCCTCATGAATCTGACATTTTGAGCTTCTTCAATGGCCGTCACTTTCATGTCAAATCTAGTAGGCAACGATCTTAGGACCTTCCTGATTAGCTTCTCTTCAGGAATAGGTTCACCAAGAGCATGGGCTTCATTTGCCAGATCACAAAGTTTTGCATTAAACTCAGTGACAGTCTCCTCTTCCAGCATTCTCAGATTCTCAAACTGTGTGGCAATAATCTGTAATCTTGACAGCTTTACTCTATCAGTTCCTTCATGTGCAGTTTGTAGAATTTCCCAAGCTTGTTTGGCCATATCACAATTTGATATCAACCTGAAATTGTTAGCATCAACTGCAGCAAAAATCGCATTCAGAGCCTTTGAATTACCAGTTGCTGCAGCTCCCTCTTCAGCAGTCCATTGGTCTTGAGGCTTTATCCGTGTGACTCCCTGTTCATCCATGGTGATTGGGGGAGACCACTGGACCACGATAGCTCTCCAGGTCTTCTCATCAATGGCCTTAAGAAAGGCTTTCATCCTAGCCTTCCTGTATCCATAGTTGCTTTCTTCCAACAATGGGGGTCTGCTTGTGCTTTGTCCTTCCTTCATTGTGTTGGCGTCTTCAGAGACACTGTAGGATCTTTTACTCTGTGTGTTGAGCTCCCGCTCTGATACCAATTGAAATTCGCAGTGTCTCTTGACAGACAGATTTGTGAACAAGCAGTTGCTGCAGCACACTCTTGTTCACTCGGAAATTGTCTCAGCAAAACAATGAACAAGACAGAAGTTTGTTCACCCAGTTCGGCCAACTGCCTACGTCTGGGGAGGACTATTCTCCAGTCCTCAATCCACTAATCACAAAGGTCTCCAAGTACACTCGGTTACAATTCCACGCAACCTATGCTACTCAACCTTGTGTGGATCACTGGACACAATCAGAACAGGCTCTGACTTGTGTCTGCACACCCTCTACAAATGTCAATCTAGAATAGCTATTGTCTCCTCGAAACTCAGCTTATTCTAAACTACGCTCAACTCAGCAGGGTTGTTGTAGCAACTGCTATAGCACACAGCTGATGCACAATTGTCCGCGTCGCTCCAAAGCCTTCTGCCGAGCCGATCGAAGGATTCCATGGGCGCTGCACACTCTAGAATACTCCCCCTCACTCAGTGACCTCCTGCCACTAGCGAGAACTGGCGCTTAGACACTTGGCCGAGCCACACACCCGTCAGTTCTTCCGCGGCCTTCCTTGATCAACCAACAAGCACCACTGCTCTGAATTGGCTTCCAGATCAAGCTCGGATCAGACTACGCAAGTCCTGATCTCCTTCTTCTTCTGTCACCACAGCTCTGCGCTCTCGCTCTACTTTCGGGTGATGATCGAAGAACTCGTCCGTCGCACACCAAAATTCCTCTCTCTGAATTCTGCGCACGCACTCGTGTATCCCTCAGCTTCGATCAACCTTTCTGCTCTGACCTGTTCTCCCTTAAGTAGCAACGCCAGCTTCAGTCCAGAACCGGATTTAGCAATGTCCCAAAAAGAACCAATTATCTCCTAATTTTTAGGAGATTAGATTTAATTTGATCTCCAAAACAAATCTCCTTCTCTAGCTAGGAATTCCCCACTGGAATATTCTTGGCAGCAACTTAGAAATTCTTCTGATGCTCTCAACAGGGCTGCCAAGCTTTCTTGCCAAAGGCCCAGGTTGCTGCTGCAACTCGGACAGATGCTGCAGCCACTTGAACAAGCTCCTGCTATAGCATCCCCTGCTATAACTGCTCCTTGTTCACTTGTGCTGGTTTTGTCAAATACTGCCATACTTGCATCATCAGTACCAGTTGGGCATGATTCTATGAAGTATTTCCTTTGAGACTTGTGCTTAATGCTTAGTACATCTACTTATATTAATTCTATGCATATGGGTGATAATTAGTTGTGCGAATAAGGGAAGCCTTGAACAGCAATCTTATTCTAACTGCTAGTTATTGTATGTTAAACTAGTTGATAGCTTGACGGTGACAACTTAGGAGTAACACACTAGGATAATCAGCTGCTACTGTGATAGGATTCGTGGCTGCTTAGACTAGTTTCAGGAATTAATAGCTCATGAACTTTGATCGAAACATGCGCGCACGTTAGGAAGCCTTGACCGGACACTAACTTAAGTAGAACTGCACTATAGAAGTTTAGAGTCGATGATAAGGGATACATTCATAGAGGATTGTCTGTACCGATACTCTTCATAGTCATAGTACTTAAATTCTACTGCCTGCGCACGTATCGTGCAATTCTGCTTTCACTACTGTTCATTCGCGCACCTGCGCAACCCAATCACTTACAACCCCAATTTCATAAGTTGTAGGTTGCTAGCTAAGACGAGTCTGCACGCTCCTTGTGGGATCGATCCTGACTTAGCCGCTATACTAAGTGGAGAAGGAAGGATTAATTTGACGCGTACAACGACGCGCGATCAATATGCTCTGTTGTTTGTTGAGTAGTCCTGAAATATCTCCGGATCACTTTTTGGATCAAACTTTGTCCTGTATTCTCGGTCTATAAGAACATAGCATTCACTTCCAAAGATATGGAAGTACTTCACGGTGGGGTTCTGTTTCCTTCCATAATTCATAACAAGTTTTGTCCGTCCATCTCCTAATTGGCACTTGATTAATGATATACCATGAAGTATTCATAGCTTCAGCCCAGAACTTCAGAGGAACTTTTCTTGCATGGAACATAACTTGGGCCATCTCCTGTATAGTTTTGTTCTTTCGTTCAACTATCCCATTCTGCTGAGGAGTTATGGACGATGAGTAATGATGGGTGATCCCTTGGTTTCTGCAGAATTCATTCATGGCTTCGTTCTCGAACTCTTTCCCATGATCACTATGAATGGCTGCTACTTTCACGCCTTTTTTTTGCTCTAATCGAGATAGTAAAGCCACCACCACCTTCACTGTTTCTGATTTTTCATGCAGAAACTAGATCCATGAGTAGCCAGAGTAATCATTCACACATACAAAGGCATACCTGTTTCTTCCATAGCTTTCTGCCTCCTTTGGTCCCATAAGATCCATATGTAGCAATTGGAGAGGTCTGGTGGAGCTTATTGCAGTGACTTGTGGATGAGGGACCCTTGTCTGTTTTCCAATCTGGCATTCCCCACACACGGAGTTCATCTCTCCCTTGATTTCAGGTATGCCACTGATAGAGCCTATTTATACGCATTGTTTGGATCATATCCCCGTGCTTGTTTGCATTATTTTATGTACAAGATTACTGGTTTCCAGTGTTTTTGTATTTCAGGGCAGAACAAGGGCCTAAGTCGGATACGCGCTAACAGGCAGCATTTAGGACGCGCAGCACACAGCCTGCGGAGCTAGCGGCGCAAACAGAAGAAATGGCGAGAGACAGCAGAGTTGCGCCGAACAATGCGCTAAGCAGTATGCCGTGCGCCAGGCACAGAGTCCAGTATTTCCTAATCCTGACATGACCAGATTTGGAAGTTGCCAAGGATGGACCTCTCGAGCAGTATATAAAGGGGAGGAAGTCTAGGGTTTGAGAACATCAATCAGGAGACACACAGAGAGGCAACACCCCACATCAGAGGGCCACGAGAGAGCGGCAATCTGGAAAACACACGGACTTGTTGAGAGGACTTGCGCCAGCCGACTGCGCCAGCCGAGAGACATACTGCACGCACTGTTTGCTACTTGTTTCTCAGATACATTAGACCTTATTTTACTATTCTATGATGTTTATCACTAGCATGTCTAGCTAAACGCTTAGTATCGGTTGGACATGAATCTATGAGTATTTCCTTTGAGACTTGCACTTAATGCATAACTTACTTGCTTATATTAATTCTGTGCACATTACTGGCAGCTTGTTGCATGAGTAGGGGAAGCCTTGAACCGCAATCTTACTCTTGTTGCTTGTTGTTGTTTGTTAAACTAGTTGAATAGCCTGACGGTGCCAACTAGGAGTAACGCGCTAGGATAGGCAATTACTACCTTGATCGGATTCGTAGTTGTTTAAGTCTAGTGTAAGAATTAATAGCACATGAACTTTGATCGGAACATGCGCACATGTTAGGAAGCCTTGATCGGACACTAACATTAGCAACTCGAGCTATAGACATTTAGAGTCAATGATAAGGAATACACTCATAGAGGATTGTCTGCGCCAATACTTCTCATAGTCATAGTACTTAATCTCTACTGCCTGCGCACGTCTAGTGCAAGTTCCTGCGTTACGATACCACTGTTTACTCGCGCACTGCGCAACCCACTCACTCACCCCCCCAATCTTCGTAAGTGTAGGTCACTGGCTAGAACTGAACTACTTGCTCCCTGTGGAGATCGACCCTTACTTAACCGCTGTACTAGTGGAAGAGGAAGGAATTAATTTGACGCGCACAACGACGCGCGATCAAATTTTGGCGCCGTTGCCGGGGAGCAACACAGCTAAGTTCTAGTTAGTTTACGTTTTTCCCTTTTAGTAACTAGTTATTTCTGTTTGTTTTTGTTGTTGTTGTTGTTTCTGACAGCGCGCAATCTAGTTGCGCACTGACAGACGCAGCAACATTAGTTATCTTTTACTTTCGTTTCCTTTGAGATTTAGAACAGGTCATGGAGGATAACAGTGTCGTTGGGGACAACTTGGGGGACAGAACCCCGGAAGAAGCAAGGGCACATAACCGCGCACCCCTATTCAGAGAAGAAGTGCAGCGCGAGGTTGAAGCAAGGATGGCCGCTGAATTGTACAATGCGCCACCCGCGCGACAAGCTGCGCGACGCAGAACAGTGCGCGAGATGTCAGCCCCTATCACTGTTAACCAGCCATGGTGCATCGTGCTTCCACCAGACGGTCATTTTGAGCTAAGGAGCTCGCTCATTCATCACATGCCCAAGTTCCACGGGATGAACAATGAAAATCCAGTCAAGCATGTGCGAGAGTTCCTAGTCATATGCGAGAACATGAAGACCGAAGGGGAGAGCGATGAGGCGCTGAAGATGAAGGCATTCCCATTTTCGTTGTGTGACACAGCCAGACATTGGTTGATGAACTTACCAGCCGGATCAATTCACACATGGGAGCAGCTGCAGAAGAAGTTCCTGGATAAATTCTATCCCGCAGCAAAGATCACGCTACTCAGGAGGGAACTGGCCGCGCCAAGGCAGAGCGCAGGAGAGTCTCTGTCAGAGTATTACGAGCGTTTTAGGGAGCTAGAGGCCAACTGCTACAATCATGGCCTACCCCAGAATGTGCTGATAGAGAACTTCCTAAATGGATTGCTGCCCATGGAGCTGAGATTATTGAACGCATGCGCAGGAGGCGACATTTGCAACATGTACCGAGAAGACGCGTGGCAGCTGATAGAAGACTCTGCTGGTCAGGTACGACATCAGCTAACACTTGAAAATAGTCGTGCTCGTTCTGTGCATCAGGTAGAAACAAGCGCTGAGATCAAGGAAATGAAGGCCATGCTGCAGAAGTTGATGAGTGCGCAGAGCGCACAACCAGTTGCGCCAAAGGTATGTGAATTCTGCAGGTCCACCGAACACAAGACTGATGAATGTCCCACACTATTTGAGGAATCTGGAGATGTCAATGCTCTCGGAGGATGGGACAACAGAGGACCACCAAGGCAGAATCAGCCGCGTTTTGGACTGGCAGCAAATGGATTCAGATGGAAGGAGGAAAACAATTTCCAGAGGCAGCCCACAGATCAGCGCGCGCCACAGCAGACGCAACAAGCTGTGCCCTACAATCCACCGCATCGCCGCACTGACGCACCAGCGCATAACAACCAGCAACCAAGGCGATCTTTGGAAGATATCGTGGGGCAGCTAGCAGACACAGTACGCAAGAATGACGAGAAGTATGACAAGAGGTTCGAGTCCATTGAAAAGCAGCTATCACAGATCGCAACCACGGTATATGAGCTAAAAAAGAGCGATGGCAACCTGCCTTCGCAAGTGATTCAGAACCCCAAAGGAGGAGTCAATGCAGTGACACTGAGGACTGGGCGCACAATAGGAGCAGAACAGACCACGAAGGCGCCCGCGCAACCAGTTGCGCAAGTCCCGGATCCAGCAGAACAGAATGCGCAACCAGAGCAAGAACCGCAACCAGAAATGCCAGCCACAAGCCAGCAGGGCGAAGCGCCAGGTATAACACAAATAAACGACAAGGGCACGAATCGCACTAATATACCTGCACCTTTTTCTTGTGCAGGCACCATCGGCTAGAAAGGAAGCGCTGGACAAGGAGCTATACGAGTTATTCAGCAAGGTGGAAATCAACATTCCCCTTATCGAAGCAGTTCGGCAGATTCCCAGGTACGCCAAGTTTTTAAAGGAGCTGTGCACAAACAAGAGGAGGAAAGGCGAATGCGCGCAGGTAATGCTAAATGCGCAAGCCTCAGCCATCGTGCAACATAAGGTACCACCTAAGTGCCGAGACCCAGGTACGTTCACTATCCCTTGCACTTTAGGTAAGACCACAGTGAGCAACTGCATGATTGACTTAGGCGCATCTATCAATTTGTTACCTTATTCCCTATATGCGACATTACGCCTTGGACCACTAAAGCCTGCAGGTCTCACCATTCAGCTAGTAGATCGGTCTTGCAAACAACCTGCAGGCATGATAGAGGATGTTCTTGTGCGAGTAGGAGAGCTGGTGTTCCCAGCAGATTTTTATGTGCTAGAAATGGAGGGGGAATCAAGCACCAGAAGTGCACAGATCCTACTGAGCAGACCTTTCCTTATGACCGCGCGCACGAAGATAGACGTGTGGAGGGGCACGCTCTCCATGGAGGTAGATGGCAAAGAGATCCATTTCAATATATTCAAGGGGATGCAGCACCCACACGAGGACGCCACAGTGCACGCGATGAACAGCATTGACGATTTAGTCTCAGATGCGCAATGTGCAAGCGCAGCAATAGAACCAGAGCCACTGGCACAGATAGAGTTGGAGGAGCAGGAAGACGAGGAGCTGAGCAGTGCTGAACCAGAACTCAAACAGGTACATGATATAGTTCATATTTGCACTGCCAATAAAATCTTGCCCTCTACTGAACAGGCACCCAAGGTCGAGCTGAAGCAACTCCCAGAACACCTCAAATACATTTTCCTGGGAAATGAGGACACCCTGCCAGTAATCATAAAGAAAGGATTAGAAGAGGAGCAGGAAGTGCGTTTACAGCAGGTGCTGCGCAAGAACCAGCGCGCTATAGGATGGACACTGGCAGATCTGCGTGGAGTGAGCCCAGACGTGTGCATGCACAGAATACTATTGGAAGATGGTGCCAAACCATCCAGGGAGGCTCAGCGCAGATTGAACCCAAATATGATGGAGGTAGTGCAGAAGGAGATCTTAAAGTTGGTTGACGCATGAGTCATTTACCCCATCTCGGACAGCAAATGGGTCAGTCCAGTGCACGTTGTGCCTAAGAAGGGAGGAATCACAGTGGAAGAAAATGCGCAGGGCGAGCTTGTTCCCAAGCGCATACAGACTGGATGGCTTATGTGCATCGACTACAGGAAGCTTAACGCAGTCACGCGCAAGGACCATTTCCCACTACCGTTCATAGATCAGATGCTGGATCGATTAGCAGGTAAGCCTTATTTTTGTTTCTTGGACGGATATTCAGGGTACAACCAGATACCCATAGTTGCGGAGGATCAGGAGAAGACCACGTTCACCTGCCCGTTCGGTACATTTGCGTTTCGGCGCATGTCATTTGGGCTGTGCAATGCGCCAGGTACGTTCCAACGCCTTGTCATGAGCATTTTCTCTGATATGATTGGTATATGCATAGAAGTGTTCATGGATGACTTTACTGTATATGGAGGTACCTTTGATGCGTGTTTAACTCATCTAGATAAGGTCTTGGCACGCTGCATTTCTAAGAACCTAGTGCTTAATTATGAAAAATGCCATTTCATGGTAACGCATGGTGTAGTGCTAGGACACATCATCTCAGAGGAGGGGATCAAGGTAGACAAAGCTAAGATAGACCTTATTTCTAATCTACCTTATGCCACTAGCGTACGTGATGTGAAGTCATTCTTAGGACACGCTGGGTTTTACAGGCGTTTTATCAAAGACTTCTCTAAAATCTGTATTCCCCTGTCTAACCTCTTGCAAAAAGATGTGTGCTTCGATTTTACTGATGAGTGCAGGGCCGCATTTGATAAGCTTAAGGAGGCGTTGACCAGTGCGCCAGTGATGCGCGCACCAGACTGGAACCTGCCATTTGAACTGATGTGCGACGCAAGCGATTATGCAGTAGGTGCAGTCCTGGGGCAGCGAGTGGACAAGAAACCGCACACCATCTATTATGCATCGCGCACACTGGACGCTGCGCAGAGGAACTACACCACCACGGAGAAGGAGCTTTTGGCAATTGTGTTTGCGCTAGAGAAGTTCCGTGCATACGTTCTAGGCGCCAGGGTCATCATATACACAGACCACGCAGCCATCCGTTACCTGATGTCCAAGAAGGAAACTAAGCCGCGCCTGATGCGCTGGGTGCTCCTACTGCAGGAATTCGCACGCATGTGGGGGACACTTTGGTCCCAAGCGCACCAGCAGGAAGGTTCTGGACTGCGGATTTTATTGGCCGCACCTGTTTAGAGACGCATATGACTATTGCAGGAATTGTGACAGGTGCCAGCGCACAGGAGGCATATCAGCGGGCAACGAGATGCCGCAGACGCCAATTCTAGTGGATGAAGTGTTTGATATATGGGGAATTGACTTCATGGGGCCATTTCCTCCGTCTGCAGGTACGAGTACATATTGGTCGCGGTGGATTACGTCTCCAAATGGGTCGAAGCTAAGGCCACACGGAAGGATGATGGTAAGACGGTCGCTGAGTTTCTGAAAACTAACATCTTTTGCAGGTACGGGGTGCCTAAGGCAATTATCAGCGACCAGGGGACGCACTTTTGCAACAGGATCGTGGCGCAAGTTTTCAAGCATTACGGAGTGCGCCACAAGACGTCCACTGCTTATCATCCTCAGACAAATGGACAGGCCGAGGTCTCCAACCGAGAGATCAAGCGCATTCTAGAGAAGACTGTGAGACCATCGCGCAAGGATTGGAGCCAGCGCCTGGACGATGCGCTGTGGGCATACCGCACTGCACATAAGACGCCAATCGGGACTTCACCGTTTCGGTTGGTCTACGGAAAAGCATGCCACCTGCCAGTAGAGCTAGAGCACAAAGCATATTGGGCCTTACGCATTTGCAACCTGAACCTGGATGAGGCCGGCAAGGAGCACGCATTTGAGCTCTGCGAGTTAGAAGAGCTGCGCCTGGATGCCTATGAGGGACTGCGCGATTACAAGGAGCGGACAAAGGCATTTCATGACAAGCATATCCTCAGACGCACTTTTGCGCCAGGAGACCAGGTATTATTATTCTCATCACGCCTGAAGCTTATGCCTGGAAAGCTGCGCAGCAAATGGACTGGACCGTACACAGTCACCAAGGTCTTCCCCTATGGAACAATCGAACTAGAAAATGAGCACCGGCATCGTTTTCAGGTGAATGGGTAGAGAGTCAAACGGTATCTCGGAGAACCTTGGGATGGTACAACGCGCGACATTGAGTTGGCAGAACCAGTAATAACAGATGCGCCAACTGCCGCGCCAGAGGCACCACCAGATGCACCAGAGGGAGAACTGGAGACTATTGCTCACATTTCTTCTTCCTCTTCATCTACCCTCGTTACTGCAGACTTCTCACATATTATCCATGCTGACTATCCTTCTCACCCTTTGCGCAAGACCAGGAAGAACACAACACATGCACAAGCGCAGGGTCACTCAGGAGCAAGAGTGGGGGAGGTCACTGGCACGCATATTGGTACGTAACGAGGTACAGTCGAGCCAACGACGTTAAACAAAGGCACTTGTCGGGAGGTAACCCGACTCGTTTTTACATGTTTTTCTTTTAGTTTTTCTAGTGTCTTTTAGTTAGTTTAGGACTTGTAGTTTTTAGTCGAGCAGCAGTGCGCAGGTCCGTGCGCACTACAGTGCGCAGGACAGCTGCGCCAGCCAGAGGGGTATATAAGGGCAGGACTTAGAAATTTTCAGCACTTTTTCTCATTCGACCGTTGCCAGCAGCTCCCGTCTTCGCGCCTCCACCAGCTGTCCGGCGCTCAATCCAGCATCAGTTTAGAGAGATTCGGGTACCACACGGTCGCACTACACCCAGGTAACCTTTCCCCCAGATCTGAGCACGATTCCAGTAGGGTTTTGTACGGAGGAGTGCTCTAGGGTTTTGAAATCACACCAGGATAGAGTGCGCCAATTGGAGTGGTGTTTAGAGGGTTTTGTAGGCGGGCAGTAGGCGCTCCTTCTGTGAAAGTTTCAGTGCATTCGGAGGAGTTTGGATTTTTGGACGTGTTTGTGGAGTGTTGACCAGCGTTGAC
The DNA here is from genome assembly GCA_963678935.1 of Umbilicus rupestris. Lineage (NCBI taxonomy): Eukaryota > Viridiplantae > Streptophyta > Magnoliopsida > Saxifragales > Crassulaceae > Umbilicus > Umbilicus rupestris. The sequence goes on along the minus strand of OY787607.1, from coordinate 8,890,841 downwards.
CCGAGCACCCCAGCCACAATGCAGCCTGCCGCGGACCAAAGACCCCAGCTGTTTTTGCCAGCAGGAACGCAGCATTTCTGAGGCAGGACATGTACGGGACTCCGTACATTAGCAGGGACTTCCTGCGCGAGGTCGGTCTGGAGGACCTCGTTGTGGAGAGGCTGGCGTTAGCAGGCTGGGAGGCGCTGTTGGAACTCAACAGCGCATCAGACAAGGAGGATACGTGCGAATTTTTAGCGTCGCTAGAGGCGGACAACCGGGAGATCAGGTACAAACATAGGGGCGTCTGGTATATTGCCTCAACTAAGAGGCTGAAGCGCACACTGAGGTGCGCGAGGAGGACTTGGACACGCACACCAATCAGGAGGCTTGGCGCGAGATAGCGACCGGGCCAGTCTTTGCCGCGGGGCGCAGCAGGGGACGCGAGCTGCGTGACCCATTGATGTTCTACCTGTGGCGCTTGGTCGCTTATGCAGTCATCGGGCGATTTAATGGTGCGCCAAAGATCAACCTCCTAGACTTGGACATCTTGAAGGGGCTGTATTACGGTAGGAGGGTGCCATTTATTTCGGACATGGTGGTCCACTGGAGCCGGGTCAGCGCGAGGGGACCGCTGACCTCCGGAGGGATAATTACGCACCTGCTGCGGGCGTTACATGGAGAGCCCGAAGTGCCAGAGCACACAATGGTACCGGCTGTCCCGCTGGACCGCGCCCACATGCTGCAGATCAGGGCGGTAGCTGTGAAGGATGATGGCACATTGGAATGGTGCTACCGTCTGCAGCCGACCAGAGTGCCGCGGCCAAGAGCAGAAAGCAGTGCGCAGGGCGCAGCGGCCGCGCAGGAGATGGAGGAGGACGAGGCCCCAGAGCCAGTTGTGCCTCCAGTCCGGCGCGCGAGGACCCGCGCGCAGACTGGAGCGCACCAGAGGGCCCGTGCACCACAAGGGGAGCCAGTCACCATTTCCATCGAGTATTCTCCCCCTCGTGCACCCGGAAAGCGCCCAAGGACCGAGGCTGAGGAGGCGCCTGAGGAAGCATCAGCCGAGCAGCGCATGATGTTTAACGTCATGCGTGTGCTCGAATACTTAGCGCCCGAGGGGGCAGATTTGAGTATGAGTCCACCATCCGGGTGGAGATTTGGAGACGCGATTCCCCCTCTCCTCAGCCTGCACCGGCCACCTCCAGGTTCCCCCAGTGAGCCACATCAGCCAGACAGCCCTCCTCAGCCCCCAGAATATCCAGCAGCACCCTCCCCAGTACCAGTACCAGCCCCAGCGCCAACCACAGAGTCAGTACCTGCACCATCAGCCCCAGCACCAGCACCAGCACCAGTAGCACCCACCCCCGAACCAGAACAAGTACCCGCACCTTCCCCTGCCTAGCCGTCCATTCTAAGGTCCCCTATAGCCGAACCCATCATTAGCACCAGCTCAGAATCGCTATGGGACCGCGTTTCAGAGGATGACGGCGAGGCGCAGCCTGTCGCTCTATCAGTTGTACCGCCTTCCTCCAGCTCCGAATATATGACGGATTCTTCAGAGGAGGAGGCGCATAGTTCAGCGGCTGCGTCCAGCTCAGATGACCTCTAGAGCTGCGGGGGGGGGGGGGGGGGGGAGCGCATTATTTCCTTCGGGTGGTGTCCATTTTCCTTTATATGCTGAACTTTATTTTGATATTCTGTTGCTATATTTGTGTGCTGAACTCTTGTGCTACATATTTTGTGCCCCTATGCTATATTTGCGCTGCTTTGACTATCTGTTCTTTTTTTTTATGTTCTTTATTTTGCTTGCCTGCGTGTGCGCTTCCTCCGTGCGCTTGAGCTTGATTCGTGGGGACACGTCTCGGTTTAAGTGTGGGGGGGGGGGAGCGCTACACTTACATTTCGCGTTCTTTGAGCTTTATAGTGTAGCTTAGTTTTATTGAAGGAAACAGTAGCAGTAGTGCGCTTGTGTGCGGGTTGCGCGCACTGTTCAGCTTGTTTGCGCTATCCATATTGCGCCGTGCGCTATCAACTGTTTTTAGTATATTTTTTCGTTTCTTTCTGCTCCTGTTAGTTGGGAAATACAGGGGATGTGGAGTTGACAGAAACGCTCTAGAGAGGCGGTTAGTCGTTCGCGCTTCAGAGGAGAGGTATATGGTCGAGAGCGCGAGTGGAGGCCTGTGCTTCGCGACCTTCGGAACAAGAGAGAGCGCTCAGTCACGCAGATGCCAAAGGCGAAATACCCAAAGCGTGGCGAGGTGGGAAAACAGACCACCTTCCCTCTGGAAATTGAGCTAAGGAAGGCGGGCGCGGGTGTAAACGCGTGCGCCGACTTGCGCAGACAGACCATGAAGGGAGAGCGGGGCGTTGTTCCATAGCTGTTATCCGGAGGCCGAGACTGGAACCGTTCTGGGAAAGATAGGAACCATAGACGAAGCTGTACAAAAGAAAAAATGCCAGCAGATGATATGCCCTACAAAAGAATCAGCATGCGCACAATAAGTACCAGCGAGCGCAAAAACCACAGAAAATCATCAAAAGGCTCAAGTTCCCAGGAAGTGCGCGGAAGAATCACGCTCGGGAAGAAGCTTGCGCTGTTAACCATATACCCGTCCTCGGAGTGAGAGCTGACAACCTGGAGCCTACGAAGAGCTATCTCCCAACCATCCAAAATTTTCATCCCAGCTGAGAGGTAATGAATTGCGAAATCACTATACTTAAACTGTTGACAGCCGATGTGCGCAGGAGGAAGTGCAGCGCAAGGTGATCAGTAGTGCAGAACGCGCCAGAGTGCAAGACTGTGCGCTAGACTCCAGAGAGGTAATGGTATCCGTGCTTGAGTGCTTGTTCGAGGACGAACAAGGGGCAAGTGTGGGGGGTTTGACAGAGCCTATTTATACGCATTGTTTGGATCATATCCCCGTGCTTGTTTGCATTATTTTATGTACAAGATTACTGGTTTCCAGTGTTTTTGTATTTCAGGGCAGAACAAGGGCCTAAGTCGGATACGCGCTAACAGGCAGCATTTAGGACGCGCAGCACACAGCCTGCGGAGCTAGCGGCGCAAATAGAAGAAATGGCGAGAGACAGCAGAGTTGCGCCGAACAATGCGCTAAGCAGTATGCCGTGCGCCAGGCGCAGAGTCCAGTATTTCCTAATCCTGACATGACCAGATTTGGGAGTTGCCAAGGATGGACCTCTCGAGCAGTATATAAAGGGGAGGAAGTCTAGGGTTTGAGAACATCAATCAGGAGACACACAGAGAGGCAACACCCCACATCAGAGGGCCACGAGAGAGCGAGAGAGCGGCAATTTGGAAAACACACGGACTTGTTGAGAGGACTTGCGCCAGCCGACTGCGCCAGCCGAGAGACATACTGCACGCACTGTTTGCTACTTGTTTCTCAGATACATTAGACCTTATTTTACTATTCTATGATGTTTATCACTAGCATGTCTAGCTAAACGCTTAGTATCGGTTGGACATGAATCTATGAGTATTTCCTTTGAGACTTGCACTTAATGCATAACTTGCTTGCTTATATTAATTCTGTGCACATTACTGGCAGCTTGTTGCATGAGTAGGGGAAGCCTTGAACCGCAATCTTACTCTTGTTGCTTGTTGTTGTTTGTTAAACTAGTTGAATAGCCTGACGGTGCCAACTAGGAGTAACGCGCTAGGATAGGCAATTACTACCTTGATCGGATTCGTAGTTGTTTAAGTCTAGTGTAAGAATTAATAGCACATGAACTTTGATCGGAACATGCGCACATGTTAGGAAGTCTTGATCGGACACTAACATTAGCAACTCGAGCTATAGACATTTAGAGTCAATGATAAGGAATACACTCATAGAGGATTGTCTGCGCCGATACTTCTCATAGTCATAGTACTTAATCTCTACTGCCTGCGCACATCTAGTGCAAGTTCCTGCGTTACGATACCACTGTTTACTCGCGCACTGCGCAACCTACTCACTCACCCCCCAATCTTCGTAAGTGTAGGTCACTGGCTAGAACTGAACTACTTGCTCCCTGTGGAGATCGACCCTTACTTAACCGCTGTACTAGTGGAAGAGGAAGGAATTAATTTGACGCGCACAACGACGCGCGATCAGCCACATACTAATTGATCAGCTGCAAGTCTTTTTAAAGTCCTCATATTGAGATGTCCCAGCCTTTTATGCCACATATTCATTTCTTCTGTTTTTGTCAACAGGCAGGATGATGAAGAGGTTGCTTCAGCATTCTCTAGTAAATAGCAGTTGTTGGGTGACCTTGCCCCCTTCATAATGCATCTTCCCTCTGCATCAAACACTTGACATAATTTTGTGAGAAATTTACAAAGTGAGTACCGTCACATAGCTGACTAAGGCCGATGAGATTCGCCGTTAGTCCTTCCACGAACATCACGTTTTTGAGTTTGGGCAGCCCGTGAACTTTCAGTGTTCCCTTCCCAAGGACTCTTACTTTAACCCCATTTCCAAATGTCACGTCTTGTTCTTTGCATGGTTGAATATCTGTTAGATAAGATTTGTTTCTTGTCATGTGTCCAGAAGATCCACTATTGAAATATTAATTTCATTTTTTTAAGAATTTTATTGAGTTGAAGCACACATGATTGAGATGATCCATTCCTAATTTCCAGTTCTTGTTGAGTGCAGGACAGTACCTTCGTATATGACCAGATTGATTGCAATGATAACACCATCATTTGTCTTGTCGAATTCTGGGTAAGTGTTGTACAATTTGCTGAAGCATCTTCTTGCTTTTTCTTCTAGATTTTTCCTTCGGAACCATTTTGTCTTGTTCTTCAGCTTTTCTTTCATACTTGAGATAACACTCAAAGAGTATCTGTTTTTTTTCATTTAGCTCAGACACTATGCGAATCAACCCCTCATTCACCTTCACTACTTTCAGACACCTGTCGATCATTTGTCTATAATGTTGAGCCAAATACTCCTTGGTAACTCTATTTCTACAGTTATACCCTTCCTGTGGCTGGTTTGAACTCTTCCTATGAATTTAGAAACACTTTCCTAGACCAAGCTCTGTTTGTTGAGCGAACGGCTCTGATACCAATTGAAATTCTGCTGCGCTGCTGATGCCAAGTTAAGCCTCTGGAGTTATAGCTTCTACTTAAGCACTCTATGTATTTTTCTGAGAAATTACTCTACTGATAGAAAAAGAAAGACACAGTGTTTATTCACCAAATTCGGTAACTTGCCTACGTCTGTGGAGGATCACTCTCCGATCCTCAAGATTTCACTATTCATGGTTCAAAGTACAAAGGATTCACACCTCTACTTCTCTCTTAGTCGAAATCTCTCGCTCAGTCTAACCTTTTAGACTAGCTAGCAGTCTGATCACACAGACTCTCTTCGTGCTACCTACACACTCCTAGTAATAAATAGTTACGGACCTGACTCACAGACCTATCCTATTCTAATACAATGTGTGGTACACAGACTACTTCAGCACACTCTTCTTCAGAGTTGTTGTATCTTCAGTCAACGACACTCCAAGCTCTCCTGCCAAGTAGTCGGACACTCTGAGTTCTTCAAACTCATCCTCTACTCCCCCTCGATCAATGACTCACTCCGTCACTATTAGGTAGCCTCGATCAATGCTCCAAAACCTGCGACACTGCCTGTCTGCTGCTGATCACCGAGCTCCGATTGTCCCTTCAACGAGCAGCGCGTGAGCACAGAGCTGAGGTGACAGAAGCAGAGGGCGATCAGGACTTGCGGAGTCTGATCCAAGCTTGATCGGGAAACCAATTCAGAGCAGTTGTGCTTGTTGGTTGATCAAGGAAGGCTGCGGAGGAATTGTCGAGTGGAGGGACTCGGGCAATCGGTAGAAGGCCAGCTCTCGCTAGTGGCGGGAGGTCACTAAGTGAGGGGGAGTATTCCAGAGTGTGCAGCGCTCGTGGAATCATTTGTGCATCAGCTGTGTGCTACAGCAGATGCTATAACAAACCTGCAGAATCTGAGTATTGTTTAGAATATGCTGAGTTTCGAGGAGACAGTAGCTATTCTAGATAGATATCAGTAGAGGTTGTAGACACAAGTCAGAGCCTGTTCTGATTGTGTTCGTGGATCCACTTAGGGTTGAGTAGCGTAGGTTGCGTGGAGTTGTAACCGTGTACTTGGAGACCTTTGAGATTAGTGGATTGAGGACTGAGATTAGTCCTCTCCAGACGTAGGTAATTGGCCGAACTGGGTGAGCAAACATTTGTCCTTGTTCATTCTTGCTGAAATAGTTTCCGGGTGAACAAGAGTGTGTTGTATCAACCGCTTGTTCACGAATCTGTTTATCAGAGGCGCTGCGAATTTCAATTGGTATCAGAGTGGGAGCTCAACACACAGAGTAAAAGATCCTACAACGCCTCTGAAGAAGAGAAAGAACAATGAAGGAAGGACAGAGCACAAGCAGACCTCCATTGTTGGAAGAAAGCAACTACGGATATTGGAAGGCTAGGATGAAGGCCTTTCTCAAACCATTGATGAGAAGACCTGGAGAGCTATCGTGGTCCAGTGGTCTCCTCCAATTACTATGGATGAACAGGGAGTTACACGAGTAAAACCTGAAGAACAATGGACTGCTGAAGAGGCAGCTGCAGCAACTGGTAATTCAAAGGCTCTAAATGCTATTTTTGCTGCGGTTGATGCTAACAATTTCAGGTTGATATCAAACTGTGATATTGCCAAGCAAGCTTGGGAAATCCTGCAAACTGCCCATGAAGGAACTGATAAAGTAAGGTTGTCAAGATTACAGATTATTGCTACACAGTTTGAGAATCTGAGAATGCTAGAAGAGGAGACGATCACTGAGTTCAATGCAAAACTATGTGACCTGTCAAATGAAGCCCATGCTCTTGGAGAACCTATCCCTGAAGAGAAGCTGATTAGGAAGGTCCTCAGATCGTTGCCCACAAGATTTGACCTGTTCACTGTTCACTATTCACGCCTGAACATTGTTCACTGTTACTGTTACTATTCACGTCGGAACACTGTTCACGGCCGGATTTTATTTTGGTTCAGTTCTTGTTCTTTAACTTATTGTAGTGTAATGAACTCAGTTTTATTGTATTCCATGGATGATACGAGTAGCTAAATCAATATTTTAGTTTGGGGATTTATAATGCAACAATGGTTTGAGATCAATGAATGAATGTTTGAGCTAGTGATTTTATTGCCCTCGTTTGTATGAACTAAATGCGTTGATTGTCAATTTAATGCAGCTTAGCGGTGAGCTAATTTGATATCAATTGTGTTATACTTGACTGGAATGCATAATTAGTTAAGCTTAGCGGTGGAACTAATTTGTGGTCTCAGTCGGGTAACTATTGAACTTGTTCGAAAGCCTAGCGGTTAAGAATAGGTAGAATTTGATTGTCGACATATCTTTAGCGAGAATGTTGGACTGAGGCAGAATTCATTAGTTTATGCATGTATTCGATCGATGATAACTAGTTGCATTGTATTCTCCGAACTGATTTTCTCTGAATTGATTGATATCCTCAGTTTGCCCCTTTTTCTGTGACTTTCATTAGAACTCTATCTTACTTGCTCTCTTTGGGTTCGACCCTTCTTACCGCTTGCTAGTGTGTTAACAGGAGTTATAAATATAAATTTGAGGCACACGACGACGCGCTGTCAATCACTCAAACAATTTGAGATGAAGCTAGTTAAAGAAGAGCCCAATCCTAAGGATAAGAATATAGGACTGAAGGCAAAAACAGAAGTGAAGAAGCCAGCTCCAGATGATCAGCTGAGTATGCTAGTAAAGAACCTTGGGAAACTCCTGAAGAACATAGACTCAAGTGATGTTGCTAGTATGGCAGGATTGACAAAACCAACATATGTGAACAAGGAGCTGCTGCAGCTCAAACAAACAAGCAGGAGCAGATACAGCAGGGGGTGCTGCAGCAGGTGCTGGTTCAAGTGCTGTATCAACTGTCCAAATCGAAGTTTTGTGCTGGGTGCGTTTTGAAGGTATGGCAGTTGTGTTCTTTCTCTTAGAAGAATTTGTAAAATGCTGTTGAGCATTTTCCAGCAAAGTTTACTGGTCAGAGAAGGAGATTTGCATTGAAGATATTAATCAAATCTAATCTCCTAGATTTTAGGAGATAATTGATCTTGTGGGTCAATTGCCCAAACCTGGAAATTGCTTAAAGTGGTGTGGGTATTTAAGCAGAAGGAGTTAGGGCTGAAGAGCGTGATCGAAGCTGAGTGATACACGAGAGTAGACACAGATTTCAGAGTGAGGATTTTTGGTGCTACGGACGTTGTTCTTCGATCAAACACACACGGGCAGAGCGTTGAGCGCAGAGCTGTGGTGAGCATTGCAGAAGAGAATCAGGTCTTGCAGAGACTGATTTGTGCATTGATCTGGAAGCCAATTCAGAGCTGTGGAGCTTGTTGGTTGATCAAAGGCAGCCGCGGAAGAACTGACGGGTGGAAGGCTCGGTCGAGGTTCGTGCGGAAGAACTCACTAGTGGCAGGTGGTCACTGAGTGAGGGGGAGTTACTCAAAGTGTGCAGCGCTCTTCGAGTGGTTCGATCGGCTCGGCAGAAGGCCTTGGAGCGACGCGGACATTGTGCTTCAGCTGTGTGTTACAGCTGTTGCTGCAGCAACCCTGCTGAGTAGTGTAGTATAGAGTAGGCTAAGTTCTTTGAGAGGATTGTAGCTTTTCTAGACTGACATACTGTAGAGGGTGTGCTGACACAAATCAGAGCTTGTTCTGATTGTGTTGTGTGATCCACACGGGGTTAAAGTAGCATAGGTTGCGTGCGTTGTAACCGAGTGTGCTTGGGACCTTTGGTTGAGTGGATTGAGGACTGGAGAATAGTCCTCCCCAGACGTAGGCAGTTTGGCCGAACTGGGTGAACAAACCTGTGCCTTTGTTCATTGCTTGCTGAGATTATTTCTTGTGAACAAGAGTGTGCTGCAGCAACTGCTAGTTCACAAATCTGTCTAAGTGAGACGCTGTGAAATTTCATCAAGAACTAGGCAAAGCTCATCCTTACGAAAACAATCCAGAAGAGGTGGAGGAAATAAAAGGAGAGGGAAGGAACCTGCTCAGAATGAAGATGAGAAGAAAGAAATGAGAAAGGGTGTTCAATGCTGCAATTGTGAAGGGTATGGACATATTGAGGCTGACTGTCCGAGCAAACCCCTTAAAAACTCGGAGAAGAAGCATAACAAGTCCCTGACAGCTAAGTGGAGTGACTCTGAGGAAAGTGAAGAAGAAAATTGTATTGTGTTAACCAGTGTGTCTGATTTCAACCACAAAGAGTTAATAAAGAATGAATTATATTATGGGGTTGTCGTGTATGAAAGTGAAGACGAGGAGGACTCAACTATCAGCCTAGTAGATTATCTGAATGAGATACTGAAATAGTGTGAGGAAGCTCTGCAAATGAATCTAGCATTGACGGGCAGAGTCAAGCTACTGGAAGAAGAGCGAAGAAGATTTTTTCCCCCATCCAACAGACAAGTCACAATACTAAAAATGGAAGATCCAAAAAGCCAAGACACTGACACTGGTGCCACTTTAGCAACAGCAAAGGCAGCCGAACCCCAGAAAAATATCCTGGATGAAATTCTTTCATATCAAAGACTTGGAAAAGGAAGAGCGGGGCTCGGATACACTGGCGAAGAAAGCTCTAGAGGAACAGTCTTCATAAAAGCCTCGGATGCCTTGATCTATGACAATAAAAAATCAAATGGTTGCCCAAAACCTGCAGAGGAAGACGGAACCAGACACTTGCACAAGAGGATGTTAGAGCACCCGATGAACCATCCATCTGCAGCAAAGCCAGAGCCTCTGAATAAGAGGAGTTCATGCACAAATAATTATGGCAAGAGGAAAAGGAATCAGAAGATACCCCCGATCCTGAAGCGGCAGAAAAGAACCCAAAGAACTTTCATAGCTGGAAAAGGGGAAACAAAACCCAGAGGCAACACATGATGTAATAAATCTCCGTGTCCAGTGGATCCGGGAAATGCTCATTATTGGAAAGAACCACGATGGAGTATTGCAAAGACTGCTGTACCAGCCCACTGGAAAAAATAATACTGGAGAAAGCCACAAAAAATACAGATGTGGAGACCCAAATGTGAGAAACGAAAAGACAGGAGACTTGAGGGTCAGAAGAGAGGGAAATCAAGACAAACTCAAGTATGGGTGAAGAAACAATCATCAGAGCCTCACGAGGATCCTCCATACAAAGATGTCATCCAGGATGTGTAGGAGAACCAGCTCCTGTCTGCCATAGCAACCTGGCCGGTAAAAACTTGTTCATATGCTTTGGTCGCTGAAGCAAGAAGAAGTCACATGCGAGGCACGTGAACTCAAAATCTCAAATTAAAAGAGAAAAAGCAGTGGGTAAATCAAATTCTAGGGCAAAATCAGTTGAAGGCGCTTCCCCCAAATCGTTGCTGATCAACACTCCCGTGTGCTCTTCTCACTCTCTGAAAACCAGCAACCATGGTGAAAACCCAAGGCCTGAAGAAAAACCTAGCAACAGCACGGCAAGGCAGAACCGAAAGGAGGTCCAAGTTCCGTAATGAAGCTCCTCCTCAGCGTTTAGACTTGGTGGTCTAGGAGCCCACACCTCTTCCTGTGTCACACAACACTTCTTCTCCTCAAAGAGGAACCTCGCAGAAAAGGAGACGTCTAGTTCATGATAGGGAGCCTGCTACCAGCGCTGCAGTTGTAGCTGAAGAGGAAGTACTTGAAGAACCCTAAAGAGAAGTACAAGATGCAGAGAATGCTGTGGCAGGCCATACTGTAGAGAGCTACAGAACACTTGTCACATCCCCAGGCATAGAAGGAGAAGGGGAGCAAATGGAAGCTGAACTACCTGAACAAGAATTTGCTGCAGCACATGCTCCTCCACCTTCGGACAAAGGAAAAGCACCAATCATCAATGCTGATACCAGTAGTGGAGAAGAGGAGTCCAGTGAGGATGCTACAGGTGAACCTTCGGATAGAAGACCTGTGGGTCAGAAGTCCAGAGATAGAGATGTCACAACAGCAGTCACTGTCGGGGGAATATTGTTCAGAAACAGGAATGCCTCTCAATCCTGGAGCTCAGTAGAGAGGAAGCACATTATTCCTGAAAAGAGGCTGGATTTGGAGAAATACAAGTCTTTAGCAATCATCCAAATTCTAACAGAGGTAAATCTTCTGAAATACCTAACCTATCCTTATAGATACAATAGCCGATTAGTTAGGGAGTTTATAGTAAACATGGAAGAGAAGTTTGGACAAGAGGGTGGAGATGAGTATGGGAAAAGCTGGGTCAGGGGTAAGGTGGTACTGGTTACCCCAGAAAGAATAGATGAATTCTTAGGGATTGATAGTGATGCCAGAGAGCCCACAAATGTCAAACGAGAGGTGTTGGCCAAGGTTCTCACAGGAGGTGTGTGTCAATCCTGGGGAGGACCAAACCTCAGTGCATCTGAACTCACCTCTATGTATGCTCTACTGTACAATCTGGGGATTAGGAACTAGATCCCCAGCTCTCACAGGGGAAAGGTTAGCAAACCCTTTGCTGACCTCTTGCACTCGGTCGGGAAAAGGAGAAGAATCAGCCTGGGGAGTGTGATGTTTCCTCAGATTGCTGCACATGCTGGCAGCTCTTTCGCCAGCAAACCCATTGTGCTGCCCTCCCTTATCTATGTTATGATGCTCACTCAGCATCTAGAGCTCGGAGAGATATGTGAAGTGATGTCTGAGGAGCTGCAGGTGTTTACGATTGATCACAAGCTGTTCAAGGGCAAACATGCAGTTGACATAGCTCAAGAGGATTCTCTTCTGACGGTCTCGACTGATCCAATTCTTCTCAGGAAAACCTTGCCTACTGCCTCTTCCATTGATGCAGCCCTCTGAGCCAGAATTGTGAGTCTTCTGAAGTTAGAACTAATGAGTTTGGAGGCTGAAGCCAAACAAAGGGACATCAAGCGTGCTCAACTCAAAAGTGTACTTAAAGATTTGGAGTATCCGGAGGATGGTGGACAGGCCCCTTGAGCATCTGTGGCAAAAAGGGGGAGAGCAAGAAGCATGCCAGTGCCACTGATGAACCTGCATTGATGACTGATGAACACGGATTTTTTTTTTGCCCTTGCGTGGCTTAGCTAAGGCCGAATGTGGCCATCACTTACTCTTACTTTCAAACATTTTTTTTAGTAAGTTATTTGCCTGTTCATGGGAGTGTGCATCGGTGGCCTAGGGTTTTGTCAAAATGCCAAAGGGGAGATTGATGATGCAGTATGGCAGTGTTTGACAAAACCAGCACACGTGAACAAGATGCTGCTATAGCAGGAGTCCAGCTTTAGTGAACAAGGAGCAGCTATAGCTGGATGAAGCTATAGCAGGAGCTTGTTCAGAAGAGCTGTAGCGTCTGTCCGAGCAGCAGCAGCCTGGGTCTTTGGAAAGAGGGCTTGGCAGTCCTTCTAAGAGCATCAGAGGAGTTTTTAAGTTGCTGCAGAGAATATTCCAGTGGAGATTCCTAGCTGAAGACGGAGATTTGATTGTGGGAGATTTGAATCTCAAATCAAATCTAATCTCCTAAAAATTAGGAGATATTGATATTACTAGGAAAATTGCTAAATCCTGATAATGATGGAAGTGGGTGCTCCTATATAAAGAAGACCCTTCAGAGCAATGAAGTTGATCAAAGGAGAGAACGTGAACGAGTACACACACACAGAATTCTGAGAGAGTATTTTTGGTGTGCAAGAAAATCTTTGATCTTCACCGAGAGCAGAGCGTGAGCGCAGAGTAGAGGTGACAGAAGCAAAGGGCGATCAGACTTGCGGAGTCTGATCCAAGCTTGATCGGGAAACCAATTCAGAGCAGTGGTGCTTGTTAGTTGATCAAGGAAGGCCGCGGAGGAATTGTCGAGTGGAGGGACTCGGGCAATCGGTAGAAGGCCAGCTCTCGCTAGTGGCAGGAGGTCACTAAGTGAGGGGGAGTATTCCAGAGTGTGCAGCGCTCGTGGAATCATTCGAACGGCTCAGCGGAAGGCTTCGGAGAGGCGCGGACAGTTTGTGCATCAGTTGTGTGCTACAGCAGATACTATAGCAACCCTGCAGAATCTACGTATTGTTTAGAATAGGCTGAGTTTCGAGGAGACAGTAGCTATTCTAGATAGATATCAATAGAGGTTGTAGACACAAGTCAGAGCCTGCTCTGATTGTGTTCATGGATCCACTTAAGGTTGAGTAGCGTAGGTTGCGTGGAGTTGTAACCATGTGTACTTGAGACCTTTGAGATTAGTGGATTGAGGACTGAGAATAGTCCTCCCCAGACGTAGGCAATTGGCCGAACTGGGTGAACAAACATTTGTCCTTGTTCATTCTTGCTGAAACAGTTTCCGGGTGAACAAGAGTGTGCTGTAGCAAATGCTTGTTCACGAATCTGTTTATCAGAGGCGCTGCGAATTTCAAAGTCTCTCATCTCTAAGGGCTCTATGATCTTCACTAATTGAAGATGAATCTTTGTATTCAGATTCTGTTTCAGATTCTTCATAGTTAAGAAGGCTTTTTGAAAGAATCTCTTTCATTTTTTGATCCTCATTTTGATTATTAATCTTTTTCTTTGTAATTTCAATTCCGGTATTATGTAATTTACTTATTTACTTATTTATTTATTTGATGATAGTAATTGGAAGTCCTATTTTAAAAACCGCTGCACAAAAAAAAATAGAAAATTTTGTTAGATGAATAATAACAGAAAATATCTTCGAGAGATAGGAGTCCTCAACGGGTGCATATGCCCTTACATTCCAGCATGGGAATTCATTTATTTCCCAAAATAGGTGAGTCTCAGAGCATGTACACCCGTTGAGGAAGTTCTCTGTTTTGAGAACCTCCTCGAATAGCACTTTCTCTCACTATTCATAATAATAGAAGGTGATATTCAGATTATTTGTACAACGGTTCAACACCTAGCACCTCCTATTACTATTCGTTGACTTTAAGAAATTAAATTTATATTAATTTTGAATTATCTGTTGAATTATCAATTGAGATTTTCTATAAAACTTGTTGAGGAGATCACATCCTTGACAAAACAGCTCAAGAAACTAGTGAAGCACTCCCTGAAAATTGGTGGCTGGAGCACAATCTGAAGATTGACAAAACAACATCAACAAAGAGCTAGAGTCTGCTTTAGCAATCCCTGAAGATCTGTAGCTGAGACACTATTTGGAGAATGGGCAAGAGACAGCTAAGAAGAGACATAGTCTGCTTCAGCACTCTGTGATGATCCAGTGCTAGGGTAGAATCCTGGCGTTGCATTGAGAGGCTCTAACTTGATCCAGCTGGCATCGTGGAAGCACAGCGAGGTATGCAGATGTCATCAAGAGCTCAGTAGTAATCAGCACGTGCTCAAAAAGATAAAGATCCAAGGGGTTCATATTTGGCAACGAAATCTTCAACAAACTTGCTAGATCTAGGAGTAAGATTCTGATATTGATGCTTGGAGCTTTTGGGGGGTGCAAGTACTTAAAAAGGAGTGCAGAGGGCAGGAGCACAACACACAATCAGAGAGAGAAAACACAGAGCGGAAAAGAAGAGCCCACTGAGAGATTAACTCACGATAACAGGGTTTTATACACTGAGTTAAAGTCTTGTGTTGCGCAGAGGAGTCAGAACTCATAGAGTTTGATTCTGGACTGGTTCTGAGTCCAACTAGAGCGTTGCTCGTTGAAGGAACAGTCAGGATCTCGGTGATCAGCCGCTGATAGGCAGTGTCGCTGGCTGAGGAGCAGTGATCGAGGCTACCCAATATTAATAGAGTGTGTCATTGATTGAGGAGGAGCTAAGGCTGAGTTTGGAGAAGTCAGAGGGTCCGACTACTTGGCGGGAGAACTTGGAGTATAGAGGACTGGAGATATAGCAACTCTGGTGAAGAATGTGCTTAAGCATTCCGTGAGCTAAACACTGTAATAAATACGCTGAGTTTGAGAGGTAGAACTATAGCTATTCATTACTGAGAGTGTGTAGAGTACACGAAGAGAGTCTGTGAGATCAGACTGCTTGCTAGTCTAAGAGATTAGACTGAGCTTTAGATTTCGGCTAGGTGAGAAGTAGAGGTGTGAGTCCTTGTACTTCAAACTGTGATAGTGGAATCTTGAGGATCAGAGCATCCTCCCCAGATGTATGCAAGTTGCCAAACTGGATGAACAAACGTACTGTGTCTTTCTTATTCTTCAGTAGAGTAGTTCCGCTGAAAGATACAGAGAGTGCTTAAGCAGAAGCTATATCCCTCATCAGCAACAAAGTACAATTTCAAAACTTGTAGCAAATGAATGTGTGACACATGTATCCCTTTAGATTCTATCATAATCTAAACATGATTATAAAATAAAGATCTATAATTCTATTTAAGATATCTCATATATACAGTCCATCCCTTTTCATCTCTTTCACTCAAAAAATCAAATGGATCCTTTCAACTTTGAAGAAAATTTTAGCATGTATGATGAACAAATGAGAGAACTAAATGAGGTTTCTAACTCGTTCATCATGGATGCAATTGCATTGGTAACCACTGGTGAAGAAGAGGATATCCAATCTCGACGTAGCCGACCAAATCTACAAAGACAACGAGGACCTAGACGACAGAATTTATTAGACGAATACTTCGTCGAACATCCAATATTCTTGGAGAGAGACTTTCGTAGGAGGTATTGAATGAGTAGAAATTTGTTTAATCATATCAAGACAACGCTTTGCAATCATTATGTCTTTTGGCTAGAGTCCTTGGTCTCCTTCCTAAACAAAAGATGACAGCAGCTATACGTATGTTGGCATATGTTTCGTGCAGAAATCACTAGAATGGGTGTAACAACAACACTTGAATGTATGAAGAAGTGATGTGCTCAAATTGTTCATAATTTTGGAGACTATTACTTGCGATCTCCGAATGCAAATGACTTATTCTAGACTTTTACGAAGAGCGGAGCAACGCGGCTTTCCAAGAATGATTGGAAGCATCGATTGCATGCATTGGGAGTGGAAGAATTGTCCGATAGCTTGGCAAGGTTCACACTCAGGGCGTAAAGGCCGTCCAACCATCATCTTGGAGGCAGTTGCCTCATATGACACTTGGATCTGGCACAGCTTCACTGGTGTACCTGGAGCACAAAATGATATTAACTTTTATACCAATCAGACATCTTTGACCCTCTGCTTGCTAAGATATGTCCACATGCGATCTGTAAAGTGAACGGGAGCACTTACAGCAATTCTTACTACTTGGCTGATGGAATTTATCCAAGATACTCCTCTTTTGTGAAATAAGTTCTCAATCCCTCGACCGATGCTGAAAAATTATACACAACTAAGCATGAGTCTTATCGTAAAGATGTTGAGAGATGCTTTGGAATTTTACGATCTTGATGGGCAATACTTGGTCATGCAGGTATGTCTCATCGAAAAAGTGTTTAAAAACGATAATGTTAGCTTGCATCATATTGCATAAAATGATTGTTGATGAAGAATTTTTTGAGGAAGAATTTGTTGAAGTCATTGAGAACGATCCGCATAATCTGACTAGTGCATTCACGGTATATGATGAACCAATTGATCAGACTGATAACCGAATTAGTCATGACCCTGTTGGAATAGCAGTACGTTCAGAAGCATATTTGAAACGTCTTACAAGCCTCCACTTTGCTTACCTTCATACACAAATTCAAAGTAATTTAGTGAAGCACAATTGGTTTGTTGAAACCGTTGAACAACTATAATTCATAACAATGTCATGCTTGTTTAATTTCCGATATGTTATTTGATTTCCTTGTGTGTTGTTTAATTTTTGTGTGGTTTAGTTTTATATGTGTTTTAAATTTCGTTGTGAGTTTGAATTTTAATAATGAATGGTTTATTTATGTTGTTTGATATCGTTGCATTATTTGAATATATATCGTAACTTGAAATTGAACTTGCATAACTTGATCTTACTTGATATTGAAATAACATGGATTGCATAACTAAAAGTACACATTAAATTCTATTAAAACTATTAAAATACCTACTCGTCGAAGTTCAACGGACGATAACAATTCCCAACAGATTTGGAATCGTCTTCGGCTTTCTTCTCTTCATATTGGCGGATAACAGCGGCCTTTCTCTTTCAAAAATATCTCTTCGAATTTGGGGTCATCATTTCATAATTCATTTGCATAATCTTTGAAATTCGCAGCGCCTCTGAGTTGCAGACTGTGTACAAGCAGTTGCTATAGTACACTCTTGTACCGACGGATCTTTTGCAGCAAGATAAAACAATGAACAGCCATTTTTTCACCCAGTTCAGCCAAGTGCCTACCTCTAGGAAAGACTGAACCTCAGTCTTTCAATTCACTAGTCTCAAGGTCTGTTGTACAACACGGTTCGACTCCACGCAACCTATACTACTCAACCTTAGCTAGTCGATCACACACAATCAGAACACCCTCTGACTTGTGTCTCACACACCTACACACTTGAATTAATTTAAAATAGCTATTCTACTGATCTCACAGGCTCAGCCTATTCTAATTAAAATAATGCTACCATAGGTTTGCTATAGCACCTGCTGTAGCAACTAGCTGGAACAGGTTCTGTCCGCATCACTCCAAAGCTTTCCGCCGAGCCGATCGAACTCTTCCACGAGCGCTGCACACTCTGGAATACTGCCCCTCACTCAGTGACCGTTTGTCACTAGCGAGAATAGGCCTTCTGCAGATTGTCTGAGTTCCTCCACTCGACAACTCTCCTGCAGCCTGTGTTGATCAACCAACAAGCTCGTCCTACTCTGAATTAGTTTATATGATCAAGCTCTGATTAGACACTGCAAGTCTCGATCAGCCTCTGCTATTAACCACTTAGCTCTGCTCATGGTGGTGATCCAATCTCTTCGCTCTAGCACTCTGAATATATCTCTTGGTATATTGCTCTATCTTTTTGCTTGGATTCTTTCTTGGATGGATGGATCCTTTGCTGCTCTGCCCAGCCTTTTTTAAATAGGAACTCCATGCTCCATCAATATCAAATTTAGGAAGTTCCTAAAAGATCTCAACAAGATCCTTATCTCCTACTTTTTGGGAGATTTGAAGTTCCTAAAAGATCTCAACAAGATCCTTATCTCCTACTTTTTGGGAGATTTGATTTCCCAATCAAATCTTTAAGTTGTTGCACGGAATCTTCTTTGAGGATATTCTGAGAATATTTAGAAGCCTCCCGTTGCACTGCTACTTCATATATGGGCAGATTATTCTTCGTGCCAAAATTGCTGCTCTGCTGCTATAGCTCCTGCTGTAGCAACTGCTTGTACTCTAAGCTTGTTCACTATGGCTGGTTTTGCACCAGCTGCTGTCTTCACACGGGTAGTTGTATCATCTTTGATAATGCAAGTATGGCAGTGTTTGACAAAACCAGCATGAGTGAACAAGGAGCTGCTGCAGCTAAATCAATCAAGGAGGCCAGCAGAAGTATACAGCAGAAGTAAACCAGCAACAGATGCAGCAGGGGATGCTGCAGCAGGTGCTGGTTCAAGAGCTAGTTCAACTGTCCGAATAACAGCTTTGTGCTGGGTGAGTTTTGAAGGTTTGGCAGCTTTGTGAAAGTGCTTAGAAGAATTTCTAAAATGCTGCTGAGCATATTTCAGCAAGGATTATCAGTCAGAGAAGGAGATATGCTTCAAGATATTAATCAAATCTAATCTCCTAGATTTTAGGAGATAATTGATCTTGTGGGTCAATGGCCTAAACCTGGAAATTGCTTAAAGTAGTGAGGGTATTTAAGCAGAAGGTTCGAGGGCTGAAGAGGGTGATCGAAGCTGAGTGATACACGAGAGTAGACACGAAATTCAAAGAGAGGATTTTTTTTTTGGGTGTGCTACGGAAGTTGTTCTTCGATCAACGTACACGGGCAGAGCGTTAAGCGCAGAGCTGTGGTGCGTATTGCAGAAGAGAGTCAGGTCTTGCAGAGACTGATTCGTGCTTTGATCTGGAAGCCAATTTAGAGCTGTGGAGCTTGTTGGTTGATCAAAGGCAGCCGAGGGAGAGCTGACGGGTGGAAGGCTCGGTCGAGGTTCGTGCGGAAGAACTCACTAGTGGCAGGTGGTCACTGAGTGAGGGGGAGTTACTCAGAGTGTGCAGCGCTCTTGGAGTGGTTCGATCGGCTTGGCAGGAGGCCTTGGAGCGACGCGGACAGAGTGCTTCAGCTGGTGTTACAGCTGTTGCTGCAGCAACCCTGCTGAGTAGTGTAGGCTAGAATAGGCTGAGTTCTTGAAGAGGATTGTAGCTATTCTAGGCTGACATATTGTAGAGGGTGTGCTGGCACAAATCAGAGCTTGTTCTGATTGTGTTGAGTAGTCCACACGGGGTTAAAGTAGCATAGGTTGCGTGCGTTGTAACCTAGTGTGATCTGAACCTTTGGTTGAGTGGATTGAGGACTGGAGAATTGTCCTCCCCAGACGTAGGCAGATTGGCCGAACTGGGTGAACAAATCTCTGTCCTATTCATTGTCTGCTGTGCCTACATTTAAGTGAACAAGAGTGTGCTGCAGCAACTGCTAGTTCACAAATCTGCATAAGTAGAGACACTTGAAATTTCAATTGGTATCAGAGCGGGAACTCGACACACAGAGTTTAAAAGGTCCTACAGTGTCTCCGAAGTTGCCAAGACAATAAAGGAAGGACAGAGCACGAGTAGACCTCCACTCCTGGAAGAGAGCAACTATGGTTATTGGAAAGCTAGAATGAAAGCTTTTCTCAAAGCTATTGATGAGAAGACATGGAGAGCTGTTGTGGTTCAGTGGTCTCCCCCAATCACCATGGATCAGCAAGGAGTGACAAGAATTAAACCTGAAGAGGAATGGACTGCTGAAGAAGGTGCTGCAGCAACTGGTAATTCAAAGGCTCTGAATGCAATTTTTGCTGCAGTTGATGCTAATAACTTCAGGTTGATCTCAAACTGTGACATGGCCAAGCAAGCATGGGAGATTCTACAAACTGCCCATGAGGGAACTGATAGAGTAAAGCTGTCAAGACTCCAGATTATTGCCACACAATTTGAGAATCTGAGGATGCTTGATGAAGAAACTATCACTGAGTTTAATGCTAAACTCTGTGATCTTGCAAATGAAGCTCATGCCCTTGGTGAGCCCATTCCAGAAGAAAAGCTTATCAGAAAAGTTCTCAGATCGCTGCCCACAAAATTTGACATGAAGGTGACAGCCATTGAAGAAGCTCAGAATGTCAGATTCATGAGGTTGGAAGAGCTGATGGGGTCTCTCAAACAATTTGAGATGAAACTGGTCAAAGAAGACACCACTTCCAAGGACAAGAATGTTGGTTTGAAGGCTGAAGCAGAAATCAAGCAGACAGTTCCAGACGATCAGTTGAGCATGCTGGTTAAAAATCTAGGAAAGTTTCTGAAAAACATGGAATCCAGAAATGAGAGAAGCTCTTCCTCGCGAAGACAATTCAGACGGGGCAGTGAAAGAAAGAAGAAAGGGAAAGAACCAGCACTGGACGATGATGACAAGAAAGAGATGAAAAATGGGAGTTCAATGCTGGAACTATGAAGGGTACGGACACATTGAGGCTGATTGTCCAAGCAAACCCTTCAAGAATTCTGAGAAAAAGAACAGCAAATCCATGACAGCAAAATGGAGTGATTCAGATGAGAGTGATGAAGAAAACTGTGTTGTGCTGACAAGTGTTTCAGATGTCCACTTCAATGAGCTTAAAAAGGTAGAAATTCACTATGGGATTGAAGTCTCTGAGAGTGAAGATGACGATGACTCATCTGACAGTTTTGCTGATCTTCTGAGGAAGATACTCAAACAGTGTGAGGCAGTTCTTCAGACCAATCAGACCTTGACTGACAGAGTAAATCTCTTGGAAGAAGAACGAAGGAGATGTCTACCCTCAGTTGATAATCAAGTTACTATTCTGAAAAGAGAAGATTCAGAAAGACAGACCTCAGTTGAATCCACTCCAGCAGCAGCCAAGACAGCTGACCCGCAGAGCAATATTCTGGACGAAATATTATCTTACCAAAGACTTGGAAAAGGGAAAACAGGGCTTGGATATACTGGTGAAGAAAGCTCTAAAGGGACAGTGTTCATTAAAGCCTCAGATGATGAGACAGACGAGAAGAAGAATTCAGATGCCTTCTCAAAAATGGCAGAGAAAATTGGATCTAGACATGTGTACAAGAGGATGCTGCAGCATCATGGACAACATTTTTCTCAAGCAAAACAAAAGTCTCAGAACAAGTGGAGTACTGATACAAGTGTTGGGAAGCAGAAGATCAATTTCGATCTGAAGCAGCAACACAGAACTTGCTCAGCTGAAAAAGGGGGAGCAAAGTCCAGAATCAGCACATGTTGCACAAAGACTCCATTTCATGTTGCTGCACAAGGGCACTGGATTACTAAAAACAAGGGTAAATCAAAGATGGTACAAATTTGGAAACCCAAACAAAGGGTTAGGAGGCTGGAAGATCAGAAGAAGAAAAGCTCTGGTGTATTCCAAGTATGGGTGAAGAAGGCTCCACCAGAATCTCTCAAGGATCCTCTGAGCAAAAATTGCAGCCTGAAGTGAATAGGTGAACAAGCTCACATGTGCTGCAGCAACCTGGTCCGAATTAGCTTGTTCACATGTGTTGATTGCTGAAGATGGAAAAGAAAATATTTGCACATGAGAGGCACGTGACTTACACTTCAAAAGGGAAAAGAAAATAACGGGTAAATATTTTCTAGGGCACAGATCACGAGCAAAGGGCGTCTCAGAAATCTCTGCCGATCATCCTCTGTGCGCTCCTCCCTCCTTCCACATCTCTGCAGAAATGGTGAAGACACGTGGACTGAAGAAGAATCTGGCAGCTGACAGGCAAAGCAGGTCTGAGAGAAGGACCAAGGCACGCAACGAAGACCCTGCTCAGCCGCTGGAGGTGGTTGTGTGGGAACCAAACCCTCTCCCTGTGTCGCACAGTGAGCCCTCTCCCTCTGAAGAAGCTTCGCAGAAGAGGAGGCGGCTGGTACGTGATGGAGAACCTGTCTCCGGTTCTGCTGTGCTGCCAGAAGCGGATATGACTGAAGCTGCTTCAGAGGAAGAACAAGCAGCAGAGACTGCTGCAGCAGTTCCTGCAGGAGAAGAGTGCAGATCACTGGTCATGTCTCCAGGTATTATTGGTGAAGGGGTTGAAACAGCTGCTGAGTCCCCTGAACAAGAACTTGCTGCAGCACATCCCCCTTCTTCAGACAAGGGCAAAGCTCCTATCCTGATCCCAGGCTCCAGTAGTGAAAGCTCATCCAGTGAAGAAGGATCTCTTGGTGGACCTTCTGAGAAAGGTCCTGCAGCTGAAGATTTCTCTGCTCTCACTGTCGGAGGCACATGGTTCAGGAACAAAAGCGTCTCTCAATCCTGGAGTGCTGTTGAGAGGAAACACATTGTGCATGAGAAGCGTCTGGTGCAAGACAAGTATAGATCAGCTACTATGATTGAGCTCCTGACTGAGGTAAAATTGCTCAAGTCCCTAACCTTTCCTCACCGTTTCAATATTATTCTGGTTAGAGAATTTATAGTGAATATGGAAGAAAAATTTGGAGAAGAAGGAGCTGATGAGTATGGGAGAAGCTGGGTAAGGGGTAAACAAGTGGTTATTACTCCGGAAATTATTGATGCATTCCTTGGGATTTCTGAGAATGCAAGGGCTCCCACTGATGTGAAGCCTGAATTATTGGCAAAGACCCTTACAGCGGGAGTGTGCCTGTCTTGGGGCGGCCCGAATCTCAGTGCAGCTGAGCTTACCTCCAAGTATGCTCTGCTGTATCATCTTGGTGCAAGGAACTGGATTCCTAGTTCTCACAGAGGGAAGGTCAGCAAAGACTTTGCTAACCTTCTTTATTCTATTGGAAAGAGAAGGAAGATCAGCCTGGGAAGTGTGATGTTCCCTCAGCTTGCTACACATGCTGGGAGTGCCTCCTCCAGCAAGCCTATTGTGCTGCCCTCCCTCATCCATGGGATCATGGTATCTCAGCACCCAGAGTTCGGAGCGATTACTGAAGGTTTATATGAGGAGCAGGCCCCTTGAGCATCTATGACAAAAAGGGGGAGAGAAGATTTATTTGTGCTGCTGAATATTGATACATTTTTTTTGACCCTGCGTGGTCAGTATGCTATGGCCGAGTGTGGCCTCATCTACTTACTCTCTATTAATTTTATTTAGAGTATTTCGTTTCTGGTTTTCGGAAGAGTGCATTGGCCTTAAGGTTTTGTCAAAATGCCAAGGGGGAGATTGATAATGCAAGTATGGCAGTGTTTGACAAAACCAGCATGAGTGAACAAGGAGCTGCTGCAGCTAAATCAATCAAGGAGGCCAGCAGAAGTATACAGCAGAAGTAAACCAGCAACAGATGCAGCAGGGGATGCTGCAGCAGGTGCTGGTTCAAGAGCTAGTTCAACTGTCCGAATAACAGCTTTGTGCTGGGTGAGTTTTGAAGGTTTGGCAGCTTTGTGAAAGTGCTTAGAAGAATTTCTAAAATGCTGCTGAGCATATTTCAGCAAGGATTATCAGTCAGAGAAGGAGATATGCTTCAAGATATTAATCAAATCTAATCTCCTAGATTTTAGGAGATAATTGATCTTGTGGGTCAATGGCCTAAACCTGGAAATTGCTTAAAGTAGTGAGGGTATTTAAGCAGAAGGTTCGAGGGCTGAAGAGGGTGATCGAAGCTGAGTGATACACGAGAGTAGACACGAAATTCAAAGAGAGGATTTTTTTTTTGGGTGTGCTACGGAAGTTGTTCTTCGATCAACGTACACGGGCAGAGCGTTAAGCGCAGAGCTGTGGTGCGTATTGCAGAAGAGAGTCAGGTCTTGCAGAGACTGATTCGTGCTTTGATCTGGAAGCCAATTTAGAGCTGTGGAGCTTGTTGGTTGATCAAAGGCAGCCGAGGGAGAGCTGACGGGTGGAAGGCTCGGTCGAGGTTCGTGCGGAAGAACTCACTAGTGGCAGGTGGTCACTGAGTGAGGGGGAGTTACTCAGAGTGTGCAGCGCTCTTGGAGTGGTTCGATCGGCTTGGCAGGAGGCCTTGGAGCGACGCGGACAGAGTGCTTCAGCTGGTGTTACAGCTGTTGCTGCAGCAACCCTGCTGAGTAGTGTAGGCTAGAATAGGCTGAGTTCTTGAAGAGGATTGTAGCTATTCTAGGCTGACATATTGTAGAGGGTGTGCTGGCACAAATCAGAGCTTGTTCTGATTGTGTTGAGTAGTCCACACGGGGTTAAAGTAGCATAGGTTGCGTGCGTTGTAACCTAGTGTGATCTGAACCTTTGGTTGAGTGGATTGAGGACTGGAGAATTGTCCTCCCCAGACGTAGGCAGATTGGCCGAACTGGGTGAACAAATCTGTGTCCTATTCATTGTCTGCTGTGCCTACATTTAAGTGAACAAGAATGTGCTGCAGCAACTGCTAGTTCACAAATCTGCATAAGTAGAGACACTTGAAATTTCAATCTTGCTTTCAATCTTCACGATACTCTACCGACCTGTTGCGATGCTGGCAGCAACCCTCCGTACGTTCTTTGGGTTGCTCCAAGTTGATCGGCATGCTATTGACTTTAGGAATCTTCTAATTTCCATTTAGAAAGCTTCCGTTGCTCTTCTCTTCAATTCTGGGCAGCTTGTTCTTCACACGGAAATCTGCTATTTAGGATGCTATAGCTCTGTGCTACACAGGTTGTTGTAGCAACGCCTTATGCACTCTGCTTGTTCACTCTTGAACGCTCTGCACTAGCTGCTGTCTTCACACGCTTGCTGTAGCAGACTCTTGTGCACCTTGTAGGAGTTTTTCAATGATGTCATATACCTTAACAATCTTTGTATCTTCCTCCAACTTCCTAATATTAAGAGCATCTTGTTGAATTTGATAAGTTCTCTTCCCTTGCTCTCTTTGCCAATTCATATGTTCTTTTTGGTTATTTGCCATTGCCTCCAAAACATCATCTTGACGTTGCGTTGATTTAGCAATGTGTTTTCTTTTTTTCCTTGCCTCCTTGGCCGCTTTTACTCCTGGTGGTCTCACCGGACTAGATGAACCTCCGAGGCAACTTTCAGGATTTGAAAATAAAAGATCATCAATACTACATTTAGAGACACTTCATTGACGAACACTTCATCAATTTGTGGATTAGCTTCATATATATAAGTTGGAGGAGTACTTGTTTCCACTCGAGCAAATGTTTGGTGACATTTCACTTCTTCCCAACAAGCAAAGTGTTTGAACTCCTAATTCTTTTTCGAAATATACATTGTTTGAGCTTTCCGCATCTACGAATTCGGAATTCAATTAACATAATTAAAAATATAAGTAGACAATATATATTAAGTTATTATAACAAACAATTACCTCATCTTGCGAATTACAATCGGATTCCCGATTTCTTTCTGCGTAGGAAATACAAGAACCCTAATAAATCAATAGCGGCTTTAATTTAGCAAAACAGGAAGCGAGTGTGACTTGAGACCTAACATCCATTCTAGGTTGATTACCACCCAAAATCATATTTTTATGAAAATCAAGATGGATTTTTCTCACAAATTGTTAACCTTCTGTTTACTATCGGACATTGGATCAACGGATTGACGACAATAAGAAACACATAATTGTACATCTTCCGATATAGGCCAATTGAAAGACACTTTGAGGAAAATATAATTTTGAAAATGCCAAAATATAAGAAGAGTGAGTAGTTACAGAAGCGTGGTTGAATTGGTGTGAATTATGAGTGAATTGAAGTGCATATTTATATATTTAATTTCTGGATATTATATATATATATATATATATATATTTCATATTTAAAAAAATTCTATGTAAATCAATTTGGACGGTTGGATCAAATCTCAACGGTCGAGATGAACATATCATTATAATCTGACCGTCGGAAAATTATTGTACCGTTGGAGAATTATTGTACTGTTGGACCACACAATGTATGAGACGTGGCTGTTGGAATATGGCCGTTGGGTAATATAAATATATGAGAGCAATTGTTGTTTTGTTAATATTAATTTGATTTAATAATGTTAATTTAATTATCTTTATAATCATCATCGCCAATTAACTAGCTAAATTGGACGACTTCTTAACTAATTAAATTGACATATTGAGGATCCCAATTAATTAGTAACATGGGGCTCTAATCATTTAAATAATATTTGTAATCAATAAACATCCTCATTGATCGCTAATAAGACTCGCCTATTATATGTGCAATCAGTATTAATATCAACTAGTTAATTGTTATATGACCGATTAATGAAGAGATATGCATTCTTTTAATCCGTTCATTAGACGAAAAAAATCAAGATTTAACACGTTCTCCCAGCCGACCAATGTAGCACCTCATTCTAGCCGGTGTACATACTCTTGTATTAGCTAAAACGCAGTCGTATGATGGAGTGAGTGAGTCAGTTGGGCCAGAAAAACAGAGCCTGATTCACTTCAGATGTGAAGCCCCATTAACTGTATATCGCTATTTCCATTTTACTTCGTTTCGATTCGTTTGAATCTTCTCGCTCAATTTCCGTCGAACCCAACCCAACAACTAGGTTTCCGACGTAGTCATCCACTCCACGAGGAACATAGCAAAAACCTAAAGATGTTGTTTCAGGTGGGAGGGCAAGGGAGTCGTCCCACTTTCTTCGAAATGGCCGCCGCCCAGCAGCTCCCGGCCAGTCTCCGAGCTGCTCTCACTTACTCCATTGGGGTAAAGCTTTCACCTTAATACTTTCCTGGTTCGTTTTATATTTTTTTTTCGATTTGTTCCAGGAGCCGAATTAGTTAGGGTTCTGAGGTCCTTCGGATTATGCTGTTTTTTTTAAGGTTTATGTGTAGATTCCGGATCGTATGATGGATTTCTTCATGGATGTTATTGCAAAAAAAACCGCTTAATGAGAATGAATTGCTTAAATCGATATATGTTAGGTTCGTCGAACACCCTAGTTGTATGAAACCTGAATCCTTGAGAAGTGTCAGTCATGCATGATTGACATGATTTCAACCTGATTCCATGAGTTTCTCATTCTATTGAACCTTGATTGGCAACCTGCTTAGTTAAATTTAATTAAAGTATTTCATTACTGAAGTTAAAAACACAAACCTAATTTCGAAAACAACACAACCACTCATTTCAACCATCATCCTTGTCAATAAACTCGTATCCTTTACATCGTAAGGTGTTGTGGTGGTAAATGTGTTGATGATAGTGTGGTGGTGATAGTGTTGAGTGGGGTGGTGGTTGTGGTGAGTGTGGTGGTGTTAGATATGGTAAGTTTGGTGGTGGGAGTAAGTGTGGAGGTGTCGCTGGTGAGTGCGAAGATGGTGTTGTTGAGTATGACGGTGGAAGTGCTGTGAAGAGTGTGGCTGTGCGTTATGGTGAGTTTAGAGGTGGTGGTGAATGGGTGACTTTTATGGTGAGTATTGTTAGTGGTAAATATGGTGGTGGTTGTTATGAGTGTGATTGTTGTTGTGAGTGTGCTAATGGTTATTGTGGTGGTGAGTGAAAGAGTATGACGATTGTAATTGAGAAGGTTCGTCAGCAATAAAGTTGAGTATTTAAGTTAAGTTTACTTCAATACAGTTAAGTACTTCAGTTAAAATTTTCACTTCAAAAAAATGGACTCTAACTTATGTCTTTGACTATAAGAAGACAGAATATAAAATGTTACTTACATCCTCAACAAATATTTTTCCGTTACACATTTTTGTAAAAGAAGAATTGGTGTAGGCCGGAGATGCTGCACCAAAGGCAGTAGTTAGAGATGTGTAATTATTGGAAACTTGATCGTGGAAGAAATAAAGTCTAATTTGGTGAGCTTGCAACTATAAAGGGTTTGACTCCGTCTTTGTTCAATGACCACATGTTGTGTTTATTTACTTAGTAAAGTTATATTTGTGATTTAGAGGGAACTAATTGCATGTATTGGCGCTACGAAAACCTCTAGTTCAATGAAATTGGTCCAAGACCTTAGTTGTTGGATTTGTGGATCTGATTGTAAGGGCACACGTGTAGTTAATCTTTTCCAGAATGAGAGGTGGAGTATGTCAGCTAGCAAGATTGATCCCACTTTATCGAAACCTTTATTGGCAGCAGTTAGTTATGTAATTAGTTATATATAAAACATGAAGTACAAAAGGTTAGCTACACTACTTCCTCTAGTAACCGAATCTTTTTCCACTGCACATTCTAACAGGGGGTTATAACATGTAGCTGAAGTCTCTTGTTGTGGTGTGGATAGGTTGTGCCAAATGGAGAAGTTAAACAATTATAATTATGACAAATTTAGTGATTGGGGAAATCAACTTGCAGGCCAGGGGCAGACCCTAAGTGAGAATAATAAGGGGCCCATGCCCCAATATTTTGATATGTACAGTTAATTTAGATGCCTAAATGAATTATGCCCACAAAAATAAGGCTTGCACTTCATAGCCGTTAAGAAAAAAAGATCGAGTTTAAATATTTGATGATAAGACAATTCACATCTTTTGTTAAACTTCATATTTCGACCATCTCTATTATTTCCTGAATCATTTTTGTAACATTTTTTTCAAGTTAAGGATGTGATACTTCCACTGATGCATGCTTTGGGGTTCACTACATCTTTTTTTAACCTTTAAATATTGTGCTTTTCTAATTATTGGAATTTTGGTTTAGAATCTAAATCGGACTAATTGCAGGTATTGGCTCTGAGAAGGCCTATATTACACACGGTACTAGACTATGAAGATGAGTTCTTTGCTTTGCTGATGTTAGTTCTTGAAACCCATAGTCTGCGGACGGCAGGTCTTCTATCTCCATTCTCTCTGTTGTATATTATTACCCAAAGCTCTTTTTTTTCTTTTTTCGAGGTATGATGATAATAATTGATGATCTGTTGGTACAACATGGGATATTTTCCACATTTGAATTCTGATTCTGTGCACATACACCGCTATTCAGATGCCTCTTTTGCTGAATCTTTATATGGCTTGCGAAGGAGAGGAGTTACGTTCAAACTGAAAAAAGATGCTGCTATGGTTTCTGAGACTGGTGACGCAATTCAGCTATCTGGGTTGAGGCGGCGTCAAAAAGTGTTGTCGGTTGCATTTATGGTAGTATACATCTTCCTTCTTTAAGCACTTGAATGGTACAAAATCTTTATATTATTATTATTACCTTGTCAATCAAAGAACCTATTGTTTAACATGATAGCAACTGTTTTCTTTTCAAAAGCTTGTATGCTCATTTGCATAATGTTGATATCCAATAAAAGTGGACGAATATTGTGCTGAATACAGGCTGCCATTTCATTTGGAAGTTTGCTAGTCTCCTTTCTGGTATGAAGTGTTGTGATTGCTCTGTGGTGTGTTTTGTTAGGTTGTTTTGCCATATTTTAAGTCAAAAGTACATTCAGTTTATAATAAAGAACGAGAAGCTAGACTGCAAGCAAGTTTATGGGGTGATGATCAAAGGTTTGATGATATTGAGTTTTTCGGGCGGAATTCCTCTAGCCTGTCTGTACCTGTGGATACTGAGGCATCAGTTCGAGCACGTTTAGTGAAGAAATTTAAGAAAATTATACGTGTTTGTTATCCTTGGCTGCATGCTGCAAATGAAGGTTAGTCGTCAGATGCCGAATATAGACTTGTCTCCTTGTCTAGACAGCGACAACTATATTTTTATTTTTTTGTTTTGGGTCCATATTTTACATGTGATCAGATTTGGTCTTTAGTCCGTTTGAGCGTACTGCTTTTTTTTTATTACAGGGACGTCGTTTGCTTATCAACTACTATACCTGTTGGATGCCACTGGATTTTATTCTCTGGGATTACATGCATTGGGTATTCATGTGTGCCGGGCTACAGGGCAAGAACTGGTACACAAAAATTATGATTTTTTTTAAAAAAATTAACAATGATTTAAGAAAAGCATCTGTCGGCTTTCTCTCTTTCTTTAAAAGTGTAATACTGTCATTCATGTTACTTTTGACATCAAGGTAGATGGATACCTCTTCTAGAATATCAAAGATAAGAAACAATGAACGCGAAAGACTTCGCGGTCCGCCATGGTTGAAGGTGTGTATAGTTCTGCTCATATTGCTGTAACTGAAAGATGTATTTTCAGTAGATGGTGAAATTTATTAGTTCAAGTAGACCAATGTTAATGCATGCAATTGAAAGTCTTCTATATACGTATTTAACTTACCAATATTTTGATCCTTTAGTACTACTCTATCACTTATAATGCACATGCGCCATTTGTTCCATAGCACAAAATTCCAGATTTCTTAGAATTATTTACCATTCTAATTTCAGTCTCTCTACTGGTCTTTGATATCATTTGTGATTTAAGGCTTCAACCTAATGCAGACGATACAAGGAGCACTACTGTCTGCAACATATATGGTGCTTGACTATGCACAGACCGGTCTGATTGCAGCTGTCTTTTTCTTTAAGGTGAGTTTATTGCTGAAGAAATAAGTGGCTACGTGAAATCTTGTACGATCAGCACTATTCCCATCTCACTGGACATTATTATTATTATGAACTTCTTCATAATGATGACCCTCCATCTGATTTGAAGAAGATTCTCTTGTGAGCTTCCATTACATTCTACTACTTGTTAAACCACGACACAGCTTGTTCTTATTATTGATGCAGATGATGGAATGGTGGTATCAATCTGCGGAAGAGAGGATATCAGCTCCAACTGTTTACCCACCACCTCCCCCTCCCCCCCCCTCCGAAAGTAAGTTTCCAGCCCATAGTTGGCTGCTAGAAACAACAGTAAAAATGGAAAAAATGAATTTCATATTGCAAAAGTTTTTTTCCTGGTTTGTTATTCTTAAATGTGTTATAGGTGGCCAAAGAGGGGGTCCCATTGCCGCCTGACAGAAGAATTTGCCCTCTATGCTCTCAGAAGCGTGCAAACCCTTCTGTAGTTACAGTTTCAGGCTTCGTTTTCTGCTATGCTTGCGTCTACAAATATGTCACGCAGGTACAACACTTGCACTTACACTGTTACTCCCTCACTAAAGACATGTTAAACTGGGCTGAAGGGACGGTTTCATTGTTAACTTGAATGCAGTACAAGCGCTGCCCTGTCACTTTGATGTCAGCAAATGTGGATGACATCAGGAGGCTCTTTCATGACATCTAGATAGGGTAGTGGTCAAGAACCACGAAAGTGAAAGTTATTAGCCTCAAAAGTATTTGTGCAGTGCCAGATTTGTGTGTTAAAGTGTTGTACCAACTCAAATAGATGCAAAGAGAGATAGAGGGAGAGAGCTCCATTTGGCTCATAGATGTACATTAATGTGCTGCAAGTAGTCAGGTAATTAAGCTGTAGTGGAACTCGAAGATAAGAGAGCCTTTCAATAATCAAGGTTGCATGACAGTGTCCACACTATCTCAACATAATGTCTTGTTTGTTGTTTTTTATCTCAAGTAATTTTCCCCCACAATTTAATAGAACTGAACCATCCTAAATGCGAATAAATAAACATTTTCAAGCAGTGTGGCAAAATTTCTTCACCAGTAGGCCCAAACTGATATTGATGAATACCCTACGATGTAGCAGATGGCCTCAGAATGATTTGAGAGCCCTCATTCCCTGAAAGATGAGTTTAGTAAGCCCGTTTGTTTGGGCAGTCAGATGCTTTGTGCCCACTCCTCCCACATGTGAAACAAGAGCCACCAAAACCACTTCTGCAAACATGAAGACAAAATTTAACATCATATCGGCACAAGATCAATTCATCATGGATAGAACCCAGTGGATGCAAATCTACTGGTAGCTGAAATTACCAAGGATGGCTGTTGCACTTATTTTGAGCAAATAATTGTGTAATTGTTTCAGCAATGAAAATGGATTGTATTGTATACACACTATAAATACCTGTCACTGCTGCCAACCCTGGCAGGACTTCTAGCCCCAGCGGTTCGCGAAGAGCTGTTCTGAGTTCTGAAACTACTTCCACCATGCCTAAATCCATCATCATCAAATGAGTTCCTACCATTTTCTCGACTTCTATAGCCCTGAGAATCTCCTATTCGTCCCCTAGGTCCGCCTCCAGACCTTCCTTTCTGGTTGTAACGGTCATAGTGATAACCAACTGGCCCATCATTTTGTAAACTAGGCAGCTGCTGAAGTAAGGAATTCGTCACCTCATGGGTAAAATAGTATATACTTGAGCTAAAACCACCGAGAACAAGCTAACAAACTTCATTTAAAGTTAACCAACCTCTTTGACCCTGAATACAGCTGCCTCCAAGACTTGTTCAGCAGAAGGAGAGTCAATATACTCAAACTTGCAACCAACATCTCGCTCAAGAGATTTGACAGTTCTCCTTTGAGCACCAGTAAACATCAGGATGACAGTACCTTCATTTCCAGCACGGCCAGTACGACCAGAGCGATGGACGAAAGTCTCCGCATCATTTGGAAGTTCATAATGAATAACCTGGAGGGGAAGAAGACTTGATGTAGGACACTCATTAAAATGAACAATATAAGTGAAATTGTGAATAATGACCACCAGGTAACTTATTAGTGCTACTCTATACAATTGCACACAGATAATATTAGGATCGATCAAAATTCTCTAAGACAACTCAGAATTATTTTTGAAAGCAACAGCACAGCATCAAGTTCAAAAAATAATTGTAAGTTTCATGTTATATTATCTTTTATGATGTTAAGGTAAAATAAAAATCCAATCATAGTCAGCTGTAAGAATTTCCACAGCTGAACAAATTCCAGTAGTCTTGGTATAGCACAACTAGTTCAATTTTAGTATACTTCACAGCCTTTTTCCTTTCTTTTCTTATACTCAATGCTCATGGTATACACTATACTAATAACTTCGAAGTATCTTATAATTTATGTAAGGAAAATGCAACATCAGTAACTGACCAAATCAACGTTCGGAATGTCGAGTCCACGAGCAGCAACATTGGTAGCAACTAATACAGTAAATTTCCCCATCCGGAAGCCATTCAGAGTTCTTTCTCTCTGATATTGGGTTATATCACCATGAAGAGGCTCGGAGGCAATAGTATGTGCTAGAGCCATTGAGACTTCATCTGCATCTCTCTTTGTTTGTGTGAAAACAATGGTCTTTTTGCCCTTCGCATAAACCTAAGTTGATAAAAAAAATTTCAAACAATATAAGAAGAAAAAGTTAGGTTAATATTCTACATCCAACACATTCCGAAACATAGCATGAAAAAATAATGACAACACATTGACCGAATGTGGGTAAATTTACTTGTATATTAATGCTATGCAAAATTTATTTTTCGCAGACATTCATTTATAGTTTATGAAGATAGTCATTCCATATTCATACTCTTTATGCAGACATAAGATATTCACTTAATGGTATATAGATTTCTTTTCATCAGAACCACTCAATATAAAGTACTCAATGAACAGAAATACCGTTATTAGATCATTGAGGATGCTACGCTTGGAACTTGATGTAGCTGTTGGTACTGCATACAGCTTAATTCCCTCAACCAGCTTCTCATCTCGATGACCAACCTAAAGGATACAGAGAAATGATATTTCAAGATCCAGGTAAATAAAAAGTAAACCAAGGATGGAGTATTCTATATACCTACAAAGTTCAAATTGACAACACTATAGAAATCAATTACAATGAGCAGCGAACCATGCAAATGTGGTGTTGGTGACAAACGTTTGAAAAAAAATTCATTTATAACGTGGATTTGTTGGAACCTGTATCCAACTCGCAAAGTAGAAATTAGGATGATACACGGAAAATATATGAGGTTACCAAGTCAATTGTCAAGGGTTTGTCCAAGTATTTCCTTGCCAACTTATTAACCCAAGCGGGCATAGTAGCAGAGAAAAGCATGCTTTGTCTCTTCGAAGGAAGACTCTCCAATATTACTTCCACATCTTCCTCAAACCCAACGGCAAGCATCTGATCAGCTTCATCCAAGACCAAAAACTGAACCTCCCCCAACTGGAGGCTGTTACCTTTTATCAAATCAATAAGTCTTCCTGGAGTTCCCACCACCACATCAACTCCACTTCGCAGTGCACTTTGCTGTGAAGAATAGGGAACTCCCCCGTACACACAAACAGTTCTCAGATAAGGGGCAGAGTCTTTGATTTCCTTCTCTACTTGCTTAGCCAACTCTCTCGTTGGAGCCAGGACCAGCACTCTAGGAAAATGACCAGATCGCCTACAATGAACCAAATCATTTAAGGATAGCACTGAGAATATCAGATAGTAAAGGTGTTGAAGTGAAGAATCTAGACCTTTGATGACCACTTCCAGCATCATCTTCCGTCAGCCGTTTTATAATTGGAATACCAAAAGCCAATGTTTTCCCTGTACCAGTCTTTGCACGAGCAATAATATCCCTCCCCTCCAATGCTGGAATCAATACAGCTCTCTGTAACATCATGTTGACAAGAGCAACTCAGTTACAAGAAGATTAAAGACATAGGTTCAAAATCACACTGGAAGTCAAACATTTTTAAGGTTTGATAGCCTCGGTCTCAATGACCAATTTTAAACCAAACTAAAAACCAGTGTGGCGTATCTTAAGTCTAAACCTCTCCAATAGAAGCAAATGGTATTGATATTCAAGGACCTCCAAAGAATTTTATAATCATTTCCAAGGTTTCTAAACATGAAACCCACCTTTAGCCATCAACTACGATACCACTAACAGATTACAACTTCAGTATATATACCTGAATAGGGAAGAGTTTCGTAATCCCTCGCCGCTCCAACGACTCCACAAGCCTCTGCGGTAAGCGCAAGTTACTAACCGCAAGCTCATGCTCATCCCCACTCACAGCACCATCATCCCGCTCCTCACTACCCGCTTCATACTCAACACTCATAATACCCCCTTTAAACCGACCCATCCTTCTAAATACGTCCTCACTCAATGACTCCGGCGCCGCAACAGCCAAGCAAACCACACCGCTCCTCATCCTCCTCAAGTCGGAGTTCAGCAAAAAACCCGCCTTGCTCCGCAATGGCCTCAAACTCAAAAAGCCGCAGCTTAATCCCGACTTTTCAGATAAGAGCATCGTAATCGAAGGTCTGGAGGTTGCTGAAGTCATCGTAGACACCTGATACATCGACGAGGACGCCATTAAAAACGACCGTTAACTATGAAAAACTACTCGGAGAGGAAGCTGAAGGAGGCGGTGAGTGGAGCTCGGTTTCGGAATGTATGGTGCTCCTCTCCACCTTCTCCAAACTCTATCACTAGGTTGTATATACACACGGATAGGATAAGGATCCGGTCCGAATACCCATGGGCGGGTGGGTTGTTAACGGTCGAAGTTCAAATCTCGGTTCTTCGTCAATCGAACCGAATTGAACTTTCCTTCACTCCGCTAATATTCAACTAATTATTAAAAATATTTCTTTCCCTTTTGCTCTTTGGAAATACTGCGAGCGAGTTTGTATTTGTTTTCTTTCAAATACAAATCCAAGCTTATCCGCACATTGTGGATATACTAAACGACTTTTTAGTAGTCTAATTTTTCGAAATAATTTCAACATCGTCCTAATCTCAAACTTTCAATTCCTAAAATGCTAATTTTTTGAAAAACTTATCAAATATGTCCTATTTTTCACAAATCACTGCTTCAACTAATGGTTTGTGAGTATTTTTTATATCTGAACGATGACTAGGCGTTGAGTAGGTATTATTAATAACTGACAAGGATAAAAACTAATAAATCTTTCTTAGTAGTAGTGGTTTGACTAACGGGTCAAGTCGCCACTCCTCCTATTCACGATTTGATGGTGTTCAAAACAACAAAAGCATTTGAGGTTTTAAAATTTCGCTTTCACATCAAATCGCTATTTATAGTAACTATTTAACGCTTTTAATTCTTCTTTCTTTTTTTTCATTTGTTTGATGCTTTTAAATGGGCGTGACCTTCTTCTTTCTTTTTTTTCATTTACCCGACACTCTTCTCTCACTCCTACTTGATCCAGCGATCAAGGAGCGTGAGCGTCGCCATTGTCGTCTAGTGCTGTCCAACGCCGTGCCAAGATGTCCCCTGCTGCCACACACTTACACTGTGTTCCATCTCAAGGTAATTCCTTCTTCTTCAGTCAGGGTTAGTTAGGGTTTTCCAAGGGTTTGTAAAATCTGAGTGTAGGGCTACAAAGTTGGTAAAATCAGTTTCAATTGGATCTTAAGGGATAAAAGGTGTTTTTTTTGTTGTTGTTGTAATAAGTTATTTTTTTTGTAGGTTAGGATTTTGGTTATAGTTTAGGTATAGGTGCAAATTGGGTTTCATTAAGTTATAATTTTATGGTAATTTGGAGTACGATGATTAACGATTTATTATATGTAAGTGTTGATCATATTTTGGTTACTGCTTTATTTTTCTAAATAAGGCGTATGAAAATATAGTTTTATTTGATGATTAGTTATGTATTTTTTTTTTTGCACGAAGGTAAAATACGTCGGAATATTTGTTAAATGAAAAATCAAGAACTCGATGGAATGATTATGTCGACGTTGGTGATGTTTGACATAACCATTTTAGATGAATACTTCGGGAAAATATTTAAAGGTTAGATGAGATTAGAGATAAATGATAAGGGGCAATTATAAACGTCTGCTCATATTGAGGTTGGTGTTAGGATCTTTAGTAATATGTTGTTGGATTTTTCTTCATTTAGGATGGGTAATATGCACGTCGATGAGTATATATACTTGGGAATAGTTCTATGAACTCGCTTCACAAGGGGATGTTATTTAGATCAAATGAGGATGTCATACATGCGTGTCAAAGATATTCTATCTCCAATAAGGTTGAATTTACATATACAAGTTTGACATGTCTAAACTTATCCTACACTTTAGAGATGGAGCTGATAAATGTGTGTGGCATGTTTGAGCTGTAAAAAACTCAATGCAGGTATGTGAGAGATTACTAAATATGGAGAAGCATCGACATTATTTCAAGAGAGAACATTCATTTCAACAAGTCCTTCATAGCAATGGAAAATAAGTGGCATTATTCGAGAGAACTTGAGACTTTCTCCAAGAGCCATCAAGCAACTAAGTGGATGTGACATTCCATACGTCAAGGCATGGAAAGCAAGACAAAAGGCTCTTCAATTTTGTACAAAGATTGGAGGACATCATTTGGACAATTGCCAAGATTCATGAAGATAATGCAGTTTACTAATCCAGGCAACGCCATGTTCTGGCAACTGTCACCGTTATAAAGTGGGAAAGTTAGTGCGGATCGAATGTTCTAAGCATTTTACCCATCAGTAATTTCTTTCTTACATTGTCGACCATTGATAAGACGCATCTTTATAATGACAAATACAAAGTGGTATTTTTAGTTGTTGTGTAGATGCAAATAACCATATTTTTCGACTTGTGTATGCTTTGTTTGAAAGCAAATACAATAAGAGCTGAGGTTGGTTCATGAATTGTACAAGGGTTGGGATAACCCAACGGGAAGAACTTTGCATAATCTCATATAGACATATTGGAATCATAAATATAATGAAAGATCCAGCCCGGGCCCCGTCTAGAACATATCATAATTTTTGTTCACGACATCTTCCAAGTAATTTTAATATGCAGATGAAGAAAAAACATCTCAATGATTTTCTAGCACGTATCGCCACCAAAATACTAATATGTGGTTTTCATAGTTCTCTTATTAAAGAACTATTGTTCACTTTGTAGGTTCTTATTTTAGTCTGATCAAGCCAATAAAATTTGACAATACGTCGTTGGGTGTTGCAAACTTAAATTTATAGAGACCTACTACACTAGCAAGTGGTAAGTAGGGTCGTACCCAAGACAGAGCAATTAGTCTAGAATCCTACTCTTAACTAAAAGAAGCCTGCACCTGATGATCAACTGAGTCTGCTAGTGAAGAACCTCGAGAAGCTCTTGAAGAACATGGAAACAAAATCTGGGCAGGGCTCATTCCCTCGAAGGAAATCCAGAAGGGGTGGAGGAAATCAGAGGCGAGGAATGGAAGCTGCTCAGGATGAAGACGTGAAGAAAGAGAAAAGGAAGGGCATTCAGTGCTGGAAATGTGATGGATATGTCATCGACAAGTCGATTGTACCAGCAAACCAATGAAGAAATCTGAGCAAAGAAGTGACAGTTCTCTCTCAGCTAGCTGGAGTGAAGACGAGACCGATCACAGTGAAGATGAATGCAACATAGTTAGATACAGATCAATCGGGAAAGGGAGAAGGGGACAAGAAAAGATGAACAAGGTTCTGCTACAACAACCTCTTAAAGAGTGCTTAAAGTACAAATGCAGAAGATGATATACCTGTGGACACAAGGGACACATTAAGAAGCACTGCCCATCGATACTCACTAGGGAAAATACAACCAAAGATCCTACAAAGCAGAAACATGAGAGAACCTTGCATGTAGCACTTGTCAGCACAGCAAGTCCTTCAAACAAAGTACGCTGGTACTTTGACAGTGGATGCTCAGGGCATATGACTGGAGAAAGATCCTTCCTGAAGAACATAACTCCATGCTCAGAACAACTGGTAAAATTTGGAAATGGCTTGAAAGGAAGAGTTCTGGGCAAAGGAACATTGACAGTCAAAGGGATGCCCAAATTGAGAAATGTAATGCTGGTAGAAGGGTTAAAGGGAAATCTCATAAGCATTAGTCAGCTGCGCGATGGAACGCTGTAGGTAAAGTTCACTCAAGATTCGTGCCAAGTTTTCAATAAATCAGGAGAGTGTATAGTGCAAGGAGCCAGATCAAAGAACAACTGTTACCTTCTCAAAGTTGGTACAACAACCTCCTCATCAGCAAGCATGCTGACCAACACGGAAGAAATGAATCTCTGGCACAGAAGAATGGGTCACATCAACCTGAGAACCTTGAAGAAAATTGCAACGGAAGGGTTAGTCAGAGGAGTTCCATTAATCACAGGTGAACCGAGCACCATCTGTGGAGAATGCCAGATTGGAAAACAGAAGAAGGCCTCACACCCAAAGGTCAAAAATATTAATACAATCAGGCCCCTTCAATTAATACACATGGACCTGATGGGGCCTATGGAAGTCGAGAGCGTTGGAAGGAAAAGGTAAGCATTTGTCTGTGTTGATGATTATACCAAATTCACGTGGATTGACTTTGTCAGGGAGAAATCAGACACTGTAGGAGTAATTGTGTCTCTGGTGTCCCGACTAGAGCAAGAAAAGAATCTCAGAATATCCATCATCCGAAGTGATCATGGAAGGGAATTTGAGAATGAAGCAGTAGACAAGTTCTGTAGAAAAACAGGCATCACTCATCAGTACTCATTTCCAATCACTCCTCAGCAAAATGGTGTCGTGGAATGGAAGAATCGAACAATCCAAGAAATGGCCAGTGTCATGATTCATGTGAAGAAGGTCCTCCTGAGATTTTGGGCTGAGGCAATGAACACACCCTGCTACATCATCAACAGAGTCTCCATACAGAAAGGAACGAATCAGACTTGCTATGAGCTCTGGAATCAGAAGAAGCCCATGGTTAAATACTTCCACATTTTTGGGAGTGACTGCTACATTCTAAGGGATCAGGAATACAGAAAAAAGCTTGACCCCAAGAGTGATGCTGACTTGTTCTTGGGCTACTCAGTAAACAGCCGAGCATATCGAGTTTACAATGAGAGGACGAAGACAGTGATGGAATCCATTAATGTAGTCGTTAATGATGTTGAAGAAGGAACTCCCACTGGCCTAGATGATGAAGACTCAGGCACTGAAGCTGCACCCGTGAGACATAACAGAAATGAACAAGCCCCTGCACGAGAGGATGCTACAGTAGACGCTGATGCAGAAAGCTTAAATGAACATGTGGATAGCCCGGATGAAGAACAAGATAGTGAAGTCCGTCTCACAACATCAAGGCAACCCCCAAAGAAGATTCAGAGGAATCATCCCCTGACTAACGTGATTGGAGACCCGACAGAAGGAAGAAGAACTAGAAGTAACTCACATCTCAACATCTGCCTGTCTATATGCAACACCTGATTTCTGATGAGTGATGAGAACTAGCAGTGATCACACCTGAGAACTAGCAGTGATCACAACAGATGTGCAATGCAGGAAGAACTAGCTGAGTTCAAGAGACATGATGTGTGGGACTTAGTTGCCAGACCAAAAGGAATAAACATCATAGGCACCAAGTGGATCTTCAAGAACAAGATTGATGAGAAGGGAAACATCACAAGAAATAAAGCCAGACTGGTCGCACAAGGGTACACTGAAATTGAAGGCCTGGATTTCAATGAAACCTTAGCACCAGTTGCTCGGTTGGAAGCCATCAGACTGCTTCTGGCCATGTCATGTTTCCTCGGATTTAAGCTGTATCAAATGGATGTCAAGAGTGCATTTCTGAACGATGATCTTTCTGAAGAAGTTTATGTAGCTCAGCCTAAAGGGTTTGAAGACCCTCATTATCCGGAGCATGTGTACAAGCTGAAGAAAGCTCTGTATGGGCTTAAACAGGCTCCTAGAGCATGGTATGAGAGATTGACCGTCTTCTTTGAAAATCTGGATATGAAAGGGGAGGAGCTGACAAAACTCTCTTTGTGAAAAGAACCAAGTCAGATGTGATCATTGCCCAGAATTATGTAGATAACATTGTTTTTGGCTCGAAGTCCCAGCATCTGGTAAAGCAGTTTGTGGATCACATGCAGAATGAAATTCAAAATGAGCATGGTAGGAGAGCTGACTTATTTCCTCGGACTGGAAATCTCCCAGAAAGAGGATGGAATCTTTGTAGCACAAAGCAAATATAGCAAGAACCTAGTGAAGAAATTCTAGCTAGATAACGCCAGTCACAAACGAATGCCAGCTGCCACCCATATCAAAGCCGTCAAAGATAAAAATGGGGTGGATGTAAATCAGGCTATCTACAGAAGTATGATTGGTAGCCTGTTGTACCTGACTGCTAGTCGTCCCGACATCTCCTTTGCAGTAGGGGTATGTGCAAGATTTTAAGCCTGTCCAAAAGAGAGTCACTTGTAGCTGGTTAAAAGAATCATCCGGTATGTTGGAAGTACTGTAAACTATGGCTTGTGGTATACTAAGGATACAAGTGCAAATCTGGTAGGATATAGTGATGCAGACTGGGCAGGTTGCGCTGAGGATAGGAAGAGCACCTCTGGAGGTTTCTTCTTCCTGGGAAACAACCTGGTATCCTGGTTTAGTAGAAAATAAAACATCATCTCCTTGTCCACGGCTGAGGCATAGTACATTGCAGCAGGAAGTTGCTGTGCGTAGATGATTTGGATGAAGCAGATGTTGGCTGAGTATTTCCTCAATCAGGGTGAAATGGTCCTCTACTGTGACAACATGAGTGCTATCAGCATCTCCAAGAACCCAGTTCAGCACAACAAAACCAAACACATTGATATTCGGCATCACTTCATCAGAGATCTGGTAGAAAAAAAAATCATTGCTCTTCAGCACATAGTGACCGACAAACAACTTGCAGACATCTTCACCAAGCCTCTGGATGCAGTCAGATTCAAAGATCTGTGCTTTGGCACCGTAAGCCAGCCCGAGACCCATTCCCCTTGGCATATGTTCCAAAAAGGGGGGGAAAGGAAAGAGCGGAGGAGGATCAATCGAAACATTGAATCATCTATGAAGGGGTTTTGTCAAAATGCCAAGGGGGAGATTGATGATGCAGTATGATATTCAATTGACAAAACCAGCACATATGAACAAGCCGCTGTACAAGCTACTGCTATAGCAGATCCTGGAGCGTGGAGCTGTAGCAGAAGATCAGCGCCCTTTCAGAGTTTGCTTTCAACGGTCCATCATGAAGAGCAGAGCTTACGGGAGGCTTCTAAATATTCAGCAGAGAATAAACTAGTGTAGATTCCGTCCCAGGGTGAAGATTTGTTTGTGGAAGATTTATTTTTAAAATCAAATCTAATCTCCTACAAATTAGGAGATATCGCTGGCTGGAGGAATTTCCTAAAGTCGATGTTGATGGAGCTGGCTGTTCCTATTTAAAGGAGGCTGGGGAGAGCGTCAAAATCATCGAAGCTGAGAAAGTGAAAACACCGTGAGCATACACAGAATACCACGGAGGGAGATTGTGGGTGAGCCGTGCTTCGATCATCACCAAGAGCAGAGCGTGAGCGCAGAACTGAGGTGATCAAAGCTGATTGTGATCGAGACTTGCAGAGTCTGATCAGTGCTTGATCTGGGAAGCCAATTCAGAGCAGTGATTGCTTGTTGGTTGATCAAGGCAGGCCGCGGAGCAATTTTCTAGTGGAGGTACTCGGTCAATTGGCAGGAGGCCAGGTCTCGCTAGTGACAGGTGGTCACTGAGTGAGGGGAAGCATTCCAGAGTGTGCAGTGCTCATGGAAAGGTTCAATCGGCTCAGCGGAAGGCTTGGAGCGACACGGACAGATTCGGCACAAGCTAGTGGCACAAGAGTGTGCTATAGCAACCTACGGTAATATTGCTTTAATCAGAATAGGCTGAGTCTGTGAGAACAGTGGTGTAGCTATTTCTGAATTATAAGTGTGTAGGTGTGTGATACACAAGTGAGAGCTTGTTCAGGTTGTAGTACTAGTAAAGGTCAAGTAGCATAGGTTGCGTGCGTCGTATCGTGTTGTACTCGGGACCTTGAGACTAGTGGATTAAGGGCTGAAGTTCAGTCCTTACCAGACGTAGGCAGTTGGCCGAACTGGGTGAACAAATTGTTTATTCATTGTTCTTCCTGCATTGGATCCATCGGTACAAGAGTGTGCTATAGCAACTGCTT
The DNA here is from genome assembly GCA_963678935.1 of Umbilicus rupestris. Lineage (NCBI taxonomy): Eukaryota > Viridiplantae > Streptophyta > Magnoliopsida > Saxifragales > Crassulaceae > Umbilicus > Umbilicus rupestris. Next base: position 8,848,013 of record OY787607.1, on the reverse strand, counting down.
GTACACAATCTGCATCTCAGCAGCGCTGCGAAATTTCACGAAGAGTAGAAATTCACTAAACCAAATCATGAATCCATAGATCCCAAACTGAGCGTTGCAATGCAAATCCCTAAAGTGAGCAGGTTTAGTTACTACTACAATCTTTAATGAAAATACTGAGTTTAGAGAATAAGAATTCTGACACAAAGGTTGTAGGCGAGGAGAGGCAAGTTTCGTCGAGGCTCTTCTAATGATCCTCCTTCCATTGTCACTCCGGTGATCAATTGATGGAGAGAAGCTGTCATTGTTCCATTTATAGAGTAGCTGTCCAATCCCTTTGCCTTAAGTAACGGTCGCTCTTTAATGACCCTCCTTAAGGGGGACCATGAAGGCTTTGACCCCTTGACACGCCTTGAGTAACAACGCCTTCTTTATGTGTGTATTTAGTGCTAGTGGACTGTATTTCATCCTAAGGCAGCAGCTTGAAGGAATCCTATGTTGGTCAAGATGATTCTCTATACTTTTGAGGGCCATTGACTCTTCAAGCCCACTTTCATTTGGTTCATGAATTGCACCATTGGCTGGCTCGACCTGCCCCTCATTAACAATTGAACAAAGCAACTCTTTGGTTCAATCAAAACCACCTAAGTATTTCCTTTCTCTCTTGCTCTCGACAAAGTCTTTGCTCCTTTAAATCCCGAATGATTGAGTGAGGCCTAGAATGCTCTAATTGCGCAATAAAACTCCAAAGCGATCCCGATACACCTGCGATGCAAAATAATACAAAAAGATAATCTGTCAAACGCAAAATTTGAACTTGTAGTTGGGTTTGTAATGACCGAATTGTATGCATTTGACATAAACTGCTAGATCACATCAAACCGTTACTAGGAGTAGCGGTTTGATGTAAAATCGAAATTCAAAAACTAGTATGCTTCTCTGATTTTGAGCAACATCAAACCATGAAGAGGAGTAGCGCTTTGTAGGTTTTTTTCCACGTCAGTGCCAACTCATCGCATATTCATCTTTTAAATGTAAAAGCAATAAATTTGGTAAGTTTTTCAAAAAGTTGCATTCCAGGAACTACCGTTTGAGATTATATGAAGTTAAATTTTTTTGAATTTCTTGGATTTGTTGAGGCATGAGTTGGCAACAGTCTATGAATTTTTTTTATTTGAGATAGAGAAGGAAGTGATTTTAACAGCGGCGGGCTAGGTCTGGCGGACCGCGAGCCGGGTTGGATCAAACCCAGCTCAGCCGTATTTAAAAATTTTGCGCGTAGGCCGACCGGAATCCAGCCCAATTACAAGTCTCTAGCTCGACCCGCATGGCCATCCAGATCAATCCGTGCCTCAAACATAAGTCATAGAAAAAAATTATTTGATCAAATTCAGTGCGTTTATAGACAAACTCAAGACCTCTATCTTACTAAGCAAATGTTGTAATTAGTTGAGGTACAACTTTTTGTACTTTGTAATGATGAAGTCTTTTTATTTGTTTGTATATTTTTTTTTACTACAAAAATACAACGAGCAGGCCGAGCCCACAGACCCAACCCACTCATTGTGAGATAGATTATGACATGCGGATAAAGATGGAAATGGGTTGTACAATTCGCAGCTAGCCCAATCCAGCTCGGTTGGCACTCATCAACCCTATGTAGTGGTGGAGAATTAAAGCTCGCAAGTCGGGTTGGGTCAAATTATAAAAATTTTAAAGTCATCCCGAATTCAACTCGCCCAACTCTAATCCAGCTCGCTCGACCCACGAGTTAAACATTAAAAATCTAGCCGTTTGAAATTCAAAAAGAACCGATCTATTTGAAAAATTCAAAAATATAGTCGTTAAAAATCCAAAAATACATGACCCACGAGCTACAATTTAAATATATAGCTTTTGGAAGTTCAAAAATACCAAGAAAGAATAAATTTGAACTCATTCCTAAATTCTATAAATACCTCATCCTCATATCATATTTTCCTCACCATCAACTCTCTAAAACCTTTCTTATTCTTAAAGAGCTAAAGTCTCAATTTTTTCATGAAATCAAATCCTTATTTCGATATATTTTATTAATTGTTGTTGTATTTGTTAATTGATTTACTATGGAAAATTTTAATTTATATAATTTCTAATATCCGTTTCCCAATGATGAGAATGAGGTGAAAAAAGTGAACGTTTGATAGTGTTCCAAGGATGGAGAAAACTCCAAACTCATTATCAAGTATTGAAACTGTCACCCTATCATTCACCTCTACTTCTAGGAGAAATGAACACAAATAAAAATATTCTATTTGAAATTAATTGGAAGTATGATGTGTCAAATACAAAAAATTTGGATAAGAGTATAACAGTTTAGTGGGAGGGCATGAGTACGTTTTTGAGGCATATTTCTAAAAAACATCCGGATTGGGTTGTTGATTGTAATCAAATGGTTTTAGTCCGCCACAACCAGTATTGCTTACGAACAACCGGGACCAACATGGCGCTACTCAGAAGCTAAAGATAGGATTGGTCTAGCTAAATATATACTCGAGGCTGAACAACCTTTTTCAACGAGTGATGATCGAGCGTTTATTAATGTTTTTTTAAAATATTTACAACCATATTTACAAGGAGTTTCAAGAAAAATGATTCGAGAAGATATTTTTTGGGTACATTTTATCTTAAAAAACAAACAGTAATTACTTTTTTTTAAATATGAAATGTATGGTACCTCTAATGTTTGATAATTGGTCACCCCTTTGGATATGAATATATTTGTCTAACTAAACAATGGGTTGATAATGATTAGGTGGTGCAAAATAGAATTCTTATGTTTAAACCTATGGAACAACCACATACAAGACTTTTTCATAGCGCATATGCTTGAAGATACTGTAAATGAGTTTGAATTAGATGGAAAAGTTTTTTTCAATATCGTTTGACAATGCATATAATAATAATGTTATTGTCACGCATTCAATCTCCTGCCTCAAACCAATTCTTGTGATAAATATATTTCATAATAGATGTGCATATCATATTATTAATTTGTACGTGCAATCCAGCTAAGAAATTTTAAGTCACTCATGGAAACAATTAGAGGTGAATTTAAATATATTCAATCAAATGGTCATCGTAAGCGAGAATTTAAAGATTTGGTAAATTCATAATTTGTGGTATAAAATGTGATCACTAGATCGAATTCGACCCGAGATGTGCTGAAATGTTGTCTATCTTATAAATATCCAATTAAGAACGAAAAATTACTCCTAACTCACTGTCGTAGGAATACACGAGTGGTGCAGCTATTTAAGCAGAAGGTGTTCAGGGCTGAAGAGGGGATCGAAGCTGAGGGATACACGAGTGCATACACAGAATTCACGGAGAACAATTTGTGGTGTGCGACGGGAGTTTACTTCGATCATCACCCAAGAGCAGAGCGTTGAGCGCAGAGCTGTGGTGAGTATTGCAGAAGAGAATCAGGACTTGCAGAGTCTGATTCGTGCTTGATCTGGAAGCCAATTCAGAGCTGGGGAGCTTGTTGGTTGATCAAGGGCAGCCGCGGAAGAACTGACGGGTGGAAGGCTCGGTCGAGTGTCGTGCGGCAGTACTCGCTAGTGGCAGGTGGTCACTGAGTGAGGGGGAGTTACCCAGAGTGTGCAGCGCTCTTGGAGAGGTTCGATCGGCTCGGCAGAAGGCCTTGGAGCGACGCGGACATTGTGCTTCAGCTGTGTGTTACAGCTGTTGCTGCAGCAACCCTGCTGAGTCAAGTGTAATTTAGAATAGGCTGAGTTTCGAGGAGAAAGTAGCTATTCTAGATTGACATATTGTAGAGGGTGTGCAGGCACAAGTCAGAGCTTGTTCTGATTGTGTCAAGTGATCCACACAAGGTTGAGTAGCATAGGTTGCGTGAGTTGTAACTGTGTGTACGTGGAAACCTTCGAGTTAGTGGATTGAGGACTGGAGAATAGTCCTCCCCAGACGTAGGCAATTGGCCAAACTGGGTGAACAAACCTGTGCCTTGTTCATTGTTTGCTGAGACAATTTTCGAGTTAACAAGAGTGTGCTGCAGCAACTGCTTGTTCACAAAATCTGTCGAACCAAGACACTGTGAATTTCAGTAGAGGGTGTGCAGACACAAGTCAGAGCTTGTTCTGATTGTGTGCGAGGATCCACCTAAGGTTGAGTAGCATAGGTTGCGTGGGTTGTAACCGTGGGTACTTGGAAACCTTGAGAATAGTGGATTGAGGACTGAGAAGAGTCCTCCTCAGACGTAGGCAATTTGGCTGAACTGGGTGAACAACTTGTGTCCTTGATCTTTCCTGCTGAAGCAGTTTACTGGTGAACAAGAGTGTGCTGTAGCAACTGCTTTTTCACAAATTAGTTTATTAGAGGCGCTGTGAATTTCAATTGGTATCAGAGCGGGAGCTCAACACACAGAGTAAAAGATCCTACATCGTCTCTGAAGAAGTCGAGGAACAATGAAGGAAGGACAGAGTACGAGTAGGCCTCCATTGTTGGAAGAGAGCAACTATGGATATTGGAAAGCTAGGATGAAGGCCTTTCTCAAGGCCATTGATGAGAAGACCTGGAGAGCTATTGTGGTCTAGTGGTCTCCTCCGATTACCATGGATGAACAGGGAGTTACACGTATAAAACTTGAAGAACAATGGACTGCCGAAGAGGGAGCTACAGCAACTGGTAATTCAAAGGCTCTGAATGCTATCTTTGCGGCGGTTGATGCTAACAATTTCAGGTTGATATCAAATTGTGATATGGCCAAGCAAGCTTGGAAGATCCTACAAACTGCCCATGAAGGAACTGATAAAGTAAAGCTGTCAAGATTACAGATTGTTGCTACGCAATTTGAAAATTTGAGCATGTTAGAAGAGGAGACGATCACTGAGTTCAATGCAAAACTGTGTGATCTGGCAAATGAAGCCCATGCTCTTCGAGAACCTATCCCTGAAGATAAGCTGATTAGGAAGGTACTCAGATCATTGCCCACAAGATTTGACATGAAAATGACGGCCATTGAAGAAGCTCAAAATGTCAGACACATGAGGCTGGAAGAATTAGTTGGATCGCTCAAACAGTTTGAGATGAAGTTAGTCAAAGTAGATTCTCCTCACAAAAACATTGATGTTGGATTGAAGGCTAAAACAGATGAAAGGAAACCCTCAGCTGATGATCAACTGGGTCTGCTGGTAAAAAATATCGTAAAGCTCTTGAAAAACATGGGAACAAGGTCAGGGCAGACCTCAACTTCTCGAAGACAATCCAGAAGAGGTGGAGGAAATCAGAGAAAGAGCAAAGAATCAGCTGAAGAGGAAGAAGAAAAGAAAGAAAGAAGAAAAGGGTTTCAGTGTTGGAACTGTGAAGGATATGGTCATCGACAATTCGACTGTACTAGTAAACCACTGAAGAAAGCAAATCAGAAAAATGCTCTTTCTGCCAGCGGAAGTGAAGAAGAGACAGATCTGAGTGAAGATGAATGCAACATGGTCAGATCCAGATCAGTCAGAAAAGGCAGAAAAACACAACGTAGGGTGAATCAGCTTCTGCTACAGCAATCCCTATATCACCATGTCAAGACACTATTAAAGTGTAAAAGATGCTATAGGTGCGGGCTCAAAGGTCACATTAGGAGGAACTGTCCATCAGCATACCACAGAAAGGGGTCAACCAGAAGAACACCTAAGCTCAACTATGGGAGAACTCAGCATCTTGCTCTTATCAGCACAGCAAGTTCCTCGAACAAGGTTAGCTGGTATTTTGACAGTGGCTGCTCGGGGCATATGACGGGAGAAAGATCCTTCCTGAGGAAAATAACCCCTTGCTTAGAACAACAGGTGAAGTTTGGAAATGGCCTGAGGGGAAGAGTTCTGGGAAAGGGAACACTGGCAGTTGAAGGGATGCCCAAACTAAGCAATTTCATGCTGGTGGAAGGGCTGAAGGCGAACCTCATAAGCATTAGCCAGCTGTGTGATGGGACTCAACAGGTGAAGTTTACAAAAGATTCGTGTAAGGTCTTCAACAGGAATGGAGAATGTATAATGGAGGGGACCAGATCGAAAAGCAGCTGCTATCTTCTCGAGGTAGATACAAACTCTCATTTACCAAGATGCATGCTAACTAATGCGGAGGAAATGAATCTCTGGCACAGAAGGATGGGTCATGTCAATCTGAGAACTCTGAAGAAGATTGCAACAGAAGGGTTAGTCAGAGGAGTACTGACAGCGCGTCGTCGTGCGCCTCAAATTTGTATTTGTAACTCCTGTTAACACACTAGCAAGCGGTAAGCAGGGTCGAACCCAAAGAGAGCAAGTAAGATAGAGTTCTAATGAAAGTCACAAAAGAAGGAACAACTGAGGATATCAATCAATTCAGAGAAAATCAGTTCGGGGAATGCAATGCAACTAGTTATCATAGACCAAACAACATGTATAAACTAATGAATACTACCCCAGTCTAACATTCCCGCTAAAGATATGTCGACCACCAAATTCTACCTATTCTTAACCGCTAGGCTCTCGAACAAGTTCAATAGTTACTCGACTAATGCCACAAATTGGTTCTACCGCTAAGTTTTCCCAACAATGCAATCTAGTCAAGTATAACACAATTGATATCAAATTAGTTCACCACTAAGCTGCACTAAATTGACAATCAAAGCATTCGTTTCATTCATACAAGGGCAGTAAATCAATAGCTCAAATCATGTTGTCATCGACCTCAAACTAAATGTCGCAATGCAAACCCCAAACTGAAATATTGATTTAGCTACTCATCATATCCATGGTATACAATAGACACTAGGTTAAGTAGCTACAAACTGAAGTAGAACAAAACTGAACTAAAATGGAAATTCGGTGAATAGTGTTTTCCGGCCGTGAATAGTGTTTTCCGGCAGTGAACAGTTCAGAGTGAATAGTGTACAGTGAATAGTAAACGTACAATGAACAGTAATCGGCGTGAATAGTGAATTCCGACGACTTCTCTCTCAAGCTCTTCAATCACAACCCCACTGCCGTCACTGTAGCTCGTGAATAGTGCGTGAATAGTGAGAGGATTCTTTTCCTCTTTTGTCCATCTCTTAGGTTTAGGGTTTTTGGGTTGAACCAGAATGAACCACATTGAACCACATCTGATTTCTAATTGAACCAGCAGAGTTGACTACTGTTGACTTTGACTGCTGTTGACTTCTTGATCTTGGATGAATGCTTCAAATATGCGATAAATTCCAAAACTTCAAAGAGAAGGCATCATCTCATAAAATCAGCATTTACATCGCAGCATTTGACTCCTAAACTCGGCAACATCATCGCATGATATGTATCTCAAAAATCAGCAGCACAACTCAACAACTACATCCCAAAAAATAAAATAAAAAAACTAACGTGCTCTAACTACTAGCTAATGCATACAACTAAAAGGGAAACATGTTGAACAAAGCATACTAACTTCCCACCCTACACTTGAATCGAACCGTGTCCTCATGGTATAATCTAGGGTAAGGAGAGAAAGCTCATGCAAGATTCACACAAGAATTAAGCTACTAACATGGCTAAACTAGTGAAGATAAAAAAAAAGTCAGAAAGAATTGCGCCCCAAGAAGACATTAAATTGAGCGCCCCAAGAAGACATTAAGTTACTAAAGTGTGAAGCTGGAGCGGAGAATAATGTTGCCTGGAGGCGCTTAACTCACTGAGATGGAAAACTCAAAAGATTGCAATTCAAACACTCTAATGACTTCTAACATGCATGACTCTCTTAAACACTAAATAGACTCACACTAAAACTCTAAAATTAAGCACCGGGTTGCCTCCCGCAAGCGCCTTTGTTTAACGTCTTTGGCTCGACGATACCTCCCATTTCAAGCTCATGCCGGTTCGGCCAAATGGAACTCCTCATCATCTAGGATATCGGGTGGAATATCAAGTGGAATATCAGGTGGAATGGTAGGCTTCAGATGCTCCGTCAAGGGCTTTAATTGAATATCCGGGGGCTGCACAACAGATGGGGCGAGGATAGTTTTATTGCACAATTTGATGGCATTGATATCATACCTAGGGATGTCATGGATTAATTGCCCAGCAGCAATCTCCTTGGTGTTCAGCCCCTCTTTGGTGTCTAGCTCCGATATGTCCTCCCCACATCGTGCGTGTGTAGCATCTTCGATGGTGTCCAAGGCTTGTATTCCTGGAAGGTTAGGTAGGAATTGCATAGGCTTATGAATATTAAAGTTGATCACTTCCCCTTCTACCTCCATAGAGAGATCACCCGTATGTATATCAATTTTCATCTTCGTGGTTGCCATAAATGGTCTCCCTAGTAGAATTAGTGAAGACCCTCTCTCATCCTTCATCTTGACCACATAAAATTCTGCAACCAATGAAAGTGTTCCTACCTGCACTAGCACATCAACAACAAGACCCTCTGGCTTTGTGCACGATCTATTAGCCATTTGAATTGTAAAATCAGTGGGTCTAAGAGGACCGACATGCAATGTTTCATATAAGGAATAAGGCAAGATATTAATCGAGGCACCCAAATCCAACATGCAATTATCCACTTGAACATCATTAATTATGCATGGAATTGTAAAGATACCTGGATCCTTACATTTCGGTGCTACCTTGGATGGAAGAATGGCCGAGATGTTGGGGTTGAGATTTACTTGCTCAAGACCTCCTTGTCGAGTGGTGCACAAATCTTTAAAAAACTTGCCATACTTCGGAATGTGCTTGATTGCGTCGAGAAGTGGGATTGTGACTTCCATCTTGCTGAATAGCTCTAAAAACTCTTGATCCATTACTGGATTCCTCTTTGACTTTGAAATCTGCATAGGAAATGAAAGTGGAAGGTCAGTTTGGCGAAATTCAGAATTTGAGGCAGGGGGTACCGCGCCGGATGAAGACATTAGTGGCGCGCCAATTGAAGACATTAAGGGTCCGCGCGCCGTGCTAATGTTCTCTTGGGGCGCCGTATACTCTGTTTCGGTTTCTTGTCTCACCTCTTCTGCAATTTTCCTCCCACTTATCAAAGTGACTGCACAGACATTTCCTTTTGGATTGGGAATTGTTTGGAGGGAAGCTTTCCTTTGTCCTTGTCATTCTTCAATTCGGACACGGTAGCCGCCAATTGGGACATTTGCTTTGTCAACTCTGCTATGGTGCTATCGGTCTTGGTTTGATTATTTGGCATAGTCATCGCCATCTCTTTAACAACTTCCTCTAATGACTTCCCTTGATTGACATTTCTCGGGCCAGCTTGGTTGGGATTGAAGTTGCGCCTTTGCTGAAATTGACCATTGATATTACCATTTCCATTGTATCTCTCTTGTTGGTGAAATGGTGGGCGGTAGGCTTGACCTTGTCCTTGGTTCTGATTCTGATTTTGTCCTTGATTCAATCCTCCTTCATTTCTCCAACTGAAACCGTTGGCTGCAAGTCCAAATTGCCTTGGTGCTTGCCTATTGTTGTAGTGTTGGAATCCTCCCATAGCATTGACATCAGCGGCCTCTTCCTCATGAAGGCTAGGACATTCATCGGTTTTGTGGCTTGCAGCGCCACAAAGTCCACAAGCTTTAACTTCACTGACTTGGCCAACCATAAGCTTCTGCACCATTTGCTTAAGCTCCTTGATTTCAGTTGCCATTTGATTTGAATTGGAATCCATTTGGGAGACATTCCTTGCTCGGCTTGTATCATCTGTTCTTCCGGTATCATCTCTAAATCTGGCACTCTCGGCATTCTCATTGATAAGCTCTCGCACCTCAGCAGGTGTCAAATTCAAAACCGTGCCCCCGGCTGCTGCATCCAAGAGCATCCTCTCCAATGGTCTCAATCCATCCAATAAGTATTCCACAAGCATTTCTTCTCTCATATTCAAATTACAACAGCTATGTTCTAAGGCTCTGAATCTTTCCAAATATTCATACATTGACTCACTTGGGCCTTGTTTAATGTTGGACAGTTCCCTCCTTACTTGGGCAGCCTTGGCAGGGGGGTAATACTTGTCGAGAAATTTCCTTTGCATTTGCTCCCATGATCTGATACTTCCTGAAGGCAAAGAGAGAAACCATGTTTTTGCAAGGTCAGTCAAACTTAATGGAAAAACTTTCAAATTGAACCTCTCTTCGGTGGCAGCATATGGCCTTAAAGTCCGACATATCCCATTGAATTCCTGCAAGTGCCTCGATGCAACTTCTCCTGGAAGCCCTCCAAATTTGGGAAGATGGTGGATAACTGCAGTTTTTACTTCAAAGTCATCTTCATCTTGATCATTGTTTATACACCATGGTTGGTTGTTGAAGGTTGGGGCTGACAGCTCTCTAAGTGTAGGTGGCCTGTTCCTTCTCTGTTGAGGATGAGGTGCATAATGTTGTTGTTGAGGAGCTGCATATTGTTGTTGAGGAGGGGGTGGATATGCATAATCATCTTGGTCTTCCCTCCTCTCTTCTCTATTGTAACGAACTGCCCTTTGCCTTTGATTAAAGACTCTCTCCGGCTCATCATAATAGGGGGGTATCGCTGGGTTGTTGATTGGGTCAGGCTCATTGTTGCCTTGAACACTACCATGGGAACCTCCTGCATGAGACATACTAGAAAACCAAGTAAAATGCAAAGACAAACTACCAAACGACGCAAAAGCACAAAATGCAAAATTTTTTAAAAAAAAACTAAGAAAAACCAAGAAAAACAAGGAAGACAAAGTTTAGAACTCAACACTGAATGTTGCCCTCCCCGGCAACGGTGCCAAAATTTGACAGCGCGTCATCGTGCGCCTCAACTCCTGTTAACACACTAGCAAGCGGTAAGCAGGGTCGAACCCAAAGAGAGCAAGTAAGATAGAGTTCTAATGAAAGTCACAGAAGAAGGAACAACTGAGGATATCAATCAATTCAGAGAAAATCAGTTCGGGGAATGCAATGCAACTAGTTATCATAGACCAAACAACATGTATAAACTAATGAATACTACCCCAGTCTAACATTCCCGCTAAAGATATGTCGACCACCAAATTCTACCTATTCTTAACCGCTAGGCTCTCGAACAAGTTCAATAGTTACTCGACTAATGCCACAAATTGGTTCTACCGCTAAGTTTTCCCAACAATGCAATCTAGTCAAGTATAACACAATTGATATCAAATTAGCTCACCGCTAAGCTGCACTAAATTGACAATCAAAGCATTCGTTTCATTCATACAAGGGCATCAAATCAATAGCTCAAATCATGTTGTCATCGACCTCAAACTAAATGTCGCAATGCAAACCCCAAACTGAAATATTGATTTAGCTACTCATCATATCCATGGTATACAATAGACACTAGGTTAATTAGCTACAAACTGAAGTAGAACAAAACTGAACTAAAATGGAAATTCGGTGAATAGTGTTTTCCGGCCGTGAATAGTGTTTTCCGGCAGTGAACAGTTCAGAGTGAATAGTGTACAGTGAATAGTAAACGTACAATGAACAGTAACCGGCGTGAATAGTGAATTCCGACGACTTCTCTCTCAAGTTCTTCAATCACTCCCCCACTGCCGTCACTGTAGCTCGTGAATAGTGCGTGAATAGTGTCTCAATAGTGAGGGGATTCTTTTCCTCTTTTGTCCATCTCTTAGGTTTAGGGTTTTTGGGTTGAACCAGAATGAACCACATTGAACCACATCTGATTTCTAATTGAACCAGCAGAGTTGACTACTGTTGACTTTGACTGCTGTTGACTTCTTGATCTTGGATGAATGCTTCAAATATGCGATAAATTCTAATACGATCTTGAACATTCCTGCGATACGAAAACACTACAAAAGAGTAATCGATTCACACAAAATGTAATAAAATTATGGGAATAAACAACTCAATGGAGCGTATAAATACGCTTTCATCAAGTACCACTGATTAAAGGTGAGACAAGTTCCATCTGCGGAGATTGTCAGATTGGGAAACAAAAAAGGCTTCACATCCAAAAGTTAAAGATACAAACTCAACCAGACCGCTCCAGCTGATATACATGGACCTGATGGGTCCTATGGAAGTCGAGAGTGTGGGTAAGAAAAGATATGCATTTGTCTGCGTTGATGACTTTACCCGGTTCACTTGGATTGATTTTAACAGAGAAAAATCAGACACTGTAAAAGTGATAGTCTCATTGGTGTCCCGTCTGGAGCAACAGAAAAATCTCAGAATCACCAACATTCGTAGTGATCATGGCAGAGAGTTTGAAAACGAAGCAGTGGATGAGTTCTGTCGCCAAAAGGGTATCTCACATCAGTTTTCTTCTCCAATCACTCCTCAGTAGAATGGTGTAGTGGAACGAGAGAATCGGACAATTCAAGAAATGGCCGAGTCATGATTCATGCCAAAAGAATCCCCCTGAGATTCTGGGCTGAGGCAATGAACACCGCATGCTACATCATCAACAGAGTCACCATACGAAAAGGAACCAACCAGACTTGCTATGAGCTCTGGAATCAGAAGAAGCCCACAGTAAAAGTGACTGCTACATTCTGAGAGATCGGGAGTACAGGAAGAAGCTTGATCCAAAGAGCGATGCTGGTTTCTTCCTAGGATATTCAATGAACAATAAGGCATATCGAGTGTACAATCAGAGAACAAAAACAGTGATGGAATCCATAAATGTAGTAGTCAAAGATGTTGAAGAAGAATCTTCCACTGTTCCTGACGACGAAGACTCTGACTTTGAAGATGCCCCTGCCAATCAGAGGAGAAGTGAACAAACTTCAGCTCCAGATGATGCTATAGCAAGTGCTGAAGCAGGAAATACAGACGAACTCCAAGAGAGCCTGCATGAAGAATAGAATGATGAGACTCAGCCTCCAAAGAAGATTCAGAAGAACCATCCACTGACCAATGTGATTGGAGATCCGACAGAAAGAAGGAGAACTAGAAGCAATGCTTACCTCAATACCTGCTTCCTATCTAGTATAGAACCGAAGACTTTCAAGGAATCCCTGAATGACGAATTCTGGATGATAGCTATGCAGGAAGAACTAGCAGAATTCGAAAGACACGATGTTTGGGACTTGGTGGACAGACCTAAAGGAGTAAACATTATAGGTACCAAATGGATCTTCAAAAACAAAACTGATGAAAAGGGGAACATCACAAGAAACAAAGCCAGGCTTGTTGCTCAAGGATACACTCAAATTGAGGGGATAGACTTTGAAGAAACATTTGCTCCAATCGCTCGTCTGGAGGCCATCAGACTGCTTCTAGCCATGTCATGTTTTCCGGGTTTTAAACTATATCAAATGGATGTCAAAAGTGCATTTCTAAACGGAGACCTCACTGAAGAAGTATATGTTTCCCAGCCAAAAGGTTTTGAAGATCCTCATCATCCGGAGCATGTCTACAAACTAAAGAGAGCTCTGTACGGGCTTAAACAGGCTCCTCTAGCATGGTACGAGCAGGTGACCGTTTTTCTTGAAAAACATGGCTACAAAAGAGGGGGAGCTGACAAAACTCTATTTGTGAAAAACACCAAGTCGGATGTGACCATTGCCCAGATATATGTGGATGACATTGTCTTTGGATGGAAGTCTCAGCATCTGGTGAAGCAGTTTGTGGATCACATGCAGAAGGAATTCCAAATGAGCATGGTCGGAGAATTATCGTATTTCCTGAGTCTGGAGATCACCCAGAAAACAGATGGCATATTTATTGCACAAAACAAATACAGCAAGAATCTTGTGCAAAAATTTCAGCTAGACAAAGCCAGTCATAAACGAACACCCGCTGCTACTCATGTCAAAGCCATCAAAGATGAACATGGAATGGAAGTGAGTCAGACCACCTACAAAAGTATGATTGGGAGCTTATTGTACCTAACCGCCAGCCGCCCTGACATCTCCATTGCTGTAGGAGTTTGTGCTAAATTTCAAGCCTGCCCCAAAGACAGTCACTTGCAGCTGGTCAAGCGAATCATTCGATATGTTGGAGGTACTGTGAACTATGGCCTATGGTATACTAAGGATACAAATGCAAATCTAGTGGGATATAGTGATGCAGACTGGGCAGGATGTGCTGAGGATAGGAAGAGCACTTCTGGAGGCTGCTTCTTTCTGGGGAACAACCTGGTGTCATGGTTCAGTAGGAAACAAAATAGCATTTCACTATCTACCACCGAGGCAGAATACATAGCAGCTCGGAGCTGCTGTGCACAGATGATGTGGATGAAGCAAATGCTGGGCGAGTATGGACTCGATCAAGGTGAAATGACTCTCTACTGTGATAACATGAGTGAGTGCAATCAGCATCTCCAAGAATCCTGTTCAGCACAGCAGAACCAAACACATTGACATTCGGCATCACTTCATCCGAGATCTGGTGGAAAAGAAAATTATTGCTCTCCAGCATGTTGTGTCGGCCAAACAGCTTGCTGATATCTTCACTAAACCTCTGGACTCAGTACGGTTCGAAGACCTGAGATCTTCTCTGGGTCTCTGTGTCTTGCCTTCTTGAGATAAGAAGGAACTTCCCCTTGTCAATTGTGCCAAAAAGGGAGAGAAAAAGGGAAGGGGAGTTAGTTCCGGAGGATTTAGATTGATGCTTTCAAAGGGGTTTTTGTCAAAATGCCAAGGGGGAGATTGATGATGCTGTATGACAGTGTTTGACGAAACCAGCACAAGTGAACAAGCTGCTGCTACAGTCAAAGTTCAGCACAAGTGAACGAGCTAGTGAACAAGGAGGAGCTACAGCAGGAAGAAGCTTTAGCAGGAGCTTGTTCAGAAGAGCTGTAGCGTCTGTCCGTGTAGCAGCAATCTGTGCTTTGGAATGAAGGCGTGGCAGTTCATCTAAAAGCATCAGGAGAGTTTCTAAGTTGCTGTAGAGAATATTCCAGAGTGGAGATTCCTAGCTGAAGTAGGAGTTTTGGTTTGAATCTCAAATCAAATCTAATCTCCTAGAAATTTGGAGATATTGATGCTGCAAGGGGAACTGCTGTAATCTGATAATGAAGCAGTGGACGCACATATATAAGAGAGACCCTTCAGAGCGATGAAGGGTGATCAAAGAAGAGAGGGTGAATGAGTACACACAAACAGAATTCTGAGATAGTATTTTTGGTGTGTGAGGAAATCTTTGATCTTCACCGAGAGCAGAGCGTGAGCGCAGAGCTGAGGTGACAGAAGCAGAGGGCGATCAGGACTTACAGAGTCTGATCCAAGCTTGATCAGGAAGCCAATTCAGAGCTGAGAAGAGTCCTCCCCAGACGTAGGCAATTTGGCTGAACTGGGTGAACAACTTGTGTCCTTGATCTTTCCTGCTGAAGTAGTTTACTGGTGAACAAGAGTGTGCTGTAGCAACTGCTTGTTCACAAATCAGTTTATTAGAGGCGCTGCGAATTTCAGAAACAAATGTCGCAGCTAGCTTCCACAGTTTATGAAATGAAGAGTGACAAGGGCAAGCTGCCTTCGCAAACAATTCAGAACCTGAAGGGGAATGTGAGCGCAAATGACCCTAAGGCATGAGAAGGTGATCCAGGGTGCAGAAGAGGTACTGAAGGAAACGGGAACAGGGGAAACCGCGCCCATTGAGTAAATTACTCGGGCTCGCGATGCATTAATGTCTTCGCCGAGCACGCCAATAACATCAACTACCGGTGAGGTACGGCCCTGCTTCAAATTTCAAACTTCGCCGTACTGACCCCCCTTTGCCTTTTCCTATGCAGATCAAAACCCCTAAGAGATAAATCAAAAAGTATGGGTCTTAATCAGCAAAGTAGAAATACCGTGCTACGCTAAGTTTCTCAAGGAATTGTGCACTAACCACATTCAATTTAGTCATGCTTGCGTATTGGACCTTTGAAACCTCCTGGACTTACTATTCAGTTGCTAGATAGATCGTGTGAGCAACCTGAGGGTATTATCGAAGATGTATTATTGTAGGTAGGGGAGCTCGTATATCCAGCAGACTTTTACGTCTTAAAAATGGATGGTGGAGACTTGGCCGACAACCCACCAATATTGTTAGGACGTCCCTTTCTGAAGACCTCTAGGCACGGGCATGTTGACCATGTGAGTGGAGGACGAGATAGTAAAGTTTGACATCTTCAAGGCAATGAAGCACCCACCGGAGTCAACATAGTAAATGCTATTGATGTCGTGGATGACATTATGAGTGAAGTGAACCCGTCATGTGGAGATGATGGACTCGAGATTTCGCTAGAAAAATCTGTATTCAAACCGGATGAATCTTACGAGCATAGGGAGTTAGTTCAGACTTCACTTGGACAATTAGAAGTGTTACGCGCGCTGACATCGAGGTATGAAGTTAAAGAAATCGGTTTGTATAAAACTAATACATTGACGTACTCTTTTGTGCAGGCCCCAGTCATTAAGTTGAAACCACTACCGAAGCACTTGAAGTACGCCTTCTTAGGAAAGGATGACACATTACCGGTGATTATCAGAAAAGGGCTAGAGCTGGAACAAGAGCTCAAACTCGTCAAGGTTCTGAAAGACAACCAAGAAGCAATTGGATGGACACTTAGCGACATTCGAGGGATTAGTCCAACAGTTTGCATGCACAGAATCTGGCTGGAAGATAGGGTTAAACCATCAAGAGAACCACAATGTCGACTCAACCTGATAATGATGGAAGTGATAAGAAAAGAAATTGAGAAATTATTAGATGCTAACATCATTTATCATATTTCAGATAGCCAATGGGTGAGTCGAATACAGTGGAAGAGAATGAAGCCGGTGAGATGGTGACAAAGCGAATTCAAAATGGATGGATGATGTGCATCGTCTATAGGAAGTTGAATGCAGTCATTCGTAAGGATCACTTCCCCCTTCTTTTCATTGATCAAATGTTGGATAGGCTGGCAGGTAAGCCATTTTTCTATTTTCTTGATGGTTTCTCGGGATATAAAATCCCTATAGCTTCTGAAGATAAAGAGAAAACTAATTTTACATGTCATTTTGGTACATTTGCATTTACGCTTATGTCTTTTGGTTTATGCAATGCACCCGGAACCTTTCAAAGGTTGGTTACTGATATTTTTTCTGACATGTTAGGTAGTTTCATTGAGGTGTTCATGGATGATTTCATTGTGCATGGTGACACATTTGATGCATGTTTAGAGAACTTGAAGTAAATGCTAGAGAGATGTGTGTCGATGAACCTCGTATTGAAAATGTCATTTTGAAATTCGCAGCGCGTCTTGACAGACAGATTTGTGAACAAGCAGTTGTTGCAGCACACTCTTGTTCACTCGGAAATTGTCTTAGCAAACAATGAACAAGACAGAAGTTTGTTCACCCAGTTCGGCCAACTGCCTAGGTCTGGGGAGGACTATTCTCCAGTCCTCAATCTACTAATCAAAGAGGTCTCCAAGTACGCTCGGTTACAACTCCACGCAACTTATGCTACTCAACCTTGTGTGGATCACTCGACACAATCAGAACAGGCTCTGACTTGTGTCTGCACAACTTCTACAAATGTCAATCTAGAATAGCTACTGTCTCCCCGAAACTCAGCCTATTCTAAACTACACTCAACTCTGCAGGGTTGCTGTAGCACACAGCTGATGCATAATTGTCCGCGTCGCTCCAAAGCCTTCTGCTGAGCCGATCGAACGATTCCACGAGCGCTGCACACTCTGGAATACTCCCCCTCACTCAGTGACCTCCTGCCACTAGCGAGAACTGCCGCTTAGACACTCGACCGAGCCACTCACTCGTCAGTCCTTCCGCGGCTGCCCTTGATCAACCAACAAGCACCACTGCTCTGAATTGGCTTTCCTGATCAAGCTTGGATCAGACTACGCAAGTCCTGATCTCCTTCTGCTTCTGTCACCATAGCTCTGCCTTCGGGTGATGATCGAAGAACTCGTCCGTCGCATACCAAAATTCTTCTCTCTGAATTCTGCGCACGCACTCGTGTATCCCTCAGCTTCGATCAGCCTTTCTGCTCTATCGAGTTCTTCCTTAAAAGCAACTCACGCTTCAACCAAGAACCGATCTTAGCAATGTCCCAAAAAGAACAATTATCTCCTAATTTTTAAGAAATTAGATTTGTTTTTAATTCCCAAAACAAATCTCCTTCTCTAGCTAGGAATTCCCCACTGGAATATTCTTGGCAGCAACTTAGAAATTCTTCTGAGTCTCTCCGCAGGGCTGCCAGGCCTTCTGGCCAACGGCCCAGGTTGCTGCTGCTACTCGGATAGATGCTGCAGCCACTTGAACAAGCTCCTGCTAGAGCATCCCCTGCTGTAGCTGCTCCTTCCCTTACTCGGAGAGCGCACACATGCATGCAAGCAAAACAAAGAATATAAGAAAGAAGAACATATAGTCAGCGCAGCAAAATATAGCAAGGGGTCACAAAGTATTCAGCACAATATTCAGCAAAACATATAGCAACAGTTTTTCAAAAAGATAAGAAAAGAAACCACCCGAAAGAAATGCGCGCCCCACTGCAGCCTTAGATCGGAGCTGGACTCAGCCGCTGATCCGTGCGCCTCCTCATCTGAAGAATCAGTCATATACTCGGTGCTGGAGGCTGGCGGCACTACAGAGATGGCGGCGGGCTGAGCCACGAGGTCGTCCTCCGAGATAGGATCCCATAGTGAATCTGAGCTGGAACTTATGATGGGATCGGCTTCAGGGGACCTCTGAGTAGAAGGCTGTGCAGGGGGTGCTGCAGGTGCTGGTGCTGGGTCTGCTGCTGGGGTGGGCTCTGCTGCTGGGGCTGGCGCTGCTGGATGGACCGGGGACTGGGTAGGAGGGCTGGCTGGCTGGCGCGGCTCGCTGGGGGATCCTGGGGGCGGCCTACGCAGGCTGAGGAGAGGGGGAATAGCATCTCCAAATCTCCACCCAGATGGTGGGCTTATGTTCCAATCTGCCCCCTCGGGCGCTAAATACTCGAGCACGCGCATGACGTTGAACATCATGCGATGCTCCTCTGGTACCTCCTCAGGCGCCTCCTCTGCCTCCGTCCTGGGGCGCTTTCCTTGGGCACGCGGGCGAGAATCCTCAATGGAAATGGTAACTGGCTCCCCCTGCGGTGCACTGGCCCTCTGGCGCGCTCCAGTCTGCGCACGAGTCCTCATGCGCCTGACTGGAGGCGCAACTGGTTCTGGGGCCTCGTCCATCTCCATTTCCTCCGCAGCCTCCTCTGCTTGTGTGCTGCTCTCTGCTCGCTGCCTCGGTGCTCTGGCCGGCTGCAGCCGGTAGCACCATTCCAATGTACCATCCTCTCTCACGGCTACCGCTCTTATCTGCAGCATCTGGGCGCGGTCCAAGGGAACAGCCGGCACCACTGTGTGCTCGGGCACCTCTAGCTCTCCATGCAACGCACGCAGTAGGTGCGTGATCATCCCTCCACAAGTCAGTGGCCCTTTCGTGCTGACCCGACTCCAATGGATCACCATGTTCAAGACAAACAGCACCTTCTTCCCATAGTAAAAACCCTTCAAAATCTCCATGTCCAGCAAGCTGATCTTCGGCGCACCATTGAAGTGCCCGATGATGGCATAGGCGACCATGCGCCATAGGTAGAACATCCACGGGTCGCGCAGCTCGCGTCCTCGGCTGTGCCCCGTGGCAAAAACTGGGCCGGTTGCCATCTCGCGCCACGCCTCTTGATTCGTGTGCGTGTCTATGTCCGCTTCACGCACCTTTGCGTACCTCAGCGTGCGCTTCAGCCTCTTAGCCGAGGCAATGTACCAGACTCCTCTGTGCCGGTACCTTATCTCCAGATCAGCCGGCTCTAGCGACGCCAAAAACTCGCAGGTATCCTCCTTATCCGCTGCGCTGTTGATGTCCAACAGCGCCTCCCAGCCCGCCATCGCGAGCTTCTCCATGATGAGGTCCTCCATCCCGACCTCTTGCAGGAACTCCCTGCTGATGTACGGAGTCCCGTACATCTCCAGCCTCTTGAAGGCTTCATACTTGCTGGCAAAAGAAGCTGGGGTCGCTTGATCCTCGGCAGGCTGCATGGTGCGCTAGGGTTCTTCCGGTCAACTACGGTCAACGCTCACAAATGTTCACAAAAACCAAACTCCGCCAAAAGCCCTGAAACTTTCACCAAATGGGCGCCTACTGTCCGCCTACAAAACCCCCTAACCAAAACTCCAAATGGTGCAGGCTAGCTAAGTGCGATTTAAGACCTAGGGCACTCCTCTTCTCGCACAAACCCTAACTCAATCGGCTCAAATCTGAGGGGAAGGGTTACCTGATGAGTGTGCGACTGAATGCTCCTCAAATCTCTCTAAATGGACGCTGGGTTGAGTGCCGGACGGAGAGCGGGTGCTGAGGGCGGGAGCTTCTTGCAACGGTCGAGTGTGAAAAGTGCTGAAATTTTTCTAAGTACTGCCCTTATATACCCCCGTGTCTGGCGCATCTATCCTGCGCACTACAGTTGCGCACTGACCTGCGCACTGCTACGCGACTAAAAAAAACTACAAGTCCTAAACAAGCTAAAAGACACTAGAAAAACTAAAAGAAAAACATGTAAAAGTAAAACGTATCGGGTTACCTCCCGACAAGTGCCTTTGTTTAACGTCGTTGGCTCGACTGTACCTCGTTACTTGCGTGAAAGTGTGCCAGCGACCTCCCCCACTCTTGCTCCTGAGTGACCCCGCGCTCGTGCGTGTGTTGCGTTCTTCTTGTTCCTGCGCAAAGGATCGGAAGGGTGATCAGCATGGTTAAAAGTATGTGATAAATCATAGGTAACGAGGTTAGGTAAAGAGGAAGAAGAAATATGAGCAATAGTTCCAAGTTCTTCCTCTGGTGCATCTGGCGGCGGTTCTCGCGCAGCAACCTGCGCATCTGCTATCTCTGGCTCTGCCAATTCAACTTCGCGCGCTGTGCCATCCCAAGGTTCTCTTAAATACTTTTTGACTCTCTGCCCATTGACCTGAAAATGATGCCGGTGCTCGTTTTCTAACTCGATTGTTCCGTAGGGGAAAACCTTGGTAACTGTGTATGGTCCCGTCCATTTGCTGCGCAGCTTC
Source organism: Umbilicus rupestris (assembly GCA_963678935.1). Classification (NCBI taxonomy): domain Eukaryota; kingdom Viridiplantae; phylum Streptophyta; class Magnoliopsida; order Saxifragales; family Crassulaceae; genus Umbilicus; species Umbilicus rupestris. The sequence goes on along the minus strand of OY787607.1, from coordinate 8,827,062 downwards.
CCGGGCATGAGCTTTAGGCGCGAGGAGAATAATAGTACCTGGTCTCCTGGCTTAAAAGTGCGTCTGAGGATATTTTTGTCATGAAATGCCTTTGTGCGCGCCTTGTAATCGCGCAGTCCCTCATACGCATCTAGGCGCAGCTCTTCTAATTCGCTTAGCTCAAATGCGCGCTCCTTACCGGCATCGTCTAGGTTCAGGTTGCAAACGCGCAATGCCCAATATGCTTTGTGCTCCAATTCCACTGGCAGGTGGTACGCTTTTCCATAAACCAACCGAAACGGTGAAGTCCCAATTGGTGTCTTATGTGCTGTTCGGTATGCCCATAGCGCATCATCAAGGGGCTGGCTCCAATCTTTGCGCGACGGTCTCACAGTTTTCTCCAGGATATGCTTGATCTCTCGGTTGGAAACTTCGGCCTGTCCATTCGTCTGAGGGTGGTAAGCGGTGGATGTCTTCTGGCGCACTCCATAATGCTTGAACACCTGCGCCACAATCGTATTGCAAAAATGCGTCCCCTGGTCGCTGATGATTGCCTTAGGCACTCCGTACCTGCAAAATATGTTAGTCCTTAAAAAGTCAGCGACCGTCTTACCATCATCCTTCCGGGTAGCCTTGGCCTCAACCCATTTGGAGACATAATCTACCGCGACCAATATGTTCTCATATCCGGAAGATGGAGGAAATGGCCCCATGAAGTCAATTCCCCAAATATCGAATACTTCATCCACTAGAATCGGCGTCTGCGACATCTCATTGCGCGCTGATATGCCTCCTGTGCGCTGGCACCTGTCACAGTTCCTGCAGTAGTTATACGAGCCACTAAACAGGTGCGGCCAATAAAATCCACAATCCAGGATCTTTCTGCTCGTGCGCTTTGGACCGAAGTGTCCTCCACATGCGTGCGCATGACAAAACATCAAAACAGAGTTAATGTCATGGTCAGGCACGAAGCGCCTTAAAATCTGATCAGGTCCTATTCTGAGCATATACGGATCGTCCCAAATGTAATGCTTGGACTCATGCTTTAATCTCAGGCATTGGGTTTTAGTGAAATGAGGAGGAAACGTACCTGTGACCAGGTAATTCGCAATGTGCGCATACCATGGTACCTTACCTGTCAGCGCCATCAGATGCTCGTCAGGGAATGTCTCCGTGATTCGCCCTGGCTCCTCTACTTTCATGATCCTGCTCAGGTGGTCCGCGACTGTGTTCTCCGTGCCTTTCTTATCTTTGATTTCCAAGTCGAATTCCTAAAGTAGGAGCACCCAGCGCATCAGGCGCGGCTTAGTCTCCTTCTTTGACATTAGGTAACGGATTGCTGCGTGGTCTGTGTAGATGATGACTCTAGCGCCAAGAACATATGCGCGGAACTTCTCCAGCGCAAACGCAATTGCCAAAAGTTCCTTCTCCATGGTGGTGTAGTTCCTCTGCGCAGCGTCCAGTGTGCGCGATGCATAATAAATGGCGTGCGGCTTCTTGTCCACTCGCTGTCCCAGGACTGCTCCTACTGCATAGTCACTTGCGTCGCACATCAATTCAAATGGCAGGTTCCAATCTGGCGCGCGCATCACTGGCGCACTAGTCAGCGCCTCCTTCAGCTTATCAAACGCTGCCCTGCACTCATCAGTAAATTCGAAACACACATCCTCTTGCAAGAGGTTAGACAGGGGTATACAAATCTTAGAAAAATCTTTTATGAAGCGCCTGTAAAACCCAGCATGCCCAAGGAATGATTTCACATCGTGCACGTTAGTGGAATAAGGCAGATTGGAAATAAGATCTATTTTGGCTTTGTCTACCTTGATCCCTTCCTGCGAGATAATATGTCCTAGTACTACTCCATGTGATACCATGAAATGACATTTCTCATAATTGAGCACTAGGTTTTTTGAAATGCAGCGCGCTAAGACCTTATCAAGATGAGTTGAGCATGCGTCAAAGGTACTTCCGTACACAGTAAAATCATCCATGAACACTTCTATGCATATACCAATCATATCAGAAAAAATGCTCATGACTAGACGTTGGAACGTACCTGGCGCGTTACACAGCCCGAATGACATGCGCCGAAACGCAAACGTACCGAATGGGCAGGTAAACGTGGTCTTCTCTTGATCTTCCGCAGCTATGGGTATCTGATTGTACCCTGAATATCCGTCCAAGAAACAAAAGTAGCGCTTCCCCGCTAATCGATCTAGCATCTGATCCATAAAGGGTAGCGGGAAATGGTCCTTGCGCGTGACTGCGTTAAGCTTTCTGTAGTCGATGCACATGCGCCATCCAGTTTGTATGCGCTTGGGAACTAGCTCGCCCTGCGCATTCTCCTCTACTGTGATTCCTCCTTTCTTCGGCACAACGTGCACTGGACTTACCCATTTGCTGTCCGAGATTGGGTAAATGACTCCTGCGTCAAGCAGCTTCAGGATCTCTTTCTGCACCACCTCCATCATGTTCGAGTTCAATCTGCGCTGAGGCTCCCTGGATGGTTTGGCACCATCTTCCAATAGAATCCTATGCATGCATACGTCCGGGCTCACTCCGCGCAGGTCAGCAAGTGTCCATCCTATAGCGCGCTGGTTCTTGGGCAGCACCTGCTGTAATCGCGCCTCCTGCTCTTCTTCGAATCCTTTCTTTATGATTACTGGCAGGGTGTCCTCATTTCCCAAGAATATGTACTTGAGGTGCTCTGGGAGTTGCTTCAGCTCGACCTTGGGTGCCTGTTCAATAGAGGGCATGATTTTATTAGCAGTGCAGACATTAACTATATCATGTACCTATCTGGATGCTGGTTCAGCACTGCTCAGCTCTTCCTCTTGCGCCTCCAACTCTGCCTGTGCCAGTGTTTCAGGCTCTTCTGCTGCGCTTGCACATTGCGCATCTGCAACCAAGTCATCTATGCTGTCCATTGCGTGCACTGTGGCGTCCTCATGAGGGTGCTGCATCCCTTTGAATATATTAAAATAGATTTCCTCGCCATCGACCCCCATAGAGAGCGTACCCCTCCATACGTCTATTTTGGTGCGCGCTGTCATTAGAAATGGTCTGCCTAGTAGGATCTGCGCACTGCCTTTGCTCGATTCACCCTCCATTTCTAGGACATAGAAATCTGCTGGGAACACCAGCTCTCCTACTCGGACTAGAACATCCTCTATCATGCCCGTCGGTTGCTTGCACGACCGATCTGCTAGCTGAATGGTGAGACCTGCAGGCTTTAGTTGTCCAAGGCGCAATGACGCATATAGGGAATAGGGTAGCACATTTATAGATGCGCCTAAGTCAATCATGCAATTGCTTACTGTGGTCTTACCTAAGGTGCAGGGGATGGTGAACGTACCTGGATCCCGGCATTTAGGTGGTACCTTATGCTGCACGATCGCTGAGACTTGCGCATTTAGCATTACCTGCGCGCACTCGCCTTTCCTCCTTTTGTTTGTGCACAGCTCCTTTAAAAATTTGGCGTACCTAGGGATCTGCCGAACTGCCTCAATAAGGGGAATGTTTATTTCCACCTTACTGAAAAACTCGTAGAGCTCCTTATCAAGCGCTTCCTTCCTAGCCGATGGTGCCTGTACAGGGAATGGCGCAGGTATGTTAGTACGATTCATGCCTTTGTCTTTTGATTGCGCCATACCTGGCGCCTCGCCCTGCTGGCTTTTGGCTGGCGCTTCTAATTGCGCATCTTACTCTGGTTGCGCATTCTGCTCTGTTGGATCTGGGACTTGCGCAACTGGTTGCGCGGGCACCTTTGCGGTCTGCTCTGTTCCTACTGTGCGCCCAGTCCTCAGTGTCACGGCATTGACTCCTCCCTTGGGATTCTGGATCACTTACGAAGGCAGGTTGCCATCGCTCTTTTTCAGCTCATACACTGTGGTAGCAATCTGTGATAGCTGCTTCTCAATGGATTCGAACCTCTTGTCATACTTCTCATCATTCTTGCGCACTGTGTCTGCTAGCTGCCCCACGATATCTTCTAAGGATCGCCTCGGTTGCTGGTTGTTCTGCGCTGGTGCGTCAGTGCGGCGATGCGGTGGATTGTAGAGCGCAGCTTGTTGCGTCTGCTGTGGTGCGCACTGGTCCGCGGACTGCCTCTGGAAATTGTTTTCCTCCATCCATCTGAACCCATTTGCGGCTAGTCCAAAACGCGGCTGATTCTGCCTCTGTGGCCCTCTATTATCCCATCCTCCAAGAGCATTGACATCTCCTGATTCCTCGAAAAGTGTGGGACATGCATCGGTTTTGTGCTCAGGGGATGTGCAGAACTCGCATATCTTTGGCGCAGCTGGTTGCGCTCCCTGCGCATGCATCAACTTCTGCAGCATGGCTTCATTTCCTTTATCTCAGCGCTTGTTTCTACCTGATGCACAGAACGAGCACGACTATTTTCAAGTGTTAGCTGATGTCTTACCTACCCAGCAGAGTCTTCTATCAGCTGCCACGCGTCCTCTGGATACATGTTGCAAATGTCGCCTCCTGCGCATGCATTCAATAATCTTAGCTTCATGGGCAGCAATCCATTCAAGAAATTCTATATCAGCACATTCTAGGGCAGGCCGTGATTGTAGCAGTTGGCCTCCAGCTCCCTGAAACGCTCGTAATACTCTGATAGTGACTCTCCTGCGCCCTGCCTAGGTGCGGCCAGCTCCCTCCTGAGTAGCGCGATCTTTGCTGCGGGATAGAACTTGTCCAGGAACTTCTTCTGCAGCTGCTCCCATGTGTGAATTGATCCTGCTGGTAAGTTCATTAGCCAATGCCTGGCCGTGTCACACAGTGAAAATGGGAACGCTTTCATCTTCAGCGCCTCATCGCTTTCCCTTTCGGCCTTCATGTTCTCGCAAATGACTAGGAATTCTCGCACATGCTTGACTGGGTTCTCGTTGTTCATCCCGTGGAACTTGGGCATGTGATGAATGAGCGAGCTCCTGAGTTCAAAATGACCGTCTGGTTGAAGCACTATGCACCATGGCTGGTTAACCGTGATTGGGGCTGACATCTCGCGCACTGTTCTGCGTCGCGCGGCCTGTCGCGCGGGTGGCACATTATACACTTCAGCGGCCATCCTTGCTTCGACCTCGCGCTGCACTTCCTCTCTGAACAAGGCTGCGCGGTTATGTGCCCTCGCATCCTCTGGGGTTCTGTCCCCTAAGTTATCTCCAACGACACTGTTATCTTCCATAACCTGTTCTGAATCTCAAAGAAAACGAAATTAAAAGAAAACCAAGTTGTTGCGTCTGTCAGTGCGCAACTAGAATCTGCGCAGCGCAACTGTTTCAAGGTTGCGCAAACTGATGTTGATTGCGCGCTGTCAGAAACAACAACGAAAACAAAGTAAACAGAAATAACTAACTACTGTAAAAGAAAACTTAAGCTGGTTAAAGCTTATTTGTGTTGCTCCCCGGCAACGGCGCCATAATTTGAAAGTGCGACGTTGTGCGCGTCAAATTTTTTCCTTCCTTCTCCACTTAGTACAGCGGCTAAGTCAGGGTCGAATCCACAGGGAACAAGTAGATTAGCTTCAACTAGTAACCTGCACTTACCAAAACTGGGGGTGTGAGTGATTGGGTTGCGCAAGTGCGCGAATAAACAGTAGTAAACGCAGGAATTGCACTAGACGTGCACAGGCAGTAGAGAGTAAGTACTATGACTATGAAAAGATTCGGCGCAGACAATCCTCTATGAATATATTCCTTATCATCGACTCTAAACGTCTATAGTTCGGTTTACTAATGTTAGTGTCCGATCAAGGCTTCCTAACATGTGCGCATGTTCCGATCAAAGTTCATGAGCTATTAATTCTTAAGACTAGTCTAAGCAGTTACGAATCCTGTCACAGTAGCAACTGATTATCCTAGCGCGTTACTCCTAGTCGTCACTGTCAGGCTATTCAACTAGTTTAACATATAACACACAAGTAGCAAGAGTAAGATTGCGGTTCAAGGCTTCCCCTACTCATGCAACTAGCTGTAAACCGTGTGCAAAGAATTAATATAAGCAAACAAACTATGCATTAAGCACAAGTCTCAAAGGAAATACTCATAGAATCATGTCCAACCGATACCAAGCGTTTAGCTAGACATGCTAGTAGTAAACATCATATAAACAGTAAATAATATCTAAAGTATCCTAGAAAACAGCAACGAGCAGGTGCGTGCAGGTTGCAGACTCTCGGCTGGCGCAGTCGGCTAGCGCAGGTCCTCGCAGCAGGCTCGTGTATTTTTCTATTCTGCAGCTCTCTCGTGTGCTGTGGTCCTCTCTTGGTGCTAGTGATGCTCTGTTGATGTTCTCAAACCCTAGCCTTCCTCTCTTTATATACTGCTCACGAGGCCCAACCTTGGCAACTTCCAAATATGGTGGTGTCAAGATTTGGAAACACCACTATTCTGCGCATGGCGCACGGCACCTTGGTTAGTGCAATCGGTCTGCGCACCATGGTCGACTCTGCCACTATCTGTTTGCGCTGCTAGCTCCGCAGGCTATGTGATACGCGTCTTAAACGCTACCTGTTAGCGCGTATCCGACTTAGGCCCTCGTTTCGCCCTGAAATACAAAAACACTGGAAACCAGTAATCTTGTACACAAAATAATGCAAACAAGCATAGGGTTAGGATCTAAATAGTGTGTATAAATAGGCTCTATCACCTGCATACCTCACTGAGTGTCCCCGATGCCAGCTAGAACAAGCCGGAGCCTCACCGTGCAACACCGGAGTTCTGCTCTAGCTCTGGAACATCACAGAGTGCTGTAGCACACTCTGTCTCTTCTTACATGTCTCTTTCCCATTCTTCAATTAGTGTCTCAGCTTCAGATCTTCAAGGATTGCTGAGGCATACTCTAAATCTTTGTTATTGTTATTAGGTCAGTCTTCAGATTGTGCTCCAGCCACTGATCTTCAGTTAGTGCTTTAGCATTCTCTTGAGTAGTTTTGTCAAGGATGCCATTGATGGAGCATAGTTATACGCTCCATTGAGTTGCTTATTCCCATAGTTTTATTACATTTTGCGTGAGATAGATTACTCTTTTGTAGTGTTTTTGCATCGCAGGTGTCTCAAGATCGCATATGATTTTATTGCATACTTGGAGAATTGTCACTCTCATTCATTCAAGATCAAGGAGAGAAAGGCCAAGAGCAGCTGAAACGAAGACCTGTTGGTTCAACCAGTGTCGATTCAGGCAGATTTGGTTCAACTGGTTCAAGCCCAAACCCAAAAATGAAGAAACATTGGACAAAGGAAAAACACACAAGACATCTCGGGGGACTGTAGCGACGTCTTAGAGAGAGAAAGGAGGAGAAGCTGCTGCTGCTAGTGGCGGTCGTCGGAGTTAATGTTCACTCGGTTACTGTTACACATTTTCTATTCATCGACTGTGAAATTCGCAGCGCCTCTAATAAACTGATTTGTGAACAAGCAGTTGCTACAACACACTCTTATTCACCGATAAACTGCTTCTGCAGGAAAGATCAAGGACACAAGTTGTTCACCCAGTTTAGCCAAATTGCCTACGTCTGGGGAGGACTCCTCTCAGTCCTCAATCCACTATTCTCAAGGTTTCCAAGTACCCACGGTTACAACCAACGCAACCTATGCTACTCAACCTTAGGTGGATCCTCGCATACAATCAGAACAGGCTCTGATTTGTGTCTGCACACCCTCTACTGATATCTATCTAGAATAGCTATTGTCTCCTCAAACTCAGCCTATTCTAAACAATACTCAAGTTCTGCAGGGTTCCTATAGCATCTGCTGTAGCACACAGCCAATGCACAAATTGTCCGCGTCGCTCTAAAGCCTTCCGCTGAGCCGTTCGAACGATTCCACGAGCGCTGCACACTCTGGAATACTCGCCCTCACTCTGTGACCTCCTGTCACTAGCAAGAGCTTGCCTTCGATCGATTGCCTGAGTCCCTCCACTCAGCAATTCCTCCGCGACCTTCCTTGATCAACCAACAAGCACCACTTCTCTGAATTGGCTTTCCCGATCAAGCTTGGATCAGACTCTGTAAGTCCTGATCGCGCTCTACTTCTGTCAACTCAGCTCTACGCTCACGCTCTCCTATCGGTGAAGATCAAAGATTTCCTCGCACACCAAAAATACTCTCTCAGAATTCTGTGTGTGTGTACTCGTTCACGCTCTCTTCTTCAATCACCCTTTTATCGCTCTGAAGGGTCTCTCTTATATATGTGCGACCACTGCTTCATTATCAGATTACAGCAGTTCCTCTTGCAGCGTCAATATCTCCTAATTTCTAGGAGATTAGATTTGATTTGAGATTCAAACCAAAACTCCTACTTCAGCTAGGAAACTCCACTCTGGAATATTCTCTACAGCAACTTAGAAACTCTCCTGATGCTCTTAGATGAACTGCCACGCCTTCATTCGAAAGCACAGATTGCTGCTGCACGGACAGACGCTACAGCTCTTCTAAACAAGCTCCTGCTAAAGCTTCTTCCTGCTATAGCTGCTCCTTGTTCACTAGCTCGTTCACTTGTGCTGAACTTTGACTGTAGCAGCAGCTTGTTCACTTGCTTGTTCACTTGTGCTGGTTTTGTCAAACACTGCCATACTGCATCATCAATCTCCCCCTTGGCATTTTGACAAAACCCCTGGCCACTGATGCACACTTCCATGAACAGGCAAGAAAAAAACTTACTAAAGAAATATTTTAAGAACAAAAGTAATGGCCACAATCGGTCTTAGCAAAGCCATGCAGGGCCAAAAGCAAAAAACAATCAAAGTTCCAACAGTGGGTGTTCATCAGAGGCAGTAGCTCCTTACTTCCTCTCCCCCTTTTTGTCATAGATGCTCAAGGGGCCTGTCCTCCATCCTCCGAAAATTCCAAGTCTCTAAGTAGACTTCTGATTTGACCGCGTCTAGCATCCCTTCTCTTGGCTTCTGCTTCCAAAGTGAGCAGCTCAGATCTTAGGTGGCTGACAATTCTGGCACGGAGGGCTGCTTCGATAGAAGCGGCAGGGGGAAGTGGTTCCTCCAGAGAGGATGGGGCTGAAGAACCAACCCGGAGAGGATCCTCATGGGCTATGTCCACGACATGCTTTCCTTTGAAGAGTTTGTGATCCACTGTAAATACCTGCAACTCCTCGGACAACCCCTCAGTAATCTCACCTAGTTTTGGATGCTGAGAGACCATCATACCATAAATGAGGGATGGTAACACAATGGGCTTGCTGGAGGGGACACTGCCAGCATGAGCAGCCACCAGGGGAAACATCACACTACCTAGGCTAATTTTTCTTCGTTTCCCAATGGAGTGTAAAAGGTTAGCAAAGGACTTGCTAACCTTTCCCCTGTGTGAGCTGGGAATCCAGTTTCTAATGCCCAGGTTGTACAACAGGGCATGGAGGTGAGTTCAGCAGCACTGAGATTTGGTCCACCCCAAGACAAGCACACTCCTCCCGTGAGGACTCTAGCCAACACCTCTTGTTTGACATTTGTGGGCTCTCTAGCATCTCTGTCTATCTCAAGAAATTCATCTATTTTCTCAAGGGTGATTACTACTTGCTTACCCCTCACCCAGCTTTGTCCAAAAGCATCCCCTTCTTCCTCACCAAATTTCTCTTCCATATTGACAATAAATTCCCTGACTAGTGACGTATTGAATCTATACGGGTAAGTGAGGGACTTGAGAGTAAATTTACCTCAGCAAGAAGCTGGATGATGGATGCAGATTTGTATTTGTCCAGGTCCAGTCTCTTCTCTGTCACAATGTGCTTCCTCTCTACTGAGCTCCAGGATTGAGAGGCGTTCTTGTTTCTGAACCATATTCCACCGATCGTGATTGCAACAATGTCAGCTTCTTCACCGGCGGTCTTCTCTCGGAAGGTTCTCCTGCAGCATCCTCACTGGACTCCTCTTCTTTACTGGACTCCTTTTCGTCACTACTGGAATCAGGAATGATGATTGGAGCTTTTCCTTTGTCCGAGGGAGGAGGATGTGCTGCAGCAGATTCTTGTTCAAACCCTTCAGCTTCCATCTCCTCCCCTTCTCCTTCTATCCCTGGGGATTCGATAGGTGATCTGCAGCTCTCTTTAGTGTGGCCTGTCACAGCAACCTCTGCAGCTTGTACTTCTCTTGAGGCTTCTTCAAATAATTCCTCTACATCCACGGTTGCTGCACTAGAGGTAGGCTCCCCATCACGGACTCGACGCCTCCTTTTCAGCGAGGTTCCTTCCTGAGGAGAAGGAGCGTTGTGAGACACAGGCAGAGGTGCGAGCTCCCAGACCACCAAGTCTAACCGCTGAGAAGGGGCTTCATTGCGGAGCTTGGACCTCCTTGCCGTCCTGCCTTGCCGTGCTGTAGCCAGATTTTTCTTCAGACCACGAGTCTTCACCATTGTCAGATAAGCTGGAGGAGTTCAAGCAGAGGAGTCTGCGTATGCGATTTGGGGGAAGCTTCACCAGAATGAGCCCTAAAATTTGATTTTACCAGCTGTTTTTTTTATATGAGATTCTGTGCTCACGTGCCCTGCATGTGCATCTCTCAATTCTTTAGCAACTAGATTATTTGAACAAGTTTCTTTAGGCCAGGTTGCTATAGCAGGCAGAAGCTGGTACTTCTACACTTCCTGGATAGCACCTTTGTAGGGAGGATCCTTGTGAGACTCTGATAATTGTTTCTTTACCCACACTTGAGTTTGTCTTGATTTCCCCCTCTTCTGACCCTCAAGATCCTGGTCTGTTTGCTTCTCACATTTGAGCTTCCACTGTTTCAGAGTTTCTACCCCCTTGTTTTTCAGTTTGTTGCTTTTGGGTTTCCATATCTGAGTTTTCTTTGATATCTCTTGCTTGCTCCATCCCAGTGAGCTGGTTTCTCTATTATTTTGACTCTCCATTTCAGTTCTGATCGTTGATGAAAATTGCCAAGATAAGCTGAGGTGCAGGACATCTGACAGTGATTGTTGAGCTTAGATTTCCTCCTTCTGAAGTTACCCCTGGTCCTGGTAACTCTTCTGTGCATCAGAGGATCCTGTAGGCTGAAAAATTTTCGTTGAGGAACTTTCTCCCTTCCACAGGGCTGTGGATTCCCTCCTTTGTGACGCTGGGTATTTGATATAGGAGGTTGATACAGGGGTTGATGAAGCACTTCCTGGTTCAGATTGACAGTTAATTCTTCCTCCATCAGTTTCTAGCACAGTCCACCTTTCTCTTTACTATCCTCGATTTTCTTTGTTTCTACAGCCTTCACAAAGACTGGTTTACCAAAGGTTTTCACCTGTTTATCCCAGGCCCATTCTTCCTCCTCCAAATCTTTGATATGACAGAATTTCATCCAGTATATTTTTCCGAGGATCAATTGTTGGAGGAGCACTGGCAGCAGGGTTCTTGCAAGCAGCTTCTCCTTTTTCCTGTAGGATGACTGGACTACTGAGTGTTGACAATCTCTCAAGCAACTCCTCCCTCTCTTCTTTCAGATGGTTGACTCTGTCATTTAAAGTTTGGTTTACTTTTAGGGCATCCTCACATTGGCGAAGAATGTCTTGCAGATTTTCTAATATGTTGTGAGTATAGTCATTTTCTTCTTCGCTATCTGAGACATCAATCCCATAATTGAACTCATCCTTTATTGCTATTTCAGATTCATAAGCAGATACACTAGCTAACACAGTAACATTTTCTTCATCACTTTCCTCAGAGTGACTCCATGTTGCTGTTAGTGACTTGTTGTCTTTCTTGTCAGAGTCTTTGGTTTGCTTGCTGGGACACTCAGCTTCTCTGTGACCGTACCCCTCACAATTCCAGCACTGAATCCCTTTTCTTCTTTCTTTCTTTTCTTCTCCCTCTTTAGCTGATTCTTTGCTCTTTTTTCCTGATTTCCTCCACCTCTTCTGGATTGTCTTCGAGAAGTTGAGGTATGCCCTGACCTTGTTCCCATGTTTTTCAAGAGCTTTCCGAGATTTTTTACCAACAGACCCAGTTGATCATCAGCTGAGGGTTTCTTTTCATCTTTATCAGCCTTCAATCCAACATCAGTGTTTTTGTGAGGAGCATCTACTTTGACTAACTTCATCTCAAACTGTTTGAGCGATCCAACTAATTCTTCCAGCCTCATGTGTCTGACATTTTGAGCTTCTTCAATGGCAGTCACTTTCATGTCAAATCTTGTGGGAAATGATTTGAGTACCTTCCTAATCAGCTTCTCTTCAGGGATAGGTTCTCCAGGGGCATGGGCTTCATTTGCCAGGTCACACAGTTTTGCGTTGAACTCAGTGATCGTCTTCTCTTCTTTCATGCTCAAATTTTCAAACTGCGTAGCAACAATCTGTAATCTTGACAGCTTTACTTTATCAGTTCCTTCATGGGCAGTTTGCAGGATCTCCCAAGCTTGCTTGGCCATATCACAGTTTGATATCAACCTGAAATTGTTAGCATCAACCGCAACAAAGATGGCATTCAGAGCCTTTGAATTACTAGTTGCTGCAGCTCCCTCTTCGGCAGTCCATTGTTCTTCAGGTTTTATACGTGTAACTCCCTGTTCATCCATGATGATCGAAGGAGACCACTGGACCACAATAGCTCTCCATGTCTTCTCATCAATGGCCTTGAGAAAGGCCTTCATCCTTGCCTTCCAATATCCATAGTTGCTCTCTTCCAACAATGGAGGCCTGCTCGTACTCTGTCCTACCTTCATTATTCCTCGACTTCTTCAAAGACGATGTAGGATCTTTTACTCTGTGTGTTGAGCTCCCGCTCTGATACCAAATTGAAATTCGCAGCGCCTCTAATAAACTGATTTGTGAACAAGCAGTTGCTACAGCACACTCTTGTTCACCAGTAAACTGCTTCAGCAGGAAAGATCAAGGACACAAGTTGTTCACCCAGTTCAGCCAAATTGCCTACGTCTGGGGAGGACTCTTCTCAGTCCTCAATCCACTATTCTCAAGGTTTCCAAGGACCCACGGTTACAACCCACGCAACCTATGCTACTCAACCTTAGGTGGATCCTCTCACACAATCAGACCAGGCTCTGACTTGTGTCTGCACACCCTCTACTGATATCTATCTAGAATAGCTATTGTCTTTGAAATTTCACAGCGTCTCACTTAGACAGATTTGTGAACTAGCAGTTGCTGCAGCACACTCTTGTTCACAAGAAATAATCTCAGCAAGCAATGAACAAAGGCACAGGTTTGTTCACCCAGTTCGGCCAAACTGCCTACGTCTGGGGAGGACAATTCTCCAGTCCTCAATCCACTCAACCAAAGGTCCCAAGCACACTCGGTTACAACGCACGCAACCTATGCTACTTTAACCCCGTGTGAATCACACAACACAATCAGAACAAGCTCTGATTTGTGTCAGCACACCCTCTACAGTATGTCAGTCTAGAATAGCTACAATCCTCTCAAAGAACTTAGCCTATTCTATACTACACTACTCAGCAGAGTTGCTGCAGCAACAGCTGTAACACACAGCTGAAGCACAATGTCCGCGTCGCTCCAAGGCCTTCTGCCGAGCCGATCGAACCACTCGGAGAGCGCTGCACACTCTGAGTAACTCCCCCTCACTCAGTGACCACCTGCCACTAGTGAGTTCTTCCGCACGAACCTCGACCAAGCCTTCCACCCGTCAGTTCTTCCGCGGCTGCCTTTGATCAACCAACAAGCTCCACAGCTCTGAATTGGCTTCCAGATCAATGCACAAATCAGTCTCTGCAAGACCTGATTCTCTTCTGCAATGCTCACCACAGCTCTGCGCTCAACGCTCTGCCCGTGTGTGTTTGATCGAAGAACAACGTCCGTAGCACCAAAAAATCCTCACTCTGAAATCTGTGTCTACTCTCGTGTATCACTCAGCTTCGATCACCCTCTTCAGCCCTAACTCCTTCTGCTTAAATACCCACACCACTTTAAGCAATTTCCAGGTTTGGGCAATTGACCCACAAGATCAATTATCTCCTAAAATCTAGGAGATTAGATTTGATCAATATCTTCAATGCAAATCTCCTTCTCTGACTAGTAAACCGTGCTGGAATATGCTCTTCAGCAATTAAGAAATTCTTCAGATGCTCTGCATATGGTTTCCAGCCCTTCCGAACAAGCCCAGGCAGCTGCTGCTCCTTGGACAGTTGAACCAGCCTGTTGAACAAGCTCCTGCTGCAGCATCCCCTTGCTGCAGCTGCTGCTAGTTCACTTCTGCTTGGCTTGCTTGATAATTTGAGCTGTAGCAGCTCCTTGTTCACTGATGCTGGTTTTGTCAAACACTGCCATACTTGCATCATCAGTCTCCTCAAACTCAGCCTATTCTAAACAATACTCAAGTTCTGCAGGGTTGCTATAGCATCTGCTGTAGCACACAGCTAATGCACAAATTGTCCGCGTCGCTCTAAAGCCTTCCGCTGAGCCGTTCGAACGATTCCATGAGCGCTGCACACTCTGGAATACTCGCCCTCACTCAGTGACCTCCTGTCACTAGCAAGAGCTTGCCTTCGATCGATTGCCCGAGTCCCTACACTCAGCAATTCCTCCGCGGCCTTCCTTGATCAACCAACAAGCACCACTGCTCTGAATTGGCTTTCCCGATCAAGCTTGGATCAGACTCTGTAAGTCCTGATTGCCCTCTGCTTCTGTCACCTCAGCTCTGCGCTCACGCTCTGCTCTCGGTGAAGATCAAAGATTTCCTCACACACCAAAAATACTCTCTCAGAATTCTGTGTGTGTGTACTCGTTCACGCTCTCTTCTTCAATCACCCATTTATCGCTCTGAAGGTCTCTCTTATATATGTGCGACCACTGCTTCATTATCAGATTACAGCAGTTCTTCTTGCAGCATCAATATCTCCTAATTTCTAGGAGATTAGATTTGATTTGAGATTCAAACCAAAACTCCTACTTCAGCTAGGAAACTCCACTCTGAAATATTCTCTACAGCAACTTAGAAACTCTCCTGATGCTCTTAGATGAACTGCCACGCCTTCATTCCAAAGCACATATTGCTGCTGCACGGACAGACGCTACAGCTCTTCTGAACAAGCTCCTGCTAAAGCTTCTTCTTGCTATAGCTGCTCCTTGTTCATAGCTCGTTCACTTGTGCTGAACTTTGACTGTAGCAGCAGCTTGTTCACTTGTGCTTGTTTTGTCAAACACTGCCATACTGCACCATCAGACTGTTCATCCGTTAATGTTCACATTCAGAAATACTATTCATGTTGTTTTTCGTATTAGTTCAGTTTCGTGTCTTATCTCAGTATGGTGTAGGAAACTCAGTATTTTTATTATCTTTGATGGATTGTATGAGTAGCTAAGCCCAAACTCAGTTTGGGGGATTTACATTGCAACGCTTGGTTTGAGATCAATGGATTGGTATTTTGAGTTAGTGATGACTGTTCTGTTACCTTTGATTATCAATCTAGTATAGCTTAGCATCAAACTAGTTTGATATTAATAGTGTGATACTAGATTGAACTGCCTTATTAGCTAGCCTAACGGTGGAACTTAATTGGTGGTATTAATTGAGTAACCGTTGAACTTATTCGAGAACTTAAGAATAGGTAGAACATTGGAGTCGACATTGCCTTATGTTATTCTGGGACAGTATTCATTAGCTGATGCATGCTATCCGATCGATGATAACTAGTTGCAGTGTATTTCCCCTGGCTGATATTCTCTGAATTGATTAACTCAGTATTGAAACATTCCCTGTGACTATCATTGGATATCTAGATCAGTTGCTCTCTTTGGGTTCGACCTTGCTTACCATTTGCTAAGAATTAACAGATCTTATAAATATAATTTTGAGGCGCACAATGACACGCTTTCAGCCATATCTTCAACAATCTCCCCCTTGGCATTTTGAAAAAAAAACTACAACTAGCTAGACTACTGATTCAGAAACTCTGGTAACAACTAACAGCTATGCTAGATAATTTTGCTAACTATTACACTTGAGTTTAGAGTTCCTCAAAGTATGCTAATATCAAAAGATGTTCTAATAGTTCTACGAGTTGTTCAGAAACAAACGAATAATGTCATGTCAGGTGAGCATCATAGGCTAGTATCTATTACAATACTTCTCCCCTTTTTTGGGACAAATGCCAAGGACTTCAAACATCATTGAGCTGGACCAGGACATAACTGCTGGAAGTAGGGTACTCCAAATCTCATAGAAGACTGTCAATCTGTGATTATGGAGCTCTTCTTGAT
This sequence comes from Umbilicus rupestris, assembly GCA_963678935.1. NCBI lineage: Eukaryota > Viridiplantae > Streptophyta > Magnoliopsida > Saxifragales > Crassulaceae > Umbilicus > Umbilicus rupestris. The sequence continues at coordinate 8,810,912 of OY787607.1, read as the reverse complement.
TATTTATGTCAGATGAGCACGCTCAGAGTTTAGCACACTTATCACCCTGCCCTGGAGAGCCATGTCCATCGTAAGAACGGGAACATCAGAGATTGCTTCAGGAGTCTCTGGAATCTCTCGGGCTAGTTCCAAGTCAGGCTCTTCTTCTTCGATATCCATAACATGGCGGCCCTTCAAGACCTTGTGGTCCAAAGTGAACAACTATGGGGCACTTGGCATACCTTCAACAGTAGCTCCCAATTCTTCATGTTGGCTGATCATAAGCTAATAAATGAGTGAGGGAAATCCAATACATAGATTGGACTTCGGCTTGACTGCATATGCAGCAATCTGATCGAACACAATCTGCCCAAGATTTACCCTTCTCTTCGCCCCAATGCTGAATAATAAGATCCCCATAGCACGACTCACCTTCCCTTTGTGAGAGCTGGGCAACCAATTTCTTATAGCGAAAGCATAAAATATAGCATATTTTGTTGTCAGATCAGCAACATTCATACTAAACGAGACCCAACCTTTGCATAAGCCCCCTAGTTGAGAACAACAGCTAATCTATCAACACTAACTTTTTCTAGAGGACTCGCAGTCTCATCAATGCCTAAAAACCTGTTTATCACTGCCGGGGTAACCACAACCCTCAGTCTCCTATCAAAACTAGCCCCATATAGCAGGTTGTTTACTACTTCAAAGTCTTTATCAATATTCGCTAAGAACTCCTTGACCACTTGCATATTAGTAGATTCTGCTTCAGCAGTTTCTTCATCACTTGATGAGCTCAGCACCACTGGTGCTTTCCCTTTACTCACGGGATCCTTGGGAAGATGTTGCTCTTCCTCCTCGGCCATAGACTTTCACTATTGGTGGCAGTTTGTTGAGGTTCAGGTGGAGAAGTGGGTACTGCAGCCACTTGTTTTTCCTGAGCCTGCTTCAATCTAATCTCCAGTGAGGTGCCCTCAAAGTCAGTGCTGAATTCTGATGATGCTGAGCCGGTCTCTTCGTTATTCTGACTGAGGCTTTTTCTAGAGGACCTCTTAGCCTTATCCACGTCGGAAGCAACAATGTCTGCGGAGGGGGACGGGCTAGTTTCACCCTCGTCAGTAGTCCGGATCCAAGTCAGCCGTGGAACGTCTGGGGGTTCATTGATCCAATGCGAGGTGCTTCTTTTTGCTGGTGGCGAGTCACTCATAGGAACGTCATTCCTCTTTCTTTTGCTGGGCTCACCCCTTCGTTTGTAAGCTTTGGTGCCCCTTGTTTTCGCCATTCTGGATGATTTGCTGAAGGCAGAAATAGCTGATCGTTGGAGAAGATGGAGAGGAAACTTGCCCTAGTTTTGCAAACGGAAACTTACAGTTTTTCCCTTTCTCAGCCCCTTTTTTCTTTTATTTAAACACACTCGGACGCGTGTCGCTACCTGAGAGGCCATTTTCTTCAACGCTCAATTAACAACTACAACTTTTAATCACCAGAGAGAGCTTCAACACTCTGTTCAGCTGTCTTTTCTGGAAATAAATTGACTTCTGTTGTGATCTTCATTTCCTTAGTTCTTGCTTCAGTGGAGATATCAGCTGGCTGTTTTACAACCCAGCCCTTTTGAACCTTTTTTTCCACCCAACGCACTTGCCATTTGTTGTCCTCAGACTTTCTCCTATTTTGAATGGTTGTAGAAGAAAGTTGATTGCTTCGTTTCTTTCTATGTCTCCTTCTCTGGGGGAAAGTCTTTTCATTATTCCTACAAGTTTCCTGCATAATAACACGATAGCCTTGGTTGACCTGCTTCTGTGCCCAGCGGTACTCATGTGTGCTTGAGGAATTCCTGGTTCTAACATGTCGGTCATTTGATCTTCTTTGAGTCACCTTGTATCCGATCAGTGTTGGGCACTTTCTCATAAGATGCCCAGTTTGGTTACATGCGTAGCATCTCTTCTATTTTGACCTGTGTTTTCGAGCATGCGACTTGTCTTGAGAGTGCTTCAACACTCTCTTTTACTTCTTCTCAGAAACTTTCTCTGAATCAACAGTGACTGATCCCTTTTCAACACTTACACTATGATCGATTTCTAAGGCTTTGACAAATGTGGTTATACCTGTTCCTTCCGCACTGATGTATCCGAGACCCTCAGTCCCTCCTCCATACCTTTGGTAAGATAGAATCTCATCTAGAATGGATGAATCTCCTCTGGGTGCTTCAGGGGTGATTCTCTGTTCCCATACCTCTCCAACTGTCTTTGCATCATCTAATTGTTTCTTGGACAGAGAGGTAATGATGCTTTAAAGATTATCTCGCTCATCTTCTAGTTTTGAAACCTTTGACAATAGTTCCTGATTAGCTTCAATAACTTCCTGACACTTCTCTTGTATCAGCTTGAACTGATCAGCTATAGTTTCTACTAGGTATTCCTCTTCATCATCGTTGTCAGATTCAACAATCCCATAATCAAACTCTTACTTTTTTTAATCTGAATCATCATTATGGAATACAGTAGTTAAAGCAAGATTTCCTTTGAAGTTGGTCTCCTCTTCACTGTCATCATCACTCCAGTTTGTTGTGAGAGATTTATAGTTCTTCTTTTGGTAAGTTGGGCATTCACTTTGTCTGTGTCCATATCCCTCGCACTCCCAACACTGAATTCCTTTTGGTTTGTCTTTTTCTTTATCATTGTCTTTGTCAGCATCTTTGTTCTTTCTCTGAGAATTCTCTCCTGTTCGGTTTCTTCCCCTAGATGATTGACTTGAATATGAAGGTTTTTGGGTCCATTCTCTTCATGAACTTTCCAAAAATTTTGACCAGCAGAGACAGTTGATGGTTGACATCATCTGGGATAGACTCCTTCTCTTTAGTTTCTGCTTTTAGCCCAAGGTCTTTCCTAGAGAGTGGTGAAGCAGTCTTTGTAACTTTCATCTCGAACTACCTAAGTGACCCGATCAGCGTCTCCGGCCTCATGTTCTTCACATCTCGTGCTTCCTCGATGGCTATGACTTTCATATCAAATTTTAAAGTAAGTTGCCTCACCAGTTTCTCTTCATGAATTGGTGATAAAGCCTATTTATACGGGCTATTTAGATCCTAACACTATGCTTGTTTGCATCATTTTGTGTACAAGATTACTGGTTTCCGGTGTTTTTGTATTCCAGGGCGAAACGAGGGCCTAAGTAGGATACGCGCTAACAGGCAGCGTTTAAGGAGCGCAACACACAGACTGCGGAGCTAGCAGCGCAAACAGGATAGATTCAGACTGCGGTGCGCAGACTGATTGCGCTAACCAATGTGTGCAGTGCGCCATGCGCAAGATATTCGTGTTTCCAAATCTTGACACCATCAAATTTGGAAGTTGCCAAGGCCGTCCTTGGGCCTCATGAGCAGTATATAAAGAGAGGAAGGCTAGGGTTTGATAAGAAATCGAAAGGCATCAAGACACACACGAGAGAGAGGCAGAACTGAAAAACACACGAGCTGCTGAGAGGACCTGCGCTAGCCGACTGCGCCAGCCGAGACACTGCAACCTGCACGCACCTGCTTGTTACTGTTTTCTTGGATACTTTAGTTGTTATTTACTACTTCTATGATGTTTACTACTAGCATGTCTAGCTAAACGCTTCGTATCGGTTGGGCATGATTCTATGAGTATTTCCTTTGAGACTTGTGCTTAATGCATAGTTTGTTTGCTTGTATTAATTCTGTGCACACGGTTGACAGCTAGTTGCATGAGTAGGGGAAGCCTTGAACCGCAATCTTACTCTTGCCACTTGTTTGTTATATGTTAAACTAGTTGGTAGCTTGACGGTGACAACTAGGAGTAACGCGCTAGGATAATCAGCTGCTACTGTGACAGGATTCGTAGCTGCTTAGACTAGTTTCAAGAATTAATAGCTCATGAACTTTGATCGGAACATACGCACATGTTAGGAAGCCTTGATCGGACACTAACTTCAATAAACCGAACTATAGACGTTTAGAGTCGATGATAAGGAATACATTCATAGAGGATTGTCTGCGCCGATACTTTTCATAGTCATAGTACTTAATCTCTACTGCCTGCGCACGTCTAGTGCAAATCCTGCGTTAACTACTGTTTATTCGCGCACCTGCGCAACCCAATCACTCACACCCCAATTTTCGTAAGTGTAGGTTACTAGTTAGAGCGAATCTGCTTGCTCCTTGTGGGATCGACCCTGACTTAGCTGCTATACTAAGTGGAGAAGGAAGGATTAATTTGACGCGCACAACGACGCGCGCATCAAATTTTGGCGCCGTTGCCGGGGAGCCATCTCGTGCCACGCCTCCTGATTCGTGTGCGCGTCCATGTCAGCTTCTCGCCGAGGCAATGTACCACACCCCTCGGTGCCGGTACCTTATCTCCATCTCACCTGGTTCTAACGACGCCAGGAACTCGTAGGTATCCTCCCTGTCTGCTGCGCTGTTGATCTCCAACAGCGCCTCCCAGCCCGCCAGCGCGAGCCTCTCCAAGATGAGGTCCTCCATACCGACCTCCCGCAGGAACTCCTTGCTGATGTACGGAGTCCTGTACATCTCAAGCCTCAGGAAGGCCGCGTACATGCTGGCGAAGTGAGCTGGGGTAGCTTGGTCCTTGGCAGGCTGCATCGTGGCTGGGTCTCTCTGGTCAACGCCGGTCAACACCGGTCAACACCTTCTAAAGCTCAGAAAATCAAAACTCCTCCAAATGCCTTGAAACTTTCACCAACTAGGCGCCTACTCCCCGCCTACAAAACCCATTAACCAAACCTCCAATCGGTGCACGCTAGCTTGGTGCGATTTCAGACCTAGGTCACCCTTCTTCTCGCACAAACCCTAATGCAATCGGCTCAAATCGGGGGGAAAGGTTACCTGGAGGGTGGTCGACGGAGTGCTCCTCAAATCTTTCTAGACGGAAGCTGGTTTGAGCGCCGGACGGTGAGCGAAGGTGTGAGGGCGGGAGTTTTTCTTACAACGGTCGAGTGAAAAAGTGCTGAAATTTTCTAAGTACTGCCCTTATATACCCCCTGACTGGCGCAGCTGTCTTGCGCACGGATCTGCGCACTGCTGCTCGACTAAAAAAACTACAAGTTCTAAACTGGCTAAAAGATACTAGAAACACTAAAAGAAAAAACATGTAAAAGTAAAACGAGTCGGGTTACCTCCCGACAAGTGCCTTTGTTTAACGTCGTTGGCTCGACTGTACCTCGTTACTTGCGTGAAAGTATACCAGCGACCTCCCCCACACTTGCTCCTGAGTGACCCTGCGCTTGTTCATGCGTTGTGTTCTTCTTGATCCTGCGCAAAGGGTCGGGCGGGTGGTCAGCATGGTTAATAGTATGTGATAAATTATAAGTAACGTGGGTAGGTAAAGAGGGAGAAGAAATATGAGCAATAGTCCCCTTTTCTCGCTCTGGCGCGTCTGATGGTGACTCTGGCGTAGCAACCTGCGCATCTGCTATCTCAGGTTCTGCCAATTCAATTTCGCGCGCTGTGTCATCCCAAGGTTCTCCTAGATACCGTTTGACTCTCTGCCCATTGACCTGAAAACGATGCCGGTGCTCGTTTTCTAACTCGATTGTTCCGTAGGGGAAAACCATGGTGACTGTGTACGGTCCTGTCCATTTGCTGCGCAGCTTTCCAGGCATGAGCTTCAGGCGTGATGAGAACAATAATACCTGGTCTCCTGGCTCAAAAGTGCGACTGAGGATATGCTTGTCATGAAACGCCTTTGTGCGCGCCTTGTAATCGCGCAGTCCCTCATAGGCATCCAGGCGCAGCTCTTTTAATTCGCTTAGCTCAAATGCACTCTCCTTTCCGGCCTCGTCTAGGTTCAGGTTGCAAATGCGTAATGCCCAATATGCTCTGTGCTCTAACTCCACTGGCAGGTGGCATGCTTTTCCGTAAACCAACCGGAACGGTGAAGTCCCAATTGGCGTCTTATGCACAGTGCGGTATGCCCACAGCGCGTCGTCAAGGCGCTGGCTCCAATCTTTGCGCGATGGTCGCACAGTCTTCTCTAGGATGCGCTTGATCTCTCTGTTGGAAACTTCGGCCTGTCCATTTTTCTGAGGATGATAAGCCATGGACGTCTTGTGGCGCACTCCATAATGCTTGAAAACTTGCGCCACAATCCTGTTGCAAAATGCGTCCCGTGGTCGCTAATGATCGCCTTAGGTACCCCGTACCTGCAAAAGATGTTAGTTCTCAAAAAATCAGCGACTGTCTTACCATCATCCTTTCTTGTGGCCTTAGCCTCGACCCATTTGGAGACATAGTCCACCGCGACCAATATATATTCATAGCCGGCAGATGGGGGAAATAGCCCCATGAAGTCAATTCCCCATATATCAAACACTTCATCCACTAGAATCGGCGTCTGTGGCATCTCGTTGCGCGCTGATATGCCTCCTGTGCGCTGGCACCTGTCACAGTTCCTGCAGTAGTTATATGAGTCACTGAACAAGCGCGGCCAATAAAATCCACAGTCCAGGATCTTTCTGCTGGTGCGCTTTGGACCGAAGTGTCCTCCACATGCGTGCGCATGACAAAACATCAAAACTGAGTTAATTTCATGGTCAGGCACACAGCGCCTTAAAATCTGATCAGGCCCTATTCTGAGCATATATGGATCATCCCAAATGTAATGCTTGGACTCATGTTTCAACCTCATGCACTGGGTTTTATTGAAATGCGGAGGAAACGTACCTATGACCAGGTAATTCGCAATGTGCGCATACCATGGTACCTTACCTGTCAGCGCCATCAGATGCTCGTCAGGAAATGTGTCCGTGATCTGCCCTGGCTCCTCCTCTTTCACGATCCTGCTCAGGTGGTCAGCAACTGTATTCTCCGTGCCCTTCTTATCCTTAATTTCTAAGTCAAATTCCTGAAGTAGGAGCACCAAGCGCATCAGGCGCGGCTTAGTTTCCTTCTTGGTCATTAGGTAACGGATGACTGCGTGGTCTATGTATATGATGACCCTAGCGCCTAGAACATATGCGCGGAACTTCTCCAGCGCAAACACAATTGCCAGAAGCTCCTTCTTCGTGGTGGTGTAGTTCCGCTGCGCAGCGTCTAGTGTCCGCGATGCATAATAGATGGCGTGCGGTTTCTTGTCCACTCGCTGCCCCAGGACTGCACCTACTGCATAATCGCTTGCGTCGCACATCAGTTCAAATGGCAGGTTCCAGTCTGGCGCGCGCATCACTGGCGCACTGGTCAGCGCCTCCTTCAGCTTATCAAATGCGGCCCTGCACTCATCAGTAAACTCGAAACACACATCCTTTTGCAAGAGGTTAGACAGGGGTATACAAATTTTAGAAAAATCCTTTATGATGCGCCTGTAAAACCCGGCATGCCCAAGGAATGATTTCACATCGCGCACGTTAGTGGCATAAGGTAGATTAGAAATAAGATCAGTTTTAGCTTTATCTACCTTGATCCCCTCCTGCGAGATAATATGTCCTAGTACTACACCATGTGATACCATGAAATGACATTTTTCATAATTGAGTACTAGATTCTTTGAAATGCAGCGCGCTAAGACCTTATCAAGATGTGTTAAGCATGCATCAAAGGTACCTCCATATACGGTAAAATCATCCATGAACACTTCTATGCATATACCAATCATATCAGAAAAAATGCTCATGACTAGACGTTGGAACGTACCTGGCGCGTTACACAGCCCAAATGACATGCGCCGAAACACAAACGTACCGAACGGGTAGGTGAACGTGGTCTTCTCTTGATCCTCCGCAGCTATGGGTATCTGATTGTACCCTGAATATCCGTCCAAGAAGCAAAAGTAGGGCTTTCCCGCTAATCGGTCTAGCATCCGGTCCATAAAGGGTAGCGGGAAATGGTCCTTGCGCGTGATTGCGTTAAGCTTCCTGTAGTCGATGCACATGCGCCATCCAGTCTGAATGTGCTTGGGAACTAGCTCGCCCTGCGCATTCTCTTCCACTGTGATTCCTCCCTTCTTTGGCACAACGTGCACTGGACTTACCCATTTGCTGTCCGAAATGGGGTAAATGACTCCTGCGTCAAGCAACTTTAAAATCTCCTTCTGCACTACCTCCATCATATTCGGGTTTAATCTGCGCTGAGCCTCCCTGGATGGTTTGGCACCATCTTCCAATAGAATTTTATGCATGCACACGTCTGGGCTCACTCCACGCAGATCGGCAAGTGTCCATCCTATAGCGCGCGGGTTCCTGCGCAGCACCTGCTGTAATTGCGCCTCCTGCTCCTCTTCTAATCCTTTCTTTATGATCACTGGCAGGGTGTCTTCATTTCCCAAGAATATGTACTTAAGGTGCTCTGGAAGTTGCTTCAGCTCGACCTTGGGTGCCTGTTCAATAGAGAGCAAGATTTTATTAGCATTGCAGAATTTAACTATGGCTTGTACCTGTTGGTTCTGGTTCAGCACTGCTCAGCTCGTCCTCCTGCTCCTCCAACTCTGCTTGCGCCAGTGTTATAGGTTCGTCTACTACGCTTGCGTATTGCGCATCTGCGACCAAGTCGTCTATGCAGTCCATTGCGTGCACTGTGGCGTCTTCATGAGGATGCTGCATCCCCTTGAATATGCTGAAATGGATTTCTTCGCCATCAACCTCCATGGAGAGCGTGCCCCTCCACACGTCTATCTTTGTGCGCGCGGTCATCAGAAAAGGTCTGGCCAGTAGGATCTGCGCACTGCTGGTGCTTGATTCACCCTCCATTTCTAGCACATAGAAATCTGCTGGGAATACCAGCTCTACTACTCGCACAAGAACATCCTCTATCATGCCTGCAGGTTGTTTGCACGACCGATCTGCTAGCTGAATGGTGAGACCTGCAGGCTTTAGTGGTCCAAGGCGCAATGTCGCATATAGGGAATAGGGTAGCAAATTCATGGATGCGCCTAAATCAATCATGCAATTGCTCACTGTGGTTTTACCTAAAGTGCATGGGATGGTGAACGTACTTGGGTCTCGGCACTTAGGTGGCACCTTATGTTGCACGATCGCTGAGGCCTGCGCATTTAGCATTACCTGTGCGCACTCGCCTTTCCTCCTCTTGTTTGTGCACAGCTCCTTTAAAAACTTGGCGTACCTAGGGATCTGCCGAACTGCTTCAATAAGGGGAATGGTTATTTCCACCTTACTGAATAACTCGTATAGCTCCTTGTCCAGCGCTTCCTTCCTAGCCGATGGTGCCTGCACAGGGAAAGGTTCAGGTATATTAGTACGATTCGTGCCCTTGTCTTTTAATTGTGTTATACCTGGCGCTTCGCCCTGCTGGCTTGTGGCTGGCACTTCTGGTTGCGCGTCTGGCTCCGGTTGCGCATTCTGCTCTGCTGGATCCGGGACTTGCGCAACTGGTTGCGCGGGCGCCTTTGCGGTCTGCTCTGTTCCTATCGTGCGCCCAGTCCTCAGTGTCACTGCATTGACTCCTCCCTTGGGGTTCTGAATCACTTGTGAAGGCAGGTTGCCATCGCTCTTTTTTAGCTCATACACCGTGATAGCGATCTGTGATAGCTGCTTTTCAATGGACTCGAACCGCTTGTCATACTTCTCGTCATTTTTGCGCACTGTGTCTGCTAGCTGCCCCACGATATCTTCCAATGATCGCCTTGGTTGCTGGTTGTTATGCGCTGGTGCGTCAGTGCGGCGATGCGGTGGATTGTAGGGCGCAGCTTGTTGCGTCTGCTGTGGCGCGCGCTGATCCGTGGACTGCCTCTGAAAATTGTTTTCCTCCTTCCATCTGAACCCATTTGCGGCCAGTCCAAAACGCGGCTGATTCTGTCTCTGTGGCCCTCTGTTATCCCATCCTCCAAGAGCATTGACATCTCCAGATTCCTCAAACAGCGTGGGACATGCATCGGTTTTGTGTTCGGTGGAATTGCAGAATTCACATACCTTTGGCGCAACTGGTTGTGCGCTTTGCGCACTCATCAACTTCTGCAGCATGACCTTCATTTCCTTGATCTCAGCGCTTGTTTCTACCTGATGCACAAAACGAGCACAACTATTTTCAAGTGTTAGCTGATGTCTTACCTACCCAGCAGAGTCTTCTATCAGCTGCCACGCGTCTTCTGGGTACATGTTGCAAATGTCGCCTCCTGCGCACGCGTTCAATAATCTCAGCTCCATGGGCAGCAGTCCATTCAGGAAATTCTCTATCAGCACATTCTGGGGCAGGCCATGATTGTAGCAGTTGGCCTCTAGCTCCCTGAAACGCTCGTAATACTCTGACAGTGACTCCCCTGCGCTCTGCCTAGGTGCGGCCAGCTCCCTCCTGAGTAGCGCGATCTTTGCTGCGGGATAAAATTTGTCCAGGAACTTCTTCTGCAGCTGCTCCCATGTGTGAATTGATCCTGCTGGTAAGTTCATCAGCCAATGCCTTGCCGTGTCACACAGTGAAAAAGGAAACGCTTTCATCTTCAGCGCCTCATCGCTTTCCCCTTCGGTCTTCATGTTCTCGCAAATGACTAGGAACTCTCGCACATGCTTGACTGGGTTTTCGTTGTTCATCCCGTGGAACTTGGGCATGTGATGAATGAGCGAGCTCCTTAGTTCAAAATGTCCGTCTAGCGGAAGCACGATGCACCATGGCTGGTTAACAGTGAGTGGGGCTGACATCTCGCGCACCGTTCTGCGTCGCGCAGCTGGTCGCGTGGGTGGCGCATTATACACTTCAGCGGCCATCCTTGCTTCAACCTCGCGCTGCACTTCCTCTCTGAACAGGGTTGCGCGGTTATGTGCTCTCGCTTCTTCCGGGGTTCTGTCCCCTAAGTTGTCTCCAACGACACTATTATCCTCCATGACCTGTTCTAAATCTCAAAGAAAACGAAATTAAAAAGTAACTAATGTTGCTGCGTCTGTCAGTGCGCAACTAGAATCTGCGCAGCGCAACTGTTTCAAGGTTGCGCAGGCTAATGGTTATTGCGTGCTGTCAGAAACAACAACGAAAATAAAGCAAACTGAAATAACTAACTATTAAAAGAAAACCTAAGCTGGTTAAAGCTTATCTGTGTTGCTTCCCCGGCAACGGCGCCAAAATTTGATGCACGCGTCGTTTTGCGCGTCAAATTAATTCCTTCCTCTTCCACTTAGTACAGCGGTTAAGTCGGGGTCGAATCCACAAGGAAGCAGTAGATTAGCTTTAACTAGTATCCTGCACTTACAAAAACTGGGGGTGTGAGTGATTGGGGTTGCGCGATGCGCGAGTAAACTGTAGTAAACGCCGGAATTGCACTAGACGTGCGCAGGCAGTAGAGATTAAGTACTATGACTATGAAAAGTATCGGCGCAGACAATCCTCTATGAGTGTATTCCCTATCATCGACTCTAAATGTCTATAGTTTGGTTTGCTAATGTTAGTGTCCGATCAAGGCTTCCTAACATGTGCGCATGTTCCGATCAAAGTTCATGAGCTATTAATTCTTAAGACTAGTCTAAGCAGCTGCGAATCCTGTCACAGTAGCAACTGATTATCCTAGCGCGTTACTCCTAGTCGTCACCGTCAGGCTATTCAACTAGTTTAACATATAACAAACAAGCAACAAGAGTAAGATTGCGGTTCAAGGCTTCCCCTACTCATGCAACTAGCTGTCAACATGGTGCACAGAATTAATATAAGCAAACAAGCTATGCATTAAGCACAAGTCTCAAAGGAAATACTCATAGGTTCATGCCCAACCGATACTAAGCGTTTAGCTAGACATGCTAGTAGTAAACATCATAGAAATAGTAAATCATGTCTAAAGTGTCCAAGAAAACAATAGCAAACAGTGCGTGCAGGTTGCAGTCTCGGCTGGCGCAGTCGGCTAGCGTAGGTCCTCTCAGCAAGCTCGTGTGTTTTTGATCCTGTCGCTCTCTCTCTGAATTATGATATGATGATGAAACCCTAGCCTTCTTCTCTTCTTTATATACTGCTCAGAGGCTCATCCTAGGCAACTTCCAAATCTGGTGGTGTTAGGATTTGGAAACACCACCATCTGTGCATGGCGCACGGCATCTTGGTTAGCGCAATCGGTTAGCGCACCGTGGTCGACTCTGCCAATTCTTCTGTTTGCGCCGCTAGCTCCGAAGGCTTGTGTGATGTGCGTCCTAAACGCTGCCTGTTAGCGCGTATCCGACTTAGGCCCTTGTTTTGCCCTGAAATACAAAACACTGAAAACCAGTAATCTTGTACACAAAATAATGCAAACAAGCATAGGGTTAGGATCTAAATAATGTGTATAAATAGGCTCTATCAGGCGCGCATTTCTTTCGGGTGGTTTCTTATCTTTTTTTGAACACTATTGCTCGATGTTGCTATATTGTGCTGAATATTTTGTGACCCCTGACTATATTTCTCCGTTGCGCTTGAGCCTCGTGGGGACACATCTCTGTTTAAGTGTGGGGGGGGGGGGGGGGGGGCGTTACATTTACATTTCACGTTTTTTTGAGCTTTGTAGTATAACTTAGTTTAGTGAAGGGAATAGTAGCAGTGGTGCGCTTGTGTGCGGATTGCGCACACTCTTTAGCTTGTTTTGCGCTATTCATCTTGCATGCGCTCTTATCAACTGTTTTAGTATTTTTTTTCGTTTTTTCTCTCCTTTTAGTTGGGATATACAAGGGATGTGGAGTTGATAGAAAAGCTCTAGAGAGGCGGTTAGTCGTTTTTGCTTCGAAGGTGAGGTATATGGTCGAGAGCGCTAGTGGAGGCCGGTGCTTCGCGACCTTCTGAACAAGAGAGCGCGCTCAGTCACGCAGATGCCGAAGGCGAATACCCAAAGCGTGGCAAGGTGGGAAAACAGACCACTTTTCCTCTGGAAGTCGAGCTATGGAAGGCGGGCGCGGGTGTAAACGCGTGCACTGACCTGCACAAATAGACCAAGGAGGGAGAGCGGAGCGTTGTTCCATAGCTGCTATCCGGAGGCCGAGACTGGAACCGTTCTGGGAACACAGGAACCATAGGTTAAGTTGTACAAAAAGAAAAAAACACCAGCAGATGATATGCGCTACAAAAGAATCAGCATGCGCACAAATACGTACCAGCTTGCACAAGTTCACAAGAAAATCATCAAAAAGGCTCGGGTTCCCAGGAAGTGCGCGGAAGAATCACGCACCGGAAGAAGCTTGCGCTATTAACCATATACCCGTCCTCGGAGTAAAAGCTGACAACTCGGAGCCTATGAAGAGCTATCTCCCAGCCATCCGAAATGATCTTCATCCCAGCTGAGAGGTAACGAATTTCGAAATTGTTATATTAAACTATTGAAGGCAGATGCGCGCAGGTGATAGAGCAGCACAAGGTGAATAGTAGTGCAGATCGCGCCAGAGTGCAAGACTGTGCGCTAGACTCCAGAGAGGTAATTGTATCCGTGCTTGAGTGCTTGTTCGGGACGAACAAGGGCAAATGTGGGGGGTTTGATCGAGCCTATTTATACGCGCTATTTAGATCCTAACACTATGCTTGTTTGCATCATTTTGTGTACAAGATTACTGGTTTCCGGTGTTTTTGTATTCCAGGGCGAAACGAGGGCCTAAGTCGGATACGCGCTAACAGGCAGCGTTTAAGGAGCGCAACACACAGCCTGCGGAGCTAGCAGCGCAAACAGGATAGATTCAGACTGCGGTGCGCAGACCGATTGCACTAACCAATGTGTGCAGTGCGCCATGCGCAAGATATTGGTGTTTCCAAATCTTGACACCATCAGATTTGGAAGTTGCCAAGGCCGTCCTTGGGCCTCATGAGCAGTATATAAAGAGAGGAAGGCTAGGGTTTGATAAGAAATCGAAAGGCATCAAGACACACACGAGAGAGACGCAGAACTGAAAAACACACGAGCTGCTGAGAGGACCTGCGCTAGCCGACTGCGCCAGCCGAAACACTGCAACCTGCACGCACCTGCTTGTTACTGTTTTCTTGGATACTTTAGTTGTTATTTACTACCTCTATGATGTTTACTACTAGCATGTCTAGCTAAACGCTTCGTATCGGTTGGGCATGATTCTATGAGTATTTCCTTTGAGACTTGTGCTTAATGCATAGTTTGTTTGCTTGTATTAATTCTATGCACACGGTTGACAGCTAGTTGCATGAGTAGGGGAAGCCTTGAACCGCAATCTTACTCTTGCCACTTGTTTGTTATATGTTAAACTAGTTGGTAGCTTGACGGTTACAACTAGTAGTAACGCGCTAGGATAATCAGCTGCTACGGTGACAGGATTCGTAGCTGCTTAGACTAGTTTCAAGAATTAATAGCTCATGAACTTTGATCGGAACATGCGCACATGTTAGGAAGCCTTGATCGGACACTAACTTCAGTAAACCGAACTATAGAGGATTGTCTGCGCCGATACTTTTCATAGTCATAGTACTTAATCTCTACTGCCTGCGCACGTCTAGTGCAAATCCTGCGTTAACTACTGTTTATTCGCGCACCTGCGCAACCCAATCACTCACACCCCACTTAAGCACTCTCTATATCTTTATGTGGAACTACTCTACTGAAGAATAAGAAAGAAACAGTACGTTTGTTCACCCATTTCGGAAACTTGCCTATGTCTAGGGAGGATGCTCTGATCCTCAAGATTTCACTATCACAATTTAAAGTACAAGGACTCACGCCTCCACTTCTCACTTAGCCGAAATCTAAAGCTCAGTCTGCCCTCCTAGATTAGCAAGCATTCTGATCACACAGACTCTTTTCATACAGCCTACACAATCTCAGTAATAAACAGCTATAGTTCTACCTCTCAAACTCAGCCTATTCTATTACAGTGCATAGCTCACAGAATGCTTAAGACCACTCTTCCCCAGAGTTGCTATATCTTCAGTCCACGACACTCCGAGCTCTTCTGCAAAGTAGTCGGACCCTTTAGGTTCTTCAAACTAAGCCTCGGCTCCCCCTCAATCAATGACACACTCTGCCAATATTAGTAGCCTCAATCACCGCTCCTCATCCCGCGTCTCTGCCTGTCCGCTGCTGATCACCGAGCTCCTGACTGTTTCACCAACGAGCAGAGCTCCAGTTTAACTCGGAACCAGTCCAGAATCAAACTCCACGAGTTCTGATTCCTCTGTGCAACACCAGCCTTTAACTCAGTTTATAAAGACCCTGCTACCGTGAGTTAATCTCTCCGTGTGTTCTTGTCTTGCGCTCTGTGTTTTCTCTCTGTGATTCTCTTCTACTGCTGCCCTCTGCACTCCTCTTTAAGAGCACACACCCCCCAAAAGCATCAAGCATCAATATCATAATCTTACTCCTAGATTCTAGCAAGTTGTTGAAGATTCCGTTGCCAAAATTAAACCCCTTGAATCTTTATCTTTTTGAGCACGTGCTGGCGACTGCTGAACTCTTGATGACACCTGCATACCTCGCTGATCTTCCCCGATGCCAGCTAGATCAAGACGGAGCCTCACCGTGCAACGCCAGAATTATGCTCTAACTCTTGAACATCACAGAGTGCTGAAGCAGACTCTATCTCTTCATACCTGTCTCTTGCCCATTATTCAATTACTGTCTCAGCTTCATATCTTCAAGAATTGCTAAGGCATACTCTGGATCTTTGTTGTTGTTGTTTTGTCAATCTTTAGAATGTGCTCCTGCCATCGATCTTCAGGGAGTGCTTCAGCATTCTCTTGAGCAGATTTGTCAAGGATGCCATATCCTCAACAATCCGAAATAAACTCTATTCGGATTCATTAAGGTAACAATATTTGATTCATTTGTTAGTGCTCGTTACGAGTCTTCAGCAAGGTAGAGTTGAGAAAGGGAAGGTAGAAGTATCATAAAGATTTACTTAAGAATTAGTCTACACTTATATTATTTTCTTATGCCTTATTCTTGTTCGGGACGAATAGGTTTAAGTGTGGGGTAGTTTGATAAGGCATATGTATATGCCCATGGATGATAATTGTCTCGCGTTTTTATCACATTTATGTGCAATATGATGCTGCATTGTTGTGGTTTATTATTGTAGGTTTATTTGAGGAGCTAAGCCAAATCCGAGCGAAAATGGGCAAAAAAGAGCAGAACTTCAAAAGGCCATAACTTTCTCATACGAAATTTGTTTGATGCAAATCTGAAATTCGCAGCGTCTCTGACAGACAGATTTGTGAACAAGCAGTTGCTGCAGCACGCTCTTGTTCACTAGGAAATTGTCTCAGCAAACAATGAACAAGACAGAAGTTTGTTCACCCAGTTCGGCCAACTGCCTACGTCTGGGGAGGACTATTCTCCAGTCCTCAATCCACTAATCACAGAGGTCTCCAAGTACACTAGGTTACAACTCCACGCAACCTATGCTACTCAACCTTGTGTGGATCACTGGACACAATCAGAACAGGCTCTGACTTGGGTCTGCACACCCTCTACAAATGTCAATCTAGAATAGCTACTGTCTCCTCGAAACTCAGCCTATTCTAAACTACACTTAACTCTGCAGGGTTGCTGCAGCATCTGCTATAGCACACAGCTGATGCACAATTGTCCGCGTCGCTCCAAGGCCTTCTGCCGAGCCCATCGAACGATTCAACGAGCGCTGCACACTTTGGAATACTCCCCCTTGCTCAGTGACCTCCTGCCACTAGCGAGAACTGCCGCTTAGACACTCGACCGAGCCACACACCCGTCAGTTCTTCCGCGGCCTTCCTTGATCAACCAACAAGCACCACTGCTCTGAATTGGCTTACAGATCAAGCTCGGATCAGAATACGCAAGTCCTGATCTCCTTCTCCTTCTGTCACCACAGCTCTGCGCTCACGCTCTGCTTTCGGATGATGATTGAAGAATTCATCACACACAAAAATTACTCACTCTGAATTCTGTGTATGCACTTGTGTATCCCTCAGCTTCGATCAACCTTTTTGCTCTGACCTGTTCTCCCTTAAATAGCAACGCCAGCTTCAATCAAGAACAGAATTTAGCAATGTCCCACAAAGAATCAATTATCTCCTAATTTTTAGGAGATTAGATTTGTTTTGATCTCCAAAACAAATCTCCTTCTCTAGCTAGGAGTTCCCCACTGGAATATTTTCTGCAGCACTTTAAGAAATTCTTTTGATGCTCTCCGCCGAGCTGTCAGGCCTTCTAGCCAATCGCCCAGGATGCTGCTGCTATTCGGACAGATGCTGCAGCAACTTGAACAAGCTCTTGCTATAGCATCCCCTACTGTAGCTGCTCCTTGTTCACTTGTGCTGGTTTTGTCAAACACTGCCATACTGCATCATCAATCTCCCCCTTGGCATTTTGACAAAACCCTAGAAAGGATTTCAATACAGAATAATTTTTTTACGGTAACCTCCTCTTCTTCTCCTCCCCCTTTTTGGAATAAATGACAACGGGGTGCTCCTGGCTGCCCTAGGGAGGCAATACACAGAGCCCCAGAGAGGCTCTCAGGTCTTCGAACCGGACTGCATCCAGAGCTTTTGTGAAGATATCAGCAAGCTGTTTGGCAGACACCACATGCTGTAGCTCAATGATATTCTTTTCCACTAGATCACGGATGAAGTGATGATGAATGTCAATGTGCTTGGTTTTGCTGTGCTGAACCGGATTCTTAGAGATGCTGATGGCACTCATGTTGTCACAGTAGAGAGTCATTTCATCTTGATCAAGACCATACTCACTCAGCATTTGCTTCATCCATAAAATTTGAGCACAGCAGCTCCCGGCAGCTATGTATTCAGCCTCGGCTGTGGATAACGAAATGCTGTTTTGCTTTCTGCTGAACTAGGACACCGGGTTATTTCCTAGGAAGAAGCATCCTCCAGAAGTGCTTTTCCTGTCCTCTGAGCATCCTGCCCAGTCCGCATCACTATATCCCACCAGATTAGCATTTGTGTCCTTAGTATACCATAAGCCATAGTTCACAGTTCCTCCAACATACCGAATGATTCGCTTGACCAACTGCAAGTGACTATCTTTGGGACAGGCTTGAAATCTGGCACAGACTCCTACTGCAAAGGAAATGTCGGGCGGCTGGCAGTCAGGTACAGTAAGCTCCCAATCATGCTTCTGTAGATTGTCTGACTCACTTCCACTCCATGTTCATCTTTGATGGCTTTGACATGAGTGGCAGCAGGGGTTCGTTTGCGACTAGCCTTATCTAGCTGAAATTTCTGCACAAGATTCTTGCTGTATTTGCTTTGTGCAATAAAGATGCCATCTTCTTTCTGGGTAATCTCCAGACCAAGGAAATACGATAGTTCTCCGACCATGCTCATTTGGAATTCCTGCTGCATGTGGTTCACAAACTGCTTCACCAGGTGCTGAGACTTCGATCCGAAGACAATGTCATCCACATAAATTTGTGCAATGGTCACATCTGACTTGGTTCTTTTTACAAATAGAGTTTTGTCAGCTCCCCCTCGTTTGTAGCCATGTTTTTCCAGAAATACTGTCAGCCTCTCATACCATGCCCGAGGAGCCTGTTTAAGTCCGTATAGGGCTTTCTTCAACTTGTATACATGCTCTGGGTGATGAGGATCTTCAAAACTTTTTGGCTGAGTAACATATACTTCTTCAGAGAGGTCTCCGTTCAGGAACGCACTTTTGACATCCATTTGATACAGTTTGAACCCTAGGAAACAAGACATAGCTAGAAGGAGTCTGATGGCCTCCAGACGAGCAACTGGAGCAAACATTTCTTCGAAATCTAGGCCCTCAATTTGAGAGTATCCTTAAGCAATCAGTCTGGCTTTATTTCTTGTGATGTTTCCCTTTTCATCAGTTTTGTTTTTGAAGATCCACTTGGTGCCTATAATATTCACTCCATTGGGTCTATCCACCACGTCCCAAACATCGTGTCTTTCGAACTCTGCAAGTTCTTCCTGCATAGCTATCATCCAGAATTCATCACTCATGGCTTCCTTGAAGCTCTTAGGTTCCATACTGGACAGAAAGCAGGTATTGAGATAAGCATTGCTTCTGGTTCTTCTTCTATCTGCCGGGTCTCCAATCACATTGGTCAGGGGATGATTCTTCTGAATCTTCTTCGGAGGCTGCCTTGATGGTGGATCAGGAGCCTCATTATTCAGATCTTCAGACAGGCTTTCTAATTGTTCATCTGGATTTTCTGCTTTAGCACTTGCTGTAGCATCTTCTGGAGCCACAGCTTGTTCACTTCTGTTCTAACTGGCAGGCACCTCTTCAGAGTCAGAGTCTTCATCATCAGTATCAGTGGCAGGAACTTCTTCAGCATCATTGACTACTTCATTTATGGATTCCATTACTGTATTTGTCCGCTGGTTATAGACTCGATAAGCCCTGCTGTTCATCGAATAACCCAAGAACACTCCAGGATCACTCTTTGGGTCAAGCTTCTTCCTATACTCCCAATCTCTCAGAATGAAGCAGTCACTTCCAAAGATATGGAAATATTTGACTGTGGGCTTCTTCTGATTCCAGAGCTCATAGCAGGTCTGGTTGGTTCCTCTCCGTAAGGTGAATCTGTTAATGATGTAACATGCGGTGTTCATGGCCTCTGCCCAAAATCTCAGGGGAACCCTCTTAGCATGAATCATGACTCTGGCCATTTCTTGAATTGTCCGATTCTTTCGTTCCACTACTCCATTCTGCTGAGGGGTGATGGGAGAAGAATACTGATGTGAGATACCCCTTTGACGACAGAAATCATCCACAGCTTTTTTGTCAAATTCCCTACAACGATCACTACGAATGCTGATGATTCTGAGATTTTTCTCTTGCTCTAGACGGGACACCAGTGCCACTATAACTTTCACAGTATCGGATTTTTCTCTGATAAAATCAATCCAGGTGAATCTGGAGTAGTCATCAACACAGACGAAACATACCTTTTTCTGCCCAGACTCTCAACTTCCATCGGACCCATCAGGTCCATGTGTATCAACTGTAGAGGTCTGGTAGTACTTGCATCTTTGACTCTTGGATGTGAAGCCTTCTTTTGTTTCCCAATCTGACAATCTCTACAGATAGAGTTTGTCTCCCCTTTTATCAGTAGTATTCCTCTAACTAGCCCTTCTGTTGCAATTCTCTTCATAGTCCTCAGGTTAACATGACCCATCCTTCTGTGCCATAGAATCATTTCCTCAGCCTTTGTCAGCATACATTTCGGAGACAGTGAGTTTGAACTCACATTGAGAAGATAACAGTTGCTTTTTGATCTGGCTCCTTCCATTATACATTCTCCAATTTTGCCCGAAAACTTTGCACGAGTCTTTCGTAAATTTCACCTGTTTAGTTCCATCACACAGCTGACTGATGCTTATGAGGTTCGCCTTTAGTCCTTCCACTAGCAAGACATTGCTCAGGTTGGGCATTCCTTCAACTGCTGAAGTTCCCTTTCCTAGAACTCTTCCTCTCAAGCCGTTTCCAAACATCACCCGTTGTTCCAGGCAGGGTGTTATGTTTTTCAAGAAGGATCTTTCTCCTGTCATGTGCCCTGAACAACCACTGTCAAAATACCAGCTTATCTTATCCGAGGTGCTTGCTGTGCTGACAAACGCGAGAAGCTGAGTCCGCGCATATTTCTGCTTGATTGGTTTCCTAGCTGAACCTTTTCCGGTGTGTGCTGAAGAATAGTTCCTCTTTATGTGACTTTGTGCCCGCAGCTATAACATCTTTTATACTTCTAGACTTTCTTGTCATGGTGATACAGAGGTTGCTGTAGCAGGAGCTGGTTCACTCTTCCTTGTGTTTTTCTGCCTCTCCTGGCTGATCTGTATCTGGCCAAGTTGCATTCATCCTCACTCAGATCTTTCTCGTCTTCACTTCCGCTGGCAGAGAGAGCCCTCTTTTTCATCAGTTTGCTGGTGCAGTTGATTTGTCGATGGCCATACCCTGCACAGTTCCAACATTGCACGTTCTTTCTCATTTCTTTCTTCTCATCTTCATTCTGAGCAGGTTCCTTCCCTCTCCTTTTATTTTCTCCACCTCTTCTGAATTGTTTTCGTGAGGATGAGCTTTGCCCAGTTCTTGAGTCCATGCTCTTCAGGAGCTTTCCAAGGTTCTTGACTAGCATACTCAGCTGATCATCTGGAGCTGGCTTCTTAGCTTCTGTTTCACCCTTTAGTCCAATATTCTTGTCCTTAGGAGTGAGATCTTCTTTAACCAGTTTCATCTCAAATTGTTTGAGGGATCCCATCAACTCTTCCAGCCTCATGAATCTGACATTTTGGGCTTCTTCAATGGCCGTCACTTTCATGTCAAATCTTGTGGGCAACGATCTGAGGATCTTCCTGATCAGCTTCTCTTCAGGAATAGGTTCACCAAGAGCATGAGCTTCATTTGCCAGATCACAAAGTTTTGCATTAAACTCAGTGACAGTCTCCTCTTCCAGCATTCTGAGATTCTCAAACTGTGGCAATAATCTGTAATCTTGACAGCTTTACTCTATCAGTTCCTTCATGTGCAGTTTGCAGAATTTCCCAAGCTTGTTTGGCCATATCACAATTTGATATCAACCTGAAATTGTTAGCATCAACTGCAGCAAAAATCGCATTCAGAGCCTTTGAATTACCAGTTGCTGCAGCTCCCTCTTCAGCAATCCATTGTTCTTCAGGCTTTATCCGTGTGACTCCCTGTTGATCCATGGTGATTGGGGGAGACCACTGGACCACGATAGTTCTCCAGGTCTTCTCATCAATGGCCTTGAGAAAGGCTTTCATCCTAGCCTTCCAATATCCATAGTTGCTTTCTTCCAACAATGGGGGTCTGCTTGTGCTCTGTCCTTCCTTCATTGTGTCTTGGCTCCTTCAGAGATACTGTAGCATCTTTTACTCTATGTGTTGGGCTCCGGCTCTGATACCAATTGAAATTCGCAGCGTCTCTGACAGACAGATTTGTGAACAAGCAGTTGCTGCAGCACGGTCTTGTTCACTCGGAAATTGTCTCAGCAAACAATGAACAAGACAGAAGTTTGTTCACCCAGTTCGGCCAACTGCCTACGTCTTGGGAGGACTATTCTTCAGTCCTCAATCCACTAATCACAGAGGTCTCCAAGTACACTAGGTTACAACTCCACGCAACCTATGCTACTCAACCTTGTGTGGATCACTGGACACAATCAGAACAGGCTCTGACTTGGGTCTGCACACCCTTTACAAATGTCAATCTAGAATAGCTACTGTCTCCTCGAAACTCAGCATATTCTAAACTACACTTAACTCTGTAGGGTTGCTGCAGCATCTGCTGTAGCACACAGCTGTTGCACAACTGTCCACGTCGCTCCAAGGCCTTCTGCTGAGCCGATCGAACGATTCCACGAGCGCTGCACACTCTGGAATACTCCCCCTTGCTCAGTGACCTCCTGCCACTAGCGAGAACTGCCGCTTAGACGCTCGACCGAGCCACACACCCGTCAGTTCTTCCGCGGCCTTCCTTGATCAACCAACAAGCACCACTGCTCTGAATTGGCTTCCAGATCAAGCTCGGATTAGATACGCAAGTCCTAATCTCCTTCTCCTTCTGTCACCACAGCTCTGCGCTCACGCTCTGCTTTCGGATGATGATCGAAGAATTCGTCACACACCAAAATTACTCTTTCTGAATTCTGTGTATGCACTCGTGTATCCCTCAGCTTCGATCAACCTTTCTGCTCTGACCTGTTCTCCCTTAAATAGCAACGCCAGCTTCAATCAAGAACAGAATTTAGCAATGTCCCACAAAGAATCAATTATCTCCTAATTTTTAGGAGATTAGATTTGTTTTGATCTCCAAAACAAATCTCCTTCTCTAGCTAGGAGTTCCCCACTGGAATATTCTCCGCAGCACTTTAAGAATTTCTTCTGATGCTCTCCGCCGAGCTGTCAGGCCTTCTAGCCAATCGCCCAGGATGTTGTTGCTATTCGGACAGATGCTGCAGCAACTTGAACAAGCTCCTGCTATAGCATCCCCTGCTGTAGCTACTCCTTGTTCACTTGTGCTGGTTTTGTCAAACACTGCCATACTGCATCATCAAAATCCAATGCCATCACGTAGAGGAAAGAAGCACTTACAATGTTCATGAAGGAGTGGAGCTCTTAAAATAAAAGAATATGGAGATAGAGCTTTGATCTGCAGCTGTGTCTGAGGCCCTGCCCATTTGCAGATTTCTAATTTTATTCCCAATCGAATTAGGAAACCTAGGGGTGACTTACTGCTGAAGAAATTAGAAAGTTTAATTCTCCTATAAATAGGAAAGCTTCTCTAGGGTTTTAGACATCTTTTTGACAGAAAACACACTCTAGCCGTCATTCATGTTTCAAGAAATTACTTTACCGAAGAAGCGAGATTTTGGAGTTTGGCTGCAGCGCACGCAACGGAAACTCATCATAATTTTTGTATCACTTCTCATTACATTTACATTCAGATTCATGATGTATTCCCAAGCTATAAGTAGCTAATTTCATTGCGTATTGACTAAGGCAAGAATTGGAATGTGTGACTTCCTCGTTATATTCATAGTATTTTATAAAATTATTCTTATGCGCTGATTTCTTATGATGATGAATTGCATGTTTAAGTGATTACTAGGGTAGAATCTTAGCCTTGTATTTGATTGTTTATCATTACTTTTTTGATACCTAGCGGAGATAACAAGTTTAGAACTATAGGATCAATAGCACTAAGACTAGTCTTCTTTGGATAACTCGCTTGACTCATTACGCGGTTCTAGCGAAATAGGGTTTTAATGTATGCTAGCGCTGAATTAAAACTAGCCATGAAGCATGTGGATGTATCCTTAGTGGGAACTTCTAGCTTATAGGATACGTTGGATTTGTCGATGATACGAGTACATTACAAGGATTGTCTTAACCGATACATGTTTCTCTCATTGAACCTTAGTCGTCATTTCTGCGTGTTTGCGATTGCTAAATTTTTCTTTCATTGCCACTCTGAATTTTGTGACACAAACCCCCCAAGTTCCAAATTATTATTCGTGAGTGTACTCTTGACAGCTCTCTAGTGGATCGACCCTTCTTGCCACTACACTAGTGCTTGTAGGAAATAAATAACAAATTTGGCGCGTACAACGATCTCGTTCAAATTTTGGCGCCATTGCTGGGGAGTTGTTTCAAGGAGTACTACTCTCGTAGTAGTTTTTTTCACTTTACTTTTTTGTATTTTTTTTGCAATTCTTGCGCTAAC
Source organism: Umbilicus rupestris (assembly GCA_963678935.1). NCBI lineage: Eukaryota > Viridiplantae > Streptophyta > Magnoliopsida > Saxifragales > Crassulaceae > Umbilicus > Umbilicus rupestris. The sequence continues at coordinate 8,786,850 of OY787607.1, read as the reverse complement.
CATGTCTGAGCACGGAATTGACTTGGGATGAGATGATTTTCAGGATGATCATGCCCCGAGGGATAAAAATTAGGCCAGACTACATAGGAATGAAGCTAGAAACCGAAGGGAGGAGCCCTTGATTAACCAAGTTGATGATCCGGATAGGAGGCAGCCGCAAAGAGATGCGCGAGCAAGAGCTACTGCTCTACAAAATTAGAATAGGAGGTAGCAGCAAGATCTGGACGATTACCGTTATGACGCAAGGGAACTCGAGGACAGACACTACCTTATTGATCTGCCTGGTCTGTCATAGAAGTGATGGTCTTCAATAATTCCTCTCGTTTGTTTTTCAATCCGGATATCTTTGAACACAATCCCTTATTGATCTCAATGACTTGCAAGAACTTTTCATGGAACAGGGAGAAGTTTGTTGCAATGGACTCCTCAGTGATTTCCTCATCATTGCTGTCTGACTCTACAACACCATAAACAATACTTGACTTTAATGAACTGTGTTCTCTAGATATGTTACAGTAGTTAAGGCAACATAGCTCTTCTGCTCAGAGTCATCATCACTACCTTCGTTGCTCTAGTTTGCAGCAAGGGACTTGTTGTTCTTCTTCTTGTTGTTCGGACATTCAGACTGTCTATGGCCAAAGCCTTCACACACTCAGCACTGCATCCCTTTCTTTTGTCCTTCATCTCTTCTCTACTTTGATTAGCATTCTTGTTTCTTCTATGGAAGTTTTCTCCTCTTTTGGACTGATTTCTTCCACCTGATTGGTGACCTGCATACGAGGGTTTTTGATCCAATTTCTTCATGAACTTACCAAATTTATTTGCAAACAATGTCAATCTTCTAGTGCAGCTTCCTTTGCATTTGTCTCAGCCTTCAGTCCGATGTTCTTCCCATGAGATGGTGTAGCATCCTCTACCAGCTTCATCTTGAATTATTCCAGCTACCCAATCAGTGCCTCTAGCCTCATATTCTTAACGTCTTGTGGTTCTTCTATGGCGGTGACCTTCATGTCAAACCTTGTAGTCAAAGATCTGAGCACTTTTCTGACTAGCTTTTCTTCCTGCATTGGTTCCCTGAGAGCATGGGCTTCATTAGATAGGTTGCATAACCTTGCATTAAACTCCGTTATGGTCTCTCCTTCCACCATTTTCAATCTTTCAAACTTTGAGGTGATCATCTGGAGTTTCGAGCTCTTCACCTTGTATGTTCCCTCATGAGCTGTGTCCAGGATGTCCCATGCTTGTCTTACATAGATTGATATCAGCCTGAAATTGTTTGCATCAAAAGCACCAAATATTGCATTGAGGGCTTTGGAGTTGTCGTATGCTATAGCTTCCTCTGCTGCTGTCCATCTCTCTTTGGACTTCTTCTGAGCAACTCCCATGCTGTCGATGGCTAGTGGGTGTGACCATTCTGATATCACTGCTCTCCATGCTCTTTCATCTATTGCCTTTAGGAAAGCCTTCATGCAGGCTTTCCAGTACCCGTAGTTTCCTCCTTTGAGTAGCGGTGGTTTGCTGGTACTTAGTCCTTCCTTCATGTTCGCTGTAGAAGACAGTAACGCTTGCCCGGATCTCACTTTGTGTGTTGAGTGATCGGCTTTGATACCAATTAAAATTATGATGCGTTGTTGAGTGTCTAGTTATAGTGGGTTACTATAGCAACCTCTTGTGACACTTATGAATTTTGTTTGCTTCGGCCAAACTTGAAAGACTCAAACTCTTTGGTTACCTAGTTTGGCAACTGCCTATGTCTATTTAGGACTTCTCTCCAGTCCTCAAGATTCCACTATCACGGTTAACGTACAAAGGATTCCAAAACTCAGCGTACACTGTCAACACACTATTAGTAGAACGCTACTGCTCTGATCACATAGACTTAGCCTATTCTAAAACAATTTGTTACAGCGGATGCTATTGCAACTTACTCTATCAAGTTGTTGTAACTTCTGTCCATGACTCTCCAAGCACTTCCAGTCGGACCTCCACTATGAATTTCACAGCGTCTCAGTTAGGCAGATTTGTGAACAAGCAGTTGCTGCAGCACACTCTTGTTCACTCGGAAATTGTCTCAGCAAACAATGAACAAGACAGAAATTTGTTCACCCAGTTCGGCCAACTGCCTACGTCTGAGGAGGACTATTCTCCAGTCCTCAATCCACTAAACACGAAGGTCTCCAAGTACACTCGGTTACAACTCCATGCAACCTATGCTACTCAACCTTGTGTGGATCACTTGACACAATCAGAACAGGCTCTGACTTGTGTCTGGACACCCTCTACAAATGTCAATCTAGAATAGCTACAGACTTCTCAAGACTCAGCCTATTCTAAACTACACTCTCTCAGCAGGGTTGCTGTAGCAACTGCTGTAACACACAGCTGAAGCACAATTGTCCGCGTCGCTCCAAAGCCTTCTGCCGAGCCGTTCGAACTATTCCACGAGTGCTGCACACTCTGGAATACTCTCCCTCACTCAGTGACCACCTGCCACTAGCGAGAACCACCACTCAGACACTCGACCGAGCCACACACCCGTCAATTCTTCCGCGGTTGTCCTTGATCAACCAACAAGCACCACTGCTCTGAATTGGCTTCCAAATCAAGCTCGAATCAAACTCTGCAAGTCCTGATTCCATTCTGCTTCTGTCACCACAGCTCTGCGCTCACGCTCTGCTCTCGGGTGATGATCGAAGAATTCATCCGTCACACACCAAAATTGCTCTCTCTGAATTCTGTGTATGCACTCATGTATCCCTCAGCTTCGATCAACCATTCTGCTCTCAACCCCTTTCTCTTAAATAGCAGCACCAGCTTTAAGCAAGACCAGGTTTAAGCAATGTCCCAAAAAGAACAATTATCTCCTAAAATCTAGGAGATTAGATTTGATTTTGATCTTCAATACAAATCTCCTTCTCTGGCTAGGAAACCTCACTAGAAAAATCTCCACAGCATTTTAGAAATTCTTCTGATGATCTTCGTAGAGTTTCCAGCCCTTCTAGATAATACCAGGTCGCTGCTGCTACTCGGTCAGATGATGCAGCCACTTAAACAAGCTCCTGCTATAGCATCCCCTGCTGCAGCTGGTGCTTCTTCAATACAGAGAATTGTTTGTAGAATTTAATTTCTTATCCTCCCCTTCTTCTCCTTATCGTCTTCTCCCCCTTTTTGGAAGAAATGACAAGGGGGGGGGGGGGGGGGGGGAGGGGCTCCTGCCGCCCTATGGAGGTAACACACAGAGCCCCAGAGAGGCTCTCAGGTCTTCGAATCGGACTGCATCCAGAGCTTTCGTGAAGATATCAGCAAGTTGTTTGGCAATCACCACATGCTGTAGCGCAATGATATTCTTTTCTACTAGATCACGGATGAAGTGATGACGAATGTTAATGTGCTTGGTTCTGCTGTGCTGAATCGGATTCTTAGATGTGCTGATGGCACTCATGTTATCACAGTAGAGAGTCATTTCATCTTGATCAAGCCCATACTCACTCAGCATTTGCTTCATCCACAGCATTTGTGCACAGCAGCTCCCAGCAGCTATGTATTCAGCCTCGGCAGTGGATAGAGAAATGCTGTTTTGCTTCCTGCTGAACCAAGACACCAGGTTATTTCCTAGGAAGAACCATCCTCCCGAAGTGCTCTTCCTGCCCTCTGAGCATCCTGCCCAGTCCGCATCACTGTATCCTACCAGATTAGCATTTGTGTCCTTAGTATACCATAAGCCATAGTGCACAGTGCCTCCAACATACCGAATGATGCGCTTGACCAACTGCAAGTGACTATCTTTGGGACAAGCTTGAAATCTGGCACAGACTCTTACTGCAAAGGAAATGTCGGGGCGGCTGGCAGTCAGATATAGCAAACTCCCAATCATGCTTCTGTAGATAGTCTGACTCACTTCCATTCCGTGCTCATCTTTAATGGCTTTAACATGAGTGGCAGCAGGAGTTCGTTTATGACTGGCCTTGTCTAGCTGGAATTTCTGCACAAGATTCTTGTTGTATTTGCTTTGAGCAATAAAGATGCCATCTTCTTTCTGGGTAATCTCCAGACCAAGAAAGTATGACAGTTCTCCTACCATGCTCATTTGAAATTCTTGCTGCATGTGATTCACAAACTGCTTCACCAGGTGCTGTGACTTTGATCCAAAGACAATATCATCCACATAGATTTGAGCAATGATCACATCTGACTGAGTTCTTTTGACAAATAGAGTTTTGTCAGCTCCCCCTCGTTTGTAGCCATGTTTTTCAAGGAACACTGTCAACCTCTCATACCATGCCCGAGGAGTTTGTTTCAGTCCATATAAGGCTTTCTTCAACTTATATACATGCTCTGGGTGATGAGGATCTTCAAAACCTTTTGGCTGAGAAACATAGACTTCTTCAGAGAGGTCTCCATTCAGGAACGCACTTTTGACATCCATTTGATATAGTTTAAACCCCAGGAAACAAGACATTGCTAGGAGAAGTCTGATGGCCTCCAGGCGCGCAACTAGAGCAAACGTTTCTTCAAAGTCTAGACCCTCAATCTGAGAATATCCCTGGGCAACCAGTCTGGCTTTATTTCTTGTAATGTTTCCCTTTTCATCAGTTTTGTTTTTGAACACCCACTTTGTGCCTATAATAATTACACCATTTGGTCTGTCCACCAGATCCCAAACATCGTGTCTTTCAAACTCTGCCAATTCTTCCTGCATCGCCATTATCAAGAATTCATAACTCATGGCTTCCTTGAAGTTCTTAGGTTCAATGCTGGACATAAAACATGTATTGAGGTAAGCATGGCTTCTGGTTCTTCTTCTTTCTGCCAGATCTCCAATTACATTTGTCAGGGGATGATTCTTCTGAAACTTCTTCGGAGGCTGCCTTGAAGGAGGATCAGATGTCTCGGAGTTCACATCTTCGGACATGCTTTCTAATTGTATATCTGGATTTTCTGCTTCAGCACTTGCTGTAGCATCTTCTGGAGCCACAGCTTGTTCACTTCTGTTCTGACTGACAGACACCTCTTCAAGATCAGAGTCTTCATCATCAGTGGCAGTATCAGAGGGAGGGACTTCTTAAGCATCGTTGACAACAATATTTATGGATTCCATTACTGTATGTGTCCGCTAGTTATAGACTCGATAAGCCCTGCTGTTTGTTGAATAACCCAAGAACAATCCAGGATCACTCTTTGGGTGAAGTTTCTTCCTATACTCCCGATCTCTCAGAATAAAGCAGCCACTTCCAAAGACGAGAAAGTATTTAACTGTGGGCTTCTTCTGATTCCAGAGCTCATAGCAGGTCTTGTTGGTTCCTCTCCGTAAGGTGACTCTATTGATGATGTAACATGCGACCTATATCTTTAACTCTTGGATGCGAAGCCTTCTTTTGTTTCCCAATCTGACAATCTCCACAGATAGAGTCTGTCTCCCCTTTTAACAGCGGTATTCCTCTGACTAGCCCTTCTGTTGCAATTCTCTTCAGAGTTCTCAGGTTAACATGCCCCATCCTTCTGTGCCATAGAATCATTTCCTCGGCCTTTGTCAGCATACATTTCGAAACCTGTGAGTTTTAACTCACATTGAGGAGATAACAGTTACTTTTTGATCTAGCTCCTTCCATAATACATTTCCAGATTTGTCGAAAACTTTGCACGAGTCTTTCGTAAATTTCACCTGTTTAGTGCCATCACACAGCTGACTAATGCTTATGAGATTTGCCTTAAGCCCTTCCACTAGTAAGACATTGCTCAGGCTCGGCATTCCTTCAACTGCTGAAGTTCCCTTTCCTAGAACTCTTCCTCTCAAGCCGTTTCCAAACATCACCCGTTGTTCCAGGCAGGGTGTTATGTTTTTCAAGAAGGATCTTTCTCCTGTCATGTGCCCTGAACAACCACTGTCAAAATACCAGCTTATCTTATCCGAGGTGCTTGCTGTGCTGACAAACGCGAGAAGCTGAGTCCGCGCATATTTCTGCTTGATTGGTTTCCTAGCTGAACCTTTTCCGGTGTGTGCTGAAGAATAGTTCCTCTTTATGTGACTTTGTGCCCGCAGCTATAACATCTTTTATACTTCTAGACTTTCTTGTCATGGTGATACAGAGGTTGCTGTAGCAGGAGCTGGTTCACTCTTCCTTGTGTTTTTCTGCCTCTCCTGGCTGATCTGTATCTGGCCAAGTTGCATTCATCCTCACTCAGATCTGTCTCGTCTTCACTTCCGCTGGCAGAGAGAGCCCTCTTTTTCATCAGTTTGCTGGTGCAGTTGATTTGTCGATGGCCATACCCTGCACAGTTCCAACATTGCACGTTCTTTCTCATTTCTTTCTTCTCATCTTCATTCTGAGCTGGTTCCTTCCCTTTCCTTTTATTTTCACTACCCCTTCTGAATTGTTTTCGCGAGGAAGAGCTTTTCGCAGTTCTGGATTCCATGTTCTTCAGGAGCTTTCCAAGGTTCTTAACAAGCATACTCAGCTGATCATATGGAACTGGCTTCTTGGCTTCTATTTCAGCTTTTAGTCCAACATTCTTGTCGTTAGAAGTGGTGTCCTCTTTAACCAGCTTCATCTCAAATTGTTTGAGAGACCCCATTAACTCTTCCAGCCTCATAAATCTGACATTTTGAGCTTCTTCAATGGCCGTCACTTTCATGTCAAATCTTGTGGGGAGTGATCTGAGAACCTTTCTGATCAGCTTTTCTTCAGGGATGGGTTCACCAAGGGCATGAGCTTCATTTGCAAGATCACAGAGTTTAGCATTAAACTCAGTGACAGTCTCCTCTTCCAGCATTCTCAGATTCTCAAACTGTGTAGCAATGATCTGGAGTCTTGACAGCTTCAATCTATTAGTTCCTTCATGAGCAGTTTGCAGAATGTCCCACGCTTGTTTGGCCATGTCACAATTTGATATCAACCTGAAATTGTTAGCATCAACTGCAGTAAAAATTGCATTCAGGGCCTTTGAATTACCAGTTGCTGCAGCTCCCTCTTCAGCAGTCCATTGTTCTTCAAGTTTTATCCGTGTGACTCCTTGTTCATCCATGGTAATTGGGGGAGACCACTGGACCATGATTGCCCTCCAGGTCTTTTCATCAATGGCCTTGAGAAAGGCTTTCATCAATGGCCTTGAGAAAGGCTTTCATCCTAGCCTTCCAATATCCATAGTTGCTTTCTTCCAACAATGGAGGTCTGCTTGTGCTCTGTCCTTCCTTCATTGTCGAGACTACTTCAGAGACACTGTAGGATCTTTTACTCTGTGTGTCGAGCTCCGGCTCTGATACCAATTGAAATTCACAGGGTCTCAGTTAGGCAGATTTGTGAACAAGCAGTTGCTGCAGCACACTCTTGTTCACTCGGAAATTCTCTGAGCAAACAATGAACAAGACAGAAATTTATTCACCCAGTTCGGCCAACTGCCTACGTCTGGGGAGGACTATTCTCCAAGCCTCAATCCACTAAACACGAAGGTCTCCAAGTACACTCGGTTACAACTCCACGCAACCTATGCTACTCAACCTTGTGTGGATCACTTGACACAATCAGAACAGGCTCTGACTTGTGTCTGCACACCCTCTACAAATGTCAATCTAGAATAGCTACAGACTTTTCAAGACTCAGCCTATTCTAAACTACACTCTCTCAGCAGGGTTGCTGTAGCAACTGCTGTAACACACAGCTGAAGCACAATTGTCCGCGTCGCTCCAAAGCCTTCTGCCGAGCCGTTCGAACTATTCCACGAGTGCTGCACACTCTGGAATACTCCCCCTCACTCAGTGACCACCTGCCACTAGCGAGAACCACCGCTTAGACACTCGACCGAGCCACACACCCGTCAGTTCTTCCGCGGTTGCCCTTGATCAACCAACAAGCACCACTGCTCTGAATTGGCTTCCAGATCAAGCTCGAATCAGACTCTGCAAGTCCTGATTCCCTTCTGCTTCTGTCACCACAGCTCTGCGCTCTTGCTCTGCTCTCGGGTGATGATCGAAGAATTCGTCCGTCACACACAAAAATTGCTCTCTCTGAATTCTGTGTATGCACTCGTGTATCCCTCAGCTTCGATCAACCATTCTGCTCTCAACCCCTTTCTCTTAAATAGCAGCACCAGGTTTAAGCAATGTCCCAAAAAGAACAATTATCTCCTAAAATCTAGGAGATTAGATTTGATTTTGATCTTCAATACAAATCTCCTTCTCTGGCTAGGAAACCTCACTGGAAAAATCTCCACAGCATTTTAGAAATTCTTCTGATGATCTCCGTAGAGTTTCCAGCCCTTCTAGATAATCCCAGGTCGCTGCTGCTACTCGGTCAGATGATGCAGCCACTTGAACAAGCTCCTGCTATAGCATCCCCTGCTGCAGCTGCTGCTTGTTCACTGTGCTGTAGGAGCTCCTTGTTCACTTGTGCTGGTTTTGTCAAACACTGCCATATTACATTATCACACTAGTTCTCTTGACTCTGGCGAAGCTCCCCCTTGATGAATGACCTCCTAGTATCTGGAAACTCTGCTTTGCTCTCTAATAGTCCGCGACAGCTTCTCTCCGTGACTATGCTCCAAAGCAAGTACTTGATCTTTCTACGAGACTACGCTCCAGTTGAAGTTCTTAGATCAAGCTTAGATAAGACTCCTTTAGTCGTGATCTTCTCTTTGCTCATGCACCCACATCTCTACGCTCTAGCCTTTAGCTCCTGCTTTTTGATTATGCATGTCTCTCTGTGGTTGTGTGTGTGTGTTTGTTGTGTGTCTGCGACGCTTATATAGCTCCAGCACCGAACAAACTTAGAAACTTCACGCTGACTGGAACTTAGGAATCTGTCATATTCTTTGGGGTGCAATCTAGATGTTCTCCTAGATTCTAGGAGGTTGTTGAGATGCCTTCTTTCCTAAACCGAAATTGAGAAACTTATCTTCTTCAATCTCTTCTGATAGCTTGATGAAGACTTCTGATCAACCGTCATTGACTGGGAGACTCCCTAACTTGTTGCGACTCCAACATCAATTATTCGGACGCTATCCGTGCTGCACATGTTGATCGGCTATGTTGCTCTAGCTTTGAGTCTTCATGGTATGCTATAGCATCTTCTAGCGTTTGGGTGCCAGCTTCCGAAACTTGCTCCAACTTCTAGCGGTTGTTTTGTTAAGGATGCCATAACCTTAACACCTATATTATTTTGTATTTTCCAAATTTATCTTCTATGATGTATGCTATGTCCAATAGCTTGATGTGGGAGTAGCAACCCTTGTTCTAAGGTCATATAGATCCTACTTGTACTCAACTCATGATTATGCTATGAATATACATGTTTGATGTCAATTTGAAGATTTGATTCAATATGATTACATGTCTTAGTTTATGCATACAAGGTGTTTGATGAAACGTCAACATGCTCATTTTGGTCTGTTTGTTGATCAGGACTTTCTGCTTCAGTATCTGCTGTAGCATCTTCTTGCCCCACTTCTTGTTTACTTTTGTCATGATTACTTGTGCCTCCTTCTGAGTCAGACTCTTCATCTTTTAGACTTGTGGCAATTTCTTCTTCCATGTCATTGATGATAACGTTGATGGATTCCATCACTGTTCCAGTTCTTTCATTGTAAACACGATAGGCATGGTTGTTGACTGAATAACCCAAGAATATTCCACGGTCACTCTTGGGATCGAGCTTTCTTCGGTATTCCTGATCTCTCAAAATGTAGCAGTCGCTTCCAAATATGTGAAAGTATTTCACCGTAGGCTTCTTCTGATTCCAGAGCTCATAGCATGTTTGCTTGGTCCCTTTTCGAATGGTGACTCGGTTGATGATGTAGCAAGCAGTATTCATTGCTTCAGCCCAAAAATGCAGAGGAATTTTCTTGGCATGAATCATAACTAGGGCCATTTCTTTGATGGTTCGATTCTTGCGCTCCACAACACCATTTTGCTGAGGGGTGATCGGTGAGGAGTATTGATGGGTAATCCCCCGGTCATTGTAGAATTTGTCAACAGATTCATTCTCAAACTCTCTTCCATGATCACTCCTTATAGCTGAGGTTCTGAGATTCTTCTGTTGCTCAAGACGAGAGATCAGGGTTCTATAGTTCCCCATGTGTCTGATTTTTCCCTGATAAAATCAATCCAGGTAAATCTTGTATAATCATCCACGCACACAAAAGCATACCTCTTCCTTCCAAGACTCTCTACCTCCATTGGTCCCATTAGGTCCATGTGTAATAGATGCAGAGGTCTGACAGGGTTGATGGTGGTCGTTTTGGGGTGAGAAGCTTTTTTCTGCTTTCCTATCTGGCACTCTCCACAAATAGTGCTGACTTCACCTTTGATTTCTGGAATTCCCCTGACCAACCCTTCTACTGCAATCTTTTTCAGGGTTCTTAGGTTGATGTGACCCATCCTCCTGTGCCACAGATTCATTTCTTTTGTGCTGGTCATCAAGCATGCTGATAAGGAGTGGGCTTCACCAACTTTGAGAAGATAGCAGTTGTTCTTTGATCTGGAACCATGCAGTATGCACTCCCCCTGATTGCAGTAGACTTGACAGGAATTTTGAGAGATTTTACCTGGTGGTCCCGTCATAGAGCTGGCTGAGGTTTGCCTTTAATCCTTCCACTAGCATGACATTTTCCAGAGGAGGTAGTCCTGTGACAGCCAGGGCCCCCTTTCCTAGAATTCTACCTTTCAGCCCATTTCCAAACTTAACATGTTGCTCTGAACAAGGTTTAACATTCTTTAGGAAGGTTCTCTCTCCAGTCATGTGCCCTGAGCATTCACTGTCAAAATACCAGCTTTCTTTATGAGATACTCTAGCTGTGCTAACCAAGGCAATGTGTATCATCTTGGATCCTCTCTGCTGACGAGAGATCTTAGGGAGATTCTGACGAGTCGAGGTGGAAACTTAATGTGTCCACTATGACCACATTTGTAACATCTTTGATATCTACGAAAGGTCTCTCTTCAAGTAGTGTGGAGATGATGCAGAGATTGTTGTAGTAGATCCTTGTTCACATTTATGTACCTCTTTCTTACCACTTTTTGAGTGGATCTGGACCTGGCCATGTGACATTCATCTCCACTGAGATCAGTATCCTCTTCACTCCAGTTTGCTGACAGAGAGTCGTTGTTTTTCTGATCTGAGTTTGACAGTGGTTTGCTGGTACAGTCAGCCTTTCGATGACCATATCCCTCACAATTCTAGCACCGGATGCCTTTCCTTCTTTCTTTCTTTTCTTCTTCCTCTTGGGCTGGTTCTTTGGCTCTTCTGGATTTTTACTAGTAAACTTAGTTGATCATTAGCTGAGGGCTTCTTCTCTTCTGTTTCAGTTTTCAATCCAACATTTTTGCTTTTGAGGGGAGCATCTTCTTTGACTAGCTTCATCTCAAACTGCTTGAGAGACCCAATTAATTCTTCCAGCCTCATGTGCCTAACATTCTAAGCTTCTTCAATGGCTGTCACCTTCATGTCAAATATGGATGGCAATGATCTGAGGATCTTCCTAATTAGCTTTTCTTCAGGAATAGGTTCTTCAAGAGCATGAGCTTCATTTGACAGGTCACACAGCTTGGCATTGTATTCTGTGATGGTTTCCTCCTCCTCCATTTTCAAACCTTCAAACTATCAAGTAATCATCTGCATTCTGGATATCTTCACTTTGTCAGTCCCTGATAGAGCCTAGTTATATGCGCTATTTAGATCTTAACACTGTGCTTGTTTGCATTATTTTGTGTACAAGATTACTGGTTTTCGATATTTTTGTGTTTCAGGATAAAACTGGAGCATAAGTCAGATGTGCGCTAACCGACGTTTTTAGAGCGCAATGCACGACCTGCGGAGCTAGCAGCGGAAAAGGAGATAGCTGTTTCGGACTACAGTGTGCAAACCGACTGCGCGAAGCAAGTAGCGCAATCCGCGTGCGTAGAATGGCAGAGTTTCTAAATATTGATCTCCTAGATTTGGGAAGTTGCTAAAAGTCTCTCGGGCCAAATCTAAGCATTCCTTGCGCTTCAAGACCACTATATAAGAGGAGGGAAGCTAGGGTTTGAAAGGGAGAGAGAGCAAATAGAGAGAAGGACACTTAGCAGCAAAACACACGAGCTACTTCAGCCAGAATCTGCGCGAACCATTTGAGCCAGCCGAGAATAGCAACGCGCAATTGCGCCAACCTGCTACGTTTTCTCTTGCTGCCTTAGTTTTATTTATTATTGCTATGATGTTTGTTTTTAGCATGTCTAGCTAAACACTTTGTATCGGTTGGGCATGATTCTATGAAGTATTTCCTTTGAGACTTGTGCTTAATGCTTGGTACATCTACTTATATTAATTCTATGCATATGAGTGATAATTAGTTGTGCGAATAAGGGAAGCCTTGAACCAAAATCTTATTCTAATTGCTAGTTATTGTATGTTAAACTAGTTGATAGCTTGACGGTGACAACTAGGAATAACACACTAGGATAATCAGCTGCTACTGTGATAGGATTCGTGGCTGCTTAGACTAGTTTCAGGAATTAATAGCTCATGGACTTTGATCGGAACATGCGCGCACGTTAGGAAGCCTTGACCGGACACTAACTTAAGTAGAATTGCACTATAGATGTTTAGAGTCGATGATAAGGGATACATTCATAGAGAATTGTCTGTACCGATACTCTTCATAGTCATAGTACTTAAAATCTACTGCCTGCGCACGTATCGTGCAATTCTGCTTTCACCACTGTTCATTCGCGCACCTGCGCAACCCAATTACTCACAACCCCAATTTCGTAAGTTGTAGGTTGCTAGCTAAGACGAGTCTGCACGCTCCTTGTGGGATCGGCCCTGACTTAGCCGCTATACTAAGTGGAGAAGGAAGGATTAATTTGACGCGTACAACGACGCGCGATCAATCCCCTCATGAGCGACTTCCAAGATCTCCCAAGCTTGCTTTGGAATGTCAGAATTGGAGATTAATCTGTAGCTATTGGCATCCACAACAGCAAAGATTGCATCCACGGCTTTTGAATTGCCAATTGCTGCAACATCCTTTTCAGCAGTCCACTGCTCTTCAGGTTTCTTCCGAGTGACTCCTTTTTCATCAGTGGTTCTGGGAGGAGCCCACTCTGTCACCACTGCTTTCCACACTTTCTCATCAATAGCCTTGAGGAAAGCCTTCATCCTAGCCTTCCAATAGCCATAATTGCTTTCTTCTAGAAGTGGAGGGCGGCTTGTGCTTTGTCCTTCCTTCATTGTCTTGCACTTCTCAGCTAGGTGCACAAGATCTTTACTCGGTATGTTGAGCTCCAGCTCTGATACCAATTGAAATTTGTAGCACCTCTGAGTTGCAGATTGTGTACAAGTAGTTCCTACATCACACTCTTGAACACCCAAATCTGATTGAGCAAGATAGAACAAGGAACAATGGTTTGTTCACCCAGTTCGGCCAATCAGCCTACCCCTGGGAAGGGCTGAACTCCAAATTTTAATTCATTAGCTTCTCAGGTCCACAATACAACATGGTTCGACGCACGACACCTATGCTACCTGACCTAAACTCGTCACACAATCAGAACAAGCTATGACTTGTGTATTGCACACCTACAGACTTGAAATAATTCAGAATAGCTACAACTCTGATCCCTCAGACTCAACTTGTTCAGCCGCTTGTTCATTTGTGCTGGTTTTGTCAAAGACTGCCATATTGATCATCAATCTCCCCCTTGGTATTTTGACAATACCCTTGGCCACAGATGAAGTCTTCAACGAAAAATAAATATTAAACTACTTAGTAATAGTTTCAAAGTAAAAGTAAGTTGTGGCCGCACTCGGCCTTAGCATAGCCACGCAGGGCTTCATAAAAAAACCATCTAGAGAGTTCAGTTCATCTGGCCTTCATTTACTCTCCCCCCTTTTTGACACAAATGCTCACGTCCCTGGAGCAGGCCATTACTCCTCCGGATATTCCAAGTCCTTGAGCAAGCTTCTGATTTTAGCACGTCTGGCATCCCTTCGTTTGGCTTTAGTGTCTAGCATGTACAGCTCTGTCTTCAGGTGGTTCACGATCCTTGCATAGAGAGCTGCTTGGATTGTAGGGGCAGGGTGGATCAGAAGGGGCAACCAGAAGCGGGTCTTCTTGAGCAATGTCAACTGCGTGCTTCCCTTTGAAGAGCTTGTGATCTACTGTAAAAACCTGCAGCTCTTCGGACAATCTTTCAGTAATCTCTCCTAACTCTGGATGCTAAGAGACCATCATTCCATAAATGAGGGATGGCAGCACAATGGGTTTGCTAGAGGAAGCACTGCCAGCATGAGCAGCAAGTTGGGGAAACATCACACTACCCAAGCTGATTCTTCTCCTTTTCCCAATCGAGTGTAAAAGGTTAGCAAAGGATCTGCTAACCTTTCCCCTATGAGAGCTGGGGATCCAGTTCCTAATGCCCAAGTTGTACAACAGGGCATTTTTGGAGGTGAGTTCTGTAGCACTGAGATTTGGTCCACCCCAAGACATGCATACTCCTCCCGTGAGAACCTTGGCCAACACCTCTTGCTTGATATTTGTAGGCTCTCTAGCATCACTGTCTATTTCTAGAAATTCATCATCTTCTCAGGGGTGATTACTACCTTCTTACCCCGCACCCAACTCTTCCCAAAATCATCTCCTTCTTCCTCACCAAAGTTTTCTTCCATGTTGACTATGAATTCCCTAACTAGTGATATATTGAATCTGCAAGGGTAAGTCAGGGACTTGAGTAGGTTTACCTCAGTTAGGAGCTGGATGATAGCTGCAGATTTGTATTTGTCCAGGTCCAGTCTCTTCTCTGTAACAATGTGCTTCCTCTCCACAAAGCACCATGATTGAGAGGCATGCCTGTTTCTGAACCAGAACAGGTCTTCTCTCGGAAGGTTCACCTACAGCATCCTCTTCACTAGACGCCTCCTTTTCTTCACTGCTGGAATCAGGGATGATTATTGGAGCTTTTCCTTTGTCAGAAGATGGAGGAGGATGTGCAGCAGCAGTTTCTTGTTAAGGAAGATCCGCGTCAACCTCCTCACCTTCTCCTTCTATGCCAGGGGACATGAAAAGGGTTCTGCAGGACTCTTTAACCTTTTGACCGGCTGCAGTAACCTCTGCAGCTTGTACTCCCCTTGAGCCTTCTTCGAGCACTGCCTCTTCAGTCACCACTGCTGCACTGGTTGCAGGCTCCCAGTCATGGACCAATCGTCTTCTTTTCTGTGGAGTTCCTCCTTGTGGAGAAGGAGCATTGTGCGACACAAGGAGAGGTGCGGGCTCCCAGACCACCAAGTCTAGTCGTTGAGCCGGCGCTTCACTACGAGACTTAGACTTCCTTTCAGTTCTGCCTTGTCGTGCTGCTGATAGGTTCATCTTCAGTCCGCGAGTCTTCACCATTGTTAGCAATTTGCAGAAGGAGTTCGAGTAGGGGAGGATTTGATCTGTGTGCGATTTGGGACAAACTTCAACCAAATGTGCCCTAGAAATTTGATTTACCCGCTGATTTTCTTTCTTTTCCAGAAGCACATGCCCAGCATGTGACCTCTTCTGTCTTTAGCAACCAAATGTTTTGAACAAGCTTCTTCAGGCCTTGTTGCTATAGCATCACGGGACTGGATCACTTATTTGCTGATGCTACCTCCATTGTCTAGTGATTCCTTGTCAGAGTTAGCTGGTTGTTTCTTCATCCATACTTGAGTCGGTCTCTGTTTCCACGGCTTCTGACAGTCAAGTCTCTTGTCTTTCCGTCTATCACATTTAGGTCTCCACATTTGCATTTCCTGTGACTCTCTTTTTCTTGCTCCATTCCAGTGCACTGGTTTATCCATTATTCTGACTCTCCATTGCAGTTCTGATCGTTGACGAAGATTTATAGGATAAGCCGAGCTGAGAGGCATCTGACAGTGATTGTTGAACTCTGATTTCCTTTCCTTAAAATCATCTCTGGTAACCCTTCTGCGTATCTGAGGATACTTCAGGTTAAAATGTTTTCTTTGAGAACATTTTTCTTTTCCACAAGCCTGTGTATTACTTCTTCTTCTGTGAAGACTTGCATTTGATACAGAGGGTAGATACAGCGGTTGCTGAAGCACCTCTTGGTTAAGGTTGACATGCCATTCTTCCTCATCAGCTTCTAGCAGAGCTCACCTTTCTCTTCACAATCCTCGATATTCTCTATTTCAATAGGCTTAACAAAGACTGTTCTACCAGTGGTTTCCTCACCTATATATCCCAGGCCCATTCTTCCACCTCCAAATCTTTGATAAGAAAGGATTTCATCCAGTTTATTTTTCTGAGGGTTAGTTGTGAGAGGGGTGCTAACATCAGTGTCTTTGGCAGCATAATCTTCTTTCTTCTGTAGGTTGACCGGTCTACTGAGTGATGACAGTTTCTCAAGGAGCTCCTCCCGCTCTTCTTCCAGTTGATTGACTCTGTCATTTAATGCTTGATTTACCTTCAGGGCATCCTCAGTGATGACTGTTTCTCAAGGGCATCCTCCAGCTCCTCCGGCTATAGTAGCAGCTTGTTCAGCCGCTTGTTCACTTGTGCTGGTTTTGTCGAAGCCTACCATACTGCATCATCAATCCCCCCCTTGGCACTTTGACAAAACCCTTGGCCACATTTGACAAAACCCTTGGCCAAAGAAGGAGTCTTCCACGGAAAACAAATTAAACAAATTTAAAAGATTACCTATCATCAGTTCAAAATAAGTGTTGTGGCCACACTCGGCCTTTGGATCAGCATAGCCACGCAGGGCTTCAAAACAAATTTGAAAGTTCATCAGTGGAAATCAATCAGTGGGCCTTAACTTGCTCTCCCCCTTTTTGGCAGAAATGGACAAGGGGGAAACACTTCAGAGCTCAGGAGGACATGACACAGAGACCCAACGAGGATCTCAATGCTTCGAATCTGGCTGTATCCAGGGGTTTGGTGAAGATGTCTGCAAGCTGATTTTATGTACCAATATGTTGTAGAGCAATCGTTTTCGTCTCCACCAGATCACGAATGAAGTGGTGTCTGATATCAATATGCTTGGTCCTCGAATGTTGTACTGGGTTCTTGGAAATACTGATAGCACTCAGATTGTCACAGTACAAGACCATTTCATTTTGAGGCATCCGATACTCGGTGAGCATCTGCTTCATCCAGAGTAGTTGAGCACAACAACTCCCTGCGGCAATGTATTCTGCCTCAGCTGTGGAGAGGGAATACTGTTCTGCTTTCGACTGAACCAGGATATAAGGTTATTTCCCAAGAAGAAGCACCCTTCAGAAGTGCTCTTTCGATCTTCAATACATCCAGCCCAATCTGCATCACTGTGTCCTACCAGATTTGCATTTGTATACTTCAAGTACCACAGACCATAATTCAATGTTCCTGCTACATACCGAATGATCCTCTTTACTAGTTGGAAGTGGCTTTCCTTCGGGCTAGCTTGGAAACGGAGCACGCACTCCAATTGAGAAAGATATGTCTGGATGGCTAGCAGTTAGGTACAGAAGACTTCCAATCATACTTCGGTAGGTGGACTGATTTACTTCAATCCCAGCTACGTCTTTGCCAACCTTGATGTGAGTTGCCGCAGGAGTACGTTTGTGGCTGGCTTTATCAAGCTGAAACTTCTTCACTAGAAACCAAATGTAGCAACCACTAACTCCAAAACCATGAACAATTTCTAGCTTTGTTGAAACAATGTTCTTCGTATTAGTTGCACTTATCAAAGCAACATTGCTCGTTTCTTCAGAGTCTTCTTCACTGTCTTCGTCTCTCCAGTTTGCAGCAGGAGTCTTGTTCTTTTCATGAGCCTTGTGGAGGATCTCCCACGCATACTTGGCAATTTCACAGTCTGAGATCAGCCTGAAATTATTTGCGTCAACAGCGGCAAATATCGCGTTCAAGGTTTTGGAGTTACTGGTTGTTATAGTTTCAGCTTTAGCTATCCATGTCTCCTCTGGTTTCTCCCGTGTGACCACCCAGACACTACTGCTCTCCAAGTCTTCTCATACATCGCCTTTAGGAAAGCCTTCATTCTCGCATTCCAACAACTATAGTTTCCCTCTTCAAGTAGGGGCGGCCGACTTGTGCTTTGTCTCTCTTTCATCTTCACTTGAAGAACTCAGCAAGACGCTCAGGATCTTCACTCTGTGGTTCGAGTACCCGCTCTGATACCAATTGAAATTTCTTAGCGCCTCTGAGTTGCAGATTGTGTACAAGCAGTTACTACAGCACACTCTTGAACACCCAAATCAGATGCAGCAAGATAGAACGATGAACAATGGTTTGTTCACCCAGTTCGGCCAATCTGCCTACGTCTGGGAAGGGCTGAAGTCCAACCCTTAATTTACTAGCTTCTCAGGTCCACAGTACAACACGGTTGGTCGCACAACACCTAAGGTACCTGACCTAAACTAGTCACACAATCAAAACAAGCTCTGACTTGTGTATTGCACACCTACAGACTTGAAATAGTTCAGAATAGCTACAACTCTGATTCCACAGACTCAGCCTATTCTAATTAATTCAATGTTACCTGCAGATTGCTATAGCACCTGCTGTAGCACACAGCTGGTACCAAAACTGTCCACGTCACTCCAAGCCTTCTACTGAGCCGATCAAACCTCTCCACGAGCGCTGCACACTCTGGAATGCTCCTCCTCACTCAGTGACCACCTGTCACTAGCAAGACCTGGCCTTCTGCCAATTGCCTGAATACCTCCACTCGACAATTTCTTCGCGGCCTCCCTTGATCAACCAACAAGCAATCGCTGCTCTGAATTGGCTTCCCAGATCAAGCTATGATCAGACTCTGCAAGTCTTGATCACACTCTGCTTCAATCACCTCAGCTCTGCGCTCACGCTCTGCTCTCGGTGATGATCGAAGATCCTCTCGCATTTGAATTCTACTCTCACGGTATTCTGTGTACGCTCTCGTGTTTGCTCTCTTGTCTTCGATACCTTTGACACTCTGCCCGGCCTCCTTTAAATACGAACCCCCAGTTCCATCATTCAGTTTTTGGGAATTTCCTTCAAGCAGCAATATCTCCTAATTTGTAGGAGATTGATTTGATCTTCTACAAACAAATCTTCTCCTCCATCTGGGAATCTCCATTGGGATATTCTCTCTGAATATTTAGTAGCTCCTCCAAGATCTCAACAAGATCATATCTGGGCAGATTGTTCTTCGCGCCAATACTGCTGCTACAGCTCCTGCTGTAGCAACTGCTTGTTCACTTTGGCTGGATTTGCACAAGCTGCTATCTTCACACGTTTGCTGTAGCAGACTTTTATGCACCTTGTAGTAGTTTGTCATTGATGCCATATACCTTAACAATCTCCCCCCTTGGCATTTTTGACAAAATCTAAGGACCCTTCTGATCTTAGGCAATCCTCATCTTGTCTTCAGACTCCTTCTCTAGCAGCTTCCTCAGAATTCATCTCAAGTAAAGGACTCTACTGTCTCAAGCTATCCCTAGCCTGTCTTCTGGATTTTTTCTCAAGTAGTGTCTTTAGATAGCTTCTGCTATCGTCGGATGGTGTACCAACTTCTTGCTCGTTGTTGTTTTGTCAGTCTTTTGAAGAAGCTCCAGCTTCAATCTTCGCGGGATGTTGTAGCAACTTCTTGCGCTGGTTTTGTCAAGGATGCCATTACCTTAACAGTCTCGAAGCATGAACACATAAGTCTAATATCAATAAACCGACAGGATGAGGTAGAAAACTCAGCTAACGATTGAATCAACCTTAGGTAGTAGTGACCATGATGGTGGCCTGCAATCTTATTGAGCAAGTTGTCATTTTAGCTTGGAAGACTAGGACTTATTGATTTTGATCTCGTTTAATCGCGTAACGATAGTTGGTGATTAAACGAGCTAGAAATAATCGAGTATACGCCTTGATAAAGGGGACTCCTATTTTGGATGTATGTTTGAAGGGTAGAGGCACAACGACAATTGGTACTTACTCGGATACATACACGATCTATTCCCATCTTTTATTAGACATTGCATGTATGCTTCATTCATTATCTACTTAAGTGGTACATATAGGTGAAGTTGTGACCTTGGAATATTACCTTGGAATATTAGTATTTAGGTTACACACTTTATTATTCGAGTTAGAATAGCTAAATCGAGACGTCGTCTTACTTAGTGCACATGCTTTTTTTTGCTTCCTTGGGATTCGACTTAGCTTGCCCAATATATAAATTCTTTGACTACATTGATCCTCGAACTTGACATAAGAAGAGGTTAAAATCCAACATGTCAATATGGGCATGCTTGGAGATTGATGTTACACAAAATTTCCCTGATAAAGTATGGAACAATCTGCTTGATAATCATTGCTATTGGCAACGGATTTCTATTAAAGGTAAGTCACCGGTGAGTGTAGTAGCTCCTTTTAATCAAAAGCGGGTAGTTCAAATTACAATGAACTTTAATTTTATTTATCCCGGACCGAGCCTCCATTATATCAAAAACTGGATTTGTTGACATGCTAGAAGGTAAACGGTCATAGTTGGCCTATACTATCTTCCAAAGCACTATCTTCCAAAGCTAGGGACTTACTAACCGTTCCGATATTTTTCTATATATACAAGGGTGTTGGATGACAAAAGATCACGGTTGAATGATAATGCAATTGAAATGTGCATTTACCTAAAAGATTGGCTCAATGGTAAAAGAAGAGAACAAGATAGTCAAACAAATTTTGACTATGAAACTAGAAATGAATTAGAATAATAATTCATTGTTGTTGTCTTTTTTAGCATCTTTTATGGCCAATTGGCCCTAGGCTATGGTAAGGCTCAACTATTTATAAAGTTTCGGCTTAGAGTTTGTGTCGGGCTTTCGTCATTGGTGTGCAATTATCTTGAGCCAAGAAGTTTGGCTCCCATTTAAATGTGAGCGGGTTTTAAAAGAAAATAGTAATTGTTATTTTGTACTTAGATTCATTTTAATATTATTTTCTAATGTAATTAGATAAAAAAATTATATGTACATGTTTTCTAAACTCTAACCATAAATATTTTTATTATAAGAATATTCAACTCATGGGTCCAACTTGTGGGCTCAAACCATGGGTCAGCAATCAACTCGCTCGTGGCGGGCTGACTTATAAACTGCCGGTCAGACTGGATCTAAGTCTTTCTAATTGAACCCAACCTAGCCCAGCCCTAACCCGCATGAATTATGATATTTCGGCACAACCCGACTAGTGGACCGATCCACTTCCATCTCCACCGGTTGCAGATTGACCGAGATCCGACTTTTATTATATAATCCACGCGGCGAATCAGCCTGCTAATTAATGACCCCGGCCCAGCCACTTCCATCTTATCTTCACGTAAACTGGCTAATATGCAAGCTAAGCTGGATTCCAACTAAGAAAGACAAAATGCATCAAACAAATGCTTAGCCACCAATAAGTTAAGAGAACAACGGAGTTAATAAGATGAATATTTTAACATGATTTAATGGCATCAACCTTAGGATTTATGATGTCTTGAAAGGGATGGTCGAGTGGGTTTAGGGTTGAAATACTTAAGATGATATATACACAAGACTTTATGAGAGTGGGAAGAAGTGTTGGATATAACCCTCATGTTGTGTTGGATCAAAATTATACATCGTAAACAAATTAACTAAGATCAAACTCATACCAGAATAATTAGGCATGACTGATTACTGCAAAATAAAACGCACCTGATTCCATTGACCGAAAGTAACTTGCAGTACAAAAGCTGGGTTTGTGCTTCCAGTCTAACCTATGTCTCTTGGGTCAGTTTCTTTGAGAGTGAGTGTTGGATTCCTAAGATTTTGATGATAACAAACACTTAACTAATTAATTTAACTAGTGTGCAAGTAATATATTGACTTCATTAAATGCAACAAGGCGAATAGGAAAGAAGATATGCTGAAAATATTTGACGACAAATTATGAAGACAAATTCTCTAGCAAGATATCTGGATAGATCTTAAAGAATATCCTAAGAAGATTCGAAGATATTTGACGACAACTTTATGGGAAGTTGTCATTAAATCCAAATATATTATGAGATATTGTTGAACCCTTGTGTTTTGATGATGACAAACACTCAGCTAACAACGAGTAATGAGTGTGCAGGGGAAATCACAAAGTACGTGACTGAGTTCCACCTCGAGGAAGGCAAGAGGGAACTCATGCAGGGACATGATGGCGGTAAAGACTGCATGGCTGTAGAAACAAGGCGAGACGCAAATCAGAAAGAATCCAGCAAATATTCGAATATCCTTCAGGGATATTCGAATGCATCTAATACATATTATGGGATATGTATTAGATCTCCAAGATTATCTACTCATTTAAGTAAGGAAATGATTTGCTTTCCTTATTTTAAGTAAGGATATCTGATTGAGATTTGGATTGAGGCAGATTCGGAAACCTAAATGCTGGCGTACAAATCCAATGCATTAATCCAAGATAAGATATATCTGATTGAGATTTGGATTGAGGCAGATTTGAAAACCTAAATGCTGGCTTACAAATCCAGTGCATTAATCCAAGATATCTGGGAGATCACGCGCTGCTCTTTTATGTAACCAAGCTAAAGGTTGCGGAAGTATGAGAGACAAAGAACAAAAGTGTTAGAACTCTACAAGCGCGTAGAAAACTCGGGGATCTTGAACGGTTAAGTTCAAGACTGGAAGAAGAACTTTCTGAGAGCTAGATCGAGTCAAGGAGAGATAAAAGAACAACATATGCGTTAGAGGCGATAGGTCGTTCGTTTTGTACTTGACAAAAGATCTAAATAAAGCGACAATCCATCTTGCACAAATCCTTCTAGCGAATACTGGAAGGTAGTGGTGTTACTCAGTGCTTATTTGGCATTGAGGTTTCCTCTATAAATCGTGAGTATTCGCACTTCGCATTAATATTAAATTTCGTTGCTGTGATTGACTTACCCACTGTATTACCTCACGGGTAACTCGACCTGAACTTTCACTGCAATACATCTCGGGTAACCCAAAACTGAGTTACTCAAGAGGGAACATTGACTAACGATCCAACAATTGGTATCAGAGCAGAAAGCTCTAGATTTTGAAGTTAGCTTTGCAAGAAAATGGCCTCGAGCAGTTCAATCAGTGATTCCTTCTGGAAACCCCCTATGCTGAAGCCTAGAGAATATGATTGGTGGACTTAACAGATCGAAGCGCATATTTGCTCACTGGATGGACAATTATGGAGGGTAATTGAGCAAGGGCCGCTACCCATCAAGGACACTAAAGATCCAACTGAGGACAAAGAAAAAAAGGACTACAAAGATGAGGACTACAAGGCCTTGGAAAAGAACAATTGCGCTAAGAAAGTGCTTTATGTTGCTGTCTCTCCTGGAGATCTCAAGAAAGTTATGAAATACAAAACAGCCAAGGAAATCTGGGATGGATTGTGTAGTCTGTATGGAGGAAATGAGGATATCAAGAGAAATAGAATATTGGCTGCATCTAAGGACTATGAGAACGCCCTACAAGGAAAGACTGAATCTCTTGAAGATTTTCACACCCGCTTCCAAACGTAGGACAGATGGAGTTTTTGGGCGAGGAAATACCTGAGTGGAAAGTCACACACCAATTCCTCCAGGCATTGAACCCCAAATGGGATGGCGTGCCCTGTAGGCACAAAGTAACATAAAGAGCATCATCCTCGAGGAACTGGTGGCCAGACTACAGAGTCACGCGGGAATTGTTGAAAGAAAAATTGCTAGACGTGAACCTGACCGCTCGAAGTCCATTGCACTAAATATAGAAAGAGCATTTGACATAGCCCAAAATGACCAATCGGACGACGATGGAGAAGATGAAGAAACTGCTCTTATGACCAGAGCGTTCAGAATGGCTTCCCTCAGAGGGAACAGAGGTGCTCCCAAGTTCAAATCTGATCAGAGGCGTGGAAAACTGGACACCAAAGACTTAGTGTGTTACCACTGCCAAAGGAAAGGACATCGCTCCTCTGACTGCAAAAGTAAGAAAAGAGGAGAACCACCAGCTCAGAAAACCAAGCAAGCAATGCTGACCTTGTGGGGAGAATCAGATCCAGACAGCGATGAAGAGATACTGGCAAGGGAAGGCTGCTTGATGGCTAGGTCAGGGACCTCTGAGGTAAATCTTTCTGATGAATTTGATAATACTGAATACAATGACTCTGATTATAAAGAATGTAATAAGGGGATTGCTGAAGACAAATGACAAGCTGAAAAATACCATCGCAACCAAGAATGAGAAGATAGCTGAGGGGAAACAGAAGTTACAAGAACTGTCTGAAAATACCAAGAAGCTAAAAGAAGAAAGAATTTCACTCAAGAAAAAATGCATCACCTGTGAGAACAGCATCAGTGAGGTGCTAACGCTTCAGAACACAGTGGATCAACTTGAAACAGATAACAGGGAGCTACTTCAATCCTTACAGAATGCCAGAGGTAGTGAACAAGTGATAAAAGAGAAGCTGATCAAGGAGCTGATGGCTCTCAAGCTAGAGGAGGACAACAAAACCTTTGAGAGAAGGTTTATTCGATCAGGAATAAAATATTCAGAAGAAGAAGCTGCACTAAATTCAGTAACTGCCACACCTGGAGAGGAGCTGGGCACTAACTATAGCTCTCATGCAAAGGATCAAAGAGGGAAGTATCCAACTGAACAGTCTGTGCCCTTCAATGCAAAGAAAGCATATCATATTTGGAGGAAACAGAGCATGAGTCAGAATCCTCCTAAAGTTGATCTGATGGCCCGAAAGACTCACAAGTCAATACCAGCAGGCATCAGCAAGTATGTAGGTCTCAAGTGCCATCGCGTGTGCTGGCATTGTGGAATGAAGGGACATTATAAGAATGTTCGAAGTTGAAGGAGGTTGAGTCAAAGGTCCAACGGACTTATGGAAAGTGTGCTCCGAAGAAGGTCAAAACTCCCCCCGAGGGAACTCTGAGAAGGACAAAATGTGTTCCCTCACAGAGAACCCATCATAAATATACTCAACCTCGACACACTCAAACTCAGGGATGGGGAAACCACGAAATACCCCAAAGATTAAAATTGACATGTCTAATACTTCTTATATTCGTGCCATTTCTTCTAAGCCCAGCAAACCCAAGTTTGTTTGGGAATGAAAAAAATTAACATTTCCCCTGCAGTAAGAGCGATGAATGAGCCTTGGTACATAGACAGTGCATGCTCAAGACATATGACAGGAAATCAAGCCTGGTTCATCACTCTTCAAGAAATTTCTGGAGGACACATATTTTTCGGGAACAAGGGAAAAGGAAAGGTAGTCGGTACTGGGAAGGTAATTATTTCAGATAAGATTCACATTGAAAATGTAAGCTTAGTTGAGAACCTTCATTATAACCTTTTGAGTGCATCTCAATTATGTCTGGAAGGAAAAAACCAGGTTATCTTTAAGTCTGACGAATGTTCCTTGATATGTATAAGCACAGGAAAGATCATTCTGCGTGGAGTACGGCAGAATGAACTTCACATAGTAGACCCGTAGTTCATACCTGACGAGGAAGTCTATCTGTCAACCATTCAAGATGACACCCTACTGTGGCACAAAAGATTCGGACATGTCTGCCCAAAATTACTATCCAAACTCTACAGAAATGGCTTGGTGGATGGTCTAACCAAAGTGGAGAGCGAGATAGAGAAAGTCAGTGATGCATGCATAAGAGGAAAGCAAGCAAGAGTGTCCTTCAAATCCAAGCAGACCGTGAGCACAACTGCCCCTCTTTAGAAGATCCATAAGGGTCTCTATGGCCCGGTAAATATCCTAAGCAGAGGAGGTAACAAATACATCTTGGTCATTGTTGAAGATTACTCAAGATTCACATGGACATTGTTTTTGCCATCGTAAGACGAAACCTTCCCCGAATTTTTGGTCTGGTTAAGACAGATTGAAAAAAATTACAACGACATGTCACATCTGTTAGAACTGACAATGGAACCGAGTTCCGAAACTCGAGATTCATCTCTCTTTGCAGGAACAAGGGCATAAGTCATGGCTTTGCTCCGCCTGGAACCCCTAAGTAGAACGGAGTGGTGGAAAGACGAAACAGGATACTAGAATACATGTCGAGAGCAATGCTCATAGCCAGCTCTGCTCCAAAGAACTTCTGGACAGAGGCAGTGACCGCTGCAGCTCACATTTTGAATGGAGCCTCTCTGCGCCCCCTGTTAGGGAAGACACCCTACGAGCTACTCCTCGGAAGGAAGCCAAATGTATCTCATCTAAAGCTTTTCGGCTGCAGATGCTATGTTCTCTATAATGGAAAGGAAAACCTAGGAAAGTTTGATCTGAGGAGTGACGAGGGGATATTTGTTGGATACTCAACACACAACAAAGCTTATAAGGTGTACAACAACAGGCTAGGAAGGGTGGAGGAAAGCATACATGTAACCTTTGATGAAAATGTCACGGCAGATGATATCATAAAGTAACCAAACCTGGAATCCTTTCTGGAGGAAGACAAGCTTCAACTGTCTTGGAAAGACGATCACGATGACTTCACTGCCGAAGTGCCACACGAGGAAGCACCCGTTGTCATTCCTGCGAATGAAGCAGCCGACCCAACTTCACAAGTGCAAGAGGCTAGAGATGTACAATCTGAGGGGGAACAATTCGATCTCCCTCATGTGGAAGGACGAGCAGAGACACCCCAACAATCTCTAAACCCAGAACTGAGGGCCACCAGAAGTGGAAGACATGTTCATCAACCCACTCGATTAATGGATTACGAATGCTACTCCTCACATGAACAGGTACACAATACTCCACATGATATTTCACTAATAAGTAAATATGCTGCTTTTGTGTCTCTTGCAGAGCCTACAACCGTAAAGGAAGCACTAAAGGACCCTAATTGGGTGACTGCCATGCAAGACGAGTTGCATCAGTTTGAAAGAGATAAAGTATGGAGACTGGTTCCGAGACCTGAGAATCGTAAAATCATTGGGACATAGTGGGTCTTTCGAAACAAAATGGATGACAAAGGGGTGGTAGTGAGAAACAAAGCTCGTCTCGAGGTGAAAGGATACAATCAGCAAGAAGGGATCGACTATGACGAAACATTTTCCCCCGTAACAAGACTGGAGGCTATTAGATTGCTGATTGCCTACTCCACCTATCATGGCTTCACCTTACAACAGATGGATGTCAAGAGAGCATTCCTCAATGAGGAACTCAAGGAGGATGTAATATGTGAGCCAAACTACCGGTTTTGAAAACTCTAATTGTCCTGATCACGTATATATACAGAAAAAGTCATTTACGGTCTTAAGCAAGCACCTCGCGCATGGTACGAAAGGCTCTCACAATTCCTTCTATCTCACGGATATGTACGAGGAGAAGTGGACAAGACGTTGTTCCTCCTGAAGGAGGGCAAGGACACCTTGGTGGTTCAGGTATACATTGACGATATTATATTTGGCTCACCTAATGAGAACCTTGTCAGGAAATTCATCAAGCTAATGGAAAGCGAATTTGAGATCACTATGGTTGGGGAACTCAAGTTCTTTCTAGGATTACAAGTGGTGTAAGGAAAGGATGGGACTCGAGTACATCAGTAGAAATACTTGAGAGAGTTGCTGAAAAAGTATAAAATGGAGGATGCGAATCCCTATCATACACCAATGTCTCCTAATGACTCTCTCGGGAAGGACGAAAGCTCGCCGGCTGTAGACCCTACCCTCTACAGAGGGATGATCGGATCATTACTATATCTTACTGCGAGTAGACCTGACATTCTCTTTAGCGTATGCTTATCTGCCAGGTTTCAGAGTGAGCCAAGGGAGACACACGTCCGGGCAGTAAAATGAATACTGAGATACCTCAAAGGGGCAGACAATTTGTGTCAGTGGTATCCCCGAGGAGGTGACATGAACCTCATAGGGTATACAGATGCCGACTATGCTAGATGCAGACTTGATCGGAAATCCACATAAGGGACGACACAATTTCTAGGGCACTGCATCATATCTTGGGGCTCGAAGAAGCAGAATTCGGTTGCTCTCTCCACTACAGAGGCGGAGTATGTCGCTAGCACTGCATGTGGTGCTCAACTCCTTTGGTTAATGCAACGGCAAAGTGATTTTGGCTTTAAAATTGATTATTCTATTATTTTATGTGATAACAAAAGTGCCATTAGCATCTCTAAGGATCCGGTTCAATTTTCATGCACTAAACATATTGAAATTCGTTATCACTTTTTGCTTGACTGTATGGAGAAAGGGTTGATCAAAATAGAATACTGCCCCACTGGTGATCAAGTAGCAGATATTTTCACAAAAGCACTGCACCGGGACTGATGATGCAGTTTAGCAGTGTTTGATAAAATCAGCACAAGTGAACAAGCGGCTGCTTTAGCAGGAGCTGGTTTAAGAAGCTATAGCATGTGGTCTACAGTAGTTATTCGGATCTTAAGAAAAAGGGCTTGGCAGTTCATCAACGAGCATCAAGGGAGTTTCTAAATATTCAGCAGAAAACATTCCAGTGGAGATTCCCAGATGAAGAAGAAGATTTGTTTGTAGAAGATTAGATTTGCCAATTGATGTGCGCGCAAAGTGCATAGTATTTATGTGCATTCCCCTTTTAGTTCTTGTTCATTCCGTGATGTTATATAAGTCTTTTGATGCTTTTCGCGTGCGTTTCAGGTTTATATCGAGTAGTTGGAGTCATGCAGCAGCTTAGAAGAGCTTCGGACAAAATCCAGTCGATTGCGGGCGAAAGCGCAAAAGAATCATGATAATGAAGATTCGCCCGAGTCACATTGTGACTCGCCCGAGTCAATGTGACTCGGCCTGTACTAGTTGACTCGCCCGGATCAAAGCACTCGGGCAAATTGGAACTCTCTGGAAAGTTGACTCGCCCGAGTCAGTTCTGCCCGAGTCACGAAGCGCAAGACCGAGTCAAGAAGTGACTCGGCCAAATTCGAACCCTCTGGAAAGTTGACTCGCCCGAGTCAACTATTTGACTCGGTCAACGCTGGTCAACCGGCCGAATCACATAAAAGGTGTGACCGAATCAAAGGTGATTCGGCCAAGAGAAGTGATTCGCCCAGAGGTGCCCGAATCAGTTTAGCTCCACAAGACGTTTGACCGTATCAAAACAAAGACGTTTGACCGAATCAAAAGTGATTCGGCCAGGATAATTGATTCGCCCAAAACTCAAGACACCACTGAACAAAGGCTTCGACCGAATCACATGGACATTGACCGAATCAAGTGATTCGGTCACTTCGGTCACTTTGTGGAAAACTTCTAAGAGTATAAATAGAAGGAGTTAGAAGTAAAGAAAAGAGCTTGCTTTTTCTCTCAACCCTAGACGACAAGTTTCCACTTTTTGCAACCCTAGGCGACAAAAACTCAAGGAAGATCAAGCTTGATGGAAGATTGAAGCTTGGATTGAAGATTCTACATCATCCTCTTCTAAACCCTAGCTTTGTATTTACATTTATGCTTCCCTTAGTTGTCATGTTTTTGTACACACTCATTATGAGTGAGTAGTTACTTTTGTGGTTGGGGATTAAATGGATCCCCTAGGATTGGATATGATGTGGAACACTATTGTTGTTGCATTGAATGAAGTTTGGTTTGATCTTATTGTGCCCTATCTATGCATTCATTGTATGCACACCAAGTGTTTGACGAAATGCTTAAGTGAGTATGCTTGGTTAGAACCCCTAAGGAAGGAGCGAGAGTTGAACTTAGGATGTTTCATAGCTATCGTATGATCATAGATGGAGTGTTTGTGCGTGAGAGCGACATGCATTCTTGACATTAGGCTAAGTTTTGAGCGGATTTGAGTAACCGGCCAATAGACCGAGAGGGTGCGGTTATGGGACTCATATTCTACACAGTTCAATAGAATGAGAGTTTGAGAACCATGTCATTTATGTATCCTCTCCATTCTAGGGAAGGAGCGAGAGTTGAACCTAGAGCGGACGATGCATTAGCCTTACTTTTATCAACCAAATGTAGTTCATGCATGTGTTAGTGAGTTATTTCATTTCCTCATATCCTAGGAGAGAAGTTGTATCCCTAGTCACCCTTTTTATTCATTAAGTAGAACTCAAGAATATCATTTATCTTTAGTGCTTGCTAGAGATACCTCTATAGGAGGACATATTCCCCCCCAAAAACCGTAGACTTACGATAGTAGCATTGATTAGTTGTCAATTAGTCTAAGCTTTTCCCTTGGGTTCGATCCGAGGTCACTTGGTTATAAATATTGTTTGATATTTGCGTGACTAGAATAGCATTTCATTTTGCTTGCCTAAAACGCCAACGTCAAAATGGCGCCGTTGCCGGGGATCGAACCCGGGTCACCCGCGTGACAGGCGGGAATACATCCCACTCTCAACACCAATTTTGACGTTGGCGTTTTAGGCAAGCAAAATGAAATGCTATTCTAGTCACGCAAATATCAAACAATATTTATAACCAAGTGACCTCGGATCGAACCCAAGGGAAAAGCTTAGACTAATTGACAACTAATCAATGCTACTATCGTAAGTCTACGGTTTTTGGGGGGGAATATGTCCTCCTATAGAGGTATCTCTAGCAAGTACTAAAGATAAATGATATTCTTGAGTTCTACTTAATGAATAAAAAGGGTGACTAGGGATACAACTTCTCTCCTAGGATATGAGGAAATGAAATAACTCACTAACACATGCATGAACTACATTTGGTTGATAAAAGTAAGGCTAATGCATCGTCCGCTCTAGGTTCAACTCTCGCTCCTTCCCTAGAATGGAGAGGATACATAAATGACATGGTTCTCAAACTCTCTTTCTATTGAACTGTGTAGAATATGAGTCCCATAACCGCACCCTCTCGGTCTATTGGCCGGTTACTCAAATCCGCTCAAAACTTAGCCTAATGTCAAGAATGCATGTCGCTCTCACGCACAAACACTCCATCTATGATCATACGATAGCTATGAAACATCCTAAGTTCAACTCTCGCTCCTTCCTTAGGGGTTCTAACCAAGCATACTCACTTAAACATTTCGTCAAACACTTGGTGTGCATACAATGAATGCATAGCTAGGGCACAATAAGATCAAACAAAACTTCATTCAATGCAACAACAATAGTGTTCCACATCATATCCAATCCTAGGGGATCCATTTAATCCCCAACCACAAAAGTAACTACTCACTCATAATGAGTGTGTACAAAAACATGACAACTAAGGGAAGCATAAATGTAAATACAAAGCTAGGGTTTAGAAGAGGATGATGTAGAATCTTCAATCCAAGCTTCAATCTTCCATCAAGCTTGATCTTCCTTGAGTTTTTGTCGCCTAGGGTTGCAAAAAGTGGAAACTTGTCGTCTAGGGTTGAGAGAAAAAGCAAGCTCTTTTCTTTACTTGTAACTCCTTCTATTTATACTCTTAGAAGTTTTCCACAAAGTGACCGAAGTGACCGAATCACTTGATTCGGTCAATGTCCATGTGATTCGGTCGAAGCCTTTGTTCAGTGGTGTCTTGAGTTTTGGGCGAATCAATTATCCTGGCCGAATCACTTTTGATTCGGTCAAACGTCTTTGTTTTGATACGGTCAAACGTCTTGTGGAGCTAAACTGATTCGGGCACCTCTGGGCGAATCACTTCTCTTGGCCGAATCACCTTTGATTCGGTCACACCTTTTATGTGATTCGGCCGGTTGACCGAGTTGACCAGCGTTGATTGAGTCAAATAGTTGACTCGGGCGAGTCAACTTTCCAGAGGGTTCGAATTTGGCCGAGTCACTTCTTGACTCGGTCTTGCGCTTCGTGACTCGGGCAGAACTGACTCGGGCGAGTCAAATAGTTGACTCGGGCGAGTCAACTTTCCAGAGAGTTCCAATTTGCCCGAGTGCTTTGATCCGGGCGAGTCAACTAGTACAGGCCGAGTCACATTGACTCGGGCGAGTCACAATGTGACTCGGGCGAATCTTCATTATCATGATTCTTTTGCGCTTTCGCCCGCAATCGACTGGATTTTGTCCGAAGCTCTTCTAAGCTGCTACATGACTCCAACTACTCGATATAAACCTGAAACGCACGCGAAAAGCATCAAAAGACTTATATAACATCACGGAATGAACAAGAACTAAAAGGGGAATGCACATAAATACTATGCACTTTGCGCGCACATCAAAATACCCCACACTTAATTCTTGTTCGTCCCGAACAAATATGTGCATAAGTCAAGCGAGAGTTTTCAGAAAAGGAATACTCACAAATCCCAATTGCAATCATCATGAGAGTTTAAAGTCCAAATATAGCTAGCTAAGCAAGTAGTTCACTATCACCTCAAATTGGAATAGAGTTGTGCAAATTATTCACTTCACGCAAACTCTAAGGATCATTCACTTCAATGCGATAATAAATGTTCATAGAATCGATGTCAACCTAGCATTCGTCAAATTCAAATTCACGCTCAATTTCCTATGCAAGAAGTATGAGGATAAGCGTCGCTAGCACAAAAATTTTTGTCAAATCAATCACATATGCTTGCCAAGGGCAAGTCCATAAGCTCAAGACAATAAACTCGTTCTCAAGAATTAGGCTATACGTGATAAACCGCAAGAGAAGAGGAGTTTTGACAATGAACAATTTAGAATTTCCTCGTACAAATCTGGATGCTTAAGTAATAAATTACGAGGGTCATACCTTAGACGCTTCCTAAAAACTCAATGCAAAAGCTTTGCTCACACATATGCGAAAGAACTTGTGGAAAAGGCACAAAGTCAAGAATTAAGTGTGCCTATTTTTTTTTTTGCGTTTATACAAATGCTTTCGAGGGGGAAATTACCTTCCTAACCCTCGGCAAATGCAAAACCTTCAAAATATGATATGATAATTCTTTTTTTTTTCTTTCTCTTTCATGTGCCTTTTTCTTTTTCTTTTTTCTTTTTTTTTTCGCAATCATTTTGAAACACCCCACACTTAAGACTTGACAATGTGCCTAAATGTTATATGGTGGAGCATGAAGTGTGAGCAAAGCAAATGCAAAGGCTAAATAGGGACGCTAAAATCACCTAAAAGCAACCAAGAGCAAGCACAAGGTTTTTGTATGAAAACATTTTTTATTTTGTGCTCGCTAAACTCAACTTCATTTTTCATGCATGGAAAGAGCTTAAAAATGAATCGAACTAAGCTAGCCGAACATCGAATCATGTGAATAAAATCATCACAAAGAGGATCAATCGACTGAAAGATGCGATTCATGAATTTAAGGCACAACTCAATCCAAAACTTTTTTGATACTACTTAATTGCTTAGCAAACATTACTTCGTGTGATCAATACTTAAAGCTTGGATGAGAGCAATTATGTGAGTGTAATGTGCTCAAAGTGAGTGTGTAGCATAGAATCAAGTGGTAGAAAATCAAAGCAAAAGCGCAAAACACCCCACACTTAGAATTTTGCTTAGTCCCTAAGCAATATAAAGAACAAAGGATGGTAAAGAGAAAGTTGCGAAGGAACTTCTCTCGTGTGGAGGTAGCCTAATGCACATCCGTCCGTGTATGATGCTCTTGGCAGTTGCAATAAATCTGAAACTCACAAAAAAAAGGTCAGCGCAACACTTGAATTCCCATGTTTAAAACAGCTAGCTATGCAAGATATAATTAATCTTGAACATATAGCTAGGCATGAGGTTAGAAAACAAATGCGCGACAATGTATATGATGAGTTCACTTAGATATGTTTGTGTGCATCAAAAGTCATGAATTTTTGCATTAATGTGCTTGAGAAAGGTTTTGCACAATGGCAAATAAGAGGCAGAAATTTCCAAACTCAAGACAGTGCTGCTGAAGAGTGCCCGAATCACTTGATTCGGTGACGGCTAAGAATTGATTCGGTGACACCAGGGCGAATCACTTTTGTTCGGATAAGAGGTTGGCCGAATCAGGTGATTCGGACAAGGCAAAAATGATTGATTCGGCCAGTGTCCGAATCACTTTAGCTGGGATAGAGCTTTGCCCGAATCACACTTGATTCGAACAAGGCCAAAAGTGGTGATTCGGCCTGGGTGCCCGAATCAATTTACCTGGGCAGTTCAAAACAGTGTTTTTTAAAGAAAATCTGCCAGAGAAACATTCAAGTGCCACAACCAATTTTCATAGTCAAAATATCGCGGCGAAGCGCGTCAAATACAAATGGACAAGTCAAGCCGAATACATGTCAATTAAAATATCACAAGTCATGACACAAAATTGTAGCAAACTAAACCTCATTCCCTTGGTTGTCACTGCCAGCTCCAGGAGCTCCTTCAACATTGCCTCCATCCACTCTCCCTTCGAACATGGCTGAAACTGAGTCACTCGCAGCTGCGGTAGGCACAGCTGGCTGAGGTGGTGGCTGAGAGAAAGGAGCTGGAGGCGGTGGAAGGTCTGAAATACCCATGCTGGCTGCCATACGCACTATGACATTTCTTTGCCATGCAACAAAATCGAGGACAAGGGTGGATAATACCTCATGGGAGCGAATGAGCGTCGTGTGAGAATCTGAAAGCGAGTCCAAGCGTGCGCTCAACAATGCCAGGCCTTCGCGTGGGATGGGCTCACGCTCGACTGGAGGAATGGCAGCGGGAGAGGGTCTGAAACTCGGCATAGGCGCTGAGGTGTGGGCGGCTGGAGCGGCTGCTGCTGGCATGGGTGGCTCGCTGGCTTGCCTGGGTGGTGTCTCTATATCAGGGAGTCCATGCTCCTTTCGCTTCCTCTCTATCCTCTTCTCCAAGTGTTGTGGCACATCGGGTCGAGTAATCCAACGAAGCGTCTTAGGCTCTATCATGTGCATCTTTCGGAGAGTTTCCAGGTTCAGAATTTTCTTTGGCAAGATATCGCAGCGGTCTAAATTGAATCCCAGCCACTTCTCGAGAAGTGTAATAAATGTCCCGCCACCTAGAGCGCGCCCTTTGTACTCCTTTCTCTGATATGACTCAAACTGAACCGTCAGTGCATCTACAATGTTTACTGATCTGCCGCGAGAAATGAGGAGCATCAAGTCCAAGTCCGATGTATTCACGTACCTGCCCCCATCCTTGCGGCTGTGAATGGATGTAGCTATGATACGGTGAATCAGCCGCCAAACTGGGGAGGTAATCATCGTGGCTGGCTGAGGGGAGGTGAAGAAAATGTCCTTCGCGGCGAGGTCCACCCAGAAATGGTAGCGTTCGCGCTCTCTGAAATGCGGGGACTCACCAAGCTTAGTGCACCCAAAAGCTGTGCAAATATAAGCGCGGGCAGGGTAAAAGTCTGCCCGCCTAATTAGAAGGTCCAAGAACTGACAGTTTGGTCCCTCTTGCCATTGTGCATTCTACTACCCTCAATATCTTCCTTCGTCGCAGAAAATGATGCCATGAATTCCTTCACCATCCTCGGGTAAGTACCCGGATCATCCATCAAAATATAATGCATATCACTAGCACGAAGGTAATTACTGATTTCATCCATAACTTTAAGCTTGCTCAGTGCGGCATGATCAGGATAAATGGGAGCCAATACCTCATAATTCTCGTGCTGCGTCAATAAAGCTTGCATCTTGGCATCCGCAGCAAGGACTTCTCCAGTAA
Organism: Umbilicus rupestris; assembly: GCA_963678935.1. Taxonomy (NCBI): domain Eukaryota; kingdom Viridiplantae; phylum Streptophyta; class Magnoliopsida; order Saxifragales; family Crassulaceae; genus Umbilicus; species Umbilicus rupestris. The sequence goes on along the minus strand of OY787607.1, from coordinate 8,751,308 downwards.
GATAGCGGGGTCTCCTTGTCTCTGCTGCTCCGGAATGAGGGATAACTGCCAGCCTGGCTTGCGAGCGCGACGACTCTCCCACGGGTCTGAAATCGTCGGAAGAGGAGGATGAGGATGATGAACTGACTGGAGACGGTGGGGGAGAGGAGCGGATTATGATACCACCAGTAGCTCGCCTTGGCTTCGGTTTGGTTTTGGCTGGAGCTTTAGCTTTAGGTTTAGGTTTAGCAATGCCCTTACCCTTTTGAGCTGCTGTCAGCTTCTTGGCAGGCGGTGGTCGAGGTTTTCCTGTAGTCGTCAAGTTAGTCCTGGCCATTGTGAAGCTGGGGAAGGAGAAGGGTGACTCGGGGAGGCGGCGGTTGATTCGGGCGAAGAAGACTCGGAGAAGCTGTGGCTGAATGGGTGTCACGGAATGCGAACAACGGTTTAGGGTTAGCTCGGAGGGGGAGGGATTTAGGTGGGAAGGTCGGACGGAAGTGGTTTGGGGTCTGTGGTAGTCGGACGGAAGCGCTCGGGCGGAAAAAGGTTTAGGGCTCGGAGGAGAGTGAGCGAATAAAATGGATTCGCACGAATAAATCTCAAACTTCCAGCGAATTTGATTCGGGGACCTGCCCGAATCACCATTGATTCGCCCGAATCATTTACTCAGTGTGTCCTCGAGTGAGCAAATCAACTGATTCGGGTGAAGGCTTGGCCGAATCGATCTGGGTAGCTGCTTGACCGAATCAAGTGATGCGGGGAGACCGTCCATGATTCGCCCGAATCATTTACTCAGTGGCGAGTTATAAATTTTGGGTGCACGAATCAACTGATTCGGCCACTCATGAAAACTGATTCGGGCGAACCGACTGGTGGGAGTTAGCCAACTCTGCACAAAATTTTTCACTCAAATGCACCACATTCCTCAACCACTTTAAGACATCCAATATTCACTCAAAACACCCCACACTCAAATATTTTCACACATGAATAATCAAACCAAAAGGGGGTAATTTGAGTGCACTCAACCATAAAAAAAAAAACCCTAAAACCTCTACTTCCATATAGGCATGGCGCAACACAAAGTCAAAACATGATTCTACACTACAAACAAGTAGGAGCAAGAGCACAAATACTCACCAGCCTAGTTTAAAGTCTTGGCTAAGACGTAGCCGATTCCCTTCTTCATAAGAAACACACTTGAGAAGTCCTTTGCGAGGATCCCTTCTCAAATGGCATGCAATAATTAGGGAATTAGGTAGAATCATCAAGTTTGAAGTCTCCAAGCTCTAAGCTTTGCACTTCTCCATGGTAGGCTTTAATTCGATGGCCATTTACTTTGAAAGTTTCACCTTCTTTGTTTATCAATTCGAAGTGGCCATCTTCATATACTTTTTCAACTTTGAAAGGCCCCGACCATATTGATTTCAATTTTCCCGGGAATAATCTAAGTCTAGAGTTGAAAAGCAATACGCTATCCCCCTTTGAAAAAGTCCTCCTCCGAATTTTCTTGTCATGCCACAATTTGGATCTCTCCTTATAAATTCTTGAACTCTCATAAGAGTCGAGTCTAATCTCATCTAGTTCATGGAGTTGGAGGACTCTCTTTTCCATCGCCGTCTTCAAGACAAAATTTAACTTCTTGATTGCCCACATGGCCTTGTACTCCATTTCGACGGGGAGATGGCATGGCTTCCCATAGACTAAGCGGTATGGTGACATGCCAATCGGGGTCTTGAAAGCGGTGCGATATGCCCATAAAGCTTCTTCTAGCTTTGAAGACCAATCCTTCCTTGAGTTCCCCACCGTTTTTTCGAGAATAGCTTTTATCTCCCTATTAGAAACTTCAACTTGTCCACTAGTTTGAGGGTGATAAGGCGTCGCAATTTTGTGATAAACTCCATATTTTCGAAGCATCGCTTCGAATTGTCTTTCTTTGAAATGAGTATCATTATCACTAATCACGGTCCGAGGGGCTCCAAATCTTGGAAAGATGACCTTCTTGAATAACTTAATCACAACTTTGGCATCGCAAGAAGGTGAGGCAATGGCTTCCACCCATTTTGAGACATAGTCGACGGCGACTAAAATATACTTATTCCCATAAGAAGATGGGAATGGTCCCATGTAATCGATCCCCCATACGTCGAATATCTCAACCTCTAGAATACCCTTTTGGGGCATTTCATCTCTCTTAGAAATATTTCCGGTTCTTTGACACGCATCACAAGATTTCACGAACTCATATGCATCTTTGAACAAATTCGGCCAATAAAATCCGCTTTGAAGAATCTTTGCGGCCGTTTTAGAACTTGAGCCGTGCCCGCCATAAGGAGAAGAGTGACATCCTTCAAGAATACCTTGTTGGTCGCATTCCGCGACACATGATCTATAGAGTCCATCCGCGCAAAGCTTATATAGATAAGGCTCGTCCCAATAGTATCGGTTGATATCATGAAGGAATTTCTTCCTTTGATTATAATTTGCTCCCTCCGGTAGAATTCCACAAGCTAGGAAATTCACGAAGTCCGCATACCATGGAGCTCGCGCGGTCTCGATGCTCATCAAGTATTCCCCAATGAATGTGTCATTTACGGGAATCGTTATTGAATCTTCTTCTTTGGTTAGTTCGAGTCTTGACAAGTGATCCGCCACTACATTCTCTACTCCTTTCTTGTCTTTAATCTCTATATCAAATTCTTGCAATAGGAGTACCCAACGGATAAGTCTAGGTTTTGCTTCCTTCTTAGAAACCAAATACTTGATGGCGGCATGATCCGTGTAGACTATGGTTTTAGAACCAATCAAGTATTGCCTAAATTTTTCAAAGGCATAGACAATGGCTAGCATCTCTTTCTCCGTTGTTGAGTAGTTTGCTTGGGTAGTGTCAAGGGCCTTACTAATGTAATAGATTACGTGGAGGCGCTTATCGATTCGTTGACCCAAGACGGCTCCAATGGCGCTATCACTTGCATCGCACATCATTTCGAATGGTAAATCCCAATTCGGTGCTTGAATAATAGGTGCGGTCACCAAAGCTTGCTTCAACACTTCAAACGCCTCAAGACAAGGCTCATCAAAAATAAATTCCACCTCATTGCGTAGAAGATTTGTGAGGGGCTTTGCTATCTTTGAAAAATCCTTAATAAGTCTTCGATAAAAGCCCGCATGCCCGAGAAAACTTCTAATCCCTTTAATATCCCTTGGAGGTGGCAACTTTTCAATCACGTCGATTTTAGCTCTATCGACTTCGATCCCTCTCTTTGAAACACGATGTCCCAAAACTATGCCTTCTTTCACCATGAAATGGCATTTCTCCCAATTGAGGACTAAGTCCATCTCAATGCACCTAGCCAAAACACGTGAAAGATTTGTAAGACAATCATCAAAGGAATATCCATGCACCGAAAAATCATCCATAAACACTTCCATGGAATTTTCCAGAAATTCGGAAAATATGGACATCATGCATCTTTGAAAAGTACCCGGCGCATTCTCCTATATGCAAAAGTGCCATAGGGGCAAGTAAAAGTCGTCTTTTCTTGGTCATCGGGGTGGATGGGAATTTGGAAAAAACCACTATAACCATCTAGAAAGCAAAAATATTCATGTCCCGCTAATCTTTCTAGCATTTGATCAATAAAGGGAATTGGAAAATGATCTTTCTTGGTGGCTTTGTTTAATTTCCTATAGTCTATGCACATCCTCCACCCCGTGACCGTGCGCGTAGGGATCAATTCATTTTTATCATTCTCCACAACGGTGAGCCCGCCTTTCTTAGGCACCACATGAATTGGGCTCACCCACTCGGAGTCGGGGATCGAGTAAATTATTCCCGCATCTCTCAACTTTGTCACTTCTTTCAACACAACCTCACCAAGCTTAGGATTTAATCGCCTAAGAAATTCGCGACTAGGTTTCACATTCTCCTCAAGTCCTATCCTATGCATGCAAACCTTGGGGCTAATCCCTTTCAAATCATCAATAGAATGCCCAATAGCACCCTTATACAATTGCAAAACATGCATAAGCTTGGAGGTCTCACATTCATCAAGAGATGCTTCGATAATTACGGGTAGTGAATTGTTTGGTCCGAGGAATTCATACCTTAGATTCGGTGGAAGGGGTTTCAACCCCTCACCGAATTCCTTACCTTTTCTTGGCTCTTCTTCAATGGTGTCCTTATCGAGAATGTTACCGTCCTCAAGATTCATCAATGAGGCAAAAGATGGACTACCACTATCTTTTGTGAGCAACTCGTACTCAAAATTTGTCAATTCATCATGAGCATCAAAAACATCACAAGCATCATTTATTTCAAGCAAATGACAATCCATAGAACTACTAGGAGCATTTAAAACCTTTTTCAAGTAAAATTTAATTTTGTCGGTTCCCAAGTTTAGTTCTATAACTCCCTCTCCACAATTAATGACGGCTTTTACCGTATTCAAGAAAGGCCTTCCTAGTATGATAGGAATTTCACGATCCTCATCCATCTCAAGCACATAAAAGTCAACGGGAACATAAAATTTCCCTACTCTAATTGGAACATCCTCTAAAATACCCTTCGGTAACCTAGATGATCTATCCGCCAATCTAAGATTTATGGATGTAGGAGTGAGTTCACCCATGTCAAGTTTTTGAAACAAGGAAAATGGCATCAAAGAAATACTAGCTCCCAAAACACACAATGCACTATCTATGCAAAAATCACCAATAGCAATAGGAATAGAGAATGAACCATGATCATTTAGCTTCCTAGGCATGTTATGTTGAATAATAGCGCTACAATTAGCATCCAAAGCTACGTGATCAATTTCATGCATTTCTCTCCTATGCGATATAATATCTTTAAGAAATTTTGCATAAGTAGGCATTTGAGTTAGTACCTCTGTGAAGGGGAGAGTCACTTGGAGTTTGCTCAAGATATCCGCAAAGCGCTTGAAATGTGTGTCCTCCTTCTTCTTCTTCAATCTTTGTGGAAATGGAATGGGAGGCACATATGGAGCGGGCTCTTGAGCTTTTTCTTTTGTTCTCTTCTCAACCTTCTCTTGAGATGAAGGCCCTTCTTTCTCAACCTCAACGGTTGTGTTGGCAACTTTGGTCTTCGCTTGGGGCTCTTCTAAGACTCTTCCGCTCTTTAAGGTGATGGCATTTATGGTTTCGGAAGAGTTCACATCCGGTTGAGAAGGCAATTTCCCTTGATATTTTGAGGAAGAACTCGCTTGTTGAGCAATTTGTGTCTCAAGCATTTTGTTATGTGCTTGCAATTGGTCGAGTCTTTGAAGGATGAGTTGGTTATCCTTTTGTTGTTGAGCTTGAGTTGCGGCCAATTGAGCAACAATGGATAATAGGGATGGTTCCTCTTGGCTAGGCCTCTCGTCGTTTCTTTGGTAAGGAGCTTGTAATTGTTTCCTTGGTGGGAATCCCGGAGGTGTAGGCTTTGGCTCATTGTTGATGGGTGCTCTCCTCGGAAAGTTTGGGTCTTCATGGAACCTTACATGTTGAGGAGGGTTCCTTGGTTGGTAGGGAGGATTTCTCGGTTGATACCCACTTGATTGAGGTGGCACATAAGCTCTCTCTTGATTCCTCACAAGATAGTTAACATCTTCAAATTCATCCGCATGTTTGGCGGTGCAAGAATCTTCGTCATGCGACGGGTTAGCGCATATGCTACAAGCTTGCGGATGTTCTCTTCTCTTGTTCAAGTTCATGTTCCCAAGAGATTGTGCCAAGGAATTTACCGTCTTTGCAAGGGAGTTGAAATCTTCCTTTGTCACGGCTTTAGAGGTTTCCTCCTTGCTCTTTTTCTTCAAGTGGTTCCTTTCACCACTCCATTGATGCGAATTTCGTGCAATCTTTTCGATGATCTTGAAACCATCGGTAGCCGTTAAGTCCATCATCGCTCCATTACTCGCATGGTCCATATGGTTCCTTGCATCTTGGTCCATCCCATCGTAAAAGCTTTGCAATAATTGCCACTTGTTGAATCCATGATGAGGGCAATCTCTTTGAAGCTCTTTGAAGCGCTCATAAGCCTCATAGAAGGTTTCATCGTCCCGTTGAGTAAATTGGTTGATTCTATCCCGAATCTTCTTTGTCTTGGCGGGAGGGAAATATTGGATTAAAAAGGCTTGTGCTAGTCCCTCCCAAGTATTGAATGTATCCGGTTCATGACTCATCAACCAATCTTTAGATTTCCCGGAAAGTGAGAACGGAAAAACCTTCATATATACCCACTCTTGTTGGATGCCCGGCATTTTGTATGTGCGGCATAGCTCCGTAAATTGGGCCAAATGGGCATTTGGGTTCCCATATCCGTCAAATTGATGTGCAGCCACCATATGGAGGAGGGCGGATTTGATTTCAAACTCTTGGTCTTCTCCCCCCGGTAAGCAAATTGGGGAACCATAATGTCCAATGGTTGGGGCGATGTATGCCCCAACCGGTCTTTCTTCTTCCTCTTGCGGAAGAGGAGCATTTCCTTGCCTTCTAGGGATTTGTGGATCCATATTTCCCGGTTGTCCGGCTCGTGTAGGCGAAGGAGTATCCAAATGAGGAGTGTGAAGCTCGTTGGAATCGGAGGGATGAGAAGGTTGGCTTGTAGTTGAGGTAGAAGCTTGCTCTTGTACTCTCTTGCTCTTTGCTCTAGTTTGCATTCAAACACCTATGAAGCAATCAAAGAGAGCTTTTATAAGTGTGAACTTTAATAGAGACAAACAAGAATAGCACGCACGCAAGCAATTACGACAACTAAATAAAAGAAAAATAGAAAGTGAAGTAAACTAACTAAAAGTAATACTAATTAGCAATCTAGTCTAATGGCTAATCCCCGGCAAGGGCGCCATTTGACGTTGGCGTTTTAGGCAAGCAAAATGAAATGTTATTCTAGTCACGCAAATATCAAACAATATTTATAACCAAGTGACCTCGGATCGAACCCAAGGGAAAAGCTTAGACTAATTGACAACTAATCAATGCTACTATCGTAAGTCTACGGTTTTTGGGGGGGAATATGTCCTCCTATAGAGGTATCTCTAGCAAGCACTAAAGATAAATGATATTCTTGAGTTCTACTTAATGAATAAAAAGGGTGACTAGGGATACAACTTCTCTCCTAGGATATGAGGAAATGAAATAACTCACTAACACATGCATGAACTACATTTGGTTGATAAAAGTAAGGCTAATGCATCGTCCGCTCTAGGTTCAACTCTCGCTCCTTCCCTAGAATGGAGAGGATACATAAATGACATGGTTCTCAAACTCTCATTCTATTGAACCGTGTAGAATATGAGTCCCATAACCGCACCCTCTCGGTCTATTGGCCGGTTACTCAAATCCGCTCAAAACTTAGCCTAATGTCAAGAATGCATGTCGCTCTCACGCACAAACACTCCATCTATGATCATACGATAGCTATGAAACATCCTAAGTACAACTCTCGCTCCTTTCTTAGGGGTTCTAATCAAGCATACTCACTTAAGCATTTCGTCAAACACTTGGTGTGCATACAATGAATGCATAGCTAGGGCACAATAAGATCAAACCAAACTTCATTCAATGCAACAACAATAGTGTTCCACATTATATCCAATCCTAGGGGATCCATTTAATCCCCAACCACAAAAGTAACTACTCACTCATAATGAGTGTGTACAAAAACATGACAACTAAGGGAAGCATAAATGTAAATACAAAGCTAGGGTTTAGAAGAGGATGATGTAGAATCTTCAATCCAAGCTTCAATCTTCCATCAAGCTTGATCTTCCTTGAGTTTTTGTCGCCTAGGGTTGCAAAAAGTGGAAACTTATCGTCTAGGGTTGAGAGAAAAAGCAAGCTCTTTTCTTTACTTCTAACTCCTTCTATTTATACTCTTAGAAGTTTTCCACAAAGTGACCGAAGTGACCTAATCACTTGATTCGGTCAATGTCCATGTGATTCGGTCGAAGCCTTTGTTCAGTGGTGTCTTGAGTTTTGGGCGAATCAATTATCCTGGCCGAATCACTTTTGATTCGGTCAAACGTCTTTGTTTTGATACGGTCAAACGTCTTGTGGAGCTAAACTGATTCGGGCACCTCTGGGCGAATCACTTCTCTTGGCCGAATCACCTTTGATTCGGTCACACCTTTTATGTGATTCGGCCGGTTGACCGAGTTGACCAGCGTTGATTGAGTCAAATAGTTGACTCGGGCGAGTCAACTTTCCAGAGGGTTCGAATTTGGCCGAGTCACTTCTTGACTCGGTCTTGCGCTTCGTGACTCGGGCAGAACTGACTCGGGCGAGTCAACTTTCCAGAGAGTTCCAATTTGCCCGAGTGCTTTGATCCGGGCGAGTCAACTACTACAGGCCGAGTCACATTGACTCGGGCGAGTCACAATGTGACTCGGGCGAATCTTCATTATCATGATTCTTTTGCGCTTTCGCCCGCAATCGACTGGATTTTGTCCGAAGCTCTTCTAAGCTGCTGCATGACTCCAACTACTCGATATAAACCTGAAACGCACGCGAAAAGCATCAAAAGACTTATATAACATCACGGAATGAACAAGAACTAAAAGGGGAATGCACATAAATACTATGCACTTTGCGCGCACATCACCAATCAAATCTAATCTCCTACAAATTAGGAGTTATTGCTCTTTGGAGGAAATTGTTAAAAATGTGAATGATGGAACTGGGTGTTCCTATTTAAAGGAGGCCCTTCAGAGAGTTCAAGGTGATCAAAGTGAAGAGAGCAAACACGAGAGCATACACAGAATACCGAGAGGGTAGTTTGGTGTGCAAGAAGATCTTCGATCATCACCGAGAGCAGAGCGTGAGCGCAGAGCTAAGGTGACTGAACTAGGGAGTGATCACGACTCTCAGAGTCTGATCTAAGCTTGATCTGGAAGCCAATTCGGAGCAGCAAGTGCTTGTTGGTTGATCAAGGGAAGCCGCGGAAGAATTGGAGCGCTCATGGAATTGTTCGATCGGCTCAGCGGAAGGCTTTGGAGCGACACGGACAGATAGTGCATCAGCTGTGCTACAGCGGATGCTATAGCAAACCTGCAGCGACTGGGTAGTAATTAGAATAGGCTGAGTTCGTGGAGACAGTAGCTATTCTAGATTGATATCAGTGTAGGTTGTGTAGACACAAGTCAGAGCCTGTTCTGATTGTGAGCTAGGTTCCACTTAAGGTTAAGTAGCATAGGTTGCGTGGAGATTGTAATCGAGTGTACTTTGAGACCTTCGAGATTAGTGGATTGAGGACAGAAGTACAGTCCTCCCCAGACGTAGGCAGTTGGCCAAAATGGGTGAACAAATCAGTATTCCTTGACGTGTCTAGTTACAGATTCTGGTGAACAAGCGTGTGTTGTAGCAACTGCTTGTTCACAATCTGCATCTTCGAGGTGCTGCGAATTTCAATTAGTATCAGAGCCGGAGCTCAACTTACAGAGTCAAGATCTTGTGCACCTAGCTGACAAGAACAAGACAATGAAGGAAGGACAAAGCACAAGCCGTCCTCCACTAGTAGAAGAAAGCAACTATGGCTACTGGAAGGCTAGGATGAAGGTGTTTCTCAAGGCTATTGATGAGAAAGTGTGGAAAGCTGTGGTGACAGAGTGGGCTCCTCCCAAAACCACTCATGATAAAGTAGTCACTCAGAAGAAACCTGAAGAGCAGTGGACTGCAGAAGAGGATGCTGCAGCAAATGGTAATTCAAAAGCCTTGAATGCAATCTTTGTTGCTGTGGATGCCAACAACTTCAGATGAATCTCCAATTGTGACATTGCAAAACAAGCTTGGGAGATCTTGGAAGTTGCTCATGAGGGAACTGACAAAGTGAAGATATCCAGAATGCATATGATTAATTCACAGTTTGAAGGTCTGAAAATGCAGGAGGAGGAGACCATCACAGAATTCAATGCCAAGCTGTGTGACCTGTCTAATGAAGCCCATGCTCTTGGAGAACCCATCCCTGAAGAAAAGTTAATTAGAAAGGTCCTCAAATTATTGCCATCCAATGAAGGTGACAACCATTGAAGAAGCTTAAAATGTCCGGGACATGAGGCTAGAAGAATTAATTGGATCTCTCAAGCAGTTTGAGATGAAGCTAGTCAAAGAAGATGCTCCCTTCAAAAGCAAAAATGTTGGCTTGAAAGCTGAGACATAAGAAAAGAAGACCTCAGCTGATGATCAACTGAGCTTGCTGGTAAAAAATCTGGGAAAGTTATTAAAAAACATGGAATCAAGGTCTGGTCAGACCTTAAAAACTGGAAAACAGTCCAGACCAGGTGGAGGAAATCAGAGAAAAGCCAAAGAACCAGCTGAAGAGGAAGAAGATAAGAAAGAAAGAAGGAAAGGTATCCAGTGCTGGAATTGTGAGGGATATGGTCATCAAAAGGCTGACTGCACCAGCAAACTATTGTCTAACTCAGATCAGAAAAACAACAACTCTATGTCAACAAACTGGAGTGAAGAGGGTACTGATCTCAGTGGAGATGAATGTCACATGGCCAGGTCCAGATGCACTCGAAAAGTGGTAAGAAAGAGGTATAGAAATATGAGCAAGGATCTGCTACAGCAACCGCTGCATCATCTCCGCACCACTGGAAGAGAGACCTTTCGCAGATATCAAAGGTGTTACAAATGTGGTCAAAGTGGACACATTAAGAGAAACTGTCCCTTCACCTCGACTCGTCAGAATCTCCCTAAGATCTCTCGTCAGCAGAAAAGATCCAAGATGATACACATTGCCTTGGTTAGCACAGCTAGAGGAGCTCATAAAGAAAGCTGGTACTATGACAGTGGATGCTCAGGGCACATGACTGAGAAAGATCCTACCTCAAGAATGTTAAACCCGTCTCAAAGCAACATGTTACGTTTGGAAATGGGCTGAAAGGGAGAATTTTGGGAAAGGGGACCCTGGCTGTCACAGGACTACCTCCTCTGGAAAATGTCATGCTAGTGGAAGGATTAAAGGCAAATCTCTTAAGCATCAACCAGCTCTGTGACGGGACTCACCAGGTAAAATTCACTCAAAATTCTTGTCAAGTCTACAACAATCTGGGACATGGATCCAGATCAAAGAACAACTGCTATCTTCTCAAAGTTGGCAAAGCTCAATCCTTATCAGCATGCTTGATGACCAGCACAGAAGAAATGAATCTGTGGCACAGGAGGATGGGTCACATCAACCTAAGAACTCTGAAGAAGATTGCAGCAGATGGGTTAGTCAGGGGCATTCCAGAAATCAAAGGTGAAGTCAGATCTATTTGTGGAGAGTGCCAAATAGGAAAGCAGAAAAAAGCTTCTCTCCCCAAAACAACCATCATCAACACTATCAGACCTCTACAACTGCTACACATGGACTTACTGGGACCAATGGAGGTAGAGAGCCTTGTAAGGAAGAGGTATGCTTTTGTGTGTGTGGATGATTATACAAGATTTACCTGGATTGATTTTATCAGGAAAAAATCAGACACAGGGGGAGCTATAGCAACCCTGATCTCTCGTCTTGAGCAACAAAAGAATCTCAGAACCTCATCTATAAAGAGTGATCATGCAAGAGAATTTGAGAATGAATCTGTTGACAAATTCTGCAATGACCGGGGGATTACCCATCAATACTCCTCACCAATCACCCCTCAGCAAAATGGTGTTGTGGAGCGCAAGAATCGAACCATCCAAGAAATGCCCAAGTTATGATTCATGCCAAGAAAATTCCTCTGCGCTTTTGGGCTGAAGCAATGAATACTGCTTGCTACATCATCAACCGAGTCACCATTCGAAAAGGGACAAATCAAACATGCTATGAGCTCTAGAATCAGAAGAAGCCTACGGTGAAATACTTTCACATTTTTGGAAGCGACTGCTACATTTTGAGAGACCGTGAATATCGAAGAAAGGTCGATCCCAAGAGTGACCATGGAATAAATATTCTTGGGTTACTCAGTCAACAGCCGTGCCTATCGTGTTTATAATGAAAGAACTGGTACAGTGATGGAATCCATCAACGTTTTCATTAATGACATGGAAGGGGAAAACTCCACAAGTCCTAAAGATGATGACTCTGACTCAGAAGGAGGCACAAGTAATCATGACAGAAGTCAACAAGAAGTGGTGCAAGAAAATGCTAAAGCAGATACTGAAGCAGAAAGTCCTGATCAACAAACAGACAACTCAGTGACTGAGCCAGATAACAGAGAACCTCTCCCATCATCAAGACAACCTCGAAAGAAGATACAGAGAAATCATCCACTGGACAATGTAATTGGAAATCCTACACAAGGGAGAAGAACCAGCAGCTCATCTCTCTTCAGCTCCTGTTACTCGATCTACAATTCCTGCTTCATATCTCTCACAGAGGCAAGGAACATCAAAGAAGCAATGAGCGATGAATATTGGTTGTTGGCTATGCAGGAAGAGCTGGTAGAGTTCGAAAGACATGATGTGTGGGACCTTGTGCCCAGACCTAAAGGGACAAACATCACAAGGACCAAGTGAATCTTTAAAAACAAGTCAAATGAAAAAGGAAACATTACAAGGAACAAGGCCAGACTCTTTGCTCAAGGGTACACTCAGATTGAGGGAGTGGATTTTGAAGAAACATTCTGGCTTTGTCGTGTCATCTTGGCTTCAAACTCTACCAAATGGATGTCAATAGTGCCTTCTTGAATGGGGATCTATCAGAAGAAGTATATGTGGCTCAGCCAAAGGGATTTGAAGACCCTCATTATCCCCATCATGTTTACAAGCTGAAGAAAGCCCTGTATGGGCTTAAGCAAGCTCCAAGAGCCTGGTATGAGAGATTAACCATCTACCTGGAGAAACATGGTTATGAACGAGGAGGAACCGACAAAGCTCTCTTTGTAAAAAGAACAAAGTCAGATCTCGTCATTGCTCAAATTTATGTGGATGACATTGTGTTTGGCTCCAGGTCACAACAGTTGGTGAAGCAGCTTGTGAAGCAGATAAAACAAGAATTCAAAATGAGCATGGTGGGTGAACTGTCCTATTCTCTGCGTCTTGAAGTAGCTCAGAAAGATGTACGGATATTCATATCACAGACCAAATATAGCATGAATCTAGTGAAGAAGTTTCAACTTGATAAAGCCAGCCACAAACGCACTCCTGGCAACTCACATCAAGGTTCGCAAAGACGTAGCTGGGGTTGAAGTAAATCAGTCCACCTACCGAAGTATGATTGGGAGTCTTCTGTACCTAACTGCTAGCCGTCCAGACATATCTTTCTCAGTTGGAGTATGTGCTCGTTTTCAAGCTAGCCCAAAGGAAAGTCACTTCCAACTAGTAAAGAGGATCATTCGGTATGTAGGAGGAACAGTGCATTATGGTCTGTGGTACTCGAAGGATACAAATGCAAATCTGGTAGGATACAGTGATGCAGACTGGGCTGGGTGTATTGAAGATCAAAAGAGCACTTCTGGAGGGTGCTTCTTCTTGGGGAATAATCGTGTGTCCTGATTCATTCGAAAGCAGAACAGGATTTCCCTCTCTACAGCTGAGGCAGAATACATTGCGGCAGGTAGTTGTTTTGCTCAACTGCTCTAGATGAAGCAGATGCTCATCGAGTATGGGATGCCTCAAAATGAAATGGTCTTGTACTGTGACAATCTGAGTGCTATCAACATTTCCAAAATCCCAGTACAACATTCGAGGACCAAGCATATTGATATCAGACACCACTTCATTCATGATCTGGTGGAGAAGAAAACGATTGCTCTACGGCACATTGGTACAGAAAGTCAGCTTGCAGACATCTTCACCAAGCCCTTGGATGCAGCCAGATTCAAAGCACTGAGATCTGCGTTGGGTCTCTGTGTCATGTTCGCCTGAACTCTAAAGTGATTCCCCCTTGTCCATTTGTGCCAAAAAGGGGGAGAAGTAAATGATGAACATATGAACTGAACTCTACTCTTAGATGCTTTTTTGCCCTACGTGGTTTAACTGAGGCCGAGTGTGGCCACATCTTACTCTTACTTTGAAACTGTTATCAAGTAATTTTATATTTTTTTCTTCGTGGAAGACTTCATCTGTGCCCAAGGGTTTTGTCAAAATGCCAAGAGGGAGATTGATGATGTAGTATGGCAGTGTTTGACAAAACCAGCATAAGTGAACAAGCGGCTGCTTTAGCAGGAGCTGGTTTAGGAAGCTGTAGCATATGGTCTACAATAGTTATTCGGATCTTCAGAAAAAGGGGTTGGCAGTTCATCAACGAGCATCAAGGGAGTTTCTAAATATTCAACAGAGAATATTCCAATGGAGATTCCCAGATGAAGAAGAAGATTTGTTTGTAGAAGATTAGATTTGCCAATCAAATCTAATCTCCTACAAATTAGAAGATATTACTCTTTCGATGAAATTGCTAAAAATGTGAATGATGGAACTGGGTGTTCCTATTTAAAGGAGGCCCTTCAGAGAGTTGAATGTGATCGAAGTGAAGAGAGCAAACACGAGAGCATACACTGAGTACCGAGAGAGTAGTTTGGTGTGCGAAAAGATCTTCGATCATCACCGAGAGCAGAGCGTGAGAGCAGAGCTAAGGTGACTAAAGCAGAGAGTGATCAGGACTTTCAGAGTCTGATCTAAGCTTGATCTGGAAGCCAATTCGGACCAGCAAGTGGTTGTTGGTTGATCAAGGAAAGCCGCGGAAGAACTGACGAGTGGGCGACTCGGTCAAGTGTCTGGATGACCGTTCTCGCTAGTGACTAGAGGTGACTGAGTCAGGGGGAGTATTCCAGATTGTGCAATGCTCGTGGAATTGTTGGATCGGCTCAGCGGAAGGCTTTGGAACGACACAGACAGATAGTGCATCAGCTGTGTGCTACAGCAGATGCTATAGCAAACCTGCAGCGACTGGGTATTAATTAGAATAGGCTGAGTTTGTGGAGACAGTAGCTATTCTAGATTGATATCATTGTAGGTTGTGTAGACACAAGTCAGAGCCTGTTCTGATTGTGAGCTAGGTTCCATTTGAGGTTGAGTAGCATAGGTTGCGTGGAGATTGTAACGGAGTGTACTTTGAGACCTTCGAGATTAGTGGATTGAGGACTGGAGTACAATCCTCCCCAGACGTAGACAGTTGGCCGAACTTGGTGAACAAATCAATATTCCTTGACGTGTCTTGTTGGATCAGATTCTGGTGAATAAGCGTGTGCTGTAGCAACTGCTTGTTCACAATCTGCATCTCAGAGGTGCTGCGAATTTCAGGGACTCCTTCGAAAAACAGCGCGTGGAACTAGGTATGATTTCCCTTAACTAGGTATGCATCTACTGTTGAAATTTCTTCAATGATTGGCTAGATTCGAGCATGACTAGACATGACATAAACCTAAGCACAAAAACTCACTTTGTTTTCCTCAATACCAAGGCTACCAACATTACTTATCACTTTATAGTTGAGGTATCAGAAAATGTCAGGGTACACTTGAAATGCACCGCAAGTTTTTTTTCAGACCATAAGAAAGGACTCCACTAATTTGCTCCCACATCATGAAAGCCAAGGAGTCCTTCAAAACCAACCCAAGCCGACTTATGCTAGATGCTCCTAACAGCCCTTGCTCTATTATGGAGTTTCCTAGCATAAGATACGTCAGTAATATTTTATATGTTATGATTGTGTTTTTGTACGATACTCACTGAACCACTCGGGTTACCCACCGTATCACCCCAACATCTTGACTAATCATGAGACTTGTACCAACTATGAAAGGGAGCCTTAATCGCATTAGTTGTACCAGCCTCAATCATGAGACTTGGACCAACCTTGGGGTTATCTATACCAGCCATACTACAAGAACTTATCGCATGTATGTGTTTTAATTGCCCCGGTGAAGAGCACCCATTGATCTCCTTCAACTCTCTCTCCTCAAAAGATAAACCATCTTATTGGACCAGATTCACTCGGCCAGTCATAATTATCGAAATCTCTATTGGCAAGTGGAGCGATTTGTGGGATTTGACAAGCAAAAGATACTGGGGTTGATAGATCTCTGGGATTTGATATAGGAAATATGTTGAGCTTCCAAACTGGGGAACGGGGTTCATCATTTAAGAGGGCCAACAGAGACATCACCTCAGCATTTCTCTCCACTCCCAGACGAAACCCTAACTCCTAAAATGGCTTCCTCATCAAACCTGTCCGCCTCTGCCCTAGTCTCCCTCGTTGAAAAATTGAAAGCTCCAGGATGGTCTGATGAGGAAATCTTCTTGGCCAGCGCATCTCAAGCCCAATCTGTGACGCATTCGTCCGATGGAGAGTCCGACTGCGAGATTGTCGGAGACAAACAAAACCTCCCCTCCGCCTCATCCTGCCGAAGGACCCGATCAGCCGCAGCCACCACAACTCCAAAGAAAAGGAAACTCCCCCCGACATCCAAAAAGGTATTGACGAGTGGAAGAACTCGGTCAAGTGACTGGACGGCAAAACTCACTAGTGGCTGGAGGTCACTGAGTGAGGGTGAGTGCTCCAGAGCGTCCAGTGCTCGTGGAGAGGTTTGATCGGCTCAGCAGAAGGCTTGGAGCGACGCAGACAGTTTAGGCACCAGCTGTGTGCTACAGTAGATGCTATAGCAACCTGCAGGTGACATGAAGTTAATTATAATAGACTGAGTTTGTGGGACTGAGTTGTTGATATTCTGAATTATTTCAAGTCTGTAGGTGTGATATACACAAGTCAGAGCCTGTTCTGATTGTGTGACTAGGTTAGGTCAAGTAGCATAAGTTGCGTTGAGTCGAATAGTGTTGTACTGTGGACCTGGGAAACTAGTGGATTAAGGGTTAAAATTCAGCCCTTCCCAGACGTAGGCATATTGGCCGAACTAGGTGAACAAACCTTTGTTCCTTGCTGCATCAGATTTGGGTGTTCAAGAGTGTGTTGTAGCAACTGCTTGTTCATCATATGCAACTCAGAGGTGCTACTAATTTCAATTGGTATCAGAGCCGGAGCTCAACATACAGAGTCAAGATCATATGCACCTAGCTGAGAAGAGCAAGACAATGAAGGAAGGACAAAGCACAAGCCGCCCTCCACTGCTAGAAGAAAGCAACTATGGCTATTGGAAGGCTAGGATGAAGGCTATTGATGAGAAAGTGTGGAAAGCTGTGGTGATCGAGTGGGCTCCTCCTAAAACCACTGATGATAAAAGAGTCACTCGGAAGAAACCTGAAGAGCAGTGGACTGCAGAAGAGGATGCTGCAGCAAATGGCAATTCAAAAGCCCTGAATGCAATCTTTGCTGCTGTGGATGCCAACAACTTCAGATTAATCTTCAATTGTGACATTGTAAAACAAGCTTGGGAGATCTTGGAAGTTGCTCATGAGGGAACTGACAAAGTGAAGATATCCAGAATGCAGATGATTACTTCACAGTTTGAAGGTCTGAAAATGCAAGAGGAGGAAACAGTCACAGAATTCAATGCCAAGCTGTGTGACCTGTCAAATGAAGCCCATTCTCTTGGAGAACCTATCCCTAAAGAAAGCTATTTAGGAAGGTCCTCAGATCATTACCATCTAAATTTGACATAAAAGTGACAGCCATTAAAGAAGCTCAGAATGTCCGGGACATGAGGCTGAAAGAATTAGTTAGATCTCTCAAGCAGTTTTAGATGAAGCTAGTCAAAGAAGATGCTCCCCCCAAAAGCAAAAATGTTGAATTGAAAGCTGAAACAGAAGAGAAGAAGCCCTCAGCTGATGGTCAACTGAGTTTACTCGTAAAAAATCTGGGGAAGTTCTTGAAAAACATGGAAACAAGGTCCGGTCAGACCTCAACCTCTCGAAGACAATCCAGAAGAGGTGGAGAAAATCAGAAAAAAAAAAACCAAAGAACTAACTGAAGAGGAAGAAGAAAAGAAAGAAAGAAGGAAAGGCATTCAGTGCTGGAACTATGAAGGATATGGATATACAGGTGAGGAAACAGAGTGTCCTAGCAAGTAGATCAAGGGTGATGACAAGAAAGACAACAACTCGCTAACTGCAAAATGGAGTGACTCTGAGGAAAGTGATGAAGAAAAATTTATTGTGTTAGCCAGTGTATCCTCTTATGATTTTGAAGAAGCAACAAATGAGTTCAATTATGGGATTGATGTGTCAGACAGCGAAGATGAGGATGACTCCACACACAACATGTTAGAAAGTCTGGGAGACATCCTTCAACAATGTGAGGATGCCCTGAAGGTAAATCAAGAATTAAAGGATACAGTCAATTAACTGGAAGAAGAATGGGAGGTGCTGCTTGAAAAATTTTCATCACTCAGTAGACCTGCAAACCTACTAAAGAAAGAAGAGTCAGCTACCAAAGACACTGCTGGTAGCACTCCTTTCACTACTGAACCAAAAAAAAATATACTGGATGAAATCCTTTCTTATCAAAGATTTGGAGGAGGAAGAATGGGCCTGGGATATACAGGTGAGGAAACCACTGGTAGAACAGTCTTTGTTAAGCCTATTGAAATAGAGAATATCGAGGATTGTGAAGAAAAAAGTAAGCTCAGCTAGAAGCTGATGACAGAAGAATTGACTGTCAACCTTAACCAGGAGGTGCTTCAGCAACCGCTGTATCTACCCTTTGTATGAAATGCAAGTCCTCGTAGAAGTAGAAGTAATCCACAGGCCTGTGGAAAAGGAAAACGTACTCAAAGAAAATATTTTAGCCTGAAGAACCCTCAGATACGTAGAAGGATTAGCAGAGACGATTTCAGGAAAAGGAAATCGAAGTTCAACAACCACTGTCAGATGTTCTTCATCTCGGCTTATCATGGAGATCTTCGTCAACGATCAAAACTCCAATGGAGAGTTAGAATAATGGAGAAACCAGCACACTAGAATGGAGCGAGCAAAGGAGTGTCACAAGAAATGCAGGTGTGGCTACCCAAAGGTCACAAACTGAAAAACAAGAGAGTTGACTGTCAGAAGCTGTGGAAACAGAGACCGACTCAAGTATGGATGAAGAAATGACCAGCTGACTCTGACAAGGAATCACCAGACAATGGAGGTAGCATCAGCAAGTAAGTGATGTATTCCCGTGATGCTATAACAACCAGAGCCTGAAGAAGCTTGTTTAAAACACTTGGTTGCTAGAGACAGAAGAAGTCACAAGCAGAGCACGTGCTTCTGGAAAAGAAAGAAAAACAGCGGGTAAAATCAAATTTCTAGGGCACATTCGGGTGAAGTTTTTCCGAAATCGCACGCAGATCAAATCCTCCCCTGCTCGAACTCCTTCTGCAAACTACTAACAATGGTGAAGACTCGTGGACTGAAGAAGAGCCTGGCAGCAGCACGACAAGGAAGAACTAAAAGGAGGTCTAAGTCTCGTAATGAAGCGCCTGCTCAACGACTAGACTTGGTGGTCTGAGAGCCCGCACCTCTCCCTGTGTCGCACAATGCTCCTTCTCTACAAGGAGGAACTTCTCAGAAAAGGAGGCGACTGGTCCTTGACGGGGAGCCTGTAACCAGCACAGCAGTGGTTTCTGAAGAGGCAGTGAGAAGGCTCAAGCAGAACCCTTGTCACTTCCCCTGGCATCGAAGGCGAAGGTGAGGAGGTTAATGCAGATATTCCTGAACAAGAAACTGTTATAGCACATCCTCCTCCATCTTCTGACAAAGGAAAAGCTCCAATCGTCATCCCTGATACCAGCAGTGAAGAAGAGGAGTCCAGTGATGAGGATGCTGTAGGTGAACCTTCCGAGAGCAAACTGTTCTGGCTGACATTGTTGCAGTCACTATAGGGGGAGTATGGTTCAGAAATAGGCATGCCTCTCAATCATGGAGCTCTGTAGAGAGGAAGCACATTATTACAGAGAAGAGACTGGACCTGGACAAATACAAATCTGCAGCTATCATCCAGCTCCTAACTGAGGTAAACCTACTCAAGTCCCTGACTTACCCTAACAGATTCAATATATCTCTAGTTAGGGAATTCATAGTCAACATGTAATCAAAATTTGGTGAGGAAGAAGGAGATGATTTTGGGAAGAGTTGGGTGCGGGGTAAGAAGGTAGTAATCACCCCTGAGAAGATGATGAATTTCTAGAAATAGACAGTGATGCCAGAGAGCCTACAAATGTCAAGCAAGAGGTGTTGGCCAAGGTTCTCACGGGAGGAGTGTGCATGTCTTGGGGTAGACCAAATCTCAGTGCTGCGAAACTCACCTCTAAAAATGCCCTGTTGTACAACTTGGGCATTAGGAACTGGATCCCCAGCTCTCATAGGGGAAAGGTTAGCAGATCCTTTGCTAACCTTTTACACTCGATTGGGAAAAGGAGAAGAATCAGCTTGGGTAGTGTGATGTTTCCCCAGCTTGCTGCTCATGCTAGCAGTGCTTCCTCCAGCAAACCCATGGTGCTGCCATCCCTCATTTATGGAATGATGGTCTCTCAGCATCCAGAGTTAGGAGAGATTACTGAAGGACTCTCCCAAGAGCTAAAAGTTTTTACAGTAGATCCCAAGCTATTCAAAGGGAAGCATGCAGTTGACATTGCCCAAGAAGACCCTCTTCTGGTTGCCCCTTCTGATTCACCCTCTAATGAGGAAGCTCTTCCCTCTGCCCCTACAATTCAAGCAGCTCTCCATGCAAGGATCGTGAACCACCTGAAGACAGAGCTGTACATGATGGACACTGAAGTCAAACGAAGGGATGCCAGACGTGCTAAAATCAAAAGCCTGCTCAAGGACTTGGAATATCTAGAGGAGCAAGGGCCTGCCTCAGAGACATGAGCATTTGTGTCAAAAAGGGGGAGAGTAAATGAAGGCCAGATGAACTGAACTAATAGATGTTTTTTTTTTGCCCTGCGTGGCTTAACTAAGGCCGAGTGTGGCCACAACTTACTCTTACTTTGAAACTGTTATTAAGTAGTTTTATAGTTGTTTTTCGTGGAAGACTACATCTGTGGCCAAGGGTTTCAAAATGCCAAGGGGGAGATTGATGATGTAGTATGGCAGGCTTTGAGAAAACCAGCACAAATGAACAAGCGGCTGAACAAGGTGCTGCTATAGCAGGAGCTAGTTCAGGAAGCTGTAGCATCTGTTTGTCAGCAGCAGCCCGGATCTTCGCAGAAGGAGCTTAGCAGTGCATCCATGACCATTGATCGCGCGTCGTTGTGCGCGTCAAATATAATTCCTTCCTCTCCCACTAGTACAGCGGTTAAGTAAGGGTCGATCTCCACAGGGAGCAAGCAGTGAGTCTCAGCTAGTAACCTACACTTAAGAAAACGGGGGTTGCGTGAGTGATTGGGGGTTTTGCGCGATGCGCGAATAACAGCGAATATCGTAACTCAGGGAATTGCACTAGACGTGCGCAAGCAGTAGAGATGAAGTACTATATTTATGAGAAGTATTGGGCAGACAATCCTCTATGAATGCATTCCTTATCATCGACTCTAAACATCTATAGCTTGTGGTTTACTTGGGTTAGTGTCCGGTAAAGGCTTCCTAACACGTGCGCATGTTCCGTTCAAAGTTCATGTGCTATTAATCCTTAGAACTAGACTAAACAGCTGCGAATCCTGTCACAGTAGCAGCTGCCTACCCTAACTCGTTACTCCTAGTTGTCACGGTAAGTTTGCGGTTCAAGGCTTCCCCTACGCATGCAACTAGTTTAACATGCGACAAGCGAGCTACACAAGTAAGTTTGCGGTTCAAGGCTTCCCCTACTCATGCAACTAACTGTCTCAGTACGCGCAGGATTAATACAAATAAATAAACTATGCATTAAGCTCAAGTCTCAAAGGTAATACATCATAGATTCATGCCCGACCAACACTAAGTGTTTAGCTAGACATGCTAGTGGTAAACATCATAAAATAGTAAGTAACAACTACTGAATCCAAGAAAACGGTAGCAAACAGTGCGTGCAGGGTCTTCTCTTGGCTGGCGCAGTCGGCTGGCGCAACTCTCCTTGACAGGTCCGTGTGTTTTCCAGTTCTGCCGCGCAGTGCCTCTGGAATGTCACTGAGTGATGGTGTCCGCCTCTCTGTGTTCTTCTTGAAACCCTAGACTTTCTTTGTTTAAATAGTGCCCCAGGAAGTTCATCTTTTGGCAACTTCCAAGTCTGGTCACTGGGACTTTGCGCCTGGCGCACAGCATTGATTGGCGCAATCGGGTGGCGCACCTCTGCTGTCCTTCGCCATTTCTTCTTTTGTTTGCACCGCTAGCTCCACAGGCTGATCTTTCACTCCTAGAACGCTGCCTGTTAGCGCGTATCCGACTTAAGGACTCGTTCTGACCTGATATACAAAAATAGTGGAAACGAGTAATCTTGCCCATAAAATATTGCAAACAAGCATGGGTTTATGATCTAAATAACATGTATAACTAGGCTCTATCAAACCCCCCACACTTACCCCTTGTTCGTCCCGAACAAGTACTGAAACGCGGATACAATTACCTTTTCTGGAGACTAGCGCACAGCCCTTGCATTCTAGCGCAAGATGCACAGTTGCTTCAACTTGTGCTGCTCTATCACCTGCGCACAACTGCACTCAATAGTTCTAGTATAATAATCCCGAAATTTCGTTACCTCTCAGCCGGGATGAAGGTCTTTGGATGACTGGGAGATAGCTCTTCTTAGGCTCCTGGTTGTCAGCTCCCGCTCCGAAGATAGGTATATGGTTTCTTGCGCGAGCTTCTTCCAGTGCGTGATTCGTTCGCACACTTCCTGGGAACCTGAGCCTTTGATGATATCCTTGTGGTCTTGCGCACGCAGGTACTAGGTAGTGCGCATGCTGATTCTTTGTAACGCACATCATCTGCTTCTGCTGGTATTTTCTTTTGTACAGCTTCCTTTCCAATTTTTTTTTTTATTCCCAGAACAGTTCCAATCTCAGCCTTCGGATAGCAGCTATGGAACTCGTTCCGCTCTCCCTCCTTGGTTTGTCTGCGCCGGTCAGCGCACGCGTTTACATCCGCGCCCGCTTTCCTTAGCTTGACATCCAGAGAGAAGGTGGTCTGTTTTCCCACCTCGCCACGCTTTGGGTATTTTGCCTTTTGCATCCGCGTGACTGAGCGCGCTCTTTTGTTCCGAAGGTTGCGAAGCACCGGCCTCTACTAGCGCAATCGACCATATACCTCGCCTTCGAAGCAGAAGCGACTAACCGCCTCTCTGGAGCATTTCTATCAACTCCACATCCCCTGTATATCCCAACTAACAGGAGCAGAAAAAACGAAAAAATTATGCTAAAACAGTAGATAGCAGTGCACACAATACGGATAGCGCAAAACAAGCTGGAGCGCATGCGCATCCTGCACCTTAGCGCACTACTGCTACTAGTTTTCTTCAACTTAACTAAGCTATACTAAAAATGCTAAAAACATGAAATGTAAGAGTAACGCCCCCCCCCCCCCCCACACTTGAACAGAGACGTGTCCCCACGACTCAAGCTCAAGCGCACGGAGGTTGCGCACATGCATGCAATGCAACGAAAATAAAGAATATAAGAGTGAACACCAATAGTCACACAAAATATAGCAAGGGAGTCACAGAATGTAGGGCACAAATATTCAGCACACCTAATAGTCAAATAGACGCAGCAAAATAAAAGACAACACCCTAAAGAAAATCACTGCGCCTGCCCTCGGCCTTAGAAGTTCCCCGAGCTAGACGCTGCTGCTGACCCATGCGCCTCATCCTCTGAAGAATCAGTCATGGAGTCGGTGCTGGAGGATGGTGGCACAATGGTGAGGGGGTCAGGCTGCTCGTCCTCGGAAAGTGACTCCCATATGGAATCGGAGTCGACGCTGGGAAAGTTAATTGGGGACTCCGGAACAGAAGGCCGGGCAGGGGCAACTACTGGTGGTGGTACCGGTGCTGGTTCAGGTGCAGGGGTGGGCTCTGCTGCTGGGGCTGCTGGTTCTGGTGCGGGCGCTGCTGGGGCTGGGGCTGGAGAGGGTGCTGGAGCTGGAGCTGCTGAAGTTTCTGGGGTTCGGGTAGGAGGTGGATGGTGCAGGCTGAGGAGAGGGGGAATTGCGTCTCCAAATTTCCACCCGGATGGTGGACTCATACTTAAATCCGCCCCCTCTGGCGCTAAGTATTCGAGCACGCGCATGACGTTGAACAGCATGCGCTGCTCGGCAGTGGCTTCCTCAGGCGCCGCCTCAGTCTCAGTCCTTGGGCGCTTGGCAGGGGCACGCGGGGGAGAGTCCTCTATGGAAATGGTCACTGGCTCCCCCAATGGTGCGCGGGCCCTCTGTTGCGCTCCAGTCTGCGCCCGAGTCCTTGGGCGCCTGACTAGAGGCACCTCTGGTTCTAGGGCCTCCTCCATCTCTTCGTCTGCTGCGGCGGCTGCTGCGGCTGCTGCTGCGCCTGCAGCTGCGCCCTGCGCACTGCTCTCGGCCCTGGCCCGCGCACTGCTCTCTACTCTGGCCCTCGGTGGTCTGGCTGGCTGCAGGTGGTAGCACCACTCTAGTGTGCCATCGTCCCGAACGGCTACCGCCCTGATTTGCAGCATGTGGGCGCGGTCCAGAGGTATAGGCTGCACCAAGGTGTGCTCTGGCACCTCGGGCTCTCCATGTAAGCTCCGCAGCAAGTGCGTGATAAGCCCTCCACACGTCAGCGGCCCTCTCATGCTGACTCGGCTCCAATGGTGCACCATGTTCAGGATGAACAGCACCTTCCGCTCATAATAAAGCCCCGTCAAAATCTCCATATCCAGGAGGCTGATCTTTGGAGCGCCGTTGAAACGGCCAATGATTGCGTAGGCCACGATGCGCCACAAGTAGAACAGCCACGGGTCGCGCAGCTCTCGGCCCCTGCTGCGCCCCGCGGCGAATGCTGGCCCTGTTGCCATGTCCCTCCAAGCCTCCTGGTTATTGTGCGTGTCTAACTCCTCCTCACGCACCTTGGCGCACCCGAATGCGCGCCTCAGCCTCCTTTCCGAGGCTATGAACCAGACACCCCTGTGTCTATATCTGATCTCCCTGTCCCCCGCCTCCATAGACGCCAGGAACTCACACGTATCCTCCTGGTCTGCTGCGCTGCGGAGGTCCATTAGCGCCTCCCAACCGGCAATCGCTAGCCTCTGCGCCACGAGGTCCTCTAACCCTACCTCGCGCAGGAAATCTCGACAGATGTACGGTGTCCCGTACATGTCCAGGCTAATGAATGCTGCGTACTTGTTAGCGAAAGCCGCTGGGGTCACTTGGTCTGCGGCGGGTCTCATCTTGCGCTGGCTCCGGTCAATCGCGGTCTATGCTCCCCAAAACCCTAAAAATCGAAACTGCCCAGAATCCTCTGAAATTTGCACCGAACGAGCGCCTACTGGTCGCCTACACAACGCACAAAACAGCACTCCAAGCCGCGCACTCTAGCCTGGTGCGATTTCAAAATCCTAAAAACTGTCTTCTCCGCGCAAACCCTAACAGAAGCGGCTCAAAGCGGGATCGGGGGTTACCTGGGTGCTGTGTGGTCGTGTGGTTCTTGAATCTCTCTAGACGGACGGTGGGATGGGCGCTGGGCGACGGCAGAGGTCTGAGGGCGGGAGCTTGTGTGTAACGGTCGAGTGAAAAAGTGCTGGGAATTATTCTAAGTCTGGCCTTATATACCCCCTATGGCTAGCGCAACTGACCTGCGCATTGATAGGCGCACGGTCCTGCGCATTTGTGTGACTACAAAAAAAACTACCAAACCCTATTCTAACTAAAAACACGCAAAAAAAAAACAAAAAAAAAAAAAAAAACAAAAAAAAAAAAAAACAAAACAAGCAGAATAAAATGTGCCAAAATAAAATGTGTCGGGTTACCTCCCGACAAGTGCCTTTGTTTAACGTCGTTGGCTCGACGGTACCTCGTTACGTGCCAAGTAGTGCGTCTGCAGCCTCCCCCACTCTTGCTCCTGAGTGTCCCTGCGCCAGTGCTTGTGTGACGATCTCAGTGGTCCTGCGCAAAGGATAAAAGGAGAGGTCAGCATGTGATACATTATTCGTAAGGAGGGCAGATGCAGAGGAAGAGGAGATATAGGCGATGGGTGCTAGGTCTCCCTCTGAAACATCTGGTGGTGCGTCTGGCGCAACAGCTTGCTCGTCTACTATCTCTGGCTCGGCCAAGTCAATGTTGCGTGCTGCGCCATCCCAAGGTTCGCCCAAGTACCGTTTGACTCTCTGCCCGTTAACCTGAAAACGATGCTGGTGCCCGTCTTCTAATTCAATTGTGCCGTAGGGGAAAACCTTGGTGACGGTGTATGGTCCCGTCCACTTGCTGCGCAGCTTCCCAGGCATGAGCTTCAGGCGTGATGAAAATAATAATACCTGATCGCCTGGTTCAAATGTGCGCCGGAGGATGTGCTTGTCATGAAACGCCTTGGTGCGCGCTTTGTAATCGCGCAGTCCCTCATAGGCGTCCAGGCGCAGCTCTTCTAGTTCGCTCAGCTCAAATGCGCGTTCTTGTCCTGCCTCCTCCAAGTTCAAGTTGCAAATACGTAGAGCCCAATATGCCTTGTGCTCGAGCTCCACTGGCAGGTGGCATGCCTTCCCATAGACCAGCCGGAATGGTGAGGTTCCAATGGGTGTCTTGTGTGCAGTGCGGTACGCCCATAGCGCATCATCCAAGCGCTGGCTCCAATCCTTGCGCGACGGCCTCACAGTCTTTTCCAAGATGCGCTTGATCTCTCTGTTAGAAACTTCGGCCTGTCCATTCGTCTGCGGATGGTAAGCGGTGGACGTCTTGTGGCGCACCCCATAGTGCTTGAAGACTTGCGCCACAACCCTGTTGCAGAAGTGCGTCCCCTGGTCGCTGATAACTGCCTTAGGCACGCCGTACCTGCAAAATATGTTAGTTCTGAGAAAATCAGCGACAGTCTTACCATCATCCTTGCGCGTGGCCTTAGCTTCGACCCATTTGGATACGTAATCCACGGCCACCAGTATGTACTCGTAGCCGGCAGATGGGGGAAATGGTCCCATGAAGTCGATTCTTCAAACATCGAACACTTCATCCACCAGAATCGGGGTCTGCGGCATCTCGTTGCGCGCGGATATTCCTCCAGTGCGCTGGCACCTGTCACACTTCCTGCAGTGGTCATAGGCATCTCTGAATAGGTGCGGCCAGTAGAATCCACAGTCCAAGATCTTCCTGCTCGTGCGCGTGGGACCGAAATGTCCTCCACAGGCGTGCGCATGACAAAACATCAATACAGAGTTAATCTCATGGTCAGGCACGCAACGTCTTAATATCCGATCTGGACCTATTCTAAGCATGTAAGGATCATCCCAAAGATAATGCTTGGACTCATGTTTCAATCGCATGCACTGAGTTTTATTGAAATGAGGAGGGAACGCACCTGTGACCAGGTAATTTGCGATATGCGCATACCATGGTACCTTACCTGTTAGCGCCATTAGATGCTCGTCAGGGAATGTCTCCTTGATCTGCCCTGGCTCCTCATCCTTTATGATCCTGCTCAGATGATCAGCGACGGTATTTTCTGTGCCCTTCTTATCTTTGATCTCTAAATCGAATTCCTGAAGCAGAAGTACCCAACGCATCAGGCGCGGCTTGGTCTCTTTCTTGGATATGAGGTAGCGGATAGCTGCGTGGTCCGTGTAGATGATGACTCTGGCGCCTAGAACATATGCTCGGAACTTCTCCAGCGCAAATACAATTGCCAGAAGCTCCTTCTCCGTGGTGGTGTAGTTCTTCTGCGCGGAGTCCAGTGTGCGCGATGCATAGTAGATGGCATGCGGCTTCTTGTCCTCGCGCTGCCCCAAGACTGCTCCTACTGCGTAGTCACTTGCGTCACACATCAGCTCGAATGGCAGGTTCCAGTCTGGTGCGCGCATCACTGGCGCACTGGTCAGCGCTTCTTTCAGCTTATCGAACGCCGCCCTGCACTCATCAGTAAAATCGAAGCACACGTCTTTTTGCAACAGGTTAGACAGGGGTATGCAAATCTTAGAGAAATCCTTAATAAAACGCCTGTAAAACCCAGCATGCCCTAAGAACGATTTCACGTCGCGCACGTTGGTGGCATAAGGCAGATTAGAAATAATATCTATCTTAGCTTTGTCTACCTTAATACCCTCCTCTGAAATGATATGACCCAATACTACTCCGTGCGTAACCATGAAATGACACTTCTCGTAGTTTAGCACTAAGTTCTTAGAGATGCAGCGTGCTAAGACTTTATCTAGATGTGTTAAGCATGCATCAAAGGTACTCCCATATACAGTGAAGTCATCCATGAACACTTCTATACATATACCAATCATATCAGAGAAAATGCTCATGACGAGGCGTTGGAACGTACCTGGCGCGTTGCACAGCCCAAAAGACATACGCCGAAACGCAAATGTTCCGAAGGGGCATGTGAACGTGGTCTTCTCTTGATCCTCCGCAGCTATGGGTATCTGATTGTAACCTGAATATCCGTCCAAAAAACAAAAGTAAGGTTTACCTGCCAAGCGATCCAGCATCTGGTCCATGAAGGGTAGCGGGAAGTGGTCCTTGCGCGTTACAGCGTTCAGCTTCCTGTAGTCGATGCACATGCGCCAGCCAGTCTGTATGCGCTTGGGAACTAGCTCGCCCTGCGCATTCTCCTCCACCGTGATTCCTCCTTTCTTTGGCACAACGTGCACCGGGCTGACCCATCTGCTGTCTGAGATTGGGTAAATGACCCCTGCGTCAAGCAACTTCAGAACTTCCTTTTGCACTACCTCCATCATATTTGGGTTTAACCTCCGCTGAGCCTCCCTGGATGGTTTGGCGCCGTCTTCCAACAGAATTCGGTGCATGCACACGTCCGGGCTCACTCCGCGCAGATCAGCAAGAGTCCATCCAATAGCGCGCTGGTTCCTGCGCAGCACCTGTTGTAAGCGCGCCTCCTGCTCTTTTTCCAATCCCTTCTTGATGATCACTGGCAGGGTGTCCTCATCTCCCAAGAAAATGTACTTGAGATGCTCCGGGAGTTGCTTCAGTTCGATCTTGGGTGCCTGCTCAACAGAGGGCAAGGTTTTGTTAGCGGTGCAAATATGAACTATATCACGTACCTGTGTGGATGCTGGTTCAGCACTGCTTAGCTCCTTCTCTTGCTCCTCCAGTTCTGCCTGTGTTAGTAGCTCTGGTCCTATGGTTGCGCTCGCACACTGCGCTTCTGTGACTAAGTCGTCAAAGCTGTCCATTGCGTGCACGGTAGCGTCCTCATGTGGGTGCTGCATCCCTTCGAAGATGTTGAAATGGATTTCTTCGCCATCTACCTCCATGGAGAGCGTGCCCCTCCACACGTCTATCTTCGTGCGCGCAGTCATCAGAAACGGTCTGCCTAGGAGGATCTGCGCACCGCTGGCGCTTGATTCACCCTCCATTTCGAGCACATAAAAGTCTGCTGGGAACACCAGCTCTCCTACTCGAACTAGGACATCTTCTATCATGCCTGCAGGTTGTTTGCACGATCTATCTGCTAGCTGAATTGTGAGACCTGCAGGTTTTAGTGGTCCAAGGCGCAAGGTCGCATAGAGAGAATATGGTAATAAATTGATTGATGCGCCTAAATCGATCATGTAGTTGCTTACCGTGGTTTTACCTAAGGTGCAAGGGATAGTGAATGTACCTGGATCTCGGCACTTAGGTGGTACCTTTTGCTGCACGATTGCTGAGGCCTGCGCATTTAGCATTACCTGTGCGCATTCGCCTGTCCTTCTTTTATTCGTGCACAGCTCTTTTAAAAACTTCGCATACCTGGGAATCTGTCGAATAGCTTCTATGAGAGGTATGTTGATTTCCACTTTGCTGAACAGCTCATACAGTTCCTTGTCCAGTGCTTCTTTTCTCGCCAGTGGTGCCTGCACAGGGAAAGGAGCAGGTATGTTAGTACAATTTTTGTTCTTGTTTTTCGAGTGAGACATACCTGGCGCATTGCCCTGCTGGTTCGTGGTTGGCGCTTCTGATTGCGCCTCTGGCTCTGGTTGCGCACTCTGAGCTGCTGGATCTGGTACTTGCGCAACTGGTTGCGCGGGTGCCTGCGCGGTCTGCTCTGTTCCCACTGTGCGCCCAGTCCTCAGTGTTACTGCGTTAACTCCTCCCTTAGGGTTCTGAATCACTTGCGAAGGCAGGTTGCCATCGCTCTTTTTCAGCTCATACACTGTGGTTGCAATTTGTGATAGGTGTTTTTCTATGGATTCGAACCTCTTGTCATACTTTTCGTCATTCTTGCGCACTGTGTCTGCTAGCTGCCCCATGATATCTTCCAAGGATCGCCGTGGTTGCTGACTGTTCTGCGCTGGTGCGTCTGTGCGGCGATGCGGTGGATTGTAGGGTGCAGCATGTTGCGTCTGCTGTGGTGCGCGCTGATCAGTGGGCTGCCTCTGGAAATTGTTCTCTTCTCTCCATCTGAAACCATTTGCAGCAAGCCCAAAGCGCGGCTGATTCTGCCTCTGCGGTCCTCTGTTGTCCCATCCTCCAAGGGCATTTACATCTCCAGTTTCTTCAAAAAGTGTTGGGCACTCGTCTGTCTTGTGCTCAGTGGACCTGCAGAATTCACATACCTTTGGTGCAACTGGTTCTGCGCTCTGCGCACTCATCAGCTTCTGTAGCATGGCCTTCATTTCTTTGATCTCAGCGCTTGCCTCTACCTGATGCACAGAACGATTACGACTACTTTCAAGTGTCAATTGATGTCTTACCTGTCCAGCAGAATCTTCTATCAGCTGCCATGCATCCTCCGGGTACATGTTGCAAATGTCCCCTCCTGCGCATGCATTCAGTAGTCGCAGCTCCATGGGCAGCAGTCCATTCAGAAAGTTCTCTATCAGCACATTCTGGGGAAGCCCGTGATTGTAGCAGTTGGCTTCTAGCTCCCTGAAACGCTCGTAGTATTCTGACAGAGACTCCCCTGCGCCTTGCCTTGGCGCGGCCAATTCCCTTCTGAGCAGCGCAATCTTCGCTGCTGGATAAAATTTATCTAAGAATTTCTTCTGCAGCTGCTCCCATGTGTGGATTGATCCTGCGGGTAGGCTCATCAGCCAGTGTTTGGCTGCATCGCTCAATGAAAATGGGAACGCTTTCATCTTCAGCGCTTCATCGTTTTCCCCCAAAGCCTTCATGTTCTCGCAAATGATTAGGAACTCCCGCACATGCTTGACTGGATTTTCGTTGTTCATTCCGTGAAACTTGGGCATGTGATGGATGAGTGAGCTTCTTAGTTCGAACTGTCCGTCGGACGGAAGCACTATGCACCATGGCTGGTTAACAGTGAGTGGGGCCGACATTTCGCGCACTGTCCTGCGCCTCGCGACTGGACGAACGGGTGGTGCAATGTATGGTTCAGCGGCCATTCGTGCGTCGTCCTCACGCTGCACTTCCTCTCTGAATAGGGCTGCGCGGTTATGTGCCCTTGCTTCCTCTGGGGTTCTGTCTCCCAGGTTATCTCCAACCACACTGTTATCCTCCATGTCCTGATCCAAACTCAAGAAACGAAATTAAATGGCAACGAAGTGGTTGCGTCTGTCAGTGCGCAACTAGAATCTGCGCAGCGCAACTGTTTCAAGGTTGCGCAGGCTGATGTGATTGCGCGTTGTCAGAAACAACAACGAGAAAACAAAACAAAATGAAATAACTAAAATGAGGAATGTAAGCTAGCTAAAACTTAGCTGTGTTGCTCCCCGGCAACGGCGCCAAAATTTGATCGCGCGTCGTTGTGCGCGTCAAATATAATTCCTTCCTCTCCCACTAGTACAGCGGTTAAGTAAGGGTCGATCTCCACAGGGAGCAAGCAGTGAGTCTCAGCTAGTAACCTACACTTAAGAAAACGGGGGTTCCGTGAGTGATTGGGGGTTTTGCGCGATGCGCGAATAACAGCGAATATCGTAACTCAGGGAATTGCACTAGACGTGCGCAAGCAGTAGAGATGAAGTACTATATTTATGAGAAGTATTGGGCAGACAATCCTCTATGAATGCATTCCTTATCATCGACTCTAAACATCTATAGCTTGTGGTTTACTTGGGTTAGTGTCCGGTAAAGGCTTCCTAACACGTGCGCATGTTCCGTTCAAAGTTCATGTGCTATTAATCCTTAGAACTAGACTAAACAGCTGCGAATCCTGTCACAGTAGCAGCTGCCTACCCTAACTCGTTACTCCTAGTTGTCACGGTAAGTTTGCGGTTCAAGGCTTCCCCTACGCATGCAACTAGTTTAACATGCGACAAGCGAGCTACACAAGTAAGTTTGCGGTTCAAGGCTTCCCCTACTCATGCAACTAACTGTCTCAGTACGCGCAGGATTAATACAAATAAATAAACTATGCATTAAGCTCAAGTCTCAAAGGTAATACATCATAGATTCATGCCCGACCAACACTAAGTGTTTAGCTAGACATGCTAGTGGTAAACATCATAAAATAGTAAGTAACAACTACTGAATCCAAGAAAACGGTAGCAAACAGTGCGTGCAGGGTCTTCTCTTGGCTGGCGCAGTCGGCTGGCGCAACTCTCCTTGACAGGTCCGTGTGTTTTCCAGTTCTGCCGCGCAGTGCCTCTGGAATGTCACTGAGTGATGGTGTCCGCCTCTCTGTGTTCTTCTTGAAACCCTAGACTTTCTTTGTTTAAATAGTGCCCCAGGAAGTTCATCTTTTGGCAACTTCCAAGTCTGGTCACTGGGACTTTGCGCCTGGCGCACAGCATTGATTGGCGCAATCGGGTGGCGCACCTCTGCTGTCCTTCGCCATTTCTTCTTTTGTTTGCACCGCTAGCTCCACAGGCTGATCTTTCACTCCTAGAACGCTGCCTGTTAGCGCGTATCCGACTTAAGGACTCGTTCTGACCTGATATACAAAAATAGTGGAAACGAGTAATCTTGCCCATAAAATATTGCAAACAAGCATGGGTTTATGATCTAAATAACATGTATAACTAGGCTCTATCAACCATCAAGGAAGTTCCTAAATTCTCAGAGAGAATATTTCAGTAGAAATTCCCAGATGGTGGAGAAGATTTGTTTGTAGAAGATTAGATTTGCAAATCAAATATAATCTCCTACAAATTAGGAGATATTTTTTTTTTGGAGGAAATTGCTAAAAGTGTGAATGGTGAAACTTGGTGTTCCTATTTAAGGGAGGCTGCCCAGAGCGTCGAAGGCATCGAAGATAAGAGAGAAAACACGAGAGCATACACAGAATACCGGGAGGATAGAATTCGAGTGCGAGGATCTTCGATCATCACCAAGAGCAGAGCGTGAGCGCAGAGCCGAGGTGGTTGAAGCAGAGTGTGATCAGGACTTGCAGAGTCTGATCATAGATTGATCAGGAAGCCAATTCAGAGCAGCAATTGCTTGTTGGTTGATCTAGGGAGGCCGCGGAGGTATTGACGAGTGGAAGAACTCGGTCAAGTGACTGGACGGCAAAACTCAATAGTGGCTGGAGGTCACTGAGTGAGGGGGAGTGCTCCAGAGCGTTCAATGCTCGTGGAGAGGTTCGATCGGCTCAGCAGAAGGCTTGGGGCGACGAGGACAGTTTAGGCACCAGCTGTGTGCTACAGCAGGTGCTATAGCAACCTGCAGGTGACATTGAGTTAATTAGAATAGGCCGAGTCAGTGGGACAGGGTTGTTGATATTCTAAATTATTTCAAGTCTGTAGGTGTGCTATACACAAGTCAGAGCCTGTTCTGATTGTGTGACTAGTTTAGGTCAAGTAGCATAGGTTGCTTTGAGTCGAACCGTGTTGTACTGTGGACCTGAGAAACTAATGGATTAAGGGTTGGAATTCAGCCCTTCCCAGACGTAGGCATATTGGCCGAACTAGGTGAACAAACCTTTGTTCCTTGCTGCATCAGATTTGGGTGTTCAAGTGTGTGCTGTAGCAACTACTTGTTCACCATCTGTAACTCAGAGGTGCTGCGAATTTCAGAGCGTATAGATACGCTCCATCAATCTCCCTGGTAGAGCGTATAGACTAAACTGCTCACACACCTACAAGAAGTTATTTGTGACGTTGAGTGATCGGTTTATGCTCTTATGGTTCAACCCCTCCTTGTTTCCCTACCTCATTCTTTTCATTCCTTGTTGTTTTTTTGTTCCTCATCATGCGCTGTCTTTTATCTATGTTAGTCATTAATTATGCATCCTATCTTGCGGCTTGTGCCACTTCGTATGGCATCCAGATATGATTGATAAACGGAGTTTCTAATTTGATGTGGTCTTTAACTTGTTACTAACTATTTTTTTTATGATGCCAAAAGGGAGAAGTTACATAAGGGATGCACAGTCTTAGGGGGGAGTTTTTCTATACACATGTTTTTCTGAGGGGGAAGTAACCAGTGTTGCACCTGATAGGGAACGCACGAACATGCTATATCTAGGAAGAATTGATAAGGACAATTATGAAACACTGCGCACTTCATGCACACAGCTTTCTGTTTTTTCTTGTTTAACGAAGAAGTGTTTGTCATCATCAAAAAGAGGGAATTTGTTGGATTCCTAAGGTTTTGATGATAACAAACACTTTACTAAATAATTTAACTAGTGTGCGGTAATATCTTAACTTCATTAAATGCAACAAGGCGAATAGGAAAGAAGATATGATAAAAATATTTGAAGGCAAATTATGAAGACAAATTATCTAGCAAGATATCCGGATAGATCTTAAAGAATATCCTAAAAAGATCCGCAAATATTTGATGACAGCTTTATGGAAAGATGTCATCAAGTCCAAATATATTATGAGATATATTTTGGACATAACGAATATATCTCCTTAATAAATATGGAAGCAAATCTGGTTATATTAGATGAACCTTCTTACTTATTAAAAGAGAAATATATTCGGATTGGAGGAATATTTGATTTGGATTGAAGAATCGTAATCAAATAAACATAGGCGTATCCATGGTGCTACAAGAAGCTTCAAGGCCGAGCTAGAGAATTGTGCGGAAAAAGAGAAAAAGAAGAAACGCGTGCGAAACGAAGAAAAGCTTGTTGTGAGCATCTGAAGCTTGAACTGTCAAGTTCAAGAGTGAGATATATCTGTTCGAGGGTTCGGTTGAGCTGGAGTAACAAAGATAAGTAAGAACTTGTACTGAGTGTGTTAGTGAGAAAATTAGTCTTTTGTACTTAGCAAGAATATCCTAAATACAGAAACTGATCTTTTCACAAACCCTTCCAGCGGATACTGGAAGGTAGTGGTTTTACTCAGTTGTTTGATTAAGTACAGAGGTTTCCACTATAAATTACTGAGTAAGCGATTTCAATTTTCTTACATTTAATATTCCGCTGCTGCAATACCTATCGGGTAACACATCTCGCTGTTGCTATACCTGTCGGGTATAGGACAACTCTGTTATCCCACAGGGACAACTAACTAACGATCCAGCAGTAAGAAACTGGAGAACGATCTGATAGATCGGAGACCATAACCCATAGTTATATCTTCTACACGAGAAGATATAATTGAGATAATCATGGATTCCGTCTCTCAAAGAATACCATAATTATCTATAGGTATCTACACAATATATTCCACGACATCAATTATACCTGATAAGCTTCCAAAAAGATTAGATCGCGTTATTCAAGCTTATCACAAGGATAGCACATACAGTTATCTAAATTACATGTTTGGTCCCAATTAGATTAATCATAATAATCTAACAATCTCCCACTGGACCGCATGTGTAAACAAAAGTGTGCAGAAAATTGCTATCATGTCAGAACAGGTATATCAGAAACTATCCGGTCCATCAAACTATGCAAACATAGGATCAAGGCGGCCTTCGTAATCATCATTGTTACTGATGATGCAGTATGGCAGTGTTTGACAAAACCAGCACAAGTGAACAAGCAGCTGCTTTAGCAGGAGCTGGTTCAGGAAGCTGTAGCATGTGGTCTACAATAGTTATTCAAATCTTCAGAAAAAGGGTTTGGCAGTTCATCAACGAGCATCAAGGGAGCTTCTAAATATTCAGCAGAGAATATTTCAGTGGAGATTCTCAGATGAAGAAGAAGATTTGTTTGTAGAATCTAATCTCCTACAAATTAGGAGATATTGCTCTTTGGAGGAAATTGCTAAAAATGTGAATGATGGAACTGGGTGTTCCTATTTAAAGGAGGCTCTTCAGAGAGTTGAAGGTGATCGAAGTGAAGAGAGCAAACACAGAATACCGAGAGAGTAGTTTGGGTGTGCGAGAAGATCTTTGATCATCACCAAGAGCAGAGCGTGAGCGCAGAGCTGAGGTGACTGAAGCAGAGAGTGATCAGGACTTGCAGAGTCTGATCTAAGTTTGATCTGAAAGCCAATTCGGAGCAGCAAGTGCTTGTTGGTTGATCAAGAGAAGCCGCGGGAGAACTGACGAGTGGGTGACTCGGTCAAGTGTCTGGACGGCTATTCTCGCTAGTGACTGGAGGTCACTGAGTGAGGGGGAGTATTCTAGAGTATGCAGTGCTCGTGGAATTGTTCGATCGGCTCAGCGGAAGGCTTTGGAGCGATGCGGACAGATAGTGCATCAGCTGTGTGCTACAGCAGATGCTATAACGAACCTGCAGCGACTGGGTATTAATTAGAATAGGCTGAGTTCGTGGAGACAGTAGCTATTCTAGATTGATATCAGTGTAGGTTGTGTAGACACAAGTCAGAGCCTGTTCTGATTGTGAGCTAGGTTCCATTTGAGGTTGAGTAGCATAGGTTGCGTGGAGATTGTAACGGAGTGTACTTTGAGACCTTTGAGATTAGTGGATTGAGGATTGGAGTACAGTCCTCCCCAGACGTAGGCAGTTGGCCAAACTGGGTGAACAAATCAGTATTCTTTGACGTTACTTATTGCATCAGATTCCGGTGAACAAGCGTGTGCTGTAGCAACTGGTTGTTCACAATCTGCATCTCAGAGGTGCTGCTAATTTCAGTTACTCGACCGTACTTGCCACGTATGCCAACATAGCGAAATGATATGGATTCACCATGGTGCGTAGCATGGAAATTACATAAAATGTGATCTGCAAATGCCTATTTTCAACTGGTCTCTTATGTACTGTGTAAACATAATTTTTTCAAAATATAATCCAAAATGTATAGATAGAAAAATCTATACATCTCATATAGCATCAATACAAAAATACAAACTCCCACTAATCATGAATATCCTCAAACAAGATTACACCTATGTGAGTTGCATGCTCATGAAAGATCTTGGGTGTTAATGCTTTATGGATATCTGTTCACTATGTATCTTTTCTTTCACAACCAAGAACTTGATATCAACATGCTTTGATTTCGTAGTGCTCCAGTTGTTGTTGGCGTACATCACTACTGATTTATTGTCACAGTATAACTTCAGTGGTCATTCAATATCACTCAAAGTGCGTGGTCCAGTGACAACAAAGTCGCAGCCATAAACATGATTTGATGCCTCAAAACAAGCCACAAATTATGCCACCATGGTCCATGGAGAAACAAGCGTCTGTTTAGCAAACCTCCAGGAAATGGCTCCCCCAGCTAGCAAATAGATATAATCGTCTACTGTCTTGGCATCCAACAAAATCAGAGTCAGAGTACCCAATGATCTGAACATGATCCGATCTCTTATACATGAGCCTATATTCTTTTGTTCCCTATAAATACCTCATAACGCATTTGACTGCTCTCCAATGATCCACACCCGGCTTACTTATCTTCCCAACATGCCAACTATGTACGCGATATCAGAACGCGTACACACTTGAGCATACATAAGACTTCCTATAGCCAAAGCATACAAAAGCTGCTACATCTCTTCAACTTCCAGAGTATTCGCAGGGCACTGATCGAGACTCAACTTGTCTTCTTTAGCGACAGGGGTGTCCAATGGTCTACAGTTATGCATGCCGAATCTTACGAGAACTTTCTCAATATAATTCCTCTGTGATAATCCTAAGATACCCTTCGAACGGTCTCTGAGTATCTGGATTCCCAAACAAAGGATGCATTACCAAGATCTTCATCTCAAAATGCTTTGATAGAAATTCCTTAGTGTCGAGCGAAGTCCTCATATCATTAGTAGCTAGCAGTACGTCATCGACATATAAAACCAAGAAATTATGCCTACTCCCACTGAACTTGTGGTACACACACTCATCCATCGGATTTGCCTCAAAGCCATATGAGACAACAATCTGATGAAATTTAAAGTACCACTGACAAGAAGCTTGCTTGAGCCCATAGATGGATTTCTTAAACTTACAAACCATATTCTTTGCATCCTCAGACACAAAGTGCTCTGGTTGTACTATGTAAATCATTTCATCAATGTCACCATTGAGAAATGCTGTCTTAACATTCATCTGATGCAGCTCATGATCAAAGTGTGCAACCAGTGCCAGGATCGTCCATAAAGAGTCCTTCGAAGAAACAAGGGAGAAGGTCTCTTCAAAGTCAATCCCTTCCTTCTGAGTAAAGTTTTTAGCTACAAGACGAGCTTTGAATCTCTCCACATTACCATTAGAGTCCCTCTTGGTTTTAAATATCCATTTACAACAAATGGGTCTCGCATGGTCTAGTAATGGGACAAGTTCCCAAACTCCATTGTCTTGCACAGACTTATACTCCTCATTCATAGCATCAATCCATTTATGAGAGTTTGAACTATTCATGGCTTGCTGGAAGTTGATTGGATACTCCTCATTCATAGCATCAATCCATTTATGAGAGTTTGAGCTATTCATGGCTTGCTGGAAGTTGATTGGATCATCTTCCAATAATCCATTTTCCCCAGGTTCAAGAAATATACGATGTAATCATCCGGAATCGAATTTCTTCTCTCTCTAATGGATCTATGAAGTGGCACTGTCTCTTGAGGTTGTTGAGTTTGAACATCAAGAACATTATCCCGATCCAGAACTAGGGTTTGAACAACATTGCGAGTAGGTTGATGATCGAAGTCCACTTCTTGATCAATGATGGGTAAAAGAACTTGATCATTGTCACAAGGAGTAGTTGATCCCTCTTCCTCAAAGACAATGTTTCTAGCCAAATTTCTCCCCCCAAGCTCAACATCCTCAAAAAATGTTGCATTTCCCGTCTCAAAAATATTTCTGGAAGTAGGATTATAAAATTTGAAACCCCTCGATCGCTCCACATATCCAATAAAGTAGATGTTAACTGTCTTGGAGTCCAATTTACCTTCATGAGGCCTATAAGGCCTCGCCTTAGCTAGACATCCCCAAACATACAAATGCTTTAGACTGGCTTACGCCCGCACCAAAGCTCAAGGTGTTTTAGCCGTCGCTTTGGTTGGCACACGGTTAAGGAGATATGCTGCTGCCTTAAGTGCTTCACCTCAGAGGCTTTCAGGTAACTAAGAATGACTAATCATGCTTCTTACCATATCCTTTAGTGTCCGGTTTTGTCTTTCAGCTACACCGTTCATGCTAGGTGAACCTGGCATGGTGTACTGAGGTACGATCCCGCATTCCTCTAGGTATAAAGCAAACGGTCCTGGACGCTGTGCTATTGAGCTACGATTCTGCATTCCTCTAGGTATAAAGCAATCTGATCTAACGCTCTTAATTTTCTCGTTGAGTTGCAACTCAACCTCAGCCTTAAAGGCTTTGAACACATTCAAAGACTGTGATTTCTCATGTATAAGAAATAGGTAGCCAAAATGTGAGTAATCCTCTATGAAACCGATAAAGTACGTTGACCATTCCAAGAAGCAGTAGGGAATGGCCCACATATAACGGTATGAATCAGTTCCAAGACGCCAGAAGTTCTGTTGGCACCTAATTTCTTAACCTTGGTCTGTTTTCCCATGATGCACTAGACGCATGTATCAAGATCAAAAAATTCGAGTGAATCCAAAATGCCATCAGACACAAGACACAGAATCAAAGATCTGGAGATATGACCCAGACGCATGTGCCACAATGAAGCCCAATCAGTCAATTTAAGCTTCGTACCACGTGTTTCCACATGCAGGGTCTCAGAATACGATGGAACAATATCCAACGAGTATAGATTATCAAAGACATTTAATGCACCGATTCCCACAATTCTAGAATTAATGGATAGCTGACCAGATTATTTCCAAATGAACAAGAATAACCAAATTTGTCAAATACAGAAACCAAAATTAAGTTCCGACTAAAAGATGGTACTACAAAAGTATCCACTAAATCTAAGAATTGACCAGATGTCATTAATAATCTAAAGCAACCAATTGCCTCTACTTGCACCGACTCGCCATTTCCATCATAGATGCGACTTTCAACATCATTTGGCTTTCAGTGGTTCGGGCAACTCTGCATAGAAATACATATATGAGTAGTAGCACCGGAGTCTATCCACCATGTGTTTCTAGGTACCGAAGTTAATTAACTTTAGAACAGACCAAGTTATGAAACTTACCCTTCCTAGCACGCCATTTGGCATAGTGAGAACAATCCATCCTAAAGTGCCATGCTTATTGCAAAAGTGACAGGTAGAATCAGATTTATGCCTCTTAAAGTCTGGAACATTGGAGGTGCAGCAGCCTTCTATTGCTTAAACTTATCTTTGCCCTTTCCTTTTGATGTGCAAGCCAAGTGAGCACTCTCGGACCTGTCTTGCTTTAGCCTCTCTTCCTCTTGCACACAATAAAAAATGAGCTCGTTAAGAGTCCATTTTGTCTTCTAACAGTTGTAAGTGACCTTGAAGTGACTGAACTGTGCAAAAAGAGATATCAAAACCAAATGCACAAGCAAATCATTAAATAACTCAATCTTCAGTGCCATAAGTTTAGCAACAAGATGTGACATCTCCATGATGCACTCCCAACCATTTCCCTTGTTGTTGTACTTCATTGAAATCAAGCTAGCTAAAAGCGTGCTTGTTTCATCTTTATCATTTGTCACAAAACGCTGCTCAATCTCGGCAAGGAACTCACTTGCAATAAGGACGTCATCAGTCATTGCACCTCCAAAGGTCTCTGGAATGCCGCACTTCGTGATCAATAGTCTTAGTCTCTTTGAACGGTCCCACTTCTATGAATAAAGGACATTATCGTCAGTACTCTCTTTAGTGAGATCATCCGGTTTGGGCATACAAATAGCTAAGTCCAGATCCATGCAGCCAAGTGTAATCATCATATTCTCCTTCCAATCCTTGAAGTTGGTTCCATTCAACTTAGGAGTGTTGTTTATGTTGGTAATTGCGGAAAACATTGACATGTAAGCTGAATCCGAGACCAAAATAATTCAAGTAAGTTTAGGCTCACAAAATATACACATATAAATGTATACACCACAAATATTTAAAAGAAGAATATGACATTCCAAGATACCGGCCACAACATTAATAGCAAGTCTTACGACAGTGGTATTAACTGTGAGTGAATATCTTGTTGTAGTGATCAAAACATTGACGAAAAGATGTGTCAAATAATAAACCATCTTAGGATGTATTTATTAGTCACACCAAGATGCAGAAGAAACGTCACATTTTATCACCACAGATATGTATACAGCCATATTGAATTAATTTACCTTAGGAATAATTAGATATTTATATAAACTACTCACATCCATCCTAACAAACTAAATAAGTTAGTACGCCACTTAAGTGTACGTGTATTTCCGTTTCAATTAACATACTTAGAGTGGTAGCTCAAAATTAAATGTCAATCTTGTAGTTAAATATTTAATAATGTTGGTTCCCAAAATTATTGTTAAAGAAATGAACCATAAAACAAATCAGAAAACTGATTAAACCAACATTCAATTTCTGCACCAAAAATTAGAATTGAACCAATTCAAAATTGAACTGAATCGAAAAATTAGACCGAACCGGAATGGGACCGATCTGGAAATTGGACCAAACTAAATTGAAACAAGCTGGTTCAATTTCAGTTCTATTTTCGGTCCCACGGTGCAAACCAATTAGGATTTGCACCGTCATCCATCTCTCTCTTCAAGCCGCTCCCCCTTTCTTCGACTAGTTCCTTCATCTTCGGCCAATCCTTCTCTGCCTGCTTCTCCTTTAGGTCAAGCAGCTTCTCCAACGAGGAATCTCCAAGCAGCGACGAGGAGAGAGCGGCAAGGTGACAAAGAACTGTCAGCTCCGGCCCATTGGATCTTGTATGGCCTGAATCCGACGTTAACGAGTGGAAGAACGAGCGCCGAGAATAATCGGTGATGCGGATGCGGCCGGATTAAAGTAGGGCCGAGGCGAGGGAGAGATCGGCAGGGCAACATCGATCCGAGTCGGTGCAGGCCAAGGGCGAAGCAGTAGCGCCCGAGGGTAGAACCACCGGATCGAGGGCCTATGCGAAACAGCTGCGGCTGGAGTCAGCCGAGTTCACCGGGTGAACTCGGTCAACCTAGAAAAGGAGAAGATGGCGTAGGGTTTTGCTGAGTCAACTCGGTGAATTGACTTAGAAACCAAGTGAACCCAGAAACAGTGATCATGCATAAATTAAAATCAATCTATTTTTCGTTTTTACAGTATAAATCTGATCTGAATTGTTTAATAATCTGAACTAAAATCAACTATGAACTGTTTAGTTTTAACAACAA
Organism: Umbilicus rupestris; assembly: GCA_963678935.1. Lineage (NCBI taxonomy): Eukaryota > Viridiplantae > Streptophyta > Magnoliopsida > Saxifragales > Crassulaceae > Umbilicus > Umbilicus rupestris. The sequence continues at coordinate 8,708,899 of OY787607.1, read as the reverse complement.
CAAAAATCAGATTCGTATTATGCTCAATTAACTGCATATGGGAGGCGATTGATACCACTTGCTGGATCAAAATCATACAGCGGAAACGAATTAACTAAGATCAAATCCATACTAGAATAATTAGGCTTGCCTGATTACTGCAAAATAAAACACACCTGATTCCATTGACCGAAAGCAACCTGTAGTACAAAAGCTGGGTTGGTGCTTCCAGTCTAATTGTAGGTCTTGGGTCAATTTCTTTGAGAATAAGAAACTGGAGAACGATCTGAGAACGGGGACCATAACTCATATATATATCTTCTACTCGATGAGATATAATCGAGATAATCATGCATTACGTCTCTCAAAGAATATCATAACTATCTCTAGGTATCTACAAAATATATTTCACGACTAAAATTATATATGATAAGCTTCCAAAAAGATTAGATCATGTTATTCAAGTTTATCACAATAATAGCACATACAATTATCTAAATTATACGTTCAGTCACAATTAAATTAATCATAATAATCTAACAGTCCTATATACTTATGCTTTTGTGAGACCGAAGGGAATGTCTCACTCAATGGATTCATTGCAACAAGTCTGGATGTATGTGTGCTTGTTCTTCTTGAATTTGAGAATGGAGTACAAGATTAATCTTCTTCCTGAAGCAAATCACATGCTTCTATCTATCATATCAACAAAGTCACACCTGTTTCCACTTGTTCAAATCAGCTACCCACGCTTAAGTACCTTGCACTGTAATTGCTTCATTAATTTACGCTTAATCAACATGGCGACCGAGACTAAACTACGTCCACGAAACAAAGCTTCATACCTTAATAATACAACTGTTGAGTTGGAAGTTTGAATCGCAATCTTTACCGTGTGTATCAAGCTGCTAAACTTCCGTCTTGGTTCCCTTCTCCTTCAATAAAATTTGATTCACTCCCTGAGAAAAAGATGGAGCTAAACTCATAAATCTTAATAATGGATACTAAAATCTATAAATCTAAATCCAGCACAAGCAATTTTCATACTCTCAATCTCAATATAAAGAAACTCTCTGTATAATAAAAAGGCATCATTTTCAAGCCTTTTACTCAATCGAAGCCCTCTTCCATCTCTCATCTCTCCTTTAATCATGAGCACTCTGAATCAAGTGGCCTCTCAGTGGCTCAACCCGTATTACAACTCGGACCACACTCTGCTGGGTGGACTGCTGACGTCAGCAACGATGATGGAAAAGAGGCAGGTCTTCCTGAGGAGCTACCAGTTTAGCAGAAAGATGAGCGTGTCGGAGAAGATGAAGACGTCGTTGGTGAGAGTTAAGCGAGTGATTTGGCTCAAGTTTCATTCCGCGCGCAAGTTTAAGAAAGTGGGTTTAGGGTTGAAAGTCAGACGGTTATCGCTCTGCCACCGCCGACTGCGGTTCGTCCGCCTCCGAAGCTTTGCTGCGTCAGCACACTGCTTCTGCTAGAAACTGAATCTGATGATCGAAACCCTTTTCGTTTGTTGAACCAAAGTGATGTATTTTAGAACGTGTTCGATTTATTGTTGATTAAATGCGGGTTTCAGTCATGTGTGTAAAACAGAGCACTGGTACAATTTAATTTCTTGTAAAGTAAACGATTGAGATTTTGAAACAAGAGTGGGAGGGATGTTTAAGGAATTGTAAAAAAAGTGAAACAGAGCATAAAGTAAGAGCATGCGCCTTCCTTTTCGTGCCTCTCCCACTTTACTCTGCCCTTTTTATTGTCTCGAAATGAAGCACAAAATTTTTGTTGACTCATTTTAGTCCAACTCAATTTTAAAACATGATCCAGTTCAATTGATAGAGTACTACTTCAGAATATGTATTCAAAAAGGATGAATTGGGACTCTATAATTAAAACTTCAACATGTCATAAGAGGAGCAATTTGTTTTGTGGCTTAAGTTCTTTAGATTGGTCTGGATGTAGCGAGAAGGCGTGAGTGCATGAAACAGTACAGATATCCATCATAAATGGAGCTGAGTTGATTCCCCGCAAAACGGATCATTCTCATGTTATTTAAGGCAAAATGTCTATAAAAACAACATCTAATATTATTATATGACGGTATTTTCAAATCAATGTCTTAAATCCTGCCTTTAAATATTATTTAGAAATAACTCAATATTTGATTTAAAATACGGATGATGTTTATCAAAAAAACACCTTCAAAATATCATTTTATGTTCAATAATAGAAAGCGATTTTTAAAAAGAAATTTATAGTCATCTTAAAAGTCTGCCTCACTTTCATAAAAAGGTCTTGTTAATTTTATGCCAAAACATTATTGTGTAAGCTTCCTCTAATGTTTCCACATAACCCAATAAATAAGATGATAGTATTATAAGTACGACCTATTCCAGAATTGCTGTACCTTTTATAGACGACTTCTCTAGCACTCTCTGCCAATCTGTCCGTCTCTCTGAGTTCCTCCAACTCAGAATCTCCACCTCCTTGTTTAATGCCCGTCTGTCACTATCAAGGAGAGTCACTCAGCTCCTCAGCACGCTGCAACAACACTTGTCCGCAGCTGTTCTCCGAAGACGCTCATTGATCCCTCAACGAGTCATGCTTCAATTGAGTTTGGTGGATCAATGCTCGATCAAACTCAGGGAGTTCTCTCTCTCTCTCTCTCTCTCTGTCTCTGTCTCTGTCTCTCTGCTCTACACAACTCTAAAACTCAGCCTTCTGCGATTTCTCTTGTTGTGTGTATTCTGTCTTTGATCATCGTGTAGAATGATGCACTCCCCTATATATAGTAGCAGCACTGAACGAACTTAGAAATCCTAATTCCATTAAGGACTCCCGAATCTTCTCCTAGATTCTTGCAAGTTGTTCAAATTTTGTTTCTTAAATCAAAATCTTGAATACTTCTGACCGCGTGATGATGTTTGCTGATCACTTGAGGACGTTTGCAAAGTTCCCTGAGCTCTCGCGATACCCGCAGCACCTCGCCGGACTCTCTCCGTGCAGCTTCATGATGATCGGCCAATCTGCTGTAGCTTCAAATCATCACGGGTTGCTATAGCAGTTTCTGTCATTTCTCTTTTGCCCAGCTTGCCTCAACTTTTGTGGTCCATAGAGTGCTATAGCACTTTCTTGTGCTTGTCGCTGTACCTTGTTGCTGTTTTGTCAATCTTCAGATTATGTTCCAGCTACGATCTTCAAGGAGTGTCGTAGCATCTTCTTGTGCTGTTTTGTCAAGAATGCCATACCTCAACAATCTCCCCCTTGGCATTTTTAACAAAACCACAAAAATGGTTCCCTATCATAACTAGCTATCTATGCTAGGCAACTACTTCTGCGTATAATAATATAAACAATACAATTGAGTTTAGAGTTACTAAAAAAAAAAACTAAACCTCAACAGTGTAATGTTTTAGGAGCATGTCAGTGTTCAACTAGTACAATCTTCTCTCTCTTTTTGACACAAATGACAAGGGGCTTCTATGATTCACGGGCTGCTGGGGCTGAGCTGCTTGCTTCAGGGTAATCCGAATCTCGGAGGAGGCTTCTAATCTGTGTTCTCCGCATTGTGTTCTTCTTAGCCTCTGTTGTTAGATATGCATGCTTAGACTTGAGGTGGCTGATCATCCGGGCTCGCAAAGCAGCATTCAAAGCTGGAGCTTGTGTTTCAGGGAATGCTTCAGCATCCTCTGGATCTTCATGTGCTGGTACCAAGGATGGTTCTCCCTCTCCCACATCCACTATACGTCTTCCTTTAAACACCTTATGATCCAACAAGAACAGCTGAGGGGCTTCAAATAATCCTTCAGGGATAACTTGCAACTCCTTATGCTGGCCGATGAGGATCTCATATATCGGGGATGGTAATCCAACGCTCAAGTTGTGTTACGGATATGGCATCTGTGACAAAGCGGAAGCTCCCGAGCGAAAGAAGAGGATACATCAAACTCTGGTACCAAGAGCTGGTATTTTTCAAATGAAGACTGAAAAACCTAAGAAATAAAAGAAACTATAGCAACCTTTGATGACTGGAGATGATACAGATGATCAGAAGGAGTAAAGATAAGAACTAGAAGAGGCTATAGCAACCCCTGAAGATTCAAGGCTAAAGCTAAAAGAAAGTACTTTGTAGCAGATCTATCTGGTGGTGCTCGGAGGGTGTCCAGGAGATTGGTGCCGTCACGGCAATAGGCAGTGCACGACTCAGATGATCAGTGATAGAGCCTATTTATACGCACTATTTAGATCTTAACACTGTGCTTGTTTGCATTATTTTGTGTACAAGATTACTGGTTTCCGGTGTTTTTGTATTCCAGGACAAAACAAGGGCCTAAGTCGGACCAGATGCTAGATCGATTAGCGAGGAAGCCATACTTTTGCTTCCTGGACGGGTACTCAGGGTACAATCAGATACCCATAGCTGCGGAGGATCAAGAAAAAACTACGTTTACCTGCCCATTCGGTACATTTGGGTTTCGGCGCATGTCGTTTGGGCTGTGTAACGCGCCAGGTACGTTCCAACGTCTAGTCATGAGCACCTTTTCTGATATGATTGGTATATGCATAGAGGTGTTCATGGATGATTTTACTGTGTACGGAGGTACCTTTGACGCATGCTTAATTAATCTTGATAAGGTCTTAGCGCGCTGCATTTCAAAAAACCTAGTGCTCAATTATGAAAAATGTCATTTTATGGTATCACATGGAGTAGTACTAGGACACATTATCTCGCAGGAGGGGATCAAGGTTGATAAAGCCAAAATTGATCTTATTTCAAATTTGCCTTATTCCACTAACGTGCGCGATGTGAAATCATTCCTTGGGCATGCAGGGTTTTACAGGCGTTTCATAAAAGATTTTTCTAAGATTTGTATACCCCTGTCTAACCTCTTGCAAAAGGATGTGTGTTTCGAATTCACTGATGAGTGCAAGGCTGCTATTGATAAGCTGAAGGAGGCGCTGACGAGTGTGCCAGTGATGCGTGCGCCAGACTGGAGCCTGCCGTTCGAACTGATGTGCGACGCAAGTGACTATGCAATAGGTGCAGTCCTGGGACAACACATGGACAAGAAGCCGCATGCCATCTATTATGCATCGCGCACACTGGACGCTGCGCAGAGGAACTACACCACCACGGAAAAGGAACTTCTGGCAATCGTGTTTGCACAGGAGAAGTTTCGCGCATATGTTCTAGGCGCCAGAGTCATCGTCTACACAGACCACGCAGCAATCCGTTACCTGATGTCCAAGAAAGAGAGTAAGCAGCGCCTGATGCGCTAGGTGCTTCTACTTCAGGAGTTCGACTTGGAAATCAAGGATAAGAAGGGAACGGAGAACACAGTCGCTGACCACCTGAGCAGGATAGTGAAAGAAGAGGAGCCAGGGCAGATCACGGAGACAATCCCTGACGAGCACCTGATGGCGCTGACAGGTAAGGTACCATGGTATGCGCACATTGCGAATTACCTGGTCACAGGTACGTTTCCTCCTCATTTCACTAAAACCCAATGCATGAGATTAAAGCATGAGTCCAGGTATTACATTTGAGATGATCCATATATGCTCAGAATAGGACCTGATCAGATTTTGAGGCGATGCGTGCCTGACCATGAAATAAACTCGGTTTTAATGTTTTGTCATGCGCACGCATGTGGAGGACACTTTGGTCCAAGGCGCACGAGCAGAAAGATCCTGGATTGCGGATTTTATTGGTCACACTTGTTTAATGACTCATATTACCACCGCAGGAATTATGACAGGTGTCAGCTCACAGGGGGAATATCAGTGCGCAATGAGATGCCGCAAACGCCCATACTAGTGGATGAAGTATTCGATATTTGGGGGATTGACTTCATGGGGCCATTTCCTCCATCTTCCGGATATGAGTATATATTGGTCGCAGTGGACTATGTCTCAAAATGGGTTGAGGCTAAGGCGACCCGAAGGGATGATGGTAAGACGGTCACTGACTTTTTGAGAACTAACATCTTTTACAGGTACGGGGTGCCTAAGGCAATCATAAGCGACCAGGGGACACATTTTTGTAATAGGATAGTGACGCAGGTATTCAAGCATTATGGAGTGCGCCACAAGACGTCCACCGCCTACCATCCTCAGACGAATGGCCAGGCCGAGGTTTCCAACCGAGAGATCAAGCGCATCCTGGAGAAAACTGTGAGACCGTCGCGCAAAGACTGGAGCCAGCGCCTTGACGATGCGCTATGGGCATACAGAACTGCACATAAGACACCGATTGGGACTTCACCGTTTCGGTTGGTTTATGGAAAAGCATGCCACCTGCCAGTGGAGTTAGAACACAAGGCGTACTAGGCATTGCGCGTTTGCAATCTGAACCTAGACGAGGCTGGTAAGGAGCGCGCATTTGAGCTAAGCGAGTTAGAGGAGCTGCGCCTAGATGCATATGAGGGGCTGCACGACTACAAGGCGCGCACGAAGGCATTTCACAACAAAAACATCCTCAGACGCACCTTCAAGCCAGGAGACCAGGTACTATTGTTCTCCTCGCGCCTAAAGCTAATGCCTGGGAAGCTGCGCAGCAAATGGACGGGACCATACACGGTTACCAAGGTTTTCCCTTACGGAACAATCGAGTTAGAAAACGAGCACCAGCATCGTTTTCAGGTCAATGGGCAGAGAGTAAAAAAGTATTTAGGAGAACCTTGGGATGACACAGCGCGCGAAGTTGACTTGGCAGAGCCAGAAATAGAAGATGCGCGAGTTGCTGCGCCAGAGTCGCCACCAGATGCACCTGAGGGAGAACTGGGAACTATTGCTCATATTTCTTCCCCCTCATTAACTAACCTCGTTACTTATGATTTGTCACATGATATTAACCACGCTGACCACCCTTCCGATCCTTTGCGCAGGACTAAGCAGAACGCAACGCACACACGAGCACGGGGTCACTCAGGACCAAGAGTGGGGGGGGGGGGGGTCACTGGCACACTTTTAAGCAAGTAACGAGGTTCGGTCAAGCCAACGATGTTAAACAAAGGCACTTGTCGGGAGGTAACCCGACACGTTTTACTTTTATACGTTTTTTTATATAGTTTTTAGTTTTTTTTAGCTAGTTTAGGACTTGCAGTTTTTAGTCACACAGCAGTTTCCGTCGTGCCGCCAGCCTCCAGTTCAGAATATGAGACAGATTCAACAGATGAGGAGGCGCAAGGATCCGCGGCTGAGTCCAGCTCCGAGGATGTCTAGGGACACAGGGTGGGCGCACATTACACTCGGGTGGTTTCTTCTCTTTTTGAAAACTATTGCTCGATGTTATTTTGCTATTCTGTGCTGAATATTTCGTGAACTCCTTCCCCTATCTTTTTGCTGCGATGACTATGTTTTTCTTTCTTATGTCCTTTGTTTTATTTGCATGCATGTCTGCGCTCTCCATTGCGCTTGAGCATGAGTCGTGGGGACGCGTCTCTGTTTAAGTGTGGGGGGGGGGGGTTACATTTACATTTCACGTTTTTTTGAGCTTTGTAGTGTAGCTTAGTTTAGTTGAAGGGAATAGTAGCAGTGGTGCGCTTGTGTGCGGGTTGCGCACACTTTTTGACTTATATTGCCCTATTCATCTTGCATGCGCTGCTATCAACTGTTTAGTATATTTTTTTCGATTTTTCTGCTCCTATTAGTTGGGATATACAGGGGATGTGGAGTTGACAGAAAAGCTTTAGAGAGGCGGTTAGCCGTTTTTACTTCGAAGGTAAGGTTTATGGTTGAGAGCGCTAGTGGAGGCCGGTGTTTCGCGTCCTTCAGAACAATAGAGCGCGCTCAGCCACGCAGATGCCGAAGGCGAATACCCAAAGCGTGGCGAGGTGGGAAAACAGACCACCTTTCCTCTGGAAGTCAAGCAAGGGAAGGCGGGCGCGGGTGTAAACGCGTGCGCTGACCTGCGCAAATTGATCAAGGAGGGAGAGCGGAGTGTTGTTCCATAGCTGCTATCCGAAGGCCGAGACTGGAACCGTTCTGGGAACATAGGAACCGTAGATAAAGCTGTACATAAAGAAGAAAAAAAAACACCAGCAGATGATATGCGCTAAAGAAACCAGCATGCGCACAACTCCGTACCAGCGTGCGCAAGTTCACAAGAAAATCATGAAGAAAGCTCGAGTTCCCAGGAAGTGCGCGAAAGAATCACGCACCGGAAGAAACTTGCACAATTAACCATATACCCGTACTCGAAGTAAAGACTGACGACCCGGAGCCTATGAAGAGCTATCTCCCGGCCATCCGAAATCATTTCCATCCCAGCTGAGAGGTAACGAATTTCGGAATTGTTATATTAAAACTGTTGAAGGCATGTGCGCGCAGGTGATCGCGCGTCGTTGTGCGCGTCAAATATAATTCCTTCCTCTCCCACTAGTACAGCGGTTAAGTAAGGGTCGATCTCCACAGGGAGCAAGCAGTGAGTCTCAGCCAGTAACCTACACTTAAGAAAACGGGGGTTGCGTGAGTGATTGGGGGTTTTGCGCGATGCGCGAATAACAGCGAATATCGTAACTCAGGGAATTGCACTAGACGTGCGCAAGCAGTAGAGATGAAGTACTATATTTATGAGAAGTATTGGGCAGACAATCCTCTATGAATGCATTCCTTATCATCGACTCTAAAACATCTATAGTTTATGCTTTACTTGGGTTAGTGTCCGGTAAAGGCTTCCTAACACGAGCGCACGTTCCGTTCAAAGTTCGTGTGCTATTAATCCTTAGAACTAGACTAAACAGCTGCGAATCCTGTCACAGTAGCAGCTGCCTACCCTAACTCGTTACTCCTAATTGTCACGGTAAGTTTGCGGTTCAAGGCTTCCCCTACGCATGCAACTAGTTTAACAGGTGACAAGCAAGCAACACAAGTAAGTTTGCGGTTCAAGGCTTCCCCTACTCATGCAACTAACCGTCTCGGCGCGCACAGAATTAATACAAGTAAATAAACTATGCATTAAGCTCAATGTCTCAAAGGTAATACATCATAGATTCATGCCCGACCAACACTAAGTGTTTAGCTAGACATGCTAGTGGTAAACATCATAAAATAGTAAATAACAACTACTGTATCACAGAAAACGGTAGCAAATAGTGCGTGCAGTGTCTTCTCTTGGCTGGCGCAGTCGGCTGGCGCAACTCTCCTTGACAGGTCCGTGTGTTTTTCAGGGATGCCGCGCAGTGCCTCTGGACTGTCACTGAGTGATGGTGTTTCGCTCTCCCTTGAAACCCTAGACTTTCTTTGTTTAAATAGTGCCCCAGGAAGTTCATCTTTTGGCAACTTCCAAGTCTGGTCACTGGGACTTTGCGCCTGGCGCACAGCATTGATTGGCGCAATCGGGTAGCGCACCTCTGCTGTCCTTCGCCATTTCTTCTGTTTGCGCCGCTAGCTCCACAGGCTGATCTTTCACTCCTAGAACGCTGCCTGTTAGCGCGTATCCGACTTAAGGACTCGTTCTGACCTGATATACAAAAATAGTGGAAACGAGTAATCTTGCCCATAAAATATTGCAAACAAGCATGGGTTTATGATCTAAATAACGTGTATAACTAGGCTCTATCAAACCCCCCACACTTGCCCCTTGTTCGTCCCGAACAAGTACTGAAACGCGGATACAATTACCTTTTCTGGAGACTAGCGCACAGCCTTGCATTCTAGCGCAAGATGCACAGTTGCTTCAACTTGTGCTGCTCTATCACCTGCGCACAACTGCACTCAATAGTTCTAATATAATGATCCCGAAATTTCATTACCTCTCAGCCGGGATGAAGGTCTTTGGATGACTGGGAGATAGCTCTTCTTAGGCTCCTGGTTGTCAGCTCCCGCTCCGAAGATAGGTATATGGTTTCTTGCGCGAGCTTCTTCCAGTGCGTGATTCGTTCGCACACTTCCTGGGAACCTGAGCCTTTGATGATATCCTTGTGGTCTTGCGCACGCAGGTACTAAGTAGTGCGCATGCTGATTCTTTGTAACGCAAATCATCTGCTTCTGCTGGTATTTTTCTTTTGTACAGCTTCCTTTCCAATTTTTTTATTTTTTTTTATTCCCAGAACAGTTCCAATCTCAGCCTTCGGATAGCAGCTATGGAACTCGTTCCGCTCTCCCTCCTTGGTTTTTCTGCGCCGGTCAGCGCACGCGTTTACATCCGCGCCCGCTTTCCTTAGCTTGATATCCAGAGAGAAGGTGGTCTGTTTTCCCACCTCGCCACGCTTTGGGTATTTGGCCTTTTGCATCCGCGTGACTGAGCGCGCTCTTTTGTTCCGAAGGTTGCGAAGCACCGGCCTCCACTAGCGCATTCGACCATATACCTCGCCTTCGAAGCAGAAGCGACTAACCGCCTCTCTGGAGCATTTCTATCAACTCCACATCCCCTGTATATCCCAACTAACAGGAGCAGAAAAAACGAAAAAATTATGCTAAAACAGTAGATAGCAGTGCACACAATACGGATAGCGCAAAACAAGCTGGAGCGCATGCGCATCCTGCACCTTAGCGCACTACTGTTACTAATTTTCTTCAACTTAGCTAAGCTAATGCTAAAAACATGAAATGTAAGAGTAACGCCCCCCCCCCCCCCCACACTTGAACAGAGGCGTGTCCCCACGACTCAAGCTCAAGCGCACGGAGGCTGCGCACATGCATGCAATGCAACGAAAATAAAGAACATAAGAGTGAACACAAACAGTCACACAAACTATAGCAAGGGGGTCACAGAATGTAGGGCAAAAATATTCAGCACACATAATAGTCAAATCGACGCAGCAAAATAAAAGACAACACCCTAAAGAAAATTACTGCGCCTGCCCTCGGCCTTAGAAGTTCCCCGAGCTAGACGCTGCTGCTGACCCATGCGCCTCATCCTCTGAAGAATCTGTCAAGGAGTCGGTGCTGGAGGATGGTGGTACAATGGTGAGGGGGGGTCAGGCTGCTCGTCCTCGGAAAGTGACTCCCATATGGAATCGGAGTCTACGCTGGGAAAGTTAATGGGGGACTCCGGAATAGAAGGCCGGGCAGGGGAAGCTACTGGTGATGGTATCGGTGCTGGTTCAGGTTCAGGGGTGGGCTCTGCTGCTGGGGCTGCTGGTTCTGGTGCGGGCGCTGCTGGGGCTGGGGTTGGTGCTGGAGCTGGGGCTTGTGCTGGTGCTGGAGCTGGAGCTTGTGCTGGTGCTGTAGAGGTTTCTGGGGTCCGGGTAGGAGGTGGATGGTGCAGGCTGAGGAGAGGGGGAATTGCATCTCCAAATTTCCACCCGGATGGTGGACTCATACTTAAATCCGCCCCCTCTGGCGCTAAGTATTCGAGCACGCGCATAACGTTGAACAACATGCGCTGCTCGGCAGTGGCTTCCTCAGGCGCCGCCTCAGTCTCAGTCCTTGGGCGCTTGGCAGGAGCACGCGGGGGAGAGTCCTCTATGGAAATGGTCACTGGCTCCCCCAATGGTGCGCGGGCCCTCAATTGCGCTCCAGTCTGCGCCCGAGTCCTTGGGCGCCTGACTAGAGGCACCTCTGGTTCTAGGGCCTCCTCCATCTCTTCGTCTGCTGCGGCGGCTGCTGCGGCTGCTGCTGCGCCTGCCGCTGTGCCCTGCGCACTGCTCTCTGCCCTGGCCCGCGCACTGCTCTCTACTCTGGCCCGCGCACTGCTCTCTACTCTGGCCCGCGCACTGCTCTCTACTCTGGCCCGCGCTGGTCTGGCTGGCTGCAGATGGTAGCACCACTCTAGTGTGCCATCATCCCGAACGGCTACCGCCCTGATTTGCAGCATGTGGGCGCGGTCCAGAGGTATAGGCTGCACCAAGGTGTGCTCTGGCACCTCGGGCTCTCCATGTAAGGCCCGCAGCAAGTGCGTAATAAGCCCTCCACACGTCAGCGGCCCTCTCATGCTGACTCGGCTCCAATGATGCACCATGTTCAGGATGAACAGCACCTTCCGCTCATAATACAGCCCCGTCAAAATCTCCATATCCAGGAGGCTGATCTTTGGCGCGCCGTTGAAACGGCCAATGATTGCATAGGCCACGATGCGCCACAAGTAGAACAGCCACGGGTCGCGCAGCTCTCGGCCCCTGCTGCGCCCCGCGGCGAATGCTGGTCCTGTTGCCATGTCCCGCCAAGCCTCCTGGTTATTGTGCGTGTCTAACTCCTCCTCACGCACCTTGGCGCACCCGAATGCGCGCCTCAGCCTCCTTTCCGAGGCTATGAACCAGACACCCCTGTGTCTATATCTAATCTCCCTGTCCCCCGCCTCCATAGACGCCAGGAACTCACACGTATCCTCCTGGTCTGATGCGCTGCGGAGGTCCATTAGCGCCTCCCAACCGGCAATCGCTAGCCTCTGCGCCACGAGGTCCTCTAACCCTACCTCGCGCAGGAAATCTCGACAGATGTACGGTGTCCCGTACATGTCCAGGCTAATGAATGCTGCGTACTTGTTAGCGAAAGCCGCTGGGGTCACTTGGTCTGCGGCGGGTCTCATCTTGCGCTGGCTCCGGTCAATCGCGGTCAATGCTCCCCAAAACCCTAAAAATCAAAACTGCCCAGAATCCTCTGAAATTTGCACCGAACAAGCGCCTACTGGTCGCCTACACAACGCACAAAACAGCACTCCAAGCCGCGCACTCTAGCCTGGTGCGATTTCAAAACCCTAAAAACTGTCTTCTCCGCGCAAACCCTAACAGAAGCGGCTCAAAGCGGGATCGGGGGTTACCTGGGTGCTGAGCGGTCGTGTTGTCCTTGAATCTCTCTAGACGGACGGTGGGATGGGCGCTGATCGACGGCAGAGGTCTGAGGGCGGGAGCTTGTGTGTAACGGTCGAGTGAAAAAGTGCTGGGAATTTTTCTAAGTCTGGCCTTATATACCCCCTATGGCTGGCGCAACTGACCTGCGCATTGATAGGCGCACGGTCCTGCGCACTTGTGTGACTACAAAAAAACTACCAAACCCTAGTCTAACTAAAAACACGCAAAAAAAAAAAAAAACAAAACAAGCAGAATAAAATGTGCCAAAATAAAATGTGTCGGGTTACCTCCCGACAAGTGCCTTTGTTTAACGTCGTTGGCTCGACGGTACCTCGTTACGTGCCAAGTAGTGCGTCTGCAGCCTCCCCCACTCTTGCTCCTGAGTGTCCCTGCGCCAGTGCTTGTGTTACGATCTCATTGGTCCTGTGCAAAGGATAAAAGGGAAGGTCAGCATGTGATACATTATTCGTAAGGAGGGCAGATGCAGAGGAAGAGGAGATATAGGCGATGGGTGCTAGGTCTCCCTCTGAAGCATCTGGTGGTGCGTCTGGCGCAACAGCTTGCTCGTCTACTATCTCTGGCTCGGCCAAGTCAATGTTGCGTGCTGCGCCATCCCAAGGTTCGCCCAAGTACCGTTTGACTCTCTGCCCGTTAACCTGAAAACGATGCTGGTGCCCGTCTTCTAATTCAATTGTGCCGTAGGGGAAAACCTTGGTGACGGTGTATGGTCCCGTCCACTTACTGCGCAGCTTCCCAGGCATGAGCTTCAGGCGTGATGAAAATAATAATACCTGATCGCCTGGTTCAAATGTGCGCCGGAGGATGTGCTTGTCATGAAACGCCTTGGTGCGCGCTTTGTAATCGCGCAGTCCCTCATAGGCGTCCAGGCGCAGCTCTTCTAGTTCACTCAGCTCAAATGCGCGTTCCTGTCCTGCCTCCTCCAAGTTCAAGTTGCAAATACGTAAGGCCCAATATGCCTTGTGCTCGAGCTCCACTGGCAGGTGGCATGCCTTCCCATAGACCAGCCGGAATGGTGAGGTTCCAATGGGTGTCTTGTGTGCAGTGCGGTATGCCCATAGCGCATCATCCAGGCGCTGGCTCCAATCCTTGCGCGACGGCCTCACAGTCTTTTCCAAGATGCGCTTGATCTCTCTGTTAGAAACTTTGGCCTGTCCATTCGTCTGCGGATGGTAAGCGGTGGACGTCTTGTGGCGCACCCCATAGTGCTTGAAGACTTGCGCCACAACCCTGTTGCAGAAGTGCGTCCCCTGGTCGCTGATAACTGCCTTAGGCACTCCGTACCTGCAAAATATGTTAGTTCTGAGAAAGTTAGCGACAGTCTTACCATCATCCTTGCGCGTGGCCTTAGCTTCGACCCATTTGGATACGTAATCCACGGCCACCAGTATGTACTCGTAGCCGGCAGATGGGGGAAATGGACCCATGAAGTCGATTCCCCAAACATCGAACACTTCATCCACCAAAATCGGGGTCTGCGGCATCTCGTTGCGCGCGGAGATTCCTCCAGTGCGCTGGCACCTGTCACACTTCCTGCAGTGGTCATAGGCATCTCTGAATAGGTGCGGCCAGTAGAATCCGCAGTCCAAGATCTTCCTGCTCGTGCGCTTGGGACCGAAATGTCCTCCACAGGCGTGCGCATGACAAAACATCAATACAGAGTTAATCTCATGGTCAGGCACGCAACGTCTTAATATCCGATCTGGACCTATTCTAAGCATGTAAGGATCATCCCAAAGGTAATGCTTGGACTCATGTTTCAATCGCATGCACTGAGTTTTATTGAAATGAGGAGGGAACGCACCTGTGACCAGGTAATTTGCGATATGCGCATACCATGGTACCTTACCTGTTACCGCCATCAGATGCTCGTCAGGGAATGTCTCCTTGATCTGCCCTGGCTCCTCATCCTTTATGATCCTGCTCAGGTGATCAGCGACGGTATTTTCTGTGCCTTTCTTATCTTTGATCTCTAAATCGAATTCCTGAAGCAGAAGTACCCAGCGCATCAGGCGCGGCTTGGTCTCTTTCTTGGATATGAGGTAGCGGATAGCCGCGTGGTCCGTGTAGATGATGACTCTGGCGCCTAGAACATATGCTCGGAACTTCTCCAGCGCAAATACAATTGCCAGAAGCTCCTTCTCCGTGGTGGTGTAGTTCTTCTGCGCGGAGTCCAGTGTGCGCGATGCATAGTAGATGGCATGCGGCTTCTTGTCCTCGCGCTGCCCCAAGACTGCTCCCACTGCGTAGTCACTTGCGTCACACATCAGCTCGAATGGCAGGTTCCAGTCTGGTGCGCGCATCACTGGCGCACTGGTCAGCGCTTCTTTCAGCTTATCGAACGCCGCCCTGCACTCATCAGTAAAATCGAAGCACACGTCTTTTTGCAACAGGTTAGACAGGGGTATGCAAATCTTAGAGAAATCCTTAATAAAACGCCTGTAAAACCCAGCATGCCCTAAGAACGATTTCACGTCGCGCACGTTGGTGGCATAAGGCAGATTAGAAATAATATCTATCTTAGCTTTGTCTACCTTAATACCCTCCTCTGAAAAATGATATGACCCAATACTACTCCGTGCGTAACCATGAAATGACACTTCTCGTAGTTTAGCACTAAGTTCTTAGAGATGCAGCGTGCTAAGACTTTATCTAGATGTGTTAAGCATGCATCAAAGGTACTCCCATATACGGTGAAGTCATCCATGAACACTTCTATACATATACCAATCATATCAGAGAAAATGCTCATGACGAGGCGTTGGAACGTACCTGGCGCGTTGCACAGCCCAAAAGACATACGCCGAAACGCAAATGTTCCGAAGGGGCATGTGAACGTGGTCTTCTCTTGATCCTCTGCAGCTATGGGTATCTGATTGTAACCTGAATATCCGTCCAAAAAACAAAAGTAAGGCTTACCTGCCAAGCGATCCAGCATTTGGTCCATGAAGGGTAGCGGGAAGTGGTCCTTGCGCGTTACAGCGTTCAGCTTCCTGTAGTCGATGCACATGCGCCAGCCAGTCTGTATGCGCTTGGGAACTAGCTCGCCCTGCGCATTCTCCTCCACCGTGATTCCTCCTTTCTTTGGCACAACGTGCACCGGGCTGACCCATCTGCTGTCTGAGATTGGGTAAATGACCCCTGCGTCAAGCAACTTCAGAACTTCCTTTTGCACTACCTCCATCATATTTGGGTTTAACCTGCGCTGAGCCTCCCTGGATGGTTTGGCGCCGTCTTCCAACAGAATTCGGTGCATGCACACGTCTGGGCTCACTTCGCGCAGATCAGCAAGAGTCCATCCAATAGCGCGCTGGTTCCTGCGCAGCACCTGTTGTAAGCGCGCCTCCTGCTCTTTTTCCAATCCCTTCTTGATGATCACTGGCAGGGTGTCCTCATCTCCCAAGAAAATGTACTTCAGATGCTCCGGGAGTTGCTTCAGTTCGATCTTGGGTGCCTGCTCAACAGAGGGCAAGATTTTGTTAGCGGTGCAAATATGAACTATATCACGTACCTGTGTGGATGCTGGTTCAGCACTGCTTAGCTCCTTCTCTTGCTCCTCCAGTTCTGCCTGTGTCAGTAGCTCTGGTCCTATGGTTGCGCTTGCACACTGCGCTTCTGTGACTAAGTCGTCAAAACTGTCCATTGCGTGCACGGTAGCGTCCTCATGTGGGTGCTGCATCCCTTCGAAGATGTTGAAATGGATTTCTTCGCCATCTACCTCCATGGAGAGCGTGCCCCTCCACGCGTCTATCTTCGTGCGCGCAGTCATCAGAAACGGTCTGCCTAGGAGGATCTGCGCACCGCTGGCGCTTGATTCACCCTCCATTTCGAGCACATAAAAGTCTGCTGGGAACACCAGCTCTCCTACTCGAACTAGGACATCTTCTATCATGCCTGCAGGTTGTTTGCACGATTGATCTGCTAGCTGAATTGTGAGACCTGCAGGTTTTAGTGGTCCAAGGCGCAAAGTCGCATAGAGAGAAGATGGTAACAAATTGATTGATGCGCCTAAATCGATCATGCAGTTGCTTACCGTGGTTTTACCTAAGGTGCAAGGGATAGTGAATGTACCTGGATCTCGGCACTTAGGTGGTACCTTTTGTTGCACGATCGCTGAGGCCTGCGCATTTAGCATTTCCTGTGCGCATTCGCCTTGCTTGTTTGTGGCTGGCATTTCTGGTTGTGCGTTTTGCTCTGGTTGCGCACTCTGTTCTGCTGGGTCTGGGACTTGCGCAACTGGTTGCGCGGGCGCCTGCGCGGTCTGCTCCGTTCCTACTGTGCGCCCAGTCCTCAGTGTCACTGCATTGACTCCTCCTTTAGGGTTCTGAACCACTTGCGAAGGCAGGTTGCCATCACTCTTTTTTATCTCGTCCACCATGGTTGCGATCTGTGATAACTGCTTTTCGATGGATTCGAACCTCTTGTCATACTTTTCGTCATTCTTGCGCACTGTGTCTGCTAGCTGCCCCATGATATATTCCAAGGATCGCTTTGGTTGCTGATTGTTCTGCGCTGGTGCGTCTGTGCGGCGATGCGGTGGATTGTAGGGTGCAGCATGTTGCGTCTGCTGTGGTGCGCGCTGATCAGTGGGCTGCCTCTGGAAATTGTTCTCTTCTCTCCATCTGAATCCATTTGCAGCAAGCCCGAAGCGCGGCTGATTCTGCCTCTGCGGTCCTCTGTTGTCCCATCCTCCAAGGGCATTTACATCTCCAGTTTCTTCAAAAAGTGTTGGGCACTCGTCTGTCTTGTGCTCAGTGGACCTACAGAATTCACATACCTTTGGTGCAACTGGTTGTGCGCTCTGCGCACTCATCAGCTTCTGTAGCATGGCCTTCATTTCTTTGATCTCAGTGCTTGCCTCTACCTGATGCACAGAACGAGTACGACTATTTTCAAGCGTAAGCTGATGTCTTACCTGCCCAGCAGAGTCTTTTATTAGCTGCCATGCGTCCTCGGGGTACATGTTGCAAATGTCCCCTCCTGCGCATGCATTCAGTAGTCGCAGCTCCATGGGCAGCAGTCCATTCAGAAAGTTCTCTATCAGCACATTCTGGGGAAGCCCGTGATTGTAGCAGTTGGCTTCTAGCTCCCTGAAACGCTCGTAGTATTCTGACAGAGATTCCCCTGCGCCTTGCCTTGGCGCGGCCAATTCCCTTCTGAGCAGCGCAATCTTCGCTGCTGGATAAAATTTATCTAAGAATTTCTTCTGCAGCTGCTCCCATGTGTGGATTGATCCTGCGGGTAGGCTCATCAGCCAGTGTTTGGCTGCATCGCTCAATGAAAATGGGAACGCTTTCATCTTCAGCGCTTCATCGTTTTCCCCCAAAGCCTTCATGTTCTCGCAAATGATTAGGAACTCCCGCACATGCTTGACTGGATTTTCGTTGTTCATTCCGTGAAACTTGGGCATGTGATGGATGAGTGAGCTCCTTAGTTCGAACTGTCCGTCGGGCGGAAGCACTATGCACCATGGCTGGTTAACAGTGAGTGGGGCTGACATTTCGCGCACTGTCCTGCGCCTCGCGACTGGACGAACGGGTGGCGCAATGTATGGTTCAGCGGCCATCCGTGCGTCGTCCTCACGCTGCACTTCCTCTCTGAATAGGGCTGCGCGGTTATGCGCCCTTGCTTCCTCTGGGGTTCTGTCTCCCAGGTTATCTCCAACCACACTGTTATCCTCCATGTCCTGATCCAAACTCAAGAAACGAAATTAAATGGCAACGAAGTTGTTGCGTCTGTCAGTGCGCAACTAGAATCTGCGCAGCGCAACTGTTTCAAGGTTGCGCAGGCTGATGTAATTGTGCGCTGTCAGAAACAACAACGAGAAAACAAAACAAAATGAAATAGCTAGTTACTAAAATGAGAAATGTAAGCTAGCTAAAACTTAGCTGTGTTGCTCCCCGGCAACGGCGCCAAAATTTGATCGCGCGTCGTTGTGCGCGTCAAATATAATTCTTTCCTCTCCCACTAGTACAGCGGTTAAGTAAGGGTCGATCTCCACAGGGAGCAAGCAGTGAGTCTCAGCCAGTAACCTACACTTAAGAAAACGGGGGTTGCGTGAGTGATTGGGGGTTTTGCGCGATGCGCGAATAACAGCGAATATCGTAACTCAGGGAATTGCACTAGACGTGCGCAAGCAGTAGAGATGAAGTACTATATTTATGAGAAGTATTGGGCAGACAATCCTCTATGAATGCATTCCTTATCATCGACTCTAAAACATCTATAGTTTATGCTTTACTTGGGTTAGTGTCCGGTAAAGGCTTCCTAACACGAGCGCACGTTCCGTTCAAAGTTCGTGTGCTATTAATCCTTAGAACTAGACTAAACAGCTGCGAATCCTGTCACAGTAGCAGCTGCCTACCCTAACTCGTTACTCCTAATTGTCACGGTAAGTTTGCGGTTCAAGGCTTCCCCTACGCATGCAACTAGTTTAACAGGTGACAAGCAAGCAACACAAGTAAGTTTGCGGTTCAAGGCTTCCCCTACTCATGCAACTAACCGTCTCGGCGCGCACAGAATTAATACAAGTAAATAAACTATGCATTAAGCTCAATGTCTCAAAGGTAATACATCATAGATTCATGCCCGACCAACACTAAGTGTTTAGCTAGACATGCTAGTGGTAAACATCATAAAATAGTAAATAACAACTACTGTATCACAGAAAACGGTAGCAAATAGTGCGTGCAGTGTCTTCTCTTGGCTGGCGCAGTCGGCTGGCGCAACTCTCCTTGACAGGTCCGTGTGTTTTTCAGGGATGCCGCGCAGTGCCTCTGGACTGTCACTGAGTGATGGTGTTTCGCTCTCCCTTGAAACCCTAGACTTTCTTTGTTTAAATAGTGCCCCAGGAAGTTCATCTTTTGGCAACTTCCAAGTCTGGTCACTGGGACTTTGCGCCTGGCGCACAGCATTGATTGGCGCAATCGGGTAGCGCACCTCTGCTGTCCTTCGCCATTTCTTCTGTTTGCGCCGCTAGCTCCACAGGCTGATCTTTCACTCCTAGAACGCTGCCTGTTAGCGCGTATCCGACTTAAGGACTCGTTCTGACCTGATATACAAAAATAGTGGAAACGAGTAATCTTGCCCATAAAATATTGCAAACAAGCATGGGTTTATGATCTAAATAACGTGTATAACTAGGCTCTATCAGCAGGTGACAGAGCAACGCGGGATGAGCGGTTGTGCAGATCGTGCCTGAGTGCAAGACTATGCACTAGACTCCAGAGAGGTGATTGTATCCGTGCTTGAGTGCTTGTTCGGGACGAACAAGGGCAAGTGTGGGGGGTTTGATAGAGCCTATTTATACGCACTATTTAGATCTTAACACTGTGCTTGTTTGCATTATTTTGTGTACAAGATTACTGGTTTCCAGTATTTTTGTATTCCAGGACAAAACAAGGGCCTAAGTCGGATACACGCTAATAAGCGCGTTTAAGGAGCGCAACACACAGCCTGCGGAGCTAGCAGCGCAAACAGGATAGGAGGTGGCAGATTCAGACTGCGGTGCACAAACCAACTGCGCGAACCAACGTGCGCAGTGAGCCATGCGCAGCGAACCAAATCTTGAACACCATATCCCTACAAAATCTCCTAGATTTGGAAGTTGCCAAGATTGTCCTCGGGCCTCACAAGCAGTATATAAAGAGAGGAAGGCTAGGGTTTGACACGATATCAAGGAGAGAGAGCCAGAACTGAAAAACACACGAGCTGCTGCGAGGACTTGCGCGAACCGAGACAGAGCAACCTGCACGCACCTGCTTGTTACTGTTTCCTTGGACACTTTAGCTTTTATTTACTATTTCTGTGATGTTTACCACTAGCATGTTTAGCTAAACACTTTGTATCGGTTGGGCATGATTCTATGAAGTATTTCCTTTGAGACTTGTGCTTAATGCATAGTTTGTTTACTTGTGTTAATTCTGTGCACACGGACAGCTAGTTGTATGAGTAGGGGAAGCCTTGAACCGCAATCTTACTCTTACTACTTGTTGTTATATGTTAAACTAGTTGGTAGCTTGACGGTGACAACTAGGAGTAACGCGCTAGGATAATCAGTTGCTACTGTGACAGGATTCGTAGCTGCTTAAACTAGTTTCAAGAATTAATTGCTCATGGACTTTGATCGGAACATGCGAACATGTTAGGAAGCCTTGATTGGACACTAACTTCAGTAAATCGAACTATAGACGTTTAGAGTCGATGATAAGGAATACATTCATAGAGGATTGTCTTTACCGATACTTTTCATAATCATAGTACTTAATCTCTACTGCCTGCACACGTCTAGTGCAAAATCTGCTTTCACTACTGTTCATTCGCGCACCTGCGGAACCGAATCACTCACAACCGAATTCTCGTAAGTTGTAGGTTACTAGCTGAACGAGTCTGCTTGCTCCTTGTGGGATCGACCCTGACTTAGCCGCTATACTAAGTGGAGAAGGAAGGATTAATTTGACGCGTACAACGACGCGCGATCAATCAGCATATCTTCAGCAGCGGCGCGAATGAAGCCATCAAGATAAGGTTTCTAAATTCCAACTTTAAGAAACGGAATCTCAACAACCTTCCTGGAATTCAAGGGAGTTTCGGAAGGTATGATTATTTGCTGGAACAAGTTGCTGCAGTGTAGAAGCTATATGAGCAGGCAGACCGAAGCAACAGACACACTCACTATTCAGCTAGCAGATCGGTCTTGCAAACAACCTACAGGCATGATAGAGGATGTTCTTGTGCGAGTAGGAGAGCTGGTGTTCCCAGCAGATTTTTATGTGCTAGAAATGGAGGGTGAATCAAGCACCAGCAGTGCGCAGATCCTACTGGGCAGACCTTTCCTGATGACCGCGCGCACGAAGATAGACGTGTGGAGGGGCACACTCTCCATGGAGGTTGACGGCGAAGAGATCCATTTCAATATATTCAAGGGGATGCAGCACCCACACGAGGACGCCACAGTGCACGCGATGGACAACATTGACGATTTAGTCTCAGATGCGCAATGTGCAAGCACAACAATAGAACCAGAGCCACTGGCACAGGCAGAGTTGGAGGAGCAGGACGAGGAGCTGAGCAGTGTTGAACCAGAACTCAAACAGGTACACGACATAGTTCATATTTGCACTGCTAATAAAATCTTGCCCTCTATTGAACAGGCACCCAAGGTCGAGCTGAAGCAACTGCCAGAGCACCTCAAATACATTTTCTTGGGAAATGAGGACACCCTGCCAGTGATCATAAAGAAAGGATTAGAAGAGGAGCAGGAAGTGCGTTTACAGCAGGTGCTGCGCAGGAACCAGCGCGCTATAGGATGGACACTGGCAGATCTGCGTGGAGTGAGCCCAGACGTATGCATGCATAGAATTCTGTTGGAAGATGGTGCCAAACCATCCAGGGAGGCTCAGCGCAGATTGAACCCGAATATGATGGAGGTAGTGCAGAAGGAAATTCTAAAGTTGCTTGACGCAGGAGTCATTTACCCCATCTCGGACAGCAAATGGGTCAGTCCAGTGCACGTTGTGCCTAAGAAGGGAGGAATCACAGTGGAAGAGAATGCGCAGGGTGAGCTAGTTCCCAAGCGCATCCAGACTGGATGGGGCATGTGCATCGACTACAGGAAGCTTAACGCAGTAACGCGCAAGGACCATTTCCCGCTACCCTTTATGGACCAGATGCTGGACAAATTAGCAGGTAAGCCCTATTTTTGTTTCTTGGACGGATATTCAGGGTACAACCAGGTACCCATAGCTGCGGAGGATCAAGAGAAGACCACGTTCACCTGCCCGTTCGGAACGTTTGCGTTTCGGCGCATGTCATTTGGGCTGTGTAACGCGCCAGGTACGTTCCAACGCCTTGTCATGAGCATTTTCTCTGATATGATTGGTATATGCATAGAAGTGTTCATGGATGATTTTACTGTATATGGAGGTACCTTTGATGCATGCTTAACTCAT
Source organism: Umbilicus rupestris (assembly GCA_963678935.1). Lineage (NCBI taxonomy): Eukaryota > Viridiplantae > Streptophyta > Magnoliopsida > Saxifragales > Crassulaceae > Umbilicus > Umbilicus rupestris. Next base: position 8,686,212 of record OY787607.1, on the reverse strand, counting down.
TTAGATAAAGTTTTAGAGCGCTGCATCTCTAAGAACCTAGTACTCAATTATGAAAAATGCCATTTCATGGTAACGCATGGTGTAGTGCTAGGACACATCATCTCAGAGGAGGGGATCAAGGTAGACAAAGCTAAGATAGACCTTATTTCTAATCTACCTTATGCCACGAACGTGCGCGATGTGAAGTCATTCTTAGGACATGCCGGATTTTACAGGCGTTTTATAAAAGACTTCTCTAAAATTTGTATTCCCCTGTCTAACCTCTTGCAAAAGGATGTGTGCTTCGATTTTACTGATGAGTGCAGGGCCGCGTTTGATAAGCTGAAGGAGGCGCTGACCAGTGCGCCAGTGATGCGCGCACCAGACTAGAACCTGCCATTTGAACTGATGTGCGACGCAAGCGATTATGCAGTAGGTGCAGTCGTGGGGCAGCGAGTGGACAAGAAGCCGCACGCCATCTATTATGCATCGCGCACACTGGATGCTGCGCAGAGGAACTACACCACCACGGAGAAGGAGCTTCTGGCAATTGTGTTTACGCTAGAGAAGTTCCGTGCATATGTTCTAGGCGCCAGGGTTATCATATACACAGACCACGCAGCCATCCGCTACCTAATGTCCAAGAAAGAAACTAAGCCGCGCCTGATGCGCTGGGTGCTCCTACTGCAGGAATTCGACCTGGAGATCAAGGATAAGAAGGGCACAGAGAACACAGTTGCGGACCACCTGAGCAGGATCGTGAAGGAGGAGGAGCCAGGGAAGATCACTGAGACATTTCCTGACGAGCATCTGATGGCGCTGACAGGTAAGGTACCATGGTATGCGCACATTGCGAATTACCTGGTCACAGGTACGTTTCCTCCGCATTTCAATAAAACCCAGTGCATGAGATTGAAACATGAGTCCAAGCATTACCTGTGGGATGTTCCTTATATGCTTAGAATAGGACCAGATCAGATATTGAGGCGCTGCGTGCCTGACCATGAATTTAACTCTGTTTTGATGTTTTGTCATGCGCACGCATGTGGAGGACACTTTGGTCCCAAGCGCACCAGCAGGAAGGTCCTGGACTGTGGATTTTACTGGCCGCACCTGTTCAGAGACGCATATGACTATTGCAGGAATTGTGATAGGTGCCAGCGCACAGGAGGCATATCAGCGCGCAACGAGATGCCGCAGACGCCAATTCTAGTGGATGAAGTGTTTGATATATGGGGAATTGACTTCATGGGGCCATTTCCTTCGTCTGCAGGATACGAGTACATATTGGTCGCGGTGGACTATGTCTCCAAATGGGTCGAAGCTAAGGCCACACGGAAGGATGATGGTAAGACGGTTGCTGAGTTTCTAAAAACTAACATCTTTTGCAGGTACGGGGTGCCCAAGGCAATCATCAGCGACTAGGGGACGCACTTTTACAACAGGATCGTGGCGCATGTTTTCAAACATTATGGGGTGCGCCACAAGACGTCCACTGCTTATCATCCTCAGACAAATGGACAGGCCGAGGTCTCCAACAGAGAGATCAAGCGCATCCTGGAGAATACTGTGAGACCATCGCGCAAAGATTGGAGCCAGCGCCTAGACGACGCGCTGTGGGCATACCGCACTGCGCATAAGACACCAATCGGGACTTCACCGTTTCGGTTGGTCTATGGAAAAGCATGCCACCTGCCAGTGGAGTTAGAGCACAAAGCATACTGGGCTTTACGCACTTGCAACCTGAACTTAGATGAGGTCGGAAAGGAGCGCGCGTTTGAGCTGAGCGAATTAGAAGAGCTGCGCCTGGATGCCTATGAGGGACTGCGCGATTACAAGGAGCGGACAAAGGCGTTTCATGACAAGCATATCCTCAGACTCACTTTTGAGCCAGGAGACCAGGTATTATTATTCTCATCACGCCTGAAGCTCATGCCTGGAAAGCTGCGCAGCAAATGGACTCGACCGTACACAGTCACCAAGGTTTTCCCCTATGGAACAATCGAATTAGAAAACGAGCACCGGCATCGTTTTCAGGTCAATGGGCAGAGAGTCAAACGGTATCTAGGAGAACCATGGGACGACACAGTGCGCGACATTGACTTGGCAGAACCTGAGATAGCAGATGCGCAGGTTGCTGCGCCAGAGTCACCACCAGATGCACCAGAGGGAGAACTGGAAACTATTGCTCACATTTCTTCTTCCTCTTCATCTACCCTCGTTACTGCAGACTTCTCACATATTATCCTTGTTGACTACCCTTCTCACCCTTTGCGCAGGACCAAGAAGAACACAACACATGCACAAGCGCGGGGTCACTCAGGAGCAAGAGTGGGGGAGGTCGCTGGCACACATTTGGGCACGTAACGAAGTACAGTCGAGCCAACGACGTTAAACAAAGGCACTTGTCGGGAGGTAACCCAACTCGTTTTACTTTTATATGTCTTTCTTTTAGTCTTTCTAGTGTCTTTTAGTTAGTTTAGGTCTTGTAGTTTTTTTTAGTCGAGCAGCAGTGCGCAGGTCCGTGCGCAGGACCGCTGCGCCAGTCAGGGGGGTATATAAGGGCAGGACTTAGAAAATTTCAGCACTTTTTCACACTCAACCGTTACCAGCAGCTCCCGCCTTCACACCTCCGCCCACTGTCCGGCGCCCCACCCAGCTCAAGTTAGAGAGATTTGCAGAGCACACAGCCGCACTCCCCTCAGATAACCTTTCCCCCAGATTTGAGCAGATTTTAGTAGGGTTTGTGCGGTGGAGTGTTCTAGGGTTTTGAAATCGCACCAGGCTAGAGTGCGCCGATTGGAGTGCTGTTTAGAGGGTTTTGTAGGCGGGCAGTAGGCGCCCCTTTGGTGAGAATTTCAGTTCATTCGGAGGAGTTTGGATTTTTGGAGTGTTTAAGAAGTGTTGACCGGAGTTGACCAGAGAGATGCAGCCTGCCGAGGACCAAGCTACCCCAGCTCGCTTTGCCAGCATGTACGCGGCCTTCCTGAGGCTCGAGATGTACGGGACTCTTTGCATCAACCGGCAGTTCCTGCGGGAGGTCGGTTTGGAGGACTTCATTTTGGAGAGGCTCGCGCTGGCGGGCTGGGAGGCGCTGTTGGAGATCAACAGTGCCGCAGACAGGGAGGACACCTGCGAGTTCCTGGCGTCATTAGAGCCAGGAGAGATGGAGATAAGGTACCGGCACCGAGGGGTGTGGTACATTGCCTCGGCTACGAGGCTGAAGCGCACATTGAGGTGCGCTAAGGTGCGAGAAGCTGACATGGACGCGCACACCAACCAAGAGGCGTGGCGCGAGATGGCAACCGGGCCTGTGTTTGCCGCGGGGCGTAGCAGGGGACGAGAGCTGCGTGACCCGTGGATGTTCTACTTGTGGCGTCTGGTCGCCTATGCCATCATTGGGCGCTTTAATGGTGCGCCGAAGATCAGTTTGCTGGATATGGAGATCTTAAAGGGGTTTTATTATGGGAAGAGGGTGCTCTTTGTTCTGAACATGGTGCACCACTGGAGCCGAGTCAGCACCAAGGGGCCGTTGACTTGCGGAGGAATTATTACGCACCTGCTGCGGGCGTTACATGGAGAGCCCGAGGTGCCAGAGCACACATTGGTGCCGGCTGTCCCTCTGGACCGCGCCCACATGCTGCAGATCAGGGCGGTAGCCGTGAAGGAAGATGGCACATTGGAGTGGTGCTACCTCCTGCAGCCGGCCAGAGTGCCGCGGCCAAGAGCAGAAAGCAGTGCGCAAGCAGCAGAGGCCGCGCAGGAGATGGAGGAGGATGAAGTTCCAGAGCAAGTTGTGCCTCCAGTCAGGCGTGCAAGGACCCGCGCGTAGACTGGAGCGCACCGGAGGGCCCGCGCACCGCAGGGGGAGCCAGTCACCATTTCCATCGAGGATTCTCCCCCGCGTGCCCAAGGGAAGCGCCCGCGGACTGAGGCTGAGGCTGCGCCTGAGGAAGCTTTGATAGATCAAGTACAAGCTTTAAAGCAGAGTCTCAAAGAGGAGTTGTCGCAAACTATTTAAGATCAAAGCCGAGTTCCCTGATACTGGCTGGAGGTCATTGATCGAAGGGGAGGGATTGCCAGAGTCTGGATTACTCGGGGAAGTCCGACGTCACAGCAGAGAGTGCGTGTTGAGTCGTGGACAAAAGCTACAGCAGCTTGACCTATAAGTGGCTATAGCATACACATTATAATAGTATAGGCTAAGTTTATGAGTTCAGGTCTGTAGCTATCTATTACTGGAAGTGTCTAGATAGTAGAGTCTAGTATGTGTGATTAGACTGAGCGTAGATTCAAGCTATGTTAGAAATGGTTGAACTAGCATAGGCTGAGTTCTGGAATCCTTGTACTAGAAACCGAGCTTAGTGGATTCTTGAGGACTCGGGAGAAGTCCTCCCCAGACGTAGGCAGTTTCCGAACGGGGTGAAAAAATTGCTTGTCTTTTAGGTTTGGCCATAGGAAGATAAATCCGTAAAGTGACCCTGAGGTGGCTATAGCAACCTGCTGATACAAGTCACCAGCAGCGTAGGTAATTTCAATGATGATGATGATGATGTTGCTGATAATGAATATGAGATGTTGCTGATGTTGTTCATGATGTTGATGATTATGAGATGATGATGATAGTGCTGATTATGATAATGATCAGTTATCCGACATTGAACATTTTTTTTGTAATCTAGCTGGATAAAGAACGCATAGTTGAGCCTGGTCCGATAGATGATTCCATTTTGACGTAGCAACCGACACACCGTTAGAGTGAAGTATGGATTGATCCTGTAAGTGTACATTTGTATGTATGTTATCATCTCTTGTTATTCCGAAAGTCATTTTTGGGCTTACAATGCTCTTGTTTACAGCAGGAAGGAAAATATTTGAAGTTGGTACATTGCAGGATGTGGGAAATAGACCTTTGGATTGTCCCATTTATTGCTAGAACTGGGTTTTATCCATGGATTCAAGTGCATAAATTGAGGTGGATTGGGCATTAATCACTTGACTTGTAGAGCGATGGAGTCAAGAGACTCACACATTTCTGTTGAGGTATGGCATCCCTTGACAAAACTACTGATGGAGCGTATTTATACGCTCCATTGAGTTATTTATTCCCATAGTTTTATTACATTTTGCGTGAATCGATTACTCTTTTGTAGTGTTTTCGTATCGCAGGTGTGTTCAAGATCGCATCGGATTTTATCGCGTATTTGAAGCATTCACCCAAGACCAAAAAGTCAACAGCAGTCAACTCTGCTGGTTCAATTGGAAATCAGATTTGGTTCAAGCACATGTGGTTCAATCAAGGTGGTTCAACCCAAAAACCCTAAACCTAAGACATGGACAAATGAGGAAAAGAATCATCGCTCTTCAACACTCCATTTTTGGACGGCACTATTCACGCGTAGCTACAGTGACGGCAGTGGAGTCCGAGCTAGCTGGAGAGTGAAGCTGCTAGAAAGTCGCCGGGAACACTGTTCACGGCCGGTTACTATTCACATTTCACTGTTCACATTTCACTATTCACTGTTACTATTCACGCCGGAACACTGTTCACGGCCGGACTTGTTTTGAGTTCAGTTCGTGTATTGTAGTGTGATGAACCTAGTTTCTATTGTATTCATGGATATTATGAGTAGCTAAATCAATATTTCAGTTTGGGGATTTATAGTGCAACAATGGTTTGAGATCAATGAATGAATGTTTGAGCTAGTGATTTTATTGCCCTCGTATGTATGAATGAATGAATGCTTGATTGTCAGTTCGGTGCAGCTTAGCGGTGAGCTGAATTGATGTCATTTGTGTTATACTTGATTGGATTGCATTGTTGGGGAGAACCTAGCGGTAGAACCGATTTTGTGGTGTTAGTCGAGTAACTATTGCACTTGTTCGAAAACCTAGCGGTTAAGAATAGGTAGAATTCGATTGTCGACATATCTTTAGCGGGAATGTTGAACTGAGGCAGAATTCATTAGCTTATTCATGTATTCGATCTGTGATAACTAGTTGCATTGTATTCCCCGAACTGATTTTCTTTGAATTGATATCCTCAGTCGTGTTCCTTTTTTTTGTGACTTCCATTTGAACTCCGACTCATTTGCTCTCTTTGGGTTCGACCCTGCTTACCGCTTGCTAGTGTGTTAACAGGAGTTACAAATTCAAATTTGAGGCGCACGACGACGCGCTGTCAAATTTTGGCGCCGTTGCCGGGGAGAGCAACATTCAGTCTAGAGTTCTAAACTTTGTTTTTCTTGTTTTTATTGTTTTACTGTGTTTAGCTTGCTTGTTGTGCAGATTGGAAGAAAAAAAAAAGGGAGTTTTAACCAGCGGTGAATAGTGCTGCCGGGAAGGGTATGAATAGTGTCACCGGAGTCTGATTGAAGATCAGGACACCTTTCTTTGAGCGGAACGGGCACCCGATCAGGACTCACCCTCCCTAGCGTGAGCTGTGTGCTTTTTTAGCCATCCGAGTTCGTTTACATTTTCTTTTTGAATTGTTTAGTTATCTAAATTTTGCATTTTGTGATTTTGCATAGTTTGGGTAGTTTCCCTTTGCATTTTACTTGGCTTTCTAGTATGTCTCATGCAGGAAGTGTCCATGGTGATCATGAACCTGATCATAACAACAACAACAATCCAATTATCCCCCCTTTTTATGATGAGCCGGAGAGAGTCTTTAATCAAAGGCAAAGGGCACCTCGTTACAATAGAGAAGAGAGGAGGGAAGACCAAGATGATTATGCATATCCACCCCCTCCTCAACAATAATATGCAGCTCCTCCTCAACAACAGCAACATTATGCACCTCATCCTCAACAGAGAAGGAACAGGCCACCTACACTTAGAGAGTTGTCAGCCCCAACCTTCAACAACCAACCATGGTGTATAAACAATGATCAAGATGAGGATGACTTTGAAGTGAAGACAGCAGTAGTCCATCATCTCCCAAAATTTGGAGGGCTGCCAGGAGAAGTAGCATCTAGGCATCTACAAGAATTCAACGGGATATGTCGGACTCTCAAACCATATGCTGCCCCAGAAGAGAGGTTTAAGTTAAAAGTGTTTCCCTTCAGTTTAACTGACCTTGCAAAAACTTGGTTTTTATCTTTGCCTTCAGGAAGCATTAGAACTTGGGAGCAAATGCAAAGGAAGTTTCTCGATAAATATTATCCTCCTGCTAGAGCTGCCCAAGTAAGAAGAGAGTTTTCCAACATTAAACAAGGCCCAAGTGAGTCAATGTATGATTATTTGGGGAGATTCAATGCCTTAGAACAAAGCTGTTGTAATTTGAGTATGAGAGAAGAAATGCTTGTGGAGTACTTATTGGATGGATTGAGACCATTGGAGAGGATGCTCTTGGATGCAGCAGCCGGGGGCACAGTTTTGAATCTAACACCTGCTGAGGTGCGAGAGCTTATCAATGAGAATGCCGAGAGTGCCAGATTTAGAGATGATACCGGTAGAAGAGATGATACAAGCCGAGCAAGGAATGTCTCCCAAATGGACTCCAATTCAAATCAAATGGCAACTGAAATCAAGGAGCTTAAGCAAATGGTGCAGAAGGTTATGGTTGGCCAAGTCAGTGAAGTTAAAGCTTGTGGACTTTGTGGCGCTGCGAGCCACAAAGAGGCCGCTGATGTCAATGCTATGGGAGGATTCCAGCAATTCAATAATAGGCAAGCACCAAGGCAATTTGGATTAGCAGCCAACGGTTTCAGTTGGAGAAATGAAGGAGGATTCAATCAAGGATAAAATCAGAATCAGAACCAAGGCCAAGGACAAGGACAAGCCTACCGCCCACCATTTCACCAACAAGAGAGATACAATGGAAGTGGAAATGGGAATTCTTATGGGCAACAACAAAGGCGCAACTACAACCAAGCTGGCCCGAGCAGTGCAAATCAAGGGAAATCAGTAGAAGAAGTCATAAAGGAGATGGCGATGACTATGTAGAATAATCAGGCCAAGACCGACAGCACCCTAGCCGAGTTGACAAAGCAAATGTCCCAATTGGCGGCTACCGTTTCCGAATTGAAGAATGACAAGGACAAAGGAAAGCTTCCCTCACAAACAATACCCAACCCAAGAGGAAGTGTCAATGCGATTACCTTGAGAAGCGGCAAGAAAATTGCAGAAGAGGCGAGACGGGAAACCGAAACAGAAAGTAGCGCGCCCCAAGAGAACATTATCTCGGCGCGCAGACCCTTAATGTCTTCATCTGGAGCGCGAATAATGTCTTCATCTGGAGCGCGACATTCTGCCTCAAATTCTGAATTCCGCCAAACTTACCCTCCACTTCCATTTCCCATGCAGATTTCAAAGTCAAAGAGGAGCCCAACAATGGATCAAGAGCTTCTAGCGCTTTTCAGCAAGGTGGAGATCACAATCCCCCTCCTCGACGCAATCAAGCAAATTCCAAGGTATGCAAAGTTCCTGAAAGATTTGTGCACCACTCGTAGAGGAGGAATCAGACCAGAGTAAGTAAGCTTCAAGCCAAACATCTCAGCCATTCTTCAAGGCAAGGTTGCACAAAAGTGCAAAGACCCAGGTACCTTTACAATATCTTGTATTATCAATAAGGTTCGGGTGGATAATTGCATGCTAGATTTGGGTGCTTCTATCAATGTGTTACCTTATTCATTGTACCAAGTGTTGCAAATTGGCCCTCTTAGACACACTGACTTGATTATTCAGTTGGCTGACAGATCATGTACCAAGCCTGAAGGTATAGTAGTCGATGTGTTAGTGCATGTAGGCAACCTTGTATTCCTTGCAGATTTCTATGTGATGAAGATGGAAGGTGAGATAGATGCCTCTCAAGTCTTACTAGGGAGACCCTTTATGGTGACGCACGAACAAAGATTGATACACATACGGGTGATCTTTCTATGGAGGTAGATGGGGAAGTAATCAAATTCAATATTTATCACTCTATGCGATTCCCACCTGACCTTGCAGGAACACATGCCTTGGATACTATTGAGGATGCAACATTGATGAGATATGGAGAGGATATATCAGAGCTGAACATTGAAGAAATTGGTGATGGGCAGTGCACTTATGATGCTGCCAGGTATGAGGTTAATGCGATTAAATTGTGCAGCGAAACAAAGCTTGTCCCATCTATTGTGCAGGCCCCTGAGATTCAATTGAAACCTCTACCGGAGCACTTGAAGTATATTTTTCTAGGAGATGGTGAGACGCTGCCAGTCATCATTAAGAGTGGGCTAGAAAGCGATCAAGAGATCAAATTGGCGCGCGTGCTAAAGGAGCGCAAAACAGCCATAGGTTGGACTTTGGCTGACATTCGAGGAATCAACCCAGCAATTTGCATGCATCGAATCCTGCTAGAGGAGGGAGCGAAGCCAGTGAGACAACCTCAAAGGCGTTTGAATCCGATCATGATGGAGGTTGTCCAAAAAGAAGTGCAAAAGCTCCTTGATGCAGGTATCATCTACCCAATTTCGGACAGTCAATGGGTAAGCCCGGTGCATGTAGTGCCCAAGAAAACCGGGATGACGGTAGAGATGAATGACAAGGGAGAGCTGGTGCCCAAGAGAGTGCAGAATGGCTGGCGGATGTGCATTGATTATAGACAACTTAATGCAGCCACACGCAAGGACCATTTTCCCCTTCCATTCATCGATCAAATGTTGGATAGACTTGCAGGTAAACCATCCTTTTGTTTTCTTGATGGATTTTCAGGTTATAACCAGATTCCCATTGCGGCTGAGGATCAAGAAAAGACGACATTCACCTGCCCCTTCGGTACATTTGCATTCAGACGCATGTCCTTCGGATTGTGTAACGCACCAGGTACCTTCCAGCGTGTAGTTATGAGCATATTTTCAGATTTATTGACTGATTGTGTTGAAGTATTTATGAATGATTTTACTGTTTATGGAAATACTTTTGATGAATGCTTGCACAATTTAGATAGAGTGCTCACACGTTGCATTGATATGAACTTGGTGCTTAACTATGAGAAATGTCATTTCATGGTCACACATGACATTGTTCTAGGACATATTGTTTCTGAGAAGGGCATTCAAGTAGATAGAGCAAAAATTGATATCATTGGTGGATTGCCTTTTCCTACTGACCCGCGTGCTATCAAGTCTTTTCTAGGACATGCAGGTTTCTATCGCAGGTTCGTTAAAGACTTTTCAAAGATTGCCCTACCATTGTCGCGGCTGCTGCAAAAAGATGTCCCATTTGAGTTTAATGATCATTGCAAGAGAGCTTTTGAAGAGCTCAAGGCAGCCTTGACCAGCGCCCCAATTCTGCAAGCTCCAGATTGGACACAGCCTTTTGAGATCATGTGTGATGCCAGCGATTATGTTGTGGGTGCGGTGCTTGGACAACGGAGTGAGAAGAAACCAGTGGTCATCCATTATGCGTCTAGGACTTTAGACGTCGCTCAGAGAAATTATTCCACCACTGAAAAGGAGTTTTTAGCAGTTGTCTTTGCACTTGAAAAATTTCGGTCTTATATACTTGGCTCTAAAGTTATTGTGTTTTCTGATCATGCAGCCATTCGGTACTTAATGACAAAGAAAGAATGCAAACCGCGGCTGATTAGATGGATCCTTCTTCTTCTTCAGGAGTTTGATGTAGAGATCAAGGACAAGAAGGGGATTGAAAACACAGTGGCTGACCACTTGAGCAGATTGGTTCGAGATGAAGAGGCGCTGCCCATAGTTGAGACATTTCCCGATGAGCACTTATTCGCTATTAGTGACAAAGCACCATGGTATGCTAACATTGTTAACTACCTGGTGGCAGGTAAATTCCCTCCATCCTTCAGTAGAGCTCAAAGATTGAAACTCAAGCATGATTCTAAGTATTACATTTGGGATGATCCATGTTTGTGGAAGATTGGGGCAGATCAAATTGTTAGATGTTGTGTGCCCGATGTTGAGATCCCATCTGTTCTTTATTTTTGCCATGAACATGCTTGCGGTGGACATTTTGGTCCTAAGAGAACTGCTAGGAAATTGCTTGATAGTGGATTCTTTTGGCCCCATTTATTTAGAGATGCGCATAACCATTGTAAGAATTGTGATAGGTGCCAAAGAGTAGGGAACATTTCAGCTAGGAATCAAATGCCCCAAACTCCAATAGTTGTTGATGAGGTGTTTGACATTTGGGGCATAGATTTTATGGGACCTTTCCCTTCTTCTTTTGGTTACCTATATATATTGGTTGCGGTTGATTATGTTTCCAAGTGGGTAGAGGCTAAGGCCACTAGAGTTGATGATGGAAAAACTGTTGTGGATTTCTTGCGCACTAACATATTTTGCAGATATGGAGTCCCAAAAGCGGTGATAAGTGATCAAGGCTCACACTTTTGCAACAAATGGGTTGCGGCTGTCTTTAGACATTTTGGAGTGCATCATAGAGTTTCCACAGCCTACCATCCACAGACGAATGGTCAAGCTGAGATATCAAATCGGGAGATTAAGTCCATTCTAGAGAAAATGGTTAAGCCTTCAAGGAAGGATTGGTCCACGCGATTAGATGAGGCATTGTGGGCGTACAGGACAGCCTACAAAACACCTATTGGGACTTCTCCTTTCAGACTCGTCTATGGCAAGGCTTGCCACTTGCCGGTTGAGGTAGAGCACAAGGCCTATTGGGCAATTAAATCATGTAATTTTGATTTGGCTAGTGCAGGTAGTGAACGAAGGCTACAACTGAATGAGCTGGAGGAGCTGCGTTTGGAGGCTTATGAGTGCCAATCAGATTATAAAGCACGCACCAAGCTTTACCATGACAAGTTTATTCTGAGACGCACATTCGACATTGGGCAGAAGGTACTATTGTTTTCATCTAGACTTAAACTTATGCCTGGCAAGTTGCGTTCTCGTTGGACACGTCCATACACTATTGTCAAAGTTTTCAATCATGGAGCTCTTGAGCTTGAGAAGCCAAGTACCGGCGAGAGGTTTGTGGTGAATGGGCAGCGCGTCAAACACTACCATGGGGAAGAAATCCCAGCTGATGAGGAGTTTCAATTGGCCGAACCGGCATGTGCTTGAAATGGAAGGTATCGTCGAGCCAGAGACGTTAAACAAAGGCGCTTGCGGGAGGCAACCCGGTTTTAGAGTTTTAGTGTGAGTCTATTTAGTGTTTAAAAGAGTCATGCATGTTAGAAGTCATTAGAGTCTTAGTTGTTTGAATTGCAATTTTTGGAGTTTTCCATCTCAGTGAGTTACGCTCCTCCAGGCAACATTATTCTGCGCGCCAGCTTAACACTTTAGCAACTTAATGTCTTCTTGGGGCGCGTGGGCTAATGTCTTCTTGGGGCGCAATTCTCTCTGACTTTTGTTTAGCCATGTTAGTTGCTTAATTCTTTTGTGATCTTGCATGAGCTTCCTTGCCCTAGATTATACCATGAGGACACGGTTTGATTCAAGTGTGGGGTGGGAAGTTAGTTTGCATCCTATGTTCATCATGCGTGCCTTTGTTAGCTTGCATTAGTTAGTAGTAGAGCACGTTAGTTTTTTTTTATGAGTTGCTGAGTTTGTGAGCATTTGCTGTCATGTTTATGAGGATTGTGCTGTGATATAAATGCTGATTTTATGAGATGATGCCCTCTCTTTGAAGTTTTGATATGTATGCTTTCCATGAATTCCAAAATATTGTGATGCTTGCGCTTTAATGTTATATGTTCTTTTGAGCTGAGATATTTCAGGATGTGGAGTTGATAGAAATGTCCTAGAGGGACTTGACATTCATTTGGAGGTTCAAAGGATTGGTCGCGCAGCGCACTGTATTTGTGGAGGTTGGTGCTTCGAGTTATGAGGGGTGATATTGACTCCATCATTGCAGTGTTATGCAATGGTGGGACGGGAAAACAAACCGTCCTATCTCTAGTCCGAGTAACCGGGAATGGGTGGGTAACCCCTATCCTGCCTCGCGCTGAAAGGGCAAGGATGAGAAAGAGCGGGACGCGTTCCTTATGCTGCCATTCGAAGGCTATGATTGGAACGGTTCAAATTGGAGAGCAAAGCTCAAAAAGGACAAGAAGCAAACATTTCACATTAGAAGCTCGAAAAAGAAAAAAAATTCAGATTTACAAGAAGTGAAAGAAAAGCAATCGAAAAAGAGCAAAGTCCAAAAGCAAGAAATATGTCCTACAAGAAAAGAAGAAAAGGTTGATCCTCTCATAACTCGGATTCATCACGTGCCAAAGAAAGCAAATTCAGTTGTTGTATGCGCGTGGCTATGAAGTTGAACCAAAGAGTGAAGTTAGGAGTCTAAAAAGGACTAACTCCTAGTCATCCATTAAATCCCATCTCAAGCTTAAAGGTAACATGTATCATTCTAGTTCTTGTTGATCACTATTTGAGAATGATTGTGAGCACGTATTGATTGACTGATTAGGGATGACTTCTCGAGTAATTTCAATGTTTATATCATGGCATGATAGGAATGATTACATTTGTATGTATGTTATCATCTCTTGTTATTCCGAAAGTCATTTTTGGGCTGACAATGCTCTTGTTTACAGCAGGAAGGAAAATATTTGAAGTTGGTACATTGCAGGATGTGGGAAATAGACCTTCAGATTGTCCCATTTATTGCTAGAACTGGGTTTTATCCATGGATTCAAGTGCATAAATTGAGGTGGATTGGGCATTAATCACTTGACTTGTAGAGCGATGGAGTCAAGAGACTCACACATTTCTGTTGAGGTATGGCATCCCTTGACAAAACTACACAAAAGTCTTTTTCTGCAATCCCTGAAGATTTGAAGCTGAAGCACAATCTGAAGAATGCGCGAGTTACAGCAGCCAAGCACAAGGATCCGCTACTGCACTTTGTAAACCACAAGAGCTGAGGCAAACTGGGAAAAAGGCAAAGACAGATTATGCTACAGCAATCCATGATGATTTGAAGCTAAAGCCAAAAGGCCGAGAAGCTTGAAGATGCACGGAAAAAATCCAGAGAGGTGCTGCCATTGTCTCAGAGGTTCAAGAAGCTTTGGAAATGCCATCAAGTGACATACAGATGACATCAAACGGTCGAAAGAAAAGCTCTAAAAGATAAGGATCCTAAAGTTTAATTTGGGAAACAAAATCTTGAACAACCTTCCAAGAATATAGGGGTGAATTCAGATAATGATGTACTGTACTACGAATCCTAAGGCAATGAGGTTTCCATCACTGGTGATCCATGAAGCTATAAGAAGAAGGCAGAGGGAGTGCCATAGGACATAAAAAGAAATCGAGGCAGAGAATACACACAACTAAAGTTTATAGTAGAAGACTGACAAAGTTGTGGGGTGCGTAGAAGAGTCAGAACTCGCTGAGTTTGATCAACGATTGATCCAAAGAATTCAACTGGAGTGTGGCTCGTTGAAGAATCATTAAGACAAACCTGTCATGGGCTGTTGGAGAGCCGAGCGCCTCTCCTTGATATTGTCAAGTTGGAATTGATCAAGGGGGTGCAAACATCTCAATTGGAAGAATTCAGAAAGAGAGAGAGTCTGACGGTGTGGCAGTGTGTGCTAGATATGCTGTTAAATCCCGGTGGCCCATGGATATATATATGGCATGTTTTGGCAAATGGTACAAACTGACAAGGCTAGAATAGAAGGTGAGACAGTAGCTGTTCATACAGGCGGTGTAGTAAGATCAGTCGAAGATCAACAAATATAGTGCTTCCGAAGATCAGGTTCTGGAGATATTCCGGAGATATACTGAAATATACTCTCCAAGATGCTCTGCAGAATTGGCGCCTCAAATATTTGATTCGCCTCAAAGCATGGAAAGTGTGATCAAGCGCGATCTTCCTTCCAAAGTGAAGCGGGAGTGGATCTAAGCTATTTATGCATCTCGGGAGATTGAAGTGAGGGATGACGAAAGCTAAGATAATCAAACAGAGGCAGATCGAAGCAATTGACGTGCGATCATCATCAGAGTTGGTCGGAAACTCGACAGAGCAAAAGCTTGATCGTCGGAAGCTGCAGAACAGTGTTGAACATATTCTGTTACAGGTCTGATATTCTCGGGAAGAGAATTACATATTTACGGGAGGTAAATCGAGGTGAGAAGAGGTGGATCTCCGTCTGAGGGAGTCAGACGCACTCACATCAAGTCAGTTACATAGTGGTAAAGGTCGGGGGGATTAGTTACTTAAAGAACTATTGTAATTGATCTTATATTTGTGAAGTGATTCTCACTTGGGGTTCAGAGCAACCCCCCCCCCCCCTGAGTAGGCTTGGTGAGCCGAACAGGGTACACATATGCTGTGTCGTTTACTGTTCTGCATACTGTTTTTGTCTCGAATTAACTATCACTGAAATGAAATCTACTAAAGTTTTCTGAAATAGATAAACAGCTATCTTGAACTGCCCGAGTCGAACAGACATATAGCTTTCAATTGGAATCAGAGCGGGGCACTCGCTGTACAGAGTGTGATTCGGGTCTGGAACAAAGCTGTTCAAGATGAGTACGCGAGAAGGACAGAACATTACTCGGCCTCCACTTCTTGATGGTTAGAACTACCCATACTGGAAGACGTGGCATGAGGGCCTTTATCAAATCAATAAATGATCGAGCATGGAAATCAGTAATCTTCAGGTATGATGCGCCTATAGTTGCAGACACAGCTGGAGTAACCCATCCAAAGCCGGAAAGTCAGTGGACAGCAGATGAGGATAAAGCTGCTGCAACAAATGCTAAAGCTCTTAATGCAATCTTCAAAATAGTTGAACCATACATTTTTAGGTTAATTTCCACCTGTGAAGCAGCTAAGGAGGCCTGGGATATCCTTGAGACAACATTCGAAGGAACGGACAAAGTAAAACAATCTCGGCTACAAATGATAACCCCCAGGTATGAGAACCTGAAAATGAAGGAGGAAGAATCTATAACGGAATTCAATGCAAAGTTAATGGACATTGCTAATGAGGCACATGCACTTGGAGAGCCGATCAGCAATGAGAAGCTTGTCAGAAAAGTTCTGAGGTCACTGCCGCCAAAGTATTCTATGAAGGTTACGGCTATTGAGGAAGCTCAGGACGTAAAAGGAATGAGGCTGGACATCCTAATGGGATCTCTTCGTACATTCAAGATGAAGCTGATATTTGAAGCACCAGAAAAGAAATCTCGTGGAATTGCTCTCAAAGTGAAGCTTCAGAATCGATTGAAGATGAGGGAGAGATGTCAGAACAGATGGCATTACTTGCAAAAAAACTTTGGCAGATTCATGAGAAAGCTGAACCAACGACAGTTCAACAAATCTGGAACAGACTTCAGAAATCCACCAGATGGGAAGTTCAAAAAAGAGAGAACCAGTGAAGCTCAAAAAGGAGAAAAAGGCAAAAGAATTCAGTGTCGAGAATGTGAAGGCTTTGGACACATCCAAGCAGAATGCGCCAATACTCTTAAGAAACAGAAAAGGGCTGTTCTGGCTGGATGGAATGATGTTGAGTCAGAGGAGTCTGAAACAGAAGAGTCTGAAATAGAGGAAGAATCAAATTATCTAGCTCTTACAACCATGACAAATGCTGCCAGTATTGAACCAGAACAACCAGAATCAGACAGTTATAGTGATAGTGATACAGTCACAGAAATCATCAAAGAAACAGTTGCTTAAATATACAAGGCGTTGTATGAACAGTGGCAGGAAGCAGTGAAAGCTAATTCCAAACTATGCAAAAAAGTGGTAAGCTTAAAGGCTGAGAAATATGAGTTGTCAGAGACAGCTAAGAGACTGCAAATAGCACTAGACAAGGAGAAATTGGAACACTCAAAAGCAGTGGCTGGACTGTCAAGAATAAGAAAGTATGTCAGTATGTTGAACAATGGGACGAAGAAAGTTGATTCGATTTTGGGTGCTCAGTGTTCGAATAACGGAAGTCCTGGTCTGGGCTATGAGCATAAGAAAACTTGTGGTAAGACTGTGTTTGTTCAAGCTAAAATTTAAAATTGTGCTAACAATGTTCATCTCAGTCACAGATTTAATAAGCATTGTGAAATTTCACAGCGTCTCACTTAGACAGATTTGTGAACTAGCAGTTGCTGTAGCACACTCTTGTTCACAAGAAATAATCTCAGCAAGCAATGAACAAAGGCACAGGTTTGTTCACCCAGTTTGGCCAAACTGCCTACGTCTGGGGAGGACTATTCTCCAGTCCTCAATCCACTCAACCAAAGGTCCCAAGCACACTCGGTTACAACGCACGCAACCTATGCTACTTTAACCTCGTGTGGATCACACAACACAATCAGAACAAGCTCTGATTTGTGTCAGCACACCCTCTACAGTATGTCAGTCTAGAATAGCTACAATCCTCTCAAAGAACTTAGCCTATTCTATACTACACTACTCAGCAGAGTTGCTGCAGCAACAGCTGTAACACACAGCTGAAGCACAATGTCCGCGTCGCTCCAAGGCCTTCTGCCGAGCCGATCGAACCACTCCAAGAGCGCTGCACACTCTGAGTAACTCCCCCTCACTCAGTGACCACCTGCCACTAGCGAGTTCTTCCGCACGAACCTCCACCGAGCCTTCCACCCGTCAGTTCTTCCGCGGCTGCCTTTGATCAACCAACAAGCTCCACAGCTCTGAATTGGCTTCCAGATCAATGCACAAATCAGTCTCTGCAAGACCTGATTCTCTTCTGCAATGCTCACCACAGCTCTGCGCTCAACGCTCTGCCCGTGTGTGTTTGATCGAAGAACAACGTCCGTAGCACTCAGAAAATCCTTTCTCTGAAATCTGTGTCTACTCTCGTGTATCCCTCAGCTTCGATCACCCTTCAGCCCTAACACCTTTTGCTTAAATACCAGCACCACTTTAAGCAATTTCCAGGTTTAGGCAATTGACCCACAAGATCAATTATCTCCTAAAATCTAGGAGATTAGATTTGATCATTAACTCCAAAGCAAAAACTCCTTCTCTGACTAGTAGACTTTGCTGGAATATGCTCTTCAGCAATTTAGAAATTCTTCAGATGCTCTGCATAAGGTTTCCAGCCCTTTCGAACAAGCCCAGCCATCTGCTGCTCCTTGGACAGTTGAACCGGCCAGTTGAACTAGCACCTGCTGCAGCATCCCCTGCTGCAGCTGCTGCTAGTTCCTTTCAGCTTGCCTTCTTGATTGATTTAGCTGCAGCAACTCCTAGTTCACTTATGCTGGTTTTGTCAAGCACTGCCATACTTGCAACAACACATTGGACAGAGGACAAGCGTATATGCTACTTTTGCAAAGCTCAAGGCCACATCCAGAGAAAGTGCTCCACATTTCTTGCAAAATATCACTTGAGAAGATCGGTGCCTGTCTCAAAAATTCATGACAATCATTGCTACGTTGCATACAACTCATCTTCTCACCTTGAGAAGGACCGGTGGTACTTTGACAGTGGCTGTTCAGCCCACATGACAGGATAAGCCAACTATCTGACCGATGTACTGAACCTGGATGGGAGATTTTTTACTTTTGGTGATGGGACAAAAGGAAAGGTCACTGGTTTTGTCAAGCACTGCCATACTTGCAACAACAATCTCCCCCTTGGCATTTTGACAAAACCTCTGGAGCATATGCACTCTTCCATGAACCAGGGAAAAAAAATACTCTAAATAAAACCAATAGAGAGTAAGTATGTGGTGTGGCCACACACGGCCGAAGATACGACCACGCAGGGTCAAAACAAAGTGTATATCAATATTCAGCAATATTCAGCAGCATAAAAATCTTCTCTCCCCCTTTTTGTCATAGATGCTCAAGGGGCCTGCTCCTCATCCTCCAGGAACTCCAAGTCTCTGATGAGGCTCCTAATCTGGCCACGCCTGGCATCCCTCCGTTTGGCCTCAGTATCAAGAATGAGAAGTTCAGACCTGAGATGGCTCACAATTCTGGCACGAAGAGCTGGCTGAATGGATGCAGCAGGGGGAAGAGAGTCCTCCAGGGGAGCTGGAGCTGAAGAACCAACCATTAGAAGATCCTCATACGCAATATCCACTACATGTTTTCCCTTGAATAGCTTGTGATCTACTGTGAAGACCTGCAGCTCCTCAGATAAACCTTCAGAAATCTCGCTAAACTCTGGGTGCTGAGAGACCATGATCCCATAGATGAGAGATGGTAGCACAATAGGCTTGCTGGAGGAGGCACTCCCGGCATGAGTAGCCACCTGAGGAAACATAACACTGCCCAGACTGATCTTCCTCTTCTTCCCAATAGAATAGAGAAGGTTAGCAAAGTCTTTGTTAACCTTCCCCCTGTGAGAGCTAGGAATCCAGTTTCGAATGCCCAGATGATACAGCAGGGCAAACTTGGAGTTAAGCTCAGCAGCATTGAGGTTAGGTCCACCCCAAGACAGGCACACTCCCCCTGTCAGAATCTTCGCCACAAACTCTGGCTTAACATCAGTGGGAGCTCTTGCATTCTAAGAAATTCCAAGAAATGCATCAATAATTTCAGGGGTAATAACCACTGACTTACCCCGTACCCAGCTTTTCCCATACTCAGCCGCTCCTTCATCTCCAAATTTCTCCTCCATATTCACAATAAATTCTCTAACTAGGACAATATTGAATCGGTGAGGAAAGGTTAGGGACTTGAGAAGATTTACCTCTGTCAGAAGCTGAATCATAGCAGCTGATCTGTACTTGTCGTGGACCAGTCTCTTCTCATACACAACGTGTTTCCTCTCAACAGCACTCCAGAATTGAGAGGCACTTTTATTTCTGAACCATGTACCTCCCACTGTGAGAACAGACAAGTCTACCGCTGGAGGTCCTCTCTCAGAAGGTCCACCAAGAGAACCTTCTTCTTCTTCTTCACTGTCTGTTCCTTCACTGCTGGAGACTGGGATCAAGATAGGGGCTTTTCCTTTGTCTGAAGGAGGAGGAGGATGTGCTGCAGCAGGTTCTTGTTCAGGAGACTCAGCAACTGTTTCAACCCCTTCACCAATAATTCCTGGGGACACGACGAGAGATCTGTACTCCTCTTCTGCAGAGGCTGCTACAGCAGCCTCTGCTGCTTGTTCTTCTTCAGAGGCAACTTCAGTCACAGCCTCTTCTGGCAGCACAGCAGTACTGGAGACAGGTTCTCCATCACGAATCAGCCGCCTCCTCTTCTGGGGTGTTACTGCGGGAGAAATAGGCTCGTTATGCGACACAGGAGGAGGAGCTGGTTCCCACACCACTACATCCAGCCGCTGAGCAGGGTCTTCGTTGCATGCCTTGGTCCTTCTCTCAGACCTGCCCTGCCTGTCTGCTGCCAGATTCTTCTTCAACCCGCGTGTCTTCACCATTTTTGCAGAGATGTGGAGGGTTTGAGGAGCGCACAGAGGATGATCGGCAGTGATTTTGGAAATCCCTTTGCACCTTTGTCTTTGCCCTAGAAAATATTTACCCGTTTATTTTCTTGAATTTGATATATCCGTTATTCCAATTTAGGCTTGTTAACAGACGTGCCTCCCATGTGCCTTCTCCCATTATTAGCGACCAAAACATGTGAACAAGCTTAATCCAAGACCCAGTTGCTATAGCACATGAGAGCTGGTTCACTTATTTAGTTCAGACTGCAGCTATGCTCGGAGGATCCTTAAGAGATTCTGATGGAACTTTCTTCACCCACACCTGAGATAAACCAGAGTTTTTCTTCTTGTGATCTTCCAGCCTTCCCTCTCTTCGTTTGTCATGTTTGGGTTTCCATATCTGTAACACCTGTGATTTACCCTTGTTTTTAGCAATCCAGTGCCCTTGTACAACCGTCTTAGCAAGCCTCCTCTGTGATTCTTTCCGGCAAAAACCTTTTTGTGAAGCAGCATGAACCGGAGTCTTTATGCAGCGTGTGCTGGTTCTGGATTCTGCTCGCTCTTTTTCACCTGAGCAGATTCGGTGCCGCTGCCTCAGTTTGGAGTTGATCTTCTGATTCCCAACACTTGTACCAGTACTCTATTTATTCTGAGTTTTTAGTTTTGTTTCAGAAAAATGATGTGCCCGGTGCTGCAGCATCTCCTTGTTCACATGTCTGGTTCCAACTTTGTCTGCAGTTTTCGGGGAGTCTGCTGAATTTCTCATTTCATCTATCACAGCACTCGAGGCTTTAACAAAAACCGTCCCTCTCGAGCTTTCGTCACCAGTATACCCCAGTCCCATTCTTCCTTTACCAAACCTTTGGAAAGACAAGATCCCATCCAAGATATTTTTTTGGAAAATATCTGTCTTGGCTGTTGCTGATGAATCACCAATATCTGTAGCCTATCTTCCAGTGTCTTCCCTTTTCAGAATGGTAACTTGACTGGGGACGGGGAGAGGACATTTCCTTCGTTCTTCTTCCAAGAGATTTACTCTGTCAGTCAATGCTTGATTTGTCTGAAGGACTGCTTCACACTGTTTGAGTATCTTCTCCAGATAGTCAACAAGTCTGCCAGATAAGTCCTCCTCATCTTCACTGGCAGATGAGTCACCCTCATCTTCACTTTCAGATACTACAATCCCATAGTGGATTTTATCCTTCTTTATCTCCTTGAGGTTGAAATCAGATATACTGGTCAGCACCACACATTTTTCTTCATCACTTTCCTCAAAGTCACTCCATTTTGCTGTCATGGACTTACTGTTCTTTTTCTCTGAGCTCTTGAGGGATTTGCTTGGACAGTCAGCCTCAATGTGTCCATACCCTTCACAGTTCCAACATTGAACTCCCTTTTTCATCTCTTTCTTATCATCTTCATCCTGAACTGGTTCTTTCCCTTTCCTCTTTCTTTCACTGCCCCTTCTGAATTGTCTTCGCGAGGAAGATCTTCTCTCAGTTCTGGATTCCATGTTTTTCAGAAGCTTCCCAAGGTTCTTAACAAGCATGCTCATCTGATCATCTGGAACTGTCTGCTTGATTTCTGCTTCAGCTTTCAATCCAACATTCTTGTCCTTGGGAAGTGGTGTCCTCTTTGACCAGTTTCATCTCAAATTGTTTGAGAGACCCCATCAGCTCTTCTAGCCTCATGAATCTGACATTTTGCGCTTCTTCAATAGCTGTCACTTTCATGTGGAATTTTGTGGGCAATGATCTGAGAACCTTTCTGATAAGCTTCTCTTCAGGGATGGGCTCACCAAGAGCATGAGCTTCATTTGCAAGATCACAGAGTTTCGCATTAAACTCAGTGACTGTTTCTTCATCCAGCATCCTCAGGTTCTCAAATTGTGTGGCAATTATCTGGAGTCTTGACAGCTTCACTCTATCAGTTCCTTCATGGGCAGTTTGCAGAATCTCCCATGCTTGCTTGGCCATATCACAGTTTGAGATCAACCTGAAATTATTAGCATCAACTGCAGCAAAAATTGCATTCAGAGCCTTTGAATTACCAGTTGCTGCAGCACCTTCTTCAGCAGTCCACTGCTCTTCAAGTTTTATTCTTGTCACTCCTTGCTCATCCATGGTGATTGGAGGAGACCACTGAATCACAACAGCTCTCCATGTCTTCTCATCAATAGCCCTGAGAAAGGCTTTCATTCTAGCTTTCCAATATCCATAATTGCTCTCTTCCAATAATGGAGGTCAGCTTGTGCTCTGTCCTTCCTTCATTGTCTTGGCTTCTTCAGAGACACTGTAGGATCTTTAACTCTGTGTGTCGAGCTCCCGCTCTGATACCAATTGAAATTTCACAGCGTCTCACTTAGACAGATTTGTGAACTAGCAGTTGCTGCAGCACACTCTTGTTCACAAGAAATAATCTCAGCAAGCAATGAACAAAGGCACAGGTTTGTTCACCCAGTTCGGCCAAACTGCCTACGTCTGGGGAGGACTATTCTCCAGTCCTCAATCCACTCAACCAAAGGTCCCAAGCACACTCGGTTACAACGCACACAACCTATGCTACTTTAACCCCGTGTGGATCACACAACACAATCAGAACAAGCTCTGATTTGTGTCAGCACACCCTCTACAGTATGTCAATCTAGAATAGCTACAATCCTCTCAAAGAACTTAGCCTATTCTATACTACACTACTCAGCAGAGTTGCTGCAGCAACAGCTGTAACACACAGCTGAAGCACAATGTCCGCGTCGCTCCAAGGCCTTCTGCCGAGCCGATCGAACCACTCCAAGAGCGCTGCACACTCTGAGTAACTCCCCCTCACTCAGTGACCACCTGCCACTAGCGAGTTCTTCCGCACGAACCTCCACCGAGCCTTCCACCCGTCAGTTCTTCCGCGGCTGCCTTTGATCAACCAACAAGCTCCACAGCTCTGAATTGGCTTCCAGATCAATGCACAAATCAGTCTCTGCAAGACCTGATTCTCTTCTGCAATGCTCACCACAGCTCTGCGCTCAACGCTCTGCCCGTGTGTGTTTGATCGAAGAACAACGTCCGTAGCACTCAGAAAATCCTTTCTCTGAAATCTGTGTCTACTCTCGTGTATCCCTCAGCTTCGATCACCCTTCAGCCCTAACACCTTTTGCTTAAATACCAGCACCACTTTAAGCAATTTCCAGGTTTAGGCAATTGACCCACAAGATCAATTATCTCCTAAAATCTAGGAGATTAGATTTGATCATTAACTCCAAAGAAAAAACTCCTTCTCTGACTAGTAGACTTTGCTGGAATATGCTCTTCAGCAATTTAGAAATTCTTCAGATGCTCTGCATAAGGTTTCCAGCCCTTTCGAACAAGCCCAGCCATCTGCTGCTCCTTGGACAGTTGAACCGGCCAGTTGAACTAGCACCTGCTGCAGCATCCCCTGCTGCAGCTGCTGCTAGTTCCTTTCAGCTTGCCTTCTTGATTGATTTAGCTGCAGCAACTCCTAGTTCACTTATGCTGGTTTTGTCAAGCACTGCCATACTTGCAACAACACATTGGACAGAGGACAAGCGTATATGCTACTTTTGCAAAGCTCAAGGCCACATCCAGAGAAAGTGCTCCACATTTCTTGCAAAATATCACTTGAGAAGATCAGTGCCTGTGTCAAAAATTCATGACAATCATTGCTACGTTGCATACAACTCATCTTCTCACCTTGAGAAGGACCGGTGGTACTTTGACAGTGGCTGTTCAGCCCACATGACAGGATAAGCCAACTATCTGACCGATGTACTGAACCTGGATGGGAGATTTTTTACTTTTGGTGATGGGACAAAAGGATAGGTCACTGGTTTTGTCAAGCACTGCCATACTTGCAACAACAATCTCCCCCTTGGCATTTTGACAAAACCTCTGGAGCATATGCACTCTTCCATGAACCAGGGAAAAAAATACTCTAAATAAAACCAATAGAGAGTAAGTATGTGGTGTGGCCACACACGGCCGAAGATACGACCACGCAGGGTCAAAACAAAGTGTATATCAATATTCAGCAATATTCAGCAGCATAAAAATCTTCTCTCCCCCTTTTTGTCATAGATGCTCAAGGGGCCTGCTCCTCATCCTCCAGGAACTCCAAGTCTCTGATGAGGCTCCTAATCTGGCCACGCCTGGCATCCCTCCGTTTGGCCTCAGTATCAAGAATGAGAAGTTCAGACCTGAGATGGCTCACAATTCTGGCACGAAGAGAATTGTACTAAGTATAAGTCAGCTGTGTGATGGAAAGTTGAATGTGCAATTCACCAAAGATTCGTGCCAGGTCGTCAACAGAGAAGGGAAGTGTGTTTTGAGAGGAATTCGTTCATCATTTAACTGTTATCTATTGAAATCTCACACAGAGCCTATCACAGCTCGCTGTTTTCTGTCTCAGTAGGATGAATTGATTCTGTGGCACAAGAGATTGGGACACTTGAATCTCAAGGCCATGAGGCAGATACCTAAACTTGGACTGGTGCGAGGAATACCTGCACTGACAGGAAAAATTGATGGTATGTGTGGTGAATGCAAGATAGGAAACTGATGGTTCGAGCTGTGATTCACTTCATTCTGAGACTTCAACGTGAGAAAGACACAACTCTTATTGCCTTTAGAAGGGATCACATGTACCGTTTCCAAAAGGTCTTGTACAGATTAAAACAAGCGCCCAAAGCATGGTATGAACGTCTCAGGATACTTCTCGTTCAACATGGCTATGTGCGAGGTGGAGAATACAAGACTCTATGGGTGAAGCACGTTCACAAGGATGCCAGGGACTTGATGAAGAAGTTCAGGTTGGAAAATGTAAGTCATAAGCACACTTATTCTAGAGTCAGCGTGGAACAGGCCCTGTACAGGAGCATGATCGGAAGTTTACTCTATATCAGGAATAGACCCTGTTCTGCTCAGGAGGAATATACAGCTGTAGGAAGCTGTTGCGCCCATATGATTTGGATGAAACAGATGCAGGAAGAGTTTGGTCTGAAACAAGGGGAGATAACTCTGAAACATGTATCCACTGATTGACAGCTAGCAGATATCTTCACTAAGGCGTTGAACAATGCTCAGTTTGAAACACTTAGACTTGCCTTGGGTCTATGTGTTGTCAACACTTAAGTCAGACCCTCAAAAGTTGGACCAACTCCTAATCACTGTACAAGAATCTATTAAACTGGTTACAGAATTCAGGGGGAGAAGTTCTAGGGTTTATCTAGTTGGATGGGTGATCTATGCCATACGCGGTGTATTGAAACATGGATATCTAAAGGAAGATTTGTTTTGGAAAGAAGAAAACAGCAAGATCCGAAAGTCTGATTGAGGTTTCTAATTCTTTGAAACCTATGTTTTTGAATTCCTAATTAGCTCTTATATATTCGCAGTGCTACAGGTGAAAGCTCCGGAGAAAAGAAAAAGCTCTTTAATAAGCCTGATAGAGCCTATTTATACGCGCTATTTAGATCCTAACACTGTGCTTGTTTGCATCATTTTGTGTACAAGATTACTGGTTTCCGGTGTTTTTGTATTTCAGGGCAAAACGAGGGCCTAAGTCGGATATGCGCTAACAGGCAGCGTTTAAGGAATGCAACACACAGCCTGCGGAGCTAGCAGCGCAAACAGAATAGGAAGTGGCAGAGTCAACTACGGTGCGCAGACCGATTGCGCTAACCAGTGTGTGTAGTGCGCCATGCGCAGGATATTGGTGTTTCCAAATCTTGACACCATCAGATTTGGAAGTTGCCAAGGCCGTCCTTGGGCCTCATGAGCAGTATATAAAGAGAGGAAGGCTAGGGTTTGAAAGAGAATCATCATCGAGGAACACAGCACACGAGAGAGAGGCAGAACTGAAAAACACACGAGATACTGTTCAGTGATAGGGGCCGACATCTCGCGCACTGTTCTGCGTCGCGCGGCTTGTTGCACGGGTGGCGCATGATACACTTCAGCGGCCCTCCTTGCTTCAACCTCACGCTGCACTTCCTCTCTGAACAGGGCTGCGCGGTTATGTGCCCTTGCTTCCTCTGGGGTTTTGTCCTCCAAGTTGTCTCCTACGACACTGTTATCCTCCATAACCTGTTCCGAATCTCAAGAAAAATGAAATTAAAAGATAACTAATGTTGTTGCGGCTGTCAGTGCGCAACTAGAATCTGCGCAGCGCAACTGTTTCAAGGTTGCGCAGGCTGATGTGAATGCGCGCTGTCAGAAACAACAACGAAAACAAAACAAACTGAAAGAATTACTATATATAAAAAAAAAACTCAGACTAAAGACTTAGCTGTGTTGCTCCCCGGCAACGGCGCCAAAATTTGATCGCGCGTCGTTGTGCGCGTCAAATATAATCCTTCCTCTTCCACCAGTACAGCGGTTAAGTAAGGGTCGATCTCCACATGGAGCAAGTAGTTCAGTCTTTAATCCTGTTGTCTACACTAAAATGGGGGTTGTGTGAGATTGGGGTTGCGCGATGCGCAAGTAACAGTGTGAAACGCAGAGAAATGCACTAGACGTGCGCAAGCAGTATAGATGAAATACTATGACTATGAGAAGTATTGGGCAGACAATCCTCTATGCGTGCATTCCTTATCATCGACTCTAAACGTCTATAGTTTGTGTTTTACTCGGGTTAGTGTCCGGTAAAGGCTTCCTAACACGTGCGCATGTTCCGTTCAAAGTTCATGTGCTATTAATCCTAGAACTAGACTAAAACAGCTGCGAATCCTGTCACAGTAGCAACTGCTTACCCTAGCTCGTTACTCCTAGTCGTCACCGTAAGATTGCGGTTCAAGGCTTCCCCTACTCATGCAACTAGTTTAACATATGACAAGCAAGCAACACAAGTAAGATTGCGGTTCAAGGCTTCCCCTACTTATGCAACTAACTGTCTCAGTGTGCACAGAATTAATACAAGTAAATAAACTATGCATTAAGCTCAAGTCTCAAAGTGAATACATCATAGATTCATGCCCGACCAACACTAAGAGTTTAGCTAGACATGCTAGTGATAAACATCATAGAATAGTAAAATAATGTCTAATGTATCCGAGAAACAAGTAGCAAACAGTGCGTGCAGGTTGTCTCTCTTGGCTGGCGCAATCGGCTGGCACAAATCTCCTCAACAAGTCCGTGTGTTTTCCAGTCCTGGTACGCAGTGCCTCCTGGGTGTGCCTCTCGGCCTCCAGAAAGTCTCCCCCTGAAACCCTAGACTTCCTCTCCTTTATATACTGCCCAGGAAGCTCATCTTTGGCAACTTCCAAATCTGGTCACTGGGACTTTGCGCCTGGCGCACGGCATCGGCTAGCGCATACGGCTAGCGCACCTCTGCTGACTCTCGCCAACTTCTCTCCTGCTTGTGCTGCTAACTCCGCAGGCTGATCTTTCACTCCTAGAACGCTGCCTGTTAGCGCGTATCCGACTCAAGGACTCGTTTTGCCCTGTAATACAAAAACACTAGAAACGAGTAATCCTGCTCATAAAATATTGCAAATAAGCATAGGGTTATGATCTAAATAATGCGTACAAATAGCCTCTATCAGGTACGCTCTCAATGGAGGTTGATGGCGAGGAAATTCATTTTAACATATTTAAAGGGATGCAGCACCCTCATGAAGACGCCACAGTGCACGCGATGGACAGCATAGATGACTTGGTTGCAGATGCGCAATGTGCAAGCGCAGCAGAAGAACCTGAGACACTGGCACAGGCAGAGTTGGAGGCGCAAGAGGATGAGCTGAGCAGTGCTGAACCAGCATCCACACAGGTACACGATATAGTTAATGTCTGCACTGCTAATAAGATCTTGCCCTCTATTGAACAGGCACTCAAGGTCGAGCTGAAGCAACTCCCAGAGCACCTCAAATACATATTCTTGGGAAATGAAGACACCCTACCGCGGTAATCATAAAGAAAGGATTAGAAGAGGAGCAGGAGGCGCGATTACAGTAGGTGCTGCGCAAGAACCAGCGCGCCATAGGATGGACACTTGCTGACCTGCGCGGAGTGAGCCCGGACGTATGCATGCATAGGATTCTATTGGAAGATGGTGCCAAACCATCCAGGGAGCCTCAGCGCAGATTGAACCCTAATATGATGGAGGTGGTGCAGAAGGAGATCCTGAAGCTGCTTGACGCAGGAGTCATTTACCCCATCTCGGACAGCAAATGGGTAAGTCCAGTGCACGTTGTGCAAAAGAAAGGAGGAATCACGGTAGAAGAGAATGAGCAGGGCGAGCTAGTTCCCAAGCGCATGCAAACTGGATGGCGCATGTGCATCGACTACAGAAAGCATAACGCAGTCACGCGCAAGGATCATTTCCCGCTACCCTTCATGGACCAGATGCTAGATCGATTAGCGGGGAAGCCTTACTTTTGTTTCTTGGACGGGTATTCAGGGTACAATCAGATACCCATTGCTGCGGAGGATCAAGAGAAAACCACATTTACCTGCCCATTCGGTACGTTTGCGTTTCGACGCATGTCATTTGGGCTGTGTAACGCGCCAGGTACGTTCCAACGTCTAGTCATGAGCATTTTTTCTGATATGATTGGTATATGCATAGAAGTGTTCATGGATGATTTTACTGTGTACGGAGGTACCTTTGACGCATGCTTAACTCATCTTGATAAGGTCTTAGCGCGCTGCATTTCAAAAAACCTATGCTCAATTATGAAAAATGTCATTTTATGGTATCACATGGAGTAGTACTAGGACATATTATCTCGCAGGAGGGGATCAAGGTAGACAAAGCCAAAATAGATCTTATTTCTAATCTGCCTTATTCCACTAAAGTGCGCGATGTGAAATCATTCCTTGGGCATGCTGGGTTTTACAGGCGTTTCATAAAAGATTTTTTCTAAAATT
Organism: Umbilicus rupestris; assembly: GCA_963678935.1. Classification (NCBI taxonomy): domain Eukaryota; kingdom Viridiplantae; phylum Streptophyta; class Magnoliopsida; order Saxifragales; family Crassulaceae; genus Umbilicus; species Umbilicus rupestris. Next base: position 8,657,089 of record OY787607.1, on the reverse strand, counting down.
TGAATACCCCTGTCTAACCTCTTGCAAAATGATGTGTGTTTCGAATTTACTGATGAGTGCAGGGCCGCGTTTGACAAACTGAAATAGGCGCTGACTAGTGCGCCAGTGATGCGCGCGCCAGACTGGAACCTGCCGTTTGAACTGATGTGTGACGCAAGTGACTATGCAGTGGGTGCAGTCCTGGGACAGCGCGTGGACAAGAAGCCGCATGCCATCTATTATGCATCGCGCACACTGGACGCTGCGCAGAGGAACTACACCACCACGGAGAAGGAACTACTGGCAATCGTGTTTGCACTGGAGAAGTTCCGCGCCTATGTTCTACGCGCCAGAGTCATCGTCTACACAGACCACGCAGCAATCCGTTACCTGATGTCCAAGAAGGAGACTAAGCCGCGCCTAATGCGCTGGGTGCTCCTACTTCAGGAATTCGACTTGGAAATCAAAGATAAGAAGGGCACGGAGAACACAGTCGCGGATCACCTGAGCAGGATCGTGAAAGCAGAGGAGCCAGGGCGGATCACGGAGACATTCCCTGACGAGCATCTGATGGCGCTGACAGGTAAGGTACCATGGTATGCGCACATTGCGAATTACCTGGTCACAGGTACGTTTCCTTCTCATTTCACTAAAACCCAATGCATGAGATTAAAGCATGAGTCCTGGTATTACATTTGGGATGATCCGTATATGCTCAGAATAGGACCTGATCAGATGTTGAGGCGATGCATGCCTGACCATGAAATTAACTCTGTTTTGATGTTTTGTCATGCGCTCGCATGTGGAGGACACTTTGGTCCAAAGCGCACGAGCAGAAAGATCCTAGATTGCAGATTTTATTGGCCGCAATTGTTTAGTGACTCGTATAACCACTGCAGGAACTGTGACAGGTGCCAGCGCACAGGGGGCATATCAGCGCGCAATGAGATGCCGCAGACGCCAATTCTAGTGGATGAAGTATTCGATATTTGGGGGATTGACTTCATGGGGCCATTTCCTCCATCCTCCGGATATGAGCACATATTGGTCGCAGTGGATTATGTCTCCAAATGGGTTGAGGCTAAGGCCACCCGGAAGGATGATGGTAAGACGGTCGCTGACTTTTTGAGAACTGACATTTTTTGCAGGTACGGGGTGCCTAAGGCGATCATAAGCGACCAGGGGACGCATTTTTGCAATAGGATAGTGGCGCAGGTATTCAAGCATTATGGAGTGCGCCACAAGACGTCCACCGCTTACCACCCTCAGACGAATGGCCAGGTTGAGGTTTCCAACCGAGAGATCAAGCGCATCCTGGAGAAAACTGTGAGACCATCGCGCAAAGACTGGAGCGAGCGCCTTGATGATGCCCTATGGGCGTACCGAACCGCACATGAGACACCTATAGGGACTTCACCGTCTCGATTGGTTTATGGAAAAGCGTGCCACCTGCCAGTGGAGTTGGAGCACAAAGCATACTGGGCATTGCGCGTTTGCAACCTGAACCTAGACGAAGCTTGTATGGAGCGCGCATTTGAGCTAAGCGAATTAGAAGAGCTGCGCCTGGATGCATATGAGGGACTGCGCGATTACAAGGCGCGCACAAAGGCATTTCATGACAAAATATCCTCAGACGCACTTTTGAGCCAGGAGACAAGGTACTATTGTTCTCCTCGCGCCTAAAGCTCATGCCTGGGAAACTGCGCAGTAAATGGATGGGACCATACATGGTTACCAAGGTTTTCCCTTACGGAACAATCGAGTTAGAAAACGAGCACCGACATCGTTTTCAGGTCAATGGGCAGCGAGTGAAAAGGTATTTAGGAGAACCGTGGGATGGCACAGCGCGCGAAGTTGAATTGGCAGAGCCAGAGATAGCAGATGCGCAGGTTGCTGCGCCAGAACCGCCACCAGATGCACCAGAGGGAGAACTGGGAACTATTGCTCATATTTCTTCTTCCTCTTTACCTACCCTCGTTACTTATAAGTTATCACATACTATTAACCATGCTGATCACCCTTCCGATCCTTTGCGCAGGAACAAAAAGAACGCAACACACGCACGAGCGTGGGGTCACTCAGGAGCAAGTGTGGGGGAGGTCGCTGGCACACTTTTACGCAAGTAACGAGGTACAGTCGAGCCAACGACGTTAAACAAAAGCACTTGTCGGGAGGTAACCCGACACGTTTCACTTTTACACGTTGTTTTTTATATAGTTTTCTAGTGTCTTTTAGCTAGTTTAGGACTTGTAGTTTTTTTAGTCGCGCAGTAGTGCACAGGTCAGTGCGCAACTTCGGTGCGCAGGACAGCTGCGCCAGACAGGGGGTATAAAAGGCCAGGACTTAGAATAATTTCAGCATTTTTTACAGTCGACGGTTGCAAGCAAGCTCCCGCCCTCAGCATCCGCTCACCGTCCGGCACTCAACCAAGCATTCTTTTAGAGAGATTCGAAGAGCTCACCGTCGCACACTCACCAGGTAACCCTTCCCCTCAGATTTGAGCCGATTCAGTTAGGGTTTGTGCGGTGGAAGCGTTGTCCTAGTTTTGAAATCGCACCTAGATAGCCTGCACCATTTGGAGTTCTGGTTAGTGGGTTTTGTAGGCGGGCGTTAGGCGACCTGTGGGTGACAGTTTCAGGGTGTTTGTCGAAGTTTGGATTTTTGAGTATTTGTGGAGCTTTGACCTTAGTTCACCGGAGGAACCCTAGCGCACCATGCAGCCTGCCGAAGATCAAGAGACCCCAACATCATTCGCCAGCAAGTTTGAAGCCTTCATGAGGCTGGAGATGTACGGGACCCCGTACATCAGCAGGGACTTCCTGCGCGAGGTCGGAATGGAGGACCTCATTATGGAGAAGCTCGCGTTGCCGGGCTGGGAGGCGCTGTTGGAGATCAATAGTGTAGCGGACAAGGAGGATACATGCGAGTTTTTGGCGTCACTGGAGACGGCCGATTTGGAGATCAGGTACCGGCACAGAGGAGTCTGGTATAATTCCTCGGCTAAGAGGCTGAAGCGCACGCTGAGGTGCGCAAAGGTGCGGGAGGCGGATATAGACACGCACACGAATCAGGAGGCATGGCGTGAGATGGCGACCGGCGCAGTTTTTGCCGCGGGGCGCAGCCGAGGACGCGAGCTGCGCGACCCGTGAATGTTCTACCTATGGCGCATGGTGGCCTATGCAATCATCGGGCGTTTTAATGGTGCGCCGAAGATCAGCTTGCTGGACATGGACATTTTGAAGGGTTTTTACTATGGGAAGAAGGTGCTGTTTGTCTCGGACATGGTGGTTCATTGGAGTCGGGTCAGCACGAAGGGGCCGCTGACTTGTGGCAGAATGATCACGCACCTGCTACGTGCATTGCATGGAGAGCCGGAGGTGCCCGAGCACACAGTAGTGCCAGCTGCGCCCCCGGACCGTGCCCATATGCTGCAGCTCAGAGCGGTAGCCGTGAGAGAGGATGGGACCTTGGAATGGTGCTACCAGCTGCAGCCGGCCAGAGCACCGAGGCAAAGAGCAGAGAGCAGCGCGCGGAGGAAAGAGAGATGGACAAGGCCCCAGAGCCAGTTGCGCCTCCAGTTAGGCGCATGAGGACTCGTGCGCAGACTGGAGTGCGTCGGAGGGCGAGTGCACCGCAGGGGGAGCCAGTTACCATAGCCATTGAAGATTCTCCCCCGCGTGCACGAGGAAAGCGCCCCAGGACAGAGGCAGAGGAGGCGCCTGAGGAGGTACCAGAGGAGCGACGCATGATGTTCAATGTCATGCGCGTGCTCGAGTATTTAGCCCCAGAGGGGGCAGACCTGAGCATGAGCCCACCATCAGGGTGGAGATTTGGAGATTCTATCCCCCCTCTCCTCAGTCTACGTAGGCCGCCTCCAGGATCCCCCAGCGAGCCGCGCCAGCCAGCCAGCCCTCCTACCCAGTCCCCGGTCCATGCAGTAGAGCCCACCCCAGCAGTAGACCCAGTTCCAGCACCTGCAGCACCCCCTGCATAGCCTTCTGTTCAGAGGTCCCCTGAAGCCGATCCCGTCATAAGTTCCAGCTCAGATTCACTATGGGACCCTATCTTAGAGGACGACCTCTTGGCTCAGCCCGCCGCCGTTTCTGTCGTGCCGCCAGCCTCCAGTACCGAGTACGAGACAGAGTCTTCAGAGGAAGAGGCGCACGGATTCGCGGCTGAGTCCAGCTCCGAGGATATCTAGGGCTGCAGTGGGGCGCGCATTTCTTTCGGGTGGTTTCCTATTTCTTATCTTTTTGAACCAACTATTGCTCGATGTTGCTATATTTTGCTATATTGTGCTGAATATTTTGTGACCCCTTACTATATTGTTGATGCGCTGACTATATATTTTTCTTATATTCTTTGTTTTGCTTGCATGCATGTGTGCGCTCTCCGTTGCGCTTGAGCATAAGTCGTGGGGACACGTCTCTGTTTAAGTGTGGGGAGGGAGCGTTATATTTTCATTTCACATTTTTTTTGGTAGAGTAGCTTAGTTTAGTGAAGGGAATAGTAGCAGTGGTGCGCTAGTGTGCGGGTTGCGCACACCTTTCGGCTTGTATTGCGCTATTCCTCTTGCATGCGCTGCTGTCAACTATTTTAGTATATTTTTTTTCATTTTTTCTGCTCCTTTTAGTTGGGATATACAAGGGATGTGGAGTTGACAGAAAAGCTCTTGAGAGGCGGTTAGTCGTTTTTGCTTCGAAGGTGAGGTATATGGTCGAGAGCGCTAGTGGAGGCCGGTGCTTCGCGACCTTCGGAACAAGAGAGCTCGCTCAGCCACGCAGATGCCGAAGGCGAATACCCAAAGCGTGGCGAGGTGGGAAAACAGACCACCTTTCCTCTGGAAGTCGAGCTATGGAAGGCGGGCGCGGGTGTAAACGCGTGCGCTGACCTGCGCAAATAGACCAAGGAGGAAGAGCGGAGCGTTGTTCCATAGCTGATATCCGGAGGCCGAGACTGGAACCGTTCTGGGAACACAGGAACCATAGATAAAGCTGTACAAAAAGAAAAACACCAGCAGATGATATGCGCTACAAAAGAATCAACATGCGCACAAATACGTACCAACTGGCGCAAAGTTCACAAGAAAATCATCAAGAGGGCTCGGGTTCCCCGGAAGTGCGCGGAAGAATCACGCACCGGAAGAAGCTTGCGCTATTAACCATATACCCGTCCTCGAAGTAAAAGCTGACAACCCGGAGCCTATGAAGAGCTATCTCCCAGCCATCCGAAATGATCTTCATCCCAGCTGAGAGGTAACGAATTGCGAAATTATTATATTAAACTGTTGAAGGCAGATGCACGCAGGTGATAGAGCAGCGCAAGGTGAATAGTAGTGCGGATCGCGCTAGAGTGCAAGACTGTGCGCTAGACTCCAGAGAGGTAATTGTATCCGTGCTTGAGTGCTTGTTCGGGACGAACAAGGGGAAAGTGTGGGGGGTTTGATAGAGCCTATTTATACGCGCTATTTAGATCCTAACACTGTGCTTGTTTGCATCATTTTGTGTACAAGATTACTGGTTTCCGGTGTTTTTGTATTTCAGGGCAAAACGAGGGCCTAAGTCGGATACGCGCTAACAGGCAGCGTTTAAGGAACGCAACACACAGCCTGCGGAGCTAGCAGCGCAAACAGGATAGGAAGTGGCAGAGTCAACTACGGTGCGCAGACCGATTGCGCTAACCAGTGTGTGCAGTGCGCCATGCGCAGGATATTGGTGTTTCCAAATCTTGACACCATCAGATTTGGAAGTTGCCAAGGCTGTCCTTGGGCCTCATGAGCAGTATACAAAGAGAGGAAGACTAGGGTTAGAAAGAGAATCATCATCGAGGAACACAGCACACGAGAGAGAGGCAGAACTGAAAAACACACGAGCTACTGAGAGGACCTGCGCTAGCCGACTGCGCCAGCCGAGACACTGCAACCTGCACGCACCTGCTTGTTACTATTTTCTTGGATACTTTAGTTGTTATTTACTATTTATATGATGTTTGCTACTAGCATGTCTAGCTAAACGCTTTGTATCGGTTGGGCATGATTCTATGAGTATTTCCTTTGAGACTAGTGCTTAATGCATAGTTTCTTTGCTTGTATTAATTCTGTGCACCCGGGTGACAGCTAGTAGCATGAGTAGGGGAAGCCTTGAACCGCAATCTTACTTTTGCTACTTGTTTGTTATATGTTAAACTAGTTGGTAGCTTGACGGTGACAACTAGGAGTAACGCGCTAGGATAATCAGTTGCTACTGTGACAGGATTCGTAGCTGCTTAGACTAGTTTCAAGAATTAATAGCTCATGAACTTTGATCGGAACATGCGCACCTGTTAGGAAGCCTTGATCGGACACTAACATCAGTAAACCGAACTATAGACGTTTAGAGTCGATGATAAGGAATATATTCATAGAGGATTGTCTGCGCCGATACTTTTCATAGTCATAGTACTTAATGTCTACTGCCTGCGCACGTCTAGTGCAATTCCTCCGTTAACTATTGTCATTCGCGCACTTGCGCAACCCAATCACTCACACCCCAATTTTCGTAAGTGTAGGTTACTAGTTAGAGCTAATCTGCTTGCTCCTTGTGGGATCGACCCTGACTTAGCCGCTATACTAAGTGGAGAAGGAACTATTAATTTGACGCGCACAACGACACGTGCATCAAAGCCTCCAGTTTGCAGCAGTTGAACAGAGCCTGTTTCAAGGGTCTGACAGTCAGGGGGAGTTGCCTGCCGAGAGGACTGAGACGATTAGTGACAGAAGGCGAAGTCGGTCAAAATGTCTCTAGCAGGCAAGTGTGGAACAGACTTGTTTCAGAGAAGAAAATGTGTGAAGTTGATGAGCGGACAAATAACCTTATATTTGTCCATATTTTCCCCTTACTTCTTGTTTGTTCCGCTATTTTATAAAGTCATTTGATGATTTCTTTGTCCATTTCAGGTTAAAATTATGTATCTCGCAATGCGAAGTGGACCGAAGAAAATCTAGGCGAATTCCGGTCGATGGAGATCAAAAGAAGAAAAGCTGAGCAAACTGCAGAAGTGATTCGGCCGAATCACTAGTGATTCGCCCACCAGCCTGACCGAATCACCCTCAGCTGCACGAATTGACCTGATCCGGGGAAGTCCTGAAGATTTGACCGAATCACATAATGGGTGTGACCGAATCAATGGTGATTCGGCCTGGACTAGTTGACTCGCCCGGATCAAAGAACTCGGGCAAATTGGAACTCTCTGGAAAGTTGACTCGCCCGAGTCAGTTTTGCCCGAATCAGTTTAGCTCCACAAGACGTTTGACCGAATCAAAAGTGATTCGGCCAGGATAATTGATTCGCCCAAACTCAAGACACCACTGAACAAAAGCTTCGACCGAATCACATGGGCATTGACCGAATCAATTGATTCGGTCACTTCGGGCACTTTTTGGAAATCTTCAAAGTGTATAAATAGAATGAGATGGAAATGAAGAAAGGAGAGCTTCCACATTTTCTCAACCCTAGGCGACTGGAGCTCGGAGAAGACCAAGCTTGGGTGAAGAACCAAGCTTGAGTCGAAGATTCTACATCAACTTCTCTTAAACCCTTTACCCTTTGTATTTACATTCATGTCTCATTTAGTTTTCATGTATTTGTGCACACTCATTATGAGTGAGTAGTTGTACTTGTGGTTGGGGATTAAATGGATCCCCTAGGATTGGATATGATGTAGAACACTATTGTTATTGCATTGAATGAAGGTTGGTTTGATTATATTATGCCCTAGCTATGTATTCATTGTATGCACACCAAGTGTTTGACGAAATGCTTAAGTGAGTATGCTTGGTTAGAACCCCTAAGGAAGGAGCGAGAGTTGAACTTAGGATGTTTCATAGCTATTGTATGATCATAGATGGAGTGTTTGTGCGTGAGAGCGACATGCATTCTTGACATTAGGCTAAGTTTTAAGCGGATTTGAGTAACCGGCCAATAGACCGAGAGGGTGCGGTTATGGGACTCAAGTTCTACACGGTTCAATAGAGCGAGAGTTTGAGAACCATGTCCTTTGTGTATCCTCTCCACTCTAGGGAAGGAGCGAGAGTTGAACCTAGAGTGGACGATGCATTAGCCTTGCTTTTATCAACCAAATGTAGTTCATGCATGTGTTAGTGAGTTATTTCATTTTCCTCATATCTTAGGAGAGAAGTTGAATCCCTAGTCACTCTTTTGTTTCATCAACCAAAAACCAAAAATATCATTTATCTTTAGTACTTACTAGAGGTACCTCTAAAGGAGGACAAATCCCCCCCAAATCCGTAGACTTTCAATAATAGCATTAATTAGTTGTAAATTAGTCTAAGCTTTTCTCTTGGGTTCGACCCGAGGTCACTCGGTTATAAATATTGTTTGATCTTTGCGTGACTAGAATAGCACTTCATTTTGCTTGCCTAAAACGCCAACGTCAGAAGTCTATTGGTTGAACATGTGACATGCCTCGAGAATAGCCAAGTTGTTGGCTCAGAAAGCTGAGGAGAAGATAGAAATCAGAATTTGGATTGATGCGCTGTCAAGAAAAGTAAAGACTTGTTGTTGAGACCATCTCTGGTGGAGCAGAAAAAGAGGCAGATAATCAGTTGCTGAGACAGATAATCAGAATGAGGCAATGATGGAGTCCTCTTTTCAGCACGACTGTCTAAGCAAAGAGGGATAGTAGAGCAAAGAAAAAGAAGAGTGCAGTCACTGAGACAGAGGGAGCAGTGTCATAAAGAAGAGCCAGTTTGGTGCAAGGAAGTCCGAGAAGTGTCCATCCTGTCAGAAATTTAAGTGGAGAGTCTTTGACAAAGCATGTCACAGTATCAGGAACATTGTTCTGCAACAGGGAGAAGTGGAAGATTGTTCAGGAGACCAGAGTTGTTCAAGAGAATGTTTTGAAGTTCCTGAGGTTGCCAAGGCCATTGATGATCTGAATATGATGATACGAAGATACCCCTGGGTAGGTATTGTTGTTATCTAGTTTTGATTGGTCATGTATATCCTTGTCACTTTTATTGACAAAAAGGGGGAGTAATGTTATAAGGAGGCGCACGGCGCACACTGGTTTCTTGCCTTGTAAGAGCTGAAGATGTTTTGCCAAAAAATGCCAAGGGGGAGATTGTTAAATCCTGGTGGCCCATGGATATATATATGGCATGTTTTGGCAAATGGTACAAACTAACAAGGCTGGAACAGAAGGTGAGACAGTAGCTGTTCAAACAGGCGGTGCAATAAGATCAGTCGAAGATCAACTAATATAGTGCTTTCGAAGATCAGATTCTGGAGATATTCCAGAGATATACTGAAATATACTCTCCAAGATGCTCCGCAGAATTGGCACCTCAACTATTGGATTCGCCCCAAAGTATGGAAAGTGTGATCAAGCGCGATCTTCCTTCCAAAGTGAAGCGGGAGTGGATCTAAGCTATTTATGCATCTCGGGAGATTGAAGTGAGGGATGACGAAAGCTAAGATAATCAAATAGAGGCAGATCGGAGCAATTGACGTGCGATCATCATCAGAGTTGGCCGAAAACTAGACAGAGCAAAAGCTTGATCGCCGGAAGCTGCAGAACAGCGTTGAACAGACTCTGTTACAGGTCTGATATTCTTGGGAAGAGAATTACAGATTTACGGGAGGCAAATCGAGGTGAGAAGAGGTGGATCTCCGTCTGAGGGAGTCAGACACACTCACATCAAGTTAGTTACATAGTGGTAACGGTCAGGGATTAGTTACTTAAAGAACTATTGTAATTGATCTTATATTTGTGAAGTGATTCTCACTTGGGGTTCAGAGCAACCCCCTAGGTAGGCTTGGTGAGCCGAACAGGGTAAACATATGCTGTGTCGTTTACTGTTCTGCATACTGTTTCTGTCTCGAACTAACTATCACCAAAACAAAATCTGCTAAAGCTTTCTGAAACAGTTAAATAGCTATCTTGAACAGCCCGAGTCGAACAAACATATAACTTTCATACGCTGTCGACAGAAATTGTAGCAACTCTGATATAGAGTGTGCGGAAGCATTCTATGTACTGCACATTGTAATAGGGTAGGCTAAGTCTGAGTGTCAGGTCTATAGCTATTCTATACTGGAAGTCTGTAGGTAACACGAAGAGAGTCTGTGTGATTAGACTGCTAGCTAGTCTAGGGAGTTAGACTGAGAAAAAGATTTCGACTAGGTGAGAAGTAAAGGTTAGACCTTTTTGTACTTTAAACTGTGATAGTGAAATCTTAAGGATTGGAGGGTGATCTTCCCTAGACGTAGGCAAGTTACCGAACTGGGTGAACAAATTATCTATGTCTTTCTTATTTGTCAGAAGAATAATTTCCACATGAAGATGCAATGAGTGCTCCAGCAGAAGCTGTAACTCCAGAAGGTGTAACTCGAGATCAGCAATGCAGTCAAATTTCAATTTCATATGATGATCGGAGAATGTACCGTCGCCTTGCAGGATGTGGGCCTGCTAACAGGATTACCATTTGAAGGAGAAGTTGTTATTGGTACAGAGGAAGAAGAGTGGGAAAGTGTGTGTGGATAAGGTTACTTGGTGCGTACCAGGAGTGGCCACTATCCCCAACAATCACGAAGCGAAGTAGGTTTCAAAACAACATGAAGGTGATACCGGCCGACGCGTTGGACCATTAACCTACTAGTAACATCACTTCTATTCAACTTTAACATAAACACACTATATTTAACATATATAACCCATCCTTACCACAATATAAGCTCCAAAAGCACTCAAAATAGCTCGAAAATTAATCACACAATATGCAGATCGGATGGAGAGTGAAGGGGAAGAGAGAAGCTGCTAGGAGGAGAAGAAATGAGGACGCATCAAATGTTATCAACAATTGCCCGGTGTTAACATGACCAGTGTCATGTTTTTTTATGAGACCGATTTTAACATGACCGGTGATTTTTGATGAGACCGGTTATGTTAAGACCGGTCTCATACGTGCTTGCCGACTGGCGTCTTCCGCACATGTTTTCTCCCAACTTAGCATAATTCAGATAAGACCGGTCATGACATGATCGGTTTCATTGCAAAAAACAACTACCCGATCTTGTAATGCACGGTTTCCTATTTTTTTAAGGAGACCGGTCTTGTCATGATCGGTCTCATTAAGAATAGGTCATTTCAGAAACTAATTTATCAGACGGGGCATTACCTGTTTTGGGAGACAGGCAGTTCTAATTTTTTTCTATTCTTCCTTGTAAAATGTTGTGTTTCACTAAACCTAAATAACATGCCAGGCGTTGACCAACATTGACCTTCTCTACTTAATCCTAAAATAAGACTAAGTTGAACCCTATTACAGATACCTATTAGTGCACCAGAAATGAATACAAATACCCTCCAGTGAAGATCTTGAGAAAAATCAGTACCCTGACCATCATCGACTCACTTCATAGCTCAATCGAGTTCACTGATCAAAAGGAATTCCCTACAAAATATGAACTTGTTAGAGGTATAATTTTGAGCCAAAATAGTGGGATTTATATCCTCATTCTCAATAGCAATAGACTTTGAATCAATCTTATCACGTATAAAATTCAATCTAACATCTATGTTTTTCGTTCCTTCGTGATGCATGAGATTTTTGCAAAGAGGTAATGCGCTTTGATTGTCCATATGAACATACCGTACCTCAATCGAGTTCACTGATGTGCAGGAATTCCCTACAAAATATGAACTTGTCAGAGGTATAATTTTGATTGAAAATCAGTGAGATTTATATCCCCATTCTCAATAGCAATAGACTTTGATTCAATCTTATCACGTATAAAATGCAATCTAATATCTATGTTTTTCGTTCCTTCGTCATGCATGAGATTTTTGCAAAGAGATAATTGGCTTTGATTGCCATCTGAACATATCGGCAGTTTTTTTAACCTCTATAACGATCAAGAAAGTATTATTGAGAGTATGCTGCAGGCATATAATATTTATAAATCTAGTAAGTACCTAGGATCGTCCAAGGAACCAATGCGTTTATAGACACAAGTTATGAATGGTATTTCCTAATTTATCCTACCAATTAAGGTTCTGTGTATTAGCAGTGCTATTCTGAGTTATGAGAGATCAATATATAGCGGATCAACTCTAAGTTCTGAATGCATATAACTTATCATGCAAGTAGAACATAAAATATAGAGTAAGGATAGCAAACTCAATATTTAATGAAAGTTAAGTTCTACAAGTCATATGATGTTAAATTAATAGGAATAAAACGAGAGTAAGATAGAAAGGCTAATTCTGTCTCGATGAGTCCTCCTTACTAGCTCGATCATTGCCTAGTACGCTCCAAAGGACTCCTTACTTTTTGCTCAACGATAGTAAGATAGAAAGGGTAATCCTGTCACGAAGAGAGCTTAGGTTGATAAAACGACGAACTGTTGCTATTGAAGTTCTGTCTTAATGATTCTATCACGAGACCTAAATCTCTGGCTGTATCACCTGACCGGCAGCTCCTTTTGATACATCAAGGTTGAACAATCTTATTTATGTCTAATTCAACGCCAAATACTAGAAAAATGGAAAAAAAAAATGTGAGTGTTCTTTTATCTAGTGAAACTACTAATCCGCAAGGTTGAATTGTTGATGGAGGTGATGAAGACACTATGTTTGACAAAGAAGATCTTGAGCCTAGCGAAAATTCTAGAATTCATGAAATAAGAGAGCTTGAAGAATAATTTGTGTCGGATGAAGAGGAAGAAGAAGATAAGAAAGTTTGACTCCGAAGATGATGAAGTATTTTAAGAATATGAAGAAAAAGAATTGGAGAGTAGACATGCAAGATTGTACTTTATTTTCTTAATTAGAATGTGCTTTTGAATATTTTCACATGATTGTTGATTTCATTGGGAATTGTGTTTTCTTATTGTCAGATATTTTTATTTAATTGTGTCACTACACTCTACTTAGTTTAAAATTTCAAGACTTGTTTAAGGATTTCTTTAAGTTGTTTTGATATTGTTAGTAAAATATTATTGTTTGATATAATTATTAAGGATATATAATTTATCTATTTTTAGGGAGTATATTACAATAAAATCTATATTAATTTTCTTTATATAATTATAATTGATTTATAAAAATTAAAAAACCGCTTAATCCTCGAGGATACTTTCCGCCCGACTAGCGCCTAGTTATTATAACCTGGAATAAAAGGTAGTTAATACCAATTTCACTAACAGTTGTGAAACATTTGTTATTGATTAGAGATGCTCTTGATCCTTCATAACATGAAATTAGAAGTAACCTATATTGTGCATATTAAGAAACTTCATGTTTGATGATCATGTGGATAATAATATGTCCACGGTAAGGTTACCGTCTGGCAGAGAATTAAACATGTAAGCGGTGGTGACATGTGATTGTTATTTTTGTTTCCATGTGAATACTTAGTCGGCCCACATGAAGGCTCATTATTCAACATGAGTTTATTATTTTAGGATTACACGAGGATACTACTTACAAGTTGATTTTTCTAGGACTAGAATCAATGTTGAGATAGGTACCTTGTGATAGTAGTACACCTATGCTATTTTTTGAATTTGATTGTAATAAAATTTTAGTGATCATGCTATTCTGGTGTAATTTGTTCTTTACTAAGTGCAATATTTCGCAAGATTTTGGTTCTTTGTAGCACAGTTATAAAGATAATGTCATTAATTGATAGTGCATATAGTTTCTTATATTCTTCAATCCAAAGATGAAGTACAGGGTCTTCAAAACTTATTTCCTTTTTCTTATGGTTGAGATAATTCTTCAAGTCCCTCCATTCCGGAGGCAGCTTCTTGATGAACAAAAGAACTTTAAGGGATTCAGTGATAATAACTCCCTTGAAATTTGACTGCGCTACTGATCTCGAGTTACAGCTTCTAGAGTTATAGCTTCTGCTGTAGCACTCTCTTTATCTTTCTGCGGAAATTATTCTTCAGACAAATAAAAAGGACACAAATATTTTGTTCACCTAGTTCGGAATCTTGCCTACGTCTGGGGAGGATCACACTCTGATCCTTAAGTTTTCACTATCACGGTTTAAAGTACAAAGGACTCTAACCTCTACTTCTCACCTAGCTGAAATCTCTATTGCTTAGTCTAACCTCTAGACTAGCTAGCAGTCTGATCACACATACTCTCTTCGTGCTACCTACACACTTTCAGTAAAGAATAGCTACAGACCTGACACTCAGACTTAGCCTACTCTATTACAATGTGTAGTGGACGGAATGCTTCAGCACACTCTGTATCAGAGTTGCTGTAACTTTTGTAGACAACTTATCTAGCACACTCTGCCACGCCCATCAGATTCTCTCTGAATTCTTCCAACTCAAATGTTACTCCTTGATCAATGCCCAACTGACAATATCAAGGAGAGATGTTCAGCCCTCCAATGCCTGCGACAGGTTTGTCCGCAGCTGTTGTTTGAAGCTTCTGTTTAAATCCTTCAACGAGCCACGCTTCAGTTGAATTCTGTGGAGCAAACCTTGATCAAACTCTGTCAGCCTTCTGCTATAACCTCTAATTGTGTGTATTCTCTGCTTCGGTTTCTCTTCCTCTATGTCTCTAAGGAACTGCCTCTGCCTTCCTCTTATAACTTCATGGATGACTAGTGACGGAAACCTCATTGCCTTAGGATTCGTAGTGCATCACAACAATATCTCAATCTTCTCCTAGATTCTTGGAAAGTTGTTAAACAATTTGAGTTTAGGATCCTCATTTCCTAAATCATACTTTAGGATCCTTATCTTTATGAGTTTTTCCTCCACCGTGTGATGACGTCTCCAAGCCACTTGATGACATTTGCGACACACCCTAAACTTTCGGGACTCATGTAGCACCTCACCTAAGTCTCTCCGTGCATCTACAGGACACTGGTCCATTCTGCTCTAGCTTCAGATCATCACGGGATGCTGTAGCAGAATCTATCTTTTGCCTTTGCCCAGTTTTCCTCGGCTTTTGTGGTCCACAGAGTGCTGTAGCAGATCCTTGTGCTTGGTTGATGTATCTCGCCCATTCCTCAGATTGTGCTTCAGCTTCAAATCTTCAGGGATTGCTGAAGCAGACTCTTGTGTAGTTTTGTCAAGGGATGCCATACCTCAACATCTCCCCCTTGGCATTTTGATAAAACTATAACTATAGCAACACTCATAACTATCTAACTATGTTAGATAACTGCTCTAATTATTACATTTGAGTTTAGAGTTCCTCAAGATTGCAAAACATCAAAAAAAAAAAAAAATAGTTCGAGGAGAAGGTTAAGGTTAATGTTTTAACAATCTTCTTCCCCTTTGTGGCACAAATGCCGGGCACTTCAATCACTCTCATGGTTGGGCAAGGGAAGAACTACTAGCATCGGGGTACTCAAGGTCTCGGAGGAGGCTCTCAATATGCGTTCTCCAAATAGAAATCTTCTTGGCCTCTGCTGTCAGGTATGCACACTCTGATCTGAGGTGGCTGATCATTCTTCGTCGTAGAGATGCATCCACGGCCTGAGCATGAGTATTAAGGAGTGCTTCAACATGCTCTACATCTTCTGGAGTTGATACCAGGGCTGGCTCTCCTTCAATCACATCCACCACATGTCTTCCTTTGAATACTTTGTGGTCTAGCAAAAACACCTGCGGAGCTCCAGATAATCCTTCTGGGGTAGCTGTAAATTCTTTGTGCTGGCTGATCATGATCTGGTATATTAGTGAGGGAAATCCAATACACAAGTTGGATTTCAGATTGTTTACATGAGCAGAAATTTGATTGAAGATAATCTATCCCAAATTGACTTCCTTCCTCTCCCCACTGCTGAACAATAGCAACCCCATGGCCCTACTTACCTTGATTTTGTGGGAGTTGGACATCCAGTTCCTTTTGCATAGGCCACCAGTGAGTTTTACAGCTAGGGTGTCGGGACTCACTTTAGCTGGTGGGTTGGTCGTCTCGTTTACCCTCAAATATTTGTTGATAATTGTGGGTGTGATCACTACCCTCAGCCTTCTCACAAAGCTAGGCCCGTACAATAAACTACTTACTTCTCCAAAGTCACTAAGAATATTTGCTAGGAACTCTTTTACCAGATGTAAACTATACCCCTTTGTAATAGTTAAAGAGTTCAGCAAATTTACCTCTTTTAGAAGAGTGATCACCTCAGGAACCCGGTACCTTCCCAGTATCTTTTCTAGGACAACTATTCTGCGATTAATAACATCCCATGTTCCGGCAGTTTTCTTGTTCCTGAACCATATGCCTTGACGATCAACCCCTGACTCGTTTGGTCTTGTTGGTGAATGTGCAGATCTCATTGTGGGTGGCTTTGGTCGGGGAATCGGTGCCACCCTGAAATCATCTAAAGTAGCGTCTTCTGAATATGTTTCTTTATCAGTGGAAGAGCTAACCACCAGAGGCTTCTTCCCATTGCTCACTAGTTCTTTGGAGGGAGCTTGTTCAACTTCCTCAGCCGTCTCTTCTTCGTTGTTGCCGGCAGCCGATGCCTCTCTTTCTGGCGAAGGAGTTGGAACCACTATAACCTGCATATCCAAGGCCTTCTTGGTTCTGAGGTCATGTGAGGCTTCTTCAGAGTTTGAGCTAGAACCAGCAACTATTGAAGCATTCTCTTGGTCACCTGGGCTGTGACTCTTGTTGGTGGTTAAGAGTGCCTCACCACCCTCTGTTGACACACTGACCTCCCTCGCTGTTGTTGAAGGTCTTGCCTCGGATTGGTCGGCTGTTGGGGTCCAGATTATACGGGGAACATCCTACGGTTCTCTAGTGCGTGGCACGGAGCTCCTCTAAGTTGTTGGGGGGTTTGCTCAGGGGCACTCCGCTTCTCTTCCGTTTTTGGGTGCCTTCCCTAATGCTGTCCATCATGCCACCTCTAAATCGGTCTATTGTAGCTGAGTTTTGGGGGACGAAGGTTGCTGGAGGTTGACGCCGGAGATGTTGAAAGCCCTAGGTAAAAAAAAAAAAGTTAACTCGGAGTTCCCCTTTTCTTCCTTTTCTTCCCCTCCTTTTTTTTATAAAAAAAGGACACATGTTGACTCCTGAGTGCACGCCCATCTCTGGTGACAACGTTCAAAAGTGACAGCTCCAAGTCACCAGGCAGTGCTTCAGCACTCTATTCAACTGTCTTTTCTAGAAAAATAATCTTTGGCGCATGATTCTGTTCCTTGGCTTCTGCTTCTGTGGGGACAATAAGGGGATTTTTTTTCCACCCTGGTGTTCTTTCTCATCTCCACCCTACGCTTGTGACACTTATTTTTCCCTGGTGTTTTGCCCCCTTTTTGAGGCTATAGATAAGCAGTCAGTGCTTCTTTTCTTTCTGAGCCTCTCTCTGGTTTAATGTCCCTTCAATACTTCTAAAACTTTTCCGCACAGTGACACTATATCCCAAGTTCACTGGCATCTGCGTGTTGTAGAGTTCATGTGTAGGCAGTGGGTTCCTTTTGTTTTTTCTGACTTGACTGGCTTTTGGTCCTCTTTGAGGCTTCTAATATTTGTTCACAATTGGACAGTGTCTCTTGTAGTGTAGTGTCTGATCAGAGAAATAGCATCTCCCCTTCTTTGTTCTGGGCTTTCGTGCAAGAGCTTGATCAAGAGGTTGCTGCAACATTCTCTTTCTTTCCTTTGACATCTTTTTCTGAACATGTTGTACTCCTGTGACTGGGCTCTTATGGACACTTCATTCAGTTTGTTCAGGATCTGCGGCTTTGACAAATGTGGTCACACCTGAACTTTCTGTGCCCGTGTATCCAACTCCTTTAGTCCCACCTCCATATTTTTCGTAAGCCAAGATTTCATCCAGAATGGATGTCTCTGTGTTGCCTGTATCTGACACAGCTTTCCGTTGATAGTCCTCTTCAATTTTCTCAGCATCATTTGATTGTTGTTCCTTTGACAGAGAAGCAATGATGCTCTGGAGCTTGTCTCATTCTTATTCCAGTCCAGAGATCTTGGACATCATGTCTTTGTTGAATTCAATCACCTTTAGGCACTTTTCCTGTATCAATTTGAACTGTCCAGCAATGGAATCTTCTGAAAAGTCTTCGTCATCACTGCTGTCAGTTTCAACGATCCCATAAAAAATGTCTGAGTTTCTTGGATCTAAGTCATCATAATGAAGTACAATAGTCAAGGAAAGATTTTCTTTGTGATCAGCATCATCATCACTGTCTTCATCACTCCAGTTGACGGTCAGAGACTTGTTGTTTTTCTTTTGGTAGCTCGGGAATTCACTCTGCCTGTGGCCATATCCTTCGCATTCCCAGCATTGGATCCCCTTCTGTTTGTCTTTGCTTTCTTCATTACTTTGATCAGCATCCTTGTTTTTTCTATGGGAATTTTCTTCTCTTCTATTTCTCCCCTTGGAAGATTGTCCTGCATAGGAAGGTTCCTAGTCCATTCTCTTCATGAACTTACCGAAGTTTTTGACCAACAAGGACAGTTGTTGGCTCACATCATCTGGTACTGTCTCCTTCTCTTTTGTCTCGGCTATCAGTCAAGGTCTTTCCCAAAGAGTGGTGTAGCATTCTCTATAACTTTCATCTCAGACTGCCTTAGTGAACCGATCAGTGCCTTTAGCCTCATTTCTTGACATCTTGAGCTTTTTATATGGTAGTCACCTTCATATCAAACTTCGAGGTGAGAGATTTGAGAACCTTTCTTACCAGCTTCTCCTCCTGAATTGGTGCTCCAAGAGCATGGGCCTCGTTCCATATATCACACAATCTGGCATTGAACTCAGAGATGGTCTATTTTTCCAGCATATTCAGGCTTTCAAATCTTGAGGCGATCATCTGCATTCTAGAGATCTTCACTTTGTCTGTTCCCTCTTGAGATGTTTCAAGGATCTCCCAAGCTTGTTTGGCTTTGTCACAAATGGAGATCAACTTGAAAATGTTAGCATCAACAGCAGCAAATATAGCATTCAAAGCCTTAAAGTTTCCTGATGCTGAGGCTACCTCATCGAAGTCCATTTTGTTTTCAAGTTGCTTATGGGCAACTCCTGTGCTGTCGACAGTCATTAAGTGAGTCCATTCTGATATGACTACCCTCCATGCCCTTTCATCAATAGGTTTGATAAAGGCCTTCAACCGAGCCTGCCAGTAGCCATAATTTTCGTCTTCGAGCAGTGGCGGTCTGCTGGTGCTTTGTCCATTTTTCATGGTGGCCATAGATGATAGCAACGTCTGTCCGGATCACGCTCTGTATGTCGAGTGATCGGCTCTGATACCAATTAAAATTTGACTGCGCTGCTGATCTCGAGTGACAGCTTCTGGAGTTACAACTTCTACTATAGCGCTCTCTGTGTCTTTCTGCAACCCTAAACCCTTGTGCTTGGTTGTTGTATCTCGCCCATTCTTGAGATTGTGCTTGAACTTTAAATCTTCAGGGATTGCTGAACAGATTTCTTGTGTATTTTTGTCAAGCGATGCCATACCACAACATCCCTAAACATAAATCTCATGGTTGATCAACTAAACCTCGTTTACTTGAGTTACCACCCTTTTAGCACAATTATATTTCTTGGAAACGACGCCTGGATCTTTAGGCGTTTCCTGACTTTGAGCTTAAAAGAGGCAACGCCTAATTAGATTTAATGTTATTTAAGGTTGAGGCTTTGCCTGAGTGACATTAATAAATTTAATATCATTCAAGGTTAAGGTGTCGCCTGAGGCTCAATGTCGAGGCGACGCCTGGGTGGTCTAATGCCTTTTAAGAGCACTAACAATCACTCAGTTTGGCACCAAATGAGGTGACACCTGAGTGAGGCGTTGCCTGGCTTGGAAGCGAGGTGACGCCTAGGGCATTACTTCTTAAAGCCTATAAAAGATAAATTTTCTCTTCATTTGGATATCAATGAAAAACACAACAATACACAATCCTCTCTAGCAGTCCTCCTTGAAGAGTTAGCCTGCTATTTTTGAGTTTTTACTCTCTTTGAGTTTTGAAGTTATGGTGATAGTGAAAGACAAAGTTAGTTCGCCTAAGCAAGTGGTGCAAGAATAGTTGCTCAAGAGTCTAATCCTGGGAATCGTTTGACCAAAGTTCCCAGGGAGGCCAATAATTTTTTAACGAGATCATCTAACAAGCATCGACTCCTTCTTTTCTAATTTTGTTACAGTCTATTTATTTTCAATTTATTTTATTATAGCACACATATTGTTGCAAGTATCCGGCAACGAGCCTCCCTCCATAATTAGGCCACCATCTTCAGCATTGAAATACATTTTGTCTTTAAAGCTAAACACTGATTATATATAACACACAATCCCCACAGAGTAGAAACAATAACCTTACTTAAAAAGAAAGTCTAGCTTGGCTGACCCTCTTTGTTGGATCGTAGTTAGCATTCCATAGCGAGTAACAAAAAGCTTTATTCCTTGCTCGGTAAGAAATCAACGGAAATAAAATATGCAGAAAATAAATGAGCTTACTCAGTGATGTATAGTGGAAACTCCGGTATCTTAGTCAGTACCTGAGAGAAAAACCAGTACCTTCTAGCAAGCTAGAAGAATTTTGGAATAGCTCTTGTATTTAGATGTTTATCTATTGCACTGAGACAGTGAACAACTAGTAGTCAGACACTCCAGTTCACTGTCTGCTAGGGCATACTTCTAAGGTTAGCCGCACCACAAGTAACGTCTTCCTTCTGACACATATCACAACACCATCTTGTATTCCTTATGGAATAGCACGCTGCTCCCGTCCAATCTTTACAATGTAGCAACCTTCCGGGCCTCCGCTCCTAAGCTTTGGGAGTCAAGGACCTCTGTATTCGGCAGAGAATCAATTGTAGGCACACCTACTATTTATTTCTTGTTCTCCTAACTAGAAACGCTAGATTTGCTGTTCCCTGATTTGCTCAACAACAAATCTTAGATTTTCTTTCCTAATTGGAATAGAAAATCTTTCTAGTTGATAAAGATCATCCCATAATAATCTTATCAACTACCCAACAAAGATTATCTTATACTAATCTTTGTTGACCAGATCTTGATATCTTGTTTCCTAATTTGTAACTCGTTAGATCTTGATATCTTGAATGTCTTGTTTCCTAATTTGTAGCTTAATGGATCTTGATCTCTTTCATTCTTGTTTCCATAATTGATGAGCACTAAATCTTCAACTCATTCATTCTAGATCTTAATGAATCAAAGATCTCTTTTGGGATGGTTGTGAACCATCCACCATTATCCAATGCCGTAACACTTGTTTCATGTAACATTGTCTGACGCTCAAGTAGTATTTATCAGCAAAGTGTTTGTTTCATCAAAATTCAATAGTTGAGAAACTCCAACACTCTTTTAAAAAGAAAAGAATTCCATACAAGCAGCTTACTTTGAATGCCCTTAGGAGGTCTCCCCTCACCTATCCGGGGCCGACCTCTTGGGCTCCACATCCACATTATATAATTCTTTCTTTGCTTGTTTTGGAGCTTGTTAAGTTAATTATTTTAGAATAAAAAACAATTAGCTCCAAATGATTAAAGATTATTGTAAGAAAAGAACAATGGAACAACATGTTTCATTAATCTTGAAAAAATACATTTACCCACAAATAATTAGCGCTAAAGATAAATTCATTAATCTCGTAATGGTTTTAAAATTAATTTTTAATTATTTTTGTCAGAAGTCTCCACCTTGCTAATTTTCTTTGCATTAAATGTGAAATTTTTTACAAACTGTCATTTTTAAAGTTTGATTTTACGATATATCATCTCTCCAAAATTTTACAATCTGAGGACGAGGTTGGTGCGACGCCTAAGAATTCTAGGAAGGGCTAAGCCAAGTAGTGCCGATCATTGGGTGGCTGCTGGCTACGGAGAAGGCTGATAAATTAATAATTCATTATTCTTCCATAGACGTTCTTGGCAAAATTATTTTTCACTAAAAGCCGCTTTTGTTAAGAGCGACTTTCTAAAATTTGCCTTCTGGAACCAGCTATGGACGAATAATTCTACTTTTTGGAAAAAGCCTCTCTTATCAAAAACAACTTTTCAAAAAAGATTGCATAGTAACAAGAAAACTTGGAGAGGCATGGTAAAATCAAACTTCCAACCTTTAAACGCTTCCCTCCACACTGAAACCATTCAAACTTATTTGAAATCAATTTGAACAACACTCCAATAATCCCATTTGAAATTCGCAGCGTCTCAGTTAGACAGATTTGTGAACAAGCAGTTGCTGCAGCACACTCTTGTTCACTCGGAAATTGTCTCAGCAAACAATGAACAAGATAGAAGTTTGTTCACCCAGTTCGGCCAACTGCCTACGTCTGGGGAGGACTATTCTCCAGTCCTCAATCCACTAAACACAAAGGTCTCCAAGTACACTCGGTTACAACTCCACGCAACCTATGCTACTCAACCTTGTGTGGATCACTGGACTCAATCAGAACAGGCTCTGACTTGTGTCTGCACACCCTCTACAAATGTCAATCTAGAATAGCTACTATCTCCTCGACACTCAGCCTATTCTAAACTACACTCACTCTGCAGGGTTGCTATAGCAACTGCTGTAACACACAGCTGATGCACAATTTGTCCGCGTCGCTCCAAAGCCTTCCGCTGAGCCGATCGAACGATTCCACGAGCGCTGCACACTCTGGAATACTCCCCCTCACTCAGTGACCTCCTGCCACTAGCGAGAACCACCGCTTAGACACTCGACCGAGCCACACACCCGTCAGTTCTTCCGCGGCTGCCCTTGATCAACCAACAAGCACCACTGCTCTGAATTGGCTTCCAGATCAAGCTCGAATCAGACTATGCAAGTCTTGATCACCTTCTGCTTCTGTCACCACAGCTCTGCGCTCACGCTCTGCTCTCGGGTGATGATCGAAGAATTCATCCGTCGCACACCAAAATTGTTCTCTTTGAATTCTGTGTATGCACTCGTGTATCCCTCAGCTTCGATCAACCTCTCAGCTCTGAACTCCTCTCACTTAAATAGCAGCACCAGCTTTAAGAAAGACTAGAATTAAGCAGTGTCCCAAAAAGAACAATTATCTCCTAAAATTTAGGAGATTTGATTTGATTTGATCCCCAAAACAAATCTCCTTCTCTAGCTAGGAAATCCCCACTGGAATATTCTTGGCAGCAACTTAGAAATTCTTCTGAGGCTCTCAACAGGGCTGCTAGGTCTTCTTGCCAAAGGCCCAGGTTGCTGTTCTACTCGGACAGATGCTGCAGCAACTTGAACAAGCTCCTGCTATAGCATCCCCTGCTGTAGCTGCTCCTTGTTCACTTGTGCTGGAGTTATTTGCTGCTGCTGGAATTTCCTAAATGCATTAGGAAACAATCCCATCAATTTTAAAGAAGATCCTCCAAGATCTCTACAAGATCATATCTCCTAATTTGTAGGAGTTTTGATTTTCCAATCAAATCTTCACTCAACAAGTCTGCCCTTGTTCTTGAGAGACACTCCAAAAAATATTTTCCTGAATATTCAGCTCTTTCCGGAAGCCCTTCGGTCCACTGATTTGTTGTTTGAACGTAATCTCCGAGAAAGCTTTGAATTTCTGCTACAGCATTTTAGCTCCAGCATCTGCTGTAGCACATGCTATCTGAAGGTGTGCGATACTTCTGCTGCAGCTCCAGGCACCAACGTCTGCTGTAGCACTTGCAGCTTTTCTGCCTTGTATACATGCACTGGATTTCTGAAGGAGAGCTGATCTTCTGCTCCAGAGATTGCTATAGCACTTGCTTACTCCACTGCTTGAGCACTGAGATAGTCACTCTGCCCAGATTGCACAAGCTGATGTCTTCATGATCTCTTCCAGTTTTTTGAGCGCCCCAAGGAAACATTAGTTGGCGCGCCTGGTGAAGACATTAATCTCATGCGCCACTTAATGTCTTCATCTGGAGCGCCACTTAATGTCTTCATCTGGAGCGCCACTTACTGAGTTTGCTCACTCTGGAATGCTCTTCATCAGCTGTTTACATACTTGCTGTAGCAGGCTCTAGTGCACTTTGTAGGAGTTTGTCAATGATGCCACATACCTTAACACCAGTAAACTGAATTTAAATAAAATCAAATAGTGTTAACTCAATTTAAAAAGTCGTTATTTTGAAATTATAACAAATCATATTAAATTAAAATCATAATTATGTTGTGTAATTAAGTTGGTTTAAAAATTATGAATTTTAATTTACGCATTTTTGTGGGTTATTTATCCAACTTCATTCGTCTTGGTACTTGTAAATAATGCTCGGTTTATTAGAACAAAGCCGAGTTGACTCAATTTATTTGACAAATCCGAGTTGACCCGATTTATTTGAACCAAGCCGAGTGGACCCGATTTATTTGAACCTGATGATGCAGTATGGCAGTGTTTGACAAAACCAGCACAGGTAAACAACCAAGTGAACAAGGAGCAGCTATAGCAGGAAGAAGCTTTAGCAGGAGCTTGTTCAGAAGAGCTGTAGCGTCTGTCCGTGCAGCAGCAATCTGTTTTTGGAAAGAAGGTGTGGCATTCCTTCGAAGAGCATCAGAGGAGGTTCAGAGTTGCTGTAGAGAATATTCCAGAGTGGAGATTCCTAGCTAAAGTAGGAGTCTTGGTTTGAATCTCAAATCAAATCTAATCTCCTAGAAATTAGGAGATATTGATGTTGCTAGAGGAATTGCTATAATCTGATAATGATAGCACTGGACGCGCCTATATAATAGAGACCCTTCAGAGCGATGAGAGTGATCGAAGAAGAGAGCTGAAAGCCAGAACACACAGATTTCCGAGAGAGCAATTTTGGTGTGCGAACGAAGTCTTCGATTATCACCGAGAGCAGAGCTTGAGCGCAGAGCTGAGGGGACAGAAGCAGAGGGTGATCAGAACTTGTGTAGTCTGATTCAAGCTTGATCTGGAAGCCAATTCAGAGCAGTGGTGCTTGTTGGTTGATCAAGGGCAGCCTCGGAAGAACTGACGGGTGAGTGACTCAGTCGAGTGTCTGGACGGCAGTGCTTGCTAGTGACAGAAGGTCACTGAGTGAGGGGGAGTATTCCAGAGTGTGCAGCACTCGTGGAATCGTTCGAACGGCTCAACGAAAGGCTTTGGAGCGACGCGGACAATTTGTGCATCAGCTGTGTGCTACAGCAGATGCTATAGCAACCCTGCAAAACTTGAGTATTGTTTAGAATAGGCTGAGTTTCGAGGAGACAATAGCTATTCTAGATAGATATCAGTAGAGGGTGTGCAGACACAAGTCAGAGTCAGTTCTCATTGTGTGCAAGAACCCACCTAAGGTTGAGTAGCATAGGTTGCGTGGGTTGTAACCCTGGGTACTTGGAAACCTTGAGAATAGTGGATTGAGGACTGAGAAGAGTCCTCCCCAGACGTAGGCAATTTGGCTGAACTGGGTGAACAAACTTGTCTCCTTGATCTTTCCTGCTGAAACAGTTTCCGAGTGAAAAAGAGTATGCTATAGCAACTGCTTGTTCACTAATCTGTGTATCAGAGGCGCTGTGAATTTTCAATTGGTATCAGAGCGGGAGCTTAACACACAGAGTAAAAGATCCTACATCATCTCTGAAGAAGTCAAGGAACAATGAAGGAAGGACAGAGCACGAGCAGGCCTCCATTGTTGGAAGAAAGCAACTATGGATATTGGAAGGCTAGGATGAAGGCCTTTCTCAAAGCCATTGATGAGAAGACCTGGAGAGCTATTGTGGTCCAGTGGTCTCCTCCGATCACCATGGATGAACAGGGAGTTACACGGATAAAACCTGAAGAACAATGGACTGCCGAAGAGGGAGCTGCAGCAATTGGTAATTCAAAGGCTCTAAATGCTATCTTTGCTGCGGTTGATGCTAACAATTTCAGGTAGATATCAAACTGTGATATGGCCAAGCAAGCTTGGGAGATCCTGCAAACTGCCCATGAAGGAAATGATAAAGTAAAGCTGTCAAGATTATAGATTATTGCTACGCAGTTTGAAAATTTGAGAATGTTAGAAGAGGAGACGATCACTGAGTTCAATGCAAAACTTTGTGACCTGGCAAATGAAGCCCATGCTCTTGGAGAACCTATCCCTGAAGAGAAGCTGATTAGGAAGGTACTCAGATCATTGCCCACAAGATTTGACATGAAAGTGACTACCATTGAAGAAGCTCAAAATGTCAAACACTTGAGGCTGGAAGAATTGGTTGGATCACTCAAACAATTTGAGATGAAGCTGGTTAAAGAAGAGCCTACTCCTAAGGAGAATATAGGACTGAAGGCAGAGATAGAAGTGAAGAAGCCAGCTCCAGATGACCAGCTGAGTATGCTAGTAAAGAACCTTGGGAAACTCCTGAAGAACATGGATTCAAGAACTGGGCAAAGTTCTTCCACACGAAAACAATTAGAAGAGGTGGAGAGAATAAAAGGAGAGGGAAGGAATCTGCTCAAAATGATGATGAAAAAAGAAACAGAAGAAAGAGCATGAAGTGTTGGATTTGTGAAGGATATGGTCATCGACAAGTCGACTGTACTAGTAAACCAATGAAGAAGGCTGATCAGAAAAATGCTCTTTTTTCCAGCGGGAGTGAAGACGAGACTGATCTGAGTGAAGTTGAATGCCACATGGTCAGATCCAGATCAGTCAGAAAAGGCAGAAAAACACAAGGTAGGGTGAATCAGCTTCTGCTACAGCAATCTCTATATCACCATGTCAAGACACTATTAAAGTATAAAAGATGCTATAGGTGCGAGCTCAAAGGTCACATTAGGAGGAACTGTCCATCAGCATACCACAGAAAGGGGTCAGCAAGAAAAACACCTAAGCACAACTATGGGAGAACTCAGCATCTTGCTCTTATCAGCACAGCAAGTTCCTCGAACAAGGTTAGCTGGTATTTTGACAGTGGCTGCTCGGGGCATATGACGGGAGAAAGATCCTTCTTGAAGAGTATACCCCCTTGCTTAGAACAACAGGTGAAGTTTGGAAATGGCCTGAGGGGAAGAGTTCTGGGAAAGGGAACACTGGCAGTTGAAGGGATGCCCGAACTAAGCAATGTCATGCTGGTGGAAGGACTGAAGGCGAACCTCATAAGCATTAGCCAGCTGTGTGATGGGACTCAACAGGTGAATTTTACAAAAGATTCGTGCAAAGTCTTCAACAAGAATGGAGAATGTATAATGGAGGGGACCAGATCGAGAAGCAACTGCTATCTTCTCAAGGTAGACACATACTCTCCTTTACCAAGATGCATGCTAACTAATGCAGAGGAAATGAATCTCTGGCACAGAAGGATGGGTCATGTCAATCTGAGGACTCTGAAGAAGATTGCAACAGAAGGGTTAGTCAGAGGAGTACCGCTGATTAAAGGCGAGACAAGTTCCATCTGCGGAGATTGTCAGATTGGGAAACAAAAAAGGGCTTCACATCCAAAAGTTAAAGATACAAACACAACCAGACCTCTCCAGTTGATACACATGGACCTGATGGGTCCTATGGAAGTCGAGAGTGTGGGTAAGAAAAGATATGCCTTTGTCTGCGTTGATGACTATAACCGGTTCACTTGGATTGATTTTATCAGAGAGAAATCAGACACTGTAAAAGTAATAGTCTCATTGGTGTCCCGTCTGGAGCAACAGAAAAATCTCAGAATCACCAACATCCGCAGTGATCATGGCAGAGAGTTTGAAAACGAAGCAGTGGATGAGTTCTGTCGCCAAAAGGGTATCTCACATCAGTTTTCTTCTCCAAATCACTACTCAGCAGAATGGTGTAGTGGAACGAAAGAATCGGACAATTCAAGAAATGGCCAGAGTCATGATTCATGCCAAGAGGATCCCCCTGAGATTCTGAGCTGGGGAAATGAACACCGCATGCTACATCATCAACAAAGTCACCATACGAAAAGGAACCAACCAGACTTGCTATGAGCTCTGGAATCAGAAGAAGCCCACAGTAAAATACTTTCACATCTTTGGAAGTGACTGCTACATTCTAAGAGATCGGGAGTACAGGAAGAAGTTTGAACCAAAGAGCGATGTTGGTTTCTTCCTGGGATATTCAATGAACAGTAGGGCATATCGAGTGTACAATCAGAGAATAAGAACAGTGATGGAATCCATAAATGTAGTAGTCAAAGATGTTGAAGAAGAATCTTCCACTGTTCCTGACAACGAAGACTCTGACATCGAAGATGCCTCTGCCAATCAGAGGAGAAGTGAACAAACTTCAGCTCCAGATGATGCTATAGCAAGTGCTGAAGCAGAAAATGCAGACGAACTACAAGAGAGCCTGCATGAAGAACAGAATGATGAGACTCATGATCCACCACCAAGGCAGCCTCCAAAGAAGATTCAGAAGAACCATCCACTGACCAATGTGATTGGAGATCCGACAGAAAGAAGGAGAACCAGAAGCAATGCTTACCTCAATACCTGCTTCCTATCCCGTATAGAACCGAAGACTTTCAAGGAAGCCTTGAATGATGAATTCTGGCTGATAGCTATGTAGGAAGAACTAGCAGAATTCGAAAGACACGATGTTTGGGACTTGGTGGACAGACCTAAAGGAGTAAACATTATAGGTACCAAATGGATCTTCAAAAACAAAACTGATGAAAAGGGGAACATCACAAGAAACAAAGCCAGGCTTGTTGCTCAAGGATACACTCAAATTGAGGGGATAGACTTCGAAGAAACTTTTGTCGTCTGGAGGCCATCAGACTGCTTCTAGCTATGTCATGTGTTCTGGGTTTTAAACTATATCAAATGGATGTCAAAAGTGCATTTCTAAACGGAGACCTCACTGAAGAAGTATATGTTTCCCAGCCAAAAGGTTTTGAAGATCCTCATCATCCAGAGCACGTGTACAAACTAAAGAGAGCTCTGTACGGGCTTAAACAGGCCCCTCGAGCATGGTACGAGCGGCTGACAGTTTTTCTTGAAAAACATGGCTACAAAAGAGGGGGAGCTGACAAAACTCTATTTGTGAAAAACACCAAGTCGGATGTGATCAATGCGCAGATATATGTGGATGACATTGTCTTTGGATCGAAGTCTCAGCATCTGGTGAAGCAGTTTGTGGATCACATGCAGAAGGAATTCCAAATGAGCATGGTCGGAGAATTATCATATTTCCTGGGTCTGGAGATCACCTAGAAAACAGACGGCATATTTATTGCACTAAGCAAATACAGCAAGAATCTTGTGCAGAAATTTCAGCTAGATAAAGCCAGTCATAAACGAACACCTGCTGCCACTCACGTCAAAGCCATCAAAGATGAACATGGAATGAAAGTGAGTCAGACCACCTACAAAAGTATGATTGGGAGCTTATTGTACCTAACCGCCAGCCGCCCTGACATCTCCTTTGCTGTAGGAGTTTGTGCTAGATTTCAAGCCTGCCCCAAAGACAGTCACTTGCAGCTGGTCAAGCGAATCATTCGGTATGTTGGAGGTACTGTGCACTATGGCTTATGGTATACTAAGGATACAAATGCAAATCTAGTGGGATATGGTGATGCAGACTGGGCAGGATGTGCTGAGGATAGGAAGAGCACTTATGGAGGCTGCTTCTTGCTGGGGAACAACGTGGTGTCATGGTTCAGTAGGAAACAAAACAGCATTTCACTATCTACAGCTGAGGCAGAATACATAGCAGCTGGGAGCTGCTGTGCACAGATGATGTGGATGAAGCAAATGCTGGGCGAGTATGGACTCGATCAAGGTGAAATGACTCTCTACTGTGATAACATGAGTGCAATCAGCATCTCCAAGAATCCTATTCAGCACAGCAGAACCAAACTAATGATGTAGTATGGCAGAGTTTGACAAAACCAGCACAAGTGAACAAGGAGCAGCTCCAGCACAAGTGAACAAGCAGCAGCTTCAGCAGGGGATGCTATAGCAGGAGCTTGTTCAAGTGGTTGCATCATCTGTCCGAGAAGCAGCAGCGACCTGGGCTTGATTAGAAGGGCTGGGAGTTCCACGGAGAACATCAGAAGATTGTCTAAGGTGCTGTGGAGAATATTCCAGTGGGGTTTCCTAGTCAGAGAAGGAGATTTGTGTTGAAGATCAAAATCAAATCTAATCTCCTAGATTTTAGGAGATAATTGTTCTTTTTGGGACATTGCTTAATCCTGGTCTTGCTTAAAGCTGGTGCTACTATTTAAGAGAAAGGGGTTTAGAGCAGAGAGGTTGATCGAAGCTGAGGGATACACAAGTGCATACACAGAATTTAGAGAGAGCAATTTTGGTGTGCGACGGACGATTTCTTCGATCATCACCCGAGAGCAGAGCGTGAGCACAGAGCTGTGGTGATAGAAGCAGAAGGTGATCAGGACTTGCAGAGTCTGATTCGAGCTTGATCTGGAAGCCAATTCAGAGCAGTGGTGCTTGTTGGTTTATCAAGGGCAGCCGCGGAAGAACTGACGGGTGTGTGGCTCGATCGAGTGTCTAAGTGGTGGTTCTCGCTAGTGGCAGGTGGTCACTGAGTGAGGGGAAGTATTCCAGAGTGTGCAGCACTCGTGGAATCGTTCGATCGGCTCGGTAGAAGGCTTTGGAGCGACGCAGACAATTGTGCATCAGCTGTGTGCTACAGCAGTTGCTACAGCAACCCTGCTGAGTGAGTGTAGTTAAGAATAGGCTGAGTTTTGAGAAGACTGTAGCTATTCTAGATTGACATTTGTAGAGGGTGTGCAGACACAAGTCAGAGCTTGTTCTGATTGTGTTGAGTGATCCACACAAGGTTGAGTAGCATAGGTTGCGTGGAGTTGTAACCGAGTGTACTTGGAGACCTTTGTGGTTAGTGGATTGAGGACTGGAAAATAATCCTCCCCAGACGTAGGCAGTTGGCCAAACTGGGTGAACAAACTTCTGTCTTGTTCATTGTTTGCTGAGACAATTTCCGAGTGAACAAGAGTGTGCTGCAGCAACTGCTTGTTCACTAATTTGTCTTACTGAGACGCTGTGAATTTCACAAACACATTGACATTAGGCATCACTTCATCTGAGATCTGGTGGAAAAGAGAATTATTGCCCTCCAGCATGTTGTGTCGGCCAAACAGCTTGCTGATATCTTCACTAAACCTCTGGACACAGTACGGTTCGAAGACCTGAGATCTTCTCCAGGTCTTTGTGTCCTGCTGGTCGCGAGTCGTTGTACGCGTCAAATTAATCCTTCCTTCTCCACTTAGTATAGCGGCTAAGTCAGGGTCGATCCCACAAGGAGCAAGCAGACTCGTTCAGCTAGTAACCTACAACTTACGAGAATTGGGTTGTGATTGATTGGGTTGCGCAGGTGCGCGAATGAACACTAGTGAAAGCAAAATTTGCACTGCACGTGCGCAGGCAGTAGAGATTAAGTACTATGACTATGAAAAGTATCGGTAAAGACAATCCTCTATGAATGTATTCCTTATCATCGACTCTAAACGTCTATAGTTCGATTTATTGAAGTTAGTGTCCGATCAAGGCTTCCTAACATGTGCGCATGTTCCGATCAAAGTTCATGAGCTATTAATTCTTGAAACTAGTCTAAGCAGCTACGAATCCTATCACAGTAGCAACTGATTATCCTAGCGCGTTACTCCTAGTTGTCACCGTCAAGCTACCAACTAGTTTAACATATAACAATAAGTAGTAAGAGTAAAATTGCGGTTCAAGGCTTCCCCTACTCATACAACTAGCTGTCAACCGTGTGCACAGAATTAATACAAGCAAACAAACTATGCATTAAGCACAAGTCTCAAAGGAAATACTCATAGAATCATGCCCAATCGATACAAAGTGTTTAGCTAGACATGCTAGTAGTAAACATCATAGAAATAGTAAATAAAAGCTAAAATGTCCAAGGAAACAGTAACAAGCAGGTGCGTGCAGGTTGCTCTGTCTCGGTTCACGCAGTCGGTTGGCGCAGGTCTGACGTTGGCGTTTTAGGCAAGCAAAATGAAGTGCTATTCTAGTCACGCAAATATCAAATAATATTTATAACCGAGTGACTTCGGATCGAACCCAAGGGAAAAGCTTAGACTAATTGACAACTAATCAATGCTACTATTGTAAGTCTACTGTTTTTTTTGGGGGGGGGGGGGGGGGGGGGTTTGTCTTCCTATAGAGGTATCTCTAGCAAGCACTAAAGATAAATGATATTTTTGGTTTTGCTTAATGAATAAAAAGGGTGACTAGAGATTCAACTTCCCTCCTAAGATATGAGGAAATGAAATAACTCACTAATACATGCATGAACTACATTTGGTTGATAAAAGCAAGGCTAATGCATCATCCGCTCTAGGTTCAACTCTCGCTCCTTCCCTAGAGTGGAGAGGATACATAAATGACAAGGTTCTCAAACTCTCATTCTATTGAACCGTGTAGAATTTGAGTCCCATAACCGCACCCTCTCGGTCTATTGGCCGGTTACTCGAATCCGCTCAAAACTTAGCCTAATGTCAAGAATGCATGTCGCTCTCACGCACAAACACTCCATCTATGATCATACAATAGCTATGAAACATCCTAAGTTCAACTCTCGCTCCTTCCTGAGGGGTTTTAACCAAGCATACTCACTTAAGCATTTCATCAAACACTTGGTGTGCATACAATGAATACATAGCTAGGGCACAATATAATCAAACCAAACTTCATTCAATGCAATAAATTAGAGTTCTACATCATATCCAATCCTAGGGGATCCATTTAATCCCCAACCACAAGAGCAACTACTCACTCATAATGAGTGTGCACAAATACATGACAACTAAGGGAAACATAAATGTAAATACAAAGCTAGGGTTTAAGAGAGGTTGATGTAGAATCTTCAATCCAAGCTTCAATCTTCAATCAAACTTCATCTTCTTCGAGTTCCAATCGCCTAGGGTTGCAAAAATTATGGAAGCTCTCTTTCTTCACTTCCATCTCATTCTATTTATACTTTGTGAAGATTTCCAAAAAGTGCCCGAGGTGACCGAATCACTTGATTCGGTCAATGTCCATGTGATTCGCTCGAAGCTTTTGTTCAATGCTGTTTTGAGTTTGGGCGAATCACTTTTCTTGGCCGAATCACTTTTGATTCGGTCACACCCTTCATGTGATTCGGTCAAACGTCTTATGGAGTGCAACTGATTCGGGCACCTCTGGCCGAATCATTTCTGATTCGGCCGAATCATCTGTTCAGTGTTGATTTCAGACTGGGCGAATCACTTTTCTTGGCCGAATCACTTTTGATTCGGTCACACCCTTTATGTGATTCGGTCAAATCTTCAAGACTTTCCCCGGATCAGGTCAATTCGCGCAGCTGAGAGTGATTCGGCCAAGCTGGTGGGCGAATCACTTATGATTCGACCGAATCACTTCTGCAGTTTGCTCAGACTTCCTTCTTTTGATCTCCATTGACCAGAAATCGTCTAGATTTTCTTCGGGCCACTTCGTATCGTGAGATATATAATTTTAACCTGAAATGGACAAAGAAATCATCAAATGGCTTTATAGAATTGCGGAACAAACAAGAAGTAAGGGAAAAATGTGGACAAATAAAAGGTTATTTGTCCGCTCATCAAGGTCCTCGCAGCAGCTCGTGCGTTTTTCAGTTCTAGCTCTCTCTCGTGTGTTGTTGTTGTTCAAACCCTAGCCTTCCTCTCTTTATATACTGCTTGTGAGGCCCGTGACACTCTTGGCAACTTCCAAATCCTAGGAGATTTTGTAGGGATATGGTGTTCAAGATTTGGAAATACCGCTACCCTGCGCATGGCTCACTGCGCACGTTGGTTCGCGTAGTTGGTTAGCGCACCGCAGTTTGAATCTGCCACTTCCTATCCTGTTTGCGCTGCTAGCTCCGTAGGCTGTGTGTTGCGCTCCTTAAACGCGCCTATTAGCGTGTATCCGACTTAGGCCCTTGTTTTGTCCTGGAATACAAAAACACCGGAAACCAGTAATCTTGTACACAAAATAATGCAAACAAGCACAGTGTTAGGATCTAAATAGTGCGTATAAATAGGCTCTATCAAACCCCCCACCCTTGCCCTTGTTCGTCCCGAACAAGCACTCAAGCACGGATACAATTACCTCTCTGGAGTCTAGCGCACAGTCTTACACTCATTCGCGATCTGCACAACCGCTCACCCTGCGTTGCTCTATCACCTGCGCGCACCTGCCTTCAACAGTTTTAATATAACATTTCCGAAATTCGTTACCTCCCAGCTGGGATGGAAGTTATTACGGATGGCTGGGAGATAGCTCTTCATAGGCTCCGAGTTGTCAGTCTTTACTTCGAGTACAGGTATATGGTTAATTGCGCAAGTTTCTTCCGGTGCGTGATTCTTTCGCGCACCTCCTGGGAACTCGAGCCTTCTTGATGATTTTCTTGTGAACTTGCGCATGCTGGTACGGAGTTGTGCGCATGCTGGTTTCTTTAGCGCATATCATCTGCTGGTGTTTTTCTTTTTGTACAACTTTATCTACGGTTCCTATGTTCCTAGAACGGTTCCAGTCTCGACCTTCGGATAGCAGCTATGGAACAACGCTCTGCTCTCCCTCCTTGATCAATTTGCGCAGGTCAGCGCACGCGTTTTTACCCGCGCCCGCCTTCCCTTGCTTGACTTCCAGAGGAAAGGTGGTCTGATTTCCCACCTCGCCACGCCTTGGGTAATCGCCTTCGGCATCTGCATGGCTGAGCGCGCTCTATTGTTCCGAAGGTCGCGAAGCACCGGCCTCCACCAGCGCTCTCAACCATATACCTTACCTTCGAAGAAAAAATGACTAACCGCCTCTCTAGAGCTTTTCTGTCAACTCCACCTCCCCTGTATATCCCAACTAATAGGAGCAGAAAAATCGAAAAAAATATACTAAACAGTTGATAGCAGCGCATGCAAGATGAATAGGGCAATACAAGTCAAAAAGTGTGCGCAACCCGCACACAAGCGCACCCCCTGCTACTATTCCCTTCAACTAAACTAAGCTACACTACAAAGCTCAAAAAAACTTGAAATGTAAATGTAACGCCCCCCACCCCCCCCCCCACACTTAAACAGAGACGTGTCCCCACGACTCATGCTCAAGCGCAACGGAGAGCGCACACATGCATGCAAATAAAACAAAGGACATAAGAAAGAAAAACATAGTCATCGCAGCAAAAAGATGGTGGACTTACGCTCAAGTCTGCCCCCTCTGGCGCTAAATACTCTAGCACGCGCATGACGTTGAACATCATGCGCTGCTCCTCTGATACCTCCTCACGCGGGGGAGAATCATCAATGGCTATTGTTACTGGCTCCCCCTGCTGCACACTCGCCCTCCTGCGCACTCCAGTTTGTGCAAGAGTCCTCATGCGTCTGACTGGAGGTGCAACTGGCTCTGGGGCCTCTTCCATCTTCCCAGCGGCCTCCTCTGGCTGCGTGATGCACGCGTCGTTGTGCGCATCAAATTAATCCTTCCTTCTCCACTTAGTATAGCGGCTAAGTCAGGGTCGATCTCACAAGGAGCAAGCAGATTAGCTCTAACTAGTAACCTACACTTACGAAAATTGGGGTGTGAGTGATTGGGTTGCGCAAGTGCGCGAATGACAATAGTTAATGCAGGAATTGCACTAGACGTGAGCAGGCAGTAGAGATTAAGTACTATGACTATGAAAAGTATCGGCGCAGACAATCCTCTATGAATATATTCCTTATCATCGACTCTAAACGTCTATAATTCGGTTTACTGATGTTAGTGTCCAATAAAGGCTTCCTAACAGGTGCGCATGTTCCGATCAAAGTTCATGAGGTATTAATTCTTGAAACTAGTCTAAGCAGCTACGAATCCTGTCACAGTAGCAACTAATTATCCTACCGTGTTACTCCTAGCTGTCACCGTCAAGCTACCAACTAGTTTAACATATAACAAACAAGTAGCAAGAGTAAGATTGCGGTTCAAGGCTTCCCCTACTCATGCTACTAGCTGTCACCCGTGTGCACAGAATTAATACAAGCAAACAAACTATGCATTAAGCACCAGTCTCAAAGGAAATACTCATAGAATCATGCCCAACCGATACAAAGCGTTTAGCTAGACATGCTAGTAGCAAACATCATAGAAATAGTAAATAACAACTAAAGTATCCAAGAAAACAGTAACAAGCAGGTGCGTGCAGGTTGCAGTGTCTGGGCTGGCGCAGTCGGCTAGCGCAGGTCCTCTCTGTAGCTCGTGTGTTTTTCAGTTCTGCCTCTCTCTCGTGTGTTGTGTTCCTCGATGATGATTCTCTTTCAAACCCTAGCCTTCCTCTCTTTATATACTGCTCATGAGGCCTAAGGACGGCCTTGGCAACTTCCAAATCTGATGGTGTCAAGATTTGGAAACACCAATATCCTGCGCATGGCGCACTGCACACACTGGTTAGCGCAATCGGTCTGCGCACCGTAGTTGACTCTGCCACTTCCTATCCTATTTGCGCTACTAGCTCCGCAGGCTGTGTGGTGCGTTCCTTAAACGCTGCCTATTAGCGCGTATCCGACTTAGGCCCTCGTTTTGCCCTGAAATACAAAAACACCGGAAACCAGTAATCTTATACACAAAATGATGCAAACAAGCACAGTGTTAGGATCTAAATAGCGCGTATAAATAGGCTCTATCAAACCCCCTACACTTGCCCCTTGTTCGTCCCGAACAAGCACGGATACAATTACCTCTCTGGAGTCTAGAGCACAGTCTTGCACTCTGGCGCGATCTGCACTACTATTCACCTTGCGCTGCTCTATCTCCTGCGCGCATCTGTCTTCAACAGCTTAATATAATAATTTCGCAATTCGTTACCTCTCAGCTGGGATGAAGATCATTTCGGATGGCTGGGAGATAGCTCTTCATAGGCTCCGGGTTGTCAGCTTTTACTTCGAGGACGGGTATATGGTTAATAGCGCAAGCTTCTTCCGGTGCGTGATTCTTCCGCGCACTTCCGGGGAACCCGAGCCCTCGTGATGATTTTCTTGTGAACTTTGCGCCAGCTGGTACGTATTTGTGCGCATGCTGATTCTTTTGTAGCGCATATCATCTGCTGGTATTTTTCTTTTTGTACAGCTTTATCTATGGTTCCTGTGTTCCCAGAACGGTTCCAGTCTCGGCCTCCGGATATCAGCTATGGAACAACGCTCCGCTCTTCCTCCTTGGTCTATTTGCGCAGGTCAGCGCACGCGTTTCCACCCGCGCCCGCCTTCCATAGCTCGACTTCCAGAGGAAAGGTGGTCTATTTTCCCACCTCGCCACGCTTTGGGTATTCGCCTTCGGCATCTGCGTGGCTGAGCGCGCTCTCTTGTTCCGAAGGTCGCGAAGCACCGGCCTCCACTAGCGCTCTCGACCATATACCTCACCTTCGAAGCAAAAACGACTAACCGCCTCTCAAGAGCTTTTCTGACAACTCCACATCCCCTGTATATCCCAACTAAAAGGAGCAGAAAAATCGAAAAAAAATATACTAAAACAGTTGATAGTAGCGCATGCAAGACGCATAGCGCAATACAAGCCGAAAAGTGTGCGCAACCCGCACACTAGCGCACCACTGCTACTATTCCCTTCACTAAACTAAGCTACTCTACCCAAAAAAACGTGAAATGAAAATGTAACGCTCCCCCCCCCCCACACTTAAACAGAGACGTGTCCCAGCGACTCATGCTCAAGCGCAACGGAGATCGCACACATGCATGCAAGCAAAACAAAGAATATAAGAAAAACATATAGTCAGCGCAGCAACAATATAGTAAGGGGTCACAAAATATTCAGCACAATATAGCAAAATATAGCAACATCGAGCAATAGTTGGTTCAAAAAGATAAGAAATAGGAAACCACCCGAAAGAAATGCGCGCCCCACTGCAGCCCTAGATATCCTCGGAGCTGGACTCAGCCGCGGATCCGTGCGCCTCTTCCTCTAAAGAATCTATCTCGTACTCGGTACTGAAGGCTGGCGGCACGACAGAAACGGCAGTGGGCTGAACCAAGAGGTCGTCCTCTGAGATAGGGTCCCATAGTGAATCTGAGCTGGAACTTATGATGGGATCGGCTTCAGGGGACCTCTGAACAGAAGGCTGTGTAGGGGGTACTGCAGGTGCTGGAACTGGGTCTACTGCGGGGGTGGGTTCTGCTGCATGGACCGGGGACTGGGTAGGAGGGCTGGCTGGCTGGCGCGGCTCGCTGGGGGATCCTGGAGGCGGCCTACGCAGACTGAGGAGAGGGGGGGATAGAATCTCCAAATCTCCACCCTGATGGTGGGCTCATGCTCAGGTCTGCCCCCTTTGGCGCTAAATACTCGAGCACGCGCATGACGTTGAACATCATGCGTCGCTCCTCTGATACCTCCTCAGGCGCCTCCTTTGCCTCTGTCCTGGGGCGCTTTCCTCGTGCACGCGGGGGAGAATCATTAATGGCTATGGTAACTGGCTCCCCCTGCGGTGCACTCGCCCTTCGACGCGCTCCAGTCTGCGCACGAGTCCTCATGCGCCTGACTGGAGGCGCAACAGGCTCTGGGCCCTCATCCATCTCCCTTTACTCCGCAGCCTCCTCTGGTTGCGCGCTGCTCTCTGCTCTTTGCCTCGGCGCTCTGGCTGGCTGCAGCTGGTAGCACCATTCCAAGGTCCCATCCTCTCTCACGGCTACCGCTCTGAGCTGCAGCATATGGGCACGGTCCAGGGGCGCAGCTGGCACTACTGTGTGCTCGGGCACTTCCGGCTCTCCATGCAACGCACGTAGCAGGTGCGTGATCATTCCACCACAAGTCAGCGGCCCCTTCGTGCTGACCCGACTCCAATGGACCACCATGCCCGAGACAAATAGCACCTTCTTCCCATAGTAAAAACCCTTCAAAATGTCCATGTCCAGCAAGCTGATCTTCGGCGCACCATTAAAACGCCCGATGATTGCATAGGCGACCATGCGCCATAGGTAGAACATCCACGGGTCGCGCAGCTCGCGTCCTCGGCTGCGCCCCGCGGCAAAAACTGGGCCGGTCGCCATCTCACGCCACGCCTCCTGATTCGTGTGCGTCTATATCCGCCTCCCGCACCTTTGCGCACCTCAGCGTGCGCTTCAGCCTCTTAGCCGAGGCAATGTACCAGACTCCTCTGTGCCGGTACCTGATCTCCAAATCGGCCGTCTCCAGTGACGCCAAAAACTCGCATGTATCCTCCTTGTCCGCTGCACTGTTGATCTCCAACAGCGCCTCCCAGCCCGCCAACGCGAGCTTCTCCACAATGAGGTCCTCCATTCCGACCTCGTGCAGGAAGTCCCCGCTGATGTATGGGGTCCCGTACATCTCCAGCCTCATGAAGGCTTCAAACTTGCTGGCGAATGATGCTGGGGTCTCTTGATCTTCGGCAGGCTGCATGGTGCGCTAGGGTTCCTCCGGTCAACTAAGGTCAAAGCTCCACAAATGCTCAAAAATCCAAACTCCGACAAACACCCTGAAACTGTCACCCACAGGTCGCCTAACGCCCGCCTACAAAACCCACTAACCAGAACTCCAAATGGTGCAGGCTATCTAGGTGCGATTTCAAAACTAGGGCAACGCTTCCACCGCACAAACCCTAACTGAATCGGCTCAAATCTGAGGGGAAGGGTTACCTGGTGAGCGTGCGACGGTGAGCTCTTCGAATCTCTCTAAAAGGAGGCTTGGTTGAGTGCCGGACGGTGAGCGGATGCTGAGGGCGGGAGCTTGCTTGCAACGGTCGACTGTAAAAAATGCTGAAATTATTCTAAGTCCTGGCCTTTTATACCCCCTGTCTGGCGCAGCTGTCCTGCACACCGAAGTTGCGCACTGACCTGCGCACTGCTGCGCGACTAAAAAAACTATAAGTCCT
Source organism: Umbilicus rupestris (assembly GCA_963678935.1). Taxonomy (NCBI): domain Eukaryota; kingdom Viridiplantae; phylum Streptophyta; class Magnoliopsida; order Saxifragales; family Crassulaceae; genus Umbilicus; species Umbilicus rupestris. Next base: position 8,617,359 of record OY787607.1, on the reverse strand, counting down.
AAACTAGCTAAAAGACACTAGAAAACTAAATAAGAAACAACGTGTAAAAGTGAAACGTGTCGGGTTACCTCCCGACAAGTGCGTTTGTTTAACGTCGTTGGCTCGACTGTACCTCGTTACTTGCGTAAAAGTGTGCCAGCGACCTCCCCCACACTTGCTCCTGAGTGACCCCGCGCTCGTGCGTGTGTTGCGTTCTTCTTGTTCCTGCGCAAAGGATCGGAAGAGTGATCAGCATGGTTAATAGTATGTGATAACTTATAAGTAACGAGGGCAGGTAAAGAGGAAGAAGAAATATGAGCAATAGTTCCCAGTTCTCCCTCTGGTGCATCTGGTGGCGGTTCAGGCGCAGTAACCTGCGCATCTGCTATCTCTGGCTCCGCCAATTCTACTTCGCGTGCTGTGCCATCCCACCGTTCTCCTAAATACCTTTTCACTTGCTGCCCATTGACCTGAAAACGATGCCGGTGCTCGTTTTCTAACTCGATTGTTCCGTAAGGGAAAACCTTGGTAACCGTGTATGGTCCCGTCCATTTGCTGCGCAGTTTCCCAGGCATGAGCTTTAGGCGCGAGGAGAACAATAGTACCTTGTCTCCTACCTCAAAAGTGCGTCTGAGGATATTTTTGTCATGAAATGCCTTTGTGCACGCCTTGTCATCGCGCAGTCCCTCATATGCATCCAGGCGCAGCTCTTCTAATTCGCTTAGCTCAAATGCGCGCTCCATACCAGCTTCGTCTAGGTTCAGGTTGCAAACGCGCAATGCCAAGTATGCTTTGTGCTCCAACTCCACTGGCAGGTGGCACGCTTTTCCATAAACCAATCAAAACGGTGAAGTCCCTATAGGTGTCTTATGTGCGGTTCGGTACGCTCATAGTGCATCATCAAGGCGCTGGCTCCAGTCTTTGCGCGACGGTCTCACAGTTTTCTCCAAGATGCGCTTGATCTCTCGGTTGGAAACCTCAGCCTGGCCATTCGTCTGAGGGTGGTAAGCGGTGGACGTCTTGTGGCGCACTCCATAATGCTTGAATACCTGCGCCACTATCCTATTGCAAAAATGCGTCCCCTGGTCGCTTATGATCGCCTTAGGGACCGTCTTACCATCATCCTTCCGGGTGGCCTTAGCCTCAACCCATTTGGAGACATAATCCACTGCGACCAATATGTACTCATATCCGGAGGATGGAGGAAATGGCCCCATGAAGTCAATCCCCCAAATATCGAATACTTCATCCACTAGAATTGGCATCTGCGGCATCTCATCGCGCGTTGATATGCCCCCTGTGCGCTGGCACCTGTCACAGTTCCTGCAGTGGTTATACGAGTCACTAAACAAGTGCTGCCAATAAAATCCGCAATCTAGGATCTTTCTGCTCGTGCGCTTTGGACCAAAGTGTCCTCCACATGCGTGCGCATGACAAAACATCAAAACAGAGTTAATTTCATGGTCAGGCACGCATCGCCTCAAAATCTGATCAGGTCCTATTATGAGCATATACGGATCATCCCAAATGTAATACCTGGACTCATGCTTTAATCTCATGCATTGGGTTTTAGTGAAATGAGAAGGAAACGTACCTGTGACCAGGTAATTCGCAATGTGCGCATACCATGGTACCTTACCTGTCAGCGCCATCAGATGCTCGTCAAGGAATGTCTCCGTGATCCGCCCTGGCTCCTCTGCTTTCACGATCCTGCTCAGGTGATCCGCGACTATGTTCTCCGTGCCCTTCTTATCTTTGATTTCCAAGTCGAATTCCTGAAGTAGGAGCACCCAGCGCATCAGGCACGGCTTAGTCTCCTTCTTGGACATCAGGTAACGGATTGCTGCGTGGTCTGTGTAGACGATGACTCTGGCGCCTAGAACATAGGCGCGAAACTTCTCCAGTGCAAACACGATTGCCAGAAGTTCCTTCTCCGTGGTGGTGTAGTTCCTCTGCGCAGCGTCCAGTGTGCGCGATGCATAATAGATGGCATGCGGCTTCTTGTCCACGCGCTGTCCCAGGACTGCACCCACTGCATAGTCACTTGCGTCACACATCAGTTCAAACGGCAGGTTCCAGTCTGGCGCGCGCATCACTGGCGCACTGGTCAGCGCCTCCTTCAGTTTGTCAAACGCGGCCCTGCACTCATCAGTAAATTCGAAACACACATCCTTTTGCAAGAGGTTAGACAGGGGTATAAAAATCTTAGAAAAATTTTTTATGAAACACCTGTAAAACCCAGCAAGCCCAAGGATTGATTTCACATCGCGCACGTTAGTGGAATAAGGCAGATTAGAAATAAGATCTATTTTGGCTTTGTCTACCTTGATCCCCTCCTGCGAGATAATATGTCCTAGTACTACTCCATGTGATACCATAAAATGACATTTTTCATAAGTGAGCACTAGGTTTTTTGAAATGCAGCCCGCTAAGACCTTATCAAGATGAGTTAAGCATGCGTCAAAGGTACCTTCGTACACAGTAAAATCATCCATGAACACTTCTATGCATATACCAATCATATCAGAAAAAATGCTCATGACTAGACGTAGGAACGTACCTGGCGCGTTACACAGCCCAAATGACATGCGTCGAAACGCAAACGTACCGAATGGGCAGGTAAATGTGGTTTTCTCTTGATCCTCCGCAACAATGGGTATCTGATTGTACCCTGAATACCCGTCCAAGAAACAAAAGTAAGGCTTCCCCGCTAATCGATCTAGCATCTGGTTCATGAAGGGTAGCGGGAAATGATCCTTGCGCGTGACTGCGTTAAGCTTTCTGTAGTCGATGCACATGCGCCATCCAGTTTGCATGCGCTTGGGAACTAGCTCGCCCTGCGCATTCTCTTCTACTGTGATTCCTTCTTTCTTTGGCACAACGTGCATTGGACTTACCCATTTGCTGTCCGAGATGGGGTAAATGACTCCTGCGTCAAGCAGCTTCAGGATCTCCTTTTGCACCACCTCCATCATATTCGGGTTCAATCTGCGCTGAGGCTCCCTGAATGGTTTGGCACCATCTTCCAATAGAATCCTATCCATGCATACGTCCGGGCTCACTCCGCGCAGGTCAGTAAGTGTCCATCCTATGGCGCGCTGGTTCTTGCGCAGCACCTGCTGTAATCGCGCCTCCTGCTCCTCTTCTAATCCTTTCTTTATGATTACCGGTAGGGTGTCTTCATTTCCCAAGAATATGTATTTGAGGTGCTCTGGGAGTTGCTTCAGCTCGACCTTGGGTGCCTGTTCAATAGAGGGCAAGATCTTATTAGCAGTGCAGACATTAACTATATCGTGTACCTATCTGGATGCTGGTTCAGCACTGCTCAGCTCATCCTCTTGCGCCTCCAACTCTGCCTGTGCCAGTGTCTCAGGTTCTTCTGCTGCGCTTGCACATTGCGCATCTGCAATCAAGTCATCTATGATGTCCATCGCGTGCACTGTGACGTCCTCATGAGGGTGTTGCATCCCTTTGAATATGTTAAAATGAATTTCCTTGCCATCAACCTCCATTGAGAGCGTACTCCTCCACACGTCTATCTTTGTGCGCGCTGTCATCAGAAACGGTCTTCCCAGTAGGATCTGCGCACTGCCTTTGCTCGACTCACCCTCCATTTCTAAGACATAGAAATCCGCTGGGAACACCAGCTCTCCTACTCGGACAAGGACGTCCTCGATCATGCCTGTCGATTGCTTGCACGACCGATCTGCTAGCTGAATGGTGAGACCTGCAGGCTTTAGTGGTCCAAGGCGCAATGACGCATACAGGGAATAGGGAAGCACATTTATAGATGCGCCTAAGTCAATCATGCAGTTGCTTACTGTGGTCTTACCTAAAGTGCAGGGGATGGTGAACGTACCTGGATCCCGGCATTTAGGTGGTACCTTATGCTGCACGATTGCTGAGGCCTGCGCATTTAGCATTACCTGTGCGCACTCGTCTTTCCTCCTCTTGTTTGTGCACAGCTCCTTTAAAAACTTGGCGTACCTAGGGATCTGCCGAACTGCTTCAATAAGGGAAATGTTTATTTCCACCTTACTAAACAACTCGTAGAGCTCCTTATCAAGCGCTTCCTTCCTAGCCGATGGTGCCTGTACAGGGAAGGGTGCAGGTATGTTAGTACAATTCATGCCTTTGTCTTTTGATTGCGCCATACCTGGCGCCTCGCCCTGCTGGCTTGTGGCAGGCGCTTCTGGTTGCGCATTTGGCTCTGCTGGTTCTGGAGCTTGCGCAACTGGTTGCGCGGGCGCCTTTGCGGTCTGCTCTATTCCTACCGTGCGCCCAGTCCTCAGTGTTACTGCGTTGACTCCTCCCTTGGGATTCTGGATCACTTGCGAAGGCAGGTTGCCATCGCTCTTTTTCAGCTCATACACCATGGTAGCGATCTGTGATAGCTGCTTTTCAATGGACTCGAACCTCTTGTCATACTTCTCATCATTCTTGCGCACTGTGTCTGCTAGCTGCCCCACGATATCTTCTAAGGATCGCCTCGGTTGCTGGTTGTTTTGTGCTGGTGCGTCAGTGCGGCGATGCGGTGGATTGTAGGGCGCAGCTTGTTGCGTCTGCTGTGGTGCGCGCTGATCCGCGGACTGCCTCTGGAAATTGTTTTCCTCCTTCCATCTGAACCCATTTGCGGCTAGTCCAAAACGCGGCTGATTCTGCCTCTGGGGCCCTCTATTATCCCATCCTCCTTGAGCATTGACATTTCCTGATTCCTCAAAAAGTGTGGGACACGCATCGGTTTTGTGCTCAGTGGATGTGCAGAACTCGCACGCCTTTGGCGCAGTTGGTTGCGCCCCCTGCGCATGCATCAACTTCTGCGGCATGGACTTCATTTCCTTTTTCTCAGCGCTTGTTTCTACCTGATGCACAGAACGAGTACGACTATTTTCAAGTGTTAGCTGATGTCTTACCTGTCCCGCAGAGTCTTCTATCAGCTGCCACGCGTCCTCTGGGTACATGTTGCAAATGTCGCCTCCTGCGCATGCATTTAATAATCTCAGCTCCATGGGTAGCAATCCATTCAAGAAATTCTCTATCAGCTCATTTTGAGGCAGGCCGTGATTGTAGCAGTTGGCCTCCAGTTCCCTGAAAATGGGAACGCTTTCATCTTCAGCGCTTTGTCGCTCTCCCCTTCGGCCTTCATGTTCTCGCAAATGACTAGGAATTCTCGCACATGCTTGACTGGGTTCTCGTTTTTCATCCAGTGGAACTTGGGCATGTGATGAATGAGCGAGCTCCTTAATTCAAAATGACCGTCTGGTGGAAGCACTATGCACCATGGCTGGTTAACCGTGATTGGGGCTGACATCTCGCGCACTGTTCTGCATCGCGCGGCCTGTCGCGCTAGTGGCGCATTATACACTTCAGCGGCCATCCTTGCTTCAACCTCGCGCTGTACCTCCTCTCTGAACAGAACTGCGCGGTTATCTGCTCCTGCATTGTCTGGGGTTCTGTCCCCTAAGTTGTCTCCAACGACACTGTTATCCTCCATAACCTTTTCTAAATCTCAAAGAAAAGGAAATTAAAAGACAACTAAGCTGTCGCGTCTGTCAGTGCGCAATTAGAATCTGCGCAGCGCAACTGTTTCAAGGTTGCGCAGGCTGATGTTGATTGCGCGCTGTCAGAAACAACAACGAGAATAAAGCAAACAGAAACAACTAACTATTGTAAAAGAAAACTTAAGCTGGTTAAAGCTTATCTGTGTTGCTCCCCGGCAACGGCGCCAAAATTTGATGCACGCATCATTGTGCGCGTCAAATTAATCCTTCCTTCTCCACTTAGTATAGCGGCTAAGTCAGGGTCGATCCCACAAGGAGCAAGCAGATTAGCTCTAACTAGTAACCTACACTTACGAAAATTGGGGTGTGACTGATTGGGTTGCGCAAGTGCGCGAATGTAGTTAACGCAGGAATTGCACTAGACGTGCGCAGGCAGTAGATATTAAGTACTATGACTATGAAAAGTATCGGCGCAGACAATCCTCTATGAATATATTCCTTATCATCGACTCTAAACGTCTATAGTTCTGTTTACTGATGTTAGTGTCCGATCAAGGCTTCCGTTCATGAACTATTAATTCTTAAGACTAGTCTAAACAGCTGCGAATCCTGTCACAGTAGCAACTGATTACCCTAGCGCGTTACTCCTAGTTGGCACCGTCAGGCTATTCAACTAGTTTAACATACAACAACAAGCAACAAGAGTAAGATTGCGGATCAAGGCTTCCCCTACTCATGTAACTAGCTGCCAACAATGTGCACAGAATTAATACAAGCAAACAAGCTATGCATTAAGCGCAAGTCTCAAAGGAAATACTCATAGATTCATGCCCAACCGATACTAAGCGTTTAGCTAGACATGCTAGTAGTAAACATCATAGAAATAGTAAATAATGTCTAAAGTATCCAAGAAAACAATAGCAAACAGTGCGTGCAGGTTGCAGTCTCGGCTGGCGCAGTCGGCTAGCGCAGGTCCTCTCAGCAAGCTCGTGTGTTTTTCAGTTCTGCCGTTCTCCCGTGTGCTGTGGTCCTCTCTGAATGATGATATATGATTAAAACCCTAGCCTTCTTCTCTTCTTTATATACTTGGCAACTTCCAAATCTGGTGGTGTCAGGATTTGGAAACACCACCGTCTGCGCATGGCGCACGGCATCTTGGTTAGCGCAAACGGTTAGCGCACCGTGGTCGACTCTGCCAATTCTTCTGTTTGCACCGCTAGGTCCGCAGGCTGTGTGATGCGCGTCCTAAACGCTGCCTGTTAGCGCGTATCCGACTTAGGCCCTCGTTTTGCCCTGAAATACAAAAACACCGGAAACCAGTAATCTTGTACACAAAATGATGCAAACAAGCACAATGTTAGGATCTAAATAGCGCGTATAAATAGGCTCTATCACTGCGCGCTGCTCTCTGCTCTGTGCCTCGGTGCTCTAGCCGGCTGCAGCTGGTAGCACCATTCCAAGGACCCGTCCTCTCTCGTAGTCACCGCTCGGAGCTGCAGCATATGGGCATGATCAAGGAGGACGGCTGGAACAACCGTGTGCTCGGGCACTTCCGGTTCTCTATGCAGCGCACGCAGCAGGTGCGTGATCATTCCTCCACACGTCAGCGGCCCTTTTGTGCTGACCCGACTCCAATGTACCACCATGTTTGATACAAACAGCACCTTCTTCCCGTAGTAGAACCTCTTCAGTATATCCATGTCTAGGCGCACCATTAAAGCGCCCGATGATTGCATAGGCGACCATGTGCCAGAGGTAGAACATCCACGGGTCGCGCAGCTCGCGTCCTCGGCTACGCCCCGCGGCAAAAGCTTAGCCGGTCGCCATCTCACGCCATGCCTCCTGATGTGGGTGTGTGTCCACATCCTCCTCACGCACCTTGGCGCACCTCAGCGTGCGCTTCAGCTTCTTGGTCGAGGCTATATACCATACCCCTCGGTGCCGGTATCTGATTTCCAAGTCGGCAGTCTCCAATGATGCCAAGAACTCGCACGTATCCTCCTTATCAGCTGCGCTGTTGAACTCGCACGTATCCTCCTTATCAGGCGCGGCTTAGTCTCGCACAAAACCTAGAGCAACTCCTCTATGGCACAAAACCCTAACTGAATCAGCTCAAACTGAAGGGAAGGGTTACCTGGAGTATGTGCGACGGTAAGCTCCTCAAATCTTTCTGGACGGAGGCCTGATTGATTGTCGGTCGGTGAGCGGAGGCTGAGGGCAGGGGTTTTCTTGCAACGGTCGAATGTGAAAATGCTGAAATTTTTCTAAGTCCTTGCCTTTTATACCCCCTGTCTGGCGCATCTATTCTGCGCACTGAATTTGCGCACTAACCTGCGTACTGCTGCGTGACTAAAACTGCAAGTCCTAAACTAGCTAAAAACACTAAAAAAACTATATAAAAAAACGTGTAAAAGTAAAACGTGTCGGGTTACCTCCCGACAAGTGCCTTTGTTTAACGTCGTTGGCTTGACCGTACCTCGTTACTTGCTTAAAAGTGCGCCAGTGACCCCCCCACTCTTGCTCCTGAGTGACCCCGCGCTCGTGTGTGCGTTGCGTTCTCCTTAGTCCTGCGCAAAGGATCGGAACGGTGGTCAGCGTGGTTAATATCATGTGACAAATCATAAGTAACGAGGTTAGTTAATGAGGGAGAAGAAATATGAGCAATAGTTCCCAGTTCTCCCTCAGGTGCATCTGGTGGCGACTCTGACGCAGCAACCTGCGCATCTTCTATTTCTGGCTCTCCCAAGTCAACTTCGCGCGCTGTGTCATCCCAAGGTTCTCCTAAATACTTTTTGACTCTCTGCCCATTGACCTGAAAACGATGCTGGTGCTCGTTTTCTAACTCGATTGTTCCTTAAGGGAAAACCTTTGTAACCATGTATGGTCTCGTCCATTTGCCGCGCAGCTTCCCAGGCATTAGCTTTAGGCTCGAGGAGAACAATAGTACCTAGTCTCCTGGCTCAAAGGTGCGTCTGAAGATGTTTTTGTCGTGAAATGCCTTCGTGTGCGCCTTGTAGTCGCGCAGCCCCTCATATGCATCTAGGCGCAGCTCCTCTAACTCGCTTAGCTCAAATGCGCGCTCCTTACCAGCCTCGTCTAGGTTCAGATTGCAAACGCGCAATGCCCAGTATGCCTTGTGTTCCAACTCCACTAGTAGGTGGCACGCTTTTCCATAAACCAACCGAAATGGTGAAGTCCCAATCGGTGTCTTATGTGCAGTTCTCTATGCCCATAGCCAATCGTCAAGGCGCTGGCTCCAGTCTTTGCGCGATGGTCTCACAGTTTTCTCCAGGATGCGCTTGATCTCTCAATTGGAAACATCGGCCTGGCCATTCGTCTGAGGATGGTAGGCGGTGGACGTTTTGTGGCGCACTCCATAATGCTTGAATACCTGCGCCACTATCCTATTACAAAAATGCATCCCCTGGTCGCTTATGATTGCCTTAGGCACCCCGTACCTTCATGTTCTCGCAGATAACTAGGAATTCTCGCACATGCTTGACTGGGTTCTCGTTGTTCATCCCGTGAAAGTTGGGCATATGATGAATGAGCGAGCTCCTTAGCTCAAAATGACCGTCTGGTGGAAGCACTATGCACCTTGGCTGGTTAACCGTGATTGGAGCTGACATCTCGCGCACTGTTCTACGTCGCGCGACCTGCCGCGCCGGTGGCGCATTATACACTTCAGCGGCCATCCTTGATTCAACTTCGCGCTGCACTTCTTCTCTGAACCGAACTGCGCGGTTATCTGCTCCTGCATTGTTAGGTCCCTCCGGGGTTCTGTCCCCTAAGTTATCTCCAATGACACTGTTATCCTCCATGACTTGTTCTAAATCTCAAAGAAAATGAAATTAAAAGACAACTAAGCTGTCGCGTCTGTCAGTGCGCAACTATAATCTGCGCAGCGCAACTGTTTCAAGGTTGCGCAGGCTGATGTTGATTGCGCGCTGTCAGAAACAACAACGAGGAAAATAAAGCAAACAGAAATAACTAACTACTGTAAAAGAAAACTTAAACTAGTTAAAACTTATCTGCGTTGCTCCCCGGCAACGGCGCCAAAATTTGATCGTGCGTCGTTGTACGCGTCAAATTAATCCTTCCTTCTCCACTTAGTATAGCGGCTAAGTCAGGGTCGATCCCACAAGGAGCAAGCAGACTCGTTCAGCTAGTAACCTACAACTTACGAGAATTAGGTTGTGAGTGATTGGGTTGCGCAGGTGCGCGAATGAACAGTAGTGAAAGCAGAATTTGCACTAGACGTGCGTAGGAAGTAGAGATTAAGTACTATGACTATGAAAAGTATCGGTAAAGACAATCCTCTATGAATGTATTCCTTATCATCGACTCTAAACGTCTATAGTTCGATTTACTGAAGTTAGTGTCCGATCAAGGCTTCCTAACATGTGCGCTTGTTCCGATCAAAGTTCATGAGCTATTAATTCTTGAAACTAGTCTAAGCAGCTACGAATCCTGTCACAGTAGCAACTGATTATCCTAGCGCGTTACTCCTAGTTGTCACCATCAAGCTACCAACTAGTTTAACATATAACAACAAGTAGTAAGAGTAAGATTGCGGTTCAAGGCTTCCCCTACTCATACAACTAGCTGTCAACCGTGTGCACAGAATTAATACAAGCAAACAAACTATGCATTAAGCACAAATCTCAAAGGAAATACTCATAGAATCATGCCCAACCGATACAAAGCGTTTAGCTAGACATGCTAGTAGTAAACATCATAGAAATAGTAAATAAAAGCTAAAATGTCCAAGGAAACAGTAACAAGCAGGTGCGTGCAGGTTGCTGTGTCTCGGTTCGCGCAGTCGGTTGGCGCAGGTCCTCGCAGCAGCTCGTGTGTTTTTCAGTTCTTGCCCTCTCTCGTGTGTTGTTGTTCAAACCCTAGCCTTCCTCTCTTTATATACTGCTTGTGAGGCCCGTGACACTCTTGGCAACTTCCAAATCTTAGGAGATTTTTAGGGATATGGTGTTCAAGATTTAGAAATACCGCTACCCTGTGCATGGCTCACTGCGCACGCTGGTTCGCACAGTTGGTTAGCGCACCGCAGTCTGAATCTGCCACTTCCTATCCTGTTTGCGCTGCTAGCTCCGCAGGCTGTGTGTTGCGCTCCTTAAACGCGCCTATTAGCGTGTATCCGACTTAGGCCCTTGTTTTGTCCTGGAATACAAAAACACCGGAAACCAGTAATCTTGTACACAAAATAATGCAAACAAGCACAGCGTTAGGAGTCTTGGTTTGAATCTCAAATCAAATCTAATCTCCTAGAAATTAGGAGATATTGATGTTGGTAGGGGAACTGCTATAATCTGATAATGATAGCAGTGGACGCGCCTATATAATAGAGACTCTTCAGAGCGATGAGAGTGATCGAAGAAGAGAGCTGAAAGCGAGAACACACAGATTTCCGAGAGAGCAATTTTGGTGTGCGAACGAAGTCTTCGATTATCACCGAGAGCAGAGCGTGAGCGCAGAGCTGAGGGGACAAAAGCAGAGGGTGATCAGGACTTGTGTAGTCTGATTCAAGCTTGATCTGGAAGCCAATTCAGAGCAGTGGTGCTTGTTGGTTGATCAAGGGCAGCCGCGGAAGAACTGACGGGTGAGTGACTCAGTTGAGTGTCTGGACGGCAGTGCTTGCTAGTGACAGGACGTCACTGAGTGAGGGGGAGTATTCCAGAGTGTGCAGCACTCGTGGAATCGTTTGAACGGGTGAAAGAGCCAAGTTATATGCGTTATTTAGATCTTAACACTGTGCTTGTTTGCATTATTTTGTGTATAAGATTACTGGTTTTCGATATTTTTGTATTTCAGGATGAAACAGGGGCATAAGTCAGATGCACGCTAACAGGCGCTTTTAAGGAGCGCAATGCACAACCTGCGGAGCTAGCAGCGCAAACGGAGATGGGAGATAGCGGATTCAGACTGCAGTGCGCAAACCAACTGCGCAAAGCAAGTAGCGCAATCAACGTGCGCAGGATAGCAGCGTTCCTAAATTTTGATCATCATTATCCCTACAAAATCTCCTAGATTTGGGAAGTAGCTAAGATTCTCACGGGCCAAATCTGAGCATTCCTTGGGCTTCAAGAGCAGTATATAAAGAGGAGGAAGGCTAGGGTTTGATGGAGGATAGAAGATACACGAGCTCCAGAAATTCTGCCGTCGAGATTCTGCGCGAACCACCTGCGCCAGCCGAAAACAGCAACCTGCGATTGCACCGGCTTGCTACTTTTCCTTGGCTACTTTAGTTTTACTTATTATTTCTATGATGTTTACTTCTTGCCTGTCTAGCTAAACACTTTGTATCGGTTGGGCATGATTCTATGAAGTATTTCCTTTGAGACTTGTGTTTAATGCTTAGTTCGTCTACATATATTAATTCTATGCGCATGGGTGATAACTAGTGGTGCGAATAAGGGAAGCCTTGAACCGTAATCTTACTCTAACTGCTTGTCATTGTATGTTAAACTCGTTGATAACTTGACGGTGACAACTAGGAGTAACACACTAGGATAATCGGCTACTACTGTGATAGGATTCGTAGTTGCTTAGACTAGTTTCAAGAATTAATAGCTCATGGACTTTGATCGGGACATGCGCACACGTTAGGAAGCCTTGATCAGACACTAACTTAAGTAGAACTGAACTATAGATGTTTAGAGTCGATGATAAGGGATACATTCATAGAGGATTGTCCTTACCGATACTTTTCATAGTTATAGTACTTAATCTCTACTACCTGGCACGTATAGTGTAATTCTGCTTTCACTACTGTTCATTCGCGCAACTGCGCAACCCAATCACGCATAATCCCCAATTTCGTAAGTTATAAGTTACTAGCGAAAACGAGTCTGCACGCTCCTTGTGGGATCGACCCTGACTTAGCCGCTGTACTAAGTGGAGAAGGAAGGATTAATTTGACGCGTACAACGACGCGTGATCAACGGCTCAGCGAAAGGCTTTGGAGCGTGGGTTGTAATCGTGCATCAGCTGTGTGCTACAGCAGATGCTATAGCAACCCTGCAGAACTTGAGTATTGTTTAGAATAGGCTGAGTTTCGAGGAGACAGTAGCTATTCCAGATAGATATCAGTAGAGGGTGTGCAGACACAAGTCAGAGCCTGTTCTGATTGTGTGCAAGAATCCACCTAAGGTTGAGTAGCAAAGGTTGCGTGGGTTGTAACCGTGGGTACTTGGAAACCTTGAGAATAGTGGATTGAGGACTGAGAAGAGTCCTCCCCAGACGTAGGCAATTTGGCTGAACTGGGTGAACAAACTTGTGTCCTTGATCTTTCCTGCTGAAACAGTTTCCGAGTGAACAAGAGTGTGCTGTAGCAACTGCTTGTTCACCAATCTGTGTATCAGAGGCACTGTGAATTTTCAGAACCACGACGAGTGGACCCAATTTATTTGAACCAAAGCGAAGAACAAGAACACGCAACAGGCTTTGGTCGTCTTCAACTTCGTTTCGTCAAAAAAAAATTTAGAAGTACGGTAGGTGGGAAAATAGTTTTAGGTTCTGACGTTATTGGCAAAAACATTTCAGATCTATCGTATTTTTTACTTGGCCGGTCTCAACATAACCGGCCTTTTTAAAAAATCCTTGTATGAAATGTTTTTACTATTTTTATATGTGTGAAATATGTAATCTGAACCAAATTACAGGTATTAAAATCGTAACGTAAAAATTTCATTTTTAAACAATTAAACTTACGTGTACGACCAGGCTCCTTTCAAATATGGGTCCATCTGCTCATCCATTGGTTGAAGGGTCCTGCTAAACCCCTTTGGACGCCCGATGGGTATTCTTTCCCAGCTCCACAGCTGTAACAAAACTATGCACCCACCCATCTCCTTGTGTCCACCACTTGCGGAGCTGCACAATTGTTTGTACAACTATTCGAGCACTGCACTACCCCATCTATATGACCTCGCTGCGTCGAGGTCTGCCAACAATGGGAGTTAGTGCAATGGGACCCTATCCCCGTACAAATCTGGCATAAGGGAGGACCCAAGCATACACAGTATGTATGCCGCGCAAATTGCTCAAGTGCTTCTTTTGTGGCGTCAGCGGAACAATCTTCACATTGTTCAGAAACCATCTCCTCTTCGCTAATGCGGGACGTGTCGAGCACTCAGGATAGTGATGTGGACCAAATGGTGTCGCCCGAATAAGGTGCAAGCGAGTAGTGCAGGCAAACAGGTTTTGGGCTGGCAGAGTCACATGGACCATTATAATATATTTTTTTAACCAGAACGGGCCCACTAATGAATCTTGCGTGAGCTTCTGGGCCATCTGACTTTGTTTCTAATTTTTTTCGAATTATTATGTTTAAGGGTTTCAGTTTCTTTATTTTTTTTCTAGGGTTTTAGTTTCCCTTTTTTTGTCTGTTTCTTTTCCCATTTAAACATACGCTGTATGCCTTTTGAAGGAGTTCAGTTGATTAATAACATATCAAAGGTTTCCTGAAGATTGGTAGAGTATCGTGAAGATTGAAAGCAAGATGATACAACTGCCCATGTAAAGACAGCAGCTGGTGCAAAACCAGCTAGAGTGAACAAGCTTAGTATACAAGCAGTTACTACAGCAGGAGTTGTAGCAGGGAGCTGTAGTAGCAGTTTTGGAACGAAGAATAATCTGCCCAGATATGAAGCCGCAGAGCAACGGAAGATTCCAGATTATCTATCAAAATATTCTCAGTGGAGATTGCAGCCTACAAGTTAGCTTGAAGATATGGATCTTTTGGAAGGTGGGTATCCTACAAAGTAGGAGATAAGTTTTGGAAGGTTTCCTAATGGAATTAGGAAATTTCAACAGCAACAAACAACTCAGCAAGCTCAAGGTAAAGATAAGATTTCTAACATTGGTTTTATGAAATCAAATCTCAACAAACTTGCAAGAATCTAGGAGAGCTTTTTGGAAGGCTTTCTAAATTTGATAATGATGGAGCAAGGAGTTCCTATTTAAAGGAGGCTGGGGAGAGCAGCAATCCATCCATCCATCCAAGATAGAATCCAAGCACTTCAGATATTGAAAGAGAGCAAGGAAATATTCAGAGTGCTATAACGAAGAAATTGGATCACCATCGAGAGCAAAGCGTGCGCGCAGAGCTGAGTGGTTGAAGCAAAGGCTGACCGAAGACTTGAGAGTCTTGTCAGAAGTTGATCAGAGAAGACCAATTCAGAGCAGGATGTGCTTGTTGGTTGATCAAAGTTGGCAGCGGCAGAGTTGTCGAGTGGAGGAACTCGGACAGTCTGCAGAAGGCCAGGTCTCGCTAGTGACGGACGGTCACTGAGTGAGGGGGAAAATTATTTTATCTTGCTGCAAAAAATCCGTCGGTACAAGAGTGTGCTATAGCAACTACTTGTACATAATCTGCAACTCAGAATTGGTATCAGAGCGGGAACTTGACACACAGAGTAAAGATCCAAGGCGCCTTGTTGAGTTCATCAAGGGAAGATGAAAGAGAGACAAAACACAAGTCGGCCGCCCCTACTGGAAGAAGGAAATTATCGTTGTTGGAAGGTGAGAATGAAGGCCTTCTTAAAGGCGATGGATGAGAAGACTTGGAGAGCAGCAGTCTCTGGATGGTCACACCCACTGACCATCGATGACAAAAGAGTTACACGAGAGAAACCAGAGAAGACATGGACAGCTGAAGAAGAAGTTGTAGGGACCAATAACTCCAAAGCCTTGAACGTGATATTTGCCGCTGTTGACGCAAATAATTTCAGGCTAATCTCCGACTGTGAAATTGCCAAGCAAGCGTGGGAGATCCTCCAGACGGATCATGAAAGGAACAAGACTCATGCTGCAAACTGGAGAGACGAAGACAGTGAAGAAGACTCTGAACAAACGAGCAATGTTGCTATGATAACTACAACTAATATGAAGAACACCGTTTCAGAAAAGCTAAAAATTGTTGAGGAGTCAGAAATGATGATGAGAAAATCACTGAGGAGTCCATTGCAAGAAACTTTGGCCTGTTACACGAAGAGTGGCTGCAAGTCATCGAGATCAACAAAGGATTGACTGCCAAAGTATCAGACCTGGAAGAAAAACAAGAGAGCTGTTGAAGATGATCACTTCTCTTACGGATCAGGCTGCCCAACAAGAAGAGAAGTTTGCAGCAAAGAAGGAAGAGCTCAACCTCTATAGGAAGACCGCAAAGATGCTTAACAATGGCTCAAGCACTCTTGAAGATATTCTAACATGCCAGAGATATGGAGGAGGCTACTCTGGTCTTGAATACACGGGTGAAGAAAATACTGGGATAATGGTATTTGTCAAAGCTACGGAGCCAGAAGATGTTGGGAATGCCGTGGAGAAATCGGTCCTGTCCCAGAAAACCAATTCAGAAGAAGGTGCCTTGAAGGATGAACAGGAGGATGCTACAGAAACCTCTGTGTCAACAACCTGTAGCTGAGAAGAAGCCCAGAAGCGATGGCCGCAAATGCTATTTTTGTGATCAGAAGGGACACATTCAGAGGAGATGCCCAATCCTGAATAAGTATTGGAGTCCTCCAAGACCACCCACAGACGGACAACGCCAGATGAAGCCAAGGATTAGACGTGGCATGCAGGTGACCTCCAGCTCATCAAAGCCGATGAAGGAACATCATTGTCCTATTGTGCAAAGAAATATCAGATACGTTGAAGGGACAATGAACTGGAGAATGAGGATTGCAAAGGACACTGGCACAGATCGGGTGAGACAACGAAACAATGCCAGAAGGAAACAAAGAGTTGCTGGACACAACAGAGCTTGGAAGCAGTGGATTCAAAACTAGTACAGGTATGGGTGGAGAAGCAGCCACCAGATAGTCCCCCAAAATCATCAGAAGAGACACATGCTGAGACACCAAGAGTTCCCCTTCTTCGGTGGATGGAGAAGAGACCTTGGCCTATTCGCTGAGTTTAGCTCGAGGCTCCCCCCCACCCATCATTTGCAACAAAAAGGGGAGAAGATGTGTCCTGCTGTTTGTATTGTGTGGCAGATTTTGCCAAAGGGAGAAGAGGAGCCCCTGCAGAAGATGCTCAAGTTTTATCAAAAATGCCAAGGGAGAGATTGTTAAGGTAATGACATCCTTGACAAAACCAGTGCAAGAAGTTACTACAGCATCCCGCGAAGATTGAAGCTGGAGCTTCTTCCAAAGACTGACAAAACAACAAAGAGCAAGAAGTTGGTAGAAGCTATCTGAAGACACCACTTGAGAAGAAGCCAGAAGACAAGCTAGGGATAGCTTGAGTCCTTGAATTGAGATAAATCCTGAAGAAGCTGAGGAAGCTGATAGAGAAGGAGTCTGAAGACGAGATGAGGATTGCCTAAGATCAGAAGGATCTTTGGATTTTGTCAAAAATGTCAAGGGGGAGATTGTTAAGGTATGTGGCATCATTGACAAACTCCTATTAGGTGCACAAGGCGTTACTACAGCAACCTGTGTAGCAAAGAGCTGTAGCATCCTAAATAGCAATTTTCCGTGTGAAGAACAAGCTGCCCAGACTTGAAGAAAAGAGAAACAGAAGCTTTCTAAATGCAATTTAGAAGATTCCAAGAGTCAATAGCATGCCGATCAACTTGGAGCAGCCCAAAGAACGTACGGAGGGTTGCTGCTAGCACCGCAATAGGTCGGTAGAGTATCGTGAAGATTGAAAGCAAGATGATACAACTGCCCGCGTGAAGACAGCAGCTGGTGCAAAACCAGCCAGAGTGAACAAGCTTAGTGTACAAGTAGTTGCTACAGCAGAGAGCTGTAGCAGCAGTTTTGGCACGAAGAATAATCTGCCCAGATATGAAGCCGCAGAGCAACGAAAGATTCTAGATTATCTGTCAAAATATTATTAGTGGAGATTGCGGCCTACAAGTTAGCTTGAAGATGTGGATCTTTTGGAAGGTGGGTATTCTACAAAGTAGGAGATAAGTTTTGGAAGGTTTCCTAATGAACTTAGGAAATTCCAACAGCAACAAACAACTCAGCAAGCTCAAGGTAATGATAAGATTTCTAACATTGGTTTTAGGAAATCAATCTCAACAAACTTGCAAGAATCTAGGAGAACTTTTTAGAAGGCTTTCTAAATTTGATATTGATGAAGCATGGAGTTCCTATTTAAAGGAGGCTGGGGAGAGCAGCGATCCATCCATCCAAGATAGAATCCAATAAAGAGAGCAAGGCAATATTCAGAGTGCTAGAGCATAGAGATTGGATCACCACCGAGAGCAGAGCGTGCGCGCAGAGCTGAGTGGTTGAAGCAAAGGCTAATCGAAGACTTGTAGAGTCTGGTCAGAGCTTGATCAGAGAAGATTAATTCAGAGCAGGACGTGCTTGTTGGTTGATCAAGGTTGGCAGCGGCAAATTTGTCGAGTGGAGGAACTCGGATAGTATGCAGAAGGCTAGGTCTCGCTAGTGACGGACGGTCAGTGAGTGAGTGCAGCGCTCGTGGAAGAGTTCGATCGGCTCGGCGGAAAGCTTTGGAGCGATGCGGACAGAACCTGCACCAGCTAGTTGCTACAGCAGGTGCTATAGCAAACCTACGGTAGCATTGTTTTAATTAGAATAGGCTGAGTGTGTGGGATCAGTAGAATAGCTATTCTAAATTAATTCAAGTGTGAAAGTGTGTGAGACACAAGTCAGAGGGTATTCTGATTGTGTGTGATCGACTAGCTAAGGTTGATCAGTAGCATAGGTTGCGTGGAGTCGAAACTTGTTGTACAACAGACCTTGAGAGTAGTGAATTGAAAGACTGAGGTTCAGTCTTTCCCAGATGTAGACACTTGGTTGAACTGGGTGAACAAATCGTTGTTCATTAGTTTATCTTGCTGCAAAAGATCTGTCGGTACAAGAGTGTGGTATAACAACTGCTTGTACATAATCTGCAATTCAAAGACGCTGCAAAAATTTCACGATCAAATAAAAAACACGATCAAATATTTTTACCAATAAAAAGAACCTAAAACTATTTTCCTACCTACCTTACTTATAAAATTTTTTGGGTTTGTCCGACACATACATTTATACATCTAAGCAGAATCTAATCCAGATCTAAATCAGAATCTCTCTGCACAAGTTTTCAAAATTCCATCACGCCGGAAATCCGGCAGCGAAGGTTCTTCATGCCTGAATCGGAACTCTGCAATGGCGGAAACGGCCATCAGGACGGTAAAGAAGACAAGCAGGGTAACGGAGATGGCGGAGAGAGTAACGTGGAGGAGGAGCAGGGGCGTAGGGAGGTTAGCGGGAAGGGGAATTTCTGGAATTCTAGGGTTTTCAGGGACGCAACCAGGCGTTCGTTCGGCAGGAAAAGGAAGAGGAAAGAGAAGGAGAGAGCGGGTGGTGTGATTAGGACAGTGTCTGTGCCGGCGGTGGCGAGGAAAGGAAGGAGAAGTGAAGGTGGAGGTGGTGGCTACGTTTGTTTTCTGCAGCCGAGAACGAAGGATAGTCCGGATACGCCGACGAGGGATCCTAACAGCGAGAGCTTCAGCTGTGGGATGCTGAAGACCTTGCTTGAGAGGAACGATTTCTACTGCGAAGAATGCAATCCACACATTTGATAAAGCCGATGATGATTCTGATACTGCAAAAGTTGGATAGAGACTTTTGCTGATTTCTGATGATCATCATCAGGCCTGGAGAGAGCTACACGGGTTATATATTTTCTGAACTGGTGCTGATTCATACTTTTCAACCTCTGCTTCTTACTTCGAATGAATGTTTAGTATACGAATTAGAGGCTAATCATATCTGTGTATATGTATATTTATTTGGAAGAGAAATACCTGTTGAATATCTGTGTATATGTATATTTATTTAGTATACGAATTAGTAGCGCATTAACATTGCTCTGATGTTGAAATTGGGGCCTGCATTAAAACAAGTTTCCTTCAGTGGCCAGGCCATCATACGTAGATAAGGAGATGTGTATATGTGTTCATGGTAGGAAATATGTATGGGAGGGAAACAGACCGACCACTCTCAACTTTGTGCCATTAATATCTAAAACCATCTGCCCCAGTAGGAGGGAGGATCTCACATATAGGAGGAGCTTAGCTGTTGGGTCATTAAAGGAGGGAGCCCCTATTAAAACATGTACTGCATAAGTGAAACAAAAAATGACATACTCATTCAATGTTCCAAAAGCCACAAATGCTGTGAAAGCAGCAAACTAATATGCCTCAACCTGTAACATGGTCATCCTATAAACTCATATAAAGTAGTTTCAGCATGTAGTCACCAATTTTGATGAGTAACAGTTTCGCACTACGGAATGAAATTATGATATTCGCACAACAACCTTATTTTTCTTCCCTGCAGATAAAAGGAGTACTTTCCCATCGATTATATCATGAGCTTCAATCTTCTTTCCATCACTATCTACTCTGTTGTTGTTCAAGTAAACCCCTCCTTGCTTTAAAAGTCTTTTTGCAGATGACTTTGTCTCAAACAAACCAGATGAAACCAATAAATCCACTAGCAAACTATTCAAAACTTCATTATAGGCAAATGAGCATGACGGGACATCTTGCGCAATCGCATCAATAGCCCTCCAATCTAATTCAGTCTCAGCCCCAGGCCTCAAAGCCTCTGTCGCCTTTATTGCCTCATCCAACCCATCTTGTCCGTGTACAAACCGGGTCACTTCTTCAGCCAGCCTCCTCTGAGCTGAATTAGGCACATAACCAGGACTCTTCATTTCCATCGCAATCTCTTCCACCACCTCCAAGGCCAAAAACGTAAGAATTTTCAAGAACCTCACCACATCTGCATCCGGGACAGAAAAGAAATGCTGATAGAATTTATAAGGGGATAGCATGGATGGAGAAAGCCAAATGGCACCATCCTCAGATTTCCCAAATTTTGTCCCATCACTCTTCAACAAAAGCGGAAATGTCAAACCATATGCCCCATTAGCCTGAGAAATTTTGCGAATAAGATCGGTTCCGGCAGTTATATTTCCCCACTGATCACTCCCGCCAATTTGAATACTAACACCCTCATTCTCAAATAAGTAGACAAAATCATAACCCTGCAACAGTTGATAAGTAAACTCAGTGTAGCTCATTCCTTGCTCAGATTCCAATCTCTTCTTCACACTCTCCTTCGCCATCATCGTCCCAACCCTAGCATACTTCCCAACCCTCTTCAAGAAATCTAGCAACCTCATATCTTTCCACCAATCATAATTATTCAACAGAACAAAGCCACCATCTTCCCCATTGTTGTTTCTCAGAATTTTACTTATTGTTTCTCTGATCCCTACTGTGTTTCTTTCTAGAGTTTCAACATCAAGCTCAGGCCTTTCCAGACTCTTACCAGATGGGTCTCCAATTCTGGCAGTGGCGCCGCCAATTAGGGCAACCGGAGTGTGCCCACATCTCTGGAACCATGAAAGCACAATGATGCCCAGCAAGTTACCCAAATGCAAACTTTCAGCTGTCGGATCAAATCCACAGTAGACTTTCAGATTGGATTTGACACAAGCTGATTTGAGTTCTTCACTGGTGACTGACTCGAGCAAGCTCCTTTCTTTGAGAATTTCAACAATGTTACGGCGGCTGGGAACTGGGGCTTCTCCCGAGGATTTTAGGGTTTGTTGGGTTGAGTGAATTGACCTGATTGACGAAATGGGCACTGCTGATCTTCTGGGAAATTGCTTGTAGAGAAGTTTGTTATTGAAATGGATGAGGAAATTAGTAGCAGCAGCTGATCTGACTGCCGACGTCGCCATAGATGATGGCCTGAGCTTTGAACAAAATCCCTTGATAGAACACTTAACGTCGTCCACTGGAAATCCCAGGACGATGACAAATGAGACGGAACATTGACCTCGCTCGACCCTTGGGTTTTGGGCTCAAATTATAATCCAGCCCAAATGTTTCATTCCCGCAAAACAGGGCTCCAAGCAAGATACACTTGTTAAGCCTCTCATGAACAAATTCCGTCAAAATTTGATTCGATTTTAAACAAGTCAAGTACTAATATGATATTCATACTCGTTTATTAAATAAGTCAAACTTGAATAAATTGATGCTCAATTTGCTTAGATTCGTGCATCACTCGTTTATTTTTCGATAAAGTTCGTTTTTAAATTCGAATGAAGTTCGTCTGTATATCCATTTATATAAAATAATTTAGAATGAGGTATTTGAATATTAAAATTATTAAATGTCTTACTATATTTCTTTAATATAAGGTCCATTTTAAATAAAATTTTCGACTTTTTGGGGTAAATTTTTAATTTTAATTTTTTTTTTTTTTGTGATTGTGTGGCTTCGTACACTTTAGCATAAGTTATCTTTTAAAATTAAAAATGAGTAGCTTACTTATGGGCTTGATTATAACTCGAGCTTGATAAGTTTTGATTCGAGCTCGAGTACTTAAAATATTAACGAGTAGAATTTGAACATGAATTATTTAGGCTCGACAAGTACGAATTTAGTATATTTCTAATTAGAGCGAGTTCAAGCTTTACCATACTCGCTGGTCTGCAGCCTACACCCAAAGGATGAAACTTGGACAAATGAATCTCTATTAATTTTCAAATATACCGGTTTCCTCAAAAATTGCTCTTCTTTATTCTACTTGGCGAAAATGTTCCACTTATCTCTTTTTGTATAAAGAACTATTTTTAATGGCACTTCATGCCAAATAGACATTGATGTGGCGCTCACGTGGAAATTTTTTAAGGACACTTCAAATTAAAACATTGTTGATATGTGCATTGAGGAACTCAACGCGTTCTGGTTGCAAAAGCTTTCAAAAATTGAGTTTCCTGCCTCCAATGCTTCAGATGTTGATGAATGAAGTGGTTGAGGTTTAAAATAGCAGAGATTGGATCAATTAGTAAGTTTCCTGCCTCCAACGCTTCAAATGGTGATTGCTAGCGGATATAACCGTTATGGTGGCAAAAGCCTTCAGGAATTGAGTTTCCTGCCTCGAACGCTTCAAATGTTGATGAATGAAGTGGTTGAGGTTTAAAATAGCGGAGATTGGATCAATTAGTATGTTGAGGAGGTATGCAGTGGGAGAAAGTGGAGAGTGAGTGGATCGATTAGTTAGTAGAAAACTTTTGTTATTTAGAGCATAATTAAATTGCTACTGCGAGTAGCAGTTTGCTAATTTTGAGAGGATTCGTAAGACTCTAGATCGAGGCCACTACTCATATATCATTGGGAGAAATCTAAAAATAAAAATAAATACAAATCTGAAATACAAGGTAAAGGAAAGGAAATGATTCTTCTCTACTAGTCGAATCTTCGATCCTCTTCCTTTGGCGTAAGATTTTCTTTTTGTTTCTCCTTGAAGAGCTGCTTAAAAAAGACCTCCTCATCTCAAGAATGCTAAAAATCTGATCCGAAATGTCAAAATTCAGATTTGGTTCTCCTTCCCATGCTTTTCTTTTTATAAGCAGAGAATGTGACCATTGGTCTCTTTAGAGAGCACGGGTGCCTTTTTTGGTCGGCACGGGCTGAGGCACAACGTTCTGGCCTTTTTTCTCGACAAGGGATGATTTTGGCACGGTCCGAGAGTTTGATCGGGTTGTGGCAGATTTTGATAGGGAAAATCGGGCACGGTCAAATTTGGCACGACAGAGTTTTCCTTTACTGTTGTTTCACATGTTAATTTGACCCTCATAATCTTTGAATTTGGTCTTGATGTAAACTATGAAGTTGTAGAACTTTGAGTCAACTTTCCAATGGTGTGACTCATCCCAATGAAGAATGAATGTGCGGTCAGTAAACCTCCAAATATAGAAAGGTCATGCTGTTGATTTAGTTCTAAATGTTGATAATTTTATCTCAAATCGACCTCCGCTATTCCATTTTGTTACAACATGTTCCAATCACTAATTTATATAAAATTAAAGACTAAAATATCAGAAAAGAGGATAAATGTCAGTAAAATTTTTGGAAATGAACAAAATCCTACTAAGAATAGAGTGAATAATCGGTAAAGATTTTGATCTATTAAGGTATACAATTGATTATTCATAACCATTAGTATCCAACCCAAATTGGTACTACTAACTACATTAGAAAACTATTAAGAACATATTTTTTGAACAAATAATGTTAACTCCTCTACTTAATTATGTACTACTAGCATAGCTTTCTTAATTAGTATGAATCCTACAGGATTCCGGTATGATGATATTGGTTCTTAATCTAAGCATTCTTACGACATATTCATGTAGAACTTAATATTATGCATGTAGGATTGAAAACATTGCATAATTCAAAGTAAAAACTATATTTAATTTCATGAAAAGAGCTGATACAATATGAGCTCCATATGATCATGGAATAAGATGCATACTCACTAGTCATGATAAGAAAACCATAATACATATATAAAAAGAGAATGAAAGAGAAAGAAACCAAATGTTCAGAAGAAGTATTCTCTATGAAGCCGAGTCCTCGATCTTTAATCTTCTTGGTGTCTTGAGCCGTCTTTTCTCTCTTCAAGAAGTAGGTTAAATCTTGCCCTAGGTTCAAAATGTTGATTTTACATTTTTGGGTTTCTATTTGCCTTGACAAAGGTGTCGTTTTGATAAGCAAGGCGCTTGATAGAGCCTATTTATACGCATTATTTAGATCATAACCCTATGCTTGTTCGCATTATTTTATGTACAAGATTACTGGTTTCCAGTGTTTTTGTATTTCAGGGCAAAACAAGGGCCTAAGCCGGATACGCGCTAACAGGCAGCGTTTAGGACGCGCAGCACACAGCCTGCGGAGCTAGCGGCGCAAACAGAAGAAATGGCGAGACACAGCAGAGTTGCGCCGACCAATGCGCTAAGCAGTACGCCATGCGCCAGGCGCAGAGTCCAGTATTTCCTAATCCCGACATGACCAGATTTGGAAGTTGCCAAGGATGGACCTCTCGAGCAGTATATAAAGGGGAGGAGGTCTAGGGTTTCAAAACAACAATAATAGGAAGAGACGATCATCATCAGAGACACACAGAGCGGCAAACTGGAAAACACACGGACTTGTTGAGAGGACTTGCGCCAGCCGACTGCGCCAGCCGAAAAACATTCTGCACGCACTGTTTGCTACTTGTTTCTCAGATACATTAGTTATTATTTACTATTCTATGATGTTTATCACTAGCATGTCTAGCTAAACGCTTAGTGTTGGTTGGACATGAATCTATGATGTATTTGCTTTGAGACTTGAGCATAATGCATAGTTTGCTTACTTGTATTAAACTCTGTGCATACGGAGACAGCTAGTTGCATGAGTAGGGGAAGCCTTGAACCGCAATCTTACTCTTGTTGCTTGTTCGTCATATGTTAAACTAGTTGATAGCTTGACGGTGACAACTAGGAGTAACGAGCTAGGGTGATCAGTTGCTACCTTGAACGGATTCGTAGCTGTTTTAGTCTAGTTCTAGAGATTAATAGCACATGAACTTTGAACGGAACATGCGCACGTGTTAGGAAGCCTTGACCGGACACTAATCCAAGTGAAATCAAGCTATAGACATATTAGAGTCAGTGATAAGGAATGCACTCATAGAGGATTGTCTGCCCAATACTTCTCATAGTCATAGTACTTAATCTCTACTGCCTGCGCACGTCTAGTGCAAATTCCTGCGTTTTACAACTGTTCACTTGCGCTCTGCGCAAACCAATTACTCACCCCCCAATCTTCGTAAGTGTAGGTCACTGGCTAGAACCGAACTACTTGCTCCCTGTGGAGATCGACCCTTACTTAACCGCTGTACTAGTGGAAGAGGAAGGATTATATTTGACGCGCACGACGACACGCGATCAAATTTTGGCGTCGTTGCCGGGGAGCAACACAGCTAAGTTCTAGTTAGTTTACGTTTTTCCTTTTAGTAACTAGTTATTTCAGTTTGTTTTGTTTTCTCGTTGTTGTTTCTGACAGCGCGCAATCACCATTAGCCTGCGCAACCTTGAAACAGTTGCGCTGCGCGGATTCTAGTTGCGCACTGACAGACGCAGCAGCATTAGTTATCTTTAAACTTCATTTTTCTTTAAGATTCAGAACAGGTCATGGAGGATAACAGTGTCGTAGGAGACAACTTAGGGGACAGAACCCCAGAGGAAGCAAGAGCACATAACCGCGCAGCCCTGTTCAGAGAGGAAGTGCAGCGCGAGGTTGAAGCAAGGAGGGCCGCTGAAGTGTATCATGCGCCACCCGTGCAACAGGCCGCGCGACGCAGAACAGTGCGCGAGATGTCAGCCCCTATCACTGTTAACCAGCCATGGTGCATCGTGCTTCCACCAGGCGGTCATTTTGAGCTAAGGAGCTCGCTCATTCATCACATGCCAAAGTTCCACGGGATGAACAATGAAAATCCAGTCAAGCATGTGCGAGAGTTCCTAGTCATTTGCGAGAACATGAAGACCGAAGGAGAAAGCGATGAGGCGCTGAAAATGAAGGCATTCCCATTTTCACTGTGTGATACAGCCAGACATTGGTTGATGAACTTACCCGCAGGATCCATTCACACATGGGAGCAGCTGCAGAAGAAATTCCTGGACAAATTCTATCCTGCAGCAAAGATCGCGCTACTCAGAAGAGAGCTGGCCGCGCCAAGGCAGAGCGCAGGGGAGTCACTGTCAGAATATTACGAGCGTTTCAGGGAGCTAGAGGCCAACTACTACAATCATGGCCTACCCCAGAATGTGCTGATAGAGAACTTCCTAAATGGACTGCTGCCCATGGAGCTGAGGTTATTGAACGCATGCGCAGGAGGCGAAATTTGCAACATGTACCCAGAGGATGCGTGGCAGCTGATAGAAGACTCTGCTGGTCAGGTAAGACATCAGCTAACACTTGAAAATAGTCGTACTCGTTCTGTGCATCAGGTAGAAACAAGCGCTGAGATCAAGGAAATGAAGGCCATGCTGCAGAAGTTGATGAGTGCGCAAAGCGCACCACCAGTTGCGCCAAAGGTATGTGAATTTTGCAGATCCACCGAGCACAAGACTGATGAATGTCCCACGCTATTTGAGGAATTTGGAGATGTCAATGCTCTTGGAGGATGGGACAACAGAGGGCCACCGAGGCAGAATCAGCCACGCTTTGGACTGGCAGCAAATGGATTCAGATGGAAGGAGGAGAACAATTTCCAGAGGCAGTCCACAGATCAGCGCGTACCACAGCAGACGCAACAAGCTGCGCCTTACAATCCACCGCATCGCCGCACTGACGCACCAGCACATAACAACCAGCAACCGAGGCGATCCTTGGAAGATATCGTTGGGCAGCTAGCAGACACAGTGCGCAAAAATGACGAGAAATATGACAAGCGGTTCGAGTCCATTGAAAAGCAGCTATCACAGATTGCGACCACAGTATATGAGCTGAAAAAGAGCGATGGTAACCTGCCTTCGCAAGTGATTCAGAACCCCAAAGGAGGAGTCAATGCAGTAACACTGAGGACTGGGCGCACGATAGGAACAGAGCAGACCGCGAAGGCGCCCGCGCAACCAGCTGCGCAAGTCCCAGAATCGATAGAGCAGAATGCGCAACCAGAGCAGAACGCGCAACCTGAAGTGCCAGCCACAAGCCAGCAGGGCGAAGCACCAGGTATAACAGAATTAAAAGACAAGGGCACGAATCGTACTAATATACCTGCACCTTTCCCTGTGTAGGCACCCTTGGCTAGGAAGGAAGCACAGGACAAAGAGCTCTACGAGTTATTCAGCAAGGTGGAAATCAACATTCCCCTTATTGAAGCAGTTCGGCAGATCCCAAGGTACGCCAAGTTTTTGAAGGAGCTGTGCACGAACAAGCGACGAAAAGGCGAGTGCGCACAGGTAATGTTAAATGCGCAGGCCTCAGCAATCGTGCAACATAAGGTACCACCTAAGTGCCGAGACCCAGGTACATTCACTATCCCATGCACTCTAGGTAAAACCACGGTGAGCAACTGCATGATTGATTTAGGCGCATCCATAAATTTGTTACCATATTCTCTATATGCAACATTGCGCCTTGGACCACTAAAGCCTGCAGGTCTCACCATTCAGCTAGCGGATCGATCGTGCAAACAACCTGCAGGCATGATAGAGGATGTTCTTGTACGCGTAGGAGAGCTGGTGTTCCCAGCAGATTTTTATGTGCTAGAAATGGAAGGCGAATCGAGCACCAGCAGTGCGCAGATCCTACTAGGCAGACCTTTCCTTATGACCGCGCGCACGAAGATAGATGTGTGGAGAGGCACGCTCTCCATGGAAGTAGATGGCGAAGAGATCCATTTCAATATTTTCAAGGGGATGCAGCACCCACACGAGGACGCCACAGTGCACGCAATGGACAACTTGGATGATTTAGTCACAGATGCGCAGTGCGCAAGCGCAACAGTAGGACCAGAGCCACTGGCACAAGCAGAGTTGGAGGAGCAGGAGGAAGAACCGAGCAGTGCTGAACCAGCACTCACTCAGGTACATGATATAGTTCATATTTGCACCACTAATAAAATCTTGCCCTCCCTTGAACAGGCACCCAAGGTCGAGCTGAAGCAACTCCCAGAACATCTCAAATACATTTTCCTGGGAAGTGAGGACACCCTGCCAGTGATCATCAAGAAAGGATTTGAAGAGGAGCAGGAAGTGCGTTTACAGCAGGTGCTGCGCAAGAACCAGCGCGCCATAGGATGGACACTTGCTGACCTGCGCGGAGTGAGCCCAGACGTATGCATGCATAGAGTTCTGTTGGAAGATGGTGCCAAACCATCCAGGGAGGCTCAGCGCAGATTAAACCCAAACATGATGGAGGTAGTGCAAAAGGAAATTTTAAAGTCGCTTGACGCAGGAGTCATCTACCCCATCTCAGACAGCAAATGGGTCGTCCAGTGCACGTTGTGCCTAAGATGGGAGGAATCACAGTGGAGGAAAATGCGCAGGGCGAGCTAGTTCCCAAGCGCATACAGACTGGATGGCGCATGTGCATTGACTACAGGAAGCTTAACGCAGTTACGCGCAAGGACCATTTCCCGCTACCCTTCATGGACCAGATGCTGGACAGATTAGCAGGTAAGCCCTATTTTTGTTTCTTGGACGGATATTCAGGGTATAATCAGATACCCATAGCTGCGGAGGATCAGGAGAATACCACGTTCACTTGCCCGTTCGGTACGTTTGCGTTTCGGCGCATGTCATTTGGGCTGTGCAACGCGCCAGATACGTTCCAACGCTTAGTCATGAGCATTTTCTCTGATATGATTGGTATATGCATAGAAGTATTCATGGATGATTTTACTGTATATGGAGGTACCTTTGATACATGCTTGACTCATCTAGATAAAGTCTTAGCGCGTTGCATTTCTAAGAACCTAGTGCTAAATTATGAAAAATGTCATTTCATGGTAACGCATGGTGTAGTACTAGGACATATCATCTCAGAGGAGGGGATCAAGGTAGATAAAGCTAAGATAGACCTTATTTCTAATCTACCTTATGCCACTAACGTGCGCGATGTGAAGTCTTTCTTAGGACATGCCGGCTTTTACAGGCGATTTATAAAAGACTTCTCTAAAATTTGCATACCCCTGTCTAACCTCTTGCAAAAAGATGTGTGGTTCGATTTTACTGATGAGTGCAGGGCCGCATTTGATAAGCTGAAGGAAGCGCTGACCAGCGCGCCAGTGATGCGCGCGCCAGACTGGAACCTGCCATTTGAGTTAATGTGCGACACAAGTGATTATGCAGTAGGTGCAGTCTTGGGACAGCGTGTGGACAAGAAGCCGCACGCCATTTACTATGCTTCGCGCACACTGGACGCTACGCAGAGGAACTACACCACCACGGAGAAGGAGCTTCTGGCAATTGTGTTTGCGCTTGAGAAGTTCCGTGCATATGTTCTAGGCGCCAGGGTCATCGTATACACAGATCACGCAGCCATCCGCTACCTAATGTCCAAGAAGGAGACTAAGCCGCGCCTGATGCGCTGGGTACTCTTACTTCAGGAATTCGACTTAAATATCAAAGACAAGAAGGGTACGGAGAACACAGTTGCTGACCACCTGAGCAGGATCGTGAAAGAGGAGGAGCCAGGGCAGATCACGGAGACATTCCCTGACAAGCATCTGATGGCGCTGACAGGTAAGGTACCATGGTATGCGCACATTGCGAATTACCTGGTCACAGGTACGTTTCCTCCGCATTTCAATAAAACCCAGTGCATGAGATTAAAACATGAGTCCAAACATTATATTTGGGATGATCCGTATATGCTTAGAATAGGACCTGACCAGATATTGAGGCGCTGCGTGCCTGACCATGAAATTAACTCTGTTTTGCTGTTTTGTCACGCGCACGCATGTGGAGGACATTTTGGTCCCAAGCGCACAAGCAGAAAGGTCCTGGATTGCGAATTTTATTGGCCGCATCTGTTCCGAGACGCATATGATCATTGCAGGAATTGTGATAGGTGCCAGCGCACAGGAGGCATATCAGCGCGCAATGAGATGCCGCATACGCCGATTCTAGTGGATGAAGTATTTGATGTATGGGGCATTGATTTCATGGGGCCATTTCCTCCATCTGCCGGATACGAGTACATATTAGTGGCAGTGGATTATGTCTCCAAATGGGTCGAAGCTATGGCCACGCGGAAGGATGATGGTAAGACCGTCGCTTATTTTCTCAAAACTAACATCTTTTGCAGATACGGAGTGCCTAAGGCAGTCATCAGCGACCAGGGGACACACTTTTGCAACAGGATTGTGGCGCAAGTTTTCAAGCACTATGGAGTGCGCCACAAGACGTCCACTGCCTATCATCCTCAGACAAATGGACAGGCCGAGGTTTCCAACAGAGAGATCAAGCGCATCCTGGAAAAGACTGTCAGACCTTCGCGCAAAGATTGGAGCCAGCGCCTGGACGATGCGCTGTGGGCATACCGCACTGCGCATAAGACGCCCATCGGGACTTCACCATTCTGGTTGGTCTACGGAAAAGCGTGCCACCTGCCAGTAGAGCTAGAGCACAAAGCATATTGGGCCTTGCGCATTTGCAACCTGAATCTAGACGAGGCCGGGAAGGAGCGCGCCTTTGAGCTCAGTGAATTAGAAGAGCTGCGCCTGGATGCTTATGAGGGACTGCGCGATTACAAGGAGCGGACAAAGGCGTTTCATGACAAGCATATCCTCAGACGCACTTTCACGCCAGGAGACCAGGTATTATTATTCTCATCACGACTAAAGCTCATGCCTGGAAAGCTGCGCAGCAAATGGACAGGACCGTACACAGTCACCAAGGTTTTCCCCTACGGAACAATCGAGTTAGAAAATGAGCACCGGCATCGTTTTCAGGTAAACGGGCAGAGAGTCAAACGGTATCTCGGAGAACCTTGGGATGGTGCAACGCGCGACATTGAGTTGGCAGAACCAGAAATAACAGATGCGCCAAATGCCGCGCCAGAGGCACCACCGGATGCACCAGAGGGAGAACTCGAGACGATTGCTCACATTTCTTCTTCCTCTTCATCCACCCTCGTTACTGCAGATTTATCACATATTAACCATGCTGATTTCCCTTTTTATCCTTTGCGCAGAACTAAGACGAACGCAGCGCCTGCACAAGCGCAGGATCACTCAGGAGCAAGAGTGGGGGAGGTCGCGGACACACATTTTGGCACGTAACGAGGTACAGTCGAGCCAACGACGTTAAACAAAGGCACTTTTCGGGAGGTAACCCGACTCGTTTTTATTTTTACATGTTTTATTTTTAGTTTTTCTAGTGTTTTTTTAGGCAGTTTAGGACTTGTTATTTTTAGTCGAGCAGTAGTGCGCAGGACCTCTGCGCCAGCCAGAGGGGTATATAAGGGCAGGACTTAGAATTTTTCCAGCACTTTTTTCATTCGACCGTTGCCAGCAGCCTTTACCTCCCGTTTCCACCAGCCGATCAGAGCTTCCAGTTAGAGAGATTTGCAGAGCACTCAGTCGCAAGACCCCCAGGTAACCCTTTCCCCCGATCTGAGCAGATTTTATTAGGGTTTGTACGGTGGAGGAGTGCATTATGGTTTTGAAATCGCACCAAGCTAGACTGCCCCGACTGGATTGCTGTTTAGTGGGTTGTGTAGGCGAGCAGTAGGCGCTCCTTTGGTGAAAGTTTGACGTTGGCGTTTTAGGCAAGCAAAATGAAGTACTATTCTAGTCACGCAAATATCAAACAATATTTATAACCGAGTGACCTCGGGTCGAACCCAAGAGAAAAGCTTAGACTAATTTACAACTAATTAATGCTATTATTGAAAGTCTACGGATTTGGGGGGGGGGATTTGTCCTCCTTTAGAGGTACCTCTAGTAAGTACTAAAGATAAATGATATTTTTGGTTTTTGGTTGATGAAACAAAAGAGTGACTAGGGATTCAACTTCTCTCCTAAGATATGAGGAAAATGAAATAACTCACTAACACATGCATGAACTACATTTGGTTGATAAAAGCAAGGCTAATGCATCGTCCACTCTAGGTTCAACTCTCGCTCCTTCCCTAGAGTGGAGAGGATACACAAAGGACATGGTTCTCAAACTCTCGCTCTATTGAACCGTGTAGAACTTGAGTCCCATAACCGCACCCTCTCGGTCTATTGGCTGGTTACTCAAATCCGCTTAAAACTTAGCCTAATGTCAAGAATGCATGTCGCTCTCACGCACAAACACTCCATCTATGATCATACAATAGCTATGAAACATCCTAAGTTCAACTCTCGCTCCTTCCTTAGGGGTTCTAACCAAGCATACTCACTTAAGCATTTCGTCAAACACTTGGTGTGCATACAATGAATACATAGCTAGGGCATAATATAATCAAACCAACCTTCATTCAATGCAATAACAATAGTGTTCTACATCATATCCAATCCTAGGGGATCCATTTAATCCCCAACCACAAGTACAACTACTCACTCATAATGAGTGTGCACAAATACATGAAAACTAAATGAGACATGAATGTAAATACAAAGGGTAAAGGGTTTAAGAGAAGTTGATGTAGAATCTTCGACTCAAGCTTGGTTCTTCACCCAAGCTTGGTCTTCTCCGAGCTCCAGTCGCCTAGGGTTGAGAAAATGTGGAAGCTTGTCGTCTAGGGTTGAGAGAAAAAGCAAGCTCTCCTCTTTACTTCTAACTCCTTCTATTTATACTCTTAGAAGTTTTCCACAAAGTGACCGAAGTGACCGAATCACTTGATTCGATCAATGTCCATGTGATTCGGTCGAAGCCTTTGTTCAGTGGTGTCTTGAGTTTTGGGCGAATCAATTATCCTGGCCGAATCACTTTTGATTCGGTCAAACGTCTTTGTTTTGATACGGTCAAACGTCTTGTGGAGCTAAACTGATTCGGGCACCTCTGGGCGAATCACTTCTCTTGGCCAAATCACCTTTGATTCGGTCACACATTTTATGTGATTCGGCCGGTTGACCGAGTTGACCAGCGTTGACCGAGTCAACTTTCCAGAGGGTTCGAATTTGGCCGAGTCACTTCTTGACTCGGTCTTGCGCTTCGTGACTCGGGCAGAACTGACTCGGGCGAGTCAAATAGTTGACTCGGGCGAGTCAACTTTCCAGAGAGTTCCAATTTGCCCGAGTGCTTTGATCCGGGCGAGTCAACTAGTACAGGCCGAGTCACATGGACTCGGGCGAGTCACAATGTGACTCGGGCGAATCTTCATTATCATGATTCTTTTGCGCTTTCGCCCGCAATCGACTGGATTTTGTCCGAAACTCTTCTAAGCTGCTGCATGACTCCAACTACTCGATATAAACCTGAAACGCACGCGAAAAGCATCAAAAGACTTATATAACATCACGGAATGAACAAGAACTAAAAGGGGAATGCACATAAATACTATGCACTTTGCGCGCACATCAAAATACCCCACACTTAATTCTTGTTCGTCCCGAACAAATATGTGCATAAGTCAAGCGAGAGTTTTCAGAAAAGGAATACTCACAAATCCCAATTGCAATCATCCATGAGAGTTTAAAGTCCAAATATAGCTAGCTAAGCAAGTAGTTCACTATCACCTCAAATTGGAATAGAGTTGTGCAAATTATTCACTTCACGCAAACTCTAAGGATCATTCACTTCAATGCGATAATAAATGTTCATAGAATCGATGTCAACCTAGCATTCGTCAAATTCAAATTCACGCTCAATTTCCTATGCAAGAAGTATGAGGATAAGCGTCGCTAGCACAAAATTTTTTGTCAAATCAATCACATATGCTTGCCAAGGGCAAGTCCATAAGCTCAAGACAATAAACTCGTTCTCAAGAATTAGGCTATACGTGATAAACCGCAAGAGAAGAGGAGTTTTGACAATGAACAATTTAGAATTTCCTCGTACAAATCTGGATGCTTAAGTAATAAATTACGAGGGTCATACCTTAGACGCTTCCTAAAAACTCAATGCAAAAGCTTTGCTCACACATATGCGAAAGAACTTGTGGAAAAGGCATAAAGTCAAGAATTAAGTGTGCCTATTTTTTTTTTTGCGTTTATACAAATGCTTTCGAGGAGGAAATTACCTTCCTAACCCTCGGCAAATGCAAAACCTTCAAAATATGATAATTCTTTTTGTTTTCTTTCTCTTTCATGTGCCTTTTTCTTTTTCTTTTTTCTTTTTTTTTTTTCGCAATCATTTTGAAACACCCCACACTTAAGACTTGACAATGTGCCTAAATGTTATATGGTGGAGCATGAAGTGTGAGCAAAGCAAATGCAAAGGCTAAATAGGGACGCTAAAATCACCTAAAAGCAACCAAGAGCAAGCACAAGGTTTTTGTATGAAAACATTTTTTATTTTGTGCTCGCTAAACTCAACTTCATTTTTCATGCATGGAAAGAGCTTAAAAATGAATCGAACTAAGCTAGCCGAACATCGAATCATGTGAATAAAATCATCACAAAGAGGATCAATCGACTGAAAGATGCGATTCATGAATTTAAGGCACAACTCAATCCAAAACTTTTTTGATACTACTTAATTGCTTAGCAAACATTACTTCGTGTGATCAATACTTAAAGCTTGGATGAGAGCAATTATGTGAGTGTAATGTGCTCAAAGTGAGTGCGTAGCATAGAATCAAGTGGTAGAAAATCAAAGCAAAAGCGCAAAACACCCCACACTTAGAATTTTGCTTAGTCCCTAAGCAATATAAAGAACAAAGGATGGTAAAGAGAAAGTTGCGAAGGAACTTCTCTCGTGTGGAGGTAGCCTAATGCACATCCGTCCGTGTATGATGCTCTTGGCAGTTGCAATAAATCTGAAACTCACAAAAAAAGGTCAGCGCAACACTTGAATTCCCATGTTTAAAACAGCTAGCTATGCGAGATATAATTAATGTTGAACATATAGCTAGGCATGAGGTTAGAAAACAAATGCGCGACAATGTATATGATGAGTTCACTTAGATATGTTTGTGTGCATCAAAAGTCATGAATTTGTGCATTAATGTGCTTGAGAAAGGTTTTGAACAATGGCAAATAAGAGGCAGAAATTTCCAAACTCAAGACAGTGCTGCTGAAGAGTGCCCGAATCACTTGATTCGGTGACAGCAAATAATTGATTCGGTGACACCTGGGCGAATCACTTTTGTTCGGATAAGAGAGGTTGGCCGAATCAGGTGATTCGGACAAGGCAAAAATGGTTGATTCGGCCAAGTGTCCGAATCACTTTAGCTGGGATAGAGGTTTGCCCGAATCACACTTGATTCGGACAAGGCCAAAAGTGGTGATTCGGCCTGGGTGCCCGAATCAATTTACCTGGGCAGTTCAAAACAGTGGTTTTTTAAAGAAAATCTGCCAGAGAAACATTCAAGTGCCACAACCAATTGTCATACAAAAAATATCGCGGCGAAGCGCGTCAGTTACAAATGGACAAATCAAGCCGAATACATGTCCATTAAAATATCACAAGTCATGACACAAAATTGTAGCAAACTAAACTTCATTCCCTTGGTTGCCACTGCCAGCTCCAGGAGCTCCTTCAACATTGCCTCCATTCACTCTCCCTTCGAACATGGCTGAAACTGAGTCACTCGCAGCTGTGGTAGGCACAGCCGGCTGAGGTGGTGGCTGAGAGAAGGGAGCCGGAGGCGGTGGAAGGTCTGAGATACCCATGCTGGCTGCCATACGCACCATGACATTTCCTTGCCATGCGACAAAATCGAGGACAAGGGTGGATAATACCTCATGGGAGCGAATGAGCGTCGTGTGAGAATCTGAAAGCGAGTTCAAGCGTGCGCTCAATAATGCCAGGCCTTCGCGTGGAACGGGCTCAGGCTCGACTGGAGGAATGGCAGCGGGAGAGGGTCTGAAATTTGGCCTAGGCGCTGAGGTGTGGGCGGCTGGATCGGCTGCTGCTGGCATGGGTGGCTCGCTGGCCTGCCTGGGTGGTGTCTCTATATCAGGGAGTCCATGCTCCTTTCGCTTCCTCTCTATCCTCTTCTCCAAGTGTTGTGGCACATCGGGTCGAGTAATCCAACGAAGCGTCTTAGGCTCTATCATGTGCATCTTTCGGAGAGTTTCCAGGTTCAGAATTTTCTTTGACAAGATTTCGCAACGGTCTAAATTGAATCCCAGCCACTTCGCAAGAAGTGTAATAAATGTCCTGCCACCTAGAGCGCGCCCTTTGTACTCCTTTCTCTGATATGACTCAAACTGAACCGTCAGTGCATCTACAATGTTTACTGATCCGCCACTAGAAATGAGGAGCATCAAGTCCAAGTCCGATGTATTCACGTACCTGCCCCCATCCTTGCGGCTGTGAATGGATGTAGCTATGATACGGTGAATCAGCCGCCAAACTAGGGAGGTAATCATCGTGGCTGGCTGAGGGGAGGTGAAGAAAATGTCCTTCGCGGTGAGGTCCACCCAGAAATGGTACCGTTCGCGCTCTCTGAAATGCGGCGACTCACCAAGCTCAGTGCACCCAAAAGCTGTGCAAATATCAAGCGCGGGCAGAGTAAAAGTCTTCCCGCCTAATCGGAAGGTCCAAGAACTGACAGTTTGGTCCCTCTTGCCATTGTGCCTTCTACTACCCTCAATATCTTCCTTCGTCGCAGAAAATGATGCCATGAATTCCTTCACCACCCTCGGGTAAGTACCCGGATCATCCATCAAAATATAATGCATATCACTAGCACGAAGGTAATTACTGATTTCATCCATAACTTTAAGCTTGCTCAGTGCGGCATGATCAGGATAAATGGGAGCCAATACCTCATAATTCTCGTGCTGCGTCAATAAAGCTTGCATCTTGGCGTCCGCAGCAAGGATTTCTCCAGTAAGATAGCGGGGTCTCCTTGTCTCTGCTGCTCCAGAAAGAGGGATAACTGCTAGCCTGGCTTGCGAGCGCGACGACTCGCCCACGGGTCTGAAATCGTCGGAAGAGGATGATGAAGATGAGGATGATGAACTGACTGGAGACGGTGGGGGAGAGGAGCGGATTATGATACCACCAGTAGCTCGCCTTGGCTTCAGTTTGGTTTTGGCTGGAGCTTTAGCTTTAGGTTTAGGTTTAGCAATGCCCTTACCCTTTTGAGCGGCGGTCAGCTTCTTGGCAGGCGGTGGTCGAGGCTTTCCTGTAGTCGTCAAGTTAGTCCTGGCCATTGTGAAGCTGGGGAAGGAGAAGGGTGACTCGGGGAGGCTGCGGCTGATTCGGGCGAAGAAGAATCGGAGAAGCTGCGGCTGAATGGGTGTCACAGAATGCGAACAACGGTTTAGGGTTAGCTCGGAGAGGGAGGGATTTAGTTGGGAAGGTCGGACGGAGTTTGGGGTCTGTGGTAGTCGGACGGAAGCGCTCGGGCGGAAAAAGATTTAGGGCTCAGGGGAGAATGAGCGAATAAAGTCGATTCGCACGAATAAATCTCAGACCTCCAGCAAATTTGATTCGGGGACCTGCCCGAATCACCAATGATTCGCCCGAATCATTTACTCAGTGGCGAGTTATACATTTTGGGGGCACGAATCAACTAATTCGGGCGAAGGCTTGGCCGAATCGATCTGGGTAACTGCTTGACCGAATCAAGTGATTCGGGGAGACCGTCCATGATTCGCCCGAATCATTTACTCAATGACGAGTTTTACATTTTGGGTGCACGAATCAACTGATTCGGCCACTCATGAAAACTGATTCGGGCGAACCGACTGGTGTGAGTTAGCCAACTCTGCACAAAATTTTTCACTCAAATGCACCACAATCCTCAACCACTTTAAGACATCTAATATTCACTCAAAACACCCCACACTCAAATATTTTCACACATGAATAATCAAACCAAAAGGGGTAATTTGAGTGCACTCAACCACAAAAATCCCTAAAACCTCTAACTTCATATAGGCATGGCGCAACACAAAGTCAAAACATGATTCTACACTACAAACAAGTAGGAGCAAGAGCACAAATACTCACCAGCCTAGTTTAAAGTCTTGGCTAAGACGTAGCCGATTCCCTTCTTCATAAGAAACACACTTGAGAAGTCCTCTGTGAGGATCCCTTCTCAAGCGGCATGCAATAATTAGGGAATTAGGTAGAATCATCAAGTTTGAAGTCTCCAAGCTCCAAGCTTTGCACTTCTCCATGGTAGGCTTTAATTCGATGGCCATTTACTTTGAAAGTTTCACCTTCTTTGTTTATCAATTCGAAGTGGCCATCTTCATATACTTTTTCAACTTTGAAAGGCCCCGACCATCTTGATTTCAATTTTCCCGGGAATAATCTAAGTCTAGAGTTGAAAAGCAATACGCTATCCCCCTTTGAGAAAGTCCTCCGAATTTTCTTGTCATGCCACAATTTGGTTCTCTCCTTATAAATTCTTGAACTCTCATAAGAGTCGAGTCTAATCTCATCTAGTTCGTGGAGTTGGAGGACTCTCTTTTCCATCGCCGTCTTCAAGTCAAAATTTAACTTCTTGATTGCCCACATGGCCTTGTACTCCATTTCGACGGGGAGATGGCATGGCTTCCCATAGACTAAGCGGTATGGTGACATGCCAATCGGGGTCTTGAAAGCGGTGCGATATGCCCATAAAGCTTCTTCTAGCTTTGAAGACCAATCCTTCCTTGAGTTCCCCACCGTTTTTTTCGAGAATAGCTTTTATCTCCCTATTAGAAACTTCAACTTGTCCACTAGTTTGAGGGTGATAAGGCGTCGCAATTTTGTGATAAACTCCATATTTTCGAAGCATCGCTTCGAATTGTCTTTCTTTGAAATGAGTACCATTATCACTAATCACGGTCCGAGGGGCTCCAAATCTTGGAAAGATGACCTTCTTGAATAACTTAATCACAACTTTGGCATCGCAAGAAGGTGAGGCAATGGCTTCCACCCATTTTGAGACATAGTCGACGGCGACTAAAATATACTTATTCCCATAAGAAGATGGGAATGGTCCCATGTAATCGATTCCCCATACGTCGAATATCTCAACCTCTAGAATACCCTTTTGGGGCATTTCATCTCTCTTAGAAATATTTCCGGTTCTTTGACACGCATCACAAGATTTCACGAACTCATATGCATCTTTGAACAAATTCGGCCAATAAAATCCGCTTTGAAGAATCTTTGCGGCCGTTTTAGAACTTGAGCCGTGCCTGCCATAAGGAGAAGAGTGACATCCTTCAAGAATACCTTGTTGGTCGCATTCCGCGACACATGATCTATAGAGTCCATCCGCGCAAAGCTTATATAGATAAGGCTCGTCCCAATAGTATTGGTTGATATCATGAAGGAATTTCTTCCTTTGATTGTAATTTGCTCCCTCCGGTAGAATTCCACAAGCTAGGAAATTCACGAAGTCCGCATACCATGGAGCTTGCGCGGTCTCGATGCTCATCAAGTATTCCCTAATGAATGTGTCATTTACGGGAATCATTATTGAATCTTCTTCTTTGGTTAGTTCGAGTCTTGAAAAGTGATCCGCCACTACATTCTCTACTCCTTTCTTGTCCTTAATCTCTATATCAAATTCTTGCAATAGGAGTACCCAACGGATAAGTCTAGGCTTTGCTTCCTTCTTTGAAACCAAATACTTGATGGCGGCATGATCCGTGTAGACTATGGTTTTAGAACCAATCAAGTATTGCCTAAATTTTTCAAAGGCATAGACAATGGCTAGCATCTCTTTCTCCGTTGTTGAGTAGTTTGCTTGGGTAGTGTCAAGGGCCTTACTAATGTAATAGATTACGTGGAGGCGCTTATCGATTCGTTGACCCAAGACGGCTCCAATGGCGCTATCACTTGCATCGCACATCATTTCGAATGGTAAATCCCAATTCGGTGCTTGAATAATAGGTGCGGTCACCAAAGCTTGCTTCAACACTTCAAACGCCTCAAGACAAGGCTCATCAAAAATAAATTCCACCTCATTGCGTAGAAGATTTGTGAGGGGCTTTGCTATCTTTGAAAAATCCTTAATAAATCTTCGATAAAAGCCCGCATGCCCGAGAAAACTTCTAATCCCTTTTATATCCCTTGGAGGTGGCAACTTTTCAATCACGTCGATTTTAGCTCTATCGACTTCGATCCCTCTCTTTGAAACACGATGTCCCAAAACTATGCCTTCTTTCACCATGAAATCGGATTTCTCTCAATTGAGGACTAAGTCCATCTCAATGCACCTAGCCAAAACACGTGAAAGATTTGTAAGACAATCATCAAAGGAATATCCATGCACCGAAAAATCATCCATAAAAACTTCCATGGAATTTTCAAGAAATTCGGAAAATATGGACATCATGCATCTTTGAAAAGTACCCGGCGCATTACAAAGACCAAAAGGCATTCTCCTATATGCAAAAGTGCCATAGGGGCAAGTAAAAGTTGTCTTTTCTTGGTCATCGGGGTGGATGGGAATTTGGAAAAAACCACTAAAACCATCTAGAAAGCAAAAATATTCATGTCCCGCTAATCTTTCTAGCATTTGATCAATAAAGGGAATTGGAAAATGATCTTTCTTGGTGGCTTTGTTTAATTTCCTATAGTCTATGCACATCCTCCACCCCATAACCGTGCGCGTAGGGATCAATTCATTTTTATCATTCTCCACAACGGTGAGCCCGCCTTTCTTAGGCACCACATGAATTGGGCTCACCCACTCGGAGTCGGGGATCGAGTAAATTATTCCCGCATCTCTCAACTTTGTCACTTCTTTCAACACAACCTCACCAAGCTTAGGATTTAATCGCCTAAGAAATTCGCGACTAGGTTTCACATTCTCCTCAAGTCTTATCCTATGCATGCAAACCTTGGGGCTAATCCCTTTCAAATCATCAATGGAATGCCCAATAGCACCCTTATACAATTGCAAAACATGCATAAGCTTGGAGGTCTCACATTCATCAAGAGATGCTTCGATAATTACGGGTAGTGAATTGTTTGGTCCGAGGAATTCATACCTTAGATTCGGTGGAAGGGGTTTCAACCCCTCACCGAATTCCTTACCTTTTCTTGGCTCTTCTTCAATGGTGTCCTTATCGAGAGTGTTACCGTCCTCAAGATTCATCAATGAGGCGAAAGATGGACTACCACTATCTTTTGTGAGCAACTCGTACTCAAAATTTGTCAATTCATCATGAGCATCAAAAACATCACAAGCATCATTTATTTCAAGCAAATGACAATCCATAGAACTACTAGGAGCATTTAAAACCTTTTTCAAGTAAAATTTAATTTTGTCGGTTCCCAAGTTTAGTTCTATAACTCCCTCTCCACAATTAATGACGGCTTTTACCGTATTCAAGAAAGGCTTTCCTAGTATGATAGGAATTTCACGATCCTCATCCATCTCAAGCACATAAAAGTCAACGGGAACATAAAATTTCCCTACTCTAATTGGAACATCCTCTAAAATACCCTTAGGTAACCTAGATGATCTATCCGCCAATCTAAGATTTATGGATGTAGGAGTGAGTTCACCCATGTCAAGTTTTTGAAACAAGGAAAATGGCATCAAAGAAATACTAGCTCCCAAATCACACAATGCACTATCTATGCAAAAATCACCAATAGCAATAGGAATAGAGAATGAACCATGATCATTTAGCTTCCTAGGCATGTTATGTTGAATAATAGCGCTACAATTAGCATCCAAAGCTACGTGATCAATTTCATGCATTTCTCTCCTATGCGATATAATATCTTTAAGATATTTTGCATAAGTAGGCATTTGAGTTAGTACCTCTGACGTTGGCGTTTTAGGCAAGCAAAATGAAGTGCTATTCTAGTCACGCAAATATCAAACAATATTTATAACCAAGTGACCTCGGATCGAACCCAAGGGAAAAGCTTAGACTAATTGACAACTAATCAATGCTACTAATGTAAGTCTACGGTTTTTGGGGGGGGAATATGTCCTCCTATAGAGGTATCTCTAGCAAGCACTAAAGATAAATGATATTCTTGAGTTCTACTTAATGAATAAAAAGGGTGACTAGGGATTCAACTTCTCTCCTAAGATATGAGGAAATGAAGTAACACACTAATACATGCATGAACTACATTTGGTTGATAAAAGCAAGGCTAATGCATCATCCACTCTAGCTTCAACTCTCGCTCCTTCCCTAGAATGGAGAGGATACATAAATGACAAGGTTCTCAAACTCTCATTCTATTGAACCGTGTAGAATATGAGTCCCATAACCGCACCCTCTCGGTCTATTGGCCGGTTACTCAAATCCGCTCAAAACTTAGCCTAATGTCAAGAATGCATGTCGCTCTCACGCACAAACACTCCATCTATGATCATACGATAGCTATGAAACATCCTAAGTTCAACTCTCGCTCCTTCCTTAGGGGTTCTAACCAAGCATACTCACTTAAGCATTTCGTCAAACACTTGGTGTGCATACAATGAATACATAGCTAGGGCACAATAAGATCAAACCAAACTTCATTCAATGCAACAACAATAGTGTTCTACATCATATCCAATCCTAGGGGATCCATTTAATCCCCAACCACAAAAGTAACTACTCACTCATAATGAGTGTGTACAAAAACATGACAACTAAAGGAAGCATAAATGTAAATACAAAGCTAGGGTTTAGGAGAGGATGATGTAGAATCTTCAATCCAAGCTTCAATCTTCCATCAAGCTTGATCTTCCTTGAGTTTTGTCGTCTAGGGTTGCAAAAAGTGGAAACTTGTCGTCTAGGGTTGAGAGAAAAAGCTAGCTCTCTTTCTTCACTTCTATCTCCTTCTATTTATACTCTTTGAAGTTTCCCACAAAATGACCGAAGTGACCGAATCACTTGATTCGGTCAATGTCCATGTGATTCGCTCGAACCTTTTGTTCAGTGCAGTTTTGAGTTTTGGCAAATCAATTATCCTGGCCGAATCACTTTTGATTCGGTCAAATGTCTTTGTTTTGATATGGTCAAACGCCTTGTGGAGCTAAACTGATTCGGGCACCTCTGGGCGAATCACCTCTGATTCGGCCGAATCATCTGTTCAGTAGCTTCTTGACTGGGCGAATCAATTTTCTTAGCCGAATCACCACTGATTCGGTCACACCCATTATGTGATTCGGTCAAACCTTCAGGACTTCCCCGGATCAGGTCAATTCGTGCAGCTGAGGGTGATTCGGTCAAGCTGGTGGGCGAATCACTAGTGATTCGGCCGAATCACTTCTGCAGTTTGCTCAGCTTTGCTTCTTTTGATCTCCATCGACCGGAATTCGTCTAGATTTTCTTCGGGCCACTTCGTATTGCGAGATACATAATTTTAACCTGAAATACACGAAGAAATCATCAAATGGCTTTATAGAATTGCGGAACAAACAAGAAGTAAGGGAAAAATGTGGACAAATATAAGGTTATTTGCCCGCTCATCAACCTCCGTGAAGGGGAGAGTCACTTGGAGTTTGCTCAAGATATCCGCAAAGCGCTTGAAATGTGTGTCCTCCTTCTTCTTCTTCAATCTTTGTGGAAATGGAATGGGAGGCACATATGGAGCGGGCTCTTGAGCTTTTCTTTTGTTCTCTTCTCAACCTTCTCTTGAGATGAAGGCCCTTCTTTCTCAACCTCAACGGTTGTGTTGGCAACTTTGGTCTTCGCTTGGGGCTCTTCTAAGACTCTTCCGCTCTTTAAAGTGATGGCATTTATGGTTTCGGAAGAGTTCACATCCGGTTGAGAAGGCAATTTCCCTTGATATTTTGAGGAAGAACTCGCTTGTTGAGCAATTTGTGTCTCAAGCATTTTGTTGTGTGCTTGCAATTGGTCGAGTCTTTGAAGGATGAGTTGGTTATCTTTTTGTTGTTGAGCTTGAGTTGCGGCCAATTGCGCGACAATGGATAATAGGGATGGTTCCTCTTGGCTAGGCCTCTCGTCGTTTCTTTGGTAAGGAGCTTGTAATTGTTTCCTTGGTGGAAATCCCGGAGGTGTAGGCTTTGGCTCATTGTTGATGGGTGCTCTCCTCGGAAAGTTTGGGTCTT
The DNA here is from genome assembly GCA_963678935.1 of Umbilicus rupestris. NCBI lineage: Eukaryota > Viridiplantae > Streptophyta > Magnoliopsida > Saxifragales > Crassulaceae > Umbilicus > Umbilicus rupestris. Next base: position 8,573,457 of record OY787607.1, on the reverse strand, counting down.
CATGGAACCTTACATGTTGAGGAGGGTTCCTTGGTTGGTAGGGAGGATTTCTCGGTTGATACCCACTTGATTGAGGTGGCACATAAGCTCTCTCTTGGTTCCTCACAAGATAATTAACATCTTCAAATTCATTCGCATGTTTGGCGGTGCAAGAGTCTTCGTCATGCGACGTGAAATTTCACAGCGTCTCACTTAGACAGATTTGTGAACTAGCAGTTGCTGCAGCACACTCTTGTTCACAAGAAATAATCTCAGCAAGCAATGAACAAAGGTACAGGTTTGTTCACCCAGTTCGGCCAAACTGCCTACGTCTGGGGAGGCCTATTCTCCAGTCCTCAATCCACTCAACCAAAGGTCCCAAGCACACTCGGTTACAACGCACGCAACCTATGCTACTTTAACCCCGTGTGGATCACACAACACAATCAGAACAAGCTCTGATTTGTGTCAGCACACCCTCTACAGTATGTCAGTCTAGAAAAGCTACAATCCTCTCAAAGAACTTAGCCTATTCTATACTACACTACTCAGCAGAGTTGCTGCAGCAACAGCTGTAACACACAGCTGAAGCACAATGTCCGCGTCGCTCCAAGGCCTTCTGCCGAGCCGATCGAACCACTCGAAGAGCGCTGCACACTCTGAGTAACTCCCCCTCACTCAGTGACCACCTGCCACTAGTGAGTTCTTCCGCACGAACCTCGACCGAGCCTTCCACCCGTCAGTTCTTCCGCGGCTGCCTTTGATCAACCAACAAGCTCCACAGCTCTGAATTGGCTTCCAGATCAATGCACAAATCAGTCTCTGCAAGACCTGATTCTCTTCTGCAATGCTCACCACAGCTCTGCGCTCAACGCTCTGCCCGTGTGTGTTTGATCGAAGAACAACGTCCATAGCACCAAAAAATCCTCACTCTGAAATCTGTGTCTACTCTCGTGTATCACTCAGCTTCGATCCCCTCTTCAGCCCTAACACCTTCTGCTTAAATACCCACACCACTTTAAGCAGTTTCCAGGTTTAGGCCATTGACCCACAAGATCAATTATCTCCTAAAATCTAGGAGATTAGATTTGATTAATATCTTCAATGCAAATCTCCTTCTCTGACCAGTAAACTTTGCTGGAAAATGCTCAACAGCATTTTACAAATTCTTCTAAGAGAAAGAACACAACTGCCATACCTTCAAAACGCACCCAGCACAAAACTTCGATTTGGACAGTTGATACAGCACTTGAACCAGCACCTGCTGCAGCACCCCCTGCTGTATCTGCTCCTGATTGTTTGTTTGAGCTGCAGCAGCTCCTTGTTCACATATGTTGGTTTTGTCAATCCTGCCATACTAGCATCATCAATCTCCCCCTTGGCATTTTGACAAAACCACCAGATATCAATCTTGAGAAATTCTCCTCTACTTCTTAGCCTGCTCTTTCTCCTCCCCCTTTTTGGAATAAATGACAAGGGGGGTGTGGCAGGGAGAACTTATGGGGGCAACACACAGAGCCCTAGAGAGGCTCTCAGATCTTCAAACCGGGCTGCATCCAGAGCTTTGGTGAAGATATCAGCAAGCTGTTTGGCAGTCACAACATGCTGGAGCGAGATAACTTTCTTTTCAACAAGATCACGAATGAAGTGATGACGAATGTCAATGTGCTTAGTTCTGCTGTGCTGAACCGGGTTCTTGGATATGCTGATGGCACTCATATTGTCACAGTAGAGAGTCATTTCATTTTGAGCAATCCCATACTCACTCAGCATTTGCTTCATCCACAACATTTGTGCACAGCAGCTACCAGCAGCAATGTACTCAGCCTCGGCAGTGGATAGTGAAATGCTATTCTGTTTTCTGCTGAACCAAGAGACCAGGTTATTCCCCAAGAAGAAACATCCTCCCGAAGTGCTCTTCCTGTCCTCTGAGCAACTTGCCCAGTCTGCATCACTGTATCCGACCAGATTTGCATTTGTGTCTTTAGTGTACCACAAGCCATAGTCCACAGTGCCACCGACATACCGAATGATGCGCTTGACCAACTGCAGATGACTGTCTCTGGGACAGGCTTGAAATCTGGCACAGACTCCTACGGCATAGGAAATGTCAGGGCGGCTGGCAGTTAGATAAAGCAAGCTCCCAATCATGCTTCTGTAGACAGTCTGACTCACTTCCAAACCATGCTCGTCTTTGATGGCTTTCACATGAGTGGCAGCAGGAGTTCGCTTGTGGCTTGCTGAATCTAGCTGGAATTTCCTCACAAGAGACTTGCTGTATTTACTTTGAGCAATGAAGATCCCATCCTTTTTCTGCGTAATCTCCAAACCAAGAAAGTATGAAAGTTCTCCTACCATGCTCATTTGAAATTCTTGCTGCATGTGATGCACAAACTGCTTCACCAGGTGCTGGGACTTTGATCCAAAGACAATATCATCCACATATATTTGAGCAATGATCACATCAGACTGAGTTCTTTTGACAAACAAGGTTTTGTCAGCTCCCCCTCGGTTGTAGCCATGTTTGAAATTCGTAGTGTCTTAGTTCGACAGATTTTGTGAACAAGCAGTTGCTGCAGCACACTCTTGTTCACTCGAAATTGTCTCAGCAAACAATGAACAAGGCACAAGTTTGTTCACCCAGTTCGGCCAATCTGCCTACGTCTGGGGAGGACTATTCTCCAGTCCTCAATCCACTCAACCAAAGGTTCTAAGTACACACGGATACAACCCACGCAACCTATGCTACTCAACCTTGTGTGGACCACTCAACACAATCAGAACAAGCTCTGATTTGTGTCTGCACACCCTCTACAATATGTCAATCTAGAATAGCTACAATCCTCTCAAAGAACTCAGCCTATTCTAAATTACACTACTCAGCAGGGTTGCTGCAGCAACAGCTGTAACACACAGCTGAAGCACAATGTCCGCGTCGCTCCAAGGCCTTCTGCCGAGCCGATCGAACCTCTCCAAGAGCGCTGCACACTCTGGACAACTCCCCCTCACTCAGTGACCACCTGCCACTAGTGAGTACTCCCGCACGACACTTGACCGAGCCTTCCACCCGTCAGTTCTTCCGCAGCTGCCCTTGATCAACCAACAAGCTCCCCAGCTCTGAATTGGCTTCCAGATCAAGCACGAATCAGACTCTGCAAGTCCTGATTCTCTTCTGCAATACTCACCACAGCTCTGCGCTCAACGCTCTGCTCACGGGTGACGATCGAAGAAAACTCCCATCACACACCAAGGATCCTCACTCTGAAATCTGTGTGTGCTCTCGTGTATCACTCAGCTTCGATCAACCTCTTCAGCCCTGAACACCTTCTGCTTAAATAGCCGCACCACTTTAAGCAATTTCCAGGTTTAGGCAATTGACCCACCAAGATCAATTATCTCCTAAAATCTAGGAGATTAGATTTGATATTTATCTTCAATACAAATCTCCTTCTCTGACTAGTAAACCTTGCTGGAAAATACTCCACAGTATTTTAGAAATTCTTCTAAGAGCCTCCGCAGAGCAGCCAGACCTTCAAACCGAGTCCAGCAGACAGCTGCTACTTGGACAGTTGAAACAGCCACTTGAACAAGCACCTGCTGCAGCATCCCCTGCTGAAGCTGCTTCTAGTTCACTTCTGCTGCCTGCTTGTTAATTTGAGCTGCAGCAACTCCTTGTTCACTTGTGCTGGTGTTGTTTGCATCTGCTGGAATTTCCTAAGTGCTTTAGGAAACAATCCCATCAATTTTAAGGAAGATCCTCCAAGATCTCTACAAGATTAGGAGTTTTGATTTTCCAATCAAATCTTCACTCAACAAATCTGCCCTTGTTCTTGAGAGACACTCCAGAAATATTCTCCTGAATATTCAGCTCTTTCCGGAAGCCCTTCGGTCCACTGATTTGTTGTTTGAATGCAATCTCCGAGAAGGCTTTGAATTTCTGCTACAGCATTTTGGCTCCAGCATCTGCTGTAGCACAAGCTGTCTGAAGGTGTGCTATACTTCTGCAACTGAACTTCTGCTCCAGAGGTTGCTATACCTTGCTTACTCCATTGCTTGAGCACCGAGATAGTCACTCTGCCCAGATTGCACAAGCTGATGTCTTCATGATCATTTTCAGATTTCCGAGCGCCCCAAGGCAACATTAAGTCGCGCTCCTCGTGAAGACATTAGCCACTTAATGTCTTCATCTGGAGCGCCACTTAATTTCTTCATCTGGAGCGCTACTTACTGAGTTTGCTCACTCTCGCCACTTAATGTCTTCATCAGCTATTTTCTTTACATACTTGCTGTAGCAGCCTCTAGTGCACTTTGTAGGAGTTTGTCAATGATGCCACATACCTTCACAATCTCCCCCTTGGCATTTTGACAAAATCCAAGAACGCTTCTAATCTTAGGCAATCCTCCTCTCATCTTTGAACTCCTTCTTTTGCAGCTTCTTCAGCTTCAATCTTCAGGGGATGTTGTAGCAACTTCTTGTGCTTGTTTTGTCAAGGATGCCATTACCTTAACACTCTCCCCCTTGGCATTTTTGACAAAACCTGAGCATCATCTATCAGAGCAACTCTTCTCTTCTTCTCCCCCTTTTTGTCACAAATGATAGAGGGGGATACCAGCTAAACTCAGCGAGTATGCCAACGCCTCTTCTCCATCCACAGGAGAGGGCATTCCAATGTGTCAACATGTGCTTCTTTGGTTGGCTTTGGGGGAATATCAGGTGGCTGCTTCTCCACCCATACTTGTACTGGTTTTCGAACATGCTCCTTCCAAGATTTGTTGTGACCAGCAACTCTTCCTTTCCTTCCGACATTGTTTCGGTGTCTCATTCTCTCTGTGCCAGCATCCTTCTCGATCCTCATTTTCGTTGTCCCTTCAACATATCTGATGTTTTCGTGCACAACTGGACAGTGACAATCCATCGACTTTGATGAGCTGGAGGTCACCTGCGTGCCACGCCTGATCCTTGGCTTCATCCGGCATTGTCCGTCTGTGGGCGATTTCTGAGGTCTCCAATACTTGTTCAGGATCGGGCATCTTCTCTGAATGTGTCCCTCTCGATCACAAAAATAACATCTACGACTTTTGCACCTGGGTTTCTTTTCTGCTACAGGTTGTTGATACAACGGTTGCTGTAGCAGCCTCTTGTTCACTCTTCTAGGCACCTTCTTCTGAACTGGTTTCTGGGACAAGACCGTTTTCTCCACTGCAATCTCAGCATCTTCTAGCTCCGTAGCCTTGATGAATACAGTACTTTCAGCACCTTCTTCTCCAGTGTATCCAAGACCAGAGTAGCCTCCTCCATATCTTTGGCGAGCTAGAATATCTTCAAGAGTGCTTGTTCCACTGTTAAGCATCTTTGTAGTCTTCCGGTAGAGGTTGAGCTCTTCCTTCTCTGCAGCAAACTTCTCTTCTTGCTGGGCAACCTGATCCGTAAGAGAAGTGATCATCTTCAGCAGCTCCTCTTGTTTTTCTTGCAGGTCTGAAACTTTAGCCGTTAATCCTTTGTTGACCTCCATGACTTGCAGCCACTCTTCGTGCAACAGGGTAAAGTTTCTTGCAATGGACTCCTCAGTGATTTCCTCATCATCACTACTGTCTGACTCATCAGCACAATCAACACTTTCTGGCTTTGTTGAAACGGTGCTCTTCATATCAGTTTCAAACATCAAAGCAGCATTGCTAATTTGGTCAGATTTATCTTCACTGTCTTCGTCTCTCCAATTTGCAGCAGGAGTTTTGTTCCTTTCATGAGCCGACTGAAGGATCTCCCATGCTTGCTTGGCAACTTCACAGTCAGAGATCAGCCTGAAATTATTTGCGTCAACAGCGGCAAATATCGCGTTCAAGGCTCTTGAGTTACTGGTTGCTACAGCTTCTTCTTCAGCTGTCCATGTCTCCTCTGGTTTCTCCAGTGCAACTCCTATGTCGTCGATGATCAGTGGATGTGACCATCCAGACACTACTGCTCTCCAAGTCTTCTCATCCATCGTCTTTAGGAAGACCTTCATTCCCGCCTTCCAACATCCATAATTGCTCTCTTCCAATAATGGAGGTCTGCTTGTGCTCTGTCCTTCCTTCATTGTCTTTGCTTCTTCAAAGACACTGTAGGATCTTTAACTCTGTGTGTCGAGCTCCCGCTCTGATACCAATTGAAATTCGTAGTGTCTTAGTTCGACAGATTTTGTGAACAAGCAGTTGCTGCAGCACACTCTTGTTCACTCGAAATTGTCTCAGCAAACAATGAACAAGGCACAGGTTTGTTCACCCAATTCGGCCAATCTGCCTACGTCTGGGGAGGACTATTCTCCAGTCCTCAATCCACTCAACCAAAGGTTCTAAGTACACACGGATACAACCCACGCAACCTATGCTACTCAACCTTGTGTGGACCACTCAACACAATCAGAACAAGCTCTGATTTGTGTCTGCACACCCTCTACAATATGTCAATCTAGAATAGCTACAATCCTCTCAAAGAACTCAGCCTATTCTAAATTACACTACTCAGCAGGGTTGCTGCAGCAACAGCTGTAACACACAGCTGAAGCACAATGTCCGCGTCGCTCCAAGGCCTTCTGCCGAGCCGATCGAACCTCTCCAAGAGCGCTGCACACTCTGGACAACTCCCCCTCACTCAGTGACCACCTGCCACTAGTGAGTACTCCCGCACGACACTCGACCGAGCCTTCCACTCGTCAGTTTTTCCGCAGCGGCCCTTGATCAACCAACAAGCTCCCCAGCTCTGAATTGGCTTCCAGATCAAGCATGAATCAGACTCTGCAAGTCCTGATTCTCTTCTGCAATACTCACCACAGCTCTGCGCTCAACGCTCTGCTCACGGGTGATGATCGAAGAAAACTCCCGTCACACACCAAGGATCCTCACTCTGAAATTTGTGTGTGCTCTCGTGTATCACTCAGCTTCGATCAACCTCTTCAGCCCTGAACACCTTCTGCTTAAATAGCCGCACCACTTTAAGCAATTTCCAGGTTTAGGCAATTGACCCACCAAGATCAATTATCTCCTAAAATCTAGGAGATTAGATTTGATATTTATCTTCAATACAAATCTCCTTCTCTGACTAGTAAACCTTGCTGGAAAATACTCCACAGTATTTTAGAAATTCTTCTAAGAGCCTCCGCAGAGCAGCCAGACCTTCAAACCGAGTCCAGCAGACAGCTGCTACTTGGACAGTTGAAACAGCCACTTGAACAAGCACCTGCTGCAGCATCCCCTGCTGAAGCTGCTTCTAGTTCACTTCTGCTGCCTGCTTGTTAATTTGAGCTGCAGCAACTCCTTGTTCACTTGTGCTGGTGTTGTTTGCATCTGCTGGAATTTCCTAAGTGCTTTAGGAAACAATCCCATCAATTTTAAGGAAGATCCTCCAAGATCTCTACAAGATCAGGAGTTTTGATTTTCCAATCAAATCTTCACTCAACAAATCTGCCCTTGTTCTTGAGAGACACTCCAGAAATATTCTCCTGAATATTCAGCTCTTTCCGGAAGCCCTTCGGTCCACTGATTTGTTGTTTGAATGCAATCTCCGAGAAGGCTTTGAATTTCTGCTATAGCATTTTGGCTCCAGCATCTGCTGTAGCACAAGCTGTCTGAAGGTGTGCAATACTTCTGCAACTGAACTTCTGCTCCAGAGGTTGCTATACCTTGCTTACTCCATTGCTTGAGCACCGAGATAGTCACTCTGCCCAGATTGCACAAGCTGATGTCTTCATGATCACTTTCAGATTTCCGAGCGCCCCAAGGCAACATTAAGTCGCGCTCCTCGTGAAGACATTAGCCACTTAATGTCTTCATCTGGAGCGCCACTTAATGTCTTCATCTGGAGCGCCACTTACTGAGTTTGCTCACTCTCGCCACTTAATGTCTTCATCAGCTGTTTTCTTTACATACTTGCTGTAGCAGCCTCTAGTGCACTTTGTAGGAGTTTGTCAATGATGCCACATACCTTCACAATGTTCTTCCAGGAAAACTGTCAACCGTTCATACCATGCCCGAGGAGCCTGTTTAAGTCCATATAAGGCTTTCTTCAGTTTATACACCTGTTCTGGATGATGAGGATCTTCAAAACCTTTTGGTTGAGAGACATAAACTTCTTCAAAGAGATCTCCATTCAAGAACGCACTTTTAACATCCATTTGATATAACTTGAACCCCAGGCAGCAAGACATTGCTAGAAGCAGTCTGATAGCCTCCAGACGAGCTACTGGAGCAAATGTTTCATCAAAGTCTAGACCCTCAATCTGAGAATATCCCTGGGCAACCAGTCTGGCTTTATTTCGTGTAATGTTGCCCTTTTCATCAGTTTTGTTTTTGAACACCCATTTTGTGCCTATGATGTTTACCCCATTTGGTCTGTCAACCAGATCCCAAACATCGTGTCTTTCAAACTCTGCCAATTCCTCCTGCATAGCCATAATCCAGAATTCATCACTCATGGCCTCCTTGAAATTCTTTGGTTCAATGCTGGACATGAAACATGTATTGAGATAGGCATGACTTCTGGTTCTTCTTCTGTCTGAGGGATTCCCAATCATATTTGTCAAGGGATGATCCTTCAGTATCTTCTTTGGGGGCTGTCTTGAAAGAGGATCAGGAGCCTCAGTGTGAAGATCATCAGACAGGCTTTCTGATTGGTCATCTGGAATTTCTGCTTCAGCACTAGCTGTAGCATCTTCTGTAGCCGCAGCTTGTTCACTTCTGGTCTGTCTACCAGGCATTTCTTCAAGATCAGAGTCAGTGTCAGAATCAGGGATAGATGCTTCTTCTGCATCATTGACAACAACATTTATGGACTCCATGACAGTTTTTGTTCGCTGGTTGAAAACACGATATGCCCTGCTGTTTGTTGAATATCCCAAGAACATTCCAGGATCACTCTTAGGAATCCCGGTCTCTCAGAATGAAGCAATCACTTCCAAAGATATGAAAGTATTTAACCGTGGGCTTTTTCTGATTCCAGAGCTCATAGCAGGTCTGTTTGGTTCCCCTTCGCAAGGTGACTCTATTGTAGATGTAGCATGCGGTGTTCATGGCCTCTGCCCAGAATTTCAGAGGAATCCTCTTAGAATGGATCATCACTCTTGCCATTTCTTGAATTGTTCGGTTCTTCCGTTCCACCACACCATTTTGCTGAGGGGTAATGGGAGAAGAGTACTGATGTGTTATACCCCTTTGTTGACAGAATTCATCCATGTCTTTGTTTTCAAACTCTCTGCCATGATCACTGCGAATGCTGCTGATTTTGAGATTCTTCTCTTGCTCTAATCGAGATACCAGTGACACAATGACACTCACAGTATCTGACTTTTCCCTGATAAAATCAATCCAAGTGAATCTAGAATAGTCGTCAACACAGACAAATGCATACCTTTTCTTGCCTAGGCTCTCGACTTCCATTGGTCCCATCAGATCCATGTGAATCAGCTGTAGAGGCATGGTGGTACCAATGTCTTTGACTCGTGGATGTGAGGCCTTCTTCTGTTTCCCAATCTGACAGTCTCCACAAATGGAGTCTGTCTCTCCTTTCAGCAGTGGAATTCCCCTGACCAGCCCTTCTGAGGCAATTCTCTTTAGAGTTCTCAGGTTAACATGTCCCATCCTTTTATGCCATAAAGTCATTTCCTCGGCCTTTGTTAACATACACTTCTGAATCCGTGAGTTTGAACTCACATTGAAAAGGTAACAGTTGCTCTTGGATCTAGCTCCTTCCATTATACACTTTCCAGATTTGTCGAGGACTTGGCATGAGTCTTTCGTAAACTTAACTTGTTTAGTCCCATCACACAGCTGGCTGATGCTGATGAGATTAGCCTTTAACCCTTCCACCAAAAGGACATTGCTCAGACTTGGCATTCCTTCCACAGCCAAAGTACCTCTTCCCAGAACTCTTCCTTTCAGACCATTACCAAACTTCACACGTTGTTCCAGACAGGGAGTAATATTTTTCAGAAAGGATCTTTCCCCTGTCATATGACCTGAACACCCACTATCAAAGTACCAGCTTATCTTGTCTGAGGTGCTTGCTGTGCTGACAAGGGCGAGGAGGTGAGTCTGCGCATGTTTTCTGCCTGACAGATTCCCTGGGCGATGCAATTCTGGCACGAGCTGAGAAACAGTTTCTTCGAATATGACCTCTGCGACCACAGCTGTAACAATTTTTAAACTTTAAAGTTCTTTTGTTACTGTGGTGTAGAGCTTGCTGCAGCAAGTCCTGGTTCACTCCTTTTTGTGTTTTTGTGCCTCTTCTTGAAGACCTGTATCTGGCCATGTTGCATTCATCTTCACTCAGGTTTTTCTCATCTTCACTTCCACTGGCAGAAAGAGCTTTCTTTTTCATCCGTTTGCTGGTGCAGTTGATTTGTCAATGACCGTAGCCTGCACAATTCCAGCATTGGACTCCCTTTTTCATCTCTTTCTTATCATCTTCATCCTGAACTGGTTCTTTCCCTTTCCCCCTTCGTTCACTGCCCCTTCTGAATTGTCTTCGCGAGGAAGAGCTTCTCTCAGTTCTGGATTCCATGTTTTTCAGAAGCTTCCCAAGGTTCTTAACAAGCATGCTCATCTGATCATCTGGAACTGTCTGCTTGATTTCTGCTTCAGCTTTCAATCCAACATTTTTTTCCTTGGAAGTGGTGTCCTCTTTGACCAGTTTCATCTCAAATTGTTTGAGAGACCCCATTAGCTCTTCCAACCTCATGAACCTGACATTTTTGCGCTTCTTCAATAGCTGTCACTTTCATGTCGAATTTTGTGGGCAATGATCTGAGAACCTTTCTGATAAGCTTTTCTTCAGGGATGGGCTCACCAAGAGCATGAGCTTCATTTGCAAGATCACAGAGTTTAGCATTAAACTCAGTGACTGTTTCTTCATCCAGCATCCTCAGATTCTCAAATTGTGTGGCAATTATCTGGAGTCTTGACAGCTTCACTCTATCAGTTCCTTCATGGACAGTTTGCAGAATCTCCCATGCTTGCTTGGCCATGTCACAGTTTGAGATCAACCTGAAATTGTTAGCATCAACTGCAGCAAAAATTGCATTCAGAGCCTTTGAATTACCAGTTGCTGCAGCACCTTCTTCAGCAGTCCACTGCTCTTCAGGTTTTATTCTTGTCACTCCTTGCTCATCCATGGTGATTGGAGGAGACCACTGAACCACAACAGCTCTCCATGTCTTCTCATCAATAGCCCTGAGAAAGGCTTTCATTCTAGCTTTCCAATATCCATAATTGCTCTCTTCCAATAATGGAGGTCTGCTTGTGCTCTGTCCTTCCTTCATTGTCTTGGCTTCTTCAGAGACACTGTAGGATCTTTTAACTCTGTGTGTCGAGTTCCTGCTCTGATACCAATTGAAATTTCACAGCGTCTCACTTAGACAGATTTGTGAACTAGCAGTTGCTGCAGCACACTCTTGTTCACAAGAAATAATCTCAGTAAGCAATGAACAAAGGCACAGGTTTGTTCACCCAGTTCGGCCAAACTGCCTATGTCTGGGGAGGACTATTCTCCAGTCCTCAATCCACTCAACCAAAGGTCCCAAGCACACTCGGTTACAACGCACGCAACCTATGCTACTTTAACCCCGTGTGGATCACACAACACAATCAGAACAAGCTCTGATTTGTGTCAGCACACCCTCTACAGTATGTCAGTCTAGAAAAGCTACAATCCTCTCAAAGAACTTAGCCTATTCTATACTACACTACTCAGCAGAGTTGCTGCAGCAACAGCTGTAACACACAGCTGAAGCACAATGTCCGCGTCGCTCCAAGGCCTTCTGCCGAGCCGATCGAACCACTCGAAGAGCGCTGCACACTCTGAGTAACTCCCCCTCACTCAGTGACCACCTGCCACTAGTGAGTTCTTCCGCACGAACCACGACCGAGCCTTCCACCCGTCAGTTCTTCCGCGGCTGCCTTTGATCAACCAACAAGCTCCACAGCTCTGAATTGGCTTCCAGATCAATGCACAAATCAGTCTCTGCAAGACCTGATTCTCTTCTGCAATGCTCACCACAGCTCTGCGCTCAACGCTCTGCCCGTGTGTGTTTGATCGAAGAACAACGTCCGTAGCACCAAAAAATCCTCACTCTGAAATCTATGTCTACTCTCGTGTATCACTCAGCTTCGATCCCCCTCTTCAGCCCTAACACCTTCTGCTTAAATACCCACACCACTTTAAGCAGTTTCCAGGTTTAGGCCATTGACCCACAAGATCAATTATCTCCTAAAATCTAAGAGATTTGATTTGATTAATATCTTCAATGCAAATCTCCTTCTCTGACCAGTAAACTTTGCTGGAAAATGCTCAACAGCATTTTACAAATTCTTCTAAGAGAAAGAACACAACTGCCATACCTTCAAAACGCACCCAGCACAAAACTTCGATTTGGACAGTTGATACAGCACTTGAACCAGCACCTGCTGCAGCACCCCCTGCTGTATCTGCTCCTGCTTGTTTGTTTGAGCTGCAGCAGCTCCTTGTTCACATATGTTGGTTTTGTCAATCCTGCCATACTAGCATCATCAGGGTTAGCGCATATGCTACAAGCTTGCGGATGTTCTCTTCTCTTGTTCAAGTTCATGTTTCCAAGAGATTGTGCCAAGGAATTTACCGTCTTTGCAAGGGAGTTGAAATTTTCCTTTGTCACGGCCTTAGAGGTTTCCTCCTTGCTCTTTTTCTTCAAGTGGTTCCTTTCACCACCCCATTGATGCGAATTTCGTGCAATCTTTTCGATGATCTTGAAACCATCGATAGCCGTTAAGTCCATCATCGCTCCATTACTCGCATGGTCCATATGGTTCCTTGCATCTTGGTCCATCCCATCGTAGAAGCTTTGCAATAATTGCCACTTGTTGAATCCATGATGAGGGCAATCTCTTTGAAGCTCTTTGAAGCGCTCATAAGCCTCATAGAAGGTTTCATCGTCCCGTTGAGTAAATTGGTTGATTCTATCCCGAATCTTCTTTGTCTTGGCGGGAGGGAAATATTGGATTAAAAAGGCTTGTGCTAGTCCCTCCCAAGTATTGAATGTATCCGGTTCATGACTCATCAACCAATCTTTAGATTTCCCGGAAAGTGAGAACGGAAAAACCTTCATATATACCCACTCTTGTTGGATGCCCGGCATCTTGTATGTGCGGCATAGCTCCGTAAATTGGGCCAAATGGGCATTTGGGTTCCCATATCCGTCGAATTGATGTGCGGCCACCATATGGAGGAGGGCGGATTTGATTTCAAACTCTTGGTCTTCTCCCCCAGGTAAGCAAATTGGGGAACCATAATGTCCAATGGTTGGAGCGATGTATGCCCCAACCGGTCTTTCTTCTTCCTCTTACGGAAGAGGAGCATTTCCTTGCCTTCTAGGATTTTGTGGATCCATATTTCCCGGTTGTTCGGCTCGTGTAGGCGAAGGAGTATCCAATTGAGGAGTGTGAAGCTCGTGTGAAGCGGAGGGATGAGAAGTTTGGCTTGTAGTTGAGGTAGAAGCTTGTTCTTGTACTCTCTTGCTCTTTGCTCTAGTTTGCATTCAAACACCTATGAAGCAATCAAAGAGAGCTTTTATAAGTGTGAACTTTAATAGAGACAAACAAGAATAGCACGCACGCAACCAATTACGACAACTAAATAAAAGAAAAATAGAAAGTGAAGTAAACTAACTAAAAGTAATACTAATTAGCAATCTAATCTAAAGGCTAATTCCCCGGCAACGGCGCCATTTTGACGTTGGCGTTTTAGGCAAGCAAAATGAAGTGCTATTCTAGTCACGCAAATATCAAACAATAATTATAACCGAGTGACCTCGGGTCGAACCCAAGAGAAAAGCTTAGACTAATTTACAACTAATTAATGCTATTATTGAAAGTCTACGGATTTGGGGGGGATTTGTCCTCCTTTAGAGGTACCTCTAGTAAGTACTAAAGATAAATGATATTTTTGGTTTTTGGTTGATGAAACAAAAGAGTGACTAGGGATTCAACTTCTCTCCTAAGATATGAGGAAAATGAAATAACTCACTAACACATGCATGAACTACATTTGGTTGATAAAAGCAAGGCTAATGCATCGTCCACTCTAGGTTCAATTCTCGCTCCTTCCCTAGAGTGGAGAGGATACACAAAGGACATGGTTCTCAAACTCTCGCTCTATTGAACCGTGTAGAACTTGAGTCCCATAACCGCACCCTCTCGGTCTACTGGCCGGTTACTCAAATCCGCTTAAAACTTAGCCTAATGTCAAGAATGCATGTCGCTCTCACGCACAAACACTCCATCTATGATCATACAATAGCTATGAAACATCCTAAGTTCAACTCTCGCTCCTTCCTTAGGGGTTCTAACCAAGCATACTCACTTAAGCATTTCGTCAAACACTTGGTGTGCATACAATGAATACATAGCTAGGGCATAATATAATCAAACCAACCTTCATTCAATGCAATAACAATAGTGTTCTACATCATATCCAATCCTAGGGGATCCATTTAATCCCCAACCACAAGTACAACTACTCACTCATAATGAGTGTGCACAAATACATGAAAACTAAATGAGACATGAATGTAAATACAAAGGGTAAAGGGTTTAAGAGAAGTTGATGTAGAATCTTCGACTCAAGCTTGGTTCTTCACCCAAGCTTGGTCTTCTCCGAGCTCCAGTCGCCTAGGGTTGAGAAAATGTGGAAGCTTGTCGTCTAGGGTTGAGAGAAAAAGCAAGCTCTCCTCTTTACTTCTAACTCCTTCTATTTATACTCTTAGAAGTTTTCCACAAAGTGACCGAAGTGACCGAATCACTTGATTCGGTCAATGTCCATGTGATTCGGTCGAAGCCTTTGTTCAGTGGTGTCTTGAGTTTTGGGCGAATCAATTATCCTGGCCGAATCACTTTTGATTCGGTCAAACGTCTTTGTTTTGATACGGTCAAACGTCTTGTGGAGCTAAACTGATTCGGGCACCTCTCGGCGAATCACTTCTCTTGGCCGAATCACCTTTGATTCGGTCACACCTTTTATGTGATTCGGCCGGTTGACCGAGTTGACCAGCGTTGACCGAGTCAAATAGTTGACTCGGGCGAGTCAACTTTCCAGAGGGTTCGAATTTGGCCGAGTCACTTCTTGACTCGGTCTTGCGCTTCGTGACTCGGGCAGAACTGACTCGGGCGAGTCAAATAGTTGACTCGGGCGAGTCAACTTTCCAGAGAGTTCCAATTTGCCCGAGTGCTTTGATCCGGGCGAGTCAACTAGTACAGGCCGAGTCACATGGACTCGGGCGAGTCACATGGACTCGGGCGAGTCACAATGTGACTCGGGCGAATCTTCATTATCATGATTCTTTTGCGCTTTCGCCCGCAATCGACTGGATTTTGTCCGAAACTCTTCTAAGCTGCTGCATGACTCCAACTACTCGATATAAACCTGAAACGCACGCGAAAATCATCAAAAGACTTATATAACATCACGGAATGAACAAGAACTAAAAGGGGAATGCACATAAATACTATGCACTTTGCGCGCACATCAAAGTTTCATTGGATTTGGAGGAGTTTGGATTTTTGCAGTTTTTGAGAAGTGTTGACCGGCGTTGACCAGAGCACCAAGCACAGAATGAGGCCCGCCGAGGACCAAGAGACCCCTACCGACTTCGCCTACAAATATGCGCGTTTATGATCCTGGAAATGTACGGGACTCCGTACATTAGCCGAGAATTCCTGCGCGAGGTCGGACTGGAGAACCTCGTTGTAGAGCGCCTGGCGCTAGCAGTCTGGGAGGCGCTGTTGGACCTCAACAGCGCATCAGACCAAGAGGACACATGCGAGTTCCTGGCGTCGCTGGAGACGGGCGACCAGGAGATCAGATATAGGCATCGGGGCGTATGGTTCATCGCCTCAGCTGGGAGGATGAAGCGCGCACTCGGATGCGGTAAGGTGCGCGAGGGAGACACAGACACGCACTCCAACCAGGAGGCCTGGCGCGAGATGGCGACCGGGTCAGCTTTTGCCGCGGGGCGCAGCAGAGGACGCGAGCTGCGTGACCCGTGGATGTTCTACTTGTGGCGCTTGGTCGCTTATGCAGTCATTGGCCGATTTAATGGCGCGCCGAAGATCAACCTCCTGGACTTGGACATTTTGAAGGGGCTGTACTATGGAAGGAGGGTGCTATTTGTTTCAACCATGGTAGTCCATTGGGGACGGGTTAGCGCCAGGGGACCACTGACGTGCGGTGGAATTATTACGCACCTACTGCGGGCGCTACATGGAGAGCCCGAGGTGCCTGAGCACACTATGGTGCCGGCTGCCCCGCTGGACCGCGCCCACATGCTGCAGATCAGGCCGGTAGCTGTGAAGGAAGATGGCACATTGGAATGGTGCTACCACCTGCAGCCAGCCAGAGTTCCGCGACCGAGGGCAGAAAGCAGTGCGCAGGGCGCAGCGGCCGCGCAGGACATGGAGGAGGATGAGGCCCCAGAACCAGTTGTGCCTCTGGTCAGGCGCCCAAGGACCCGTGCACAGACTGGAGCGCAACAGAGGGCCCGTGCACCACAAGGGGAGCCAGTAACCATTTCCATCGAGGATTCTCCCCCTCGTGCACGCGGAAAGCGCCCCAGGACTGAGGCTGAGGAGGCGCCCGAGGAAGCATCAGCCGAGCAGCGCATGATGTTCAACGTCATGCGTGTGCTCGAATACTTAGCGCCAGAGGGGGCGGATTTGAGGATGAGTCCACCATCCGGGTGGAGATTTGGAGACGCGATTCCCCCTCCCCTCAGCCTGCACCGACCACCTCCAGGTTCCCCCAGTGAGCCACATCAGCTAGCCAGCCCTCCTACTCATCCCCCAGCAGCACCCTCCCCAGTACCAGTACCAGCACCAGCCCCCGCGCCCACAACAGAATCAGCCCATGCACCGGCACCAGTACCAGTACCCGCATCTTCCCCTGCCCAGCCGCCCATTCCAAGGTCCCCGATAGCTGAACCCATCATTAGCACCAGCTCAGAATCGCTATGGGACCGTGTTTCAGAGGATGACGGCGAGGCGCAGCCTGTCGCCCTATCAGTTGTACCGCCTCCCTCCAGCTCCGAATATGTGACGGATTCTTCAGAGGAGGAGGCGCATAGTTCATCGGCTGCGTCCAGCTCAGAGGACATCTAGAGCTGCGGAGGGGGGAGCGCACATTATTCCTTTCGGGTGGTGTCTATTTTCTTTTCTATGTTGAACTTTATTTTATATTCTGTTGCTCTATTTGTGTGCTGAACTTGTGTGCTACATATTTTTGTGCCCCTATGCTATATTTGCGCTGCTTTGACCATTCTGTTTAAGTGTGGGGGGGGGGGGGGAGCGTTACACTTACATTTCAAGTTTTTTTTGAGCATATTTAGTGTAGCTTAGTTTAATTGAAGGAAACAGTAGCAGTAGTGCGCTGTGTGCGGGTTGCGCGCACTGATCAGCTTGTTTGCGCTATCCATATTGCGCCGTGCGCTATCAACTGTTTTTAGTATATTTTTTCGTTTTTTCTGCTCCTGTTAGTTGGGATATACAGGGGATGTGGAGTTGACAGAAACGCTCCAGAGAGGCGGTTAGTCGTTCGCGCTTCAGAGGAAAGGTATATGGTCGAGAGCGCGAGTGGAGGCCAATGCTTCGCGACCTTCGGAGCAAGAGAGTGCGCTCGGTCACGCAGATGCCAAAGGCGAAATACCCAAAGCGTGGCGAGGTGGGAAAACAGACCACCTTCCCTCTGGAAGTCGAGCTAAGGAAGGCAGGCGCGGGTGTAAACGCGTGCGCCGACCTGCGCAGATAGACCAAGGAGGGAGAGCGGGGCGGTGTTCCATAGCTGTTATCCGTAGGCCGAGACTGGAACCGTTCTGGGAAGATAGGAACTGATGATGCAAGTATGGCAGGTTTGACAAAACCAACATATGTGAACAAGGAGCTGCTGCAGCTCAAACAAACAAGCAGTAGCAGATACAGCAGGGGATGCTGCAGCAGGTGCTGGTTCAAGTGCTGTATCAACTGTCCGAGTAGCAGTTATGTACTTGGTGAGCTTTGAAGGTATGGCAGTTGTGTTCTTGCTCTTAGAAGAATTTCTAAAATGCGGTTGAGCATATTCCAGCAAGGTTTACTGGTCAGAGGAAGGAGATTTGCATTGAAGATATTAATCAAATCTAATCTCCTAGATTTTAGGAGATAATTGATCTTGAGGATCAATGGCCTAAACCTGGAAACTGCTTAAAGTGGTGTGGGTATTTAAGCAGAAGGTGTTAGGGCTGAAGGGGGTGATCGAAGCTGAGTGATACACGAGAGTAGACACAGATTTCAGAGAAGGAACTTTCTGGGTGCTACGGACGTTGTTCTTCGATCAAACACACACGGGCAGAGCGTTGAGCGCAGAGCTGTGGTGAGCATTGCAGAAGAGAATCAGGTCTTGCAGAGACTGATTTGTGCATTGATCTGGAAGCCAATTCAGAGCTTTGGAGCTTGTTGGTTGATCAAAGGCAGCCGCGGAAGAACTGACGGGTGAAAGACTCATTCGAGGTTCGTGCGGAAGAACTCACTAGTGGCAGGTGGTCACTGAGTGAGGGGGAGTTACTCAGAGTGTGCAGCGCTCTTGGAGAGGTTCGATCGGCTCGGCAGAAGGCCTTGGAGCGACGCGGACATTGTGCTTCAGCTGTGTGTTACAGCTATTGCTGCAGCAACTCTGCTGAGTAGTGTAGTATAGAATAGGCTAAGTTCTTTGAGAGGATTGTAGCTATTCTAGACTGACATACTGTAGAGGGTGTGCTGACACAAATCAGAGCTTGTTCTGATTGTGTTGTGTGATCCACACGGGGTTAAAGTAGCATAGGTTGCGTGCGTTGTAACCGAGTGTGCTTGGGACCTTTGATTGAGTGGATTGAGGACTGGAGAATAGTCCTCCCCAGACGTAGGCAGTTTTGCCGAACTGGGTGAACAAACCTGTGCCTTTGTTCATTGCTTGCTGAGATTATTTCTTGTGAACAAGAGTGTGCTGCAGCAACTGCTAGTTCACAAATCTGTCTAAGTGAGACGCTGTGAAATTTCAGGAACCATAGACAAAGCTGTACGAAAGAAAAATACCAGCAGATGATACGCGCCACAAAAGAATCAGCATGCGCACTGATGAGCACCAGCGTGCGCAAAGACCACAAAGAAAGAAATCATCAAAAAGGCTTGAGTTCCCAGGAAGTGCGCGGAAGAATCACGCATCGGAAGAAGCTTGCGCTGTTAACCATATACCCATCCTCGGAGCAAGAGCTGACAACCTGGAGCCTATGAAGAGCTATCTGCCAGCCATCCAAAATGATTTTTTCCATCCCAGCTGAGAGGTAATGAATTTCGAATTTATTATACTTGAAACTGTTGAGAGCAGATGTGCGCAGGTGGCAGAGCAGCGCAAGGTGATCAGTAGTGCAGACCGCGCCAGAGTGCAAGACTGTGCGCTAGACTCCAGAGAGGTAATGGTATCCGTGCTTGAGTGCTTGTTCGAGGACGAACAAGGGGCAAGTGTGGGGGGTTTGATAGAGCCTATTTATACGCATTATTTAGATCATAACCCTATGCTTGTTCGCATTATTTTATGTACAAGATTACTGGTTTCCAGTGTTTTTGTATTTCAGGGCAAAACAAGGGCCTAAGCCGGATACGCGCTAACAGGCAGCGTTTAGGACGCGCAGCACACAGCCTGCGGAGCTAGCGGCACAAACAGAAGAAATGGCGAGACACAGTAGAGTTGCGCCGACCAATGCACTAAGCAGTACGCCATGCGCCAGGCGCAGAGTCCAGTATTTCCTAATCCCGACATGACCAGATTTGAAAGTTGCCAATGATGGACCTCTCGAGCAGTATATAAAGGGGAGGAGGTCTAGGGTTTCAAAACAACAATAATAGGAAGAGACGATCATCATCAGAGACACACAGAGCGGCAAACTGGAAAACACACGGACTTGTTGAGAGGACTTGCGCCAGCCGACTGCGCCAGCCGAGAAACATTCTGCACGCACTGTTTGCTACTTGTTTCTCAGATACATTAGTTATTATTTACTATTCTATGATGTTTATCACTAGCATGTCTAGCTAAACGCTTAGTGTTGGTTGGGCATGAATCTATGATGTATTTCCTTTGAGACTTGAGCATAATGCATAGTTTGCTTACTTGTATTAAACTCTGTGCATACGGAGACAGCTAGTTGCATGAGTAGGGGAAGCCTTGAACCGCAATCTTACTCTTGTTGCTTGTTCGTCATATGTTAAACTAGTTGATAGCTTGACGGTGACAACTAGGAGTAACGAGCTAGGGTGATCAGTTGCTACCTTGAACGGATTCGTAGCTGTTTTAGTCTAGTTCTAGAGATTAATAGCACATGAACTTTGAACGGAATATACGCACATGTTAGGAAGCCTTGACCGGACACTAATCCAAGTGAAATCAAGCTATAGACATATTAGAGTCAGTGATAAGGAATGCACTCATAGAGGAATGTCTGCCCAATACTTCTCATAGTCATAGTACTTAATCTCTACTGCCTGCGCACGTCTAGTGCAAATTCCTGCGTTTTACAACTGTTCACTTGCGCTCTGCGCAAACCAATCACTCACCCCCCAATCTTCGTAAGTGTAGGTCACTGGCTAGAACCGAACTACTTGCTCCCTGTGGAGATCGACCCTTACTTAACCGCTGTACTAGTGGAAGAGGAAGGATTATATTTGACGCGCACGACGACGCGCGATCAGCGCTGCTTTGTCTCGAGGGGGCTATCTTCGATTAGTTTCCCTGATTCTTATTTTGTCACCTTGCCAGAGAGGTGCTGCTTCAGTGGTTTAAGGTGCCACTTTTTTATCTCGGGTTCCGCTTCATCTAAAGGGCCGTCTCATGATGGTTTAGTTTTGGTCACCTTGATAATTTGACCCATTAGAACTTAGAATTTGGTCTTGATGTTAATCAAAAAGTTGTAGGCCTTTAAATTAGTTTTCTAACAAGATATTGCTTATCTCAATCAAACAATCCTTGTGCGCTCGATAAGCTTCCGAAGAGGAATAGGTCATTCTACCTTGATTTTGGCGTAATTTAGCCCAAATCTTCGCAAATTGCCTTGTTTTTGTTCCAAACGAACTCCAAATATTCTCTTTAATAGAATTTCACCTAAAACTAAAGCTACAAGTAAGAATTACAATGAAAGTTCTGGAAAACAAACGAAATTCTATTGTGATTGAGCGTATAATTAGTCAATAAATCGACCAGTCAAAGAGTAAGATGCGCAAAATCAATGTATAAAAGATATTAAGTGTTGTTCGTAAGATGATGGCAGATATTAAGTTTTGTTCGTAAAATGATGGCAAATATTAAGGAAAAATAATGAGAGCTCAAGTAAGGTAACAACTAATCCTGTCACGAGGACTTCCGTGTGACCTCAAGGACAGAGAGAGAATCCGACCACCTGAGATTGCAAAGTGAAGATCAGAGGAGTTGTGCGGAGGATCGGATCACCACCGTGAGTAGAGCTGAGTGGTTAAGTGCAGAGGCTGATCGAAGACTTGTAGAGTCTGATCAGAGCTTGATCGGAGAAGGCCAATTCAGAGCAGGACTTTCTTGTTGGCTGATCAAGGAAGGCGGCAAGAGAGTTGTCGAGTGGAGGAACTCGAACAATCTGCAGAAGGCCTATTATTGCTAGTGACAGGCGGTCACTGAGTGAGGGGGAGTATCACAGTGTGAGGAGCACTCACGACAGAGTTCAAGCGGCTCAGTAGAAGGCTTTGGAGCGAAGCGGACAGAACCTGTACAAGCTAGTTGCACAAGGGTGTGCTATAGCAAACCTACTGAGACATTATGTTAATTAAAATAGGCTTCTGTGTGATCAGAGGAGTAGCTATTCTGAATTAACTCAAGTGTGTAGGTGAGTGAGACACAAATCAGAGGGTGTTCTGATTGTGTGCAAAGTGCTAGTTGAGGTCGGGTAGCATAGATTGTCGAGGAGTCGAATCTGTGTGTACGGAGTACCTTGGAGACTAGTGGATTGAGGACTGGAGTATAGTCCTCCCCAGACGTAGGTAGATTGGTCGAACTGAGTGAACAAATCTCTGTTCACTGTTTTTTTCTTGTTGCACCAGATCCTGCTGAACAAGGAGTTGCTATAGCAACTGCTTGTACACTATCAGTAACTCAGGGGCGCTGCAAATTTCACCTTCCATACTTGCTAGGCGCCGCTTGTCTTCTTTGGGTGTTGCCTGACGGTTTTGCTGTAGGGTTCGGTCGTTGCATGTCTTTGTCGGGCGTTGCCTGGAGATTTTCTATAAGGTTGGGCGTCGCCTGTCTTTGCATTGTCTAAAGCTTTCCATAAAAGGTCGGGCATCTCCTGAATGTAGAGAGTGACACCTGAAACCTTTCCTTATTCTCACAGAGCATCACTTAGAATCTTGGGCGATGCATAAATATTTAGAGTAGGCATCGCCTCAGATGCTAGACAACGCCTGAACTTTGGCAGCTGCGGCATTTCGGGCTCGTTTTGCTACATTTGTTTTGGTCCTAAAATCCTCCATTGAGCACAAATGTCGTGAAAACAAGAAAAGAGGGGATCAAAGCAACATACGTCGCTCGCAAACGAGTTGAAATCTGAAAGAAATGAAATTTGGAAAGTGTGAATAAATCCATCGAATAGAGAGATCGATCAGAAGGTGGTGTTAGCAAAGATGAAGACGAAGCGCAAGAGGAAGTCAAGTGACGAAGGAGGACATGCCCACAAAGATTCAGAGGTCCAATATACTAAAAGTACAGCCACTAAGAGTGCCTCAAGGTTAAGCGCAGCTAGAAAAAACTTCTTACTCTAATTTGCAACGTAAGCACAAACCGAACTCCCATTTTGCAAGAAGTGCTATTAAAAACTTCGCTTTTATTATTTTGCTGGTTTTGAGAGACTCTTCTTTTACAGTTTCTTTCATTCTTCAAAATTTTGGTTTGTAACGTCCATGGTTTCTTTGAAACCTAAAGGGTGTCTTTTCCTTAAGACTCTAAATATTCTTAACTTGTTATATCAACTTCTACTCACACCTTACGGATTCTTAGGGTCTGTTCGTTTGATCTTAAATTATTTACTTAATTTAACTTTACTTAATTTAACTTAAGTACTTAAATTACTATTTATCACAATAACAACACCATCACCTCACCACCACCTCCACAACACATTCACACCACCACCAACAACCCCATCACTCCACTACCACCACCATCCCACTACCTTAACATCACAACCACAATATCACCACCACCACCATTACCGCAACACTTCCAAAACCACAACAACCCACCACCGCAAAAACAACACACCCAAAAATAATAATAATTATTGTACTTAACTTATCTTAAGTACTTAAAATTTAAGTGCAAAAGATTAGGGCCTTAGATATATTTCTTATGTTTATTTAATTGCACATTTTAGTGAATACAAATCTTATTAAAATGGGTCCAGTCTACGACCCTCGAGTTAGGAGAAATGTTTGGAATGAACGAGTTGAAGATCTAGTGCGCATCAATTTAAGAAATAAGAATGAAAGAGATCAAGATCCATCGAGCTACAAATTAGGAAACAAGATACAAGAAATATCACGATCCATCGAGCTACAAATTAGGAAACAAGATATTCAAGATATCAAGATCCGGTCAACAAAGATTAGTATGGCATAATCTTTGTTGAGTAGTCTATAAGATTAGTATGGAATGATCTTTATCAACTAGAAATTTTTTTTGTTCCAATTAGGAATGAAAATCTAGGATTTGCGGTTTAGAAAATCTAGGTTTTCTTGAACAAGATATAAATAGCAGGCGTGCCAATCATTACTTCTCGATTCTCCCTAGTGTTAAGGTAATGACATCATCGACAAAATAATCAAGCAAGAAGATGATACAACATCCTATACAGTTAGAAGCTAGAGCAGGGCACTGTAATTGACAAAACAAAACCACAACATGAAGATACTATAGCAACCCACTACAACAGAAGCTGGAGCAAGTTTTGAAAGCAGATAGTATACATCTACTAGAAGATGCTATAGCATACCGTAAAGACACCAAGCTGAAGCAAAATTAGCCGTTCAACATGGAGCAGCACGGAGAGCTTTTGGAGGGATGTTAGCGGCGTCACAACTTGGCAGGGAGTCACCCGGACAGACGCAATTGATCAGAAGCCTTCATCAAGTGTTCGGAAGAAGATAAGCTTCCAAACTGATTTTAGGAAATCAATTCTCAACTAACTTGCAAGAATCTAGGAGAAGATCCTATGTTCTAAAGTTGGTGGAAAGATCTGCGAATCCTAAAGGGATTAAGATTCCTTTGCTTGTTAGATTGCTGCATATATATATGTGAAGGCAGCACATCAACGGAGACATACACCGAGAGAAAGAGAGACGCAAAAGCTGAGAGCAGAAGGCTAGAGCGCTGATTAGTGAGCGTGTGGGATAAGAGGAGATCAGGACTAGAGAAGTCTGATCTACGCTTGATCGAGGAACTTTAATTAGAGTGTTGTCTCGTTGAAAGATCAAGTACTAGCTTTGGAGCACAGTCGCGGAGAGGAGCTGTCACGGATTATTGAAGATCAAAGCTGAGTTTCCTGATAATGACTGGAGGTCACTGATCGAGGGGGAGCGCTGCCAGAGTCTGGAGACTCGTGGAAGTCCGACACAACAACAGAGAGTGCGTGGTGTGTCGTGGACAAAATCTACAACAACTTGACTGTGTAAGTTGCTATAACATCTTCCTGTTACATATAGTATCAGTATAGGATGAGTCTGTGTGATCAGATCTGTAGCTATCTAGTACTGGAGTGTATAGACATTGTAAGCTAGTCTGTGTGTTCAGACTGAGCGTAGATTCGAGCTAGGTTAGAAGTAAAGGTTGAACTAGCATAGGCTGAATTCTGGAGTCCTTGTACTAGAAACCATGCTTAGTTGAACCATGAGGACTCAGGAGAAGTCCTCCCTAGACGTAGGCAATTACCGAACTGAGTGAACAAAGTGCTCGTGTCCTTCAGGTTTGGCCATAGGTAGATAACTCCGCAGAGTGACCCAGAGGTTACTATAGCAATATGCTAATACAAGTCACAAGCAGCGCTGGTAATTTTAATTGATATCTGAGCCTATCACTCGATGCATAAAAGTGTGATCCGGGCAAGCACTGATGACCTCTACAGCAAACATGAAGGAAGGACAAAGCACAAGCAGACCAACGCTGCTCGAAGAAGGAAACTACAAATATTGGAAAGCCCGCATGAAGGCCTATCTAAAAGTTGGATGAAAAAGTTTAGAGAGCAATGATTTAAGAATGGTCGCATCCACTGGTCATCGATAGCAAGGGAGTTGCCTAGAAAAAGTCCAAAGACAGATTGATAGCAGAAGAGGAAACTATAACATTTGGCAACTCCAAGGTCCTCAATGCTATTTTTGCTACTGTTGATGCCAATAATTTCAAACTTATCTCAAACTGCGACGTCGCAAAACAAGCATGGGATAGTCTGGAGATATCACATGAAGGAACGGACATGGCGAAGACTTTAAGAATTCAGATGATCACCTAAAGGTTTGAAAACCTGAAGATGCTGGAAGGAGAAACTATCACTGAGTTCAACGCAAAGTTGTGTGACTTATCGTGAAGCCCATGCTCTCGGAGAACCGATTCTAGAAGAGAAGCTGGTGAAAAAAGTTCTAAGAACCTTGACTTCAAAGTTTGACATGAAGTTCACTGCTATAGAAGAAGCACTCTGCTGGGATACAAGGATACTGATCAATCCAGGAGAGGAGAAAATCCTTAAAGAAGATACAAGGATACATATCAAAATAGAGAAGATAAGAGGGACAAGCAGAAAGGTGTATAATACTGGGAGTGCAAAGGTTTTGGCCATAGGCAGTCTCAATGCTCCAATAAACAGAAGAAGAACAGCAAGTCCCTGTTGCAAACTGAAGCGACGAGGATAGTGAAGATTGTTACTGATATGGCATCTGTGACAAAGCGGGAAAAACCGAGCGGAAAAAGAGGCTACAGCAACCTGTGGTACTTGGAGCTGGTACTTGCAAATGCAGACTGACAAAATAAAAGAGCCAGAAGAAGCTATAGCATTCAATGACGATTGGAGTTGGTACAGATGATCAGAAGGGATCAAGATAAGAACTAGAAGAGGCTAACGCATGAAGAAAGTTTCTTTACAGCCGATCAATTTGGAGGAGCACGGAGGAGGTCCGAATGATTGCTGCCTGCATAGTAATGGTCAGAGAGGAGCCCAAGTTGATTAGAGTCCTTCGGCCAGAGGCTTGGATAAAGGCACGTAAGATTTGTTTCTAAATTCTATTTTAGGAAACAAGATCGCAGCACCTTCTAGGAATCCAGGGGTGGATTTGAATCTCAGCAACCTTCAAGGAATCCAGGGGAGAATTCGTAAGGTAGCATTATCTGTTGGAAGAAGTTGCTGAGGTGCAAAAACTATATGAGCAGGCAGAGACCGCAGCAATGAGGACTCGACAAATTTGAAGAATCAAACACACACACTGAGCAGAGATCAGAGTTCGTAGAAGCAAAGAAGTGCTGGAGCGATAGTTGTGTTTTGAGCTGAGGTTTGATCAGGACTGGTGTAGTCTGATCCTATATTGATTTGAGAGAGTCAGCTGAAGAGAAGCCTCGTTGACAGGCTGAACGGTTGATAGTGGCGGAATGCAGCTTGCGCGAACTGTCCCAGCTTGCTCCTTGATAGTGGCTGGAGCTTATTAATCGAGCGGGAGCAGCAGAGTGTCCGACTACTCAGCAGGGAGAGCTTGGAGAAGTCATCGACAGAAGCATCAGCAACTTGGCAAAAGAAGTTGCTGCAGCATCCGCTATAACACATTGTAATAGGATAGGATGAGTCTGTGTGATCAGGTCGTTAGCTATCTATTACTGAGTGTGTTGATAGTGTAGGCTAGTTTTGGTTGACAGATTGAGCAGATATTTCAACTAGGTTAGTAGTGGTTGTGTAACTAGCGGTGGCTGGGTTTGGAGACCATTATAATCTAACTGAGATAGTGAAATCTTGAGGATCGAGAGCCGTCCTCCTCAGACGTAGGCTGTTTCCGAACTGGGTGAATAAACCTTTATGTGCTTTTCAAGTTTGGCAGAAGAAAAGCATCAGCAATTTAGCGGAAGAAGTTGCTGAAGCAAACTGTGGTATCTCGTCTACAATAATGCAGTGCCAATTTCAATTGGTATCAGAGCCAGTCACTCGACACACTGAGTGAGGTCCGTGAAGGCACTACAGATCACCACAGCTAAGCTGAAAGAGGGGCAGAGCACCAGTAGACCACGACTGCTCGAGGGAGGCAACTATGTCTATTGGAAAGCACGGATGAAAGCTTTTCTGAAGGTAATATATGAAAAAGCATGGAGAGCAGTGATTGCAGAATGGTCGCCTCTATTAGCCATTGACACCCAGGGAGTTACTCACAAGAAATCAGAGGACAAGTGGACAGCAGAAGAGGGAGCTACAACATCTGGTAACTCCAAAGCCTTGAATGCTATATTTGATGTTGTTAATGCAAACAATTTAAGGTTAGTCTTCAACTACGACAGAGCAAAGTAGGCATGGGATATCCTCGAGAAAGCTCACGAGGGAACTGACAAAGTAAAAAGTTTAAGAATTCGGATGAGCACCTTAAGGTTTGAGAACCTACAAATGCTGGAGGAAGAGACCGTCATAGAATTCAATGCTCGTCTATGTGACCTATCCAATGAAGCCTATGCCCTTGGAGAACCAATACCAGAAGAGAAGCTGGTCAGAAAAGTTCTCAGATCATTGACGTCAAATTTGATATGAAGGTCACAGCCATAGAGGAAGCTCAGGACATCAAAAATATGAGGCTGGAGGCTCTGATAGGGTCATTGAGACAATTTGAGATGAAGATGGTAAAAGATGCTTGATAGAGGCTATTTGTACGCATTATTTAGATCATAACCCTATGCTTGTTTGCAATATTTTATGAGCAAGATTACTCGTTTCTAGTGTTTTTGTATTACAAGGCAAAACGAGTCCTTGAGTGGGATACGCGCTAACAGGCAGCGTTCTAGGAGTGAAAGATCCGCCTGCGGAGCTAGCAGCACAAGCAGGAGAGAAGTTGGTGAGAGTAAGCAAAGGTGCGCTAGCCCATGCGCTAGCCGATGCCATGCGCCAGGCGCAGAGTCCAGTACTGCCTAAACTTGACATGACCAGATTTGGAAGTTGCCAAGTGTGGACCTCTCGAGCAGTATATAAAGGGGAGAAGGTCTAGGGCTTGAAGCATCATATCATCATCAGAGCCTCACGAGAGAGCGAGTGAGCGGCAAAACGGGAAAACACACGGACTTATTGAGACGATTTGCGCCAGCCGACTGCGCTAGCCGAGAAGACAAGCTGCACGCACTGTTTGCTACTGTTTTCTCAGACACATTAGTCATTATTTACTATTCTATGATGTTTATCACTAGCATGTCTAGCTAAACTCTTAGTGTTGGTTGGGCATGAATCTATGATGTACTTTCTTTGAGACTTGAGCTTAATGCATAGTTTACTTACTTGTATTAATCCTGTGCATACGGAGACAGCCAGTTGCATGAGTAGGGGAAGCCTTGAACCGCAATCTTACATATGTTGCTTGCTTGTCATATGTTAAACTAGTTGATAGCTTTACGGTGACAACTAGGAGTAACGAGCTAGGGTAAGCAGTTGCTACTGTGACAGGATTCGCAGCTGTTTTAGTCTATGTTCTAAGGATTAATAGCACATGAACTTTGAACGGAACATGCGCGCGTGTTAGGAAGCCTTGACCGGACACTAACCCAAGTGAAATTAAGCTATAGACATATTAGAGTCAGTGATAAGGAATGCACTCATAGAGGATTGTCTGCCCAATACTTCTCATAGTCATAGTATTTAATCTCTACTGCTTGCGCACGTCTAGTGCGAATTTCCTGCGTTACACTAGTTACTGTTCATTTGCGCATCGCGCATTTCAATCATTCACACACGCCCCCTTTTCGTAAGTGTAGGTTGCTGGCTAGAACTGAACTATTTGCTCCCTGTGGAGATCGACCCTTACTTAACCGCTGTACTGAGTGGAAGAGGAAGGATTATATTTGACGCGCACAACGACGCGCGATCAATGCTACACCATCCTCTGGGAAGAATATTGGGCTGAAACCTAAGACCAAAAAGAAGGCAGAATCTACAATAGAATTGGGACAACAACTGGGCCTTCCGGCAAAGAACTTCGGCAAGCTCTTCAAGAGGATAGAACAAAACTCCTCGTCTTGCGGGATAAAGATCTGGTGGTTGAAATCAGTCTAGGAGAGGAGGAAATTCCAAGAGAAGAAATTGAAATGTAGATCAAAATGAAGAAGACAAGAAAGACATGTCTAAGGGAATCTAGCACTGGGAATGTATCGGATATGGTCACTGGCAGTCATAATGCTCCAACTATCAAAAGAAGAACAACAAATCTCTAACTGTCAACTGGAGTGATGAGGACAGTGGAGAAGAAATTGTGAAGAAAAGCAATGTTGCCTTTACTACTGTATCTGCTATTGAATATTCCGATAAGAATTCTGAGATTGTCTATGGTATTGTTGAGTCAGATGGCAGTGATGATGAAGAGTTCATAGAGAATTCACTGGAAAGAAACTTTGTCTTGCTGCACGAAGAATGGCTAAAAGTTGTTGAGATCAACAAGGAGCTACAGGCCAAGCTAGTCTCTACTGAGAAAGAGAGAGATGAACTCCAGAAGACCATTACCACCTTTTCTGATCAAACCAAGGAGCTGGAGACAAAAGATTAGAAAATTGAAAAGGTCAGTCTGCACAGTGATACAGAGAAGAGAGAGACAAATGCAGATCAATAACCTGGATGAAATCTTATCCTACCAGATGTAGGGGTGGAACAGCCAGACTTGGATACACAGGAGAAGGTGGTTCGGGAGTAAAAATCTTTGTGAAAGCTATGGATACGGAAGGGGTTAATCCAGAATTAAAGAGGAAGGAGGTTCCCACCAAGCAAGAAAAACAGGTTCAGAAGAAAATGTCCAGATGAAAGAATCAAAGGTTGCTACAGCAACCCCTTCCGCTCCCAGGTAGAAAATCTCTGAACAAACGCAGGTGTTACTTCTTCGATCTATAGGGGCATATTCAACGGGATTGCTCTGTTCTAGAAAAGTTGTAGAAGCCACACAGACAATCTCACCGGAGGCACAGATGAGGTATCAGAACTTATCAAATTAACAATGTTCCCTGCAGAGAAGTGAACGTGACCTTCGAAAATGGACAAAGAGGAAGAGTGCTCGGCAAGGGAACTGATGATATTCACAGATTACCCTTGATAAAGACTGTTATGCTCGTGGACGAGCTGTAGAAAAGACTCTGGAAGCTCAGAGCACGAAGCGAGAGTGACCAAGGTTGTTGGAGAAAGAAAGAAAGGAAGACAAATGTCACAAGCGGCAAAGAATTCCGTCACAAAACTCATGCTGTTACACAAACCCAATGGAGATAGAATATTGGGGTGTTGGATCATGACCATACTGAGGTGCCACTACCAGAAGAGGGTGCATCAGAATTCGAGGAAAGTCAATTGATGCAATAAAACTCAGAAGAGATGGTCCTAGTGAAAACAGACTGAAGTTGATGCATCAACTTCTATCGCTCAGACTGAAGCGCTCGACGAATAAATGGCTGGCACGTGTTCAGAGAAATTCAAAAAGAAAAAGGGGAATAACGGATTTTCTAGGGCTTGTTTCTCCGTCTTCAACAAACTTCAGACCTCCGACGACAACCCTCCTCCATGAAACTAGGTCAAAGAAGGCCGCTAACAAGCAACTCACCAAGCTACCCAGTTCTTCCACAGAGGAGTATGAGTCCGAGGTGGAAAGAAGTGATGAAGATGAAGAAGGTGCAGAAGGTGAAGAAGGTGAAGGTGCCTCAGAAGAAGCTGAAATTCTGATGCGTTGCTGATGCGAAGGTATAGCCTCTAGAGTTTTAGCTTCTCCTTAAGCACTCTCTGTGTCTTTCTGTGGAATTATTCTACTGTCAAAATAAGAAAGACACAATGATTTGTTCACCAGTTCTGCAACTTGCCTACGTCTGGGAAAGATACACCGATCCTCAAGATTCCACTATCTCAGTTCGAAGTACAAAGGACTCACGCCTCTACTCCTCACCTAGCCGAAATCTTATGCTCAGTCTAACCACCTAGACTAGCTAGCAGTCTGATCACACAGACTCTCTTCGTGCTACCTACGCACTTCCAGTAACAAATAGCTACGGACCAGACTCACAGACCTAGCCTATTTTATTACAATGTGTGGTACACAGAATGCTTAAGCACGCTCCTCACCAGAGTTGCTATATCTCTAGTCTCCAACTATTCTAGCTCTCCCGCCAAACTTTCGGACACTCTGAGTTCTTCAAACTCAGTCTCTACTCCCCCTTAATCAATGATTCACTTTGTTACTCTTGGGTAGCCTTGATCAATGCTCCGTAGCCCGTTGATCAAGCTCTAGTTGATCCTTCAACGAGCAACCCTCTAGTTGAACTCCGGATCAATCCTGAATCAAACTCCACGAATTCTGATTCCTTTTGCACACAACACCAGGCTTTAACTCAATGTATAAGCCCTGCTATAGAGGTTGATCTCTATGTGTTCGCTCTATGCTCTTGTTTCTCACTCAGCCTCATGTCTCTGCCTTTCTCTTGTATATATTCTCAGGTTGCCAGGCACATAAACCTTGTTTCCATCATTATTAGAATCTCCTCTTGAATTTTTGAAAGGTTGTGGGAGATTCCGTTGCCTAATTTGGAATTTTGGAACCCAATCTTTTTCGGCCATGTGCTGGCGTTTGCTGGGATCAATATGATGTCTACAGATCTTCTTGGCCTTCTGTGATGCCAGCCGCACCATGCCGAAACCTCACCGAGAGTCTCTTGATTGATTAGGCATTCTACTCTAGCTCTGGGCCATCAGAGAGTGCTGAAGCAGACTCTGTATCTCCATAGATGTTTCTCGCTCATTCTTTAGATAGTGTCTCAGCTTCAAATCTTTATGGATTGCTAAAGCAGACTTTGGTTCTTTGTTGTTGTTATTTTGTCAGTCTTCAGATTGTGCTCCAGCCACCAATCTTTAAGGAGCGCTTCAGTAGTCTTTTGAGCAGTTTTGTCAAGGATGCAATATCCTCAACAATCTCCCCCTTGCCATTTTGACAAAACTGAACTACAACTACAGCAATACTGTTGATACAAATACTATGGTAAAAACTAGAGCTATGCTAGGTAATTACTCTAACTAATACACTTGACTTTAAAGTTCCTCAATGAATACTAAACATCAAAAGTGATCTAACAGTTCTAGGAGCAGTTCATAGTTCACAGATAATAATGTCACTGTATACATCCTTCTTCCACTTTTTGGCACAAACGCTGAGGGTTTCATTCATTCACTGTGCGGAGCAGGGGCAGTGCTGCTGGCTGCTGGGGTTCACTCACGGGAACATCACTGTTCTTTCCCTTGGCATACCCTCCCCTACGTTTTTATACCTTAGCTCCTCTCGTATTCATCAATGAGAACATCATTGATCGCTGAAGTCGCCGGATTTTCCCTGAGCCCTAGGTCTGAAACGGATAAACAGCCTTCAACTCTTTTTTGGCTTTTTTCTCCTTTTTCAAAAATACTGGACATCTTTCGCCTTCTCCTTGTTGGCCTATTTTTGAAGACAATGTTCATAAGTTACAGCTCTAAGATTCCAGGGAGTGCTTCAGCACTCTGTTCAGCTGTCTTATCTGGATCCAAAATAACTTTTGATGCAAACTTCCGTTCCTTAGTTCCTGCTGTAGTAGGGATATTTGCTGGCTGTTTCTCAACCCAACGCTTTTGACACTTGTTCCTTTTCACCTCCACCCAGTGCATTGTATACTTGTTCTTCTCAGATGTACTTCTAATTTTTGTAGTTGTTGAAGAGTGATATTTGTTTCGTTTCTTTATATGCCTCCTTCTATTAGTGTATGCCTCTTCACCACTCCTGCAAGTTTCCTACACAGTATCACGATAACCTCAGTTTACCTGCAACTGTGTACTGTAGTATTCATACGTGCTTGGAGGATTCCTTGTACTGACTCGTCGGTCATTTGATCTTCTTCGAGTCTCCCTGTATACGGTCAGTGTTGGATACTTTCTCTGAAGATGTTCAGTTTGATCACAAGCGTAGCATCTCTTCTGCTTTGATTTGTGTTTCTGAGCATGTGTTTGATCTAGAGAATGCTTTAACGCTTTTACTTCTTTTTTGGCATTCTCTCTGGATCAACTGTGACTGAACCCTTCTGAACACTTGCACTTTGATCAATCACTGAAGCTTTGACAAATTTAGTTTACCTGTTCCTTCATCACTAGACTATCTAAGACCTTCAGTCCCACCTCCATACCTTTGGTAAGCTAGAATCTCATCCAAAATGAATGACTCTCCTCTGTTTGCTTTTGGTGTGCTTCTCTGTTCCCATACCTCTCCAACTGTCTTAGCATCTTCTAATGGTTGTTTCTTGGTCAGAGAGGTGATGATGCTTTGAAGGTTATCTCGATCATCTTCATATCCCGAAACCTTTGATAATAATTATCTGTTGGCTTCAATAACTTCCTGACACTTCTCTTGTATCTGTCTGAACAGATCATCAATAGTCTCTTCTAAAATTCTTCATCATCACTGCTGTCTTATTCAACTATCCCATAAAAAAAGTCTGTCTTAATTTGATCTGAATCATCGTAATGAAATACAGTAGTTAGTGCTAGATTCCCTTTGTGACCAGTCTCCTCTTCACAGTCTTTATCACTCCAATTTGCCGTGAGAGACTTGTTGTTTTTCTTATGATATGTAGGGTATTCAGTTTGCCCGTGACCATATCCCTTGCACTCCCAACACTGGATTCCTTTTTGTTTGTCTTTTCCTTCATTATTGTATTTGTCAGCATCCTTGTTCCTTCTCTGAGAATTTTCTCCTCCTCCCCTGGATGACTGACCTGAGTATGAAGGTTTCTGGTTCATTCTCTTCATTCTCTTTGAAATTCACAGCGTCTCAGTTAGGCAGATTTGTGAACAAGCAGTTGCTGCAGCACACTCTTGTTCACTCGGAAATTGTCTCAGCAAACAATGAACAAGACAGAAATTTGTTCACCTAGTTCGGCCAACTGCCTACGTCTGGGGAGGACTATTCTCCAGTCCTCAATCCACTAAACACGAATGTCTCCAAGTACACTCGGTTACAACTCCACGCAACCTATGCTACTCAACCTTGTGTGGATCACTTGACACAATCAGAACAAGCTCTGACTTGTGTCTGCACACCCTCTACAAATGTCAATCTAGAATAGCTACAGTCTTCACAAAACTCAGCCTATTCTAAACTACACTCACTCAGCATGGTTGCTGCAGCAACTGCTGTAACACACAGCTGATGCACAATTGTCCGCGTCGCTCCAAAGCCTTCCGCTGAGCCGATCGAACGATTCCACGAGCGCTGCACACTCTGGAATACTCCCCCTCACTCACTGACCACCTGCCACTAGCGAGAACCACCGCTTAGAGACTCGACCGAGCCACACACCCGTCAGTTCTTCCGCGGCTGCCCTTGATCAACCAACAAGCACCACTGCTCTGAATTGGCTTCCAGATCAAGCTCGAATCAGACTCTGCAAGTCCTGATCCGCTTCTGCTTCTGTCACCACAGCTCTGCGCTCACGCTCTGCTCTCGGGTGATGATCGAAGAAATCGTCCGTCACACACCAAAATTACTCTCTCTAAATTCTGTGTATGCACTCGTGTATCCCTCAGCTTCGATCAACCTCTCTGCTCTAAACCCCTTTCTCTTAAATAGTAGCACCAGCTTTAAGCAAGACCAGGTTTAAGCAATGTCCCAAAAAGAACAATTATCTCCTAAAATCTAGAAGATTAGATTTGATTTTGATCTTCAACAGAAATCTCCTTCTCTGGCTAGGAAACCCCACTGGAATATTCTCCAAAGCACTTTAGAAATTCTTCTGATGTTCTCCGTCAAGCTCCCAGCCCTTCTAGTCAAGCCCAGGTCGCTGCTGCTTCTCGGGCAGATGATGCAGCCACTTGAACAAGCTCCTTCTATAGCATCCCCTGCTGAAGCTGCTGCTTGTTCACTTGTGCTGTAGCTGCTCCTTGTTCATTTGTGCTAGTTTTGTCAAACACTGCCATATTACATCATCAAACTTTCCAAGTTTTTTGACCAGCAAAGACAATGTTGGTTGACATCATCTGGGATAGCCTCTTTCTTTTTTGTCTCAGCTTTCAGTCTGAGGTCTTTTCCAGAGATTGGTGAAGCAGTCTCTGTAACTTTCATCTTGAATTGTCTCAGTGAGCCAATGAGTACCTCCAACTTCATATGCTTGACATCCTACGCTTCTTTAATGGCAGTGACTTTCATATCAAACTTCGAGGTGAGTGATCTAAGGACTTTCCTTACCAACCTCTCCTTCTAATATGGTTCACCGAGAGCATGTGCCTCATTTGATATATCACATAATCTGGCATTGAACTCAGCAATGGTCTCTTCATCCTGCATCTTTAGGCTCTCAAATCTAGAGGTGCCAATCTGCATTTTGGAAGTTCTCACCTTGTCTGTTCCCTCATGGGCTGTTTGAAAAATCTCCCAAGCTTGTTTGGCCATATCACAGTTGGATATTAACTAGAAATTGTTCGCATCCACAGTAACAAATATACCGTTTAAAGCTTTGGAATTTCCAGCTGCCGTGGCTACCTCATTAGCAGTCCATTTCTCTTTTTCTCTCTTGTGTGAGACTCCTGCCTCATCAACTGTCTGAGAGTGAGCCCACTCTGTGATGACTGCCTTCCGAGCTTTTTCATCAATGGCTTTGATAAAAGCCTTCA
Source organism: Umbilicus rupestris (assembly GCA_963678935.1). Classification (NCBI taxonomy): domain Eukaryota; kingdom Viridiplantae; phylum Streptophyta; class Magnoliopsida; order Saxifragales; family Crassulaceae; genus Umbilicus; species Umbilicus rupestris. The sequence goes on along the minus strand of OY787607.1, from coordinate 8,537,536 downwards.
TTCGAGCCCTCCAATAACCATAGTTTCCTCTCTCTAGCAGTGGCGGTTGCTGGTGTTTGGTCCTTCTTTCGTTGTGGCCATTGATGACAACAATGCTATCCTGGATCACACTCTTTTATGTTGAGTGAATGACTCTAACACCAATTGAAATTGTGCTCATTGCTGATGCGGGGTTATAGCGTCTGGAGTTATAGCTTCTGCTTAAGCACTCTCTGTATCTTTCTATGAAATTATGCTACTGTCAGAATAAGGAAGACACAATGATTTGTTCACCCAGTTTGGCAGCTTGCCTACGTCTGGGGATGAGACACCGATCCTCAAGATTCCACTATCTCAGTTCGAAGTACAAAGGACTCACACCTCTACTCCTCACCTAGCCGAAATCTTATGCTCAGTCTAACCACCTAGACTAGCTAGCAGTCTGATCACACAGACTCTCTTCGCGCTACCTACACACTTCCAGTAAGAAATAGCTACGAACCTGACTCACAGACCTAGCCTATTCTATTATAATCTGTGGTACACAAAATGTTTAAGCACACTCTTCACCAGAGTTGCTGTATCTCTAGTCTATAACTATTCTAGCTCTCCCCCCAAACAGTCGGACACTCTGAGTTCTTCAAACTCAGTCTCTGCTCCCCCTTATTCAATGACTCACTCTATCACTCTTGGGTAGCCTCGATCAATGCTCCGCAGCCCGCGACAATGCCTGTTCGCGGCTGATCAAGCTTCAGTTGATCCTTCAATGAGCAGCACTCTAGTTGAACTCTGGATCAATCCTGAATCCTGATCCTATATTGATTCGAGAGAATCGACTGAAGAGGAGTCTCGTTGACAGGCTGAACGGTTGATAGTCGCGGAGTGCAGCTTTGGCAAACTGTCTTAGTGTGTTCCTTGATAGTGGCTGGAAGTTATTAATCTAGCAGAAGCAGCGCAGACTACTCAGCAGGGAGTGCTTAAAAAAGTCATCTACCGAAGCGTAAGCAACTTGGCTAAAGAAGTTGCTACAGCATCTGCTTTAACACATTGTAATAGGATAGGCTGAGTCTGTGTGATCAGGTCGTTAGCTATCTATTACTGGAGTGTGTTGACAGATTGAGCAGAGATTTTGACTAGGTTTGGAATGGTGGTGAAACTAGCGGTGGCTGAGTTTGGCGACCATCTGTCTTATTCTGAACAAATATTGTAGACCACAAAGACAATCTCAGGACAGGCATCCGAGATACAAGAAAGACAGAAGACAATATGCTTACATGTCCTACAGCTCATCAAAGTCAATGAAAGAAGGTAGCTGGTACTTCAATGGTGGGTGCTCGAAACACATGATAGGGAATAAAGCCTTTTTAATCAATGTTAAGCCCTGCAAGGAACAGAACGTGACTTTTAGGAATGGACTGAATGGGAGAGTTCTCGGCAAAGGGACTCTAGACGTACATGGGTTGCTCAAGCTACAGAATGTGATGCTTGTGGATGGTCTGAAAACAAACCTCATCAGTATTAGCCAGTTATGTGATGGTACGCACTTTGTTAATTTTATACAAAAGAATTGTCAAGTATTTGATGTAGAGGGGAGATGCGTAATGAAGAGTACAAGGTCTGCCAACAATTGCTACTTACTAGAGATGCTAAAGCAACCTCTGTACACTCTTGTGTGATGACCATAACAGAAGAGATAAAGTTACGGCATGAGCTAATGGGACACCTCAACTTGAGAACCCTCAAAAGGATTGCTTCAGAATACCTAGTCAGGGGTATCCCTGGGATCGCAGAAGAATCAAACATAGTGTGTGGACAATGCCAAGCTGGAAAACAAAGGAGGGCCTCCCACCCCAAGGTCACCAAGATCAATACATCTAGACCGCTACAACTATTGCATATGAATCTCATGGGACCAATGAAGGTAGAGAGCGCATTTGTTTGTGTTGATGACTACTCTCAATTCTCATGGTTTGAGTTCATCAGAGAAAAGTCCGAAACCGTGAGGGTGGTGACCACCCTAGCTACCCGGATGGAACGAGAAAAGTGCCTAAGAGTGGCAGCTATATGAATTGATCATGAAAGGGAGTTTGAGAATGATGTCATGGATGAATTCAGTAATAGCCGAGGCATCACGCATTAATACTCGTCGCCCATCACTCCACAACAGAATGGCGTAGTTGAACTAAAGAACCGAACTATTCAGGAGATGGCTCGTGTATTGATCCATGCAAAGAAGGTCCCACTCCTGTTCTGGGCAAAATCTATGAACACTGCTTGCTACATCATCAACCACGTAACCGTCAGAAAAGGTGCAAACAAGGCGTGTTACGAGTTGTGGAGACAAAAGAAGCCACTAGTCAAATACTTCCATGTGTTCGAAAGCGAATGTTATATTCTAAGAGACAGCGAGTACCGAAAGAAGCTTGAACCCAAAAGTGACAAGGGAATGTTCCTTGGATACTCCACTACTACCAGGGCATATCGGGTCTACAACTCACAGATAGGAACAGTGATTGAATCCATAAATGTGATTGTCAAGGATGAGGAAGCGGAACATCCAAAGAGTGATGATGATGAAGATCCTGTGCAAAAGGAGCACAATCTGACCTGCTCCCAACAACCAAATAATGTTGATCAAGGAGGAATTTCAGAGGATGCTATAGCAGAGCACAAAAGTGCCTTTTGAAGAAATCCCAACTACTCTAGGTCCAAGACGTCCTCTACCAAAGAAAATCCAACAAAACCCTCCTCTGACACACGTCATCAGCAATCACGCCAAGGGAGACGAACTCGAGGTACTACATCCATCTATGTGATATGATTAACAACTCATGCTTTCTGTCCAGCATTGAACCGAAGAACAAAAGAGAAGAACTGGGAGATGAATTTTGGATAGCCGAAATGCAAGAGGAGCTGGGTGAATTCGAAAGAAACGATGTTTGGGACTTGGTGACTCGACCTGCAGGCGTGAATATCATCGGAACCAAGTGGATTTATAAGAACAAATCAGATGAAAAAGGAAATATCACAAGAAATAAGGCTAGACTGGTAGCACAAGGATACACTCAGATCGATGGTGTCGACTTTGATGAAACCTTTGCTCCAGTAGCTAGTCTGGAAGCCATCAGACTACTCTTAGCACTTGCTTACCATCTAAAGTTCAAGCTGTTCCAAATGGATGTCAAGAGCGCCTTCTTGAATGGGATTCTATCCGAGGACGTATCTGTTGGTCAGCCCAAAGGCTTTGAGGATCTTATACATCCTGATCACATATAGAGACTAAAGAAGGCCCTGTATGGGTTAAAGCAAGCCCCAAGAGCGTGGTATGAGAGATTAACGATCTTCCTAATGGATCACATATATGACCAAAGGGGAGTAGACAAGACACTCTTTGTCAGAAGAACTTGGTCAGATTTTGTCATAGCTAAGATATAAGTGAATGATATTGTCTTTAGGTCAAGCTCGCATCAGATGGGAAAGCAGTTCATGGATCACATGCAAAAAGAATTCAAGATGAGCATGGTCGGAGAATTATTGTATTTCCTTGGTCTTCAAGTCACTCAGAAGCAAGATGGAATATTTATTTCTCAAAGCAAGTATGGAAAAAAATCTGGTGATAAAGTTTGACATGGACAAAGCAAGCCACAAACGAACGCCTGCAGCTACCTTCACAAAAGTGGGTAAAGATGAAGCAGGAGCTGCTGTTGATCAAACATTGTATCGTAGCATGATTGGAAATCTGCTGTATCTGACTGCCAGCCGACCAGACATATCCTACAATGTGGGAGTATGTGCAAGATAGCAGGCTTGCCCAAAGGAAATTCATCTCCAACTGGTGAAGAGAATCATCAGATACATTGGGGGAACAATGAGTTATGGCTTATGGTACACCAAGGACACCAGTGCAGAGCTTGTAGGCTATCGCGATGCGGACTGGGCAGGATGTTCAGAAGATAGGAAGAGCACATCAGAAGGCTGCTTTTTTCTCGGCAACAATATGGTTTTGTGGTTCAGCAAGAAACAAAACAACATATCTCTATCCACTGTAGAAGTGGAGTTCATAGCAACTGGAAGCTGCTGTGCTCAGTTGATATGGATGAAGTAGATGTTGGGTGAGTATGATATTCCACATGATTCTATAACACTCAATTGTGACAACTGAGTGCCAATAGTATTTCCAAGAATCCTGTCCAGCAATCTCAGACCAAACATATTGATATAAGGCATCAATTCATCAGAGATTTAGTGGAGAAGAAGATCATAGCTCTACAACACATCACAACTGAGAAACAGCTGGCGGATATCCTTACCAAGCCTTTGGATGGAGCATAGTTTGAGACCTTAAGATCCACCTTAGGGCTATGTGTGGTTCCAGAATAGACTTATTAGACCTTGTCATTTATGACAAAAAGTGGGAGGAGTATGCAGAGTTTTTTCAAAAATGCCAAGGGAGTGATTGTCAAGGTAATAATGTGTATTACACTATATGAAGTGGCCCGATGAAAATGTGGATGAATTCCAGTCGATCGAGAGTAAAAAAGAGCAAGATTGGAGCAAGCTGCAAAAGTGATTCGCCCAAGGCAGATTTGATTCGGCCAACAGGGTGACCGAATCACATATGATTCGACCAGTCTTGGCCGAATCATCCTCCAGCAGCAGGGATCAACCTGACTCAAGGAGAAAATTGACCGACTCAATAGACTTGACCGAATCAAAAGTGATTCGCCCAAGGAAGAAGCGTGCTGCCCGAATCAGCTTAGCTCCATAAGGATCTTGACCGAATCGATTGAAGGGCTTGACCGAATCAAATGTGATTCGCCTAGAAAAGTGATTCGCCCAACTTCATTACAATATTGATTCGACCGAATCAACTAGAGGGTGTCCGAATCACTTTTGATTGGGGCACTACGGTTGAATTGGTAATTTTAGAAACAATATAAATAGAAAGAGATGCAAATTTAGAAGGGGCTTTTTCTAAAAAACGAAACCCTAGACGATTGCTCTTGGACGACTTGGAGAATTGTCAAGGATTTGGAGAAGACACACGCAATTGAAGATTCTACACCAACCCTCTACTCAATCCCTACTAGTTTGTCTTCAATTGGTGAACAATTTTCATTAAAAAATCATGTCTTGTATTGAACTCACCATGAGTGAGTAGTCCAATAGTAGTCGGGATCCTTATGGATCCCTTAGGTTAGATTGTAAGGCAAAACATGTTTATTTATCTATATGAGTGAAGTTTGATTGAAAATTCTTATGCTTGTTCTTCATGATAATTCTTTGCACACCAAGTGTTCTTTAGTTAACTATCAGTAGACCGAGAGGTTGAGATTAGGAGACTTTTGTTATACATGGTTCAACCGAGCGAGAGTTTCAGAATTGTATCACTTAGGTATCATTCCCATTTTATAGAAGAAGCGAGAGTTGAATTTAGAATGCGTGATACTTTAGCCTAGAATAATCAATCGAATTAACTCATGAATATATTTCTGCTTTGCATTGCCAATCGTATGATCTAGGGGTTAAATAGGATTCCGACTACGTTTTCTCTATTACTCTCTTTTAGCCAAATTTGATCTTGTCTTTAGTATTCATTAGAGATACCTCACCTAGAGGAAAAACCCCCATTTTTATTTAGTAGACTTGCATTTAGCATAACTAGCTTTAGACTAATCTAGGCTTTTCTCTTGGGTTCGACTCCAGGTCACTCGGATTATAAATATTGTTTGCATACCGTGATGATAAAGTTGGAGTTTCTCCACATGGTAGCCGGAAATCAGTTTGAAGGTATGGAAACCCAAATGCGCATCTGGCGCAAGTGCAGGGGGTCAAACCAGAGGCTATTTATATGAAGTGTTTCCGTTATCGCTAAGTGGAAAAGCCAAGGATTGGCTAATGAATCACGAGCCGAACACTTTCCGCACTTGGGAAGAACTCACCCAAGCTTTCCTTATTCAATTCTTCCCACCAGAAAAGACAAAGAAAATCCGGGACAGAATTTGCCATTTCACACCATAAGATGACGAGAATTTTCACGAGGCATATGAGCGCTTCAAAGAGCTACAAAGAGATTGTCCGCATCACGGGTTCAGCAAATGGCAACTCATGCAAAGTTTTTATGATGGAATGGATCAAGACGCGAGGAACCATATAGACCAAGCAAGCGGAGGGGCAATGATTGATTTGAGAGCCTCTGATGGTTTCAAAATCATAGACAAAATAGTGCGGAACTCACATCAATGGAGTGGAGAAAGGAACCAACCTAAAGAAGAAAGGGAAGGAGCATACGGCCAAGGCGAGCTGCTGCCGGCATTATTATTCGATCCACTCCTTCGCCGTCTTCAGACAACGAGATATCATCATCATCATCATCATCTTCCTCCGATTAAGCCAGACCAGTGGGAAAGTCCTCTTGCGCGCGATCCAGTTTTGCTATAGTCCTGCACGCGGGAGCGGAAAGGGCAAGGACGCCCTTCCCTTTCAGTGAAGAGATTTAGATTGCTGACGCTCATATGAAGACTCTGTTAGCACCGCACAGTGGATATGAGGTACTCGCACCCACTTACCTGGATCCTGCCGCACTACGTGATCATAATGTTATGGATAGATTTTGTCATTATCTACGTGCAAGTGATCTTCACTATATTTTGATGGATGATCCGAGTACTTACCCGAGGCTGGTTAAAGGAATTCATGGACTTGTTTTCTATGACATGGGAAGATGTCGGAGGTAATTATATGTATAAGGGCAAGAGGGAGTGCATTCGGGTGTACTAAGGATGGTGAGTACCCGAAATTCAAGGCAGGCAATCGGTACAAGTTCTGGGCGGAAATCACCGGGCAAGATATTTTCTTCGCGTCCCCTCAGCTAGCAACGATGATTGATTACCAGGTTTGGCGGTTGATTCATCGTCTTATTGCGACGTCCATTCACATCCGCAAGGATGGTGGCTGGTATGTTAACACCTCGGATTTGGACTTGATGCTTCTAATTCATTTCAAGAGACTGGTTTGCTTTGTCAATGCCTTGACACTCCAGTTTGAATCCTATCAGAAATCATAGTACAAGGGCGTGCTTTGGGTGGTGGGACATTTATTACGCTTCTCGCGAAGCATGTGGGTTTCGCTTTGGACCACGGCACGCCTCTGCTCAAGAAGGTAGTTAACCTGGAGAGTCTTCGCAAGATACATATGATAGACGCGAAAACTCGTGCTGCAATTCACGCGAAAACTGGAAGTCAATCCAATATCACGCAATAGATATCAACTCAGTTTCACCGCTAGGCTATGCTAACTTGATAATCAGAGCATGCAATTCAAACGAAGAACATGAATTTGAAGAATTGTATTACGAAAGATAAGTATCTCAAACCGTACGTTGCAACACAAAATCCTCAAACTGAACGAAAGGTTTAGCTGCTACGAGTCATCTAAAACAATGAGAATAAACTGAGTTTAGAAACAATACTAAAACTATGAATAGTAATTCTGGCGATGAATAGTACTCCGCCTCGAATCCCGCGCGCTGCTGCTGACTATCTTCCTCAAAACTTGCTCTCAAAATTTTGTTGTGGCAAGTCTGTATTTATAGGTAATACACGGCCGTGAGCTGCTGCCGACTATCTTCCGCACGCTCTGTATTTATAGGTAATGCAGACTTCCAAATCAAGCAAACTTCTAAACCTGATTTTGGGCCGTGGGCCCAATGCAGATGTCATCATATGTTTTCCGCTCAACTAGAAGACATTAGGAAAGCGCCCGATGAAGACATTAGCCGCGCACCTGATGAAGACATTAGCTCCGCGTAAAGTGTTCTTCCGGCGCCACACTCACTGAGATGCACATCGATTCTCCAAAAATGCCATAAATCTCGAAAGCGTGTCGATACACCTGCGATGCGAAACACTACAAAGAAGTAATCTATCACACGCAAAATGCATTTAAATAATGGGAATAAAAAACTCGATGGATCGTATAAATACACTCCATCAGTGCCCTCAGAGCCAGAGCTGGATTCTAAAGATGCTGAACCACTCTCTTCACCACTCTGACTATGGCTTTTGCTAGCGGACCGTTGAGCCTTATCAACGTTGGAAGGTACAATGTCTACAAAGGTGGGCGGGCCAGCTTCACCCTGGTCAGTAGTAGGGATCCAGGTCAGCCATGGAATGTCTGTGGGTTAATTGACTCGAAGCGAGGAACTTCTTTTTGCTGGTGGCGAATCACTCACGGGAACATCATTCCTTTTTCTTTGGCTGGGCTCACCCCTACATTTGTAAGCCTTGGCACCCCTATTTTTCACCAATGCGGATGATTTGTTGAAGGCAGGAATAGCTGTTTGTTGAAGATGAAGGAGAAAAAACTTGCCCTAGTTTTGCAAACAAAAACTTCCGGTTTTCCCTTTCTCAGCCCCTTTTTCTTTTATTTTAAAACACTCGGACATGTGTCACTACCCAAGAGGCCGTTTTCTTCAACGGTAAAAAAGGCTACAGCTTCAAATCACCAGAGCGTGCTTCAGCACTCTGTTCAGCTGTCTTTTCTGGAAATAAATTGACTTCTGCTGTGATCTTCTTTTCCTCAGTTCTTGCTTCAGTGGGGATATCAGCTGGATGTTTTACAACCTAGCGCTTTTGAACCTTGTTCCTTTTTTACTTCCACCCGGCGCACTTGCCATTTGTTCTCCTCAGATTTTCACCAGTTTTGAATTACAGTAGAAGAATGATGATTGGTTCGTTTCTTTCCATGTTTCTTTCTATGAGGGAAGGTCTTTTCATCATTCGTGCAAGTTTCATGCACAATAACACAATACCCAAGGTTTTTCTGCTTCTGTGTCTAGTGGTTTGCTTATGTGCTCGAAGAATCCCTTGCTCTGACTTGTTGGTCATTTGATCTTCTTTGAGTCACCCTGTACCCCGTTAGTGTTGGGCATTTTCTCATAAGATGTCTAGTTTGATTGCACGTGTAGCATCTCCTGTGCTTTGATCTGGGTATCCAAGCATGTGACTAATCTAGAGAATGCTTCAGCAATCTCTTGGACTTCTTTTCTAGTGCTCTTTCTGAATTAACTGAGATAGACTGACCGCGAGTCGTTGTACGCCACAAATTTAATGTTTATAGTCCTTCTCGGCATGTAGACAGTAGCAAGTAGGGTGGATTGACGTTGGCGTTTTAGGCAAGCAAAATGAAGTGCTATTCTAGTCACGCAAATATCAAACAATATTTATAACCGAGTGACCTCGGGTCGAACCCAAGAGAAAAGCTTAGACTAATTTACAACTAATTAATGCTATTATTGAAAGTCTACGGATTTGGGGGGGATTTGTCCTCCTTTAGAGGTACCTCTAGTAAGTACTAAAGATAAATGATATTTTTGGTTTTTGGTTGATGAAACAAAAGAGTGACTAGGGATTCAACTTCTCTCCATGAGGAAAATGAAATAACTCACTAACACATGCATGAACTACATTTGGTTGATAAAAGCAAGGCTAATGCATCGTCCACTCTAGGTTCAATTCTCGCTCCTTCCCTAGAGTGGAGAGGATACACAAAGGACATGGTTCTCAAACTCTCGCTCTATTGAACCGTGTAGAACTTGAGTCCCATAACCGCACCCTCTCGGTCTATTGGCCGGTTACTCAAATCCGCTTAAAACTTAGCCTAATGTCAAGAATGCATGTCGCTCTCACACACAAACACTCCATCTATGATCATACAATAGCTATGAAACATCCTAAGTTCAACTCTCGCTCCTTCCTTAGGGGTTCTAACCAAGCATACTCACTTAAGCATTTCGTCAAACACTTGGTGTGCATACAATGAATACATAGCTAGGGCATAATATAATCAAACCAAACTTCATTCAATGCAATAACAATAGTGTTCTACATCATATCCAATCCTAGGGGATCCATTTAATCCCCAACCACAAGTACAACTACTCACTCATAATGAGTGTGCACAAATACATGAAAACTAAATGAGACATGAATGTAAATACAAAGGGTAAAGGGTTTAAGAGAAGTTGATGTAGAATCTTCGACTCAAGCTTGGTTCTTCACCCAAGCTTGGTCTTCTCCGAGCTCCAGTCGCCTAGGGTTGAGAAAATGTGGAAGCTTGTCGTCTAGGGTTGAGAGAAAAAGCAAGCTCTTCTCTTTACTTCTAACTCCTTCTATTTATACTCTTAGAAGTTTTCCACAAAGTGACCGAAGTGACCGAATCACTTGATTCGGTCAATGTCCATGTGATTCGGTCGAAGCCTTTGTTCAGTGGTGTCTTGAGTTTTGGGCGAATCAATTATCCTGGCCGAATCACTTTTGATTCGGTCAAACGTCTTTGTTTTGATACGGTCAAACGTCTTGTGGAGCTAACTGATTCGGGCACCTCTGGGCAAATCACTTCTCTTGGCCGAATCACCTTTGATTCGGTCACACCTTTTATGTGATTCGGCCGGTTGACCGAGTTGACCAGCGTTGACCGAGTCAAATAGTTGACTCGGGCGAGTCAACTTTCCAGAGGGTTCAAATTTGGCCGAGTCACTTCTTGACTCGGTCTTGCGCTTCGTGACTCGGGCAGAACTGACTCGGGCGAGTCAACTTTCCAGAGAGTTCCAATTTGCCCGAGTGCTTTGATCCGGGCGAGTCAACTAGTACAGGCCGAGTCACAATGTGACTCGGGCGAATCTTCATTATCATGATTCTTTTGCGCTTTCGCCCGCAATCGACTGGATTTTGTCCGAAACTCTTCTAAGCTGCTGCATGACTCCAACTACTCGATATAAACCTGAAACGCACGCGAAAAGCATCAAAAGACTTATATAACATCACGGAATGAACAAGAACTAAAAGGGGAATGCACATAAATACTATGCACTTTGCGCGCACATCAATGTTTCATTGGATTTGGAGGAGTTTGGATTTTTGCAGTTTTTGAGAAGTGTTGACCGGTGTTGACCAGAGCACCAAGCACAGAATGAGGCCCGCCGAGGACCAAGAGACCCCTACCGACTTCGCCTACAAATATGCGGCGTTTATGAGCCTGGAAATGTACGGGACTCCGTACATTAGCCGAGAATTACTGCGCGAGGTCGGACTGGAGAACCTCGTTGTAGAGCGCCTGGCGCTAGTAGTCTGGGAGGCGCTGTTGGACCTCAACAGCGCATCAGACCAAGAGGACACATGCGAGTTCCTGGCGTCGCTGGAGACGGGCGACCAGGAGATCAGATATAGGCATCGGGGCGTATGGTTCATCGCCTCAGCTAGGAGGATGAAGCGCGCACTCGGATGCGGTAAGGTGCGCGAGGGAGACACAGACACGCACTCCAACCAGGAGGCCTGGCGCGAGATGGCGACCGGGTCAGCTTTTGCCGCGGGGCGCAGCAGAGGACGCGAGCTGCGTGACCCGTGGATGTTCTACTTGTGGCGCTTGGTCGCTTATGCAGTCATTGGCCGATTTAATGGCGCGCCGAAGATCAACCTCCTGGACTTGGACATTTTGAAGGGGCTGTACTATGGAAGGAGGGTGCTATTTGTTTCAACCATGGTAGTCCATTGGGGACGGGTTAGCACCAGGGGACCACTGACGTGCGGTGGAATTATTACGCACCTACTGCGGGCGCTACATGGAGAGCCCGAGGTGCCTGAGCACACTATGGTGCCGGCTGCCCCGCTGGACCGCGCCCACATGCTGCAGATCAGGGCGGTAGCTGTGAAGGAAGATGGCACATTGGAATGGTGCTACCACCTGCAGCCGGCCAGAGTTCCGCGACCGAGGGCAGAAAGCAGTGCGCAGGGCGCAGCGGCCGTGCAGGACATGGAGGAGGATGAGGCCCCAGAACCAGTTGTGCCTCTGGTCAGGCGCCCAAGGACCCGTGCAAAGACTGGAGCGCAACAGAGGGCCCGTGCACCACAAGGGGAGCCAGTAACCATTTCCATCGAGGATTCTCCCCCTCGTGCACGCGGAAAGCGCCCCAGGACTGAGGCTGAGGAGGCGCCCGAGGAAGCATCAGCCGAGCAGCGCATGATGTTCAACGTCATGCGTGTGCTCGAATACTTAGCGCCAGAGGGGGCGGATTTGAGGATTAGTCCACCATCCGGGTGGAGATTTGGAGACGCGATTCCCCCTCCCCTCAGCCTGCACCGACCACCTCCAGGTTCCCCCAGTGAGCCACATCAGCCAGCCAGCCCTCCTACTCATCCCCCAGCAGCACCCTCCCCAGTACCAGTACCAGCACCAGCCCCCGCGCCCACAACAGAATCAGCCCATGCACCGGCACCAGTACCAGTACCCGCATCTTCCCCTGCCCAGCCGCCCATTCCAAGGTCCCCGATAGCCGAACCCATCATTAGCACCAGCTCAGAATCGCTATGGGACCGTGTTTCAGAGGATGACGGCGAGGCGCAGCCTGTCGCCCTATCAGTTGTACCGCCTCCCTCCAGCTCCGAATATGTGACGGATTCAGAGGAGGAGGCGCATAGTTCATCAGCTGCGTCCAGCTCAGAGGACATCTAGAGCTGCGGAGGGGGGAGCGCACATTATTCCTTTCGGGTGGTGTCTATTTTCTTTTCTATGCTGAACTTTATTTTATATTCTGTTGCTCTATTTGTGTGCTGAACTTGTGTGCTACATATTTTTGTGCCCCTATGCTATATTTGCGCTGCTTTGACTATTATGTTTTTTAGGGTTTTATGTTCTTTATTTTTGCTTGCATGCGTGTGCGCCGCCTCCGTGCGCTTGAGCTTGAGTCGTGGGGACACGTCTCTGTTTAAGTGTGGGGGGGGGGGAGCGTTACACTTACATTTCAAGTTTTTTTTGAGCATATTTAGTGTAGCTTAGTTTAATTGAAGGAAACAGTAGCAGTAGTGCGCTGTGTGCGGGTTGCGCGCACTGATCAGCTTGTTTGCGCTATCCATATTGCGCCGTGCGCTATCAACTGTTTTTAGTATATTTTTTCGTTTTTTCTGCTCCTGTTAGTTGGGATATACAGGGGATGTGGAGTTGACAGAAACGCTCCAGAGAGGCGGTTAGTCGTTCGCGCTTCAGAGGAAAGGTATATGGTCGAGAGCGCGAGTGGAGGCCAATGCTTCGCGACCTTCGGAGCAAGAGAGTGCGCTCGGTCACGCAGATGCCAAAGGCGAAATACCCAAAGCGTGGCGAGGTGGGAAAACAGACCACCTTCCCTCTGGAAGTCGAGCTAAGGAAGGCGGGCGCGGGTGTAAACACGTGCGCCGACCTGCGCAGATAGACCAAGGAGGGAGAGCGGGGCGGTGTTCCATAGCTGTTATCCGGAGGCCGAGACTGGAACCGTTCTGGGAAGATAGGAACTGATGATGCAAGTATGGCAGGTTTGACAAAACCAACATATGTGAACAAGGAGCTGCTGCAGCTCAAACAAACAAGCAGTAGCAGATACAGCAGGGGATGCTGCAGCAGGTGCTGGTTCAAGTGCTGTATCAACTGTCCGAGTAGCAGTTATGTACTTGGTGAGCTTTGAAGGTATGGCAGTTGTGTTCTTGCTCTTAGAAGAATTTCTAAAATGCTGTTGAGCATATTCCAGCAAGGTTTACTGGTCAGAGGAAGGAGATTTGCATTGAAGATATTAATCAAATCTAATCTCCTAGATTTTAGGAGATAATTGATCTTGAGGATCAATGGCCTAAACCTGGAAACTGCTTAAAGTGGTGTGGGTATTTAAGCAGAAGGTGTTAGGGCTGAAGGGGGTGATCGAAGCTGAGTGATACACGAGAGTAGACACAGATTTCAGAGAAGGAACTTTCTGGGTGCTACGGACGTTGTTCTTCGATCAAACACACACGGGCAGAGCGTTGAGCGCAGAGCTGTGGTGAGCATTGTAGAAGAGAATCAGGTCTTGCAGAGACTGATTTGTGCATTGATCTGGAAGCCAATTCAGAGCTTTGGAGCTTGTTGGTTGATCAAAGGCAGCCGCGGAAGAACTGACGGGTGAAAGACTCGTTCGAGGTTCGTGCGGAAGAACTCACTAGTGGCAGGTGGTCACTGAGTGAGGGGGAGTTACTCAGAGTGTGCAGCGCTCTTGGAGAGGTTCGATCGGCTCGGCAGAAGGCCTTGGAGCGACGCGGACATTGTGCTTCAGCTGTGTGTTACAGCTGTTGCTGCAGCAACTCTGCTGAGTAGTGTAGTATAGAATAGGCTAAGTTCTTTGAGAGGATTGTAGCTATTCTAGACTGACATACTGTAGAGGGTGTGCTGACACAAATCAGAGCTTGTTCTGATTGTGTTGTGTGATCCACACGGGGTTAAAGTAGCATAGGTTGCGTGCGTTGTAACCGAGTGTGCTTGGGACCTTTGATTGAGTGGATTGAGGACTAGAGAATAGTCCTCCCCAGACGTAGGCAGTTTGGCCGAACTGGGTGAACAAACCTGTGCCTTTGTTCATTGCTTGCTGAGATTATTTCTTGTGAACAAGAGTGTGCTGCAGAAACTGCTAGTTCACAAATCTGTCTAAGTGAGACGCTGTGAAATTTCAGGAACCATAGACAAAGCTGTACGAAAGAAAAATACCAGCAGATGATACGCGCCACAAAAGAATCAGCATGCGCACTGATGAGCACCAGCGTGCGCAAAGACCACAAAGAAAGAAATCATCAAAAAGGCTTGAGTTCCCAGGAAGTGCGCGGAAGAATCACGCATCGGAAGAAGCTTGCGCTGTTAACCATATACCCATCCTCGGAGCAAGAGCTGACAACCTGGAGCCTATGAAGAGCTATCTCCTAGCCATCCAAAATGATTTTTTCCATCCCAGCTGAGAGGTAATGAATTTCGAATTTATTATACTTGAAACTGTTGAGAGCAGATGTGCGCAGGTGGCAGAGCAGCGCAAGGTGATCAGTAGTGCAGACCGCGCCAGAGTGCAAGACTGTGCGCTAGACTCCAGAGAGGTAATGGTATCCGTGCTTGAGTGCTTGTTCGAGGACGAACAAGGGGCAAGTGTGGGGGGTTTGATAGAGCCTATTTATACGCATTATTTAGATCATAACCCTATGCTTGTTCGCATTATTTTATGTACAAGATTACTGGTTTCCAGTGTTTTTGTATTTCAGGGCAAAACAAGGGCCTAAGCCGGATACGCGCTAACAGGCAGCGTTTAGGACGCGCAGCACACAGCCTGCGGAGCTAGCGGCGCAAACAGAAGAAATGGCGAGACACAGTAGAGTTGCGCCGACCAATGCGCTAAGCAGTACGCCATGCGCCAGGCGCAGAGTCCAGTATTTCCTAATCCCGACATGACCAGATTTGAAAGTTGCCAAGGATGGACCTCT
This sequence comes from Umbilicus rupestris, assembly GCA_963678935.1. Taxonomy (NCBI): domain Eukaryota; kingdom Viridiplantae; phylum Streptophyta; class Magnoliopsida; order Saxifragales; family Crassulaceae; genus Umbilicus; species Umbilicus rupestris. The sequence goes on along the minus strand of OY787607.1, from coordinate 8,522,261 downwards.
CGAGCAGTATATAAAGGGGAGGAGGTCTAGGGTTTCAAAACAACAATAATAGGAAGAGACGATCATCATCAGAGACACACAGAGCGGCAAACTGGAAAACACACGGACTTGTTGAGAGGACTTGCGCCAGCCGACTGCGCCAGCCGAGAAACATTCTGCACGCACTGTTTGCTACTTGTTTCTCAGATACATTAGTTATTATTTACTATTCTATGATGTTTATCACTAGCATGTCTAGCTAAACGCTTAGTGTTGGTTGGGCATGAATCTATGATGTATTTCCTTTGAGACTTGAGCATAATGCATAGTTTGCTTACTTGTATTAAACTCTGTGCATACGGAGACAGCTAGTTGCATGAGTAGGGGAAGCCTTGAACCGCAATCTTACTCTTGTTGCTTGTTCGTCATATGTTAAACTAGTTGATAGCTTGACGGTGACAACTAGGAGTAACGAGCTAGGGTGATCAGTTGCTACCTTGAACAGATTCGTAGCTGTTTTAGTCTAGTTCTAGAGATTAATAGCACATGAACTTTGAACGGAACATGCGCACGTGTTAGGAAGCCTTGACCGGACACTAATCCAAGTGAAATCAAGCTATAGACATATTAGAGTCAGTGATAAGGAATGCACTCATAGAGGATTGTTTGCCCAATACTTCTCATAGTCATAGTACTTAATCTCTACTGCCTGCGCACGTCTAGTGCAAATTCCTGCGTTTTACAACTGTTCACTTGCGCTCTGCGCAAACCAATCACTCACCCCCCAATCTTCGTAAGTGTAGGTCACTGGCTAGAACCGAACTACTTGCTCCCTGTGGAGATCGACCCTTACTTAACCGCTGTACTAGTGGAAGAGGAAGGATTATATTTGACGCGCACGACGACGCGCGATCAGCGCTGCTTTGTCTCGAGGGGGCTATCTTCGATTAGTTTCCCTGATTCTTATTTTGTCACCTTGCCAGAGAGGTGCTGCTTCAGTGGTTTAAGGTGCCACTTTGTTATCTCGGGTTCCGCTTCATCTAAAGGGCCGTCTCATGATGGTTTAGTTTTGGTCACCTTGATAATTTGACCCATTAGAACTTAGAATTTGGTCTTGATGTTAATCAAAAAGTTGTAGGCCTTTAAATTAGTTTTCTAACAAGATATTGCTTATCTCAATCAAACAATCCTTGTGCGCTCGATAAGCTTCCGAAGAGGAATAGGTCATTCTACCTTGATTTTGGCGTAATTTAGCCCAAATCTTCGCAAATTGCCTTGTTTTTGTTCCAAAAGAACTCCAAATATTCTCTTTAATAGAATTTCACCTAAAACTAAAGCTACAAGTAAGAATTACAACGAAAGTTCTGGAAAACAAACGAAATTCTATTGTGATTGAGCGTATAATTAGTCAATAAATCGACCAGTCAAAGAGTAAGATGCGCAAAATCAATGTATAAAAGATATTAAGTGTTGTTCGTAAGATGATGGCAGATATTAAGTTTTGTTCGTAAAATGATGGCAAATATTAAGGAAAAATAATGAGAGCTCAAGTAAGGTAACAACTAATCCTGTCACGAGGACTTCTGTGTGACCTCAAGGACAGAGAGAGAATCCGACCACCTGAGATTGCAAAGTGAAGATCAGAGGAGTTGTGCGGAGGATCGGATCACCACCGTGAGCAGAGCTGAGTGGTTAAGTGCAGAGGCTGATCGGAGAAGGCTGATCGGAGTGGTTAAGTGCAGAGGCTCCTCACACTTTCTTGTTGGCTGATCAAGGAAGGCGGCAAGAGAGTTGTCGAGTGGAGGAACTCGAACAATCTGCAGAAGGCCTATTATTGCTAGTGACAGGCGGTCACTGAGTGAGGGGGAGTATCACAGTGTGAGGAGCACTCACGACAGAGTTCAAGCGGCTCAGTAGAAGGCTTTGGAGCGAAGCGGACAGAACCTGTACAAGCTAGTTGCACAAGGGTGTGCTATAGCAAACCTACTGAGACATTATGTTAATTAAAATAGGCTTCTGTGTGATCAGAGGAGTAGCTATTCTGAATTAACTCAAGTGTGTAGGTGAGTGAGACGCAAATCAGAGGGTGTTCTGATTGTGTGCAAAGTGCTAGTTGAGGTCGGGTAGCATAGATTGTAGAGGAGTCGAATCTGTGTGTACGGAGTACCTTGGAGACTAGTGGATTGAGGACTGGAGTATAGTCCTCCCCAGACGTAGGTAGATTGGTCGAACTGAGTGAACAAATCTCTGTTCACTGTTTTTTTCTTGTTGCACCAGATCCTGCTGAACAAGGAGTTGCTATAGCAACTGCTTGTACACTATCAGTAACTCAGGGGCGCTGCAAATTTCACCTTCCATACTTGCTAGGCGTCGCTTGTCTTCTTTGGGTGTTGCCTGACGGTTTTGCTGTAGGGTTCGGTCGTTGCATGTCTTTGTCGGGCGTTGCCTGGAGATTTTCTATAAGGTTGGGCGTCGCCTGTCTTTGCATTGTCTAAAGCTTTCCATAAAAGGTCGGGCATCTCCTGAATGTAGATAGTGACACCTGAAACCTTTCCTTATTCTCACAGAGCATCACTTAGAATCTTGGGCGATGCATAAATATTTAGAGTAGGCATCGCCTCAGATGCTAGACAACGCCTGAACTTTGGCAGCTGCGGCATTTCGGGCTCGTTGTGCTACATTTGTTTTGGTCCTAAAATCCTCCATTGAGCACAAATGTCGTGAAAACAAGAAAAGAGGGGATCAAAGCAACATATGTCGCTCGCAAACGAGTTGAAATCTGAAAGAAATGAACTTTGGAAAGTGTGAATAAATCCATCGAATAGAGAGATCGATCAGAAGGTGGTGTTAGCAAAGATGAAGACGAAGCGCAAGAGGAAGTCAAGTGACGAAGGAGGACATGCCCACAAAGATTCAGAGGTCCAATATACTAAAAGTACAGCCACTAAGAGTGCCTCAAGGTTAAGCGCAGCTAGAAAAAACTTCGTACTCTAATTTGCAACGTAAGCACAAACCGAACTCCCATTTTGCAAGAAGTGCTATTAAAAACTTCGCTTTTATTATTTTGCTGGTTTTGAGAGACTCTTCTTTTACAGTTTCTTTCATTCTTCAAAATTTTGGTTTGTAACGTCCATGGTTTCTTTGAAACCTAAAGGGTGTCTTTTCCTTAAGACTCTAAATATTCTTAACTTGTTATATCAACTTCTACTCACACCTTACGGATTCTTAGGGTCTGTTCGTTTGATCTTAAATTATTTACTTAATTTAACTTTACTTAATTTAACTTAAGTACTTAAATTACTATTTATCACAATAACAACACCATCACCTCACCACCACCTCCACAACACATTCACACCACCACCAACAACCCCATCACTCCACTACCACCACCATCCCACTACCTTAACATCACAACCACAATATCACCACCACCACCATTACCACAACACTTCCAAAACCACAACAACCCACCACCGCAAAAACAACACACCCAAAAATAATAATAATTATTGTACTTAACTTATCTTAAGTACTTAAAATTTAAGTGCAAAAGATTAGGGCCTTAGATATATTTCTTATGTTTATTTAATTGCACATTTTAGTGAATACAAATCTTATTAAAATGGGTCCAGTCTACGACCCTCGAGTTAGGAGAAATGTTTGGAATGAACGAGTTGAAGATCTAGTGCGCATCAATTTAAGAAATAAGAATGAAAGAGATCAAGATCCATCGAGCTACAAATTAGGAAACAAGATACAAGAAATATCACGATCCATCGAGCTACAAATTAGGAAACAAGATATTCAAGATATCAAGATCCGGTCAACAAAGATTAGTATGGCATAATCTTTGTTGAGTAGTCTATAAGATTAGTATGGAATGATCTTTATCAACTAGAAATTTTTTTTGTTCCAATTAGGAATGAAAATCTAGGATTTGCGGTTTAGAAAATCTAGGTTTTCTTGAACAAGATATAAATAGCAGGCGTGCCAATCATTACTTCTCGATTCTCCCTAGTGTTAAGGTAATGACATCATCGACAAAATAATCAAGCAAGAAGATGATACAACATCCTATACAGTTAGAAGCTAGAGCAGGGCACTGTAATTGACAAAACAAAACCACAACATGAAGATACTATAGCAACCCACTACAACAGAAGCTGGAGCAAGTTTTGAAAGCAGATAGTATACATCTACTAGAAGATGCTATAGCATACCGTAAAGACACCAAGCAGAAGCAAAATTAGCCGTTCAACATGGAGCAGCACGGAGAGCTTTTGGAGGGATGTTAGCGGCGTCACAACTTGGCAGGGAGTCACCCGGACAAACGCAATTGATCAGAAGCCTTCATCAAGTGTTCGGAAGAAGATAAGCTTCCAAACTGATTTTAGGAAATCAATTCTCAACTAACTTGCAAGAATCTAGGAGAAGATCCTATGTTCTAAAGTTGGTGGAAAGATCTGCGAATCCTAAAGGGATTAAGATTCCTTTGCTTGTTAGATTGCTGCATATATATATGTGAAGGCAGCACATCAACGGAGACATACACCGAGAGAAAGAGAGACGCAAAAGCTGAGAGCAGAAGGCTAGAGCGTTGATTAGTGAGCGTGTGGGATAAGAGGAGATCAGGACTAGAGAAGTTTGATCTACGCTTGATCGAGGAACTTTAATTAGAGTGTTGTCTCGTTGAAAGATCAAGTACTAGCTTTGGAGCACAGTCGCGGAGAGGAGCTGTCACGGATTATTGAAGATCAAAGCTGAGTTTCCTGATACTGACTAGAGGTCACTGATCGAGGGGGAGCACTGCCAGAGTCTGGAGACTCGTGGAAGTCCGACACAACAACAGAGAGTGCGTGGTGTGTCGTGGACAAAATCTACAACAACTTGACTGTGTAAGTTGCTATAACATCTTCCTGTTACATATAGTATCAGTATAGGATGAGTCTGTGTGATCAGATCTGTAGCTATCTAGTACTTTAGTGTATAGACATTGTAAGTTAGTCTGTGTGTTCAGACTGAGCGTAGATTCGAGCTAGGTTAGAAGTAAAGGTTGAACTAGCATAGGCTGAATTCTGGAGTCCTTGTACTAGAAACCATGCTTAGTTGAACCATGAGGACTCAGGAGAAGTCCTCCCTAGACGTAGGCAATTACCGAACTGAGTGAACAAAGTGCTCGTGTCCTTCAGGTTTGGCCATAGGTAGATAACTCCGCAGAGTGACCCAGAGGTTGCTATAGCAATATGCTAATACAAGTCACAAGCAGCGCTGGTAATTTTAATTGATATCTGAGCCTATCACTCGATGCATAAAAGTGTGATCCGGGCAAGCACTGATGACCTCTACAGCGAACATGAAGGAAGGACAAAGCACAAGCAGACCAACGCTGCTCGAAGAAGGAAACTACAAATATTGGAAAGCCCGCATGAAGGCCTATCTAAAAGTTGGATGAAAAAGTTTAGAGAGCAATGATTTAAGAATGGTCGCATCCACTGGTCATCGATAGCAAGGGAGTTGCCTAGAAAAAGTCCAAAGACAGATTGATAGCAGAAGAGGAAACTATAACATTTGGCAACTCCAAGGTCCTCAATGCTATTTTTGCTACTGTTGATGCCAATAATTTCAAACTTATCTCAAACTGCGACGTCGCAAAACAAGCATGGGATAGTCTGGAGATATCACATGAAGGAACGGACATGGCGAAGACTTTAAGAATTCAGATGATCACCTAAAGGTTTGAAAACCTGAAGATGCTGGAAGGAGAAACTATCACTGAGTTCAACGCAAAGTTGTGTGACTTATCGTGAAGCCCATGCTCTCGGAGAACCGATTCTAGAAGAGAAGCTGGTGAAAAAAGTTCTAAGAACCTTGACTTCAAAGTTTGACATGAAGTTCACTGCTATAGAAGAAGCACTCTGCTGGGATACAAGGATACTGATCAATCCAGGAGAGGAGAAAATCCTCAAAGAAGATACAAGGATACATATCAAAATAGAGAAGATAAGAGGGACAAGCAGAAAGGTGTATAATACTGGGAGTGCAAAGGTTTTGGCCATAGGCAGTCTCAATGCTCCAATAAACAGAAGAAGAACAGCAAGTCCCTGTTGCAAACTGACGCGACGAGGATAGTGAAGATTGTTACTGATATGGCATCTGTGACAAAGCGGGAAAAACCGAGCGGAAAAAGAGGCTACAGCAACCTGTGGTACTTGGAGCTGGTACTTGCAAATGCAGACTGACAAAATAAAAGAGCCAGAAGAAGCTATAGCATTCAATGACGATTGGAGTTGGTACAGATGATCAGAAGGGATCAAGATAAGAACTAGAAGAGGCTAACGCATGAAGAAAGTTTCTTTATAGCCGATCAATTTGGAGGAGCACGGAGGAGGTCCGAATGATTGCTGCCTGCATAGTAATGGTCAGAGAGGAGCCCAAGTTGATTAGAGTCCTTCGGCCAGAGGCTTGGATAAAGGCACGTAAGATTTGTTTCTAAATTCTATTTTAGGAAACAAGATCGCAGCACCTTCTAGGAATCCAGGGGTGGATTTGAATCTCAGCAACCTTCAAGGAATCAAGGGGAGAATTCGTAAGGTAGCATTATCTGTTGGAAGAAGTTGCTGAGGTGCAAAAACTATATGAGCAGGCAGAGACCGCAGCAATGAGGACTCGACAAATTTGAAGAATCAAACACACACACTGAGCAGAGATCAGAGTTCGTAGAAGCAAAGAAGTGCTGGAGCGATAGTTGTGTTTTGAGCTGAGGTTTGATCAGGACTGGTGTAGTCTGATCCTATATTGATTTGAGAGAGTCAGCTGAAGAGAAGCCTCGTTTACAGGCTGAATGGTTGATAGTGGCGGAATGCAGCTTGCGCGAACTGTCCCAGCTTGCTCCTTGATAGTGGCTGGAGCTTATTAATCGAGCGGGAGCAGCAGAGTGTCCGACTACTCAGCAGGGAGAGCTTGGAGAAGTCGTCGACAGAAGCATCAGCAACTTGGCAAAAGAAGTTGCTGCAGCATCCGCTATAACACATTGTAATAGGATAGGATGAGTCTGTGTGATCAGGTCGTTAGCTATCTATTACTGAGTGTGTTGATAGTGTAGGCTAGTTTTGGTTGACAGATTGAGCAGATATTTCAACTAGGTTAGGAGTGGTTGTGTAACTAGCGGTGGCTGGGTTTGGAGACCATTATAATCTAACTGAGATAGTGAAATCTTGAGGATCGAGAGCCGTCCTCCTCAGACGTAGGCTGTTTCCGAACTGGGTGAATAAACCTTTATGTGCTTTTCAAGTTTGGCAGAAGAAAAGCATCAGCAATTTAGCGGAAGAAGTTGCTGAAGCAAACTGTGGTATCTCGTCTACAATAATGCAGTGCCAATTTCAATTGGTATCAGAGCCAGTCACTCGACACCTTGAGTGAGGTTCGTGAAGGCACTACAGATCACCACAGCTAAGCTGAAAGAGGGGCAGAGCACCAGTAGACCACGACTGCTCGAGGGAGGCAACTATGTCTATTGGAAAGCACGGATGAAAGCTTTTCTGAAGGTAATATATGAAAAAGCATGGAGAGCAGTGATTGCAGAATGGTCGCCTCTATTAGCCATTGACACCCAGGGAGTTACTCACAAGAAATCAGAGGACAAGTGGACAGCAGAAGAGGGAGCTACAACATCTGGTAACTCCAAAGCCCTGAATGCTATATTTGATGTTGTTAATGCAAACAATTTAAGGTTAGTCTTCAACTACGACAGAGCAAAGTAGGCATGGGATATCCTCGAGAAAGCTCACGAGGGAACTGACAAAGTAAAAAGTTTAAGAATTCGGATGAGCACCTTAAGGTTTGAGAACCTACAAATGCTGGAGGAAGAGACCGTCATAGAATTCAATGCTCGTCTATGTGACCTATCCAATGAAGCCTATGCCCTTGGAGAACCAATACCAGAAGAGAAGCTGGTCAGAAAAGTTCTCAGATCATTGACGTCAAATTTGATATGAAGGTCACAGCCATAGAGGAAGCTCAGGACATCAAAAATATGAGGCTGGAGGCTCTGATAGGGTCATTGAGACAATATGAGATGAAGATGGTAAAAGATGCTTGATAGAGGCTATTTGTACGCATTATTTAGATCATAACCCTATGCTTGTTTGCAATATTTTATGAGCAAGATTACTCGTTTCTAGTGTTTTTGTATTACAAGGCAAAACGAGTCCTTGAGTGGGATACGCGCTAACAGGCAGCGTTCTAGGAGTGAAAGATCCGCCTGCGGAGCTAGCAGCACAAGCAGGAGAGAAGTTGGCGAGAGTAAGCAAAGGTGCGCTAGCCCATGCGCTAGCCGATGCCATGCGCCAGGCGCAGAGTCCAGTACTGCCTAAACTTGACATGACCAGATTTGGAAGTTGCCAAGTGTGGACCTCTCGAGCAGTATATAAAGGGGAGAAGGTCTAGGGCTTGAAGCATCATATCATCATCAGAGCCTCACGAGAGAGCGAGTGAGCGGCAAAACGGGAAAACACACGGACTTATTGAGACGATTTGCGCCAGCCGACTGCGCTAGCCGAGAAGACAAGATGCACGCACTGTTTGCTACTATTTTCTCAGACACATTAGTCATTATTTACTATTCTATGATGTTTATCACTAGCATGTCTAGCTAAACTCTTAGTGTTGGTTGGGCATGAATCTATGATGTACTTTCTTTGAGACTTGAGCTTAATGCATAGTTTACTTACTTGTATTAATCCTGTGCATACGGAGACAGCCAGTTGCATGAGTAGGGGAAGCCTTGAACCGCAGTCTTACATATGTTGCTTGCTTGTCATATGTTAAACTAGTTGATAGCTTTACGGTGACAACTAGGAGTAACGAGCTAGGGTAAGCAGTTGCTACTGTGACAGGATTCGCAGCTATTTTAGTCTATGTTCTAAGGATTAATAGCACATGAACTTTGAACGGAACATGCGCGCGTGTTAGGAAGCCTTGACCGGACACTAACCCAAGTGAAATTAAGCTATAGACATATTAGAGTCAGTGATAAGGAATGCACTCATAGAGGATTGTCTACCCAATACTTCTCATAGTCATAGTATTTAATCTCTACTGCTTGCGCACGTCTAGTGCGAATTTCCTGCGTTACACTAGTTACTGTTCATTTGCGCATCGCGCATTTCAATCATTCACACACCCCCCCTTTTCGTAAGTGTAGGTTGCTGGCTAGAACTGAACTATTTGCTCCCTGTGGATATCGACCCTTACTTAATCGCTGTACTGAGTGGAAGAGGAAGGATTATATTTGACGCGCACAACGACGCGCGATCAAATTTTGGCGCCGTTGCCGGGGAGCAACACAGCTAAGTTTTAGTTGGTTTACATTTTTCCTTTTTAGTAACTAGTTATTTCAGTTTGTTTTCTCATTGTTGTTTCTGACAGCGCGCAATCACATCAGCCTGCGCAACCTTGAAACAGTTGCGCTGCGCAGATTCTAGTTGCGCTCTGACAGACGCAACAGCTTAGTTATCTTTCAATTCCGTTTTCTTTGAGATATAGAACAGATCATGGAGGATAACAGTGTCGTAGGAGACAACTTGGGGGACAGAACCCCAGAGGAAGCAAGAGCACACAACCGCGCAGCCCTGTTCAGAGAGGAAGTGCAGCGCGAGGTTGAGGCAAGGAGGGCTGCTGAAGTGTATCATGCGCCTCCCGTGCCACAGGCCGTGCGACGCAGAACAGTGCGCGAGATGTCAGCCCCTATCACTGTTAACCAGCCATGGTGCATTGTGCTTCCACCAGGCGGTCATTTTGAGCTAAGGAGCTCGCTCATCCATCACATGCCCAAGTTCCACGGGATGAACAATGAAAATCCAGTCAAGCATGTGCGAGAGTTCCTGGTCTTTTGCGAAAACATGAAGACCGAAGGGGAGAGTGATGAGGCGCTGAAAATGAAGGCATTCCCATTTTCATTGTGTGATACAGCCAGACATTGGTTGATGAACTTACCCGCAGGATCCATTCACACATGGGAGCAGCTGCAGAAGAAATTCCTAGATAAATTCTATCCAGCAGCAAAGATTGCGCTGCTCAGAAGGGAACTGGCCGCGCCAAGGCAGAGCGCAGGGGAGTCTCTGTCAGAATATTACGAGCGTTTCAGGGAGCTGGAGGCCAACTGTTACAATCACGGCCTACCCCAGAACGTGCTAATAGAGAACTTTCTGAATGGACTGCTGCCCATGGAGCTGCGCCTACTGAATGCATGCGCAGGAGGGGACATTTGCAACATGTACCCAGAGGATGCGTGGCAGCTGATAGAAGACTCTGCTGGGCAGGTAAGACATCAACTAACGCTTGAAAATAGTCGTGCTCGTTCTGTGCATCAGGTCGAAACAAGCGCTCAGATCAAGGAAATGAAGGCCATGCTGCAGAAATTGATGAGTGCGCATAGCGCACAACCAAATGCGCCAAAGGTATGTGAATTCTGCAGGTCCACCGAGCACAACACAGATGAATGCCCAACACTTTTTGAAGAATCTGGAGATGTCAACGCTCTTGGAGGATGGGGCAACAGAGGGCCGCAGAGGCAGAATCAGCCGCGCTTTGGGCTTGCCGCAAATGGATTCAGATGGAGGGAAGAGAACAATTTCCAGAGGCAGCCCACAGATCAGCGCGCACCACAGCAGACGCAACAAGCTGCGCCCTACAACCCACCGCATCGCCGCAATGACGCACCAGCGCATAACAACCAGCAACCGAGGCGATCCCTAGAAGATATCGTGGGGCAGCTAGCAGACACAGTGCGCAAAAATGACGAGAAATATGACAAGCGGTTCGAGTCCATTGAAAAGCAGCTATCACAGATTGCGACCACAGTATATGAGCTGAAAAAGAGCGATGGCAACCTGCCTTCGCAAGTGATTCAGAACCCCAAAGGAGGAGTCAATGCAGTAACACTGAGGACTGGGCGCACGATATGAATAGAGCAGACCGCGAAGGCGCCCGCGCAACCAGCTGCGCAAGTCCCAGAATCGACAGAGCAGAATGCACAACCAGAGCAGAACGCGCAACCTGAAGTGCCAGCCACAAGCCAGCAGGGCGAAGCACCAGGTATAACAGAATTAAAAGACAATGCAGTGACACTGAGGACTGGGCGCACAGTAGGCACAGAGCAGACCGCGCAGACGCCCGCGCAACCAGTTGCGCAAGTCCCGGATCCAGCAGATCAGAATGCGCAACCAGAGCAAGATACGCAACCAGAAGCACCAGCCACAAACCAGCAGGGCAACACGCCAGGTATGTCTCAGTCCAGAAACAAGGACAAAAATTGTGCTAACACACCTGCACCTTTCCCTATGCAGGCACCATTGGCTAGAAAGGAAGCGCTGGACAAGGAGCTTTATGAGTTGTTCAGCAAGGTGGAAATCAATATTCCCCTCATTGAAGCTATTCGGCAGATTCCCAGGTATGCAAAGTTTTTAAAAGAGCTGTGCACAAACAAAAGGAGGAAGGGCGAATGCGCACAGGTAATGCTAAATGCGCAGGCCTCAGCAATCGTGCAACAAAAGGTACCACCTAAGTGCCGAGATCCAGGTACATTTACTATTCCATGCACGCTAGGTAAGACCACAGTGAGTAATTGCATGATCAATTTAGGCGCATCCATCAATTTGCTACCTTATTCCCTATATACGACATTGCGCCTTGGACCACTAAAGCCTGCAGGTCTCACCATTCAGCTAGCAGATAGATCGTGCAAACAACCTGCAGGCATGATAGAAGATGTCCTAGTTCGAGTACGAGAGCTGGTGTTCCCAGCAGATTTTTATGTGCTCGAAATGGAGGGTGAATCAAGCGCCAGCGGTGCGCAGATCCTCCTAGGCAGACCGTTTCTGATGACCGCGCGCACGAAGATAGACATGTGGAGGGGCACGCTCTCCATGGAGGTAGATGGCGAAGAAATCCATTTCAACATATTCAAGGGGATGCAGCATCCACATGAGGACGCTACAGTGCACGAAATGGACAGCATTGATGATTTAGTCGCAGAAGCGCAATGTGCGAGCGCAACCGTAGGACCAGAGCTACTGACACAGGCAGAGCTGGAGGAGCAAGAGGAAGAGCTGAGCAGTGCGGAACCAGCACCCACACAGGTACGTGATATAGTTCATATTTGCACCGCTAACAAAACCTTGCCCTCTATTGAACAGGCACCCAAGATCGAACTGAAGCAACTCCCAGAGCACCTCAAATACATTTTCTTAGGAAGTGAGGACACCCTGCCAGTGATCATCAAGAAAGGATTAGAAGACGAGCAGGAAGTGCGCCTACAGCAGGTACTGCGCAAGAACCAGCGCGCCATAGGATGGACACTTGCAGATCTGCGCGGAGTGAGCCCAGACGTATGCATGCATAGGATTCTACTGGAAGATGGTGCCAAACCATCCAGGGAGGCTCAGCGCAGGTTGAATCCAAACATGATGGAGGTAGTGCAAAAGGAAGTCCTGAAATTGCTTGGCGCAGGGGTCATTTACCCAATCTCGGACAGCAAATGGGTCAGTCCGGTGCATGTTGTGCCAAAGAAAGCAGGAATCACAGTGGAAGAAAATGCGCAGGGCGAGCTAGTTCCCAAGCGCATACAAACTGGCTGGCGCATGTGCATCGACTACAGGAAGCTTAACGCAGTAACGCGAAAGGACCACTTCCCGCTACCCTTCATGGACCAGATGCTGGATCGCTTAGCAGGTAGACCTTATTTTTGTTTCTTGGACGGATATTCAGGGTACAACCAGATACCCATAGCTGCGGAAGATCAAAAGAAGACCACATTCACATGCCCGTTCGGTACGTTTGCGTTTCGGCGCATGTCTTTTGGGCTGTGCAACGCGCCAGGTACGTTCCAACGCCTTGTCATGAGCATTTTCTCTGATATGATTGGTATATGCATAGAAGTGTTCATGGATGATTTTACCGTATATGGAAGTACCTTTGATGCATGCTTAACACATCTAGATAAAGTCTTAGCGCGGTGCATTTCTAAGAACTTAGTGCTAAATTACGAAAAATGTCATTTCATGGTAACGCACGGAGTAGTATTAGGTCATATCATTTCATAGGAGGGGATCAAGGTAGACAAAGCTAAGATAGATCTTATTTCTAATCTACCTTATGCCACCAACGTGCGCGACGTGAAATCATTCTTAGGGCATGCTGGGTTCTACAGGCGTTTTATCAAGGATTTCTCTAAAATTTGTATACCCCTGTCTAATCTTTTGCAAAAAGATGTGTGCTTCGACTTTACTGATGAGTGCAGGGCTGCGTTTGATAAGCTGAAAAAAGCGCTGACCAGTGCGCCAGTTATGGGCGCACCAGACTGGAACCTGCCGTTTGAGCTGATGTGCGACACAAGTGATTATGCAGTAGGTGCAGTCTTGGGGCAGCGCGTAGACAAGAAGCCGCATGCCATTTACTATGCATCGCGCACACTGGACTCTGCACAGAGGAACTACACCACGGAGAAAGAGCTTCTGGCAATTCTATTTGCGCTGGAGAAGTTCCGAGCATATGTTCTAGGCGCCAGAGTCATCATCTACACTGACCACGCAGCCATCCGCTACCTCATGTCCAAGAAAGAAACCAAGCCGCGCCTGATGCGCTGGGTGCTCTTACTGCAAGAATTTGACTTGGAGATCAAAGACAAGAAGGGCACGGAGAATCCAGTTGCTGATCACCTGAGCAGGATCGTGAAAGAGGAAGAACCAAGGCAGATCACGGAAACATTCCCTGACGAGCATCTGATGGCGCTGACAGGTAAGGTACCATGGTATGCGCACATCGCAAATTACCTGGTCACAGGTACGTTTCCTCCGCATTTAAATAAAACTCAGTGCATGCGATTAAAACATGAGTCCAAGCATTACCTTTGGGATGATCCTTACATGCTTAGAATAGGACCAGATCAGATATTGAGGCGTTGCGTGCCTGACCACGAAATTAATTCTGTTTTGATGTTTTGTCATGCGCACGCATGCGGCGGACATTTCGGTCCCAAGCGCACAAGCAGAAAGGTCCTGGACTGCGGATTCTATTGGCCGCACCTGTTTAGAGATGCCTATAATCACTGCAGGAATTGTGACAGGTGCCAGCGCACAGGAGGAATATCCGCGCGCAATGAGATGCCGCAGACCCCGATTCTGGTGGATGAAGTGTTCGATGTTTGGGGAATCGACTTCATGGGGCCATTTCCTCCATCTGCAGGTTACGAGTACATATTGGTGGCAGTAGACTATGTCTCCAAATGGGTTGAAGCTAAGGCTACGCGGAAGGATGATGGTAAGACTGTCGCTGATTTTCTCAGAACTAACATATTTTGCAGGTACGGAGTGCCTAAGGCAATAATCAGCGACCAGGGGACACACTTTTGCAACAGGGTCGTGGCGCAAGTTTTCAAGCACTATGGGGTGCGCCACAAGACGTCCACCGCTTACCATCCGCAGACGAATGGACATGCCGAAGTTTCTAACAGGGAGATCAAGCGCATCTTAGAAAAGATTGTGAGACCATCGCGCAAAGATTGGAGCCAGCGCCTTGATGATGCGCTATGGGCATACCGCACTGCGCATAAGACGCCCATTGGGACCTCACCATTTCGGCTGGTCTATGGGAAAGCATGCCACCTGCCCGTAGAGCTCGAGCACAAGGCATATTGGGCCTTACGCATTTGCAACCTAAACTTGGATGAGGCAGGAAGGGAGCGCGCATTTGAGCTGAACGAACTAGAAGAGCTGCGCCTGGACGCCTATGAGGGACTGCGCGATTACAAGGAGCGCACCAAGGCCTTTCACGACAAGCATATCCTCAGACGCACTTTTGAACCAGGAGACCAGGTATTACTATTCTCATCACGCTTGAAGCTTATGCCTGGAAAGCTGCGCAGCAAATGGACGGGACCATACACGGTCACCAAGGTTTTCCCCTACGTAACAATCGAGTTAGAAGACGGGCACCGGCATCGTTTTCAGGTTAATGGGCAGAGAGTCAAACGATACTTAGGAGAACCTTGGGATAGCACAGCACGCAACATTGACTTGGCCGAACCAGAGATAATAGATGCGCAAGCTGCTGCGCCAGACACACCACCGGATGTACCAGAGAGAGAACTGGAACCTATTGCTTATATCTCTTCTTCCTCTGCATTTACCCTCGTTACGCATAATTTATCACATGCTGACTTCCCATCTTACCCTTTGCGCAGGACCAATGAGATCGCAACACACACACTGGCGCAGGAACACTCAGGAGCAAGAGTGGGGGAGGTCGCAGGCACACATTTTGGCACGTAACGAGGTACAGTCGAGCCAACGACGTTAAACAAAGGCACTTGTCGGGAGGTTACCCGACACGTTTTCACTTTTGCATATTTTATTTTCTACTTGTTTTGTTTTTTTTGAGTTTTTTTAGCTAGTTTAGGACTTGGTAGTTTTTTAGTCACGCAGTAGTGCGCAGGACCGTGCGCCTAGCAATGCGCAGGTCAGATGCGTTAGCCAGGGTGGTGTCTTTTATTTTGCTGAGTCTTATTGGATATTATGTGCTAAATATTTGTGCCGCATATTTTGTGACCCTGTGCTATCGTTTATGCTGTGTGACTATTAATTTGTGTTCTTATGTTCTTTATTCTTGCATTACATGCATGTGTGCGCTCTCTATGCGCTTGCGCTTGAGTCGTGGGGACACGTCTCTATTCAAGTGTGGGGGGGGGGGGGGGGGGGGGGGGCGTTACATTCACTTTTCACGTTTTTGAGCATTTTAGAATAGCTTAGTTTAAGTTAAAGAGAATAGTAGCAGTAGTGCGCTAGAGTGCAGGATGGGCATGCGCTCCAGCTTGTTTTGCGCTATCCATATTGCGTGCGCTGCTATCTACTGTTTTAGTATAATTTTTTCATTTTTTGCTCCTGTTAGCTGGGATATGCAGGGGATGTGGAGTTGACAGAAATGCTCCAGAGAGGCGGTTAGTCGCTTTTGCTTCGAAGGCTAGGTATATGGTCGAGAGCGTTGGTGGAGGCCGGTGCTTCGCAGCCTTCGGGACAAAAGAGCGCGCTCAGTCACGCAGATGCCAAAGGCGAAATACCCATAGCGTGGCGAGGTGGGAAAACAGACCACCTTCTCTCTGAAAATCGAGCTAAGGAAGGCAGGCGCGGATGTAAACGCGTGCGCTGACCTGCGCAGACAGACCAAAGGAGAGAGAGCGGGGCGAGTTCCATAGCTGCTATCCGAAGGCTGAGACTGGAACTGCTCTGGGAATGTAAGAAATTAAAGAGGAAGCTGTACAAAAGAAAAATACCAGCAAATGATACGCGCTACAAAAGAATCAGCATGCGCACAAGCATCAATATGCGCAAAGACCATAAGGGAATCATCAGAAAGCTCAGGTTCCCAGGAAGTGCGCGGACAAATCACGCACTGGAAGAAGCTGCGTTATCCACCATATACCTATCTTCGGAGTAAGAGCTGGCAGCCTGGAGCCTAAAAAGAGCTATCTCCCAGCCATCCAAAAAATCTTCATCCCGGCTGAGAGGTAATGAAGTTCGAAATTATTATATTAGAACTGTTGAGTGCAGTTGTGCGCAGGTGATAGAGCAGTGCGAGTTGAGCAATTGTGCATTCGCATCACAGTGCAAGACTGTGCGCTAGACTCCAGAAGAGGTAATTGTATCCGCGCTTCAGTGCTTGTTCGGGACGAACAAGGGGCAAGTGTGGGGGGTTTGATAGAGGCTATTTGTACGCATTATTTAGATCATAACCCTATGCTTGTTTGCAATATTTTATGAGCAAGATTACTCGTTTCTAGTGTTTTTGTATTACAAGGCAAAACGAGTCCTTGAGTCGGATACGCGCTAACAGGCAGCGTTCTAGAAGTGAAAGATCCGCCTGCGGAGCTAGCAGCACAAGCAGGAGAGAAGTTGGCGAGAGTAAGCAGAGGTACGCTAGCCCATGCGCTAGCCGATGCCATGCGCCAGGCGCAGAGTCCAGTACTGCCTAAACTTGACATGACCAGATTTGGAAGTTGCCAAGTGTGGACCTCTCGAGCAATATATAAAGGGGAGAAGGTCTAGGGCTTGAAGCATCATATCATCATCAGAGCCTCACGAGAGAGCGAGTGAGCGGCAAAACGGGAAAACACACGGACTTATTGAGACGATTTGCGCCAGCCGACTGCGCTAGCCGAGAAGACAAGCTGCACGCACTGTTTGCTACTGTTTTCTCAGACACATTAGTCATTATTTACTATTCTATGATGTTTATCACTAGCATGTCTATCTAAACTCTTAGTGTTGGTTGGGCATGAATCTATGATGTACTTTCTTTGAGACTTGAGCTTAATGCATAGTTTACTTACTTGTATTAATCCTGTGCATACGGAGACAGCCAGTTGCATGAGTAGGGGAAGCCTTGAACCGCAATCTTACTTATGTTGCTTGCTTGTCATATGTTAAACTAGTTGATAGCTTTACGGTGACAACTAGGAGTAACGAGCTAGGGTAAGCAGTTGCTACTGTGACAGGATTCGCAGCTGTTTTAGTCTATGTTCTAAGGATTAATAGCACATGAACTTTGAACGGAACATGCGCGCGTGTTAGGAAGCCTTGACCGGACACTAACCCAAGTGAAATTAAGCTATAGACATATTAGAGTCAGTGATAAGGAATGCACTCATAGAGGATTGTCTGCCCAATACTTCTCATAGTCATAGTATTTAATCTCTACTGCTTGCGCACGTCTAGTGCGAATTTCCTGCGTTATACTAGTTACTGTTCATTTGCGCATCGCGCATTTCAATCATTCACACACCCCCCCTTTTCGTAAGTGTAGGTTGCTGGCTAGAACTGAACTATTTGCTCCCTGTGGAGATCGACCCTTACTTAACCGCTGTACTGAGTGGAAGAGGAAGGATTATATTTGACGCGCACAACGACGCGCGATCAATGCTACACCATCCTCTGGGAAGAATATTGGGCTGAAACCTAAGACCAAAAAGAAGGCAGAATCTACAATAGAATTGGGACAACAACTGGGCCTTCCGGCAAAGAACTTCGGCAAGCTCTTCAAGAGGATAGAACAAAACTCCTCGTCTTGCGGGATAAAGATCTGGTGGTTGAAATCAGTCTAGGAGAGGAGGAAATTCCAAGAGAAGAAATTGAAATGTAGATCAAAATGAAGAAGACAAGAAAGACATGTCTAAGGGAATCTAGCACTGGGAATGTATCGGATATGGTCACTGGCAGTCATAATGCTCCAACTATCAAAAGAAGAACAACAAATCTCTAACTGTCAACTGGAGTGATGAGGACACTGGAGAAGAAATTGTGAAGAAAAGCAATGTTGCCTTTACTACTGTATCTGCTATTGAACATTCCGATAAGAATTCTGAGATTGTCTATGGTATTGTTGAGTCAGATGGCAGTGATGATGAAGAGTTCATAGAGAATTCACTGGAAAGAAACTTTGTCTTGCTGCACGAAGAATGGCTAAAAGTTGTTGAGATCAACAAGGAGCTACAGGCCAAGCTAGTCTCTACTGAGAAAGAGAGAGATGAACTCCAGAAGACCATTACCACCTTTTCTGATCAAACCAAGGAGCTGGAGACAAAAGATTAGAAAATTGAAAAGGTCAGTCTGCACAGTGATACAGAGAAGAGAGAGACAAATGCAGATCAATAACCTGGATGAAATCTTATCCTACCAGATGTAGGGGTGGAACAGCCAGACTTGGATACACAGGAGAAGGTGGTTCGGGAGTAAAAATCTTTGTGAAAGCTATGGATACGGAAGGGGTTAATCCAGAATTAAAGAGGAAGGAGGTTCCCACCAAGCAAGAAAAACAGGTTCAGAAGAAAATGTCCAGATGAAAGAATCAAAGGTTGCTACAGCAACCCCTTCCGCTCCCAGGTAGAAAATCTCTGAACAAACGCAGGTGTTACTTCTTCGATCTATAGGGGCATATTCAACGGGATTGCTCTGTTCTAGAAAAGTTGTAGAAGCCACACAGACAATCTCACCGGAGGCACAGATGAGGTATCAGAACTTATCAAATTAACAATGTTCCCTGCAGAGAAGTGAACGTGACCTTCGAAAATGGACAAAGAGGAAGAGTGCTCGGCAAGGGAACTGATGATATTCACAGATTACCCTTGATAAAGACTGTTATGCTCGTGGACGAGCTGTAGAAAAGACTCTGGAAGCTCAGAGCACGAAGCGGGAGTGACCAAGGTTGTTGGAGAAAGAAAGAACGGAAGACAAATGTCACAAGCGGCAAAGAATTCCGTCACAAAACTCATGCTGTTACACAAACCCAATGGAGATAGAATATTGGGGTGTTGGATCATGACCATACTGAGGTGCCACTACCAGAAGAGGGTGCATCAGAATTCGAGGAAAGTCAATTGATGCAATAAAACTCAGAAGAGATGGTCCTAGTGAAAACAGACTGAAGTTGATGCATCAACTTCTATCGCTCAGACTGAAGCGCTCGACGAATAAATGGCTGGCACGTGATCAGAGAAATTCAAAAAGAAAAAGGGGAATAACGGATTTTCTAGGGCTTGTTTCTCCGTCTTCAACAAACTTCAGACCTCCGACGACAACCCTCCTCCATGAAACTAGGTCAAAGAAGGCCGCTAACAAGCAACTCACCAAGCTACCCAGTTCTTCCACAGAGGAGTATGAGTCCGAGGTGGAAAGAAGTGATGAAGATGAAGAAGGTGCAGAAGGTGAAGAAGGTGAAGGTGCCTCAGAAGAAGCTGAAATTCTGATGCGTTGCTGATGCGAAGGTATAGCCTCTAGAGTTTTAGCTTCTCCTTAAGCACTCTCTGTGTCTTTCTGTGGAATTATTCTACTGTCAAAATAAGAAAGACACAATGATTTGTTCACCAGTTCTGCAACTTGCCTACGTCTGGGGAAGATACACCGATCCTCAAGATTCCACTATCTCAGTTCGAAGTACAAAGGACTCACGCCTCTACTCCTCACCTAGCCGAAATCTTATGCTCAGTCTAACCACCTAGACTAGCTAGCAGTCTGATCACACAGACTCTCTTCGTGCTACCTACGCACTTCCAGTAACAAATAGCTACGGACCAGACTCACAGACCTAGCCTATTTTATTACAATGTGTGGTACACAGAATGCTTAAGCACGCTCCTCACCAGAGTTGCTATATCTCTAGTCTCCAACTATTCTAGCTCTCCCGCCAAACTTTCGGACACTCTGAGTTCTTCAAACTCAGTCTCTACTCCCCCTTAATCAATGATTCACTCTGTTACTCTTGGGTAGCCTTGATCAATGCTCCGCAGCCCGTTGATCAAGCTCTAGTTGATCCTTCAACGAGCAACCCTCTAGTTGAACTCCGGATCAATCCTGAATCAAACTCCACGAATTCTGATTCCTTTTGCACACAACACCAGGCTTTAACTCAATGTATAAGCCCTGCTATAGAGGTTGATCTCTATGTGTTCGCTCTATGCTCTTGTTTCTCACTCAGCCTCATGTCTCTGCCTTTCTCTTGTATATATTCTCAGGTTGCCAGGCACATAAACCTTGTTTCCATCATTATTAGAATCTCCTCTTGAATTTTTGAAAGGTTGTGGGAGATTCCGTTGCCTAATTTGGAATTTTGGAACCCAATCTTTTTCGGCCATGTGCTGGCGTTTGCTTTGATCAATATGATGTCTACAGATCTTCTTGGCCTTCTGTGATGCCAGCCGCACCATGCCGAAACCTCACCGAGAGTCTCTTGATTGATCAGGCATTCTACTCTAGCTCTGGGCCATCAGAGAGTGCTGAAGCAGACTCTGTATCTCCATAGATGTTTCTCGCTCATTCTTTAGATAGTGTCTCAGCTTCAAATCTTTATGGATTGCTAAAGCAGACTTTGGTTCTTTGTTGTTGTTATTTTGTCAGTCTTCAGATTGTGCTCCAGCCACCAATCTTTAAGGAGCGCTTCAGTAGTCTTTTGAGCAGTTTTGTCAAGGATGCCATATCCTCAACAATCTCCCCCTTGCCATTTTGACAAAACTGAACTACAACTACAGCAATACTGTTGATCCAAATACTATGGTAAAAACTAGAGCTATGCTAGGTAATTACTCTAACTAATACACTTGACTTTAAAGTTCCTCAATGAATACTAAACATCAAAAGTGATCTAACAGTTCTAGGAGCAGTTTATAGTTCACAGATAATAATGTCATTGTATACATCCTTCTTCCACTTTTTGGCACAAACGCTGAGGGTTTCATTCATTCACTGTGCGGAGCAGGGGCAGTGCTGCTGGCTGCTGGGGTTCACTCACGGGAACATCACTGTTCTTTCCCTTGGCATACCCTCCCCTACGTTTTTATACCTTAGCTCCTCTCGTATTCATCAATGAGAACATCATTGATCGCTGAAGTCGCCGGATTTTCCCTGAGCCCTAGGTCTGAAACGGATAAACAGCCTTCAACTCTTTTTTGGCTTTTTTCTCCTTTTTCAAAAATACTGGACATCTTTCGCCTTCTCCTTGTTGGCCTATTTTTGAAGACAATGTTCATAAGTTACAGCTCTAAGATTCCAGGGAGTGCTTCAGCACTCTGTTCAGCTGTCTTATCTGGATCCAAAATAACTTTTGATGCAAACTTCCGTTCCTTAGTTCCTGCTGTAGTAGGGATATTTGCTGGCTGTTTCTCAACCCAACGCTTTTGACACTTGTTCCTTTTCACCTCCACCCAGTGCATTGTATACTTGTTCTTCTCAGATGTACTTCTAATTTTTGTAGTTGTTGAAGAGTGATATTTGTTTCGTTTCTTTATATGCCTCCTTCTATTAGTGTATGCCTCTTCACCACTCCTGCAAGTTTCCTACACAGTATCACGATAACCTCAGTTTACCTGCAACTGTGTACTGTAGTATTCATACGTGCTTGGAGGATTCCTTGTACTGACTCGTCGGTCATTTGATCTTCTTCGAGTCTCCCTGTATACGGTCAGTGTTGGATACTTTCTCTGAAGATGTTCAGTTTGATCACAAGCGTAGCATCTCTTCTGCTTTGATTTGTGTTTCTGAGCATGTGTTTGATCTAGAGAATGCTTTAACGCTTTTACTTCTTTTTTGGCATTCTCTCTGGATCAACTGTGACTGAACCCTTCGGAACACTTGCACTTTGATCAATCACTGAAGCTTTGACAAATTTAGTTTACCTGTTCCTTCATCACTAGACTATCTAAGACCTTCAGTCCCACCTCCAAAATGAATGACTCTCCTCTGTTTGCTTTTGGTGTGCTTCTCTGTTCCCATACCTCTCCAACTGTCTTAGCATCTTCTAATGGTTGTTTCTTGGTCAGAGAGGTGATGATGCTTTGAAGGTTATCTCGATCATCTTCATATCCCGAAACCTTTGATAATAATTCTCTGTTGGCTTCAATAACTTCCTGACACTTCTCTTGTATCTGTCTGAACAGATCATCAATAGTCTCTTCTAAAATTCTTCATCATCACTGCTGTCTTATTCAACTATCCCATAAAAAAAGTCTGTCTTAATTTGATCAGAATCATCGTAATGAAATACAGTAGTTAGTGCTAGATTCCCTTTGTGACCAGTCTCCTCTTCACTGTCTTCATCATTCCAATTTGCCGTGAGAGACTTGTTGTTTTTCTTATGATATGTAGGGTATTCAGTTTGCCCGTGACCATATCCCTTACACTCCCAACACTGGATTCCTTTTTGTTTGTCTTTTCCTTCATTATTGTATTTGTCAGCATCCTTGTTCCTTCTCTGAGAATTTTCTCCTCCTCCCCTGGATGACTGACCTGAGTATGAAGGTTTCTGGTTCATTCTCTTCATTCTCTTTGAAATTCACAGCGTCTCAGTTAGGCAGATTTGTGAACAAGCAGTTGCTGCAGCACACTCTTGTTCACTCGGAAATTGTCTCAGCAAACAATGAACAAGACAGAAATTTGTTCACCTAGTTCGGCCAACTGCCTACGTCTGGGGAGGACTATTCTCCAGTCCTCAATCCACTAAACACGAATGTCTCCAAGTACACTCGGTTACAACTCCACGCAACCTATGCTACTCAACCTTGTGTGGATCACTTGACACAATCAGAACAAGCTCTGACTTGTGTCTGCACACCCTCTACAAATGTCAATCTAGAATAGCTACAGTCTTCACAAAACTCAGCCTATTCTAAACTACACTCACTCAGCAGGGTTGCTGCAACAACTGCTGTAACACACAGCTGATGCACAATTGTCCGCGTCGCTCCAAAGCCTTCCGCTGAGCCGATCGAACGATTCCACGAGCGCTGCACACTCTGGAATACTCCCCCTCACTCACTGACCACCTGCCACTAGCGAGAACCACCGCTTAGAGACTCGACCGAGCCACACACCCGTCAGTTCTTCCGCGGCTGCCCTTGATCAAGCACCACTGCTCTGAATTGGCTTCCAGATCAAGCTCGAATCAGACTCTGCAAGTCCTGATCCGCTTCTGCTTCTGTCACCACAGCTCTGCGCTCACGCTCTGCTCTCGGGTGATGATCGAAGAAATCATCCGTCACACACCAAAATTACTCTCTCTAAATTCTGTGTATGCACTCGTGTATCCCTCAGCTTCGATCAACCTCTCTGCTCTAAACTCCTTTCTCTTAAATAGTAGCACCAGCTTTAAGCAAGACCAGGTTTAAGCAATGTCCCAAAAAGAACAATTATCTCCTAAAATCTAGAAGATTAGATTTGATTTTGATCTTCAACAGAAATCTCCTTCTCTGGCTAGGAAACCCCACTGGAATATTCTCCAAAGCACTTTAGAAATTCTTCCGATGTTCTCCGTCAAGCTCCCAGCCCTTCTAGTCAAGCCCAGGTCACTGCTGCTTCTCGGGCAGATGATGCAGCCACTTGAACAAGCTCCTTCTATAGCATCCCCTGCTGAAGCTGCTGCTTGTTCACTTGTGCTGTAGCTGCTCCTTGTTCATTTGTGCTAGTTTTGTCAAACACTGCCATATTACATCATCAAACTTTCCAAGTTTTTTGACCAGCAAAGACAATGTTGGTTGACATCATCTGGGATAGCCTCTTTCTTTTTTGTCTCAGCTTTCAGTCTGAGGTCTTTTCCAGAGAGTGGTGAAGCAGTCTCTGTAACTTTCATCTTGAATTGTCTCAGTGAGCCAATGAGTACCTCCAACTTCATATGCTTGACATCCTACGCTTCTTTAATGGCAGTGACTTTCATATCAAACTTCGAGGTGAGTGATCTAAGGACTTTCCTTACCAACCTCTCCTTTTAATATGGTTCACCGAGAGCATGTGCCTCATTTGATATATCACATAATCTGGCATTGAACTCAGCAATGGTCTCTTCATCCTGCATCTTTAGGCTCTCAAATCTAGAGGTGCCAATCTGCATTTTGGAAGTTCTCACCTTGTCTGTTCCCTCATGGGCTGTTTGAAAAATCTCCCAAGCTTGTTTGGCCATATCACAGTTGGATATTAACTAGAAATTGTTCGCATCCACAGTAACAAATATACCGTTTAAAGCTTTGGAATTTCCAGCTGCCGTGGCTACCTCATTAGCAGTCCATTTCTCTTTTTCTTTCTTGTGTGAGACTCCTGCCTCATCAACTGTCTGAGAGTGAGCCCACTCTGTGATGACTGCCTTCCGAGCTTTTTCATCAATGGCTTTGATAAAAGCCTTCATTCGAGCCCTCCAATAACCATAGTTTCCTCTCTCTAGCAGTGGCGGTTGCTGGTGTTTGGTCCTTCTTTCGTTGTGGCCATTGATGACAACAATGCTATCCTGGATCACACTCTTTTATGTTGAGTGAATGACTCTAACACCAATTGAAATTGTGCTCATTGCTGATGCGGGGTTATAGCGTCTGGAGTTATAGCTTCTGCTTAAGCACTCTCTGTATCTTTCTATGAAATTATGCTACTGTCAGAATAAGGAAGACACAATGATTTGTTCACCCAGTTTGGCAGCTTGCCTACGTCTGGGGATGAGACACCGATCCTCAAGATTCCACTATCTCAGTTCGAAGTACAAAGGACTCACACCTCTACTCCTCACCTAGCCGAAATCTTATGCTCAGTCTAACCACCTAGACTAGCTAGCAGTCTGATCACACAGACTCTCTTCGCGCTACCTACACACTTCCAGTAAGAAATAGCTACGAACCTGACTCACAGACCTAGCCTATTCTATTATAATCTGTGGTACACAAAATGTTTAAGCACACTCTTCACCAGAGTTGCTGTATCTCTAGTCTATAACTATTCTAGCTCTCCCCCCAAACAGTCGGACACTCTGAGTTCTTCAAACTCAGTCTCTGCTCCCCCTTATTCAACTCACTCTATCACTCTTGGGTAGCCTCGATCAATGCTCCGCAGCCCGCGACAATGCCTGTTCGCGGCTGATCAAGCTTCAGTTGATCCTTCAATGAGCAGCACTCTAGTTGAACTCTGGATCAATCCTGAATCCTGATCCTATATTGATTCGAGAGAATCGACTGAAGAGGAGTCTCGTTGACAGGCTGAACGGTTGATAGTCGCGGAGTGCAGCTTTGGCAAACTGTCTTAGTGTGTTCCTTGATAGTGGCTGGAAGTTATTAATCTAGCAGAAGCAGCGCAGACTACTCAGCAGGGAGTGCTTAAAAAAGTCATCTACCGAAACGTAAGCAACTTGGCTAAAGAAGTTGCTACAGCATCTGCTTTAACACATTGTAATAGGATAGGCTGAGTCTGTGTGATCAGGTCGTTAGCTATCTATTGCTGGAGTGTGTTGACAGATTAAGCAGAGATTTTGACTAGGTTTGGAATGGTGGTGAAACTAGCGGTGGCTGAGTTTGGCGACCATCTGTCTTATTCTGAACAAATATTGTAGACCACAAAGACAATCCCAGGACAGGCATCCGAGATACAAGAAAGACAGAAGACAATATGCTTACATGTCCTACAGCTCATCAAAGTCAATGAAAGAAGGTAGCTGGTACTTCAATGGTGGGTGCTCGAAACACATGATAGGGAATAAAGCCTTTTTAATCAATGTTAAGCCCTGCAAGGAACAGAACGTGACTTTTAGGAATGGACTGAATGGGAGAGTTCTCGGCAAAGGGACTCTAGACGTACATGGGTTGCTCAAGCTACAGAATGTGATGCTTGTGGATGGTCTGAAAACAAACCTCATCAGTATTAGCCAGTTATGTGATGGTACGCACTTTGTTAATTTTATACAAAAGAATTGTCAAGTATTTGATGTAGAGGGGAGATGCGTAATGAAGAGTACAAGGTCTGCCAACAATTGCTACTTACTAGAGATGCTAAAGCAACCTCTGTACACTCTTGTGTGATGACCATAACAGAAGAGATAAAGTTACGGCATGAGCTAATGGGACACCTCAACTTGAGAACCCTCAAAAGGATTGCTTCAGAATACCTAGTCAGGGGTATCCCTGGGATCGCAGAAGAATCAAACATAGTGTGTGGACAATGCCAAGCTGGAAAACAAAGGAGGGCCTCCCACCCCAAGGTCACCAAGATCAATACATCTAGACCGCTACAACTATTGCATATGAATCTCATGGGACCAATGAAGGTAGAGAGCGCATTTGTTTGTGTTGATGACTACTCTCAATTCTCATGGTTTGAGTTCATCAGAGAAAAGTCCGAAACCGTGAGGGTGGTGACCACCCTAGCTACCCGGATGGTACGAGAAAAGTGCCTAAGAGTGGCAGCTATATGAATTGATCATGAAAGGGAGTTTGAGAATGATGTCATGGATGAATTCAGTAATAGCCGAGGCATCACGCATTAATACTCGTCGCCCATCACTCCACAACAGAATGGCGTAGTTGAACTAAAGAACCGAACTATTCAGGAGATGGCTCGTGTATTGATCCATGCAAAGAAGGTCCCACTCCTGTTCTGGGCAAAAGCTATGAACACTGCTTGCTACATCATCAACCACGTAACCGTCAGAAAAGGTGCAAACAAGGCGTGTTACGAGTTGTGGAGACAAAAGAAGCCACTAGTCAAATACTTCCATGTGTTCGAAAGCGAATGTTATATTCTAAGAGACAGCGAGTACCGAAAGAAGCTTGAACCCAAAAGTGACAAGGGAATGTTCCTTGGATACTCCACTACTACCAGGGCATATCGGGTCTACAACTCACAGATAGGAACAGTGATTGAATCCATAAATGTGATTGTCAAGGATGAGGAAGCGGAACATCCAAAGAGTGATGATGATGAAGATCCTGTGCAAAAGGAGCACAATCTGACCTGCTCCCAACAACCAAATAATGTTGATCAAGGAGGAATTTCAGAGGATGCTATAGCAGAGCACAAAAGTGCCTTCTGAAGAAATCCCAACTACTCTAGGTCCAAGACGTCCTCTACCAAAGAAAATCCAACAAAACCATCCTCTGACACACGTCATCAGCAATCACGCCAAGGGAGACGAACTCGAGGTACTACATCCATCTATGTGATATGATTAACAACTCATGCTTTCTGTCCAGCATTGAACCGAAGAACAAAAGAGAAGAACTGGGAGATGAATTTTGGATAGCCGAAATGCAAGAGGAGCTGGGTGAATTCGAAAGAAACGATGTTTGGGACTTGGTGACTCGACCTGCAGGCGTGAATATCATCGGAACCAAGTGGATTTATAAGAACAAATCAGATGAAAAAGGAAATATCACAAGAAATAAGGCTAGACTGGTAGCACAAGGATACACTCAGATCGATGGGGTCGACTTTGATGAAACCTTTGCTCCAGTAGCTAGTCTGGAAGCCATCAGACTACTCTTAGCACTTGCTTACCATCTAAAGTTCAAGCTGTTCCAAATGGATGTCAAGAGCGCCTTCTTGAATGGGATTCTATCCGAGGACGTATCTGTTGCTCAGCCCAAAGGCTTTGAGGATCTTATACATCCTGATCACATATAGAGACTAAAGAAGGCCCTGTATGGGTTAAAGCAAGCTCCAAGAGCGTGGTATGAGAGATTAACGATCTTCCTAATGGATCACATATATGACCGAAGGGGAGTAGACAAGACACTCTTTGTCAGAAGAACTTGGTCAGATTTTGTCATAGCTAAGATATAAGTGAATGATATTGTCTTTAGGTCAAGCTCGCATCAGATGGGAAAGCAGTTCATGGATCACATGCAAAAAGAATTCAAGATGAGCATGGTCGGAGAATTATTGTATTTCCTTGGTCTTCAAGTCACTCAGAAGCAAGATGGAATATTTATTTCTCAAAGCAAGTATGGAAAAAAAATCTGGTGATAAAGTTTGACATGGACAAAGCAAGCCACAAACGAACGCCTGCAGCTACCTTCACAAAAGTGGGTAAAGAAGAAGCAGGAGCTGCTGTTGATCAAACATTGTACCGTAGCATGATTGGAAATCTGCTGTATCTGACTGCCAGCCGACCAGACATATCCTACAATGTGGGAGTATGTGCAAGATAGCAGGCTTGCCCAAAGGAAATTCATCTCCAACTGGTGAAGAGAATCATCAGATACATTGGGGGAACAATGAGTTATGGCTTATGGTACACCAAGGACACCAGTGCAGAGCTTGTAGGCTATCGCGATGCGGACTGGGCAGGATGTTCAGAAGATAGGAAGAGCACATCAGAAGGCTGCTTTTTTCTCGGCAACAATATGGTTTTGTGGTTCAGCAAGAAACAAAACAACATATCTCTATCCACTGTAGAAGCGGAGTTCATAGCAACTGGAAGCTGCTGTGCTCAGTTGATATGGATGAAGTAGATGTTGGGTGAGTATGATATTCCACATGATTCTATAACACTCAATCGTGACAACTGAGTGCCAATAGTATTTCCAAGAATCCTGTCCAGCAATCTCAGACCAAACATATTGATATAAGGCATCAATTCATCAGAGATTTAGTGGAGAAGAAGATCATAGCTCTACAACACATCACAACTGAGAAACAGCTGGCGGATATCCTTACCAAGCCTTTGGATGGAGCATAGTTTGAGACCTTAAGATCCACCTTAGGGCTATGTGTGGTTCCAGAATAGACTTATTAGACCTTGTCATTTATGACAAAAAGTGGGAGGAGTATGCAGAGTTTTTTCAAAAATGCCAAGGGAGTGATTGTCAAGGTAATAATGTGTATTACACTATATGAAGTGGCCCGACGAAAATGTGGATGAATTCCAGTCGATCGAGAGTACAAAAGAGCAAGATTGGAGCAAGCTGCAAAAGTGATTCGCCCAAGGCAGATTTGATTCGGCCAACAGGGTGACCGAATCACATATGATTCGACCAGCCTTGGCCGAATCATCCTCCAGCAGCAGGGATCAACCTGACTCAAGGAGAAAATTGACCGACTCAATAGACTTGACCGAATCAAAAGTGATTCGCCCAAGGAAGAAGCGTGTTGCCCGAATCAGCTTAGCTCCATTAGGATCTTGACCGAATCGATTGAAGGGCTTGACCGAATCAAATGTGATTCGCCTAGAAAAAAGTGATTCGCCCAACTTCATTACAATATTGATTCGACCGAATCAACTAGAGGGTGTCCGAATCACTTTTGATTGGGGCACTACGGTTGAATTGGTAATTTTAGAAACAATATAAATAGAAAGAGATGCAAATTTAGAAGGGGCTTTTTCTAAAAAACGAAACCCTAGACGATTGCTCTTGGACGACTTGGAGAATTGTCAAGGATTTGGAGAAGACACACGCAATTGAAGATTCTACACCAACCCTCTACTCAATCCCTACTAGTTTGTCTTCAATTGGTGAACAATTTTCATTAAAAAATCATGTCTTGTATTGAACTCACCATGAGTGAGTAGTCCCATAGTAGTCGGGATCCTTATGGATCCCTTAGGTTAGATTGTAAGGCAAAACATGTTTATTTATCTATATGAGTGAAGTTTGATTGAAAATTCTTATGCTTGTTCTTCATGATAATTCTTTGCACACCAAGTGTTCTTTAGTTAACTATCAGTAGACCGAGAGGTTGAGATTAGGAGACTTTTGTTATACATGGTTCAACCGAGCGAGAGTTTCAGAATTGTATCACTTAGGTATCATTCCCATTTTATAGAAGAAGCGAGAGTTGAATTTAGAATGCGTGATACTTTAGCCTAGAATAATCAATCAAATTAACTCATGAATATATTTCTGCTTTGCATTGCCAATCGTATGATCTAGGGGTTAAATAGGATTCCGACTACGTTTTCTCTATTACTCTCTTTTAGCCAAATTTGATCTTGTCTTTAGTATTCATTAGAGATACCTCACCTAGAGGAAAAACCCCCATTTTTATTTAGTAGACTTGCATTTAGCATAACTAGCTTTAGACTAATCTAGGCTTTTCTCTTGGGTTCGACTCCAGGTCACTCGGATTATAAATATTGTTTGCATACCGTGATTGGACTAGTATTTTTGCTACCATAATTTTGACAACGTTCAAAATGGCGCCATTGCCGGGGAATTGCCATTATACTAGTTTTCTATTTAGTATTGTTTAAGTTAGTCTACTTTAGTTTTTTCTTTGCTTTGTTGATCGTGATTGCGTGTTTGAGTGCTATTCTTGCCTACTTTAATTTAAGTTCACACTTATTAATGCTATCTTCGATCGTTTGGTAGGTGTTTGAATGCAAACTCGAGCGCGCACGAAAAAGGTACAAGAACAAGCTTCCACATCAACACCAGATTTTGATACTCCTGCTCCTCAAATTCAAGTTGATCAACAAATAATAGAGAAAATGGATCAATAACCAGCAAGGATTGCGGATCAACCGAACCCGAGGAGGTTAGGAAATGCTATTCGTACGCACGAGGACGACGAGAGAACGGTTGGAGAATACATTGCCCCAACCATTGGACATTATGGATCACCCATATACTTGGAAGAGGGTGATGATAAAGTTGGAGTTTCTCCACATGGTAGCCGGAAATCAGTTTGAAGGTATGGAAACCCAAATGCGCATCTGACGCAAGTGCAGGGGGTCAAACCAGAGGCTATTTATATGAAGTGTTTCCGTTATCGCTAAGTGGAAAAGCCAAGGATTGGCTAATGAATCACGAGCCGAACACTTTCCGCACTTGGGAAGAACTCACCCAAGCTTTCCTTATTCAATTCTTCCCACCAGAAAAGAAAAAGAAAATCCGGGACAGAATTTGCCATTTCACACCATAAGATGACGAGAATTTTCACGAGGCATATGAGCGCTTCAAAGAGCTACAAAGAGATTGTCCGCATCACGGGTTCAGCAAATGGCAACTCATGCAAAGTTTTTATGATGGAATGGATCAAGACGCGAGGAACCATATAGACCAAGCAAGCGGAGGGGCAATGATTGATTTGAGAGCCTCTGATGGTTTCAAAATCATAGACAAAATAGTGCGAAACTCACATCAATGGAGTGGAGAAAGGAACCAACCTAAAGAAGAAAGGGAAGGAGCATACGGCCAAGGCGAGCTGCTGCCGGCATTATTATTCGATCCACTCCTCCGCCGTCTTCAGACAACGAGATATCATCATCATCATCATCTTCCTCCGATTAAGCCAGACCAGTGGGAAAGTCCTCTTGCGCGCGATCCAGTTTTGCTATAGTCCTGCACGCGGGAGCGGAAAGGGCAAGGACGCCCTTCCCTTTCAGTGAAGAGATTTAGATTGCTGACGCTCATATGAAGACTCTGTTAGCACCGCACAGTGGATATGAGGTACTCGCACCCACTTACCTGGATCCTGCCGCACTACGTGATCATAATGTTATGGACAGATTTTGTCATTATCTACGTGCAAGTGATCTCCACTATATTTTGATGGATGATCCGAGTACTTACCTGAGGCTGGTTAAAGGAATTCATGGACTTGTTTTCTATGACATGGGAAGATGTCGGAGGTAATTATATGTATAAGGGCAAGAGGGAGTGCATTCGGGTGTACTAAGGATGGTGAATACCCGAAATTCAAGGCAGGCAATCGGTACAAGTTCTGGGCGGAAATCACCGGGCAAGATATTTTCTTCGCGTCCCCTCAGCTAGCAACGATGACTGATTACCAGGTTTGGCGGTTGATTCATCGTCTTATTGCGACGTCCATTCACATCCGCAAGGATGGTTGCTGGTATGTTAACACCTCAGATTTGGACTTGATGCTTCTAATTCATTTCAAGAGACTGGTTTGCTTTGTCAATGCCTTGACACTCCAGTTTGAATCCTATCAGAAATCATAGTACAAGGGCGTGCTTTGGGTGGTGGGACATTTATTACGCTTCTCGCGAAGCATGTGGGTTTCACTTTGGACCACGGCACGCCTCTGCTCAAGAAGGTAGTTAATCTGGAGAGTCTTCGCAAGATGCATATGATAGACGCGAAAACTCGTGCTGCAATTCACGCGAAAACTGGAAGTCAATCCAATATCACGCAATAGATATCAACTAAGTTTCACCGCTAGGCTATGCTAACTTGATAATCAGAGCATGCAATTCAAACGAAGAACATGAATTTGAAGAATTGTATTACGAAAGATAAGTATCTCAAACCGTACGTTGCAACACAAAATCCTCAAACTGAACGAAAGGTTTAGCTGCTACGAGTCATCTAAAACAATGAGAATAAACTGAGTTTAGAAACAATACTAAAACTATGAATAGTAATTCTGGCGATGAATAGTACTCCGCCTCGAATCCCGTGCGCTGCTGCTGACTATCTTCCTCAAAACTTGCTCTCAAAATTTTGTTGTGGCAAGTCTGTATTTATAGGTAATACACGGCCGTGAGCTGCTGCCGACTATCTTCCGCACGCTCTGTATTTATAGGTAATGCAGACTTCCAAATCAAGCAAACTTCTAAACTTGATTTTGGGCCGTGGGCCCAATGCAGATGTCATCATATGTTTTCCGCTCAACTAGAAGACATTAGGAAAGCGCCCGATGAAGACATTAGCCGCGCACCTGATGAAGACATTAGCTCCGCGTAAAGTGTTCTTCCGGCGCCACACTCACTGAGATGCACATCGATTCTCCAAAAATGCCATAAATCTCGAAAGCGTGTCGATACACCTGCGATGCGAAACACTACAAAGAAGTAATCTATCACACGCAAAATGCATTTAAATAATGGGAATAAAAAACTCGATGGATCGTATAAATACACTCCATCAGTGCCCTCAGAGCCAGAGCTGGATTCTAAAGATGCTGAACCACTCTCTTCACCACTCTGACTATGGCTTTTGCTAGCGGACCGTTGAGCCTTATCAACGTTGGAAGGTACAATGTCTACAAAGGTGGGCGGGCCAGCTTCACCCTGGTCAGTAGTAGGGATCCAGGTCAGCCATGGAATGTCTGTGGGTTAATTGACTCGAAGCGAGGAACTTCTTTTTGCTGGTGGCGAATCACTCACGGGAACATCATTCCTTTTTCTTTGGCTGGGCTCACCCCTACATTTGTAAGCCTTGGCACCCCTATTTTTCACCAATGCGGATGATTTGTTGAAGGCAGGAATAGCTGTTTGTTGAAGATGAAGGAGAAAAAACTTGCCCTAGTTTTGCAAACAAAAACTTCCGGTTTTCCCTTTCTCAACCCCTTTTTCTTTTATTTTAAAACACTCGGACATGTGTCACTACCCAAGAGGCCGTTTTCTTCAACGGTAAAAAAGGCTACAGCTTCAAATCACCAGAGCGTGCTTCAGCTGTCTTTTCTGGAAATAAATTGACTTCTGCTGTGATCTTCTTTTCCTCAGTTCTTGCTTCAGTGGGGATATCAGCTGGATGTTTTACAACCTAGCGCTTTTGAACCTTGTTCCTTTTTTACTTCCACCCGGCGCACTTGCCATTTGTTCTCCTCAGATTTTCACCAGTTTTGAATCACAGTAGAAGAATGATGATTGGTTCGTTTCTTTCCATGTTTCTTTCTATGAGGGAAGGTCTTTTCATCATTCGTGCAAGTTTCATGCACAATAACACAATACCCAAGGTTTTTCTGCTTCTGTGTCTAGTGGTTTGCTTATGTGCTCGAAGAATCCCTTGCTCTGACTTGTTGGTCATTTGATCTTCTTTGAGTCACCCTGTACCCCGTTAGTGTTGGGCATTTTCTCATAAGATGTCTAGTTTGATTGCACGTGTAGCATCTCCTGTGCTTTGATCTGGGTATCCAAGCATGTGACTAATCTAGAGAATGCTTCAGCAATCTCTTGGACTTCTTTTCTAGTGCTCTTTCTGAATTAACTGAGATAGACTGACCGCGAGTCGTTGTACGCCACAAATTTAATGTTTATAGTCCTTCTCGGCATGTAGACAGTAGCAAGTAGGGTGGATTGACGTTGGCGTTTTAGGCAAGCAAAATGAAGTGCTATTCTAGTCACGCAAATATCAAACAATATTTATAACCGAGTGACCTCGGGTCGAACCCAAGAGAAAAGCTTAGACTAATTTACAACTAATTAATGCTATTATTGAAAGTCTACGGATTTGGGGGGGATTTGTCCTCCTTTAGAGGTACCTCTAGTAAGTACTAAAGATAAATGATATTTTTGGTTTTTGGTTGATGAAACAAAAGAGTGACTAGGGATTCAACTTCTCTCCATGAGGAAAATGAAATAACTCACTAACACATGCATGAACTACATTTGGTTGATAAAAGCAAGGCTAATGCATCGTCCACTCTAGGTTCAACTCTCGCTCCTTCCCTAGAGTGGAGAGGATACACAAAGGACATGGTTCTCAAACTCTCGCTCTATTGAACCGTGTAGAACTTGAGTCCCATAACCGCACCCTCTCGGTCTATTGGCCGGTTACTCAAATCCGCTCAAAACTTAGCCTAATGTCAAGAATGCATGTCGCTCTCACGCACAAACACTCCATCTATGATCATACAATAGCTATGAAACATCCTAAGTTCAACTCTCGCTCCTTCCTTAGGGGTTCTAACCAAGCATACTCACTTAAGCATTTCGTCAAACACTTGGTGTGCATACAATGAATACATAGCTAGGGCATAATATAATCAAACCAAACTTCATTCAATACAATAACATAGTGTTCTACATCATATCCAATCCTAGGGGATCCATTTAAATCCCCAACCACAAGAACAACTACTCACTCATAATGAGTGTGCACAAATACATGACAACTAAATGAGACATGAATGTAAATACAAAGGGTAAAGGGTTGAAGAGAAGTTGATGTAGAATCTTCGACTCAAGCTTGGTTCTTCACCCAAGCTTGGTCTTCTCCGAGCTCCAGTCGCCTAGGGTTGGGAAAATGTGGAAGCTCTTTTTCTTCATTTCCATCTCATTCTATTTATACATTTTGAAGATTTCCAAAAAGTGACCGAAGTGACCGAATCACTTGATTCGGTCAATGTCCATGTGATTCGCTCTAAGCTTTTGTCCAGTGGTGTTTTGAGTTTGGGCGAATCAATTATCTTGGCCGAATCACCTTTGATTCGGTCAAACGTCTTTGTTTTGATACGGTCAAACGTCTTGTGGAGCTAAACTGATTCGGGCACCTAAGCTCTGGGCGAATCACTTCTCTTGGCCGAATCACCTTTGATTCGGTCACACCTTTTATGTGATTCGGCAGAACTGACTCGGGCGAGTCAAATAGTTGGCTCGGGCGAGTCAACTTTCCAGAGAGTTCCAATTTGCCCGAGTGCTTTGATCCGGGCGAGTCAACTGGTCCAGGCCGAATCACCTTTGATTCGGTCACACCCAAGAAGTGATTCGGTCAAATCTTCAGGACTTCCCCGGATCAGGTCAATTCGTGCAGCTGAGGGTGATTCGGTCAGGCTGGTGGGCGAATCAGAAGTGATTCGGCCGAATCACTTCTGCAGTTTGCTCAGCTTTTCTTCTTTTGATCTCCA
Organism: Umbilicus rupestris; assembly: GCA_963678935.1. Taxonomy (NCBI): domain Eukaryota; kingdom Viridiplantae; phylum Streptophyta; class Magnoliopsida; order Saxifragales; family Crassulaceae; genus Umbilicus; species Umbilicus rupestris. The sequence continues at coordinate 8,486,406 of OY787607.1, read as the reverse complement.
TCGACCGGAATTCGCCTAGATTTTCTTCGGTCCACTTCGCATTGCGAGATACATAATTTTAACCTGAAATGGACGAAGAAATCATCAAATGACTTTATAAAATAGCGGAACAAACAAGAAGTAAGGGGAAAATATGGACAAATAAAAGGTTATTTGTCCGCTCATCAAAATACCCCACACTTAAGACTTGTTCGTCCCGAACAAATATGTGCATAAGTCAAGCGGAGAGTAAGATGCTAGATCATATATGGCAATATCAAAGCACGTAGCAAATCTTACGCACATGAAACACATCAACCTCCTACTCATGTAACCTAACTAAAGAAAACTTAAACAAAGAAAATTAATCTACTCCTAACTCACTGTCGTAGAAATCACGAATGCATTTAGCGTATGCATCAAGCCTTTAAACCTCTAGGTTACCCTAGCGGACGAGTTGAAGTCTCATGAGAGTTTTCAGAAAAGGAATACTCACAAATCCCATTTGCAATCATCCATGAGAGTTTAAAGTCCAAATATAGCTAGCTAAGCAAGTAGTTCACTATCACCTCAAATTGGAATAGAGTTGTGCAAATTATTCACTTCACGCAAACTCTAAGGATCATTCACTTCAATGTGACAATAAATACTCATAGAATCGATATCAACCTAGCATTCGTCAAATTCAAATTTCCGCTCAATTTCCTATGCAAGTAGTATGAAGAAAAGCGTCGCTAGAACAAAAATTTTGTCAAATCAATCACATATGCTTGCTAAGGGCAAGTCCATAAGCTCAAGACAATAAACTTGTTCTCAAAAATTAGGCTATACGTGATAAACCGCAAGAGAAGAGGAGTTTTGACAATGAACAATTTATAATTCCCTCGTACAAAACTGGATGCTTAAGTAATAAATTACGAGGGTCATACCTTAGACGCTTCCTAAAAACCGAATGCAAAAGCCTTACTCACACACATGCGAAAGAATTTGCGGAAAAGGCACAAAGTCAAGAATTAAGTGTGTTTATTTATTTTTTTGCGTTTATACAAATGCTTTCGAGGGGGAAATTACCTTCCTAACCCTCGACAATTGTAAAACTTTTCCTTGACCCAAAAAAACAAACAAATAATAATTTTGTGTTTATACAAATGCTTTCAAGGGGGAACTTACCTTCCAAACCCTCGGCAATTGTAAAACCTTAAAAATATAATTTGTCCTTTCTTGCGCCTCTTTTGTTTTTCTTATCGCAAACACTTTATTTGACCCCACACTTAATACTTGACAATGTGCCTAAGTGATATATAATGAAACATGAAGTGTGAGCTCAACAAATGCAAAGGCTAAATAGGAATGCTAAAGTCACCTAAAAGCAAACAAGAGCAAGTACAAGGTTTTTGTATGAAAACATTTTTATTTTTGTGCTCGCTTAACTTAACTTCATTTTTCATGCATGGAAAGAGCTTAAAAATCAATCGAACTAAGCTAGTCAAGGTATCGAATCATGTGAATAAAGTCATCACAAAGAGGATCAATCGACTTAAAGATACGATTCATGAATTCAAAGCACAACTCATTCCAAAATTTTTTTTAAATGATACTACTTAATTGCTTAGGAAACATTACTTCATGTGATCAATACTTAAAGCTAGGATGACAACAATCATGTGAGTATAATGTGCTCAAAGTAAGTATGTAGCATAGAACCATGGTGTTAAGCAAATAAAAGCGCAAGCGCAAACAAACACCCCACACTTAAAAATTTGCTTAGTCTCTAAGCAATATAAAGTAATAGAATAAAAGAGAAAGCTTCGAAGGAACTTCTCTCGTGTGAAGGTATCCAAATGCACATCACAAATTCCACAACGATTCTATACTACAATCAAGTAAACATAAAAGCATAAATACTCACAAGCCTAGTTTAACGTCTTGGCTAAGACGTAGCCGATTCCCTTTTTCATAAGAAACACACTTGAGAAGTCCTTTGCGAGGATCCCTTCTCAAGTGACATGCGTCGATAGCGTGGGAATTCAACCGGTCTCTCGTCTTCCTCTTGCGGAAGAGTGGCATTTCCTTCCCTCCTCGAGTTTGGTTGATCCATAGTTTCTGTTGGTGGTTGATCAACGCAAATTTGAGGTGAAGGAGTATCAAAATCTGGCAATTTCTGCTCCGTTGATGTGGAGGCTTGTTCTTATGCCTTTTTAGCGCGTGCTTTGATTTTCATTCAAACACCTACCAAGCAATCAGAGAAAGCATCAATAAGTGTGAACTTAAATTAAAGTAAGCAAGAAAAGCACGCAAACACGCAATCACGATCAACAAAAAAAAAAAGAAAAAAAAAAGAAAAGAAAAGGTAGTAGACTAACTAAAATAATATTAACTAGCAAACTAGTCTAATGGCTATTCCCCGGCAACGACGCCATTTTGACGTTGGCGTTTTAGGCAAGCAAAATGAAGTGCTATTCTAGTCACGCAAATATCAAACAATATTTATAACCGAGTGACCTCGGGTCGAACCCAAGAGAAAAGCTTAGACTAATTTACAACTAATTAGTGCTATTATTGAAAGTCTACGGATTTGGGGGGGATTTGTCCTCCTTTAGAGGTACCTCTAGTAAGTACTAAAGATAAATGATATTTTTGGTTTTTGGTTGATGAAACAAAAGAGTGACTAGGGATTCAACTTCTCTCCATGAGGAAAATGAAATAACTCACTAACACATGCATGAACTACATTTGGTTGATAAAAGCAAGGCTAATGCATCGTCCACTCTAGGTTCAACTCTCGCTCCTTCCCTAGAGTGGAGAGGATACACAAAGGACATGGTTCTCAAACTCTCGCTCTATTGAACCGTGTAGAACTTGAGTCCCATAACCGTACCCTCTCGGTCTATTGGCCGGTTACTCAAATCCGCTCAAAACTTAGCCTAATGTCAAGAATGCATGTCGCTCTCACGCACAAACACTCCATCTATGATCATACAATAGCTATGAAACATCCTAAGTTCAACTCTCGCTCCTTCCTTAGGGGTTCTAACCAAGCATACTCACTTAAGCATTTCGTCAAACACTTGGTGTGCATACAATGAATACATAGCTAGGGCATAATATAATCAAACCAAACTTCATTCAATACAATAACATAGTGTTCTACATCATATCCAATCCTAGGGGATCCATTTAAATCCCCAACCACAAGAACAACTACTCACTCATAATGAGTGTGCACAAATACATGACAACTAAATGAGACATGAATGTAAATACAAAGGGTAAAGGGTTGAAGAGAAGTTGATGTAGAATCTTCGACTCAAGCTTGGTTCTTCACCCAAGCTTGGTCTTCTCCGAGCTCCAGTCGCCTAGGGTTGGGAAAATGTGGAAGCTCTTTTTCTTCATTTCCATCTCATTCTATTTATACATTTTGAAGATTTCCAAAAAGTGACCGAAGTGACCGAATCACTTGATTCGGTCAATGTCCATGTGATTCGCTCTAAGCTTTTGTCCAGTGGTGTTTTGAGTTTGGGCGAATCAATTATCTTGGCCGAATCACCTTTGATTCGGTCAAACGTCTTTGTTTTGATACGGTCAAACGTCTTGTGGAGCTAAACTGATTCGGGCACCTAAGCTCTGGGCGAATCACTTCTCTTGGCCGAATCACCTTTGATTCGGTCACACCTTTTATGTGATTCGGCAGAACTGACTCGGGCGAGTCAAATAGTTGGCTCGGGCGAGTCAACTTTCCAGAGAGTTCCAATTTGCCCGAGTGCTTTGATCCGGGCGAGTCAACTGGTCCAGGCCGAATCACCTTTGATTCGGTCACACCCAAGAAGTGATTCGGTCAAATCTTCAGGACTTCCCCGGATCAGGTCAATTCGTGCAGCTGAGGGTGATTCGGTCAGGCTGGTGGGCGAATCAGAAGTGATTCGGCCGAATCACTTCTGCAGTTTGCTCAGCTTTTCTTCTTTTGATCTCCATCGACCGGAATTCGCCTAGATTTTCTTCGGTCCACTTCGCATTGCGAGATACATAATTTTAACCTGAAATGGACGAAGAAATCATCAAATGACTTTATAAAATAGCGGAACAAACAAGAAGTAAGGGGAAAATATGGACAAATAAAAGGTTATTTGTCCGCTCATCATGGATCCACAAGGAACTGAAAAAGGAAATTTCTTTGGAAACAGTTAAAACAAGGGGGTTGTAATCACTAGAGATAATGATGCGAATAAATGAATGAGAGTTTTCATATTTATGATGAAGATCGATTCAGATCAATCAATTGTGAATTATGTTTATCATTGACACTAATAATGAATCATGTATTCATGCATCCTATTCCGGCAAAGGTAACATTCATGCACATATCTCGGCAAAAGTGATATGCTTACCGGCTCTCCTAGGTTTGCAGACTCCGGAAAAAGTAGTGTTAGGACCTATGTATTACTACTTGTTATTACGGCAAGGTAACAAACAAGTGTTAACTGACGATAATGAATCACAAGAGAAAGATGTTGTCGGCCAAAACTCACTTAACCTAGCTATTCAATTTCGTAATATGAGAATAGAAAACAAGTAAAAGAATACACTAAAGTAATGTGAAACAAGTTTAAAAACATTCCTTCACAAGTTCATGATCCAAATCGAATAAAAGGTTTAGCTAGACATGCTAGCTGAAGTCAACATCATAAATAATAAGTGAGACAAAAAGTGGTGAAGTGTGAACAGTAACTTCCGGCATTGAATAGTAACTTCCGGCGTGAACAGTAACTTCCGGCTTTGGCTTTTGTGATTGATTTTCTTTCTTTTTGATGATTATGATTCCGAAATCGATGATGTCTAACCCTAGACTGATCTCATATATTTATACCGGTCAGTGGGGATCAACTAGGGAAGGTTGTATCTTCTGCAGATTTGGCAGGGGGCATATTTTGGATCAGGTAAGGAAGGTTGCATCTTCTGGAGATTTGGGAAGGTGAATATTCGGCTATGACGTCATGCTGACGTTAGCCGCGAATGCTGCTTTAATAAATCCCGCGATCATCTTGTATTTTAAGCATTGCTCGCGGCTTCAAAATGGGCATGGTCCGCGGGATAGGTCAGAGGCACATTCTCCTTCTAACTTGGGTTCAGAATCCTTCTTTCTCTGCATTTTCTTCCTGAGCATCCTCAGTACACCTGAAATACAAAACTTTGCAAAGCGAGTAATCGTGGTTAGAAAAGCGTTTACAAATGCATATAGTTAGTTGATTCAGTGGACGTATAAATACGACCCATCAAATCTCCCCACATTTAAACTTGTTCGTCTCGAACAAAAATAACAAGGCACTCAGAAGAATAAAACTTGTTTTCTAGGCAGCAATGGCTAATCATGGGAAGAAAACATACTAGTATCATGTATCCACGTTTGTCATATTTGCAAAAATTTCGGTCATTTCGATTTCAAATATTTATGAATTTGTTACCTCGTAGTTGGAATTCAAATCAATTCGGATGACTGGGAGATGGTTCTTTTCAGGCTCCAGATCACCGTCTTCCATTCTTGATTCTAGTTTCATGGTTAAACTTGACAGCTTCCTCTGACACGTGATTTATTCACGTTCTTGGAACTTCAGAATTTTTCTTCATTTGTTGCACGATGGGTGGCTTGAAGCATCTTTCTCAACTGAAATCTTTTTGGCTTTTGCTAAAGATTTGCCTAATCACCATTGCTTCTCTTTTTTTTTCTTCTTTATGCGAGCCTTCGGCTTTTTATTTCCCAGAACGGTTCCAGTCTCAGCCTTCGGATAGCAGCTTATGGAACAATGCTCCGCTCTTTCTCATCATCGTCCCTTTTTGCGCGAGTCAAGATGGGGTTCACCACCCATCTTCCCGGTTACTCAAGACTAGAGATAAGACGGTCTGTTTTCCCGACTCGCCTCGCTTTGGGTGTTTTTCTTTGATTCTTTTGTTTTTCGAGGCGGAGCTTCTCATGATTCTGAAGAGCTGGGAAGTATCAACCTCTAAGATTGTCATTTAACCGTAAAACTAGAATTTCCAGAATATTGAACGGTTGACTGCCTCTCTAGAACATTTTTGTCAACTCCACATCCCACTCTTATTCCAATTTCAAGGGCAAAAACAAAAAATCTAAATGAAACGACAGATATTAGCACAAATATGACAAATGGAGAATAACACGATATCAGCATATTATTGATCCATGTAAACATCTCAACAACTTCATGCAAATACTAAACATAAACGTGACGTGACAACACACACACACATGCAAATACTAAACATAAACGTGACGTGACAACACACACACACACACACAAACAATTCAATTCAATTCTAATAAAAATAAAAACTAACTAATCGAACCTGAAGGGTTACCTCCTGTCCAGTGTCTTTTTTTAATCCGGTCAGAACCTTGTCCCGAGCATCCTTGTAACTTGTTCTGCCGGTCTACTAGGTGCGTAGCTATTAAGTAGTCTCCCTTAACGATCGAATGTGAGAGTCTTGTTGGGTACCTGTAAAGTCAAAAGACCACTGTTAGAATCTATGTTTGCTTTAGTGGTTGCAAGAAATGTGCGCCCAAACAAATCTAGTGAGGTCTCTCCACTAATAGGCTGCTTCATGTCCAACACTATAAAGTCTATAGCCATTGGGCTTCCTTTGACATTTATCACCACATCCTCTAGAACGCCTGAAAGACGTTTTTGGGACTGATCCCCAAATTCAAGCATAAGATGGATTGGTTGCAACTCAGGTTGAAATTCGCAGCGTCTCTTGACAGACAGATTTGTGAACAAGCAGTTGCTGCAGCACACTCTTGTTCACTCGAAAATTGTCTCAGCAAAACAATGAACAAGACAGAAGTTTCTTCACCCAGTTCGGCCAACTGCCTACGTCTGGGGAGGACTATTCTCCAGTCCTCAATCCACTAATCACAAAGGTCTCCAAGTACACTCGGTTACAACTCCACGCAACCTATGCTACTCAACCTTGTGTGGATCACTTGACACAATCAGAACAGGTTCTGACTTGTGTCTACACACCCTCTACAAATGTCAATCTAGAATAGCTACTGTCTCCTCGAAACTCAGCCTATTCTAAACTACACTCAACTCTGCAGGGTTGCTGTAGCACATAGCTGATGCACAAATGTCCGCGTCGCTCCAAAGCCTTCTGCCGAGCCGATCGAACGATTCCACGAGCGCTGCACACTCTGGAATACTCCCCCTCACTCACTGACCTCCTGCCACTAGCGAGAACTGCCGCTTAGACACTCGACCGAGCCACACACCCGTCAGTTCTTCTGCGGCCTTCCTTGATCAACCAACAAGCACCACTGCTCTGAATTGGCTTCCAGATCAAGCTCGGATCAGACTACGCAAGTCCTGATCTCCTTCTGTCACCACAGCTCTGCGCTCATGCTCTGCTTACGGGTGATGATCGAAGAACTCGTCTGTCGCTCACCAAAATTGCTCTCTGAATTCTGTGTATGCACTTGTGTATCCCTCAGCTTCGATCAACCTTTCTGCTCCGACCTATTCCCCCTTAAATAGCTATGCTAGCTTCAATCGAGAACAGGATTTAGCAATGTTCCAAAAAGAACAATTATCTCCTAATTTTTAGGAGATTAGATTTGTTTTTAATTCCCAAAACAAATCTCCTTCTCTAGCTAGGAATTCCCCACTGGAATATTCTCCGCAGCACTTTAAAAGATTCTTCTGATGTTCTCCGCAGAGCTGCCAGGCTTTCTAGCCAAGCCCAGGTTGCTGCTGCTACTCGGACAGATGCTGCAGCAACTTGAACAAGCTCCTGCTGTTGCATCCCCTGCTGTAGCTGCTCCTTGTTCACTTGTGCTGGTTTTGTCAAACACTGTCATACAGCATCATCAAACTCCCCTTGGCATTTTGACAAAACCCTAGGACGGATTTCAATAAAGATTTTTTTCGATAACCTCCCCTTTTTCTCCTCCCCCTTTTTGGAATAAATGACAAGGGGGTGCTCCTGGCTGCCCTAGGGAGGCAATACATAGAGCCCCAGAGAGGCTCTCAGGTCTTCGAACTGGACTGCATCCAGAGCTTTTGTGAAGATATCAGCAAGCTGTTTGGCCGACACCACATGCTGTAGCGCAATGATATTCTTTTCCACTAGATCACGGATGAAGTGATGACGAATGTCAATGGTTCTACTTTTGTTGCCACCTTCCGTTGGAGCTCTGGTATCCTTCGATAGCATTGACTTCTTCTTCTGGGGGCTCCGAGCAAGCTCCTGTGATGTGATTCACTGAAGTAGATGCCGCATTTCTTTTGCGGTTTTGCTTGAGTGCCCACCAAATCTTGTAGCAGCTCTTTTACTTCTTGTAAATCTGTAGAAGTCTCAATGTTAGAAGCATGTTTAGTATTCGAGTCGGTGTCATGATACCTGGCATTTTCGGCAATATCGTATATCAACTCCAACACTTCCTCAGGGAACAGGTTCATTATAGAACTTCCAGCTGAACAGTCCAACATCTTTCTCTCCAGTGGAATCATCCCATCCAAGAAATGCTCGATGAGCAATCTCTCCAAGTTGTGGCCGCTCTCTTCCAGTTGTTTGAATCGCTTGAGGTACTCTTGAAGAGGCTCTCCACGCTTTTGCCTAATTCCTGCGAGTTCCTTCCGAATCATTGAAGCTTTTCAGGGTGGAAAGTATTTGTTCAAGAACTTGCGCTGCATTTGTTCCCATGAGCGTACTAAACCTGCAGGCAAAGACATTAGCTACGATCTAGGAGAGTCAGTAAGTGAAAAGGGAAAAGCTTTTAATTTATAAGTTTCTGCAGCAACTCCTTGAGGCTTCATTGTAATGCAAATGATGTGGAACTCCTTCAGATGTTGGGTAGGGTTTTCTCTTTCCATGCCTGCAAACTTCGACAGATGATGTACTACCCCACTCTTGAGTTCGAACGTATCCTCGTCCTGGTCAATTCGGATGCACCATGGTTGGGCTTGGAATGTTGGTGCAGACATCTCCCTCATCGTCTGTCTTTCTCTTATTTCCTCTCCTGGATGAGGAAAATCCGCTAGATCGATTTCCAGGTTGCCTCCCCTGATGTGGCATTGGTTGTTCTAGCAATTGTCCTTCCACATCACTTTCTGCATCACTATTGTTGGCCATGGTCACTCTGTGAACTAAAACAGATTAAGGTCGATCGCAATCGAAGTGCAATTAGAAATCGCGACCCTTAGTCAAACTAAGGTCGATCGCGGATTTCCAAAATATACTGCGTTCACAGTTTTAGTCAGGGTAGAAAATCTAAAAAAAGAAGAAGAGAAAAACTGAAAAAAGAAGAACTTCTCTTTGTTGTCAGCTTCCCCGGCAATGGCTCTAAAATTTGATAGTGCATCGTTATACGTGACAAATTTAATATTTACAGTCCTTCTCGGCACGTAGACAGTGGAAAGTAGGGTCGATCCACATGGAACTGAAAAAGGAAAGTTTTTTGGAAACAGTTAAAACAAGGGGGTTGTCACGAGAATGGGGTCGTAGTCACTAGAGATAATGATGCGAATAAACGAACGAGAGTTTTCTTATTTATGATGTAGATCAATTCAGATCAATCACTTGTGAATTATGTTTATCATTGACACTAATAATTAATCATGAATTCATGCATCCTATTCATGCATCCTATTCCTGCTTCTATTTCCAGTGGTTTGCTTATGTGCTCGAATAATCCCTTGCTCTGACTTGTTGGTCATTTGATCTTCTTTCAGTCACCCTGTACCCCGTCAGTGTTGGGCACTTTCTCATAAGATGTCCAATTTGATTGCACGTGTAGCTTCTCCTGTGCTTTGATCTGGGTATCCGAGCGGGTGACTGATCTAGAGAATGCTTCAGCACTCTTGGACTTCTTTTCTGGTGCTCTTTCTGAATTCACTGAGATAGACTGACCGCGCATCGTTGTACGCCACAAATTTAATATTTATAGTTCTTTTCGGCACGTAGACAGTGGCAAGTAGGGTCGATCCACAGGGAACTGAAAAAAGGAAAGTTCTTTGAAAATAGTTAAGACAAGGGGTGTCACGAGAATTGGGTCGTAGTCACTAGAGATAATGATGCGAATAAACGAATGAGAGTTTTCTTATTTATGATGAAGATCGATTCAGATCAACCACTTGTGAATTATGTTTATCATTGACACTAATAATTAATCATGTATTCATGCGTCTTATTCCGGCAAAGGTAACATTCATGCACATATCCCGGCAAAAGTGATATGCTTACCGGCTCTCCTAGGGTTTCACACTCCGGCAAAAGTAGTGTTAGGACCTAGATGTTACTACTTGTTATTACGGCAAGGTATCAAACAAGTGTTAACTGACGATAATGAATCACAAGAGAAAGATGTTGTCGGCAAAAACTCACTTAACCTAGCAATTCAATTTCGTAATATGAGAATAGAGAGCAAGTAAAAGAATACATTAAAGTAATGTGAAACAAGTCTCAAAACATTCCTTCACAAGTTCATGATCCAAATCGAATAAAAGGTTTAGCTAGACATGCTAGCTGAAGTCAACATCATAAATAAAAAGTGAGAACAAAAAGTAGTAAAGTGTGAATAGCGACTTCCGGCAGTGAACAGTAACTTCCGGCAGTGAATAGTAACTTCCGGCGTGAACATTAACTTCTGGCTTTGGCTTTTGTGATTGATTTTCTCTCTTTCTGATGATTTTGATTTCGAAATCGATGATGTCTAACCCTAGACTGATCTCATGTATTTATACTGGTTAGTGGGGTTCAGCTAGGGAAGGTTGTATCTTCTACAAATTTGGCAGGGAGCATATTCTGGATCAGGTAAGGAAGGTTACATCTTCTGGAGATTTGGGAAGATGAATATTTGACTATAACGTCATGCTGACGTCAGCCGCGAATGCTGCTTTAATAAATCCCGCAATCATCTTGTATTTTAAGCGTTGCTCGCTGCTTCAAAATGGGCATGTTCGGCGGGATATGTCAGAGGCACATTCTCCTTCTAACTTGGGTCCAGAATCCTTCTTTTTCCGCATTTTCTTCCTGAGCATCTTAAGTACACCTGAAATAGAAAACCGCGCAAAGCGAGTAATTGTGGATAGAAAAAGGTGTACAAATGCATATAGTTAGTTGATTCAATGGACGTATAAATACGACCCATCATAGACCTCTTCTAAACACTTGCACTTTGATCAATCACCGAGGCTTTAACAAATATTGCTTTAACAAATATTGTTATACCGGTTCCTTCCTCACCAGTGTATCCGAAACCTTCAGTCCCTCCACCATATTTTTAGTAAGATAGAATCTCATCTAGAATGGACGATTCTCCTATGTCTGCTTTGGGAGTGATTCTCTATTCAAATCCCTCATCAATTGTATCAGCATCATCTGATTGCTTCTTGGACAAAGAGGTAATGATGCTCTGGAGGTTGTCTCTTTCATCCTTCAGTTCAGACACCTTTGACAATAGTTCTATGTTGGCTTCAATTACCTCTTGGCATTTTTCTTGTATTAGTTTGAACCTCTCAGCAACAGTTTCTTCTAAGTATTCCTCATCATCATCGCTTTCAGATTCAACAATCCCGTAATCAAACTCTCACTTTATTGAATCTGAATCATCATTACGGAATACAGTAGTTAAAGCAAGATTTCCTTTGAAGTTTATCTCCTCTTCATTGTCATCATCACTCCAGTTTCCTATGAGAGACTTATTGTTTTTCTTCTGGTAAGTTAGGCATTCACACTGTCTGTGTCCATATCCCTCGCCCTCCTAGCAGTGACTTCCTTTTGGTTTATCTTTTTCTCCATCATTGTCTTTGTCAGCATCTTTGTTCTTTCTCTGAGAAATATCTCCTCTTCGGTTTCTCCCCCTGCATGACTGACCTGAATATGAAGGTTTCTGGTCCATTCTCTTCATGAACTTTCCAAGATTTTTGACCAGCAGAGACAGTTGTTAGTTGACATCATCTGGGATAACCTCTTTCTCTTTTGTTTCTAATTTTAGCCCAAGGTCTTTCCCATAGAGTCTTGTAACTTTCATCTCGAACTGCCTCAGTGCCCCGATCAGCTCCTCCAGCCTCATGTTCTTCATATAATGTGCTTCCTCGATGGCTGTGACTTTCATATCAAATTTTGAGGTAAGTGATCTGAGTACCTTGCTCACTAGTTTTTCTTCATGTATTGGCTCCCCGAGTGTATGTGCCTCATTTGATATCTCGCAGAGTCTCGCATTAAATGGTCCCTTCTTCCTGCATTTTCTGACTTTTAAATCTAGAGATAATCAACCGGATTCTAGAGATGTTTACCTTGTATGTCCTCTCATGAGCAGTTTCAAGTATCTCCCAAGCTTGTTTGGCAGTGTCACAGTTGGAGATCAATCTGAAATTGTTAGAATTCACAGCAGCAAATATAGCATTCAAAGCCTTAGAATTTCCTAATGTTGCGGCCACCTCATCATCAGTCCACTTGTTTTCTGGCTGCTTGTGGGTTACTCCTGCACTGTCGACGGTCATTGAGGGGGTAATGATCGCGCGTCGTCGTGCGCGTCAAATATAATTCCTTCCTCTTCCACTAGTACAGCGGTTAAGTAAGGGTCGATCTCCACAGGGAGCAAGTAGTTCAGTTCTAGCCAGTGACCTACACTTACGAAAATGGGGGGGGGGGTGTGTGAGTGATTGAAATGCGCGATGCGCAAGTGAACAGTAACTAGTGTAACGCAGGAAATTTGCACTAGACGTGCGCAAGCAGTAGAGATTAAATACTATGATTATGAGAAGCATTGGGCAGACAATCCTCTATGAGTGCATTCCTTATCATCGACTCTAAACGTCTATAGTTTTCGGTTTACTTGGGTTAGTGTCCGGTCAAGGTTTTCTAACACGTGCGCATGTTCCGTTCAAAGTTCATGTGCTATTAATCCTTAGAACATAGACTAAAACAGCTGCGAATCCGTTCAAAGTAGCAACTGATCACCCTAGCTCGTTACTCCTAGTTGTCACCGTAAAGCTATCAACTAGTTTAACATGTGACAAGCAAGCAACACAAGTAAGATTGCGGTTCAAGGCTTCCCCTACTCATGCAACTGGCTGTCTCCGTATGCACAGGATTAATACAAGTAAGTAAACTATGCATTAAGCTCAAGTCTCAAAGAAAATACATCATAGATTCATGCCCAACCAACACTAAGAGTTTAGCTAGACATGCTAGTGATAAACATCATAGAATAGTAAATAATGACTATGTGTCTGAGAAAACAGTAGCAAACAGTGCGTGCAGCTTTTCTTCTCGGCTGGCGCAAATCCTCTCAACAAGTCCGTGTGTTTTCCAGTTCTGCTGCGCAGTGCCTCTTAGTGATCTCTGGTGCGTCTCCAGAAAGTCTCTTTCTCCTCTCTGTTGCCCTAGCCTTCCTCTTGTTTATATACTGCTTGGGAAGCTCACTTTTGGCAACTTCCAAATCTGGTCACGTCAAGATTAGGCAGTACTGGACTTTGCGCTTGGCGCACGGCATCGGCTAGCGCATGGGCTAGCGCACCTCTGCTGACTCTCGCCAACTTCTCTCCTGTTTGTGCTGCTAGCTCCGCAGGCGGATCTTTCACTCCTAGAACGCTGCCTGTTAGCGCGTATCCGACTCAAGGACTCGTTTTGCCTTGTAATACAAAAATACTAGAAACGAGTAATCTTGCTCATAAAATATTGCAAACAAGCATAGGGTTATGATCTAAATAATGCGTACAAATAGCCTCTATCAAACCCCCCACACTTGCCCCTTGTTCGTCCCGAACAAGCACTGAAGCGCGGATACACTTACCTCTTCTGGAGTTTAGCGCACAGTCTTGCACTCTGATGCGAATGCACAATTGCTCAACTCGCACTGCTCTATCACCTGCGCACAACTGCACTCAACAGTTCTAATATAATAATTTCGAAATTCATTACCTCTCAGCCGGGATGAAGATTTTTTGGATGGCTGGGAGATAGCTCTTCTTAGGCTCCAGGCTGCCAGCTCCTACTCCGAAGATAGGTATATGGTGGATAACGCAGCTTCTTCCAGTGCGTGATTCGTCCGCGCACTTCCTGGGAACCTGAGCTTTCTGATGATTTCCTTATGGTCTTTGCGCATGCTGATTCTTTTGTAGCGCGTATCATCTGCTGGTATTTTTCTTTTGTACAGCTTGTCTCTTTAATTTCTTACATTCCCAGAGCAGTTCCAGTCTCAGCCTTCGGATAGCAGCTATGGAACTCGCCCCGCTCTCTCTCCTTTGGTCTGTCTGCGCAGGTCAGCGCATGCGTTTACATCCGCGCCTGCCTTCCTTAGCTCGATTTCCAGAGAGAAGGTGGTCTGTTTTCCCACCTCGCCACGCTATGGGTATTTCGCCTTTGGCATCTGCGTGACTGAGCGCGCTCTTTTGTTCCGAAGGCTGCGAAGCACCGGCCTCCACTAACGCTCTCGACCATTTACCTTGCCTTCGAAGCAAAAGCGACTAACCGCCTCTCTGGAGCATTTCTGTCAACTCCACATCCCTTGCATATCCCAACTAACAGGAGCAAAAAAAACGAAAAAATTATACTAAAATAGTAGATAGCAGCGCACGCAATATGGATAGCGCAAAACAAGCTGGAGCGCATGCGCATTCTGCACTCTAGCGCACTACTGCTACTATTCTCTTTAACTTAAACTAAGCTACACTAAAATGCTCAAAAACGTGAAAAGTGAATGTAACGCCCCCCCCCCCCCCACACTTGAACAGAGACGTGTCCCCACGACTCAAGCGCAAGCGCATGGAGAGCGCACACATGCATGTAATGCAAAAATAAAGAACATAAGAACAAAAACAAATAGTCACACAGCATAAACGATAGCACAAGGTCACAAAATATGCGGCACAAATATTCAGCACATAATATCCAATAAGACGCAGCAAAATAAAAGACACCACCCTAAAGAAAACTAATGCTGCAGCCCCTCGGCCTTAGAAGTCCTCCGAGCTAGACGCAGCTGCTGATCCAAGCGCCTCATCCTCTGAAGAATCCGTCACGTAGTCGGTGCTGGAGGCTGGTGGCACTATGGTGAGGGGGTCAGGCTGCGCTACGAGGTCGTCCTCGGAAAGTGAATCCCAAATGGAATCGGAGTCTATGCTGGGATAGGCTATGGGGGACTCCGGAACAGAAGGCCGGGCAGGGGAAACTGCTGGTGGTGGTATCGGTTCTGGTTCAGGGGTGGGTTTTGCTGCGGGGGCTGCCGGTGAATCCCTGAAATTCTCACCGAAGGAGCGCCTACTGCTCGCCTACACAACGCACTAAACAATACTCCAATCGGCGCACTCTACCCCGATGCGATTTCAAAACCCTAGAAAACTTCTCCTCCGCACAAACCCTAACGGAAGCTGCTCAAATCGGGGGGAGAGGTTACCTGGGTGTAGTGCGGCTGTGTGGTCCTCGAATCACTCTAAACGGACGCTGGGTTGGGCGCTGATCGACGGGCAGAGGTCTAAAGGCGGGGGCTCGTGTGCAACGGTCGAGTGAAAAGTGCTGGGTTTTTCCTAAGTCCGGCCTTATATACCCCCCTGGCTAGCGCATCTGACCTGCGCATTGCTAGGCGCACAGTCCTGCGCACTACTGCGTGACTAAAAAACTACCAAGTCCCAAACTAGCTAAACAAATTCAAAAAAAACAAAACAAGTAGAAAATAAAATATGCAAAAGTAAAAACGTGTCGGGTTACCTCCCGACAAGTGCCTTTGTTTAACGTCGTTGGCTCGACTGTACCTCGTTACGTGCCAAAATGTGTGCCTGCGACCTCCCCCACTCTTGCTCCTGAGTGTTCCTGCGCCAGTGTGTGTGTTGCGATCTCATTGGTCCTGCGCAAAGGGTAAGATGGGAAGTCAGCTTGTGATAAATTATGCGTAACGAGGGCAAATGCAGAGGAAGAAGAGATATAAGCAATAGGTTCCAGTTCTCCCTCTGGTACATCCGGTGGTGTGTCTGGCGCAGCAGCTTGCGCATCTATTATCTCTGGTTCGGCCAAGTCAATGTTGCGCGCTGTGCTATCCCAAGATTCTCCTAAGTACCGTTTGACTCTCTGCCCATTAACCTGAAAACGATGCCGGTGCCCGTCTTCTAACTCGATTGTTCCGTAGGGGAAAACCTTGGTGACCGTGTATGGTCCCGTCCATTTGCTGCGCAGCTTTCCAGGCATAAGCTTCAGGCGTGATGAGAATAGTAATACCTGGTCTCCTGGTTCAAAAGTGCGTCTGAGGATATGCTTGTCGTGAAAGGCCTTGGTGCGCTCCTTGTAATCGCGCAGTCCCTCATAGGCGTCCAGGCGCAGCTCTTCTAGTTCGTTCAGCTCAAATGCGCGCTCCCTTCCTGCCTCATCCAAGTTCAGGTTGCAAATGCGTAAGGCCCAATATGCCTTGTGCTCGAGCTCTACTAGCAGGTGGCATGCTTTCCCATAGACCAGCCGAAATGGTGAGGTCCCAATGGCCGTCTTATGCGCAGTGCGGTATGCCCATAGCGCATCATCAAGGCACTGGCTCCAATCTTTGCGCGATGGTCTCACAGTCTTTTCTAAGATGCGCTTGATCTCCCTGTTAGAAACTTCGGCCTGTCCATTCGTCTGCGGATGGTAAGCGGTGGACGTCTTGTGGCGCACCCCATAGTGCTTGAAAACTTGCGCCACGACCCTGTTGCAAAAGTGTGTCCCCTGGTCGCTGATTACTGCCTTAGGCACTCCGTACCTGCAAAATATGTTAGTTCTGAGAAAATCAGCGACAGTCTTACCATCATCCTTCCGCGTAGCCTTAGCTTCAACCCATTTGGAGACATAGTCTACTGCCACCAATATGTACTCGTAACCTGCAGATGGAGGAAATGGCCCCATGAAGTCGATTCCCCAAACATCGAACACTTCATCCACCAGAATCGGGGTCTGCGGCATCTCATTGCGCGCGGATATTCCTCCTGTGCGCTGGCACCTGTCACAATTCCTGCAGTGATTATAGGAGTCTCTAAACAGGTGCGGCCAATAGAATCCGCAGTCCAGGACCTTTCTGCTTGTGCGCTTGGGACCGAAGTGTCCTCCGCATGCGTGCGCATGATAAAACATCAAAACAGAATTAATTTCGTGGTCAGGCACGCAACGCCTCAATATCTGATCTGGTCCTATCTTAAGCATATATGGATCATCCCAAATGTAATGTTTGGACTCATGTTTTAATCGCATGCACTGAGTTTTATTGAAATGTGGAGGAAACGTACCTGTGACCAGGTAATTTGCGATGTGCGCATACCATGGTACCTTACCTGTCAGCGCCATCAGATGCTCGTCAGGGAATGTTTCCGTGATCTGCCCTCGTTCCTCCTCTTTCACGATCCTGCTCAGGTGATCAGCAACTGTATTCTCCGTGCCCTTCTTGTCTTTGATCTCCAAGTCGAATTCCTGCAGTAAGAGCACCCAGCGCATCAGGCGCGGCTTGGTTTCCTTCTTGGACATGAGGTAGCGGATAGCTGCGTGGTCAGTGTAGATGATGACTCGTGCGCCTAGAACATATGCTCGGAACTTCTCCAGTGCAAATACAATTGCCAGAAGCTCCTTCTCCGTGGTGGTGTAGTTCCTCTGCGCAGAGTCCAGTGTGCGCGATGCATAGTAAATGGCATGCGGCTTCTTGTCTACGCGCTGCCCCAAGACTGCACCTACTGCATAATCACTTGCGTCGCACATCAGCTCAAATGGCAGGTTCCAGTCTAGTGCGCACATTACTAACGCACTGGTCAGCGCTTCTTTCAGCTTATCAAACGCAGCCCTGCACTCATCAGTAAAGTCGAAGCACACATCTTTTTGCAAAAGGTTAGACAGGGGTATACAAATTTTAGAGAAATCTTTGATAAAACGCCTGTAGAACCCAGCATGCCCTAGGAATGATTTCACGTCGCGCACGTTGGTGGCATAAGGTAGATTAGAAATAAGATCTATCTTAGCTTTGTCTACCTTGATCCCCTCCTCTGAAATGATATGACCTAGTACTACTCCGTGCGTTACCATGAAATGACATTTTTCGTAATTTAGCACTAAGTTCTTAGAAATGCAGCGCTCTAAGACTTTATCTAGATGTGTTAAGCATGCATCAAAGGTACTTCCATATACGGTAAAATCATCCATGAACACTTCTATGCATATACCAATCATATCAGAGAAAATGCTCATGACAAGGCGTTGGAACGTACCTGGCGCGTTGCACAGCCCAAAAGACATGCGCCGAAACGCAAACGTACCGAACGGGCATGTGAATGTGGTCTTCTCTTAATCTTCCGCAGCTATGGGTATCTGGTTGTACCCTGAATATCCGTCCAAGAAACAAAAATAAGGTTTACGTGCTAAGCGATCCAGCATCTGGTCCATGAAGGGTAGCGGGAAGTGGTCCTTGCGCGTTACTGCGTTAAGCTTCCTGTAGTCGATGCACATGCGCCAGCCAGTTTGTATGCGCTTGGGAACTAGCTCGCCCTGCGCATTTTCTTCCACTGTGATTCCTCCTTTCTTTGGCACAACATGCACCGGACTGACCCATTTGCTGTCCGAGATTGGGTAAATGACCCACGCGCCAAGCAATTTCAGGACTTCCTTTTGCACTACCTCCATCATATTTGGATTCAACCTGCGCTGAGCCTCTCTGGATGGTTTGGCACCATCTTCCAATAGAATCCTATGCATGCACACGTCTGGGCTCACTCCGCGCAGATCGGCAAGTGTCCATCCTATGGCGCGCTGGTTCTTGCGCAGTACCTGCTGTAAGCGTGCCTCCTGCTCCTCTTCTAATCCTTTCTTTATGATCGCTGGCAGGGTGTCCTCATCTCCCAAGAAAATGTATTTGAGGTGCTCTGGGAGTTGCTTCAGTTCGATCTTGGGTGCCTGTTCAATAGAGGGAAAGATTTTGTTAGCGGTGCATATATGAACTATATCACGTACCTGTGTGGGTGCTGGTTCCGCACTGCTCAGCTCTTCCTATTGCTCCTCCAGCTCTGCCTGTGTCAGTAGCTCTGGTCCTACGGTTGCGCTCGCACATTGCGCTTCTGTGACTAAATCGTCAATGCTGTCCATTGCGTGCACTGTAGCGTCCTCATGTGGATGCTGCATCCCCTTGAATATGTTGAAATGGATTTCTTCGCCATCTACCTCCATGGAGAGCGTGCCCCTCCACACGTCTATCTTTGTGCGCGCGGTCATCAGAAACGGTCTGCCTAGGAGGATCTGCGCACCGCTGGCGCTTGATTCACCCTCCATTTCGCGCACATAAAAATCTGCTGGGAACACCAGCTCTCCTACTCGAACTAGGACATCTTCTATCATGCCTGCAGGTTGTTTGCACGATCTATCTGCTAGCTGAATGGTGAGACCTGCAGGCTTTAGTGGTCCAAGGCGCAATGTCGTATATAGGGAATAAGGTAGCAAATTGATGGATGCGCCTAAATCGATCATGCAATTACTCACTGTGGTCTTACCTAGCGTGCATGGAATAGTAAATGTACCGGGATCTCGGCACTTAGGTGGTACCTTTTGTTGCACGATTGCTGAGGCCTGCGCATTTAGCATTACCTGTGCGCATTCGCCCTTCCTCCTTTTGTTTGTGCACAGCTCTTTTAAAAACTTTGCATACCTGGGAATCTGCCGAATAGCTTCAATGAGGGGAATATTGATTTCCACCTTGCTGAACAACTCATAAAGCTCCTTGTCCAACGCTTCCTTTCTAGCCAATGGTGCCTGCACAGGGAAAGGTACAGGTATGTTAGTACAATTTATGTCCTTGTTTCTGGACTGAGACATACCTGGCGTGTTGCCCTGCTGGTTTGTGGCTGGCGCTTCTGGTTGCGCATCTTGCTCTGGTTGCGCATTCTGATCTGCTGGATCCGGGACTTGCGCAACTGGTTGCGCGGGCGCCTGCGCGGTCTGCTCTATTCCTACTGTGCGCCCAGTCCTCAGTGTCACTGCATTGACTCCTCCTTTAGGGTTCTGAATCACTTGCGAAGGCAGGTTGCCATCGCTCTTTTTTAGCTCATATACTATGGTTGCGATCTGTGATAACTGCTTTTCGATGGACTCGAACCTTTTGTCATATTTCTCGTCATTTTTGCGCACTGTGTCTGCTAGCTACCCCACGATATCTTCTAGGGATCGCCTCGGTTGCTGGTTGTTATGCGCTGGTGCGTCATTGCGGCGATGCGGTGGATTGCAGGGCGCAGCTGGTTGCGTCTGCTGTGGCGCGCGCTGATCAGTGGACTGCCTCTGGAAATTGTTCTCTTCCCTCCATCTGAATCCATTTGCGGCAAGCCCAAAGCGCGGCTGATTCTGCCTCTGCGGCCCTCTGTTGTCCCATCCTCCAAGAGTGTTAACATCTCCAGATTCTTCAAAAAGTGTTGGGCATTCATCTGTCTTGTGCTCGGTGGACCTGCAGAATTCACATACCTTTGGCGCAACTGGTTGTGCGCTCTGCGCACTCATCAATTTCTGCAGCATGGCCTTCATTTCCTTGATCTCAGCGCTTGCTTTACCTGATGCACAGAGCGAGCACGACTATTTTCAAGCGTTAGTTGATGTCTTACCTGCCCAGCAGAGTCTTCTATCAGCTGCCACGCATCCTCTGGGTACATGTTGCAAATGTCCCCGCCTGCGGATGCATTCAGTAGTCGCAGCTCCATGGGAAGCAGTCCATTCAGAAAGTTCTCTATCAGCACATTCTGGGGCAGGCCGTGATTGTAACAGTTGGCCTCCAGCTCCCTGAAACGCTCGTAATATTCTGACAGAGACTCCCCTGTGCTCTGCCTTGGCGCGGCCAGTTCCCTTCTGAGTAGCGCGATCTTTGCTGCGGGATAGAATTTGTCCAGGAACTTCTTCTGCAGCTGCTCCCATGTCTGAATGGATCCTGCGGGTAAGTTCATCAACCAATGTCTGGCTGTATCACACAGTGAAAATGGGAATGCCTTCATTTTCAGCGCCTCATCACTCTCCCCTTCGGTCTTCATGTTCTCGCAAATGACTAGGAACTCTCGCACATGCTTGACTGGATTTTCGTTGTTCATCCCGTGGAACTTGGGCATGTGATGGATGAGCGAGCTCCTTAGCTCAAAATGACCGCCTGGTGGAAGCACGATGCACCATGGCTGGTTAACAGTGATAGGGGCTGACATCTCGCGCACTGTTCTGCGTCGCGCGGCTTGTTGCACGGGTGGCGCATGATACACTTCAGCGGCCCTCCTTGCTTCAACCTCGCGCTGCACTTCCTCTCTGAACAGGGCTGCGCGGTTATGTGCTCTTGCGTCCTCTGGGGTTCTGTCCCCCAAGTTGTCTCCTACGACACTGTTATCCTCCATAACCTGTTCTGAATCTCAAAGAAAATGAAATTAAGAGATAACTAATGTTGTTGCGTCTGTCAGTGCGCAACTAGAATCTGCGCAGCACAACTGTTTCAAGGTTGCGCAGGCTAATGGTGATTGCGCGCTGTCAGAAACAACAACGAAAACAAAACAAACTGAAATAACTAGTTACTAAAAAGGAAAAAACGTAAACTAACTAGAACTTAGCTGTGTTGCTCCCCGGCAACGGCGCCAAAATTTGCGCATGTTCCGTTCAAAGTTCATGTGCTATTAATCCTTAGAACATAGACTAAAACAGCTGCGAATCCATTCAAAGTAGCAACTGATCACCCTAGCTCGTTACTCCTAGTTATCACCGTAAAGCTATCAACTAGTTTAAAATGTGACAAGCAAGCAACACAAGTAAGATTGCGGTTCAAGGCTTCTCCTACTCATGCAACTGGCTGTCTCCGTATGCACAGGATTAATACAAGTAAGTAAACTATGCATTAAGCTCAAGTCTCAAAGAAAATACATCATAGATTCATGCCCAACCAACACTAAGAGTTTAGCTAGACATGCTAGTGATAAACATCATAGAATAGTAAATAATGACTAATGTGTCTGAGAAAACAGTAGCAAACAGTGCGTGCAGCTTTTCTTCTCGGCTGGCGCAAATCCTCTCAACAAGTCCGTGTGTTTTCCAGTTCTGCTGCGCAGTGCCTCTTAGTGATCTCTGGTGCGTCTCCAGAAAGTCTCTTTCTCCTCTCTGTTGCCCTAGCCTTCCTCTTGTTTATATACTGCTTGGGAAGCTCACTTTTGGCAACTTCCAAATCTTGTCACGTCAAGATTAGGCAGTACTGGACTTTGCGCTTGGCGCACGGCATGGGCTAGCGCACCTCTGCTGACTCTCGCCAACTTCTCTCCTGTTTGTGCTGCTAGCTCCGCAGGCGGATCTTTCACTCCTAGAACGCTGCCTGTTAGCGCGTATCCGACTCAAGGACTCGTTTTGCCCTGTAATACAAAAATACTAGAAACGAGTAATCTTGCTCATAAAATATTGCAAACAAGCATAGGGTTATGATCTAAATAATGCGTACAAATAGCCTCTATCAGGGAACCATTCTGATATGATAGCCATCCAAGCCCTTTCATCAATGGCTTTGATGAAAGCCTTCATTCGAGCCTTCTAGTACCCATAGTTGACTCCCTCGAGAAATGGAGGCCGGCTGGTGCTTTGTCCTTCTTTCATGATGGCCATATGTATCAGCAACACACACCCGGATCACACTCTGTATGTTGAGCGAACGGCTCTGATACCAATTGAAATTTCTGCTGCGTTGCTGATTGATCGCGCGTCGTTGTGCGCGTCAAATATAATCCTTCCTCTTCCACCAGTACAGCGGTTAAGTAAGGGTCGATCTCCACAGGGAGCAAGTAGTTCAGTCTTCAATCCTGTCGTCTACACTAAAAATGGGGGTTGTGTGAGATTGGGGTGCGCGATGCGCAAATGAACAGTAGCGAGCGTAACGCCGGAAATTGCACTAGACGTGCGCAAGCAGTAGAGATTAGATACTATGACTATGAGAAGTATTGGGCAGACAATCCTCTATGAACGCATTCCTTATCATCGACTCTAAACGTCTATAGTTTTTCGGCTTACTTGGGTTAGTGTCCGGTCAAGGCTTCCTAACGCGTGCGCATGTTCCGTTCAAAGTTCATGTGCTATTAATCCTTAGAACTAGACTAAACAGCTGCGAATCCTGTCACAGTAGCAACTGCCTACCCTAACTCGTTACTCCTAGTTGTCACGGTAAGTTTGCGGTTCAAGGCTTCCCCTACTCATGCAACTAGTTTAACATATGACAAGCAAGCAACGCAAGTAAGTTTGCGATTCAAGGCTTCCCCTACTCATGCAACTAACTGTCTCAGTGCGCGCAGGATTAATACAAATAAGTAAACTATGCATTAAGCTCAAGTCTCAAAGGTAATACTTCATAGATTCATGCCCGACCAACACTAAGAGTTTAGCTAGACATGCTAGTAATAAACATCATAGAATAGTAAATAAGGTCTAATATGTCTGAGAACACAGTAGCAACAGTGCGTGCAGATTGTCTTCTCGGCTGGCGCAGTCGGCTAGCGCAAATCCTCTCAACAGGTCCGTGTGTTTTCAGTGTTGCCGCTCTCCCTGATGTGCGTTGTCCAATGACGGCCGTAATGTCTCTCCTAGAAACCCTAGACTTCCTTCGTTTATATATTGCCCAGGAGGTTCACCTTTGGGCTGCGCCTGGCGCACGGCATTCGGCTAGCGCATCGGCTAGCGCACCACTACTGACTCTCGCCAACTTCTCCTCTGCTTGTGCTGCTATCTCCGCAGGCGGATCTCTCGGTCCTAGGACGCTGCCTGTTAGCGCGTATCCGACTCAAGGACTCGTTTTGCCCTGTAACACAAAAACACTAGAAACGAGTAATCTTGCTCATAAAATATTGCAAACGAGCATAGGGTTATGATCTAAATAATGCGTACAAATAGCCTCTATCAAACCCCCCACACTTGCCCCTTGTTCGTCCCGAACAAGCACTGAAGCGCGGATACAATTACCTCTTCTGGAGTCTAGCGCACAGACTTGCACTCTGATGCGAATGCGCAATTTGCTCAACTCGCACTGCTCTATCACCTGCGCACAACTACTTTCAACAGTTCTAATATAATAATTTCGAAATTCATTACCTCTCAGCCGGGATGAAGATTTTTTTGGATGGCTGGGAGATAGCTCTTCTTAGGCTCCTGGCTGCCAGCTCCTGCTCCGAAGATAGGTATATGGTGGATAACGCAGCTTCTTCCAGTGCGTGATTTGCCCGCGCACTTCCTGGGAACCTGAGCTCTCTGATGATTTTCTTATGGTCCTTGCACGTTTTGATGTTTGTGCGCATGCTGATTCTTTTGTAGCGTGTATCATCTGCTGGTATTTTCTTTTGTGCAGCTTCATCTTTAATTTCTTACATTCCCAGAGCAGTTCCAGTCTCAGCCTTCGGATAGCAGCTATGGAACTCGCCCCGCTCTCTCTCCTTTGGTCTGCGCCGGTCAGCGCACGCGTTTACACCCGCGCCCGCCTTCCTTAGCTCGATTTCCAGAGAGAAGGTGGTCTGTTTTCCCACCTCGCCACGCATAGGGTGTTTTGCCTTTGGTATCTACGTGACTGAGCGCGCCCTTTTGTCCCGAAGGCTGCGAGGCACCGGCCTCCAGTAACGCTCTCGACCATATACCTTGCCTTCGAAGCAAAAGCGACTAACCGCCTCTCTGGAGCATTTCTGTCAACTCCACATCCCCTGCATATCCCAACTAATAGGAGCAAAAAAAAACGAAAAAATTATACTAAAACAGTAGATGGCAGCGCACGCAATATGGATAGCGCAAAACGAGCTGGAGCGCATGCGCATCCTGCACTCTAGCGCACTGCGGCTACTATTCTCTTCAGTTTAAACTAAGGTCTACTAAAAATGCTCAAAAACGTGAAATGTACGTGTAACGCCCCCCTCCCCCACACTTGAACAGAGACGTGTCTCCACGACTCAAGCGCAAGCGCACAGGGTCACAAAAATATGCGGCACAAATATTCAGCACATAATAGCCAATAAGACGCAGCAAAAATAAAAGACACCACCCTAAAGAAAACTAATGCGGCTGCCCCGCGGCCTTAGAAGGTCCCCGAGCTAGACGCAGCTGCTGAGCCAAGCGCCTCATCCGCTAAAGAATCAGTCACGTAGTCGTTGCTGGATGCTGGTGGCACTATGGCGAGGGGGTCAGGCTGCTCGTCCTCGGAAAGTGAATCCCAAATGTAATCGGAGTCTACGCTGGGATAGGCTATGGGGGACTCCGGAACAGAAGGCCGGGCAGGGGAAGCTACTGGTGGTGGTATCGGTGCTGGTTCAGGGGTGGGCTCGGCTGCTGGGGCTGCTGGTTCTGGTGCTGGCGCGGGGGAAGGCGCGGCTGGATGGACTGGGGCTGCCGAGGCTGCTGGGGTTCGGGTAGGAGGTGGATGGTGCAGGCTGAGGAGAGGGGGAATAGGGTCTCCAAATTTCCACCCTGATGGTGGGCTCATATTCAAATCTGCCCCCTCGGGTGCCAAGTACTCAAGCACGCGCATGACGTTGAACAACATGCGCTGCTCGGCGGTTTCTTCCTCGGGCGCCTCCTCAGCCTCAATCCTTGGGTGCTGGGCACGTGCACGAGGGGGAGAATCCTCGATAGAAATGGTCACTGGCTCCCCTTGTGGTGCACGGGCCCTCTGGTGCGCTCCAGTCTGCACCCGGGTCCGTGGGCGCCTGACCAGAGGCACTTCCGGTTCTTCATCCTCCTCCATGGCTTGCGCGGCTGCTGCTGCGCCCTGCGCACTGCTCTCTGCTCTGGGTCGCGGCGCTCTGGCCGGCTGCAGGCGGTAGCATCACTCTAGTGTGCCATCTTCCTTCAGAGCTACCGCCCTAATCTGCAGCATGTGGGCACGGTCTAGAGGGACAGCTTGTACCAAAGTGTGCTCTGGCACCTCGGGCTCTCCATGTAATGCCCGCAGCAGGTGCGTTATGACTCCTCCGCAAGTCAGCGGCCCCTTCATGCTGACGCGGCTCCAGTGGTGCACCATGTTCAGGATAAATAGCACCTTCCGTCCATAGTACAGCCCCTTCAGAATGTCCAAATCCAGGAGGCTGATCTTGGGTGCGCCGTTGAAACGGCCAATGACTGCATAGGCGACTATGCGCCACAAGTAGAACAGCCACGGGTCGCGCAGCTCTCGGCCCCTGCTGCGCCCCGCGGCAAATGCTGGCCCAGTTGCCATCTCGCTCCAGGCCTCCTGGTTAGTGTGCATGTCTAACTTCTCCTCACGCACCTTGGCGCACCCGAATGCGCGCCTCAGCCTCCTCTCCGAAGCTATGAACCAGACACCCCTGTGTCTGTACCTGATCTCCCTGTCTCCTGCCTCCAGTGATGCCAAAAACTCACACGTATCTTCTTGGTCAGATGCGCTGTTGAGGTCCAACAGCGCCTCCCAGCCTGCGATCGCCAGCCTCTGCGCCACAAGGTCCTCCAGTCCTACCTCGCGCAGGAACTCTCTGCTGATGTACGGGGTCCCGTACATCTCCAGGCTGATAAACGCGGCATATTTGTTGCTGAACACAGCTGGGGTCTCCTGGTCTATGGCAGGTCTCATGATGGCTAGGGTTGTGGTCAACTGTGGTCAATATCCTCAAGAACTGCAAAAATCCAAACTGCACAGAAATCCCTGAAACTTGTACCGAAAGAACGCCTACTACTCGCCGACACAACGCACTAAACACTGCTCTGATCCGCGCTCTCTACCCCGGTGCGATTTCAAAACCCTAAAAACTGCCTCCACTGCGCAAACCCTAACTGGAACTGCTCAAATCGGGGAGGGAAGGTTACCTGGGTGTTGTGTGGTTGTGCGGTCCGTGAATCACTCCAAACGGACGCTGGGTTGGGCGCTGATCGACGGCAGAAGTCTGACGGCAGGGGCTCGTGTGCAACGGTCGAGTGAAAAAGTGTTGGAATTTTTTCCTAAGTCCTGCCTTATATACCCCCCTGGCTAGCGCTTCCGACCTGCGCATTGCTAGGCGCACGGTCCCGCGCACTACTGTGTGACTCAAAAACTACCAAGTCCTAAACTAGCTAAAAAAACTCAAAAAAAAAACACAAAACAAACAGAAAAAATAAAATAGGCGGAAATAAAACGTGTCGGGTTACCTCCCGACAAGTGCCTTTGTTTAACGTCGTTGGCTCGACTGTACCTCGTTACGTGCCAAAACGTGTGTCTGCAACCTACCCCACTCTTGCTCCCGAGTGTTCCTGCGCCAGCGTGTGTGTCGCGATCTCATTGGTCCTGTGCAAAGGGTAAAATGGAAGGTCAGTAGGTGATAAATTATGCGTAACGAGGGTGGATGCAGAGGGAGAAGAAATGTGAGCTATGATCTTCGGTTCTCCCTCTGGTGCATCTGGTGGTGCCTCTGGCGCGTCAGCTGGCGCATCGATTATCTCTGGTTCTGCCAGCTCAATGTCGCGTGCTGTGTTATCCCAAGGTTCTCCTAAGTACCGTTTGACTCTCTGCCCATTAACCTGAAAACGATGCCGGTGCCCGTCTTCTAACTCGATTGTTCCGTAGGGGAAAACCTTGGTGACGGTGTATGGACCCGTCCACTTGCTGCGCAACTTTCCAGGCATGAGCTTCAGGCGTGATGAAAATAACAGTACCTGGTCTCCTGGTTCAAATGTGCGCCGGAGGATATGCTTGTCATGATACGCTTTGGTGCGCTCCTTATAATCGCGCAGTCCCTCATAGGCGTCCAGGCGCAGCTCTTCTAGTTCGCTCAGCTCAAATGCGCGTTCTTTTCCTGCCTCATCCAAGTTCAGGTTGCAAATACGCAAGGCCCAATACGCCTTGTGCTCGAGCTCTACTGGCAGGTGGCAGGCCTTCCCATAGACCAGCCGAAATGGCGAAGTCCCAATGGGCGTCTTATGCGCAGTGCGGTATGCCCATAGCGCATCATCCAGGCGCTGGCTCCAATCTTTGCGCGATGGCCTCATAGTCTTTTCCAAGATGCGCTTGATTTCTCTGTTAGACACTTCGGCCTGCCCATTCGTTTGTGGATGGTAAGCGGTGGACGTCTTGTGGCGCACCCCATAGTGCTTGAAAACTTGCGCCACAATCCTGTTGCAGAAGTGCGTCCCCTGGTCGCTGATGACTGCCTTAGGTACACCATACCTGCAAAATATGTTAGTTCGGAGAAAGTCAGTGACAGTCTTACCATCATCCTTGCGCGTGGCCTTAGCTTCGACCCATTTGGATACGTAATCCACGGCCACCAGTATGTACTCGTAGCCGGCAAATGGGGGAAATGGACCCATGAAGTCGATTCCCCAAACATCGAACACTTCATCCACCAGAATCGGGGTCTGCGGCATCTCGTTGCGCGCGGATATGCCTCCTGTGCGCTGGCACCTGTCGCAATTCCTGCAATGGTCATATGCGTCTCTGAATAGGTGCGGCCAGTAGAATCCGCAGTCCAAGATTTTCCTGCTCGTGCGCTTGGGACCAAAGTGCCCTCCACAAGCGTGCGCATGACAAAACATCAAGACAGAGTTAATCTCATGGTCAGGAACGCAACGCCTCAATATCTGATCTGGACCTATTCTAAGCATGTAAGGATCATCCCAAAGGTAATGCTTGGACTCATGTTTCAATCGCATGCACTGAGTTTTATTGAAATGCGGAGGAAACGCACCTGTGACCAGGTAATTTGCGATATGCGCATACCATGGTACCTTACCTGTCAGCGCCATCAGGTGCTCGTCAGGGAATGTCTCCTTGATCTGCCCTGGCTCCTCCTCCTTGACGATCCTGCTCAGGTGATCAGCGACTGTATTTTCCGTGCCCTTCTTATCTTTGATCTCCAAGTCGAATTCCTGAAGCAGAAGCACCCAGCGCATCAGGCGCGGCTTGGTCTCCTTCTTGGACATGAGGTAGCGGATAGCTGCGTGGTCAGTGTAGATGATGACTCTTGCGCCTAGGACATAAGCTTGGAACTTCTCCAGCGCAAATACAATTGCCAGAAGCTCCTTTTCCGTGGTGGTGTAGTTCCTCTGCGCAGAGTCCAGCGTGCGCGATGCATAGTAAATGGCGTGCGGCTTCTTGTCCACGCGCTGCCCCAAGACTGCACCCACTGCGTAATCGCTTGCGTCACACATCAGCTCAAATGGCAGGTTCCAGTCTGGTGCGCGCATCACTGGCGCACTGGTCAGCGCTTCCTTCAGCTTATCGAACGCCGCCCTGCACTCATCAGTAAAATCGAAACACACATCTTTTTGCACCAGGTTAGACAGGGGTATAAAAATTTTAGAGAAATCCTTAATAAAACGCCTGTAAAACCCAGCATGCCCTAAGAATGATTTCACGTCGCGCACGTTGGTGGCATAAGGTAGATTAGAAATAAGATCTATTTTAGCCTTGTCTACCTTAATACCCTCCTCTGAAATGATATGTCCTAGTACTACTCCGTGCGTGACCATGAAATGACATTTTTCGTAATTGAGCACTAAATTCTTAGAGATGCAGCGCGCTAAAACTTTATCTAGATGAGTTAAACATGCATCAAAGGTACTCCCATATACAGTGAAATCATCCATGAACACTTCTATGCATATACCAATCATATCAGAAAAAATGCTCATGACTAAGCGTTGGAATGTACCTGGCGCGTTGCACAGCCCAAAAGACATGCGCCGAAACGCAAACGTACCGAACGGGCATGTGAATGTGGTCTTCTCTTGATCCTCCGCAGCTATGGGTATCTGGTTGTACCCTGAATATCCATCCAGAAAACAAAAATAAGGCTTACCTGCTAAGCGATCCAGCATCTGGTCCATAAAGGGTAACGGGAAGTGGTCCTTGCGCGTGACAGCGTTCAGCTTCCTGTAGTCGATGCACATGCGCCAGCCAGTTTGAATGCGCTTGGGAACTAGTTCGCCCTGCGCATTCTCTTCCACTGTGATTCCTCCTTTCTTTGGCACAACATGCACCGGGCTGACCCATTTGCTGTCCGAAATTGGGTAGATGACCCCTGCGCCAAGCAATTTCAGGACTTCCTTTTGCACTACCTCCATCATGTTTGGATTAAACCTGCGCTGAGCCTCCCTGGATGGTTTGGCACCATCTTCCAACAGAATTCTGTGCATGCACACGTCTGGGCTCACTCCGCGCAGATCAGCAAGAGTCCATCCTATAGCGCGCTGGTTCCTGCGCAGTACCTGTTGTAAGCGCGCCTCCTGCTCTTCTTCTAATCCCTTCTTGATGATCACTGGCAGGGTGTCCTCATCTCCCAAGAAAATGTACTTGAGGTGCTCTGGGAGTTGCTTCAGTTCGATCTTGGGTGCCTGTTCAATAGAGGGCAAGATTTTGTTAGCGGTGCAAATATGAACTATATCAAGTACCTGTGTGGGTGCTGGTTCAGCACTGCTTGGCTCCTCCTCTTGCTCCTCCAGCTCTGCCTGTGTCAGTAGCTCTGGTCCTATGGTTGCGCTCGCACACTGCGCTTCTGTGACTAGATCGTCAATGCTGTCCATCGCGTGCTCATGTGGTAGCGTCCTCATGTGGGTCCTGCATCCCCTTGAATATGTTGAAATGGATTTCTTCGCCATCTACCTCCATGGAGACCGTGCCCCTCCATACGTCTATCTTCGTGCGCGCGGTCATCAGAAATGGTCTGCCTAGGAGGATTTGCGCACTGCTGGCGCTTGATTCACCCTCCATTTCGTGCACATAAAAATCTGCTGGGAAGACCAGCTCTCCTACGCGAACTAGGACATCTTCTATCATGCCTGCAGGTTGTTTGCACGATCTGTCTGCTAGCTGAATGGTGAGACCTGCAGGCTTAAGTGGTCAAAGGCGCAATGTCGTATATAGAGAATAAGGTAGCAAATTGATGGATGCGCCTAAATCGATCATGCAATTACTCACTGTGGTCTTACCTAGCGTGCATGGAATAGTAAATGTACCTGGATCTCGGCACTTGGGTGGTACCTTTTGTTGCACGATCGCTGAGGCCTGCGCATTTAGCATTACCTGTGCGCATTCACCTTTCCTTTGCTTGTTTGTGCACAACTCTTTTAAGAACTTCGCATACCTGGGGATCTGTCGAATGGCTTCTATGAGAGGTATGTTGATTTCTACCTTGCTGAATAGCTCATATAATTCCTTGTCCAGCGCTTCTTTTCTCGCCAGTGGTGCCTGCACAGGGAAGGGAGCAGGTATGTTAGTGCAATTTTTGTCCTTGTGTTTCGAGTGAGACATACCTTGCGCTTTGCCCTGCTGGTCTGTGGCTGGCGCTTCCGGTTGCGCATCTTGCTCTGGTTGCGCATTCTGATCTGCTGGATCCGGGATTTGCGCAACTGGTTGCGCGGGCGCCTGTGCGGTCTGCTCTGTTCCTACTGTGCGCCCAGTCCCCAGTGTCACTGCATTGACTCCTCCCTTAGGGTTCTGAATCAATTGCGAAGGCAGGTTGCCATCGCTCTTTTTCAGCTCATACACCGTGGTTGCTATTTGTGATAGCTGCTTTTCTATGGACTCGAACCGCTTGTCATATTTCTCGTCATTTTTGCGCACTGTATCTGCTAGCTGCCCCATGATGTCTTCCAAGGAACGCCGCGGCTGTTGGTTGTTCTGCGCTGGTGCGTCATTTCGGCGGTGCGGCGGATTGTAGGGCGCAGCTTGTTGCGTCTGCTGTGGTGCGCGCTGATCTGTGGGCTGCCTCTGGAAATTGTTCTCCTCCTTCCATCTGAATCCATTTGCGGCAAGCCCAAAGCGCGGCTGATTCTGCCTCTGCGGTCCTCTGTTGTCCCATCCTCCAAGAGCATTGACATCTCCAGTCTCTTCGAAAAGTGTTGGGCATTCGTCTGTCTTGTGCTCAGTGGACCTGCAGAATTCACATACCTTTGGTGCAACTGGTTGTGCGCTCTGCGCACTCATCAGCTTCTGTAGCATGGCCTTCATTTCCTTGATCTCAGCGCTGGTTTGTACCTGATGCACAGAACGATTACGGCTACTTTCAAGCGTCAATTGATGTCTTACCTGCCCAGCAGAATCTTCTATCAGCTGCCACGCATCCTCTGGGTACATGTTGCAAATGTCCCCTCCTGCGCATGCATTCAGTAGTCGCAGCTCCATGGGCAGCAGTCCATTTAGAAAGTTCTCTATCAGCACATTCTGGGGAAGCCCGTGATTGTAGCAGTTGGCTTCTAGCTCCCTGAAACGTTCATAGTATTCTGACAGAGACTCCCCTGCGCTCTGCCTTGGCGCGGCCAGTTCCCTTCTGAGCAGCGCAATCTTTGCTGCTGGATAGAATTTATCTAGGAATTTCTTCTGCAGCTGCTCCCATGTGTGAATAGATCCTGCAGGTAAATTCATTAGCCAGTGTTTAGCTGTATCACATAATGAAAATGGGAATGCCTTCATTTTCAGCGCCTCATCACTCTCCCCTTCGGTCTTCATGTTCTCGCAAATGACTAGGAACTCTCGCACATGCTTGACTTGATTTTCATTGTTCATCCCGTGGAACTTGGGCATGTGATGGATGAGCGAGCTCCTTAGCTCAAAATGACCGCCTGGTGGAAGCACGATGCACCATGGCTGGTTAACAGTGATAGGGGCCGACATCTCGCGCACTGTTCTGCGTCGCTCGGCTTGTTGCACGGGTGGCGCATGATACACTTCAGCGGCCCTCCTTGCTTCAACCTCGCGCTGCACTTCCTCTCTGAACAGGGCTGCGCGGTTATGTGCCCTTGCTTCCTCTAGGGTTCTGTCCCCCAAGTTGTCTCCTACGACACTGTTATCCTCCATAACCTGTTCCGAATCTCAAGAAAAATGAAATTAAAAGATAACTAATGTTGTTGCGGCTGTCAATGCGCAACTAGAATCTGCGCAGCGCAACTGTTTCAAGGTTGCGCAGGCTGATGTGAATGCGCGCTGTCAGAAACAACAACGAAAACAAAACAAACTGAAAGAATTACTATAATAAAAACTCAGACTAAAGACTTAGCTGTGTTGCTCCCCGGCAACGGCGCCAAAATTTGATCGCGCGTCGTTGTGCGCGTCAAATATAATCCTTCCTCTTCCACCAGTACAGCGGTTAAGTAAGGGTCGATCTCCACAGGGAGCAAGTAGTTCAGTCTTCAATCCTGTCGTCTACACTAAAAATGGGGGTTGTGTGAGATTGGGGTGCGCGATGCGCAAATGAACAGTAGCGAGCGTAACGCAGGAAATTGCACTAGACGTGCGCAAGCAGTAGAGATTAGATACTATGACTATGAGAAGTATTGGGCAGACAATCCTCTATGAACGCATTCCTTATCATCGACTCTAAACGTCTATAGTTTTTCGGCTTACTTGGGTTAGTGTCCGGTCAAGGCTTCCTAACGCGTGCGCATGTTCCGTTCAAAGTTCATGTGCTATTAATCCTTAGAACTAGACTAAACAACTGCGAATCCTGTCACAGTAGCAACTGCCTACCCTAACTCGTTACTCCTAGTTGTCACGGTAAGTTTGCGGTTCAAGGCTTCCCCTACTCATGCAACTAGTTTAACATATGACAAGCAAGCAACGCAAGTAAGTTTGCGGTTCAAGGCTTCCCCTACTCATGCAACTAACTGTCTCAGTGCGCGCAGGATTAATACAAATAAGTAAACTATGCATTAAGCTCAAGTCTCAAAGGTAATACTTCATAGATTCATGCCCGACCAACACTAAGAGTTTAGCTAGACATGCTAGTAATAAACATCATAGAATAGTAAATAAGGTCTAATATGTCTGAGAACACAGTAGCAACAGTGCGTGCAGATTGTCTTCTCGGCTGGCGCAGTCGGCTAGCGCAAATCCTCTCAACAGGTCCGTGTGTTTTCAGTGTTGCCGCTCTCCCTGATGTGCGTTGTCCAATGACGGCCGTAATGTCTCTCCTAGAAACCCTAGACTTCCTTCGTTTATATATTGCCCAGGAGGTTCACCTTTGGGCTGCGCCTGGCGCACGGCATTCGGCTAGCGCATCGGCTAGCGCACCGCTACTGACTCTCGCCAACTTCTCCTCTGCTTGTGCTGCTATCTCCGCAGGCGGATCTCTCGCTCCTAGGACGCTGCCTGTTAGCGCGTATCCGACTCAAGGACTCGTTTTGCCCTGTAACACAAAAACACTAGAAACGAGTAATCTTGCTCATAAAATATTGCAAACGAGCATAGGGTTATGATCTAAATAATGCGTACAAATAGCCTCAATCACTGATGCGGAGATATAGCTTATGCTTAAGCACTCTCTATATCTTTCTTCGGAACTGCTCTACTAAAAAATAAGAAAGACACGGTACGTTTGTTCACCCAGTTCAGCAACTTGCCTACATCTGGGGAGGATGCTCTGATCCTCAAGATTTCACTATCAAAGTTCGAAGTACAAGGACTCACACATCTACTTCTCACCTAGCCGAAATCAAAAGCTCAGTCTAATATCCTAGACTAGTAAGCAGTCTGATCACACAGACTCTCTTCGTGTACTCTACAAACTCTCAATTATAAATAGTTACAGTTCTACCTCTCAAACTCAGCCTATTCTATTACAATGTATAGCTCACGAAATGCTTAGCACACTTTTCATCAGAGTTGCTATATCTTCAGTCCACGACACTCCAAGTTTTTCTCTTGCGCTGTGTGTTTTCTCTTTGTGATTGTCTCACGTACTGTTTCCCTCTGCAATAATTTTAAAGCACTCACACCTCCCAAAAGTGCCAAGCATCAATATCAGAATCTTACTCCTAGATTCTAGCAAGTTTGTTGAAGATTTTGTTGCCAAATTTGAACCCCTTGGATCTTTATCTTTTTGAGCATGTGCTGGCGACCGCTGAGCTCTGGATGACATCTACATACCTCGCTGGTCTTTCCTGATGATAGCTGGATCACTCCGGAGCCAAACTGTGCAACGCCGAAATTCTGCTCTAGCTCTGGATCATCACAGAGTGCTGAAGCAGACTCTGTCTCTTCATACCTGTCTTTTGCCCATTCTTCAAATAGTGGCTCAGAAACAGATCTTCAGGGATTGCTGAGGCATGCTCTGAATCTTTGAATCTTTGTTGTTGTTGTTTTATCAATCTTCAGATTGTGCTCTAGCCACCGATCTTCAGAGAGTGCTTCAGAATTCTCTTGAGCAGTTTCGTTAAGGATGCCATATCCTCAATAGGTGGTACCTCAAGTACGTCTTCCTTGTCAAGCTCCCTATAATGTTAGTTATCGGGTGATCTTTCTGAATTTTTCTTGGAGGAAGTCTAGCTATGCCTGGTGTGGTTGGTAAATTCTCAGCAGAACCTCCAGATTTTGATGCAGATTCTTCGCCTGAATTTTGATGATCATCATGTTATGCTGAAGCATTCTCTGGTGCTTCCTCTTGATCATCTTCATTATCACTTCTGAAGATGTGAAAGTACCTCCCAGTGGGTTTCTTCTCCTTCCAGAGTTCATAACATTTTTTATCTATCTCTCTTCCGATTGATACCCGATTAATGATATAGCATAAGGTGTTCATAGCTTCAGCCCAAAATTTCAAAGGAACTTTTCTTGCGTGGATCATGACTCGAGCCATTTCCTGTCTGTTCTGTTCTTTTGCTTGACTATCCCATTTTGCTGTGGAGGGGGGTGATGAGTATTGATGGGTGATTCCTCGGTTTGTGCAGAACTCATTCATGGCTTCGTTTTAAAACTCTTTCCCATGATCACTTCTAATGGCCGCTACTCCCAATCCTTTCTCATGTTCTAGCCGAGACATATGTCCAGTCAGGCAGGATCTGTTAATCAGGCAGGATCTGTTCCCAGTCATATGTCCAGAGCATCCACTGTCGAAATTCAAATCCCCCTTTTTCTCTGATTTGGTTGAGCTGTAGCACAAATGAGTGTAATGATTGATTCCAGATTTCGAAAATTTCTTGGACATCATTTCTTTGGCCTCCAGTGCTTGTTGAGTATAGGACAGAACCTTTGGATGTGACAAGCTTGATTGCAGAAGTAGCAACAATGTTTGTCCCATCTAGTTACAGCTACGTGCACAGATTGCTGAAGCATTTTCTTACTTTTTCTTCTAGGCCTCTTTTTAGGAGTAACGCGCTAGGATAATCAGTTGCTACTTCTGCTACAGCTACGTGCACAGATTGCTAGCATTTTCTCAATGTTTGCACAGATTGCCTGAGTATAGGAGTAACGCGCTAGGATAATCAGTTGCTACTGTGACAGGATTCGTAGCTGCTTAGACTAGTCTTAAGAATTAATAGCTCATGAACTTTGATCGGAACATGCGCACATGTTAGGAAGCCTTGATCGGACACTAACATTAGTAAACCGAGCTATATACGTTTAGAGTCGATGATAAGGAATACATTCATAGAGGATTGTCTGCGCCGATACTTTTCATAGTCATAGTACTTAATCTCTACTGTCTGCGCACGTCTAGTGCAATTCCTGCGTTCACTATTGTTTATTTGCGCAGCTGCGCAACCCAATCACTCACACCCCCAATTTTCGTAAGTGCAGGTTACTAGTTAGAGCTAATCTACTTGCTCCCTGTGGAATCGACCCTGACTTAGCCGCTATACTAAGTGGAGAAGGAAGGATTAATTTGACGCGCACAACGACGCGTGCATCAGCAGGATATAATCCTTTAGTGTTCTCTGGGCTGGTTGTTGAACATTGTTGTTGTTATTTCTGGGATGGTTTCGGTTACCATCCTGGTTGTTCCCTACAATCTGTCCGGGATCCATTGAAATTTCCTGTAGTCTCAACCTCTGAACTACTCGGTTTCTTAGTTTATGAAGAGGCAAGTCTTCCTCCTCAGCACTAAAAACTCGTTCTTGCTGTTTTTTCTTGTTCTTCAACATTTTCTGTGGCATGTACTAGGATGCTGAGTACTAAAAAAATTGGTGCTGAGTACTAAAAAAATTGCAGAAATTAATGAAATAGTTCTAAATTAGACGTGTTCCCCGTCAACGGCTCCAGTTTGACAATGCGTATTTTTAACCCTTTATAGTTGTCAGATATAAGTTTCCATGGTCAAATGGTAGTCAAAAATAATTTATAGACCTTGGTAAGCCAAGGGTCGATCCTAGGAACAGGCGCGTGTATATACAAGCTAGCAATCAATGTTCAGCTACTCTTAATAGAAATTTTGGGTTTGTTCTTATTATCCTATTTGTCCTAATTAATATAGCTAACGGTTGATTTGATGAGAGAAAATAATTCCATGATCAAACTTCACCCATGCTCGTAACACAATTGATGCAATCAGTCACACCATATAGTCATGCAAAATAGCTTTGGATATAACCTAAATTGACATTAGGTGAGCTGCCCATTCACGGATCATCATCTGAATTAATCTACACTATTGAACGCCGCCCAATCACGGATTATCAACAGTTTCAATTCAGTAAGCTTAGGGTTTCCAGACAATAGATGTCAACTTTCCTATTGATTAATGTACTAACAATATAGCTACCATGTTTCGATATCAACTCTACTCAATCCGGTTAATTACCTCAGACCCAATCATCTTTTTGGCATCTAACCTAATTTTGTTCTAACATGCTGTCATCCAATCAATGATCGACAATGGTAAAACGATAGAATGAAGTATAATAGAAATGAAAAACATAAACTTCCTTAAAACTGATGTTCGTACAAATCACATGGGATCCGTAAGATCCAAGAATTAAAAGACTACTTGCTACTCATGGTGATTACTACCAACACAAGAATGAAGAGAATATAGAACGAAGAACCCGTGACAATGATCTTCACTCCAAGCTTGTCTCTTCTCTCCTGCTTTCGTTCTCCAAATCGTTCAACCCTAGCCAATGAGTTCTCAATTTATATTTATACTCAAAATCAATTGGGCTGATTTCAGAATTATGTCCTAGGCCGGTTTAATGTCAAACCGGCGGTTCAGTGTCCAAATCGCAGGTTCAATTGCTAAATCGCCGATTTTACATTGAACCGGCCTGTCTCAGAGAATCACCAATTTTTCCATTGATGGCCGGTTCAAAAACAATTCGGCGGTTCGCTGTCCAAACCACCGGTTCATCTTCTTAACCACCGGTTCTTTATTGAACCGGGCTGCTTGTTCATTCCGTTCTCGATTTTGACCTTGCTTGCGTTTTGACCATTCAAGCCTTCAAATCACATCTTAGTGTAAACTACAATGTTGTAGCCCTTCGAGTTAGCTGTCCAGCAAGATATAGCGCGCCTCAATCGGATAAGAATTGCGTGCTCGGTAAATCCAAGACGACGATTAGGTAAATCTGCGCATTCCTTGATCATATTCGTCTGAATCTTGTGATTTTCTTCATTTTGCTCTGACTGGGCTACAAAGTTGTAGTTTAGTGTGATTGTCCTGAAATAAGAGTGAAGTGGTAAAAACACAAAGAAATGCTCGGGAGAAGCGAAATTCATCATCGAGTGGGTGAATAATCAGTAAGTAAATCAGCCGATCAAGAGTCCTTTGTATTTTGAACCGTGATAGTGTAGTCTTTAGGATCGGAGCATCCTCTCTAGACATAGGCAAGTTGATGAATATTTTCCTCAGAAAGATACAGAGAGTGCTATAGCAAAAGTTGTAACTCCAGAAGCTATAACTCAAGATCAGCAGAGTAGTCAAATTTTAATTGTTATCAGAGAGGATCACTCGACATACAAAGTATGATTCGGGAGTGTGTTGCCAAGTGCTATTGATAACTTACCGAATAGACAAAGCTCAAACAGGTCACAGAAAGGGCAAGTATGTGAGAATGACAATAGTGATCAAATTACAAGAGCTCAACACTACACCCAAATGATTGACAAATGTCTGGTAGTGAAAGTGAATGAAGGATTGATGACCAAAGTGTGCAGATTGAATAAAGAAAAGGAGGAACTCTTGAGAACTATCTCAAGTATGGCAGAGAAGGCTGATCAACAAGAAAAGAAGTACAATGAAGTAATGGAAGAAGTACATATGTACAAAAAGACTGCAAAGATGCTCAACACAGGATCGGACAACCTTGATAGGTTGCCGGTGTTTCAAAAGTATAGAGAAAGTAAGACAAGACTTGGCTACACTAGAGAAGATGGCTCTAGAGTAACCACATTTGTCAAAACATCGATGAGCGAACTGAACCAAAGTCGCAAAGGTTCTGTCCTATACTCATCTCGATAAGAACTTCTGATGCAAAAAAGGATCATCCCAGAAATACCACGTGCACAGATACCTCGAGAACATTGAAACATTGCCACTCATCTCGATACGGCGGACACGGGGCTGGATCAAAAAACTGCTGCCAAGGTACTCCAATCTGGATTTTTCTGGCCCTCTCT
Source organism: Umbilicus rupestris (assembly GCA_963678935.1). NCBI lineage: Eukaryota > Viridiplantae > Streptophyta > Magnoliopsida > Saxifragales > Crassulaceae > Umbilicus > Umbilicus rupestris. Next base: position 8,447,147 of record OY787607.1, on the reverse strand, counting down.
ATTTCGAGACGCGTATGAATTCGAGAAAACTTACGACGAGTGCCAGCGGACCGGAAATATATCAAAATAGGAAGAGATGCCTCAGCAGGGAATTCTTGCAGTGGAACTATTTGATGTATGGGGGATTGACTTCATGGGACCATTTCCGCCCTCTTGCAGAAATCAGTACATTCTCTTGGCCGTTGACTATATGTCCAAGTGGGTAGAAGCAGTGGCTACCCCTACATGTAAAGCCAAGGTGGTGATTAAACTCTTCCAGAGAGTCATTTTTCCTCGTTTTGGAGTTCCAAGAACAGTCATCAGTGATGGAGGCTCTCATTTCAAGGAACAAAACTTCGAGACCCTTCTGAAGAAATATGGTGTGTATCACAAGACGGGAACCCCGTATCACCCCCAGACTAGTGGCCAGATTGAAGTCTACAATAGGGAGATAAAAATTATTCTAGAAAAGACCGTGTCTAGTTCTCGAAAGAAGTGGGCGTTCAAGCTCCACGACGCACTATGGGCATATCGGACTGCGTACAAAACCTTTATTGGTATGAGTCCATTCAGACTTGTATACGGAAAGCCATGCCACCTGACAGTAGAGCTCGAACACAAAGCAATGGGGGCGGTCAAAGCCTTGAACTTCGATATGAAAACCTCAAGGGAGAAAAGAGTGTTGCAGCTACACGAGCTTGATGAAATCAAGCTTGACTCTTATGAGAATGCCGGCATCTACAAAGAAAAGACAAAGAAGTGGCATGACAAGAGGATAGTGCGCCGAGAATTCAATGAGGGAGAGTAAGTTCTTCTCTTTAACTCTCGTATGAGATTATTTCAAAATCCTCTAAGTCGGACCGGTTCTAACAAGAACTGCCGGTTCACGCAAGCTAACTGGCGGTTTGATGGACAAACCGCCTGTTTGAAATCGAATCCACCCCCTTGTGCAAATTTTACAAACCTTTGAGTCGAGCCGGTTCTAACATGAACAGGCGGTTTGAGAACGTAAACCGGCAGTTCGATGGAGAAACCCCGGTTTGGAAGCGAACCGGCCCCCCTGTGACCCTCTGAGTCGGGCCGATTCAGCACGGAACCGGCGGTTTTACTATCAAACGTTCGGTTCCAAATTCAACCGGGCATGCTTCTTCATCAATATTGCTTGATTGAAAGATTAAAACAATCAAATCCCCAAATCCCCTTCGACCTTTACCCCGGCCTCCACTCTCCATCCCTCCACACCTCCGCAATCCGTAGCCAGCCACGCCTCCGTTCGAGCCGCAGTAGCTAGTCACGCCTTCGCCCGAGCTGCAGCACCCACGCCTCCAGTCTTCAACGCCCGCAGTCAGTCTCTCCTGCCGTCAGCACGAAATCCCATTCATCTATAGCTCCCCATCCCTCCGAACCACCACTCTCGGACATGGCACGCACGTCTGACCGCCGATCCACCCGAGCCTCCTGACCGGCTGCTGCTGCTCCTTCAAATCCACTACTAGACCCAGCACCTCCTCAGCTGGCACCTCCTGCCTTCCCTTATCATGTGGAGGCCGCGCCGACTGCTACCTTAGGTGAGACTTCTGATCCCTCACGCCATTCGAGGAGCTACCACCCAGATAGCCCTGATGAGTTATTAGAGAGGCTCACTCGTATTGAGTTGACCCTCGCAGCTGAGTGAGAGTATCTTCGTGCTTCCCACAGATGGATTCATGGTGCCCTTCAGACCTTACTACATGCCGGAGCTCATTCCTATCCAGACCCTCCAGCCTCCCCATTCCTCGCCTAAGACGTTGACCTACCTCACATTGATCCCACTTGTCGGCCAGGCACCTCCGGTGCGCACCTTGATAGTGACACTGATGCGGCCGATCACCTAGACTCTTAGTTGCACTCTTGTCTGTTTTATCTTTCTATATTTGATGTTGTTCTACCACTGATCATTGATCTTGTGCTTACGACAAATATTTTGTGACCATCGATATTATGGCATGGCTTCCTTATGATATTTACTTGTGACATGATTAACAACCTGTGCTTTGCAATGTCCCCGTTATTCCCTTTCCTTCGAGTGTATTGATGGAACATATTTATACGACCCATCGAGTTGTTTATTCCCATTGTTTAAATGCATTTTTCTTGTGATAGATTACTTCTTTATAGTGTTTAGCATCGCAAGTGTATCAAAACCGCTTTCGAGATTTATGGCATTTTTGGAGAGTCGATGCAGAAATGGACATTGAAGGCAATGTGCATCTCAGTGAGTACGGTGTCGGAAGAACACTTTATGTGCCTGAATGTCTTCATCGGCCGCGCACCTAATGTCTTCATCGGGCCCGCACCTAATATCTTCATCCGGCGCGCTTCTAATGTCTTCATCTGGAGCGGACAACACTTGATAACGTCAGCATTGGGCCCGCGGCCCAAAATCAGATTTAGAAGTTTGCATGATTTGGAAGTCTGCATTACCTATAAATACAGACTTGCCACACCAAAGAGAACAACAATTTTTAGAGCAAGTTTTAGAAAGTCAAAGGAGAGACGGCAGCAGCAATGCGGGGAGAGGATTGAGGCGGAGTTACTGTTCATCGCCGGAGTTACTATTCATCACCGGAATTACTATTCATCGCAGAGTTACAGTTCACTGTTTCAGTAATTATTTCCGAACTCAGTTTACTTTCATTATTGTTATTAGATGGATTCTCGTAGCTAAACCCTTAATTTCAGTTTGGGGATTTTGTGTTGCAACGTACGGTTTGAGATACTTATGTTTCGTAATTCAATTTAGTAAATTCCTGTTCTTCGTTTGGATGGGATGCACTGACTATCAAGTTAGCATAGCCTAGCGGTGAAACTGAGTTGATATCTATTGCATGATATTGGATTGACTTCCCTATTAGCTAAGCCTAGCGGTATAACCTAATCGGTGTCGTTAATCGAGTAATTGTTAAACCTGTTCGAGAGTAGATAGAACACTTGAGTAGACATTACCGTAGCGGGATTGTTAAATAGTAGTTTACTAGTTTATGCATGTTACAATCGATGATTACCAGTCGCAATGCATATCCCTTAACTGACTTTCTCTCTGAATTTGACAACAACATTTTGCCTGCAACCCCCTTTTTTATCGTGACAATCGTTAATTTGTAGAACTTTATCACTGATCGCTCTCGTGGGTTCGACCCTGCTTACCGCCAGCTCCTCAACACGCTGCAACAACATTTCTCCGAAGATGCTGATTGATCCTTCAACGAGCCACGCTCTAGTTGAGTATGGTGGATCAATGCTCATCAAACTCAGCAAGTTATGATCTCGCTCTCCGCTCAACACAACTCTTTAACCCAGCCTTCTACGATGGCCTCCGCTGTTAGATATGCATGCTCAGACTTGAGGTGGCTGATCATCCGGGCTCGCAGAGCAGCATCCAGAGCTTGAGCTTGAGCTTGCGCTTCAGGGAATGCTTCAACATCTAGTGGATCTTGATGTGCTGGTACCAAGGCTGGTTCACCCTCTGCCACATCCACTATATGTCTTCCATTAAAAACCTTGTGATCCAACAAGAACAGTTGAGCGGCATCAGATAAACCTTCAGAGATAACTTGTAACTCCTTGTGCTAGCTGATGAGGATCTCATATATAAGGGATGGGAATCCAATGAACATGTTGGATTTTGGATTGTCAGCATGAGCAGCAATCTGGTGGAAGATGATCTGACCAAGATGAACTTCTTTCAGTTGTCCTATGTTGAACAACAGTTTTGGCCCATGGCTTTGCTCACTTTCCCTCTGTGTGAGTTAGGCATCCAATTTCTGAACGCTGTGGTAATTGCGGTAGTATAAATATAGTCCAATCACGGTGTTCAAACAATATTTATATCCGAGTGACCTCGAGTCGAACCCAAGAAAAAAGCCTAAATTAGTCTAAAGCTAGCTAGTAATGCCTAATGCAAGTCTACTAAATAAAATGGGGGTTTTTTCCTCTAAGTGAGGTATCTCTAGTGAATACTAAAGACAAGTTCAAATTTATGAAGAAGTAAAGTAAGAGAGAAAGCGTAGTCGGAATCCTACTTCACCCCTAGGTCATGCGATTTGCAATACAAAACTTATCTAAATCATGAGTAAATTCGAGTGATATTCTAGGCTAAAGTATCACACATTCTAAATTCAACTCTCGCTCCTTCTCTAGAATGGGAATAATACCTAAATAGTACGGTTCTCAAACTCTCGCTCTATTGAACAGCGTAGAACAAAAGTCTCCTAATCTCAACCTCTCGGTCTATTGATAGTTCACTAAAGTCGCTCAATACTTAGCCTAGTGGAATGCGTATGTCAAATTAACATGCTCAATCTTCTAAACAACCTAGGTTCAACTCTCATTCTGTCCTTAGGTGTTCTACCAATTCGTACTCAGTCATGCGTTTCGTCAAACACTTGGTGTGCACAAAATTGATATGAAGAGAAAGCATGAGAATTTTCAACCAAACTTCATTCATATAAATGAAAAGACAAGTCTTGCATTACAATCAAATCTAAGGGATCCATGAGGATCCCAACTACAATGGGACTACTCACTCATGTGTCACTCATGGTGAGTTTGAAACAAGACATAATAAAATTATTCAACAAGGAAAAGTAAAGAAAGTAAAATAGAGAAGTAGGGAATGAGTAAAGTGATGTTGTGGAATTTTCAATTGTTGATGTCTTCTCCTAATTCTCGTCAATTCTCCAAGTCTTCGATTTAGGGTTTTGTCCTAAGAGAGGACCCTAGGCACCTCAAGGCACACCTTTATTTTTCTCTTCTTCTTTTATTTATACTATTTATGGAAATTACCAAATCACTCGCAGTGCCTGAATCAACTTTGGAGTGCTAGATTCTTACCTTTTTAACCCTCTAAACATTCAAATTACGTCTTTATAAAAACTACAAAGTTGTAGCCCTTTTAATTATCTTTCCAACAAGCTATAGCACGCCCCAATCGGATAAAAATCATGCGCTCGGCAAGCCTTCGAAGGTGAACAGGTCACTCTGCAGGTGATTCGGGCGAATCACTATCTCAGTGCTGTTTCGGGCGGGGAGAATCACTTTTCCGTGCCCGAATCACATTTTGATTCGGTCAAACCTTGGTCCATGAGATGAAATTCTACAGCGTTAGAAACTCGCTTGTTAGACCCTTTAAACCTTCGAATCACGTCTTGACGTAAACTATAAAATTGTAGATCTTTTAATTAGCTTTCCAACAAGATATAACACGCCTCAATCGGATACGAATCATGTGCTTGGCGAGCCATCGAAGATGAATAGGTCAATCAGCCTGGACGAATCAAACTAGCCTGGGCGAATCAAATATGCCTTTTGCTTGATTTTGCTCTCGATTGACTAGAATTCACCCGAAACTTCTTCGGACCACTTCATATCATGTAGTACGCATTTTCAACCTGAAATGGACAAAGAAAACATCAAATGACTTTATAAAATAACGGAACAAATAAGAAGTAAAGTGAAAATACGGACAAACATAAGGTTATTTGTCCGCTCATCAATTTCTCACAGCAAACGAATAGAGGATAGATATTTGGTTGTCTGATCTGCAGTGGTAAGATTGTGAGATACCCAGCTCATACACAAACCACCAGTGAGCGTCGTAGCTAGTGCATCTGAGCTCACTTTTGCGGGTGGACTGGCATCCTCATTGATCCCCAAAATTTTATTGTGATCACTACTCTTAGTTTTCTCACTAAGCTTACCCCATACATTAAACTTCCTACTATTCCAAAATCCTCAAGAATATTTACTATGAATTTTTTCACCAAATGTAAATTGTAACTTTTGGCAGCAGTCAAGGAATACAGTAGGTTTACCTCTCTCAGCAAGGTAATCACCTCAGGGACTCTGAACCTTCCAGTCTCTAGCAGCTTTTTCTGGGAACCACAATTCTACGGTTGACTAATTCCCATGATCCGGCGACATTTTTGTTTATGAACCAAATAGCCCGATGGTCAATTCCTGACACGGCTGATTTGGTGGGCGGAGGAGGTTCAGACTTGGCCATGGAAGGCTTTGGTTGGGGGTTCAGAGGGTTGGGGTAATCCTGAAGTCATCCGACTCAGTGTCTTCTGTTTCACCTCCTTCTTCATCACTGGAGAAGTCAATATCTATTGACTCCTTCCCTTTATCTCATGGAGGGTGCTTGTTCCTCCTTCTCTGCCACTTCTTCTTCACTGATGAAGGCTGCTGAGAGATTATCTTCTGATGTAGGAGTGGGTACTACAGCAACCTGCCTGTCTAAGGCCCTCTTTAATCTGGTCTCATGGGAGGTCTCTTTCATGTCACAGTCCGAATGCTGTAGCATTCTCTTGAGCAGATGGGCTTTTGCTCTTGCTGGTGGACAAAAGCACCTCATCAACCTCTGCAGACAAGTACTCATTGATGTTGACTGCCCTCTTTGTTGCTAAAGGTCATGCCTCGGATTGACCGGCTGATGGGTTCCACGTCAGGCGCGGGACCTCCTCCGGTTCTCTGATTTGAAGGTCGGAGAAAGTTTTTGGGATTTATGTTACAGGAGGTTGGCTAAGGGGTACCTCACTACCCTTCCGCTTTCTGGACCCTTCCTTGCGGCTGTACGCCTTGGCTCCCCTTGTTCGGACCATTGTCGATGATTAGCCGGAGATGAGATCTTCTGGAGGTTGAAGGCTCCGGAGAAATTACAAACCCTAGGTCAAAATGGTTAACTCGAATCTTCCCCCTTCTTTCCTTTTTCTTTTCTTTTACAAAATTTGGACACGTGTCAACTTAATTGTGCACGACCAACTTTGGTGCCAACTATAATTTCACAACTTATAGCCTCAAGTTACTAGGGAGTTTTATAGCACTCTGTTCAGCTGCCTCATCTGGATCCTGGATGGGTTTCGGCACATAAGCCTGACCCTTGTCTTGAGCTTCAGTGGGGATATCGGGCGCCTGTTTATCCACAGCTATGTCCTTTGTCACCGGTACCCAGTGAAATTGACACTTGCATTTTTTGGGTGCTTTGCTCCTTCTTTAGGCTGAGGATGAGTAGTTCGCTATCTTTTCTTTTTGTACCTTCTTCTCGGGTTAGTTGTCCCTTCAAATTTAGAATTATCGAAAAAAATAACATAAGTAATCAAATATTAAAGATGAAATGATGTCATCGATGCTCTAGCCTCATCAAAGAGTTTCTTGAGATTCTCTTTGGTGTTTGAAATTATGCTGAGTTGCTGATGCGGAGTTATAGCTTCTTAAGCACTTTCTATATCTTTCTGCTGAATTACTCTACTGACAGAATAAGAAAGACACAGTATTTGTTCACCCAATTCTGCAACTTGCCTACGTCTGGGGAGGATGCTCCGATCCTCAAGTTTCCACTATCTCAGTTAGAAATACAAGGACTCACACCTCTACTTCTCACCTAGCCAAAATCTAACGCTCAGTCTGATCTCCTAGACTAGCTAGCAATATGAACTCATAGATTCTCTTTATGCAGCCTACACACTCTCAGTAATAAATAGCTGTAGTACTGTGATGCACGCGTCGTTGTGCGCGTCAAATTAATTCCTTCCTCTTCCACTTAGTACAGTGGTTAAGTCGGGGTCGAATCCACAGGGAGGCAGTAGATTAGCTCTAACTAGTAACCTGCACTTACGAAAACTGAGGGTGTGAGTGATTGGGGTTGCGCAATGCGCGAGTAAACAGTAGTAAAATGCAGGAATTGCACTAGACGTGCGCAGGCAGTAGAGATTAAGTACTATGACTATGAGAAGTATCGGCGCCGACAATCCTCTATGATTGTATTCCTTATCATCGACTCTAAATGTCTACAGTTTGGTTTGCTAATGTTAGTGTCCGATCAAGGCTTCCTAACATGTGCGTATGTTCCGATCAAAGTTCATGAGCTATTAATTCTTAAGACTAGTCTAAGCAGCTGCGAATCCTGTCACAGTAGCAACTGATTATCCTAGCGCGTTACTCCTAGTCGGCACCGTCAGGCTATTCAACTAGTTTAACATATAACAACAAGCAACAAGAGTAAGATTGCGGTTCAAGGCTTCCCCTACTCATGCAACTAGCTGTCAACATTGTGCACATAATTAATATAAACAAACAAGCTATGCATTAAGCGCAAGTCTCAAAGGAAATACTCATAGATTCATGCCCAACCGATACTAAGCGTTTAGCTAGACATGCTAGTAGTAAACATCATAGAAACAAAGTAAATAATATCTAAAGTATCAAAGAAACAGCAACAAGCAGGTGCGTGCGGTTGCAGTGTCTCGGCTGGCGCAGTTGGCTAGCGCAGGTCCTCTCAGTAAGCTCGTGTGTTTTTTCTGCTTCGCTGCTCTCTCGTGTGCTGTGATGATGATGGATGCTCTCTATTGTCTCTTTCAAACCCTAGCCTTTTTCTCTTTATATACTGCTCAAGAGGCTCATCCTTGGCAACTTCCAAATCTGGTCATGTCAGGATTTGGAAACACCACTATCTGCGCATGGCGCACGACATCTTGGTTAGCGCAATCGGTAAGCGCACCGTTGTCGACTCTGCCAACTTCTCTGTTTGCGCCGCTAGCTCCGCAGGCTGTGTGATGCGCGTCCTAAACTCTGCCTGTTAGCGCGTATCCGACTTAGGCCCTCGTTTCGCCCTGAAATACAAAAACACTGGAAACCAGTAATCTTGTACTCAAAATAATGCAAACAAGCATAGGGTTAGGATTTAAATAATGTGTATAAATAGGCTCTATCAAACCCCCCCCCCCCCCTCACACTTGCCCCTTGTTCGTCCCGAATAAGCACTCAAGCACGGATACCATTACCTTTCTGGAGTCTGGCGCACAGTTTTGCACTCTGGCGCGATCTGCACTACTGATCACCTTGCGCTGCTCTACCACCTGCGCGCAACTGCTTTCAACAGTTCTAATATAATAATTACGCAATTCATTACCTCTCAGCTGGGATGAAGATCATTTTCGGATGGCTGGGAGATAGCTCTTCATAGGCTCCGGGTTGTCAGCTCTGACATCGAAGATGGGTATATGGTTAACAGCGCAAGCTTCTTCCGGTGCGTGATTCTTCCGCACACTTCCTGGGAACGCTGAGCCTTTGATGATTTTCTTTGTGGACTTTGCGCACGCTGGTACGTATTTGTGCGCATGCTGATTCTTTTGTAGCGCATATCATCTGCTGGTATTTTTTTTTATTTTGTACAGCTTTGTCTACGGTTCTTATGTTTCCCAGAACGGTTCCAGTCTCGGCCTCTGGATAACAGCTATGGAACACCGCCCCGCTCTCCCTCCTTGGTCTATCTGCGCAGGTCGGCGCACGCGTTTACACCCGCGCCCGCTCTCCCTTAGCTCGACTTCCAGAGGGAAGGTGGTCTGTTTTCCCACCTCACCACGCTTTGGGTATTCGCCTTTGCCATCTGCGTGACTGAGTGCGCTCTCTTGTTCCGAAGGTCGCGAAGCACCGGCCTCCACTAGCACTCTCGACCATATACCTCGCCTCCGAAGCTCGAACGACTAACCGCCTCTCTAGAGCGTTTCTGTCAACTCCACATCCCCTGTATATCCCAACTAACAGGAGCAGAAAAAACGAAAAAAAATACTAAAACAGTTGATAGCAGCGCATGCAATATGGATAGCGCAAAACAAGCTGAACAGTGAGCGCAACCCGCACACAAGCACTATTGCTACTATTTTCTTCACTAAACTAAGCTACACTACAAAGCTCAAAAAAAATGTGAAATGTAAATGCTACGCTCCCCCCCCCACACTTAAACAGAGACGTGTCCCCACGACTCAAGCTCAAGCGCACGGAGAACGCACACATGCATGCAAGCAAAACAAAGAATATATATAAAAAAAACGTGTAAAAGTAAAAACGTGTCGGGTTACCTCCCGACAAGTGCCTTTGTTTAACGTCGTTGGCTCGACCGTACCTCGTTACTTGCGTGAAAGTACACCAGCGACCTCCCCCACACTTGCTCCTGAGTGACCTTGCGCCCGTGCATGTGTTGCGTTCTTCTTGGTTCTGCGCAAAGGATCGGAGGGGAGGTTAGCATGGTTAATAGTCTGTGATAAATTACAAGTAACGAGGGTAGGTAAAGAGGAAGAAGAAATATGTGCAATGGTGCCCAGTTCTCCCTTTGGCGCGTCTGGTGATGACTCTGGCGCAGCAACCTGTGCATCTGCTATCTCAGGTTCTGCCAATTCAATTTCGCGCGCTGTGCCATCCCAAGGTTCTCCTAAATACCGTTTGACTCTCTGCCCATTGACCTGAAAACGATGCCGGTGCTCGTTTTCTAACTCGATTGTTCCATAGGGGAAAACCTTGGTGACTGTGTACGGTCCCGTCCATTTGCTGCGCAGCTTTCCAGGCATGAGCTTTAGGCGTGATGAGAATAATAATACCTGGTCTCCTGGCTCAAAAGTGCGTCTGAGGATATGTTTATCATGAAATGCCTTTGTGCGTGCCTTGTAATCGCGCAGTCCCTCATAGGCATCCAGGCGCAGCTCTTCTAATTCGCTTAGCTCAAATGCGCGCTCCTTTCCGGCCTCGTCTAGGTTTAGGTTGCAAATGCGTAATGCCCAGTATGCCTTGCGCTCTAACTCCACTGGCAGGTGGCAGGCTTTTCCATAAACCAACCGAAATGGTGAGGTCCCAATTGGCGTCTTATGCGCAGTGCGGTATGCCCATAGCGCATCGTCAAGGCGCTGGCTCCAATCTTTGCGCGACGGTCTCACAGTTTTTTCCAGGATGTGCTTGATCTCTCTGTTGGAAACCTCGGCCTGTCCATTTTCTGAGGGTGATAAGCGGTGGACGTCTTGTGGCGCACTCCATAATGCTTGAAAACCTGCGCCACAATCCTGTTGCAAAAGTGCGTCCCCTGGTCGCTAATGATTGCCTTAGGCACTCCGTACCTGCAAAATATGTTAGTTCTTAAAAAGTCAGCGACCGTCTTACCATCGTCCTTCCGTGTAGCCTTGGCCTCAACCCATTTGGAGACATAATCTACCGCGACCAAAATATACTCGTATCCGGAAGATGGGGGAAATGGCCCCATGAAGTCAATCCCCCAAATGTCGAATACTTCATCCACTAGAATTGGTGTCTGCGGCATCTCATTGCGCGCTGATATGCCTCCTGTGCGCTGGCACCTGTCACAGTTCCTGCAGTAGTCATATGAGTCACTAAACAAGCGTGGCCAATAAAATCCGCAATCCAGGATCTTTCTGCTCGTGCGCTTCGGACCAAAGTGCCCTCCACATGCGTGCGCATGACAAAACATCAAAACAGAGTTAATTTCATGGTCAGGCACGCAGCGCCTCAAAATCTGATCAGGTTCTATTCTGAGCATATACGGATCATCCCAAATGTAATGTTTGGACTCATGCTTTAATCTCATGCATTGGGTTTTAGTGAAATGAGGAGGAAACGTACCTGTGACCAGGTAATTTGCAATGTGCGCATACCATGGTACCTTACCTGTCAGCGCCATCAGATGCTCGTCAGGGAACGTCTCCGTGATTTTCCCTGGCTCCTCTGCTTTCACGATCCTGCTCAAGTGATCCGCGACTATGTTTTCCGTGCCCTTCTTATCTTTGATCTCCAAGTCAAATTCTTGAAGTAGGAGCACCCAGTGCATCAGGCGCGGCTTAGTCTCCTTCTTGGACATTAGCTAACGGATTGCTGCGTGGTCCGTGTAGATGATGACTCTGGCGCTAAGAACATATGCACGGAACTTCTCCAGCGCAAACACAATTGCCAGAAGTTCCTTCTCCGTAGTGGTATAGTTCCTCTGCGCAGCGTCCAGTGTGCGCAATGCATAATAAATGGCGTGCGGCTTTTTGTCCACTCGCTGTCCCAGGACTGCACCTACGGCATAATCACTTGCGTCGCACATTAGTTCAAATGGCAGGTTCCAGTCTGGTGCGCGCATCACTGGCGCACTTGACAAGGCCTCCTTTAGCTTATCAAACGCGGCCCTGCACTCATCAGTAAATTCGAAATGCACATCCTTTTGCAAGAGGTTAGACAGGGGAATACAAATTTTAGAGAAATCTTTTATGAAGCGCCTGTAAAACCCAGCATGCCCAAGGAATGATTTCACATCGCGCACGCTAGTGGAATAAGGTAGATTAGAAATGAGATCAATTTTGGCCTTATCTACTTTGATTCCCTCCTGCGAGATAATATGTCCTAGTACTACACCATGCGATACCATAAAATGACATTTTTCATAATTGAGCACTAGGTTCTTTGAAATGCAGCGCGCTAAGACCTTATCAAGATGAGTTAAGCATGCATCAAAGGTACTTCCGTGTACAGTAAAGTCATCCATGAACACTTCTATGCATATACCAATCATATCATAAAAGATGCTCATGACTAGGCGTTGGAACGTACCTGGCGCGTTACACAGTCCAAATCACATGCGCCGAAACGCAAACGTACTGAATGGGCAGGTAAACGTGGTCTTCTCTTGATCTTCCGCAGCTATGGGTATCTGATTGTACCCTGAATATCCGTCCAAGAAACAAAAGTAGGGCTTCCCCGCTAATCGATCTAGTATTTGATCCATGAAGGTTAGCGGGAAATGGTCCTTGCGCGTGACTGCGTTAAGCTTCCTGTAGTCGATGCACATGCGCCATCCAGTCTGTATGCGCTTGGGAACTAGCTCGCCCTGCGCATTCTCTTCTACTGTGATTCCTCCCTTCTTTGGCACAACGTACACTGGACTTACCCACTTGCTGTCTGAAATGGGGTAAATGACTCCTGCGTCAAGCAACTTCAGGATCTCCTTCTGCACCACCTCCATCATATTCGGGTTTAATCTGCGCTGAGCCTCCCTGGATGGTTTGGCACCATCTTCCAACAGAATCCTGTGCATGCATACGTCGGGGCTCACTCCGCGCAGATCAGCAAGTGTCCATCCTATAGCGCGCTGGTTCTTGCGCAGCACCTGCTATAATCGCGCCTCCTGCTCCTCTTCTAATCCTTTCTTTATGATCACCGGCAGGGTGTCTTCATTTCCCAAGCATATGTACTTGGTTGTTCTGGGAGTTGCTTTAGCTCGACCTTGGGTGCCTGTCAATAGAGGGCAAGATTTTATTAGCAGTACTAACATGAACTATGTCTTGTACCTGTCTGGGTTCTGGTTCAGCACTGCTCAGCTCATTCTCTTATGCCTCCAACTCTGCCTGTGCCAGTGTTTCAGGTTCTTCTGCTGCGCTCGCACATTGCGCATCTGCGACCAAGTCATCTATGTTGTCCATTGCGTGCACTGTGGCGTCTTCATGAGGGTGCTGCATCCCTTTGAATATGTTGAAATGGATTTCTTCGCCATCAACCTCCATGGAGAGCGTGCCCCTCCACACGTCTATCTTTGTGCGCGCGGTCATCAGAAATGGTCTGCCCAGTAGGATCTGCTCACTGCTGGTGCTCGACTCTCCCTCCATTTCTAGGACATAGAAGTCTGCTGGAAACACCAGCTGTCCTACTCGGACAAGGACATCCTCTATCATGCCCGTAGGTTGCTTGCACGACTGATCTGCTAGCTGAATGGTGAGACCTGCAGGCTTTAGTGGTCCAAGGCGCAATGATGCATATAGGAAATAGGGTAGCACATTTATAGACGCGCCTAAGTCAATCATGCAATTGCTCACTGTGGTCTTACCTAAAGTGCATGGAATGGTAAATGTACCTGGGTCTTGGCATTTAGGTGGTACCTTATGTTGCACGATCGCTGAGGCCTGCGCATTTAGCATTACCTGTGCGCACTCGCCTTTCCTTCTCTTGTTTGTGCACAACTCCTTTAGAAATTTGGCGTACCTAGGGATTTGCCGAACTGCTTCAATAAGGGGAATGTTTATTTCCACCTTGCTGAATAACTCGTAGAGCTCCTTATCAAGCGCTTCCTTCCTAGCCGATGGTGCCTGTACAGAGAAAGGTGCAGGTATGTTAGTACGATTCGTGCTCTTGTCTTTTAATTGTGTTATACCTGACGCTTCGCCCTGCTGGCTTGTGGCTGGCGCTTCTGGTTGCGCGTCTTGCTCCGGTTGCGCGTCTGCTCTGTCGGATCTGGGACTTGCGCAACTGGTTGCGCGGGCGCCTTCGTGGTCTGCTCTGTTCCTATTGTGCGCCCAGTCCTCAGTGTCACAGCGTTGACTCCTCCCTTGGGGTTCTGGATCACTTGCGAAGGCAGGTTGCCATCGCTCTTTTTCAGCTCAAACACTGTGGTAGCAATCTGTGATAGCTGCTTCTCAATCGACTGTGATGTGATGCACTGTGATGCATCACATCACAGTAGATTTAGAAGCAGCGTCGTTGTGCGCGTCAAATTAATTCCTTCCTCTTCCACTTAGTACAGTGGTTAAGTCGGGGTCGAATCCACAGGGAGGCAGTAGATTAGCTCTAACTAGTAACCTGCACTTACAAAAACTGAGGGTGTGAGTGATTGGGGTTGCGCAAACAGTAGTAAAATGCAGGAATTGCACTAGACATGCGCAGGCAGTAGAGATTAAGTACTATGACTATGAGAAGTATCGGCGTAGACAATCCTCTATGATTGTATTCCTTATCATCGACTCTAAATGTCTACAGTTTGGTTTGCTAATGTTAGTGTCCGATCAAGGCTTCCTAACATGTGCGCATGTTCCGATCAAAGTTCATGAGCTATTAATTCTTAAGACTAGTCTAAGCAGCTGCGAATCCTGTCACAGTAGCAATTGATTATCCTAGCGCGTTACTCCTAGTCGGCACCGTCAGGCTATTCAACTAGTTTAACATATAACAGCAAGCAACAAGAGTAAGATTGCGGTTCAAGGCTTCCCCTACTCATGCAACTAGCTGTCAACATTGTGCACAGAATTAATATAAACAAACAAGCTATGCATTAAGCGCAAGTCTCAAAGGAAATACTCATAGATTCATGCCCAACCGATACTAAGCGTTTAGCTAGACATGCTAGTAGTAAACATCATAGAAACAGAGTAAATAATATCTAAAGTATCAAAGAAACAGCAACAAGCAGGTGCGTGCGGTTGCAGTGTCTCGGCTGGCGCAGTCGGCTAGCGCAGGTCCTCTCAGTAAGCTCGTGTGTTTTTTCTGCTTCGCTGCTCTCTCGTGTGTTGTGATGATGATGGATGCTCTCTATTGTCTCTTTCAAACCCTAGCCTTCTTCTCTTTATATACTGCTCAAGAGGCTCATCCTTGGCAACTTCCAAATCTGGTCATGTCAGGATTTGGAAACACCACTATCTGCGCATGGCGCACGACATCTTGGTTAGCGCAATCGGTAAGCGCACCGTTGTCGACTCTGCCAACTTCTCTGTTTGCGCCGCTAGCTCCGCGGGCTGTGTGATGCGCGTCCTAAACTCTGCCTGTTAGCGCGTATCCGACTTAGGCCCTCGTTTCGCTCTGAAATACAAAAACACTGGAAACCAGTAATCTTGTACTCAAAATAATGCAAACAAGCATAGGGTTAGGATCTAAATAATGTGTATAAATAGGCTCTATCATACTGGCTCTCAGACTTGGCCTATTCTATTACAATGTGTAACTCAAAGAATGCTTAAGCACACTCCTCACCAGAGTTGCTTTCTCTTTAGTTAACGACACTCCAAACTCCCCTGCCAAGTAGTCGGACACTCTAAGTTCTTCAAACTCAGCCTCAGCTCGCCCTCAATCAATGACTCACTCAGTCACTATTGGGTATCCTCGATCACTCCTCCACGGCCCGTGACAATGCCTGTTCGCACTAATCACCAAGCTTTGACTGACCCCCAGCACTCCAGTTGAACTCAGAACCAGTCCAGAATCAAACTCCACGAGTTCCGATACCCTCAGCACCACACACGTCTTAAACTCAGTATGTAGAACCCTGCTACCGTAAGTTGAAATCTATGAACTCTCTGTGTGCGCTCAAGTGGCTCTCTCTGATCGTGTTCTCTCCTTCTATGCTGCTGCCCCGCCTTCCTTTTAAAGCTTTCTAGCACGCCCAAAAGGCTAAGGATCATTATCAGAATTTTCTCTTAGATTCTAGCAAGTTTGTTGAAGATTCCGTTACCAAATTTGAACACTTGGATCTTTATCTTCTTAGTCCACGTGCTAGCATTTGCTAAGACCTTGATGACATCTGAATACCTCTCTGAGCTTCCCCGATGCCAGCCGTACCACATCGGAGCCTTACCGTGATACGCTAGGATTTGGCTCTAGCCCTGGATCATCACGGAGTGCTTCAGCAGACTTTGTCTCTTTGTTGTTGTTGTTTTGTCAGTCTTCAGATTGTGTTCCAACCACAGAACTCCAAGGAGCTTCAGCAATTTTTTCAAGGATGCCATATCCTCAACAATCCCCCCTTGGCATTTTGACAAAACTAAAACCACAACAACAGCTATACTACTGATCCAGAAAATCTGGTAACATCTAATAGCTAAGCTAGATAATTTTGCTAACTGTTACACTTGAATTTAGAGTTCCTCAATGAATGCTAAACATCAAAGGAGGTCTACGAGTTCTACGAGAAGTTCCGGATCAAAATGATAATGTCAAGAGTAAACTATTACAACTTCTCTCCCCCTTATTTTTGAGGCTGTTTAAGTGTGATCTTTGCTCCGTTTCTTTCAATGTCTCCTTCTCTGAGTGAATGCTTTTTGAACACTCCTGCAAGTTTCCTGCACAGCAACACGATAAACTCGGTTTACCTGCATCTGTGTATCGTGGCATTCATACGTGCTCGGAGCATTCCTTGTTCTGACACTAAGTCATTTGATCTTCTTTGAGTCTCCTTATACACTATCAGAGTTGGACAGTTTCTCTTCAGATGTCCAATTTGATCACAAGCGTAGCATCTCTTCTATTTTGATATGTGTTTCTGAGAATGTGACTGATCTAGAGAATGCTTCAACTCTCTCTTGTATTGCTTTTCTGGTACTCTCTCTCGATTAACTGTGACTGAACCCTTCTGAATACTTGCACTTTGATCAATCACTGTGGCTTTGACAAATGTAGTTATACATGTTCCTTCATCACCAGTGCATCCGAGACCTTCACTCCCACCTCCATACCTTTGGTAAGCTAGAATTTCATCCAGTATGGATGATTCTCCCCTGTTTGCTTCAGGTGTGATTTTCTGTTCACATACCTTACCAATTGTCTCAGCATCATCTGATTGTTTCTTGTCCAGAGAGGGAATGATGCTTTGAAGGTTGTCTCTTTCATCTTCCAGTTCTGAAACCTTTGACACTAGTTCTCTGTTGGCTTCCTGACATTTTTGCTGTATGAGTTTGAACTGGTCAGCCACAGTTTCTACTGAATATTCCTCATCATCATCGCTGTCAGATTCAACTATCCCATAATCAAACTATGTCTTTATTTGATCTGAATCAACATTAAGAAATACAGGAGTCAGGGCTGGATTTCCTTTAAGATCAGTCTCCTCTTCACTATCATCACTCCAGTTTGCTGTGAGAGACTTATTGTTTTTTCTTCTGGTAACTTGGACATTCACTCTGTCTGTGACCATATACCTCGCACTCCTAGCACTGGATTCCTTTCTGTTTGTCTTTTCCTTCATCATTGTCATTGTTAGCATCCTTGTTCTTTCTCAGAGAATTTTCTCCTCTTCGATTTCTGCCCCTAAATGACTGACCTAAGTATGAAGGTTTCTGGTCCATTCTCTTCATGAACTTTCCAAGGTTTTTGACCAGCAAAGATGATGAGCGGACAAATAACCTTATGTTTGTCCGTATTTCACTTTACTTCTTGTTTGTTCCGTTATTTTATAAAGTCATTTGATGTTTTCTTTTTCCATTTCACGTTGAAAATGCGTACTACATGATATGAAGTGGTCCGAAGAAGTTTCGGGTGAATTCTAGTCAATCGAGAGCAAAAGAGAACAAAATCAAGCAAAAGGCAGATTTGATCCGCCCAGGCTAGTTTGATTCGTCCAGGTTGATTGACCTATTCATCTTAGAAGACTCGCCGAGCACATGATTCTTATCCGATTGAGACGTACCATATCTTTTTGAAAAGCTAACTCAAAGGGTTTCCATCAAGATGTAATTCAAAGTTTTAAAGGGTCAAAACAGGCGAGATTCTAGCACTACAAAGTTGATTCGTCCAAAGAGGAATTCAGGCTAGGCCGAATCACTTTTGATTCGGCCAAGGAAAAGTGATTCGCCCAAGAAGAAATTGATTCGCCCAGCTTCATTACAGCACTGACATTATGATTCGGTTGAATCAAATTATGGGGCTGCACGAATCACTTGATTCGTGGAGAATTTGCCTATAGATCAAATCTGGGCAGATTGACCTGTTCATCATCAAAAACTTGCCGAGCGCGCGATTCGCATCCGATTGAGGCATTCCATGGCTTGTTGTAAAGCTAATGAAAAGCGCTACAACTTTGTAGTTTAGATCAAGACGTGACTCGAAGGTTTAAAGGGTCAAACGAGCAAGATTCTAACGCTGCATAAGTGATCCGCCCAAGCAGTGGGCGAATCAAAAGTGATTCGGCCAAGGAGAAGGATTTCATCTCATGGACCAAGGTTTGACCGAATCAAATAAAAGGTTGATAGAATCAAAAGCGATTCGGCCAAGAGAAAGTGATTCGCTCAGCTCCGAAACAGCACTGAGAGTTTGATTCGGACACTCTGTCCGAATCAACTCATTTAGCCCTGCCCGAATCACTTAGGGTGCCTCTGGCGCCTAGGGTTCCTCTCTTGGAAAGAACCCCTAATTGGAGAACTTGGAGAATCGTCAAGAATCTGGAGAAGACATCAACAATTGAAGATTTCACAACATCCCTTTACTCATTCCCTACTACTCTACTACTTTACTTTTCCTTATTATTCAATTTCATTATGTCTTGGTTCAAACTCACCATGAGTGACACATGAGTGAGTAGTGTTATAGTAGTAGGGATCCTTATGGATCCCTTAGGTTAGATTGTAATGCAAAACATGCAATTTTATTATGAATGAGGTTTTTGGATTGGAAATTCTTATGCATGTTCTTTATGTTAATTTTATGCACACCAAGTGTTTGACGAAATGCATGAGTGAGTATGAATTGATAAAACATCTAGAGATGGAATGAGAATTGAACTTAGGTTTTTTAGAAGATCAAGCATGATTATTTTAGATAGCTTTTGTGCGCTAGAGTGACGATGGCAATCTCTTAGGCTAAGGATAGAGCGGACTTTAGTTAACTATCAATAGACCGAGAGATTGAGATTGGGAGATTTTTGTTCTACATGATTCAATAGAGCGAGAGTTTGAGAATTGTGTCACTTAGGTATCATACCCATTCTAGAGAAGGAGCGAGAGTTGAATTTAGAATGCGTGATACTTTAGCCTAGAATAATCAATCAAATTAACTCATGAATATATTTCTGTTTTGCATTGCTAATCACATGACCTAGGGGTGAAATAGGATTCCGACTACGTTTTCTCTATTACTTTACTTCACACTAATTTTGAACTTGTCTTTAGTATTCACTAGAGATACCTCACCTAGAGGGAAAACCCTCATTTTATTTAATAGACTTGCATTAGGCATTACTAGCTAGCTTTAGACTAATCTAGGCTTTTTTCTTGGATTCGACTCGAGGTCACTCAGATTATAAATATTGTTTGAACACCGTGATTGGACTAGTATTTTAACTACCACAATTACCACCACGTTTCAAAATGGTGCCGTTGACGTGGATTAGCCATTAGACTAGTTTGCTTTTTAGTATTGCTTTAGTTAGTCTACTTTATTTTTTTCCTTTACTTTGTTGATCGTGATTGCGTGTTTGCATGCTATTCTTGCCTACTTTAATTTAAGTTCACACTTATTAACGTTTCTTCGATCGCTTGGTAGGTGTTTGAATGCAAACTCGATCGCGCACAAAAAAGGCACAAGAACAAGCTTCCATGTCAACACAAAATTTTGATACTCCTCTTCCTCAAATTCAAGTTGATCAACAAATAATGGAGAATATGGACCAAGCACCCGCAAGAATTAGGGATCAACCAAACCCGAGGAGGCTAGGGAATGTTGCTCGTCTGCAAGAGGACGATGAGAGATCGGTTGTGCGATAGATGCTAGCGTTTAGGGAATATTTCTACTAGAAATGAAATGCCATAAATGCCTATAATTGTTGATGAAGTTTTTGACATTTGGGGCATTGACATTATGGGACCTTTTCCTACATCTAATGGATACCAATACATCTTGCTTGTTGTTGATTATGCATCTAAATGAGTAGAAGCGCTGGCCACGCGAAAGGATGATGGCAAAATTGTTGTGGATTTCTTGCGTACTAACATCTTTTGTAGGTACGGGGTTCCGGAGACCGTGATAAGCGACCAAGGATCTCACTTCTGCAACAAGTCCGTGACTGCCCTTTTCAAACACTTTGGAATACATCACCCAGTTTCTACCACGTACCATCCACACACTAATGGGCAGGCAGAGATTTCCAACCGAGAGAACAAGCTGATTTTGGAGATGATGGTTAAGCCATCTAGGAAAGAATGGTCCACACGACTAGATGAGGCATTGTGGGCATATCTCACGGCCTACAAAACGCCTATCGGGACCTCTCCATTCAGACTTGTTTATGGCAAGGGGTGCCACCTGCCGTTCGAGGTAGAACATAAAGCGTTTTGGGCTATTGAACAATGTAATTTCGAACTAACTTCTATAGGAGTAGAGAGGATGCTTCAACTGAACGAACTTGAGGAGTTGCGCCTAGAAGCTTACGAGAGCCAAACAGACTACAAGGCACGGACAAAGATGTATCATGACAATTCATTCTGCGGCGTTCATTTGAAGAGGGACAAAAGGTACTACTTTATTCCTCACGATTAAAACTAATGCCTGGGAAGTTGCGTTCGCGTTGGACAGGTCCGTACACAGTGATATGAGTGCTCAACCATGGTGCACTTGAGCTGGAGAAAACAAGCACAGGGGAGAAGTTTATGGTGAATGGCCAGAAGGTAAAACACTACCACGGGGAGATCATACCACCTGATGAGTAGCTCGAGTTTGCTAAGCCAGTAAACGCTTAAGGAGGAGAGGTACCGTCGAGCCAACGACGTTAAACAAGTGCGCTTTGCGGGAGGCAACCCGATTTTTATTCCATTATTTTAATTCTTAGCGTAACTCAGTGAGTACGTGCCCCAAGGCAACATTACGACCGCTCCGGGTTCATACATTAGCGCCGTTAATGTGTGCTTGGGACGAGCCATATAATATATGAATGGGGCGCTCAACTTGCTGAGTTAGGATTTTTTTTTTTTGTGTTTCCTTTTGTTAGTCGTTTCTTTTGTTTTGAGTCTTGCATGACTACCCTTCCCGACGATTTTATTGTACCATGAGGACACGGTTTGTTTCAAAAGTGTGGGGTCGGGGAGTTAGTATGTGTCATCACGTTTACTTTTGTTAGCTTGCATTGGTAGTGGTTAGAGCACTGATAGAGCCTATTTATACGCACTATTTAGATCTTAACACTGTGCTTGTTTGCATTATTTTGTGTACAAGATTACTGGTTTCCGATGTTTTTGTATTCCAGGACAAAACAAGGGCCTAAGTCGGATACACGCTAATGGGCGCGTTTAAGGACCCCAACACACAGCCTGCGGAGCTAGCAGCGCAAAGAGGATAGGAGGTGGCAGATTCAGACTGCGGTGCGCAAACCAACTGCGCGAACCAACGTGCGCAGTGAGCCATGCGCAGGGTAGCGGTATTTCCAAATCTTGAACACCATATCCCTACAAAATCTCCTAGGATTTGGAAGTTGCCAAGATTGTCCTCGGGCCTCACAAGCAGTATATAAAGAGAGGAAGGCTAGGGTTTGACACGATATCAAGGAGAGAGAGCCAGAACTGAAAAACACATGAGCTGCTGCGAGGACCTGCGCCAACCGACTGCGCGAACCGAGACACAGCAACCTGCACGCACCTGCTTGTTACTGTTTCCTTGGACACTTTAGCTTTTATTTACTATTTCTGTGATGTTTACCACTAGCATGCCTAGCTAAACACTTTGTATCGGTTGGGCATGATTCTATGAAGTATTTCCTTTGAGACTTGTGCTTAATGCATAGTTTGTTTACTTGTATTAATTCTGTGCACACGGTTGACAGCTAGTTGTATGAGTAGGGGAAGCTTTGAACCGCAATCTTACTCTTACTACTTGTTGTTATATGTTAAACTAGTTGGTAGCTTGACGGTGACAACTAGGAGTAACGCGCTAGGATAATCAGTTGCTACTGTGACAGGATTCGTAGCTGCTTAGACTAGTTTCAAGAATTAATAGCTCATGGACTTTGATCGGAACATGCGCACATGTTAGGAAGCCTTGATCGGACACTAACTTCAGTAAATCGAACTATAGACGTTTAGAGTCGATGATAAGGAATACATTCATAGAGGATTGTCTTTACCGATACTTTTCATAGTCATAGTACTTAATCTCTACTGCCTGCGCACGTCTAGTGCAAAATCTGCTTTCACTACTGTTCATTCGCGCACCTGCGCAACCCAATCACTCACAACCCAATTCTCGTAAGTTGTAGGTTACTAGCTGAACGAGTCTGCTTGCTCCTTATGGGATCGACCCTGACTTAGCCGCTATACTAAGTGGAGAAGGAAGGATTAATTTGACGCGTACAACGACGCGCGATCAAGCACGTTTTTATTTTTATTTTTTAGGTGTTGCGACGCTGCTGATTTCGTGCGACTATATTCTGCTAGTTTTGTGCCACTATATGCTATGATGAAGATGCTGAATTTATGAGATGATGTTTGATGCTATGAGGTTTTGACATGTATGCTTTACATGATTTCTACAATATTGTGATGCTAGTGACTTGATCTTATATGTTTCTGTGAGTTGAGATATTACAGGATGTGGAGTTGATAAAATATGTCCTAGGGGGACTTGACAAACATTCGAAGGTTCATGGGATTAGTAGCGTAGCGCGTTGAGTTTGTGGAGGTTTGCATTCTGAGTTATGAGGGGTGAGGCTTTCACTTTATCATTGCAGCGTTTATGCAATGGTGGACAGGAAAACAAACCGTCCTATCTCTAGTCCTAGTAACCAGGAATGGGTAGGTAACCCCTATCCTGCCTCGCGCTGAAAGGATAATGATGAGAAAGAGCGGGACGCGCTCCATATGATGCTATTTGAAGGTTATGATTGGAACGGTTCAAAGAGCAAAAAGAAAAGGACAAGCTATTCACATTGGAGAGCAAAGCTCAAAAAGAAAATTCAGACAAATGTGAAAGAAAAAATTCAGAAAGTTGGAGAGCTGTCCTACAAAAAAGAAGAAGAAAACTTTGAGTTCCTCATGACTTGGATTTCTCACGTGCCAGAGAAAGCAAACTCACCGTTTGCACATGACTATGACCTTGAGCTGAAGAGTGGAGTCAGGAGTCTAAAGAGAACTATCTCCCATTCATCCATTGAATCCATCTCGACATCTCAGGTAACATGTATCATTGTAGTTTCTTGCTGATCTTTATTGAAGAATGAGTGTGAGCATATATCGATGAACTGATTAGTGAGGACATCTTAAGTAAATTCAGTGTTTAGTCATTGGCATAATAGAAGTGCTTTGAGTATTACGAGTCTTGTCTTTGTTCTTGTTCAGAACGAACAAGTTTAAGTGTGGGGTAGATTGATGGAGCGTATTTATACGATCCATCGAGTTGTTTATTCCCATTGTTTAAATGCATTTTACAGAAATTGACGTTGAAGGAAGTGTGCATCTCAGTGAGTACGGTGCTGGAAGAACACTCTATGTACCTTAATGTTTTCATCGGGCTCGCTGCTAATGTCTTCATCCGGAGCGCTTCTAATGTGTTCATCTAGAGCAAACGGCACTTGATGACGTCAGATATAGAAGTTTGCATGATTTAGAAGTCTGCATTACCTATAAATACAGACTTGCCACCCCAAAAAGGAGAGGAAGTTTTAGAAAGTCAAGGGAAAGGCGGCAGCAGCAGCAACGCGCGGAGAGGATTGAGGCGAGTTACTGTTCATCGCCGGAGTTACTATTCATTGCACAGTTACTGTTCACTATTTCCGTAATTATTTCTGAACTCAATTTACTTTCATTATTGTTATTAGATGGATTCTCATACTCAACCCTTAATTTCAATTTGGGGATTTTGTGTTGCAACGTACGGTTGGAGATACTTATGTTTCGTAATTTAATTCAGTAAATTTTTATTCTTCGTTTGAATTGAATGCTCTGATTACCAAGTTAGCATAGCCTAGCAGTGAACTGAGTTGATATCTATTGCATGATATTGGATTGACTTCCCTATTAGTTAAGCCTAGCGGTATAACCTAATCAGTGTCGTTAATCGAGTAATTGTTAAACTTATTCGAGAACTTAACGGTTGAGAGTAGGTAGAACATTAGAGTCGACATTACCCTAGCGGATTATTAGACTAGGAACAGTAGTTTACTAGTTGATGAATGTTACAATCGATCATTACCAGTTGCAATGCATATCCCTGAAATTACTTTCTCTGAATTTGACAACAACATTCTGCCTGCAACCCCCTTTTTATCATGACAATCGTTAGTTCGTAGAACTTTATCACTGATCGCTCTCTCGTGGGTTTGACCCTGCTTATCGCTTGCTAAGTGTTATTATAAATACAAATTTGTTGCACAGAAAAATCATCCATAAATACTTCCACAGAGTTCTCTAAGAATTTAGCAAAAATAGACATCATACAACGTTGAAAAGTTCCCGGTGCATTACAAAGACCAAAAGGCATTCTTCTATTAGCAAATGTGTCGTAGGGGCAAGTAAATGTGATATTTTCTTGGTCATCGGGGTGGATAGGAATTTGAAAGAAACCACTATACCCATCAAGAAATCAGACTTATTCATGCCCCGCTAGACGTTCTAACATTTGATCTATAAATGGAATGGGAAATTGATCCTTTTTAGTGGCTGAATTTAACTTCCTATACTCTACGCACATACGTGACCATACGCATATGTATCAACTCATTTTTCTCATTTCTAAGTATGGTAAGCCCGCCCTTTTTAGGCACCACATGAATTGGGCTCATCCACTCGGAATCGGGAATAGCATAAATAATACCTGCATTTCTCAATTTAGTGACTTCCTTCAATACAACCTCCCCGTTGAATAACCACTATCAAAGTACCACATATCATTGTTCAAGTTGACAATTGAACTATAAGCAACAAGGCATACCTCCTTTTCATGTGTCTTTGGTCTCCATTCTTGCATCATGCGTGTCTCAGTACGTCTATCCTCAGCTAGGAACTTCCTGCATTTTCTCTCTATATTTCTTTGAGTATGGCAATAATGACAGATCCTAGTATCTTTAGTCCAGGGAGTGTTATCGCGGTTGCTATAGATAAAGCTGGAACTTTCCTGTAACATCTCTCCTCTGACAAACTGTTTCTTGCCTTTGCTACTTCCCCATGTGTTTCCAATACAAGACCGTCCTGTACCATGCCTCTGAGCACCAAGGATCTCATTCAGATATTTCGTTCCAAAATTCATCATTCTTACTCTCTTTCTCAAATTAGCCAGCTCCTGCTTTGTCTAACCATGATCACAAATTTCCTTATTGAATCTGGTTTTTGTTGCAGCAAGTGCTTCATCCAGTCATCTCTTCTGCTCCTTTAACTGCGTGATAGTGACACTGAGCTTTTCATTCGTCTTTGCCACGAGCTTCCACTTGGCGTACATGTCTTGCAGGTTTTTCCTTAGAGTCTTCTCATTGATTCCTCACCGTCATTAGAGGCAGTGTCACTTTCAAGGTTTGTCTCGTCACCTCCTTTCTTGGAAATTAGTGTGGCAGGATCTGTGACATCCTCTGTAACAGTTGTTAGTGCAACAAAGTTACTCTGATATTTACCAGTATCAATGCTTTCTGACTCATCATAACTGTATGTGGCTACCATGGCTTTCTTCATCATCAATGTGTTAGCACAGTACCTTTGTATGTGACTGTATCCTTGACAGGCTCTGCACCAAATCTCTTCATTTCGATTTTGATCATTCTCCCTACGCTTGCCTTTTTGAAATCTGTCATCTTTCCTCTCAGGATATTTTTGGTCACCACGCTCCTCTTTCTTCCCTTGGTATCCTCTCTTATCCATCTTTTTCAGGAACCTCTAAAACTGTTTGAACATAATAGCTACTTGATCATCATCCATCTCACCATCAGATTCTGTTTCAGCGTTTGTCACAGCAACCTTTAGTGCAATTCCTCTAGTTTTCTTCTCTGTTGGCTTTCTGCTGTTCATCTTCATCTCATAGACTCTGAGAGATCCCATGAGGGAGTCCATCTTCATGTTTTCCAGATCAGCAGTTTCCTCAATGGCTGTTACCTTGACATCAAACTTCTGAGGAAGTAATCTGAGAACCTTTTCAACCTGCTCAGCCTCTAACACATGCTTCCCAAGTATGCCCATTTCATTCACTATATCCATCAAACGATTGTTGAAGTCAGCTATGGTCTCATAATCTTTCATCACCAGCTGCTCATAGCTAAGCCTCAGCATCTGGATTCTGGTCTTTTACCTTAGCATCTCCTTAAAAAGTTGTTTCCATAATGGTCCATGCAACTTTTTCTATTTCAACACCAGCAATCATCTTATAGTTCCATACAAGGTCTGACTATTTCCTTGAAATAGTTTTTTCTCTTCTACAGTCCAATCTTTTTCTAGCTTCGGTGCTTTTATCTGCTGCGCCAGATGGTGCAACCCAGCCTTCGACAACTGCCTTCCATGCATACTCATTTATTGATCTGATGTAGGCTTTCATCTTCGACTTCTAGTAGCCAAACTCATCTTCCTACAAGCTGCGAAGTCTCCCCATGTCTGTTCCACCCATTCTGAGTTTCCTCCTATCTCACCCCATGTGTCGGATGTCTGCTCTGATACCACTTGTAGTTCTAGTGCGGACGGTAGAACTTGTCCCAGCTGTTGTTATGACAACTCCTAAGGAAACTCGTTAGGATGTTTCGACTGTTTCGAGTGAAAATAAATACGAGACGCAAGGATTTGGTAACCCACTTCAGGACAATGTTTCCCTACTGTGGGGGGGGTTCTCCTAACCCCGACAAGTAGCAATACACTATTTTATGATCGGAACACGAAGTACAAACTTGCAAGACTCCCTCTTCAAGTCCTTTATCACCGACTCGTCTGGATGCGCACTGAGCTCCCCTCAGTGTAGAGATCTTTCTCCATGGCATGTCACAGCAGCTTTGTTCTCCCGAACAGCTGATGGCCACTCAATATCCTCCTGGATATTTGGACAGGTCTGTTTTGCAACAGGATTTGTTAAACGTGTTGTTGCAGCAAATACTTCTGGTCCTCGTGCTTGATTGATAACTCAGCTCCAATCTCCAATGGGTGCACTCAATCACTTGGCCTCTCCCTCTCTTGTATATTTCTATAAAGCAAGAGAGCTTCTTGAATAATTTTCTGGATGTTCATCTTCAACTTCATTTTCACTCCTTTTAAAGCCCTCGCTAATAGATCTTAACAAAATATTCAATTAGAATATTTGTTGATCTTATCTTGTTCCCATCCCAAAGCGATTGTGTATCAAAGATGTCGTTGAGGATATTCTGTGTAGCCGAGACTTCAGCAATCTTGCGAATATGCTTCACACTTTTTGATTCTCGGAATCTGTAGATTATATCTTGTTGCCATTGCAAGCGGTTGAATATCAAAGATGTCGTCGAGGATATTCTGTATAGTCGAGACTTCAGCGATCTTGCGGATATGCTTCACACCTCTTGATTCTCAGAATCTGTAGATTCTTGATTCTCGAAATCTGCGAACATTCTCCTTTAGTAACTCTAGAGGCTGTAATTCGGCATCGACACTGCCGCAGAATTTCAATTAGCATCAGAGCCGTTCACTCAACATATTGAGTGTGATCCGTTAAAGCATTGTTGTCATTAATAGCCACCATCAAAGAAGGACAAAGCACCAACCGACCTCCATTGCTCGAAAGATGAAGCTATGGCTACTGGAAGGCTCGAATGAAGGCTTTTATCAAATCCATTAATGAAAAAGCATGGAAGGAAGTCATTACATAGTGGGCTCATCCTGAGACAGTTGATGAAGCAGAAGTCTCAAGCAAGAAAGATGAAGAAAAATAGACTGCTGATGAGGTAGCCACGGCAACAGGAAATTCCAAAGCTTTAAATGCTATATTTGTTATTGTGGATACTAACAATATCAGGTTAATATCCAACTATGATACGGCCAAACAAGCTTGCGAAAGTCTTCAATAACCCATGAGGGAACAGACAAGGTGAGAACTTTTAGAATGCAGATTGTCACCTCAAGATTTGAAAGCCTGAAGATGCAGGAAGAAGATACAATTGCTGAGTTCAATCCCCGATTGTGTGACATATCCAATGAGGCCCATGCTCTCGGTGAACCAATTCAGAAGTATAAATTGGTAAGAAAAGTCCTCAGATCAGTCACCTCGAGGATTGATATGAAGGTCACTGCCATTGAAGAAGCTTAAGATATGAAGCATATGAAGCTGGAGGTGCTGATTGGCTCACTGAGACAGTTTGAGATCAAAGTCACGTAGACTGCTTCACCACTCTCTGGGAAAGACCTCGAGCTGAAAGCTGAGACAAAAGAGAAAGAGGTTGTCTCAGATGATGTCAACCAACAATTGTCTCTGCTGGTCAAAAACCTTGTAAAGTTCATGAAGAGAATGGACCAGAAAAATTCATACTCAGGTCAGCCATCTAAAGGGAGAAACCGTAGAGGAGAGAATTCTCAGAAAGAACAAGGATGCTAACAAAGACAATGATGGAGGAAAAGAAAAACAGAAAGGAATCTAGTGTTGGGAATGCAAGGGATATGGTCACATGCAAACTGAATGCCCTACATATCAGAAGAAGAGCAACAAGTCTCTCACAGCAAATTGGAGTGATGAAGACAGTGAAGAGGAGATTAATCACAAAGGAAATCTAACACTGACTACTGTACTTCATAATGATGATTCAGACCAAATAAAGACAGATTTTATTTATGGAATAATTGAATCAGACAGAAGAATTCTTAGAAGAGACTATTACTGATCAGTTCAAACTGATACAAGAGAAGTGTCAAGAAGTTATTGAAGCCAACAAAGAATTATTATCAAAGGTTTCGGGAATGGAAGATGAACGAGAAAACCTTCAAAGCATCATCACCTCTCTGACCAAGAAACAACCATTAGAAGATGTTGAGACAGTAGAAGAGGTATGTGAACAGAGAATCACACCTATAGAAAATAGAGGAGAGTCATTCATTCTGGATGAGATTCTAGCTTATGATGAGCGGACAAATAACCTTATATTTGTCCACATTTTTCCCTTACTTCTTGTTTGTTCCGCAATTCTTTAAAGCCATTTGATGATTTCTTCGTCCATTTCAGGTTAAAATTATATATCTCACAATACGAAGTGGCCCGAAGGGAATCTAGACGAATTCCGATCGATGGAGATCAAAAGAAGAAAAGCTGAGCAAACTGCAGAAGTGATTCGGCCGAATCACTAGTGATTTGCCCACCAGCTTGACCGAATCACCCTCAGCTGCACGAATTGACCTGATCCGGGGAAGTCCTGAAGGTTTGACCGAATCACATAATGGGTGTGACCGAATCAATGGTGATTCGGCCAAGAGAAGTGATTCGCCCAGTCCGAGACCGCCACTGAACAAATGATTCGGCCGAATCAGAGGTGATTCGCCCAGAGGTGCCCGAATCAGTTTAGCTCCACAAGAAGTTTGACCGTATCAAAACAAAGACATTTGACCGAATCAAAAGTGATTCGGCCAGGATAATTGATTCACCCAAACTCAAGACACCACTGAACAAAAGCCTCGACCGAATCACATGGACATTGACCGAATCAAGTGATTCGGTCACTTCGGTCACTTTGTGGGAAACTTCAAAGAGTATAAATAGAAGGAGATAGAAGTGAAGAATGGGGCTTGCTTTCTTCTCTCAACCCTAGACGACAAGTTTCCACTTTTTGCAACCCTAGACGACAAAACTCAAGGAAAATCAAGCTTGATGGAAGATTGAAGCTGGGATTGAAGATTCTACATCATCCTCTCCTAAACCCTAGCTTTGTATTTACATTTATGCTTCCTTTAGTTGTCATGTTTTTGTACACACTCATTATGAGTGAGTAGTTACTTTTGTGGTTGGGGATTAAATGGATCCCCTAGGATTGGATATGATGTAGAACACTATTGTTGTTGCATTGAATGAAGTTTGGTTTGATCTTATTGTGCCCTAGCTATGTATTCATTGTATGCACACCAAGTGTTTGACGAAATGCTTAAGTGAGTATGCTTGGTTAGAACCCCTAAGGAAGGAGCGAGAGTTGAACTTAGGATGTTTCATAGCTATCGTATGATCATAGATGGAGTGTTTGTGCGTGAGAGCGACATGCATTCTTGACATTAGGCTAAGTTTTGAGCGGATTTGAGTAACCGGCCAATAGACCGAGAGGGTGCGGTTATGGGACTCAAATTCTACACGGTTCAATAGAATGAGAGTTTGAGAACCATGTCATTTATGTATCCTCTCCATTCTAGGGAAGGAGCGAGAGTTGAACCTAGAGCGGACGATGCATTAGCCTTACTTTTATCAACCAAATGTAGTTCATGCATGTGTTAGTGAGTTATTTCATTTCCTCATATCCTAGGAGAGAAGTTGTATCCCTAGTCACCCTTTTTATTCATTAAGTAGAACTCAAGAATATCATTTATCTTTAGTGCTTGCTAGAGATACCTCTATAGGAGGACATATTCCCCCCCAAAAAACCGTAGACTTACGATAGTAGCATTGATTAGTTGTCAATTAGTCTAAGCTTTTCCCTTGGGTTCGATCCGAGGTCACTTGGTTATAAATATTGTTTGATATTTGCGTGACTAGAATAGCACTTCATTTTGCTTGCCTAAAACGCCAACGTCAAAATGGCGCAAAGGAAATCTAACACTGACTACTGTACTTCATAATGATGATTCAGACCAAATAAAGACAGATTTTATTTATGGAATAATTGAATCAGACAGAAGAATTCTTAGAAGAGACTATTACTGATCAGTTCAGACTGATACAAGAGAAGTGTCAAGAAGTTATTGAAGCCAACAAAGAATTATTATCAAAGGTTTCGGGAATGGAAGATGAACGAGAAAACCTTCAAAGCATCATCACCTCCCTGACCAAGAAACAACCATTAGAAGATGTTGAGACAGTAGAAGAGGTATGTGAACAGAGAATCACACCTATAGAAAATAGAGGAGAGTCATTCATTCTGGATGAGATTCTAGCTTACCAAAGGTACGGAGGTGGGACTGAAGGTCTTGGATACACTGGTGATGAAGGGACAGGTATAACTACATTTCTCAAAGCTACATTGATTGATCAAAGTGCATGTGTTCAGAAGGGTTCAGTCACCGTTGATCTAGAGAGAGTGCCAGAAAAGAAGTACAAGAGAGTGATGAAGCATTCTCTAGATCAGTCACATGCTAGGAAACACAAATCAAAGAAGAAGAGATGCTACGCTTGTGATCAAACTAAACATCTTCAGAGAAAGTGTCCAACACTGATCGTATACAGGGAGACTAGAAGAAGATCAAATGACCAACGAGTCGGAACAAGGAATCCTCCGAGCACGTATGAATACTCAGTACACAGTTGCAGGTAAGCCGAGGTTATTGTGTTACTGTGCAGAAAACTTACAGGAGTGGTGAAGAGGCATACACTCAGAGAAGGAGGCACAGAAAGAAACGAAGCAAATATCATTCTTTAATAGCCCAAAAGTTAGAAGTACATCTGAGAAGAACAAGTATCCAATGTGCTAAGTGGAGGTGAAAAGGAACAAGTGTCAAAAGTGCTGGGTTGAAAAATAGCCAGCAAATATCCCCACTGAAGTAGGAACCAAGGAACGGAAGCTTGCTTCAAAAGTAATTTTGGATCCAGATAAGACAGCTGAATAGAGTGCCGAAGCACTCCCTGGAATCTTGGAGCTGTAACTTTTGAACTTTGTCTTCAAAAATAGGTGAACGAGGAGAAGGCGACACGTGTCCAGTATTTTGGAAAAAAAAAAGGAGAAAAAGGTTAAACACTGTTTATTGGTTTCAAACCTAGGTCTCAGAGAAAATCCGGTGACTTCAGATTAGTTGTCCAGCACTCATATAAACATCCACAATGGTGAATATGAGAGGAGCTAAGGTATACAAACGCAGGGGAGGGTATTCCAAGCGAAAGAACATTGATGTTCCCGTTAGTAAGCACCTAGCAGCCAAAAGATGGTCTTCACTACAGATCAACGAACCAACGAACAAACTCAGTGTCATTATCACACAATTAAAGGAGCTTGCTGTGACAAAGACCAGACTCAATAAGGAAATTCGTGATCATGGTGAAATGAAGCAAGAGCTAGCTAATCTGAGAAAAATAATAAGAAGATGAATTCTGGAAAGAAAGATTTGAATGAGATCCTTGGTCCTCATAGGTATGGTGCAGAATGGTCTGGTATTTGGAACACATCTGGAAGTAACAAAGGCAAGACACAGTTTGTCAGAGGAGAGACATTATGGAGAAGTTCCAGCTTTACCTATAGTAATCGCTATAACGCTCCCTGGACTAGAGATATCAGGATCTGTCATTATTGCCATTTTCAAGGACACATGCAGAGAAAGTGTAGGAAGTTCCTAGTTGAGTATGGACGTACTGAGACACGCATCATGCAAGAATGAAGACCAAAGAGGCATGGAAAGGAGGTATGCCTTGTTGCCTATAATTCAACTGTCAACTTGAACAAAGATATGTGGTACTTTGATAGCGGTTGTTCAGCACATATGACAGGAAATTCAGCTTTCTTAAGCATCTAACACCACTGGATGGGAGATCAGTGACTTTTGGAGATGGTAAAAAAGGAAAAGTTGTTGGAGCAGGTGTCCTAGAACTACCTGGATTACCTAGCCTGACAAACGTGCTCTTTGAGGGTCTGCATGCAAATCTCGTTAGTATTAGCCAGATATGTGATGATTTTTGTGATGTAAAGTTTACTAGAAATTTATGCAGAGTTCTCAATGCTGATAGTGATTGTGGGATGTGTGGTAGTCGTTCTATTAACAACTGATATTTGGTAGATATTGCAGGAGCTGTTTCTGATGCAAACCGTCTACTTACTAAGACAGATGAGATGAACTGATGGCACAAGAGATTGGGGTACTTGAATCTGAAAGCTCTGAAGAAGTTTTCAAGCAAGAAGCTGGTGAGAGGGCTTCCTTGTTATCAAAGGAGAGGAGAGCAGAGTTTGCAGAGGATGTCAGATTGGGAAGCAGACTAGAGTCAATAACTCAGCAACCACTCAGATAAACACTACGCATATCTTTGAGCTTCTCCATGTGGATCTTGTTGGGCCATTCCAAGTAGAGGGGATTGGTGGAAAAAGGTATGCTCTAGTAAGTGTTGATGATTTTTCTAGATATGCTTGGGTTGAGTTTCTTAGAGAAAAATTAGAGACTGCTGATCATCGTGTTGGGCTGATTCCCAGATTACAGCGAAGGATTACACCTTGTATTTATCCTAAGTGATCATGACAGAGCATTTCATAATTAGTCATTTGAGAAGTTCTGCAAAAAGGAAGGCATTTTACATCAGTTCTCTTCACCACTAACCCCGCAATAGAATGAAGTAGTTGAAATGAAAAATAGATCAATTGTGGAAATGGGAAGGACGATGTTACGAGCCAAAGATGTAGCACTACACTTCCGGCCAGAGGCTCTTAGCACTGCTTGTCACATACTTAACCGTGTAACACTGCGAAGGACTACTGACAAAACGTGCTACGAGATCTTGAACGGATATTCCCGTAACAGTCGTGCCTACAAAGTCTACAATCAAAGGACAGACTATTATGTTTATCAGTATTTTCACTTTACTTCTTGTTTGTTCCGTTATTTTATAAAGTCTTTTGATTTTTTTTATCCATTCAGGTTGAAAATGCGTACTACATGATATGAAGTGGTCTGAAGAAGTTTCGGGTGAATTCTAGTCGATCGAGAGCAAAATCAAGCAAAAGACGAGATTCTAGCACTGCAAAGTTGATTCGCCCAAAGAGGAATTCAGGCTAGGCCGAATCACTTTTGATTCGGCCAAAGAAAAGTGATTCGCCCCAGAAGATTACAGCACTGACATTATGATTAGGCCGAATCAAAATTATGGGGCTGCACGAATCACTTGATTCGGGGAGAATTCGCTTGTAGATCAAATCTTAGCAGACTGACGTGTTCCTCATCGAAGGCTTTCCTAGCGCGGGATTTTTATCCGTTTGAGGCGTTCCATAGCTTATTGGAAAGCTAATTCCAAGATCTATAACTTTATAGTTTACGTCAAGATGTGATTCGAAGGTTTCAAAGGTCAAACAAGCAAGCTTATAACGCTACAGAAGTGATTCGCCCAAGCAATGCGCGAATCAAAAGTGATTCGGCAAAGGAGAAGGATTTCATCTCATGGACCAAGGTTTGACCGAATCAAATAAGGATTGACCGAATCAAAAAGTGATTTGGCCCGGAAAAGTGATTCGGACAGATCCGAAACAGCACTGAGATAGTGATTCGACCGAATCACCTGCGGAGTGACCTGTTCAATTTCGAAGGCTTGCCGAGTGCATGGTTCTTATCTGATTGGGGCGTGCTATAGCTTGTTGGAAAGATAATTCAAAGTTCTACAACTTTGTAGTTTACGTCAAGACGCAATTCAAATGTTTTGATGGTCAAAAAGGCAAGCACTTAGCACTGCAAAGTTGATTCGGCCACTGCGGGTGATTTGGTAATTTCCAGAAACAGTATACATAAAAGAAGAGAAAAATCAAGGTGTGCCTTGGGGTGCCTAGGGTTCTTCTCATGGGACGAAACCCTAATTGGAGAACATGAAGAATTGTCAAGAATTCGGAGAAGACATCATCTATTGAAGACTCTACATCAACCCTTTACTCATTTTCTAAACCCTACTTCTCTATTTCTTTACTTTTCCTTGTTAAACTATTTCATTATGTCTTGTTTCGAACTCTCCATGAGTGACACATGAGTGAGTAGTCTTTTAGTAGTTGGGGTTCTTATGGATCCCTTAGGTTTGATTGTAATGCAAGAATAGTCTTTTTATCTATATGAATGAAGTTTGGTTAATAATTCCCATGTTTTCTCTTCATATCCATTTTGTGCACACCAAGTGTTTGACGAAACGCATGAATGAGTACGAATTGGTAGAACACCTAGGGATGGAATGAGAGTTGAACCTAGGTTTTTTAGAAGATTGAGAATGTTAATTTTAGGTTGCGTTTGTGTGCGAGAGTGACATATGCATTCCACTAGGCTAAGTATTGAGCGACTTTAGTTAACTATCAATAGACCGAGAGGTTGAGATTAGGAGACTTTAGTTCTACGCAGTTCAATAGATCGAGAGTTTGAAAACCGTACTATTTAGGTATTATTCCTAGTCTAGAGAAGGAGCGAGAGTTGAATTTAGAATGTGTGATTCCTTAGCCTAGAACCATCACTCGAATTTACTCATGATTTAGACAAGTTTTGTGCGCATGACCTAGGGGTGAAATAGGATTTTGACTACGTTTTCTCTATTACTTTACTTCTTCACATATTTCATCTTG
Source organism: Umbilicus rupestris (assembly GCA_963678935.1). NCBI lineage: Eukaryota > Viridiplantae > Streptophyta > Magnoliopsida > Saxifragales > Crassulaceae > Umbilicus > Umbilicus rupestris. Next base: position 8,411,461 of record OY787607.1, on the reverse strand, counting down.
TCTTTAGTATTCACTAGAAATACCTCGCATAGAAAACCCCCCCCCCCCCTTTATTTAGTAGACTTACATTAGGCATTACTAGCTAGCTTTAGACTAATCTAGGCTTTTCTCTTGGGTTCGACTCGAGGTCACTCGGATATAAATATTATTTTTATACCGTGATTGGACTAGTATTTTTACTACCGCAATAACCACAGCGTTTCACTACCATCGGACCCAAATGAGTACAGGATGCCATAGCAGATGAATACTGGGTTGTGGCTATGCTGGAGGACTATGGTGTTGAACAGGATGTTATGACATTGTATTGTGACAATATGAGCGCCTTCAGCATATCAAAGAATCCAGTCCAGCACCCACGGACAAAGCATATAGAGATCAGACGCCACTACATTCATGAGCTTGTGGAGAAGTAGTTGATCTTGACTCATGTTCACACAGATTTCTGAAAGCTGATATCTTTACAAAGGTTTTAAGCACACAACAATTTGAGACCTTGAGGTCTGAGTTGGGACTTTGCGTAGTCAAAAACTAATCATAGCATGACTTTTGGTAGTCCTTAAATAAAGAAGAGGGCTAAAGTTTGGGCTACCAGAAAACTAAAAGGAAATGTAACATCCCTCACATCAGAAAGCTGTTAAGAGATTTAATTTTGAGCTAAATATTTGAAGCGGGAAAGAAAGGATATGAGAGAGATTTTTAGAAAGCTGTTTCATTTTTAGAAATCTGGTACATCCCTCACATCATAAAAGCTAAACCTAGAGTTTGAATTTTGAAATTCTCTCACTACCGACGCAAGCTTCTCTGACAACCAAACCTTCAAAAATCAAAATGGTGAACACCCGTCAAGCTGCTCCAGCAACAAACTCCGGCGTATCCCAAGCCGTCGCCCCCTCCACCAAGTTTGACCCATACGTACCTCTGTCAGTAGTGCCGCCAACGGAAATTGTCAGAAAAGAGCGACGCTCCAAGGGCGCCAGCGAAGCTCCGGCGTCCAAGAAAGCTGTAAGGAATACATCCTCCAAGAAGGACATGCATGCGAAGAAGTCCGTTCTGATTGAGGGGGAGGTGTCTAAGCCTCAAGATCCGGCCAAGAAGGTAGCTCCGGCCTCTAAGCCTAGAAGAACCGCCTCCAAGAAAGTCATCGATAAGGGGGAAAAGGAAAGAAAAGTAGAGGAGGAGGCTGAGATGAAGAGGAAGGCTGAGATTGAGGCTGAGACTCAGAGAAAAATTAAAGAGGAGAATGAGAGGACGAAAGCTGAGTTGGTCGCTAAGGAGAAAGCTGACAGACTAGCTGCAGAGGTTGCTAGAGCTGAAGCTGAGGAAAAGGCCGCTGAGGAGAGAATACGAGCTTCCAAGGAGAGAGCAGAACGAACTGAGACGTGAAGCAGCAGAGCTTGAGTTGTTGATTAAGGCATCGAAGGCTGTTGAACCAATTGCTAAGGAAGCTGCTATTGCGTCGTCTGTTAAGGTAACTCCTGTTCCTGTTAATGTTGAGCAAAATGTTGAAGAGGTTGTTAAACCCACTGCTGAGGAATCTGTTGTAGAAGTTTTTGGACCTTCTGTTGTGAACAAAGAAACCACGGAGGGTGGTGTTAAGGAGACTGCAGAGGCAGATGATGAAAGGGATGAGGATACCCCTGGCACAGATGCAGGGGGAGCGGACCAGGTTGGTGAGGTCCACCCTCAAGGGGTCTCAGCTGCTGATAATGAATCAGAATCAGAGGGAGTTGATGAGGAATCTGAGGACGAGAGTGTGAAGAGTCCAACTGGTGATGTGGAAAGTGAAGAAGCCGTTGCACAGATCATTGATGAGGATGTTAGTGATGAAATAGAAGAGAATCTTCCAAAGGGAAGGAACAGTCTGAATCAGTTGGAGTAGAGGATATATAGTCAGATGCATTTGAAGAAAGCCTGTCCCCGCCAGCAGAAGAAGTTCCAGTTGTGAACATTCCTGATGATGATGAGCAGCCGGTGTCTGTAAGAGGTGTTGTTACAGCAAGAGTAATTGATCAGCCTAAGTCCAGCAGGCCGAAGAGAAAAAGAAAGAGTGCTGATGATGCCCCCAACAGAGAAGAGGCCCAAGACCGGGAAACCAGTTGGTGTGATTAGAAATCAAGTTTGTTTGTTGACAGACCACGAGCAGATCGTTGGAAGAATGTGTAGAAAAGATGCTTGGTTTCTGAGAGGGTACTGAATCAAGACGGGTTTTCTTCCAATCACATGATCGAACTAATCAAGAGAGCTTGGTTGTACCCCTCGCTGAGGAAAGCTAAGAGATATGATGAAGCTGTGGTGAGAGAGGTTGTAGCCGATCTTGGTGAAGATTTTGGTGATGAGATGGGTTCTGAATATGGACATGTATGGGTCAGGGGGAGCCTGATCAAGATTACACCAGAGTCCATTAATGAGTTTTATGGCATAGATGGTGAGGAGGTTGTTGAAGAGAATTTTGAGGAGAATGCTGACTCGAATGCAGTAGCAAGAAAGGTAACAGGGGGATCACTTTCAGTATGGTCTGAAGATTTGACATTTGGAGTCTTATCTTCGAAGCACGCTATGATCCATGCTGTGAGTCAGCACAACTGGTGGACCTCTATCAATGCATCTAAGATCAGCAAGGGTGATCGCGCGTCGTCGTGCGCGTCAAATATAATTCCTTCCTCTTCCACTAGTACAGCGGTTAAGTAAGGGTCGATCTCCACAGGGAGCAAGTAGTTCAGTTCTAGCCAGTGACCTACACTTACGAAAATGGGGGGGGGTGGTGTGTGAGTGATTGAAATGCGCGATGCGCAAGTGAACAGTAACTAGTGTAACGCAGGAAATTTGCACTAGACGTGCGCAAGCAGTAGAGATTAAATACTATGATTATGAGAAGCATTGGGCAGACAATCCTCTATGAGTGCATTCCTTATCATCGACTCTAAACGTCTATAGTTTTCGGTTTACTTGCGTTAGTGTCCGGTCAAGGCTTTCTAACACGTGCGCATGTTCCGTTCAAAGTTCATGTGCTATTAATCCTTAGAACATAGACTAAAACAGCTGCGAATCCGTTCAAAGTAGCAACTGATCACCCTAGCTCGTTACTCCTAGTTGTCACCGTAAAGCTATCAACTAGTTTAACATGTGACAAGCAAGCAACACAAGTAAGATTGCGGTTCAAGGCTTCCCCTACTCATACAACTGGCTGTCTCCGTATGCACAGGATTAATACAAGTAAGTAAACTATGCATTAAGCTCAAGTCTCAAAGAAAATACATCATAGATTCATGCCCAACCAACACTAAGAGTTTAGCTAGATATGCTAGTGATAAACATCATAGAATAGTAAATAATGACTAATGTGTCTGAGAAAACAGTAGCAAACAGTGCGTGCAGCTTGTCTTCTCGGCTGGCGCGGTCGGCTGGCGCAAATCCTCTCAACAAGTCCGTGTGTTTTCCAGTTCTACTGCGCAGTGCCTCTTGGTGATCTCTGATGCGTCTCCAGAAAGTCTCTTTTTCCTCTTTTGTTACCCTAGCCTTCCTCTTGTTTATATACTGCTTGGGAAGCTCACTTTTGGCAACTTCCAAATCTGGTCACGTCAAGATTAGGCAGTACTGGACTTTGCGCTTGGCGCACGGCATCGGCTAGCGCATGGGCTAGCGCACCTCTGCTGACTCTCGCCAACTTCTCTCATGTTTGTGCTGCTAGCTCCGCAGGCGGATCTTTCACTCCTAGAACGCTGCCTGTTAGCGCGTATCCGACTCAAGGACTCGTTTTGCCCTGTAATACAAAAACACTAGAAACGAGTAATCTTGCTCATAAAATATTGCAAACAAGCATAGGGTTATGATCTAAATAATGCGTACAAATAGCCTCTATCAAACCCCACACACTTGCCCCTTGTTCGTCCCGAACAAGCACTGAAGCGCGGATACAATTACCTCTTCCGGAGTTTAACGCACAGTCTTGCACTCTGATGCGAATGCACAATTGCTCAACTCGCACTGCTCTATCACCTGCGCACAACTGCACTCAACAGTTCTAATATAATAATTTCGAAATTCATTACCTCCCAGCCGGGATGAAGATTTTTGGATGGCTGGGAGATAGCTCTTCTTAGGCTCCAGGCTGCCAGCTCCTACTCTGAAGATAGGTATATGGTGGATAACGCAGCTTCTTCCAGTGCGTGATTCGTCCGCGCACTTCCTGGGAACCTGAGCTTTCTGATGATTTCCTTATGGTCTTTGCGCATGTTGATGCTTGTGTGCATGCTGATTCTTTTGTAGCGCGTATCATCTGCTGGTATTTTTCTTTTGTACAGCTTGTCTCTTTAATTTCTTACATTCCCAGAGCAGTGCCAGTCTCAGCCTTCGGATATCAGCTATGGAACTCGCCCCGCTCTCTCTCCTTTGGTCTGTCTGCGCAGGTCAGCGCACGCGTTTACATCCGCGCCTGCCTTCCTTAGCTCGATTTCCAGAGAGAAGGTGGTCTGTTTTCCCACCTCGCCACGCTATGGGTATTTCGCCTTTGGCATCTGCGTGACTGAGCGCGCTCTTTTGTTCCGAAGGCTGCGAAGCACCGGCCTCCACTAACGCTCTCGACCATATACCTTGCCTTCGAAGCAAAAGCGACTAACCGCCTCTCTGGAGCATTTCTGTCAACTCCACATCCCCTGCATATCCCAACTAACAGGAGCAAAAACAAACGAAAAAATTATACTAAAACAGTAGATAGCAGCGCACGCAATATGGATAGCGCAAAACAAGCTGGAGCGCATGCGCATCCTGCACTCTAGCGCACTACTGCTACTATTCTCTTTAACTTAAACTAAGCTACACTAAAATGCTCAAAAACGTGAAAAGTGAATGTAACGCCCACCCCCCCCCCCCCCCACACTTGAACAGAGACGTGTCCCCACTACTCAAGCGCAAGCGCATGGAGAGCGCACACATGCATGTAATGCAAAAATAAAGAACATAAGAACAAAAACAAATAGTCACACAGCATAAACGATAGCACAGGGTCACAAAATATGCGGCACAAATATTTAGCACATAATATCCAATAAGACGCAGCAAAATAAAAGACACCACCCTAAAGAAAACTAATGCTGCTGCCCCTCGGCCTTAGAAGTCCTCCGAGCTAGACGCAGCTGCTGATCCAAGCGCCTCATCCTCTGAAGAATCCGTCACGTAGTCGGTGCTGGAGGCTGGTGGCACTATGGTGAGGGGGTCAGGCTGCGCTATGAGGTCGTCCTCGGAAAGTGAATCCCAAATGGAATCGGAGTCTATGCTGGGATAGGCTATGGGGGACTCCGGAACAGAAGGCCGGGCAGGGGAAACTGCTGGTGGTGGTATCGGTTCTGGTTCAGGGGTGGGTTTTGCTGCGGGGGCTGCCGGTGAATCCCTGAAATTCTCACCGAAGGAGCGCCTACTGCTCGCCTACACAACGCACTAAACAATACTCCAATCGGCGCACTCTACCCCGATGCGATTTCAAAACCCTAGAAAACTTCTCCTCCGCACAAACCCTAACGGAAGCTGCTCAAATCGGGGGGAGAGGTTACCTGGGTGTAGTGCGGCTGTGTGGTCCTCGAATCACTCTAAACGGACGCTGGGTTGGGCGCTGATCGACGGGCAGAGGTCTGAAGGCGGGGGCTCGTGTGCAACGGTCGAGTGAAAAGTGCTGGGTTTTTCCTAAGTCCTGCCTTATATACCCCCCTGGCTAGCGCATCTGACCTGCGCATTGCTAGGCGCACGGTCCTGCGCACTACTGCGTGACTAAAAAACTACCAAGTCCTAAACTAGCTAAAAAAACTCAAAAAAAACAAAACAAGTAGAAAATAAAATATGCAAAAGTAAAAACGTGTCGGGTTACCTCCCGACAAGTGCCTTTGTTTAACGTCGTTGGCTCGACTGTACCTCGTTACGTGCCAAAATGTGTGCCTGCGACCTCCCCCACTCTTGCTCCTGAGTGTTCCTGCGCCAGTGTGTGTGTTGCGATCTCATTGGTCCTGCGCAAAGGGTAAGATGGGAAGTCAGCATGTGATAAATTATGCGTAACGAGGGCAAATGCAGAGGAAGAAGAGATATAAGCAATAGGTTCCAGTTCTCCCTCTGGTACATCCGGTGGTGTGTCTGGCGCAGCAGCTTGCGCATCTATTATCTCTGGTTCGGCCAAGTCAATGTTGCGCGCTGTGCTATCCCAAGGTTCTCCTAAGTACCGTTTGACTCTCTGCCCATTAACCTGAAAACGATGCCGGTGCCCGTCTTCTAACTCGATTGTTCCGTAGGGGAAAACCTTGGTGACCGTGTATGGTCCCGTCCATTTGCTGCGCAGCTTTCCAGGCATAAGCTTCAGGCGTGATGAGAATAGTAATACCTGGTCTCCTGGTTCAAAAGTGCGTCTGAGGATATGCTTGTCGTGAAAGGCCTTGGTGCGCTCCTTGTAATCGTGCAGTCCCTCATAGGCGTCCAGGCGCAGCTCTTCTAGTTCGTTTTGCTCAAATGCGCGCTCCCTTCCTGCCTCATCCAAGTTCAGGTTGCAAATGCGTAAGGCCCAATATGCCTTGTGCTCGAGCTCTACTGGCAGGTGGCATGCTTTCCCATAGACCAGCCGAAATGGTGAGGTCCCAATGGGCGTCTTATGCGCAGTGCGGTATGCCCATAGCGCATCATCAAGGCGCTGGCTCCAATCTTTGCGCGATGGTCTCACAGTCTTTTCTAAGATGCGCTTGATCTCCCTGTTAGAAACTTCGGCCTGTCCATTCGTCTGCGGATGGTAAGCGGTGGACGTCTTGTGGCGCACCCCATAGTGCTTGAAAACTTGCGCCACGACCCTGTTGCAAAAGTGTGTCCCCTGGTCGCTGATTACTGCCTTAGGCACTTCGTACCTGCAAAATATGTTAGTTCTGAGAAAATCAGCGACAGTCTTACCATCATCCTTCCGCGTAGCCTTAGCTTCAACCCATTTGGAGACATAGTCTACTGCCACCAATATGTACTCGTAACCTGCAGATGGAGGAAATGGCCCCATGAAGTCGATTCCCCTAACATCGAACACTTCATCCACCAGAATCGGGGTCTGCGGCATCTCATTGCGCGCGGATATTCCTCCTGTGTGCTGGCACCTGTCACAATTCCTGCAGTGATTATAGGCGTCTCTAAACAGGTGCGGCCAATAGAATCCGCAGTCCAGAACCTTTCTGCCTGTGCGCTTGGGACCGAAGTGTCCTCCGCATGCGTGCGCATGACAAAACATCAAAACAGAATTAATTTCGTGGTCAGGCACGCAACGCCTCAATATCTGATCTGGTCCTATCTTAAGCATATATGGATCATCCCAAATGTAATGTTTGGACTCATGTTTTAATCGCATGCACTGAGTTTTATTGAAGTGTGGAGGAAATGTACCTGTGACCAGGTAATTTGCGATGTGCGCATACCATGGTACCTTACCTGTCAGCGCCATCAGATGCTCGTCAGGGAATGTTTCCGTGATCTGCCCTGGTTCCTCCTCTTTCACGATCCTGCTCAGGTGATCAGCAACTGTATTCTCCGTGCCCTTCTTGTCTTTGATCTCCAAGTCGAATTCCTGCAGTAAGAGCACCCAGCGCATCAGGCGCGGCTTGGTTTCCTTCTTGGACATGAGGTAGCGGATAGCTGCGTGGTCAGTGTAGATGATGACTCGTGCGCCTAGAACATATGCTCGGAACTTCTCCAGTGCAAATACAATTGCCAGAAGCTCCTTCTCCGTGGTGGTGTAGTTCCTCTGCGCAGAGTCCAGTGTGCGCGATGCATAGTAAATGGCATGCGGCTTCTTGTCTACGCGCTGCCCCAAGACTGCACCTACTGCATAATCACTTGCGTTGCACATCAGCTCAAATGGCAGGTTCCAGTCTGGTGCGCGCATTACTGGCGCACTGGTCAGCGCTTCTTTCAGCTTATCAAACGCAGCCCTGCACTCATCAGTAAAGTCGAAGCACACATCTTTTTGCAAAAGGTTAGACAGGGGTATACAAATTTTAGACAAATCTTTGATAAAACGCCTGTAGAACCCAGCATGCCCTAGGAATGATTTCACGTCGCGCACGTTGGTGGCATAAGGTAGATTAGAAATAAGATCTATCTTAACTTTGTCTACCTTGATCCCCTCCTCTGAAATGATATGACCTAGTACTACTCCGTGCGTTACCATGAAATGACATTTTTCGTAATTTAGCACTAAGTTCTTAGAAATGCAGCGCGCTAAGACTTTATCTAGATGTGTTAAGCATGCATCAAAGGTACTTCCATATACGGTAAAATCATTCATGAACACTTCTATGCATATACCAATCATATCAGAGAAAATGCTCATGACAAGGCGTTGGAACGTACCTGGCGCGTTGCACAGCCCAAAAGACATGCGCCGAAACGCAAACGTACCGAACGGGCATGTGAATGTGGTCTTCTCTTGATCTTCCGCAGCTATGGGTATCTGGTTGTACCCTGAATATCCGTCCAAGAAACAAAAATAAGGTTTACCTGCTAAGCGATCCAGCATCTGGTCCATGAAGGGTAGCGGGAAGTGGTCCTTGCGCGTTACTGCGTTAAGCTTCCTGTAGTCGATGCACATGCGCCAGCCAGTTTGTATGCGCTTGGGAACTAGCTCGCCCTGCGCATTTTCTTCCACTGTGATTCCTCCTTTCTTTGGCACAACATGCACCGGACTGACCCATTTGCTGTCCGAGATTGGGTAAATGACCCCCGCGCCAAGCAATTTCAGGACTTCCTTTTGCACTACCTCCATCATATTTGGATTCAACCTGCGCTGAGCCTCTCTGGATGGTTTGGCACCATCTTCCAATAGAATCTTATGCATGCACACGTCTGGGCTCACTCCGCGCAGATCGGCAAGTGTCCATCCTATGGCGCGCTGGTTCTTGCGCAGTACCTGCTGTAAGCGTGCCTCCTGCTCCTCTTCTAATCCTTTCTTTATGATCACTGGCAGGGTGTCCTCATCTCCCAAGAAAATGTATTTGAGGTGCTCTGGGAGTTGCTTCAGTTCGATCTTGGGTGCCTGTTCAATAGAGGGCAAGATTTTGTTAGCGGTGCAAATATGAACTATATCACGTACCTGTGTGGGTGCTGGTTCCGCACTGCTCAGCTCTTCCTCTTGCTCCTCCAGCTCTACCTGTGTCAGTAGCTCTGGTCCTACGGTTGCGCTCGCACATTGCGCTTCTGTGACTAAATCGTCAATGCTGTCCATTGCGTGCACTGTAGCATCCTCATGTGGATGCTACATCCCCTTGAATATGTTGAAATGGATTTCTTCGCCATCTACCTCCATGGAGAGCGTGCCCCTCCACACGTCTATCTTTGTGCGCGCTGTCATCAGAAACGGTCTGCCTAGGAGGATCTGCGCACCGCTGGCGCTTGATTCACCCTCCATTTCGCGCACATAAAAATCTACTGGGAACACCAGCTCTCCTACTCGAACTAGGACATCTTCTATCATGCCTGCAGGTTGTTTGCACGATCTATCTGCTAGCTGAATGGTGAGACCTGCAGGCTTTAGTGGTCCAAGGCGCAATGTCGTATATAGGGAATAAGGTAGCAAATTGATGGATGCGCCTAAATCGATCATGCAATTACTCACTGTGGTCTTACCTAGCGTGCATGGAATAGTAAATGTACCTGGATCTCGGCACTTAGGTGGTACCTTTTGTTGCACGATTGCTGAGGCCTGCGCATTTAGCATTACCTGTGCGCATTCGCCCTTCCTCCTTTTGTTTGTGCACAGCTCTTTTAAAAACTTTGCATACCTGGGAATCTGCCGAATAGCTTCAATGAGGGGAATATTGATTTCCACCTTGCTGAACAACTCATAAAGCTCCTTGTCCAACGCTTCCTTTCTAGCCAATGGTGCCTGCACAGGGAAAGGTGCAGGTATGTTAGTACAATTTATGTCCTTGTTTCTGGACTGAGACATACCTGGCGTGTTGCCCTGCTGGTTTGTGGCTGGCGCTTCTGGTTGCGCATTCTGATCTGCTGGATTCGGGACTTGCGCAACTGGTTGCGCGGGCGCCTGCGCGGTCTGCTCTGTTCCTACTGTGCGCCCAGTCCTCAGTGTCACTGCATTGACTCCTCCTTTAGGGTTCTGAATCACTTGCGAAGGCAGGTTGCCATCGCTCTTTTTTAGCTCATATACTGTGGTTGCGATCTGTGATAACTGCTTTTCGATGGACTCGAACCTTTTGTCATATTTCTCATCATTTTTGCGCACTGTGTCTGCTAGCTGCCCCACGATATCTTCTAGGGATCGCCTCGGTTGCTGGTTGTTATGCGCTGGTGCGTCATTGCGGCGATGCGGTGGATTGTAGGGCGCAGCTGGTTGCGTCTGCTGTGGCGCGCGCTGATCAGTGGACTGCCTCTGGAAATTGTTCTCTTCCCTCCATCTGAATCCATTTGCGGCAAGCCCAAAGCGCGGCTGATTCTGCCTCTGCGGCCCTCTGTTGTCCCATCCTCCAAGAGCGTTGACATCTCCAGATTCTTCAAAAAGTGTTGGGCATTCATCTGTCTTGTGCTCAGTGGACCTGCAGAATTCACATACCTTTGGCGCAACTGATTGTGCGCTCTGCGCACTCATCAATTTCTGCAGCATGGCCTTCATTTCCTTGATCTCGGCGCTTGCTTCTACCTGATGCACAGAGCGAGCACGACTATTTTCAAGCGTTAGTTGATGTCTTACCTGCCCAGCAGAGTCTTCTATCAGCTGCCACGCATCCTCTGGGTACATGTTGCAAATGTCCCTGCCTGCGCATGCATTCAGTAGTCGCAGCTCCATGGGAAGCAGTCCATTCAGAAAGTTCTCTATCAGCACATTCTGGGGCAGGCCGTGATTGTAACAGTTGGCCTCCAGCTCCCTGAAACGCTCGTAATATTCTGACAGAGACTCCCCTGTGCTCTGCCTTAGCGCGGCCAGTTCCCTTCTGAGCAGCGCAATCTTTGCTGCTGGATAGAATTTATCTAGGAGTTTCTTCTGCAGCTGCTCCCATGTGTGAATGGATCCTGCGGGTAAATTCATCAACCAATGTCTGGCTGTATCACACAATGAAAATGGGAATGCCTTCATTTTCAGCGCCTCATCACTCTCCCCTTCGGTCTTCATGTTCTCGCAAATGACTAGGAACTCTCGCACATGCTTGACTGGATTTTCGTTGTTCATCCCGTGGAACTTGGGCATGTGATGGATGAGCGAGCTCCTTAGCTCAAAATGACCGCCTGGTGGAAGCACGATGCACCATGGCTGGTTAACAGTGATAGGGGCTGACATCTCGCGCATTGTTCTGCGTCGCGCGGCTTGTTGCACGGGTGGCGCATGATACACTTCAGCGGCCCTCCTTGCTTCAACCTCGCGCTGCACTTCCTCTCTGAACAGGGCTGCGCGGTTATGTGCTCTTGCTTCCTCTGGGGTTCTGTCCCCCAAGTTGTCTCCTACGACACTGTTATCCTCCATAACCTGTTCTGAATCTCAAAGAAAGTGAAATTAAAAGATAACTAATGTTGTTGCGTCTGTCAGTGCGCAACTAGAATCTGCGCAGCGCAACTGTTTCAAGGTTGCGCAGGCTAATGGTGATTGCGCGCTGTCAGAAACAACAACGAAAACAAAACAAACTGAAATAACTAGTTACTAAAAAGGAAAAAACGTAAACTAACTAGAACTTAGCTGTGTTGCTCCCCGGCAACGGCGCCAAAATTTGATCGCGCGTCGTCGTGCGCGTCAAATATAATTCCTTCCTCTTCCACTAGTACAGCGGTTAAGTAAGGGTCGATCTCCACAGGGAGCAAGTAGTTCAATTCTAGCCAGTGACCTACACTTACGAAAATGGGGGGGGGGGGGGTGTGAGTGATTGAAATGCGTGATGCGCAAGTGAACAGTAACTAGTGTAACGCAGGAAATACTATGATTATGAGAAGCATTGGGCAGACAATCCTCTATGAGTGCATTCCTTATCATCGACTCTAAACGTCTATAGTTTTCGGTTTACTTGGGTTAGTGTCCGGTCAAGGCTTTCTAACACGTGCGCATGTTCCGTTCAAAGTTCATGTGCTATTAATCCTTAGAACATAGACTAAAACAGCTGCGAATCCGTTCAAAGTAGCAACTGATCACCCTAGCTCGTTACTCCTAGTTGTCACCGTAAAGCTATCAACTAGTTTAACATGTGACAAGCAAGCAACACAAGTAAGATTGCGGTTCAAGGCTTCCCCTACTCATGCAACTGGCTGTCTCCGTATGCACAGGATTAATACAAGTAAGTAAACTATGCATTAAGCTCAAGTCTCAAAGAAAATACATCATAGATTCATGCCCAACCAACACTAAGAGTTTAGCTAGATATGCTAGTGATAAACATCATAGAATAGTAAATAATGACTAATGTGTCTGAGAAAACAGTAGCAAACAGTGCGTGCAGCTTGTCTTCTCGGCTGGCACGGTCGGCTGGCGCAAATCCTCTCAACAAGTCCGTGTGTTTTCCAGTTCTACTGCGCAGTGCCTCTTGGTGATCTCTGATGCGTCTCCAGAAAGTCTCTTTTTCCTCTTTTGTTACCCTAGCCTTCCTCTTGTTTATATACTGCTTGGGAAGCTCACTTTTGGCAACTTCCAAATCTGGTCACGTCAAGATTAGGCAGTACTGGACTTTGCGCTTGGCGCACGGCATCGGCTAGCGCATGGGCTAGCGCACCTCTGCTGACTCTCGCCAACTTCTCTCCTGTTTGTGCTGCTAGCTCCGCAGGCGGATCTTTCACTCCTAGAACGCTGCCTGTTAGCGCGTATCCGACTCAAGGACTCGTTTTGCCCTGTAATACAAAAACACTAGAAACGAGTAATCTTGCTCATAAAATATTGCAAACAAGCATAGGGTTATGATCTAAATAATGCGTACAAATAGCCTCTATCAAAGGGCTATGCCCTACTTCTAGAGGTGATTGGGGATGAGAAGAAGGTCAACCTTGATAAGGTGATCTATGACCAGATAGCAGAGAACGCAGTTTTCAAAGGGGTAAACTTAAACATTTGTTTTCCCTCGTTAATATATGAATTAGCTATCTGTCAGTGTCCAAAGTTGAAGAAAGGTGGAGTAAAGCTTTCGAGCAACCCAGATGTCCTTGTGAGCGATCACAAGCTATTCAAGGGAAAGCATGTTCTGGACATTCCTTACCCACCGGTGAACGTCAGACTCCAATGTCTGTTGGAGCAGTTGCTGAGGAGACCAGTTCAACATTTTCCATTACTGGAAGGAGCATGGTGAGAAGGATGATAAATCTCCTAGAGGCCGAGAGAGCAGCACTGACGGAGTCAGTGGAGAACCAAAACCGCCACATCAGGAAGATTGTCGAGATGCTTATTAACCTCCGCTATCATCATCAGATCGCCCCAGAAGCTGGTAATGCATGAACCCCTCATTCTATGAAGAACTTTATTTCTTTTAGTTGTTGAACTTTTTGCTTGTCGTTTTGTTGAAACATTTGGGGGAGAATATTTGAACTTGTATCCCCTTGCCGAGTTTGTGGCAAAAGGAGGGAGAATATTTGGGGGAGTAGTTTTTTTTTTTTTTTTTTGGAATCTAACTTGAACAACTAACTGTAGCATAGGTACTGATGTATTTTTCCAAAAACTGCCAAGGGGAAGATTGTTAGCCCCATGATTATGTATGGCATGTTTTTGTGCAAAGAGTTGTTCAAGTAAGTTAGAGATATGCGTAAAATAATTAGATGTTGAAACTACAAAACTGAAAGTATGAGATGCAACACAAGATGTTATAGCAAGTGCTTAAGTACGCGCTGGCTGTAAACCAAAGGTGTTTATTCTCAGGAATCAGCAGATCCCAAGAATCAAGGGGGTGACGCACATCTCCGAGATTATTGGAGTCTTGACAGGATAATGCTTCACTATAAACGCAGCCTCCTAATTTGGCAACAAGATAAAGATAAAATCAACAAATATTCAAACAAATATTCAAATATATTCTTTTTGAATATTGGTTGAGACACGAGGAGATTGATAGGATTATTTTTATTCTTGGCCAACCATTTAAAGCATTCTTTTCTTATATGACCAATTTTACCACAATAGTAGCATTTACGAGTATCTTATTTTCCTTTAAAATCTCTCTCCTTATTGCCTTTATTTTTGTTCTCAAAGTTATTAGGCTTAGGCTTATTAAATTGAGGGTTATAATTCTTCCCTTTAACAAATAGATTAACACCTTATTTGTTTCTAATAGATTTTATTTTTAGCTCTCAGTTCTTAAGCAATGCATAAGAGATCATAACTAGACATAGTTCTCGTGTGTTAAGGTAATGGCATCATTGACAAAACAATCAACAAAGATGATGCTACAACATCGTACGAAGTTACAAGCTGAAGAATGGCACTAGAATTGACAAAACAAAACAACAGCAAGAAGATGTTATAGCAACCCACTGCAACAGAAGTTGGAGAAAGTTTCCGAAACAGACGCAAACAACTACTAGAAGATGCTATAGCAGACCGTGAAGGCTCAGTGCTAAAGCAAAAGTAGCCCTTCAACATGGAGCAGCACGGAGAGCGTCCGAAGGACTGCTGCCAGTGTCGCAACTCGGCAGAGAGTCGCCAGAAGCGCTCGTAAGTTCTCATGTATTGAAATGCACTTTTAACCTATGTAGGACGGAAACCTCAAGTTAGGGAGTCTCCCAGTTGATCAGAAGTCTTCATCAGGCGATCAAAAGAGATTGAAGAAGATAAGGTTCTAATAAATTTGTTTTAGGAAATCAATTCTCGACAACTTGCAAGAATCTAGAAGAAGATCTAATGTGCAAAGTTGATTGGAAAGGTTTGCGGATCCTAAAAGAATTAGGATTCCTATATTTGTTCATTGCTGCGGCTATATATGGTAGTGCAGCACACATGCAAAACACACGACCATATAGAGATACGCAAAAGCAAAGAGTGGGAGGGAGCTAAAGGCAAGAGCGCAGAGTGTTGGGGCATGAGCTGAGAGAAGATCATGACTAGCAGAGTCTGATCTAAGCTTGATATAAGAACTTCAACTGGAGCGTCTCGTTGAAAGATCAAGTACTTGCTTTGGAGCATAGTCGCGGAGAGGAGCTGTCTGGACTGTCGAAGATCAGAGCAGAGTTCCAAGATATTGACAAGAGGTCATTGATCAAGAAGGAGCATCACCAGAGTCAGGAGAACTCGTGGAAGTCCGACTGCTCAGCATGGAGTGGTTAGAGAGTCGTTGACTGAAGTTACAGCAACTTGACAAAGTAAGTTGCTACAGCATCTTCATGTTACACATTATTTTAGAATAGGCTGAATCTGTGAAGTGTAGCTATCTATTACTAGAGTGCGTAGACAGTGTGGGCAAGTCTGTGGGATCAGACTGTGTAGTTAATCTGTATGATCAGATTGAGCACTAATTTTGACTAGGTTAGAAGTAGAGTTTAAACTGGCGTTGGCTGAGTTTTGGAACCCTTTGTACTAGAATCGGAGATAGTGAAATCTTGAGGATAGAGAGAAGTCCTCCTAGATGTATGTAGTTTCCAGACTGAGTAACCAAAGTTGCTGAGTCTTTTAGGTTCAGCCGAAGCAAATAATTTCCGTAAAGTGATCCAGAGGTTGCTATAGCAACCTGCTGTAACCTGTCACCAGCAGCGCGTCGAAAATTCACGATCAACTAAGATTTCTAAATTATTTTAACCTAAACTATGTAGTTTTAGTTTCTGACCATAATCGCTTGAATCAATCACAACCTTCGCTCATCGCTGGGAAGTAGGAACCTAAAATTAAACCAAATGTGATTACATTATAATATTGAACTGTATGTTTGCTTCATTTGTTTTAAATTTTATAATGGCTTTGTAAATCCATCAATTTTTATGTCATTATATAAGCATCTTGTGCTTTCATGAAGATCAATATGTTAAAATTTTAAAATCATAAAATTGTAATATTTAATATTGCGGTTTCTTTTTTTATTTTAATTTGCTGCTTCTCGATTTCTTGCGGTTTTCGTTTCTTGTTTCCGTTTCCGTTTTTGTGCTACATAGCCTTTAACTATATGATAATTATCCAGAATAGCATTCATTAGTATCATTACCATGCTGGCATCATCAAGTTCATGTTTAGTACCCCTAAGCATAGCAATTTCAAGAACTCGTCCAAATCATCATCAATGCTTTTAGAGTATGCAAACAATGACGCTTTAAAGTATGCCAGGTTTGGGGCTACTCTATTTGCATATAAGGACTCAAGCTTATCCCACAATTCAAGAGGAGCATACCTTGCGTAGTACCTGATCTGAAAGGTTCAAAAACAAAAGATTATATGCCTCCTCTTCAATCTCTGTCTTCTTCTTTTTTGCAAAGTTACTCCACTTGGTTTCATCCTTTTCTAGCGCAATGAGCACGTTGTGATGATGGCTAAGTAGGGTTCTCATCTTGAGGCTCCATACTCTAAATTCCATCTTGCCATCGAGTGGAGTATTTTCAATCCTCCCTAAAGTGGCCATGACGGGAACAAAGAAGAGTATGATTAGCACAATTGATAATAACTTTAAACAAGTGCAAGAAATTGAAGAATCACGTCCTAGAAGCACAAATTGGCTCTGATAGAACTGTAGAGAAATCGCGGACTGATTTTTCTTCAATTCTTTAGCCTTTACTCACTTTCTTGAACATCAATTTAATTCTTATCAACTCGGGCAATCCCTTACTCATTTTTATCCTTAATTTGTGTTGGAGTTGCTGAACTGCTATAGTTTTGATGAGACAAACACTTAGCTGATACATTTATTTGAACGTGCAGGTAGCTTACATGTCACTGTTGTTCCGACATTGGATAATGGTGGATGAGATAATCTCATACTAAAAGAGATCTTTGGACGCCTACAATCAAGGAAATAAGAAATGAGAGATATCAAGATCCAACGAGTCACAAATTAGGAAAACAAGGTATTCGAGATATTAAGATGTTGACCAAATCAAGAGTTTCTTATTGGGAGAACGAAATACGAAAAGGAGGCGTGCCTACCTTTGTCGTTTTGTTCTGTCTAAAGATCCTAGACACCCAAAGCTTAGAAGCGGAGGACCAGAAGATACACTACCGTACAGATTGGACTAGAGCAGCGTGCTACTCCAAGGGAATATAGGACGGTGGTGCGATCTGTGTCAAAAAGAAGACGCTGCTTGTGGTACGCCTGACTTTAGGAGTGTACCCAGCAGACAGTGAACTGGAGTGTCTGGCTGCTAATAGTTTTTTATCCTAGTATAACCGATGAACATTATAATACAAGAGTTATTCCAAAATCCTTTTAGCGTACTAGGAGGTAGTGGTGTTTCTCTCAGATATTAGTTGATGTACTGGAGTTTCACTATAAATCTTTGAGTAAGTGTATATTATTTTTTATATATTTATTTTCATTGTTGTTTTACTGAATGAGAAACAAAACTTTTATTATTCTCTACGGAACGCTAACTACAATCCAACAGTTTGAATTAAGATAGCTTTAAATCAACCAGACCACCATCAAACCCAAAAAAACTAGAACAGTGCACATGGATTTTATGAGGTTCGGCAAATGCCTACTCCTCGGAGCTCAAGTATCAACTCAATTCACTATGGCCAAAAAAAACCCTAAATTTGTGCCCTAATTCATTAGGAATTACAGAGCAACTTACACTGCACCATCCCACTTCCGTACGCGACTCTCGGCACCAGAGAGCCTCTCAAAGACGGGTTGCGGTGACCTTACTCGTGTCTTGGCTGGTTAATCCGACTTTCACTCGATCGGGATTCTCCTCTCTAAGATTCGTACAGCTTCGATCTTTTTGTCTTCGCTCTCTTTTTCCTTTTTTCTGCATTGTCAGAGGTTTTCCTTTCTTAAACGCAAAAGGCAGACTACCAGAGATGTTCAGCCTAATTAGATACAGCTTCCCTCTCATCCAAAACGTTACAGCTCAACTTAAGATCTCAACTTTTAATCTCAGCCATTGAAAATAGAAACTAGGTGCAGTAACCTGAACTTGAGCCATTCAAATGCTAAGCATGACTTTGTAGTTTTTCTTTCCAACAAACACAGCAGAACACAAACTGAAGCTAAGCATAAAAAACTTGAACTGAGCTCTCAGCAAAGCACCCTACTGATGACAAGCAGGCAAACTCGGAACAATCAGTCAACTGACCTCAACCAAAATTCACTACGATAGCTTTTATCGTATGGCTATAACCTGCAAACCTCTCTCTCTTCTTATCAACAAAGACATTTTAATCTACTAGCGGCGTAGATTTTAACACCAAGGATATGGATCATTCTCTTCACAGCAATCCCTCATGCGCATTAGATGTATACTGCTCGTACAGGTGTTACAGATAGACTTTATGAGGTTGAAAAAGCTTCTCTGGGACAAGAAAATAATATACATTGCCCTACTAAATATTGTGTTCTTCCCCTTTTTAAATCTCCAACTTGACCTCGCCATTGAGTTGTCAATCTGTATGAACTTGTTTGTGGGATCTGCATGGCATGTGTACGTGTGATCCAAGCGTGTGAAGGACAGCTATACATGTGTATAAGTTCTATCCATGTCAATATAATGAAAATTTAATGAATCATGATGCAAATGTCTCATAAAATTTAATGGAGATCCATGTCTGTATCTGCCCCTGGAGAATATGATAGACCCTTTATAGTCTATCATTCATTCACTCTTAACCTGTATGGGTTTGGAGCTTGACTTATATTTAATTTAACTTAACTAATTTTAATTTAATTTAATTTAATTTAACTTAACTTAAGTACTTAAGCTAAATACTGTAATTTTCTGGTAGTCTAGTAGTGTTATGGTTGGTGTGGTGGTGTAGTGGTGGTGTTGTGGTGGTGGTGGTGGTGTTGTTGTTGTTGTGGTGGTGGTGGTGGTGGTGTGGTGGTGGAGTAGTAGTGTTATGGTTGGGGTGGTGTAATAGTGTGGTGGTGGTGTGGTGATGCAGTAGTGTTATGGTTGGATGGTGGTGTTGTAGTGGTGCTGGTGTGTGGATGAAAAAAATGATGAATAGTGTTGGTGGTGTTATTATGATGGTGATTAATAGTGGTGATACTTAACTTAATTTAACTGACTTTAACTTAATTTAAGTACTGAAAATTTAAGTTGTAAAGAACAGCTCCTATTCATTTTAACATATAGGTAGCATTTTAACATATTCAAGTAGATTTTCAATTATACCACAAAAAAAGTTGAGTTTTCTTACTATCATTTTCGAATGAAATAATTTCCTATGAATATTCATACCAATTTTGATTGAAAAATTATGTGTGGGAGAAACGGTTTGTGATAGTTTTCCTTGGAATCTCTTGAAGGGAAATCCTCAAAATTCATACTGGACCGACTCATCACCAGAAAATGCGTAAGTATGAAATCTGATATTAGGAAGTTTGATAGAGAAAATCTGCTTTTCTTGGAGGGTGTAGTCCAAAATCCAAATGGTTTATGTGAAATGCACCGGCCTGGAATCAAATCATTTCGACAATCAGAGTTTAGCTTCCAGCATATTTATTACTGGAAGAGTGTTGTATAATCAGGGGAAAGCTTGGCATAGCAAACAGATGCATATTTTGACAGTGATCAACACGTACAGTGGCTTTTGCTAACATATATGCAACATGTAATACACTCGGGTTTTGTGCCATATATGATTGAAATAGCATGGGAAAACTCTTGTAGTCCAATTTCCAATAATCCAACAACAAGTACAATACTGTCAATAAACATTTTTTGTGTAAATAAATGAAATGGATAACCTTTTTTTCTTTTTGTAAAATCTTGTCTATGCTTCAATAATAATATATGTGTATTTGTTTTTTCAAGAGAGAGATCAGATCAGGTCAGATGGTTGCCGTGTATTAGGCCTTTTAATTATGATTTGAGCGTCTTAGCTAGAATATCTGCCATTGTAATATGTCCTTAGCATAAGGTTCAAATGGTGAACTATGCTGTTACTGCAGCTGGTTCATCTGATGATGCCACACCAATTAAGCTGGCCCACTGCCTGATCCATAATGTACCGGTTCCGGCTGGACCATCTGATTACCATTGGACAAGTTCTGCATATTATTATTTCCACTGATCTGAAGAATTCCAAATGGACTGCTTGTAGTTTGTAAGTACTCTGACCATTTCGCTTCATCGAATTGGCTGCACTTGGCTACCATCTCCCATGGGAATAAGGAACAAGCAGTATTAGTACTACCTGGTCGTTGATGATCCCAATCATAACATCCCAGTGATTGATTAGTATCAGAGATTGCTGAGCGAGGCCTTGCACTTGATGCATACACCGTTGGGAAGATAGAAGGCGTATAGAACTGGTGGTCAATCGGAGAAGACCCAGATGGCCGAGTGCCCGAATTGAAGGAAATGTTTGAAGCTTGATTGCTAGTGAGTGAGGATGGGGCAAGGAACGAGAGGTATCTTCCCAGCATGTCTGGTTGGTTACCACGGATAGATGTGGAGCTCTCACAATGGTCTAAGAATAAATCTTGAGTCATGTTGTGGCAGTTTGCTTCAAATGAGTGGTAATTGTCCATGGACACTGAGTTTCGCCTCATATCGTGCGAGTCTGCGTCCATTAAATGCATGAAAACTTCATCTGATCCGGCTGATAGCTTATTGTTATTTTCATAGCATGCTTGAACTGACATGACTGCTTCTGTGGGCGCTGACCTTTCTTTCTCAGCTTCCACTTCTGAGATCAGTTTGTGGGTGTGGGGATCAATGCCTCTTTGCCTCAGCTTCTTCTTTAGACATGAGTTCCACAAGTTCTTGATTTCATTGTCTGTCCTTCCAGGTAGCTGAGCTGCTATTTGTGACCATCTAAAACCCACAAATTTTAGATCAGTATTCTCTTGATCTACTCCATGATTGACTGCTCCCCACATCATTCCAAAAATTAATGGTGCAGCTAGCTGTATGATACACATCTTTTGGGTTAATTAGTTTTACCTATTGCCAAGAACTGCATGCAGTTCCACTAGCATACTCTCCTCCTCTTGAGAAAATGCTCCTCTTTTTAAATCTGGTCTCAAGTAGTTAATCCACCTAAGCCTGCAACTCTTCCCACACCTTTGCAATCCTACAGCATAACCCGACACACATATGAAATCACCCCCACACAACCGAGAACAAATAATCATTAAAAGGCTCAAAAGAAAAACACCAAGGGCAGGAGCGCAAAAGTCACCAGCCAATTTAGGCACCGAGCTCCAACATCCATGACCATATCTAGAAATGTGCCTCAAGAGCTTCTCATCTTCCTCCGGGGACCATAAACCTTTCCTTAGCTTTTGCTCGTAGCAACATGAGTGCCTTCCCATGTGGATGAGAGAGAATGCTTTGCAAAAACAAACACAAGGAAAAGAAAAACGCACACAGGAGGAGTACTTGAAAAAAAATGTTTTAGAGAGAGAACGGAAGACATTTCAGCCAAAAATATAGAATGGTGTCATTAAAGGGTTTGCACACACTTGTAGGCGTCCACAAGTACTATAAAGAAAGAAGATTGACGGCTCAACTTCTTTATTCAAATTTGCATTGGCAATTCAATTTTCAGGTTGTTTTTCAAAACCAGTCTCAACCTTCTATGGTCCTGAATTGTGATTCTTATATATACACAATTAGAAAATGCTGATCACAAATTTAAATCACAAGTTTTTTGATGATTGTGGCAGGAGTGGTGGGACAAGTGACAGATAAAATTTCACTAGTGGTGCCAATAAACAAGCTTCTATAACTAACCAAAGAGTAATCCAAAACAATATATAAATACACAAAATTAGGGATTATTGGATATTTGATAACATTCGTTAGGGTATCAGGAAACTCCCAATTCCATCTTCATTGCTGGAAGATTAAATTCTTTCCGCACAAGAAAGTGATAAAAATAGAATGTTTTGCTCGACACAAGAATTATCCATGAATGGCCAGTACCATTGCTTTGGTGGAATATTTGCAATAAAGTCTTGACAACACAATGCACAATAATACATTACCTTCTAATGCATTCAGTTTTGTAGGGACTCTTACTTTATTTTATTTACACAGGTTGTAGCTATAGATGATAGATAAATTCATAGATTCTCTAGAAAGACAGGAGTTCAATCCTTTCCCATTTATCCTTCTTGGTGACATTTATCTCTCTTCAATTCATGATTAGTTAGGGAAGTGTCATAATTGGTGGCAAATTAAAGACATATTATTATGTCGTTATGTGGTAGATTTGATTATATGTTCATCACACATTTCACAGTTTTCACATTTGTAAAAGTTCATACGAAAATCAAAGTCCCTGAGATTCGAAATCTCAATTTGAAGTAGAATCTAATTCAAGGAGTTATATTGTAACTCGGTAGCCAGATAAGAAAATCAAATAGGGCGATGGTAGAATTCCACACATCACCATAACCCTCAAGGAAATCGTTGAAAATAAGATGAATACGGATGCATACAGAAAGTACAATATTTACCTTTTGGAAGAGCTTGAAAGTATTTACAGAATTAGTTATAATCACATTTAACTAGTTAAACCAGGAAATAATGACAATAACGGATACTCGGATCTCAAAATTGGTCTCAACAAAATTTCACGTCTTCCAATTCTTATATGGAACACAGCGCGCGTGCTAATTAAGCTAGGCTTCATGGATCAAAATTTGATTAATTTCAGATAAAAATGAGTTATCAAAGTATATATAAATTAATAAAATGTCCATGACCCATAATACATCCGTGGGGATTATCTTAATATTGAATTATTTACAATTAATCATTTTTTGAACCAGACCTAGCTACTAAAGCATTTATCAAATATAGTGTAGGGTTTTGGTGTTCAATTCATATTGTCATTTTCAAACTAAATTAACTGCGGTTTGTTGACGACCCTTTTCATTTCATTCCCTCAAAGATGTATTTAATTAATCATCTAACACAAATTTATTTTCTGCCGCCAAGTGTGGTGTTTAATTTTACACATGAAATTCTTTCTTCTAGTTTTTTTTTTTTTGGGGTCATAATCATGAACTATTATTTGTTTTTATGAGTACTTGAGTGGAATATTTGATGCTAGCTCGCTCAATTTGGGTGGTTATCCTGCGCACAGATTGTATGTATGTACATATCAATTTTCCCATAAGATCCGATGCAGAGTTTTCGTGCACGAAAAGAATGAGAATTCATAGATAGCTAATTTCCACAAATTGAGTATTTGTAGGGGGTGGGTTTTCAGGGCATTTTAAAGGATTGAATTAGATTATAGAGACCGTAACTTGTAAAATATTCTAATATCTTGGTCAGAGATGTACTTGAGAGTAAGATATAGTCTGGTCATTAGAGAAATGGTTGTATTATGCATCAGTTCACTTTGTTACCTTGTGTTTGACGCTTGGATGCATAATTCTGAAACTCAACATTATCTTGAAGTTTGTAGGTTACACTACGCCATTTTACATCTTATGTGACGTTTTTGAATTGTGTAATATGAACATATGTCACAAGTATGTGACGTAACAACGCATATTATGTCGCGAGAAACAACCGTCATATAGGAGATATAAAGTGACACATCTTATATATCATACATGTCGTTGTCATATAGGAGACATAAAGTGACACAGCTTACATCACACATGTAGTTGTTATATAGGAGACATAAAGTGACACAGCTTATACATCACACATGTGTTTGTCATATAAGAGGTATGAAGTGACACAGCTTATACATCACACATGTATTTGTCATATAGGAGGCATGAAGTGACACAGCTTATACATCACACATGTGTTTGTCATATAGGAGGCATGAAGTGACACAGCTTCTATGAAAAAAATCTGCTTTTACTTTTTACTGCAGATTTCGTTTCTGTACTATGCAGCTTTGTTGGAGACTGATCTGACTTGTCACATCAACCTGCAAATTGTCACATAAGCTGTCACAAAAGTACAATTCATATTTGAATTTGAACACAATGTTGTATCAACTAATAGTAAAAAATAAATGCATAGTACAAATTTTCACCAACTAATTATGACTTCAACCTATATAAATCCTACTACAAAACTTGTAGCTTATCCCACCACCATCTTCACTTTCCTCCATTTTCAAGTTGTTTGAAGTTGTTTGCAAATTCTGGAGAAGTTGTTTTCCACCATCAAGTGTTCTCATTTAAGTTCCAGGTAATTCTAAACTTTTTATGTGTTAGCATTAATTTAGTTTGTATCAACTACGAATAATTTTAGTACGTTTAATTGTTATAACTTATACTGTCATATATGACACGAACATTATGCGACGTACAGATTGTGTCATATAAGTTTTATAAGTTTTTCGATTTATATGATATAAATTTTTATAGCAAGAAATGGATAAAAGATGGATGGAACTTGAGAGATGTGATGTTCGATATACTGAAGGAATTCTCGAATTTATTGAATTTGTTAGACATAATTATTTGAGGGATGCATATTGAAATTCGCAGCGCCTCTGATAAACAGATTTGTGAACAAGCAGTTGCTACAGCACACTCTTGTTCACCTGGAAACTGTTTCAGCAAAAATGAACAAGGAAAACGTTTGTTCACCCTGTTCAGCCAATTGGCTACGTCTGGGGAGGACTCTTCTCAGTCCTCAATCCACTAATCTCAAGGTTTCCAAGTACACACGGTTACAACCCACGCAACCTATGCTACTCAATCTTAGGTGGATCCTCGTACACAATCAGAACAGGCTCTGACTTGTGTCTGCACACCCTCTACTGATATCTATCTAGAATAGCTATTGTCTCCTCGAAACTCAGCCTATTCTAATAATACTCAGATTCTGCAGGGTTGCTATAGCATCTGCTGTAGCACACAACTGATGCACAAACTGTCCGCGTCGCTCCAAGCCTTCCGCTGAGCCATTCGAACGATTCCACGAGCGCTGCACACTCTGGAATACTCCCTCTCACTCAGTGACCTCCTGTCACTAGCGCGCACTGCCGTCCAGACACTCGACCGAGTCACTCACTCGTCAGTGTTTCGCGGCTGCCCTTGGTAAACCAACAAGCACTCTCTGCTCTGAATTGGCTTCCAGATCAAGCTTGGATCAGACTACGCTAGTCCTGATCACCTTCTGCTTCTGTCACCACAGCTCTGCGCTCACGCTCTGCTCTCGGTGATAATCGAAGACCTCGTCCGCAAACCAAAAATACTCTCTTGGAATTCTGTGTGCGTTCTCCCTTTTCTGCACTCTACTTCGATCCATCTTCATTGCTCTGAAGGGTCTTCTTTATATAGAAGCACCCACTTCCATCATTATCAGATTATAGCTCCAAAAGCATAAACCCCTAATTTGTAGGAATATTCTCTGCAGCAAACTCTGAACCTCCTCTGATGCTCTTCGAAGGACTGCCACGCCCTCTTTCCAAAAACCCAGGTTGTTGTACTCGGACGGACGCTTCAGCTCTTCTGAACAAGCTCCTGCTATAGCATCCTCCAGCTATAGCAGCTCCTTGTTCACTGATCTTGTTCACATATGCTGGACTCTGCTATAGCAGCATCTTGTTCAGCTGCTTGTTCACTTGTGCTGGTTTTGTCAAACACTGCCATACTGCATCATCACATATATATGCCCATGTAGAGGATGCAAATTGCACAACATAAGACGTTTTACATTGGATGAACTTTATGGGCATCTGATTCATAGTGGTATGATGCATGATTATATCACTTGGACTTCTCACGGGGAAGTTGCTAGCGGTCCTTCTGTATACATGATGAGAGAACAATATGTTTCAGAGCAGATTATGCGAGGAAAAATGAATCATATTGATGATACTTACGCTACAAATCCAACAATGGAGATCATTAACAATGCATTCCCATACCGAGATGAACATGACATGGGCACACATACTATGCACGAGGATGTTCAACATGATCGTTTTGGAAAGGAAGCTTCCGAAAAGTATCACAAGCTTCTATATGAAGCCCAAACTCCAATTCATGCTGGTAGTGACAAAACTGTGCTTGATACAATTTTGAGAGCAATGCAGCTCAAGGTTGATAATGGATGGTCTGATAAGAGTTTCAGTGGTATGCTAAAGATTTACTTCTAGTTGAAAATAAGCATCCTGCTTGCTACAGTGATGTGAAGAAATTTTGAGAAATATGGGTTTGGGCTATGAGACTATTCACGCATGTGAGTATGGTTGTATTTTATACTACAAGGAGACTAAGAACCTACACAATTGCCCAGTTTGCAACGAATCGAGATATATCCAAGACGAAGGGACAAGCAGAGTCCCCAAAAAAGTGGTTAAATATTTTCCTTTGACTCCTAGATTACAACGACTTTACATGTCATCCCATATAGCAAAAGAAATGCGATGGCATGGTTATAGACATAGTAGAGATGATGATATTATTCGACATCCAGCCGATGGAAAAGCGTGGCAAGATTTTGATACAGAGTTTTCAGACTTTGCTCATGAGATCCGAAATGTTCGTCTTGGACTTGCAACAGATGGATTTAACCCATTTGGAGTATCCGGTCTTTCTCATAGTACATGGCCAATTGTTGTGATGCCCTATAACTTACCACCATCGATGTGTATGAAGAAAGAGTTCAACTTCCTCACTATGTTGATTTCAGGACTGATGAGCGGACAAATGACCTTATATTTGTCCATATTTTCCCCTTACTTCTTGTTTGTTCCGCTATTTTATAAAGTCATTTGATGATTTCTTCGTCCATTTCAGGTTAAAATTACGTATCTCGCAATGCGAAGTGGACCGAAGAAAATCTAGGCGAATTCTGGTCAATGGAGATCAAAAGAAGAAAAGCTGAGCAAATTGCATAAGTGATTCGGCCGAATCACTAGTGATTCGCCCACCAGCTTGACCGAATCACCCTCAGCTGCACGAATTGACCTGATCCGGGGAAGTCCTGAAGGTTTGACCGAATCACATAATGGGTGTGACCGAATCAATGGTGATTCGGCCAAGAGAAGTGATTCGCCCAGTCAAGAAGCTACTGAACAGATGATTCGGCCGAATCAGAGTTGATTCGCCCAGAGGTGCCCGAATCAGTTTAGCTCCACAAGGCGTTTGACCGTATCAAAACAAAGACATTTGACCGAATCAAAAGTGATTCGGCCAGGATAATTGATTCGCCCAAACTCAAAACTGCACTGAACAAAAGGTTCGAGCGAATCACATGGACATTGACCGAATCAAGTGATTCGGTCACTTCGGTCATTTTGTGGGAAACTTCAAAGAGTATAAATAGAATGAGATGGAAGTGAAGTAAGGGGGCTTGCTTTTCTCTCAACCCTAGAAAGGAGCTTCCACATTTTCTCAACCCTAGGCGACTGGAGCTCGGAGAAGACCAAGCTTGGGTGAAGACCCAAGCTTGGATTGAAGATTCTACATCAACCTCTCTTAAACCCTTTAGCTTTGTATTTACATTCATGCTTCCCTTAGTTGTCATGTTTTTGTGCACACTCATTATGAGTGAGTAGTTGTTCTTGTGGTTGGGGATTAAATGGATCCCCTAGGATTGGATATGATGTAGAACTCTAATTTATTGCATTGAATGAAGTTTGGTTTGATTATATTGTGCCCTAGCTATGTATTCATTGTATGCACACCAAGTGTTTGACGAAATGCTTAAGTGAGTATGCTTGGTTAAAACCCCTAAGGAAGGAGCGAGAGTTGAACTTAGGATGTCTCATAGTTATTGTATGATCATAGATGGAGTGTTCGTGCGCGAGAGCGACATGCACTCTTGACATTAGGCTAAGTTTTAAGCGGATTTGAGTAACCGGCCAATAGACCGAGAGGGTGCGGTTATGGGACTCAAGTTCTACACGGTTCAATAGAGCGAGAGTTTGAGAACCATGTCCTTTGTGTATCCTCTCCACTCTAGGGAAGGAGCGAGAGTTGAACCTAGAGTGGACGATGCATTAGCCTTGCTTTTATCAACCAAATGGAGTTCATGAATGTGTTAGTAAGTTATTTCATTTTCCTCATATCTTAGGAGAGAAGTTGAATCCCTAGTCACCCTTTTGTTTCATCAACCAAAAACACCAAAAATATCATTTATCTTTAGTGCTTGCTAGAGATACCTCTATAGGAGGACATATCCCCCCCAAATCCGTAGACTTTCAATAATAGCATTAATTAGTTGTAAATTAGTCTAAGCTTTTCTCTTGGGTTCGACCCGAGGTCACTCGGTTATAAATATTGTTTGATATTTGCGTGACTAGAATAGCACTTCATTTTGCTTGCCTAAAACGCCAACGTCAAGGACCAAAGTCCCTGGAAAATGTTTGGATGTCTTCATGAGACCGTTAGTTGATGAGTTGAAAACATTATGGAATGAAGGTGTTGCCACATTTGATAGGTATGATGGTTCATCATTTCTAATCACATATGGACCATAAGTGATTTTCCAGGATTGGGAATGTTAGGGGGTTTGAAAACAAAAGGGTACAAAGCGTGTCCAATGTGCTTAAACGAAGTTGATGCTCAACATATTTGTGGCAGAATGGCTTATCAGGGGCATCGTAGATGGCTTGATGAATGTCATCCATGGTGGTCGGCAGCTAGCAAATTTAATGGAAAAAATGAGACTAGTGGTGCTCCGCCTTCTTTATCAGGTATTGAAGTTCTGTCAGAAATAAATAAGCACACATATTTGGTTCAAAGTCTACATCCTGATTTTAAAACGAGAGTTACAGGCGAGAAGTGTTGTTGGACCCATAGATCTATTTTTTACGAGTCGCCGTATTGGAAATTTTTGAGACAACCCTACTCGTTGGATGTCATGCACATTGAAAAGAATGTGTTTGATAACATTATTGGAACAATTCTTGGACTTGAGGGGAAAACAAAAGATGACACTAAGGCCCGGGAAGGATTAAAGAAATTAGGCGTGCGTAAACATCTTTGGGTTAGTAAAGATAAATTTCCACAAACACCGTACACTGTGACAACTGAAAGTAGAAACGAGATATTTGAATGGATTAAAGACGTGAAGTATCCTCATGGGTACGCAGGAAGCTTAAAGAATAAGATTAATCTTCCTGATAAAAAGTTCAACGGTTTGAAGACTCATGATTGTCATGTCATCCTACAATGTCTTCTTTCGGCTTTTATTCGGCCTTACTTGTCAAACCAAATTGTGAGCCCGCTTATTGCTTTATCGAAGTGGTTTCAAAAATTGTGTTGCCGAGAGCTAAGATTAAGCGATCTTGTTGAAATGAAGGGAGATATAATTATGATACTATGCACATTTGAAATGATATTTCCGCCTGCTTTCTTCATCATCATGGTAGACTTGTTGATCCATCTCCCTGACCAGGTGTTGTTAAAGGGACCAGTCCATTTTAGTTGGATGTTTCCTATTGAAAGGTACATTTAAATTAAATTCATTTATATTGGTGTTTATTGATTAAATTAAAATTTTTGTTTTCATTTCAGTCAATTGGGTGAATATAAGAGGTCTGTTAGAAACACACGGTATCCCGAGGATTGTATTGCTGAGCAATATATAGCACAAGAATGTGTGAACTTTTGCAAATTATACATGACCCATTCAGATTCTGCAGGTGTGGATGACGCGAGCTCACATAGTGACAACAGATTTAACATTTTTGCATCTTCTGATTTTATCAAGCTATGTGGATCACTTCCACGGGTGAGGTTGACCCGTGAACAAATTGAAATTGCACACTGGTGTGTCATGGAACATTGTGACCAAGCAAGCTATTACATTACTCGACACAAGCTTAAATTCGAGATGGAATTTCCTCACGCCACACGTGAAGAACGCATCAACCACTTTCATACATATTTTTCTAATTGGGTACACATAACATCTCTCTTTTGGACAAGTTTGGATACTTTTCTAGTTGTTTAGTTTAATGTTTCTACCGGTTGCATGCAGATGAATAATTTGCAAGAAGAAGAGCACGAAGGCTATGATTATCAATTGCACGTTTTATCTTATCAACCACAAGTGTACAACTGATTTTCTAGTTGTCATGTGAACGGAGTGAAATTTGTACTGGTTGATCGAGATCAGAACTTGAAGACACAAAATTCTAGGGTAATGGTTGAAGATAAAGACATGAGATACTATGGAATTCTTGAGAATATCATTGAGTTACATTATCCAACTGAGATGTCGGTTGTTATTTTCAAATGCAAATGGTTCAACACTGATCCTTTAGAAATAGGGAGTATTAAGACAGACCATGGACTTCTCTCCGTTGACACGTCTTCCAGTTGGTATGAGGATTCACCATATTGTTTAGCTTCTGCCACAAGACAAGTGTTTTATCTTGAAGATCCAAAGGCCGGAGACAATTGGAAGATTGTTAATATCGTTGCACATCGAGGGATATATAGTGATAATTCACTTGGTCGAGATGAAAATTCTGATTTGGCGACTCAAATGTTATCTCAAGAAGAAGAACCGTATCAAGAAAATATATCGAGTACATTACCTAGTATACCAATTAATGGTATAGAGATTGATTTAGGCTCTCTACCACAAATGCCTTCACAGGTAAGATTTGATTGGAATGTATCTGATGAGGATGACTTGGCACCGATGAAAGTATAAGCACTACTGAAGATGAGGATGAAGATGAAGATGAAATTTAGGTTTGTGTTTAATTTATTTCAAATCATATGTTTATCAAAGACTACTTATGCGAAAATCTGGAAACTACACTCTCGTTTATGTCACATAAGATTTAAGGTTTATGAAAGCAAGTTGATGATAAAAAATTACTTTTTACTTTTGCTGCAGATTTGCAGCATGTCATATCTCTGCAGATTTGCAGCATGGACTTGTCAAATCAAGGCCAGCCTTTGTCCCATCATCACCCTCATTGAAGGCAAATGCAATTTTGGCAACGCCTGTCACATAAGTTAATTGCTCTTCATGTATTCGAGTTTACAAAATACATTTGATTTCCGATCATTACTTACCACCATCAATATAGAGTTTTCAGCTTTAATTTTTTCTGTTCTGCTTTTTTTTTTTTGCTTGTTTCGGTGTTTCGGGAGGATAGTGTAACTTTTGCCACCGGTGTCCGATTGGCTATTGTAATATGTTTCTTTAAGCGGAACGAGCCTACGTCGGAAATCACCAACTACTGCTTGTGACTAAATGTGTTTTTTGGCAGTCTGAGATCATTTACTATTTTATTTTCAATTATTTGTATTTTGCGGCTTTTTTTAATCTTCTTTTTCTTACTGTATTTTTTTTATCAGTATGCCAAATGGAGGGAGCGACAAAAGTAAAGGGTTTAAGGTTTATGGTTTACGTTTTGGGGTTTACGATATGAGATTTACGATTAGGTTCGAGGTTGGGGTTTGGGGGTTAGGGGTCGGGGGTTGAGGTTTGGGGGTTGGAGTTTGGGGTTTGGAGTTTGAGGTTTGGGGTTTGAGTTTAGGGGTTGGGAGTTTGTGTCTAGCTCGTGACTATTGAGTTTTAGGTTTACACACTTTTTTCCCGCCGCCCCTTCCTTCACACATTTTTCACAATTGCACTTTTAGGGTTTCCGAAATTCGTCTTCGTCTCTGGTTAGTCTTCGTCTTCGTCTCCGGCCACACTCCTCCGTAAATCTCCCTCCAGCTACTGTAAACCCCAGTTCTATAACCCAGTACCCAGTCCCCATACCCACAAACACCACAAAGCACAGAAATGCCACCGACTAAGAAGAGGAGTTTGAGGAGCTTTCAGGGAGAGACTACACGCCGTATGATGCTCCGCCCACCCAGGTTGAGACATCCGCCAAACAAGCTTACGCCGGAAGGAACCTCGAGAAAGCGACTTCGGTCGAACCTAGAGAATGAAGTCCAAATAGTGAGCGAAGAAGTCGGTTCTCAAGCAAATCCACAACCCGACCCTTCCAGCTATTCCACCAATGCAGAAGCCAAACAGGGCGCCTCAGCAACCCTTTGAACCCTCTCAACCCTCTGAACCACCACAGCGACAACATCCGCGACATGCAGTACCTCTTCACTGAATGCTCCGCCCTCACCCCCATTGAATCCCCTGCCCTCAGCCCCATTAAATCCCCTGCCCTCACTCCCATTGAATCCTCTGCCCTCATCTCCATTGAATCCTCTGGCCGCACCACCACTTAACCCTTCAACATGTCAGTCTCAGCAAACCGTGAATTCTCATTCTACAACTCTGCCACTACTACCACAGAGGAGTATCAGGTGCAAATCTGATCCAGACCAACCCGTAATAGGTAACATATTGTATCTTAATTATAATTTTCATAGTGTTTATGAATCTGGTTGTAACTCAAATTTCATTTTAGGAGAGGAACAAATTAAGAAGCATAAACGTGGATTGGTCAATGGTACCAAGATGTATTCAATGAAAACACTGCTGAAGGCAAAGACTAAAATAGAGCTAGGAGTGTTTGGCCTTGTTCCAGCTGACCCGAATGTGAAAAGTTTGCTTGTCCATGAAATAGGCAGTTGCATCAGAGGAAAATTGGATGTTAGCAAGGTCATACGCTGAACTTCCAAAGGCGAACTGGAACATAGTTTACACACACCTAATGGTAATACATTTATTTATCTACTGACGCTTTCATTTGTCTTTTAAACTTGTGTTACTTTTAATTAATTTGAGGTGCATGACGATAAGGCAAGGCATCAAACAAATCAAATAAACTTTCCTGCTTTAGTTTGGTGGAAAAGGCTCTTTGTATAGAAAAATTTAAAGCTTGTTAGTCTAAAACAAGGTTGCAGTGGCCATGATCATATCTTGATTAAACTTTGTACTTGGCATTTATTTTTAGCAGAGTTATACAAGGCTCTTTTGGAATGAAGCTATTGCAGTCTTTTCAATGATTGTAGTCTGCAGTAATTTAGGTATTTCAGAAACCAGACTCTAGTTGTGTTTTCTATGTTCAATACAGTGGGTTTTCTAGTTGTGTTGCTTTTAATTAATTTTTCATTCGAAATTGAGGTGTCAAACAATTGGTTGTGGAACTACATTTGTAAGATTTCTACCGCCAGATACAGAGGATGGAAGTATAGCTGCAAGAAGCATTTTTTGGAGTTTGGTGCTGAGCCGGTTCCGGTTGAGTTTGAGCATCGAGAGAATGAATGGCGTTGGCTGGTTAACCACTTCCAAGAACAATCATATAAGGTATTATGTTAGTATCTAATCACCAGTTGTATTGAATGAATTATGTTGACTGACTTACTGACTTAATTTGATTTGGTTAGGAAAAATGTGATAATATGAAGGTCACTCGTAATAGTGCCACCCGACCTACCCATCATTCTGGAAAGCTATCCTTTTATCATAGAGCTCAAAAATTACAGCAAGAAGGACATAGGGCACCATATGTCGGGACGTACGAAGTAGCATATGGTGCCGACCCTGTTGGTGCTCCATTAGTGGTAACCTATTTTACTGTTTTTTTCAATATGTTGATAGTACTTTAAGTGTATATGAAGTTTTTGTATATGCTGTTTTTGTATATGCTGTTTGTGTATATGTTGTTTCCACAAATGCTGTTTGTGTATATGCAGTTTGTATATATGCTGTTTCCACAAATGCAGTTTGTCTATATCAGTTTGTGTATCTGCAGTCGGTTTTATATGCAGTTTGTGTATTATGCAATTTATGTATTATGTTATTGGTATTTTACAGCAAACTTAGTATTTTATATGATGTTGGTATTTTATATGATGTTGATGTGGATGTGCTTGTTGCTGTTGGTAATTGATATAATGTTGCTGGTATTTTACAGCAAACTTAGTATTTTATATCCAGTTTGTATTTTATATGCAAATCATTTGATTGTACTTGTTTTATGTAGGAAGAGATGAAACAAAAAGTACAACAAGTTTTGGATGAGGGAGGTGAGAATGACTCGTGTGGTGTTGATGATGCTGCTCTGCCGGAAGCAACTCAAGCAAACATTATTAGTGAGGTGATCTCTAAACACAAGGCAGCCAATGTCGATGGTGTTCGCAGCTTATTTCAAAGGCCTCCACGCCCCAGAACTGTTGCAGATCAATCTGCGGAGAATATTCAATTGCGAAAAGAGCTAATGAAAGCCAAGGAAGAAAATGCTGTAAGAGATGAACAAGCGAAGACTAAGACTGCTGAGTTTGAGGAGCGAATTCGCGCATTAGAGCATTTTATAAAGTATGGATCGGCGAGTGCATCCCCAAGTGATGGTGCAAGCTACCCTTAATTGATGGGTGCGTCCCCGAGCAATTTATGAATCTTTTGATGGATTGGAAAACTATGTGACTTTTGTTACTTATGTGACTTTTGATTTTTAAGGCCTAGGACTTATGTGACTTTAATTGCTTTGTCATCTAGAACTTATGTGACTTTTGATGCTTTGTCATCTAGAACTTATGTGACTTTTGATCCTTTGTCATCTGGGGCTTATGTGACTTTTGACCCTTTTGTGACTACTATTGTGACATCTTCCTTCCTAATTGTTTTTTAGAAGCTTGTACATAAGATACCTTAGATGACAACTTATTAATGTAATAACTGTCACATTAGTAAGTTGTGGATACCCCCAACTGAAATGACACAAACAAGAGTTACATAAGACGATTCTCGTGACAAATACTCATATCTCCTAAGAGGAGTTTGAGATGGCAGGTTTCTTATGCGACACGTTTGACATATACTAACGCGACACACAAACTTATGTTATTTTAGTGCTAAAGCTTATGCGACATGTCTAAAACTATCATGTCACAAATGGGTTATACAATAACACGTACGCCACGTGACATATATGGCACATATATTGTCATATTAGCTGCATGTGACACAAACCATTCATAAACGACATTTCAAAGTTGTCACATAAGATGTAAAATGGCGTAGTGTTATAGAAGTTTACATGTGTATGTCTTGTCGGTGCGAGACTGACTTGATATGCAACTACAATTTATAATAACAGTAACCATAATGCATATAATCCATCTCAAATGCATTGACTGCCAACACCTGGAAATATAAATTTAAGTTTTCCTCTAGTTCATGTGTGAGCTGTGAGCCTTTGATGGTTCTCCCCTAATTTAAACTTTTGGGACTGACCCATATATGGCCCTCGGCACATTAATCTCTCTCTATCCATCCCATGTTTGGATGGAGACACGCATTTATTGGAAAATTTCTTAGGTAATTGTGTGGGTTTACATACCATCTTTTCTACAACATAAATGTGAACATGCTCTATATATATATACACCCTTATTTCCTTACACCAGCGTCCCATTGGCTATGAGGTCTAGCTAGAATGAACTGATGTCATTGCCGAAATAGATTGAACCCTGCCTATAGATTGGGTCTGATGTGAAAGGTAGGATACAAGCAGTGTCGAGTGTAATTAGGTTTAGTTAATGATATAGAACGTGCAATGCATTAAGAAGTCGAGCATAAGAGTAACTCCGAGTTAGCTAGCATTTTAGTTGGATGCTCACGATTGT
The DNA here is from genome assembly GCA_963678935.1 of Umbilicus rupestris. Classification (NCBI taxonomy): domain Eukaryota; kingdom Viridiplantae; phylum Streptophyta; class Magnoliopsida; order Saxifragales; family Crassulaceae; genus Umbilicus; species Umbilicus rupestris. The sequence continues at coordinate 8,375,912 of OY787607.1, read as the reverse complement.
ACGTGGACAATTTTTGTTGGGTTGACCTAATTGATTTTCTGTGGTGATAAATGATATGCTTATTTTATTTCGTATTATATATAATATAGTAATAATTATGACGTTTAATATTTTACTATGGATTTGGGTAATAACGTGACCGTTAAAAATTAATCCCCTCGTCTTTATAAAGATGTTAAAGTAAAACGTACACCGATCTATAAAAGGTATTACTACTATGGATTATAGTAAGGTAACGATTTTGATGACATCTACGCATCATTGCATACAAGACATGCATAGACACCGAGATGATATGAGAAAGGACAAGGCGTGGCGTGGCGTGCCTCAGTTCGAATTATGATATGATGGTCCGGACCGGCAGGGACAACTGCCCACAGTTACCGTTCGCATTCATCGACATGAGTATTATTATCATGCATACACGCATTCCTGTAAATGTTACAATGTCACATATTATACATTAATGTGACCCCCCGATATACGATTACATGTAAAAGATTATGTTAAGTAAGCATAATCACGTTATTTACTCACTTGACTCACCCGATATTTCCCAACCAATTTCAAATCAGTGAAATCTTTGTGCAAGAGTTTATCGCTTCGCATATGGTACCATCAAGCTAGTCATTTTACTAAACTTTCTTCAATTATTTATTTTACTCAGTTACATTGTTGCTCCGTTGTACTTGAATAGGATTCTTCTGATAATTTAAATGGTTGAGTTCACTCACTAAATTGATTTCACTACTTTATATATTGTTATAAATCGTCCATATTGAGGCTTACTTGTCATTGGTCAAGTGCCGATTTCGACCTAGGATTTGGGTCGTGACAAGGTTGGTAATCAGAGCTCCAGTTATTTCTCATAGTACACGAAGCTAGGACTTATTAGAATTTTGATTATGGTAGTGTAGCGCGCCATCGCCATAAATAATATTCTGCTAGGACCGTTAGAAAATTTCTTTCATTTTTTGGAGTCAAGTTTGATACTTATGACTCATCGATTTCTGATCAAATTTATTCACATTGAAATTTCAAGTGTCTCTACTTATGCAGATTTGTGAACTAGCAGTTGCTGCAGCACACTCTTGTTCACTTAAATGCAGGCACAGTAGACAATGAATAGGACACAGATTTGTTCACCCAGTTCGGCCAATCTGCCTACGTCTGGGGAGGACTATTCTCCAGTCCTCAATCCACTCAACCAAAGGTTCAAAGCACACTCGGTTACAACGCACGCAACCTATGCTACTTTAACCCCGTGTGGACTACTCAACACAATCAAAACAGGCTCTGATTTGTGTCAGCACACCCTCTACAATATGTCAGTCTAGAATAGCTACAATCCTCTCAAAGAACTCAGCCTATTCTATACTACACTACTCAGCAGGGTTGCTGCAGCAACAGCTGTAACACACAGCTGAAGCACACTGTCCGCGTCGCTCCAAGGCCTTCTGCCGAGCCGATCGAACCACTCCAAGAGCGCTGCACACTCTGATTAACTCCCCCTCACTCAGTGACCACCTGCCACTAGTGAGTTCTTCCGCACGAACCCCGACCGAGCCTTCCACCCGTCAGTTCTCCCGCGGCTACCTTTGATCAACCAACAAGCTCCACAGCTCTAAATTGGCTTCCAGATCAACGCTCGAATCAGTCTCTGCAAGACCTGATTCTCTTCTGCAATACGCACCGCAGCTCTGCGCTCAATGCTCTGCCCGTGTGTGTTGATCGAAGAACAACTCTCGTAGCACACCCAGAAAAATCCTCACTCTGAATTCTGTGTCTACTCTCGTGTATCACTCAGCTTCGATCACCCTCTTCAGCCCTCAAACCTTCTGCTTAAATACCCACACCACTTTAAGCAATTTCCAGGTTTGGGCAATTGACCCACAAGATCAATTATCTCCTAAAATCTAGGAGATTAGATTTGATAAATATCTTCAATGCAAAACTCCTTCTCTGACTAGCAAACCTTGCTGGAAAATGCTCAGCAGCATTTTAGAAAACCTTCTAAGAGCTTCCACAAAGCTGCCATACCTTAAATCGCACCCAGCACAAAAACTGCTACTCGGACAGTTGAACCAGCACTTGAACCAGCACCTGCTGCAGCATCCCCTGCTGCTGGTTTACTTCTGCTGGTCTGCTTGATTGTTTGAGCTGCAGCAGCTCCTTGTTCACATAAGCTGGTTTTGTCAAACACTGCCATACTTGCAACAACACACATAAGTCGTGATGGCACCAAACTCTCGTAGATCAGCTCGAGCTGGTTCTAGGGGTGCGTCCCTAAATGGTAGAGGTAGGGGTGCTAATACCGATGATGCAGATCAATCTTTTCCAGCCGTTATACCTTGCGGCACACCGGTTCGAGAGGTACCCATAACATGCCAATTCCGACATCGACAGTAGTACAGAGTGCACCGCAGGCTACGATGTCATACACAGAGGTTGTGAGCAGTATTCAGGGTTTGATTCAGGTACTTCATGATATGGTACCGGAAGGTGTTGCTCTAGGTCAGCCCGCGATGCAACCATTTCTTCCACAGAAAGCTTATGGTAATGAGGATCAACATCGAGCTCATATTGTACAGAAGACTGTTGCCGATGGAGTTTCAAGCTGATGAGTTTCTGAGGCATCATCGACCAATTTTTGGTGGGACAAATGAGAAAGACGACCCTCAAGCATTTATTGAGAAGACAGTCTTTGTCGCGTACTTCACTGCTCAAGTTGAAGATCGGTTAAACTAGCTTCTTTCAGACTGAAGGGTGTTGCCATGTCATGGTTTGATGACATAATTGCAAATATGGGCAATGAGTAGACACAGATGGGGTTGGAAAGAATTCAAGACTTTGTTCTTAGATAGATTTTTACCTGATAGCGTGAGAGATGCTAAAGCTAGAGATTTTGAGACATTGAGGCAAGAGGGCATGACAATTTATAGAATATGCTAACGAGTTTACCATGTTATCAGCATATGCTCCACATCTGGTGTCTACATAGCATATGCGCATCAAACGTGTTAAGGATTGTGGCATCCTTGACAAAATAATTTCGAGTTGATCGACAAGTTGTTTCAGCAAACAGTGAAGCAAGCAGCTGGAGCAATATGAAGATAAAAAACCTAAAGACATCCGATGGACGGTCAAAGATATCTAATCAGAAAATGTTTCCTAATTGGTTTTAGGAAACAGCCGTTGCAACAGAATTGCTAACAACCTACAAAGATTGTGGAGAAAATATGCCTCCAAAATTGATTTTAGGAAAGAAGTTGTTACAATCAAATTTCAACAATGTGCTAAGATCTTGGAATAGATCGGGATCAAAAAAAGGGATTTATTGATCTAAATAGATCAAATTCGAGCGAGGCTAGGATTTCCACAATCCTTCGTGGGCTGCCAGCATATAAGGCAACATCGCTCACAAAGGAGGAGACACACACACTCTGAATAAACAACAAGCAAGAGCCAATAGCTAGAGTGCTATCACTGCTAAAGCTGAGAGAGATCATGACTGTAAGAGTCTGATCCAAGCTTGATCAGGAAGTTCAACTAGAGAGGAGTCTCGTTGAAGATCAAGTACAATCCCTTTGGAGAATCGTTGTTGTTGAGATGAACACGTATGATCAAACTGTTAAGCAATGTTCCCGGATACTCACTGATCAAGGAGGAGCGTCACCTGATTTGAGAGAATTCGGGGAGGTCCGACTAAGCAGCTGGAAGAGCTTGGAGAGTCGGAGACCTGTGCTACAAGAGAGCAGCTTGATGTAGCAACATGTTATACACTAATAGTGTAGTAGACATAGAAGCCTCATATGTATGATCATATTGAGCTAAGATATCTAGTTTGTGTGATCAGATTGAGCGAAGATTCTAGCTGGGTTAAAGTAAAGGTTGTTCTAGCATAGGCTGAGAACTGATACATTATACTTTAAACGGTTATAATGGAATCTTGGGGATTGGAGAGAAGTCCCTTCCAAAGGTAAGCACTGACCGAACTGGGTGACCAATTGAGAGTATGACATACACTGTTGTCTTAGCTACTTTATTCCATAAGTGTCATAAGAGGTTGCTATAGCAACCTGTCTGATCCAGACACCAGCAACACGTCAATTTCAAAGCGCCTCATCACGGGCTTGCGCCATAAAATTTTTCGATCAGTGACCAACACCTAGTTTACTAATTTCTCCAAGGCGGTGGATACAGGTCGGATCAATTAAGATAGAGAGCTGCTAGAGAGAGCTACACGTGACCAGAAGAAGAGGCCTTGAGACAATGACCATGTAGAAAGCCAACATGGTCATAGAGGAGGATTCCATGATGTCATATCGAGGAGGTCATCGTCTCAGATGTCATATCGTGGTGGTAGCATGGTTTCACAGAATTTCAGACAGCCCCAACAAAATCTACAGGGAGCAGCTAGTCAGCATCATAGTTTGAGTTCTATTAGCCAGACAAGAGCACCTTGTAAGACTTGTGGTCGCGCTCATGCATGAATCTGTTATAAGGAGAAGGGGCTTGTTTCCGTTGGGGACAACATGGGCATTACATGAGTTAGTGTCCCACTCGCGACGCTCTTATAGATCATATGACAGCTCAACCAGTCTTGACACATGCTTCTGTTATGCAGCCTGCTAGTGGAGATGTTGATCGAATTTCTAGTCAGGCCGGGAAAAATCGATCTCAAAGAGAGGATGGGAGGACTCAAGCTAGAGCCTTTGCACTCACACAACAAGATGCTCAGGCATCTTATGTCATTGCTACAGGTACTTTACAAGTTTTTGGTTTTGATGTTTCTGTATTATTTGACCATGGCTCAATGCATTCCTATGTCTCCTCTCGCTTTGTTATGCATTTTTCTACGTCACCTACACCACTGGAGACACCATTATTGATGAGCGCACCCGTCGGTGATCGTATTGAAGCCGAATTGGTATATCGTTCTAGTCATATTCTGATGGGAGATCGTGACATGTTTGCAGATTTGATTCTCCTTCATATGCATGACTTTGATGTTATTTTGGGTATGGCCTGGTTATTGACTTATTATGCGACCCTGGATTGTCGTAATTAGGTTATCATATTCAATATTCCGAATGAAGCAGAGTTTACCTTTGTTTATGATAGAAGTCCGTCGTCTACTTATTTAATATCGGCATTGATGACTGATAAGTTAATAAAAAAGGCATGTTAAGCCTATTTGGCAATGATATTGGATTCTCAGATTCAGACGTCCATGGATAAATTGCCTATTGTATCCAAGTTTAAGGATGTTTTTCCAGAGGACTTAGCTGGAATACCTCTAATGAGAGATGTGTAATTTTGTATCGATGTGGTTCATGGTACAGGGCCCATCTCGATTTTTCCCTATCGAATGGCTCCGGCAGAATTTAAAGCTCAGTTGCAAGAACTACTTGACAGGAGTTTTGTCCGCTCTACTGTGTCTTCGTGGGGGTGCTCCTGTCTTATTTGTAAAGAAAAAAGATGGGTCAATGAGGCTACGTATTGACTATCGTTAGTTGAATAAAGTGACTATTAAGAACAAGTATCCCTTGCTGAGGATTAATGATTTATTTTATCAGTTACAGGGAGCACGCTATTTTTCAAAGATTGATATACATTTGTGGTATCAACAACTTTGGATTAGAGCACAAGATATTCCGAAGATGGCGTTCAGGACTTGTTATGGGCACTATGAGTTCTTAGTTATGTATTTTGGACTCACGAATGCACCAACAGCTTTTATGAGGATGATGAACAATGTGTTTAGTGAATTTCTTGACAAGTTTGTCATTGTGTTCATTGATGCTATTCTCATTTACTCGAAGACAAATGAGGATCATGCAATATATTTAAGGCAAGTTCTTCAGAGATTACGAGAGCATAAGTTGTATGCTAAGTTGTCTAAATGTGAGTTTTGGATGGATAGTGCTGCCTCTCTTGGACACATTATCTCAAGAGAGGGTGTGAAGGTTGACTCCTCAAAAGTTGATGCAGTTGAACTTTGGTCTACGCCTACTTCAATTGCTGAAATCCTTAGTTTTTTGGGTTTGGCAGCTTATTATCGTTGCTTTGTACAATATTTTTCATGTGCAGCTGCACCATTGATTTAATTAACTCAGAAAGGGGTCAAATTTGTTTGGTCGAAGGCGTGCGAGGAGAGCTTTCAGAGACTCAAGAAAGCGTTAACGACAACACCAATTCTAGTGCTTCCTTCCGACACAGGTGGATTTACTGTGTTTTGCGATGCTTTTAGAGTTGGTTTGGGATGTGTACTTATGCAACATGGCCGAGTCGATGCTTATGCTTCTTGGCAGTTAAAGAAACATGAGCATAATTATCCTACACATGATCTGGAGTTGGCAGCAGATGTATTTGCACTAAAAATGTGGCGACATTATTTGTATAGAGAGTCATTCGAGGTGTTCACTGATCATAAAAGCTTGAAGTACATTTTTAGTCAGAAAGATCTTAATCTTCGACGACATAGATGGATAGAGTAATTGAAAGATTATGGCTGTACCATTTCATATCACCCGAGAAAAATGTTGTCGCTGATGTTCTTAGTAGAAAGTCAATGGGAAGTTTAGCGCACTTATCTGATAGCAAGAGGAGACTTGCTAAAGATTATCACAATTGCAAGACAGTGGAGTTTCTTTCATGGTGGGTGAGAGAGGTCTCATAGCACATTTACGAGTCATACCTACTTTAGTGACCCAGATAGGAGAATCTCAAAGTAATGATTTCGAGTTGAGCAAGCTGACTACCAAAGTTCGAGAAGGTGTTAGCATGCGGACTTCATGATTGTTAATGATAGTATTCTTCGATTTGGAACTCGATTATGTGTACCTGCGACGGGTTAGTTACGTGAAGATATTTTGAGAGAGGCTCATCGCACACCTTATGTTATGCATCTGGGTTCTACCAAGATGTATCGTGATCTTTGATAGAGCGTATTTATACAATCCATCGAGTTGTTTATTCCCATTGTTTAGTTGCATTTTGTGTGTGACAGATTACTTCTTTATCGTGTTTCGCATCGCAGGTGTATCAAGATCTATGTGGAGTTTTCTTGCGTATTTGGAGCATTCTAGGTCTCACTCAATCACTCAAGATTGCAAAGGAGCAAAGACTTGATCGTGAGAGCATCGATGAAGAAGTTTCGGGTGAAGTCCAATTTGATCGAGGGCAAAATCGAGCGGGAATATCAACACTGCAGGAGTGATTCCCAAGAAAAGTGCACGAGTCAGGAGTGATTCGACCAGCCTAAGTTGATTCACCCAGCTCAAAACCTTCTGACTCTTTGATTCGCCCAAGCCAGCACGAATCAAATATGATTCGCCCAGCTCAAAACCTACTGACATTTTGATTCACCCATGCAGCACGAATCAAATGTGATTCGCCCAGCTTCGGAACCCACTGACCATTTGATTTAACCAACCCTTGCGAAATCCCTTTTCGTGCAGCCTGAATCAAATTTGATTCGCCTAGCTCCGTGACACACTGGCCAATTGCGCAGTAATTTTCGACGCATTGACACGCAGTGAACTGATTGATGAATAGTGCACGGTAATTTTCGTACTCTTTGAACTCAGTATTTTGATTATTATTAGATGGATTGAAGTACCTAAACTCTAACTCAGTTTGGGGATTTTGCATTGCAACGTTTGGTTTGAGATACTAATGTTTCAAAATTTGATTTAGTGAATTATTGTTCTTCGTATGAATTGAATGCCTAGATCATCAACTTAGCATAGCCTAGATGTGAACTGAATTGATATTTAGTGCGTGATACTGGATGACTGCACTATTAGCAAAGCCTAGCGATAGAACCTAATTAGTTTTGTTAGTCAAGTAGTCATTAACCTATTCAAGAACTTAGCGGTTAAGAATAGGTAGAATATTGAAGTCGACATTACCTTAGCAGGATTGTTAAACTAGAACAGTAGTTTTTACTAGTTGATGCATGTTCGATCGATGATTACTAATTGCAATGCATATCCTTAAACTGATTCTTTCTGAATTTAAACAAGCCCCTTTTTGTGTGACAATTAGTAGAACTCTAGACTATTTGTTCTCTTTTGCGTTCGACACTACTTATTGCTTGCTAGTTAGTAGGTCAATATAAATATAAATTCAGCGCACACAACGGCATGACGTCAAATTTTGGCGCCATTGTCGGGGAGAGCAACGCTTAGTACAGAGTTTTTCTTGTTTTCTTATTTTTGGCGGAGCAGGTAGGTGCAATTTGAGCTACCGACGTCCAATTTCCTATTATAAGGTGTTTTTCTAAGCGGATTGAGCCTGCGGTTAGATTACACAATATACGCTCGTGATGTAGAGCCTTTGTCGCCAATCGGAGATCGTTTACTATTTTATTTTAAATTTTCTTTGTATTTTACTATACGTGTCGGTATGTCTAATGCAGGAAGCGTCAATGGCAATGGCCACCAGAGCCAAGGATATGATCAGGTCCACAATGAAATACCTCCACAGGTCATACCACCATTTTATGACGAGCCGGAACGACTGTTAAATCAAATGCAAAGGAGCAGTAGCTCGTCAAAGGATGGCATTCCAGGAACAGAACAATAGAGGTGAAAGGATGGAGGATTTTAATGACTATGCCCTAGCTCCACCACAACCTCGACCACATCCACTTCAACAACAATATAGACAACCACCACTTCCACAACAATATAGGCAACCGGCCTGTCACAAGCCGACCATGAAGGAGCTTTCAGCCCCTACATTCCAGAATCAGCCGTGGTGCATCAACATTGACCCGGAAGAGGACAATTTCGAGATCAAAATCGTAGTGATACACCATCTACCAAAGTTTGGAGGATTACCGGGAGAAGTCGTAACTAGGCACTTACAAGAGTTAAATAGAATCTGCCAAACGTTGAGGCCATGCGCAACTTCGGAGGAAAGGTTCAAGTTAAAAATATTTCCTTTGAGTTTAACTGACATAGCAAAATCGTGGTTTTTGTCTTTGCCTTTAGGTAGTATAAGGACATGGGACCAAATGCAAAGGAAGTTCCTGGATTAGTACTACCCTCCGGATAAAGCGATGCAAGTCAGAAGAGAGCTATCAATGATCAAACAACAATCAAGTGAGTGGATGTATGACTACATGGAGAGGTTTAACTCATTGGAACAAAGCTGCTGCAACTTGGGAGTCCAGGAAAAGATGTTGATAGAATATTTGTTGGATGGACTACGACCGCTAAAAAGGTTGTTATTGGATGCCGCAGCTGGTGGCACCGTGTTAAACTTGACACCTGGTCAAGTACGTGACTTGGTCACCGAGACTAAAGAAAGTGCAAGGTTCCGAGAGGAAACGAGTCGTAGAGACGACCGAACAAGGATTGTATCCCAACTGGAGGCGAATGACAGCCAGCTGGTGAAGGAGATCAAAGAGTTGAAGGAGACAATCCAAAGGATTCAGTGAGCCAAGCAAGCACGATGAAAGTTTGTGAGTTTCGGTGCTGCAAGCCACAAGACGGATGAGTGCCCCACACTCCAAGAAGAGGAGATAATGGATGTTAATGCAGTGGGGAATTTCCATAATTTCAACAATAAAAATAACAGGCCACAGCAAAGACAATTTGGACTGGCAGCAAATGGTTTTAGTTGGCAAAACGAGGGAGGATTTCAAGGCAACCAAGGGGCACAACAAAATCAGAATCAAGGACAACCTTACCTCCTTCCATTTCAACAATAAGAGAGGTACAACAATCAAAACAGTCAATAACCAAGAAGGAACTTCAATCAAGCTGGTCCGAGCACTAGTAAGTCATGGGAAGAGTCACTCAAAGACTTGGAGAGTACCATTCAAAGGAACCAGGCCAAAACTGATGGAGCCATAGCCGAGCTCACGAAGCAAATGTCACAACTAGCTTCCACAGTTTATGAAATGAAGAGTGACAAGCGCAAGCTGCCTTCATAAACCAATTTAAAATCCGAAGGGAAATGTGAGCGCAATGAACCTAAGGCATGGAAAGGTGATCCAAGGGGCAGGAGCTGCTGAGGAGAAAGCACTGAAAGTTCAAGTCAAGCCTAATGAAGACTTAGCAACTCCTTTGAACTCGACATCATCTGAATCTAAAATTCCTGTGCGAAGTACTAATCCACCTTTTCCATTTCCTTTGCAGGTCAAAACCCCTAAGAGGCAAGTGATAGATCAAGAAGTGTAGGACTTATTCAGCAAGGTAGAAATCAACATCCCGCTGTTGGAGGCAATCAAACAAATTCCACGATACACCAAGTTTCTCAAGGAATTGTGCACTAACCGTCGTCGGTCACAACTGGAAAAGGTAAGCCTTAATGCGAACGTAGCGACTGTTATTCAAAGATCATTGCCTAGAAAATGCGGAGACCCAGGTGTGTTTTCCATTCCTTGTACAATTGGTAGCATTTGCATTAACAACTGTATGCTGGACTTAGGAGCTTCTATCAATGTATTACCACACTCAATTTACTCATGCTTGCGTATTTGACCTTTGAAACCTCCTGGACTAACTATTCAGTTGGCAAATAGATCATGTAAGTAACCTGAGGGTATTATCGAAGATGTACTAGTGCAGGTTGGAGAGCTCGTCTTTTCAGAGAACTTCTATGTTCTGAAAATGGATGGTGGAGACTTAGCTGACAGACGTCCTTTTCTAAAGACCTCGATAATGAAGATTGATTGCGACATGTGCATATTGACCATGCGAGTGGAAGACGAGATAGTAGAGTTTGACATCTTCAAGGCAATGAAGCACCCACCAGAGCACAACATAGTAAATGCTATTGATGTTGTGGATAACATTGTGAGTGAGGTGAACCTGTCATATAGAGATGATGGACTCGAGATTGCGCTGGAAAAAGCAATGTTCAAACCGGATGAATCCTACAAGCTCAGGGAGTTAGTTCAGACAGCACTTGGACAACTTGAAGTGTCACGCCAACTGACACCTAGGTATGAAGTTAATGAAATCAATTTGTATAAGACTAACACCTTACTGTCCTCTTTTGTGCAGGCCCCAATCATAGAGTTGAAACCATTACCGGAGCACTTGAAGTACGCTTTCTTAGGAAAGGACGACACATTACCGGTGATTATCAGGAAGGGGTTGGAGCTGGAACAAGAGTGCAAATTCGTCACAGTCCTAAAGGACAACCAACAAGCAATTGGATGGAGACTTAGCAACATTAGAGGGATTAGTCACACAGTTTGCATGCATAGAATCTTGCTGGAAGATGGAGCTAAACCATCGAGAGAACAGCAACGTCAACTCAACCCGGTAATGATGGAAGTGGTAAGAAAGGAAATTCAGAAACTATTAGATGCTAACATAAATTTATCCAATTTCAGATAGTCAGTGATTGAATCCAGTACAAGTGGTTCCGAAAGAAGACCGGCATAATAGTGGAAGAAAATGAAGCCGGCGAGATGGTGACAAAGAGAATTCAAAATGGATGGAGGATGTGCATCAACTAGAGGAAGTTGAATGCATTCACTGGTAAGGATCATTTCCCCCTTCCTTTCATTGATCAAATGTTGGATAGACTGGCAGGTAAGCCATTTTTCTGCTTTCTTGATGGTTTCTCGAGATATAATCAAATCCCTATAGCTCCTGAAGATCAAGAGAAAACTACTTTTACATGTTCTTTTGGTACATTTGCATTTAGGTGCATGTCATTTGGTTTATGCAATGTGATAATGTAAGTATGGCAGTGTTTGACAAAACCAGCATGAGTGAACAAGGAGCTGTTGCAGCTCAATCAATCAAGGAGGCCAGCAGAAGTACACAGCAGAAGTAAACCAGCAACAGATGCAGCAGGGGATGCTGCAGCAGGTGCTGGTTCAAGAGCTAGTTCAACTGTCCGAATAACAGTTTTGTGCTGGGTGAGTTTTGAAGGTTTGGCAGCTTTGTGAAAGTGCTTAGAAGAATTTCTAAAATGCTGCTGAGCATATTTCAGCAAGGATTATCAGTCAGAGAAGGAGATATGCTTCAAGATATTAATCAAATCTAATCTCCTAGATTTTAGGAGATAATTGATCTTGTGGGTCAATGGCCTAAACCTGGAAATTGCTTAAAGTGGTGAGGGTATTTAAGCAGAAGGTTTGAGGGCTGAAGAGGCTGATCGAAGCTGAGTGATACACGAGAGTAGACACGAAATTCAGAGAGAGGATTTTTTCTGGGTGTGCTACGGAAGTTGTTCTTCGATCAACATACACGGGCAGAGCGTTGAGCGCAGAGCTGTGGTGCGTATTGCAGAAGAGAGTCAGGTCTTGCAGAGACTGATTCGTGCTTTGATCTGGAAGCCAATTTAGAGCTGTGGAGCTTGTTGGTTGATCAAAGGCAGCCGCGGGAGAGCTGACGGGTGGAAGGCTCGGTCGAGGTTCGTGCGGAAGAACTCACTAGTGGCAGGTGGTCACTGAGTGAGGGGGAGTTACTCAGAGTGTGCAGCGCTCTTGGAGTGGTTCGATCGGCTCGGCAGGAGGCCTTGGAGCGACGCGGACAGAGTGCTTCAGCTGGTGTTACAGCTGTTGCTGCAGCAACCCTGCTGAGTAGTGTAGGCTAGAATAGGCTGAGTTCTTGAAGAGGATTGTAGCTATTCTAGACTGACATATTGTAGAGGGTGTGCTGGCACAAATCAGAGCTTGTTCTGATTGTGTTGAGTAGTCCACACGGGGTTAAAGTAGCATAGGTTGCGTGCGTTGTAACCTAGTGTGATCTGAACCTTTGGTTGAGTGGATTGAGGACTGGAGAATAGTCCTCCCCAGACGTAGGCAGATTGGCCGAACTGGGTGAACAAATCTGTGTCCTATTCATTGTCTGCTGTGCCTACATTTAAGTGAACAAGAGTGTGCTGCAGCAACTGCTAGTTCACAAATCTGCATAAGTAGAGACACTTGAAATTTCAATTGGTATCAGAGCGGGAACTCGACACACAGAGTTTAAAAGGTCCTACAGTGTCTCCGAAGTTGCCAAGACAATGAAGGAAGGACAGAGCACGAGTAGACCTCCACTCCTGGAAGAGAGCAACTATGGTTATTGGAAAGCTAGAATGAAAGCTTTTCTCAAAGCTATTGATGAGAAGACATGGAGAGCTGTTGTGGTTCAGTGGTCTCCCCCAATCACCATGGATCAGCAAGGAGTGACAAGAATTAAACCTGAAGAGGAATGGACTGCTGAAGAAGGTGCTGCAGCAACTGGTAATTCAAAGGCTCTGAATGCAATTTTTGCTGCAGTTGATGCTAATAACTTCAGGTTGATCTCAAACTGTGACATGGCCAAGCAAGCATGGGAGATTCTGCAAACTGCCCATGAGGGAACTGATAGAGTAAAGCTGTCAAGACTCCAGATTATTGCCACACAATTTGAGAATCTGAGGATGCTTGATGAAGAAACTATCACTGAGTTTAATGCTAAACTCTGTGATCTTGCAAATGAAGCTCATGCCCTTGGTGAGCCCATTCCAGAAGAAAAGCTTATCAGAAAGGTTCTCAGATCGCTGCCCACAAAATTTGACATGAAGGTGACAGCCATTGAAGAAGCTCAGAATGTCAGATTCATGAGGTTGGAAGAGCTGATGGGGTCTCTCAAACAATTTGAGATGAAACTGGTCAAAGAAGACACCACTTCCAAGGACAAGAATGTTGGTTTGAAGGCTGAAGCAGAAATCAAGCAGACAGTTCCAGACGATCAGTTGAGCATGCTGGTTAAAAATCTAGGAAAGTTTCTGAAAAACATGGAATCTAGAACTGAGAGAAGCTCTTCCTCGCGAAGACAATTCAGACGGGGCAGTGAAAGAAAGAAGAAAGGGAAAGAACCAGCACTGGACGATGATGACAAGAAAGAGATGAAAAAGGGAGTTCAATGCTGGAACTGTGAAGGGTACGGACACATTGAGGCTGATTGTCCAAGCAAACCCTTCAAGAATTCTGAGAAAAAGAACAGCAAATCCATGACAGCAAAATGGAGTGATTCGGATGAGAGTGATGAAGAAAACTGTGTTGTGCTGACAAGTGTTTCAGATGTCCACCTCAATGAGCTAAAGAAGGTAGAAATTCACTATGGGATTGAAGTCTCTGAGAGTGAAGATGACGATGACTCATCTGACAGTTTTGCTGATCTTCTGAGGAAGATACTCAAACAGTGTGAGGCAGTTCTTCAGACCAATCAGACCTTGACTGACAGAGTAAATCTCTTGGAAGAAGAACGAAGGAGATGTCTACCCTCAGTTGATAATCAAGTTACTATTTTGAAAAGAGAAGATTCAGAAAGACAGACCTCTGTTGAATTCACTCCAGCAGCAGCCAAGACAGCTGACCCGCAGAGCAATATTCTGGACGAAATATTATCTTACCAAAGACTTGGAAAAGGGAGAACAGGGCTTGGATATACTGGTGAAGAAAGCTCTAAAGGGACAGTGTTCATTAAAGCCTCAGACGGTGAGACAGACGAGAAGAAGAATTCAGATGCCTTCTCAAAAATGGCAGAGAAAATTGGATCTAGACATATGTACAAGAGGATGCTGCAGCATCATGGACAACATTTTTCTCAAACAAAACAAAAGTCTCAGAACAAGTGGAGTACTGGTACAAGTGTTGGGAAGCAGAAGATCAACTTCAATCTGAAGCAGCAACACAGAACTTGCTCAGCTGAAAAAGGGGGAGCAAAGTCCAGAATCAGCACATGTTGCACAAAGACTCCATTTCATGTTGCTGCACAAGGGCACTGGATTACTAAAAACAAGGGTAAATCAAAGATGGTACAAATATGGAAACCCAAACAAAGGGTTAGGAGGCTGGAAGATCAGAAGAAGAAAAGCTCTGGTGTATTCCAAGTATGGGTGAAGAAGGCTTCACCAGAATCTCTCAAGGATCCTCCGAGCAAAAATTGCAGCCTGAAGTGAATAGGTGAACAAGCTCACATGTGCTGCAGCAACCTGGTCCGAATTAGCTTGTTCACATGTGTTGGTTGCTAAAGATGGAAAGGAAAATATTTGCACATGAGAGGCACGTGACTTACACTTCAAAAAGGAAAAGAAAATAACGGGTAAATATTTTCTAGGGCACAGATCAAGAGCAAAGGGCGTCTCAGAAATCTCTGCCGATCATCCTCTGTGCGCTCCTCCTTCCTTCCACATCTCTGCAGCAATGGTGAAGACACGCGGACTGAAGAAGAATCTGGCAGCTGACAGGCAAAGCAAGTCTGAGAGAAGGACCAAGGCACGCAACGAAGACCCTGCTCAGCCGCTGGAGGTGGTTGTGTGGGAACCAAACCCTCTCCCTGTGTCGCACAGTGAGTCCTCTCCCTCTGAAGAAGCTTCGCAGAAGAGGAGGCGGCTGGTACGTGATGGAGAACCTGTCTCCGGTTCTGCTGTGCTGCCAGAAGCGGATATGACTGAAGCTGCTTCAGAGGAAGAACAAGCAGCAGAGACTGCTGCAGCAGTTCCTGCAGGAGAAGAGTGCAGATCACTGGTCATGTCTCCAGGTATTATTGGTGAAGGGGTTGAAACAGCTGCTGAGTCCCCTGAACAAGAACCTGCTGCAGCACATCCCCCTTCTTCAGACAAGGGCAAAGCTCCTATCCTGATCCCAGGCTCCAGTAGTGAAAGCTCATCCAGTGAAGAAGGATCTCTTGGTGGACCCTCTGAGAAAGGTCCTGCAGCTGAAGATTTCTCTGCTCTCACTGTCGGAGGCACATGGTTCAGGAACAAAAGCGTCTCTCAATCCTGGAGTGCTGTTGAGAGGAAACACATTGTGCATGAGAAGCGTCTGGTGCAAGACAAGTATAGATCAGCTGCTATGATTGAGCTCCTGACTGAGGTAAAACTGCTCAAGTCCCTAACCTTTCCTCACCGTTTCAATATTATTCTGGTTAGAGAATTTATAGTGAATATGGAAGAAAAATTTGGAGACGAAGGAGCTGATGAGTATGGGAGAAGCTGGGTAAGGGGTAAACAAGTGGTTATTACTCCGGAAATTATTGATGCATTCCTTGGGATTTCTGAGAATGCAAGGGCTCCCACTGATGTGAAGCCTGAATTATTGGCGAAGACCCTTACAGCGGGAGTGTGCCTGTCTTGGGGCGGCCCGAATCTCAGTGCAGCTGAGCTAACCTCCAAGTATGCTCTGCTGTATCATCTTGGTGCAAGGAACTGGATTCCTAGTTCTCACAGAGGGAAGGTCAACAAAGACTTTGCTAACCTTCTTTATTCTATTGGAAAGAGGAGGAAGATCAGCCTGGGAAGTGTGATGTTCCCTCAGCTTGCTACACATGCCGGGAGTGCCTCCTCCAGCAAGCCTATTGTGCTGCCCTCCCTCATCCATGGGATCATGGTATCTTAGCACCCAGAGTTCGGAGCGATTACTGAAGGCTTATCTGAGGAGCTGCAGGTCTTTACTGTTGATCACAAATTATTCAAGGGAAAACATGCAGTGGATGTTGCCTATGAGGATCTTCTCATGGGTGGTTCTTCAGCTCCAGCTCCCTTGGAGGAATCTCTTCCCCCTGCTGCCACAATCCAGTCTGCTCTTCGTGCCAGGATTGTGTGTCACCTCCGCTCTAAGCTGGCTATTCTTGATGCTGAAGCCAAGAGGAGAGATGCCAGGCGTGGACAGATCAGGAGCCTCATCAGAGACTTGGAGTTCCTGGAGGATGAGGAGCAGGCCCCTTGAGCATCTGTGACAAAAAGGGGGAGAGAAGATTTATATGCTGCTGAATATTGATACTTTTTTTTTTTTTTTTGACCCTGCGTGGTCAGTATGCTATGGCCGAGTGTGGCCTCATCTACTTACTCTCTATTAATTTTATTTAGAGTATTTCGTTTCTGGTTTTCGGAAGAGTGCATTGGCCTTAAGGTTTTGTCAAAATGCCAAGGGGGAGATTGATAATGCAAGTATGGCAGTGTTTGACAAAACCAGCATGAGTGAACAAGGAGCTGCTGCAGCTCAATCAATCAAGGAGGCCAGCAGAAGTATACAGCAGAAGTAAACCAGCAACAGATGCAGCAGGGGATGCTGCAGCAGGTGCTGGTTCAAGAGCTAGTTCAACTGTCCGAATAACAGTTTTGTGCTGGGTGAGTTTTGAAGGTTTGGCAGCTTTGTGAAAGTGCTTAGAAGAATTTCTAAAATGCTGCTGAGCATATTTCAGCAAGGATTATCAGTCAGAGAAGGAGATATGCTTCAAGATATTAATCAAATCTAATCTCCTAGATTTTAGGAGATAATTGATCTTGTGGGTCAATGGCCTAAACCTGGAAATTGCTTAAAGTGGTGAGGGTATTTAAGCAGAAGGTTTGAGGGCTGAAGAGGCTGATCGAAGCTGAGTGATACACGAGAGTAGACACGAAATTCAGAGAGAGGATTTTTTCTGGGTGTGCTACGGAAGTTGTTCTTCGATCAACATACACGGGCAGAGCGTTGAGCGCAGAGCTGTGGTGCGTATTGCAGAAGAGAGTCAGGTCTTGCAGAGACTGATTCGTGCTTTGATCTGGAAGCCAATTTAGAGCTGTGGAGCTTGTTGGTTGATCAAAGGCAGCCGCGGGAGAGCTGACGGGTGGAAGGCTCGGTCGAGGTTCGTGCGGAAGAACTCACTAGTGGCAGGTGGTCACTGAGTGAGGGGGAGTTACTCAGAGTGTGCAGCGCTCTTGGAGTGGTTCGATCGGCTCGGCAGGAGGCCTTGGAGCGACGCGGACAGAGTGCTTCAGCTGGTGTTACAGCTGTTGCTGCAGCAACCCTGCTGAGTAGTGTAGGCTAGAATAGGCTGAGTTCTTGAAGAGGATTGTAGCTATTCTAGACTGACATATTGTAGAGGGTGTGCTGGCACAAATCAGAGCTTGTTCTGATTGTGTTGAGTAGTCCACACGGGGTTAAAGTAGCATAGGTTGCGTGCGTTGTAACCTAGTGTGATCTGAACCTTTGGTTGAGTGGATTGAGGACTGGAGAATAGTCCTCCCCAGACGTAGGCAGATTGGCCGAACTGGGTGAACAAATCTGTGTCCTATTCATTGTCTGCTGTGCCTACATTTAAGTGAACAAGAGTGTGCTGCAGCAACTGCTAGTTCACAAATCTGCATAAGTAGAGACACTTGAAATTTCACAATGCACCTGGAATCTTTCAAAGGTTGGTGACTAGTATCTTTTCTGACATGTTAGGTAGTTTCATTGAGGTGTTCATGGATGATTTCACTGTGCATGGCGACACGTTTGATGCATGTTTAGAGAACTTGAACAAGGTTCTAGAGAGATGTGTGTCGATGAATCTTGTATTGAATTATGAAAAATGTCATTTCATGGTCACGCATGGTATTGTGCTAGAACATATAGTGTCATAAGAAGGAATTAAAGTAGATAAGGCAAAAATAGACTTGATTCTTAGTCTTCCTTACCCTTTGAATGTGCGTGATATTAAGTCATATCTTGGGCATGCTGGTTTTTTTATCGCTTTATTAAGGATTTTTCTAAGAATGTGCTGCCCTTAACTAATCTCTTGCAAAAAGATGTACCTTTTGAGTTTTCAGATAAATGCATGGAGGCGTTAAAATGAGCTTAGACACGCACTGACTAGTGCACCTATCATCCAAGCACCAGATTAGACCCAGCCCTTTGAAATCATGTGTCATGCGAGCGACTACGCTGTAGGGGCTATCGTTGGACAAAGAAAGGAGAAGAAGCTAGTGGTGATCCACTATGCGTCAAGGACCTTGGACGTGGCTTAGAAGAACTACTCCACTACGGAGAAAGAGCTCTTAGCCATAGTGTTTGCGTTAGAGAAATTTCATCCCTATTTGCTTGGTGCTAAAGTTATTGCATATTCTGATCATGCATCAATTAGTTACTTGATGTCGAAGAACGAGTTTAAACCCCCCTTAATAAGCTGGATCTTACTACTCAAGAGTTCTACATGGAAATAAAAGACAAGAAGGGAAAGGGGAAAGGAACCACCTTAAGAAGAAAGGGAAGGAGCATACCTCTAAAGCCGTGATGAAAGAAGATTTCAATTCCCTAGCAAAAACTGTGAATTCTTTGGCAGCTTCAATTGGCAATTTAAACCTCAACAAAAAGAGAGACAACCAGCAAGTTTGCGGTATTTGTTCTAGCCCGGCGCATAATGATGACTCGTGCACCGCAAAGCACGCGGACGAGTATGAGGATATTAATTACTTGGTAAGAAATCAGGGGAGAGAATATGCGCCACCCCAAGCTAGCGGTTATCAGCCAAGGAACCCTCCAGCCCATGTGAGATTTCATGAAAATCTAAATTTTCCGAGAAGACCGCCGCTGAATATAGAGCCCAAACCAGCCAACGTACGAGAAATATATCAAAGCGTGACGAGATGCCGCAGAAGGGAATCCTTGAGGTTGAAATATTTGATGTTTGGGGGATAGACTTCATGGGACCGTTCCCATCATAAAATGGGAATAAATATATCCTAGTCGCCGTCGATTATGTCTCCAAATGGGTGGAGGCCGTCGCTGCTCCTTCTTGCGATGCTAATGTGGTAAAGCGACTTTTCACCAAAATAATATTTCCAAGGTTCGGTGCGCCAAGAACAGTGATCAGCGATAATGGATCGCACTTTAAAGAAAAGCAGTTCGAGGCATTGCTCCGAAAATATGGTGCCTACCACAAGATACGACGCCGTATCACCCTCAGACCAGCGGGCAAGTTGAGGTCTCTAATCGCGAGATCAAGGCAATATTGGAGAAAACGGTTAGTAGTTCTCGCAAGGATTGGTCATCAAAGCTCGATGAAGCGATGGGCTTACCGAATGGCTTTTAAGACACCAATCGGTATGTTCCCTTACAGACTTGTGTACGGAAAACCTTGCCATCTCCCCGTGGAACTCGAATATAAAGCCATGTGGGCTGTAAAGAAACTGAATTTCGACTTGAAATCAGCAGGGGAGAAGAGACCACTCCAGCTTCATTAGTTCGATGAAATCATACTGACTCGTATGAAAGTGCTAGAATTTATAAGGAGAAAACCAAATTGTGGCATGACGAGAAAATTCAGAGGAGAACCTTCTCGAAGGGTGATAGTGTTTTGCTTTTCAACTCTAGACTTAGACTATTCCCGGGAAAGCTGAAATCAATGTGGTCGGGACCTTTCAAATTCGAAAAAGTGTACGAAGATGGCCACTTCGAATTGATGAACAAAGAAGGTGAAACTTTCAAAGTGAATGACCATCGAATCAAAGCGTACCATGGAGACGAGCAAAGCTTGGAGCTTGGAGACTTCAAGCTCGATGATTTTACCTAATTCCCACATTATTGCATGCCACTTGAGAAGGGATCCTCGCAAAGGACTTCTCAAGTTTGTTTCTTATGAAGAAGGGAATCAGCTACGTCTTAGGCAAGACGTTAAACTAGGCTGGTGAGTATTTGTGTTTTTATTTCTACTTATTGGTAGTATAGAATCGTTTTGGACTTTGTGTTACGCCGTGCCAATATTAAGTTAGAGGTTTTAGGGATTTTGTGTTTGAGTGCACTCGAATTACCTCTCTTGATTTGATTATCTATATTTAGGAGTTTTAAATGTGGGGTAGTTCGATTTATGGAGCCTGGTAAATTTTTGTAGAATTTCATGCCGAGTGGCTGTAACACAGCAATTAATTTGCCCGAATCAAATTCTGGCTTGCCCGAATCAGTTGATTCGTTCAGCTTGAAACTTTTCAAAACGGGCACTGAGTAAATGATTCGGGCGAATCACATTCTGGCCACCCCGAATCACTTTTGATTTGGGCAAAACATGCGAACCAGAATTGATTCGGACAAGGGTTGCCCGAATCAGTTGATTCGTGCAGCCTGAAACTTTTCAAAACAACACTGAGTAAATGATTTAAGCGGATCACATTCTGGCCACCCCAAATCACTTTTGATTCGGGCAAAGCATGCGAACCAGAATTGATTCGGACAAAGGTTCCCCGAATCATATTTGATTCGTGCAGTCTGAAACTTTTCAAAACAGCACTGAGTAACTGATTTGACCGTATCACTTTTGATTCAGTCAACAACCCTTCACTTATCCCACCCCTAATCAAATTTTATTTGGGCTTATAAACCGAATCACCTTGTTTTTCCGTCACTTTTCACCCGACCACGAACCCTAAATCCTCACCCGCTCAGCCCGACTCCGTCCGTCGCCAGCGTTCATCCCTCCGCCCAACTGCACCCGTCGCCAACCTCCGACGACCACACTCCGACCTAGCTGACCCCTCCATCCCGCTTTGCCTGAATCCAACCCAGTCGCTCGCGTACACGACTCAGCTTTAATCCGGCCGAATCATTCTCTGCTCTGTCCGACTCCCATGGCTCGCACCAACTTAAGCACGACTGGGAAACCAAAACCGCTTACCAAAAAGCTTACCGCAGCTCAAAAGGGTAAAGGAGTTGCTAAACCTAAACCCCGAGCCCAATCCAAACTCCGGCCGAGCAGCTACTGGTGGCTTGTCTTCCGCTTCTCTCCCCCACCGTCTCCAGTCAGTGCATCATCATCATCATCCTCCGAAGAATTCAGACCCGTGGGAGAATCATCTAGAGAACGAACCAGCTTTAGTGGAGAAATCCCTCACGCAGTCCCTCCGAACGAATCATCTAGAATTCAGACCCGTAGTCCCTCACGCAGGGGTGGATGAGACAAGGAGGCCTTTCTCTTTTAGTGGAGAAATCCCGGCTGCCGATGCTCAGATGATGGCCCTGTTGACGCATCACGACAGCTATGAGGTACTAGCTCCCACTTACTCGGATCTTGCCACCCTACGTGAGCTTCATATTGTGCATGAAATTTGCCATTATCTACGTGCTAGTGATCTACATTATATTTTGATGGGTGATCCAGGTACTTACCCGAGGCTGGTTAAGGAATTTATGGCCTCGTTTTCAGTGACTTGGGAAGATGGCTGATATGATTCATATTGCTAGGGCAAGAAGGAGCGCCATGTGCAGTTTTGGAACATTCGTTTGGGCAGCCAGGCCTTTAACATGCCAGCCATTGATGTCAGAAAGGCATTTGGGCAATTTGGCAAGTACCCGAGATCCAAAGAAGGACAGAGGTACACATTCTGGAAATAAATCACCGGGCAATATATCTTCTTCAAGTCCCCTCAGCCAGCATCGATGATTCAGTCCCTAGTTTGACGGCTGATTCATCGTTTTATTGTGACGTCTATTCACATCTGCAAGGATGGTGGCCGGTACGTGAATACCTCAGATTTGGACCTTATGCTTCAAGTTAGAGCGGGGGAGCAGGTTTGCATCGTCCATGCCTTAACACTTTAGTTCGAGTCCTATCAGAATTCATAATACAGGAGGCGTGCCTTAGGTGGGGGATCAATTATTACTCTTCTCGCGAAGCACTTGGGCTTTATTTTGGACCATGGGTGCCCAAGAAGGTGCTTGACATGGAGGGTCTTCGCAAGATGCACATGATAGACGCGAAGACTTGCGAATGGATTGTTCGGAAGGATGTACCAAAATAGTTAGAGAAGCGGATAGCGAAGAAGAGAAAAGAGCATGGGGTCTCTCGACTTCCAACACCACCTAGATCAGCTAGCGAGCAGCCCCCAACACCAGAATCTACCCCTGCCCACACTTCAAAATATACTCCAGATTTCAGGCCATCCCCCCGTTGAGACCGAGCTAGTTGCACACAAGGACCTGAGATTGATGAGCATACGTTTGGACTCACTTTCAGATTCTCACATGACGCTCATTCGCTCCCACGAGGTATTATCCACCCTTGTCCATGATTTTTTCACATGGCAAGGAGGTGTCATGGCACGTATGGCAGCACATTTGGGTATTGCAGATATTCCACCACTGT
Organism: Umbilicus rupestris; assembly: GCA_963678935.1. Taxonomy (NCBI): domain Eukaryota; kingdom Viridiplantae; phylum Streptophyta; class Magnoliopsida; order Saxifragales; family Crassulaceae; genus Umbilicus; species Umbilicus rupestris. The sequence continues at coordinate 8,353,086 of OY787607.1, read as the reverse complement.
CAGCACCATTTTCTCAGCCACCACCTTCGCAGACTATGCCACCAGCAAACGCGGACGATGACTCCATTTCAGCCATAGTTGAAGGTGGAGTTGATGGCGGTAATGGTGAGGATTCCACCAAGGTAGGCAACCATAGCGGCAGTGGCAATCAGCTTGTAGAAGAGAGCGTAGCAACTGAAGAAAGTAAAGACTCGGACCCCGAGAAGCGCACGAAGCGTAGGATTGATGTTTAGGCTGCTTTTATGTTTGTCTTGACTTGTGGTGATTTTAATGCTATGTACTTTGCTTTTCTAGTCCATTTGTATTTTGAGACACTTTGCCGCAATATTTTTTTTGCATGACAGATGGTTTTCGTACTTGTATGTTTCTTTTATTCGGCAGGTTTTTCCTTAGAAAACTTTTGGGGGTGCACTGCCAGTTTGATTCGGGCGAATCACTTTATTTGCCTTGCCCGAATCACTTCTGATTCGGGGACCCAAATGCTATCCAAGCTAGTTTGATTTGGCCACCCTGGCTGAATCACTTTATCTGCCTTGCCCGAATCACTTTTGATTCGGGCAGTCCTGAGCAGTACTGTTCTCAGTTCACTTTGGAAATTTCTGCAACTTATTTCCATTTGTTCGGAACCTTTTCAACCACTATAATACACTCGTTCATAACCTTTGATGTACACGGGCATATCTAAGTGAACTCATCGTATGAATTGTCGCGCATTTGTTTTCCAACCTCATGCCTAGCTATATGTTTCACATTGGTATACATCTCTAATTGCCAGTTGTTTTCATCTGGTAATTCAGGTGTTGCGCTAACCTTTTTCTTGAGTTTCAGATTTATCGGCACTGCCTTTAGCATCATTCACGGACTCGGGCGGATATACACTTGGCTACCTCCACACGAGAGAAGTTCCTTCGCAACTTTTTCTTTACTTCTATTACTTTATATTGCTTAGGGACTAAGCAAACTTTTAAGCGTGGGGTGTTTGCGCTTTCGCTTTTATTTTCTTAACAACGTGATTCTATGCTCACATGATTGCTTTCATCCTAGCTTTAAATATTGATCACACGAAGTAATGTTTGCTAAGCAATTAAGTAGAATCATTTTTTTTTAAAAAAGATTGGAATGAATGGTGCTTTGAATTCATGAACATATCTTTAAGTCGATTGACATTCTTTGGGATGATTTTATTCACATGATTGGGTGTTTTGACTATCTTAGTTTGATTTATTTTTAAGCTCTTTTCATGCATGAAAAATGAAGTTAAGTCTAGCGAGCACAAAAATAAAATAAAAATAGTTTCATATAAAAACCTCATACTTGTTCTTGTTTGCTTTTAGGTGACTTTAGCATTCCTATTTAGCCTTTGCATTTGTTTAGCTCACACTTCATGCTCCATTATATCTCACTTAGGCACATTGTCAAGTATTAAGTATGGGGTCAAATAAAGTGTTTGCGAAAAAAGGGGAAAGAAAGAAAAAAATTATATTTTTAAGGTTCTACAAATGCCGAGGGTTAGGAAGGTAAGTTCTCCCCCTTGAAAGCTTTTGTATAAATACAAAAATATTATTTGTTTATTTTTTGGGTCAAGGAAAAGTTTTACAAATGCCGAGGGTTAGGAAGTTAAGTTTTCCCTTGAAAGCATTTGTATAAACGGAAGAAAAATATTAAACACACTTAATTCTTGACTTTGTGCCTATTCTGCAAATTCTTTCGCATGTGTGTGAGTAAAGCATTTGCATTTCGCTTTTAGGAAGTGTGTAAGGTATGACCCTCGTAATTTATTATTTAAGCATCAAGATTTGTACGAGTGAATTTTAAAATTTTCAATGTCGAAACTCCTCTTCTCTTACGGATTATGACGTATAGTCTAAAACTTGGGAATGAGTTTGTTGTCATGAGCTTATGGACTTGCCCTTAGCAAGCATGTGTGATTGAATCGACATATTTTTTGTGTAAGCGACGCTTTTCTTCATACTACTTGCATAGAAAATTGAGCGATAATTTGAATTTGATGATTGCTCTTCTTGATATCGATTCTTTGAATATTTTTTTGTCACAATGAAGTGAATGATCTTTAGAGTTTATGTAAAGTGAATGATTTGCACAACTTTATTATTATGTGGGCTGATAAAGAATTACTTGCTTAGCAAACTATATTTGGATTTTGAACTTTTATGGATGATTGCTAGTAGGATTTATGAGTATTCCAATTCTGAAAACTCTCATGAGACTATAACTCGTCCACTAGGGTAGCCTAGGGGTTTAAAGGTTTAATGCATACGCTAAATGCAACCGTGATTCCTACGACAGTGACTTAGGAGTAGATTATTTTCTTTGTTTAGTTATTTTTTTGATATGTTACATGAGTGGGGGGTGGATGTGTTATATGTACGTAAGTTTTGCTACATGCTTTGATATTGTCATAAATGATTTAGCATCTTACTCTCTGCTTGACTTGTGCATATACTTGTTCAGGACGAACAAAACATAAGTGGGGTGTTTTGATGAGCAGACATAAGTGGGCTAGTTTGATTCGTCCAGGCTGATTGACATATTCATTTTCAAAGGCTTGCCGAAAACACGATTCTTATCCTATTGAGGCGTGTCATAGCTTGTTGGAAAGCTAATTCAAAGGGCTACAATGTTGTAGTTTACATCAAGACGTGATTCGAAGGTTTAAAGGGTCAACCGAGCGAGATTATAACGCTGCAGAAGTGATCTGCCCAAGCAGTGGGCAAATCAAAAGTGATACGCCCATGAAAAGTGACTCGCCTAGCTCTGAAATAGCACTGAGAGTTTGATTCGGACACTCTATCCGAATCAACTCATTAAGCCTTGCTCGAATCAACTTTGATTCGGCACGGCGGGACAAAATCGGTAATTTTTGAAGGGGTATAAATAGAAAAAGATGGGAAACATTAGAGAGAGTGTCCGAGTCAACTAATTTAAGCTTACCCGAATCACTTTTGATTCGGGCACTACGGGCGAATTGGTAATTTCTGAAAAGTATAAATAGAAAGAGATGAGAAATTAGAAGGGGCTTTTTCTCAGAAAACAAAACCCAAGAGGATTTCTCTTGGAAGACTTGAAGAATTGTCGAGGATTCGGAGAAGACACATGCAATTAAAGATTCTACATCATCTCTCTACTTAACCCTTACTAGTTTGGCTTCAATTGGTGAACAATATCCTTTAAAAATTATGTCTTGTATTGAACTCACCATAAGTGAGTAGTCTCATAGTAGTTGGGATCCTTATGGATCCCTTAGGTTAGATTGTAATGCAAAACATGTTTCTTTATTAATATGAGTGAAGTTTGATTGAAAATTCTCATGCTTTGTCTTCATGTTAATTCTATGCACACCAAGTGTTTGACGCAACGCATGAATGAGTATAAATTAATAAAACGCCTAAAGATGGAATGAGAATTGAACTTAGGTTGTTTAGAAGATCAAGCAAGATTATTTTAGATAGCGTTTGTGCGCGAGAGTGACATTCGCATTCTACTAGGCTAAATATATAGCGGCCTTTAGTTAACTAACAATAGACCCGAGAAGTTGAGATTAGGAGACTTTGGTTCTACACGATTCAATAAAGCGAAAGTTTGAGAATTGTGTCACTTAGGTATCATTCCCATTCTAGAGAAGAAGCGAGAATTGAATTTAGAATGCGTGATACTTTAGCCTAGAATTATCAATCAAATTAACTCATGAATATATTTCTGTTTTATTTTGCTAATAGTATGACCTCGGGGTGAAATAGGATTCCGACTACGTTCTCTCTATTACTTGCTTTCAACCAAATTTTGAACTTGTCTTTAGTATTTACTAGAAATCTCTCGCCTAGAGGAAAAACCCCAGTTTTTTTTTAATAGACTCGCATTAGGCATTACTAGCTAGCTTTAGACTAATCTAAGCATTTATCTTGGGTTCGACTCGAGGTCACTCGAATTATAAATATTGTTTGTGTACAGTGATTGGACTAGTATTTTTACTACCATAATTTCGACAGCGTTCAAACTTCTTGGAGTGTCTTTTGATAAATAGGCTCACTTGAATCGTTGTCCTCCATGATCGCTAAACGCTTTGTTCTGGTCATCTTCCTAGGCATACGTCAGATTGAACCTGAAAGTAGCCAAGAAGAGATCAAAGCAGGCAATTCCAAATTCAATTACACTCAGTGGTAAAACATGATAAAGAAATTGAAATTTGATTGCGTTGCAAATCTTGAGTTACAGTTCTTGGTGTTATAGCTTCTGTTGTAGCACACTCTGTATCTTTTTGCAGAAAATATTTCTTCTGACGAATAAGAAAGACACCGATAAATTATTCACTCAATTCGGCAACTTGCCTACGTCTGGAGAGGATCACTATCTGATCCTCAAGATTCCACTAAACAGTTTAAAGTATAAAGGGCTCTAACATCTACTTCTCACCTAGTCGAAATCTTTCGCTCAGTCTAACCCCCTAGACTAGCAAGTAGTCTGATCACACAGGCTCTCTTCGTGCTACCTACACACTTCCAATAAAGAATAGCTACAGACCTGACGCTCAGACTTAGCCTATCCTATTATAATGTGCAGTACACGGAATGCTTCAGCACACTCTATCTCAGAGTTGCTGTAACTTCTGTAGAAGACTTCTCCAGCACTCTTTGCCAAGCATTCCATCTCTCTCCCTCTCTCTCTGAGTTCTACCAACTCAGAATCTACTCCCCCTTGATCAGCAGTTGAATCTTCTGAGAAGTCTTTTTCATCGCTGCTGTCAGATTCAATGAACCCATAAATAATGTCTGAGTTTATTAGATCTAAATCATCATAATGAAATACAGTGGTCAAGACAAGATTTCCTTTGTGGTCAGTGTCATCTTCACTGTCTTCATCGCTTCAGTTGGCGGTCAAGGACTTGTTGTTTTTCTTTTGGTAGCTTGGGCATTCACCTCTGTCTGTGACCGTATCCTTTGCATTCCTAGCATTGGATCCCCATCTATTCTTCTTTACTTTCCTCATCAATTTGATCAGCATCCTTGTTTCTTCTCTGGAAGTTTTCTCCTCTTTTGTTTCTCCCTCTGGATGACTGACCAACATAGGAAGGTTTCTGGTCCATTCTCTTCATGAACTTACCGAAGTTTTTATACCAGCAGAGACAGTTGTTGGCTCACATCATCTGGCACGGTCTCCTTCTATCTTGTCTCGGCTTTCAGTCCAAGGTCTTTCTTAGAGAGTGGTGTAGCATTCTCTGTAACTATCATCTCAAACTGCCATAGTGAACCAATCAATGCCTCTAGCCTCATGTTCTTGACATCTTGAGCTTCTTTTATGGCAGTCACCTTCATATCAAACTTCGAGGTGAGAGATCTGAGAACCTTTCTTACTAGTTTCTCCTCCTGAATTGGTTATCCAAGAGCATGGACCTCGTTTGATAGATCACACAATCTGGCATTGAACTCAGAGATGGTCTCTTCTTCCATCATCTTTAGGCTCTCAAATCTTGAGACGATCATTTGCATTCCAGAGATCTTTACTTTGTCCGTTCCCTCATGTGCTGTTTCAAGAATCTCCCATTCTTGTTTGGCCGTGTCACAGTTGAAGATCAACCTGAAACTGTTAGCATCCTGATGGGACGTCGTTGTGTGCGCCAAACTTATATTTATAATCTCGTGTTAACACTTAGCAAGCGGTAAGCAGGGTCGAACCCACGAGAGAGCAATCAGCGATAAAGTTTATGAATAATTGTCACACTAAAAGGGGGTTGTAGGAAGAATGTTTGTTGTTGTCAAATTTAAAGAAAAGTCAGTTCAAGGATATGCATTGCAACTGGTAATCATCGATTGTAAAATGCATCAACTAGTAAACTAATGTTCCTAGTCTAACAATCCCGCTAGGGTAGTGTCGACTCTAGTGTTCTACCTATTCTCAACCGCTAAATTCTCGAATAGGTTTAACAATTACTCGATCAACGACATCGATTAGGTTATACCGCTAGGCTTAGCTAATAGGGAAGTCAATCCAATATCACACAATAGATATCAACTCAGTTTCACCGCTAGGCTATGCTAACTTGATAATCAGAGCATGCAATTCAAACGAAGAACATGAATTCACTAAAAATTGAATTATGAAAATATAAATATCTGAAACCGTACGTTGCAACACAAAATACCCAAACTTAAATTAAGGGTTTAGCTACGATTCCATCTACTAACAATAATGAAAGTAAGCTGAGTTCAGAACAATACTAAAACTGTAAATAGTAACTCTGTAATGAACAGTAACTCCGGTAGTGAATAGTAACTCCGGCCGTTTCTCTGTCTCTGAATTTCGTCTCTCGCTGCTTCTGCCGTTTCTCTGTCTCTGAATTTAGTCCTTCTCTTTGGAGTAACTCCGGAAGTTATATTTATAGATAATGCAGACTTCTAAATCTGGTTTTGGACTGTGGGCCCAATGCTGATGTCATCATGTGTTTTCCGGTCCAGTAGAAGACATTAGAAAAGCGCCGGATGAAGACATTAGCCGTGCGCTGGAAGAAGACATTAAGCGCTGCTAAAGTGTGCTGCTAGCGCGGGAATTTTCTTGGCTTGGGCGGATCACTTCTGCAGTGTTAGAAACTCGCTTGTTTGACCCGTCAGACCTCCGAATCTCGTGTGGACAAAAAACTAGAGAATTGTAGTTCCTTGAATTAGCTTTCCAACAAGCTATAAACGCCTCAATCGGATAAGAATCATGGGCTCGGCAAGCCTTCGACTACGCATAGATCAATCTTCCCAGATTTGCCCTACATCCATCCAAATGCGCAATAAAGTTCTAAGCGGTCTTGATACACCTGCGATGCGAAATAGTACCAAGAAGTAATATTTCCCACACAAAATATAATTAAACACTGGGAATAAACAACTTGATGGATTGTATAAATATGCTCAATCACATCCACAGCAAAAAATATGGCATTCAAAGCCTTCGAGTTTCCTGATGCAGAGGCTACCTCATCGACAGTCCACTTGTTCTCAGGTTGTTTGTGTGAAACTCCTGTGCTGTCAACAGTCATTGGGTGAGACCATTCTGATATGACCGCCCTCCATGCCCTCTCATCTATAGCTTTAATAAAAGCCTTCATCCGAGCCTTCCAGTAGCCATAATTTCCTCCTTCGAGAAATGGCGGTATGCTGGTGCTTTGTCCTTCTTTGATGGTGGCCATAGGTAACAACAGCGCCTTTCCAGATCACACTTTGTATGTCGAGTGATCAACTCTGATTCCAATTGAAATTTGACTGCGTTACTGATCTCGAGTTACAGCTCCTGGAGTTACGGCTTCTGTTGTAGCACACTTTGTATCTTTCTGCGGAAAATATTCTTCTGACGAATAAGAAAGACACCGATAATTTGTTCACCCAATTCGGCAACTTCTCTACGTTTGGGGAGGATCACTCACCGATCCTCAAGATTCCACTATCATGGTTTAAAGTACAAAGGGCTCTAACCTCTACTTCTCACCAAGTCGAAATCTTTCGCTCAGTCTAACACCCTAGACTAGCAAGTAGTCTGATCACACAAACTCTCTTCGTGCTATCTACACACTTCCAGTAAAGAATATCTACAGAACTAACGCTCAGACTTAGCCTACCCTATTACAATGTGCAGTACATGGAATGCTTCAGCACACTCTATCTCATAGTTACTGTAACTTCTGTAGACGACTTCTCCAACCCTCTCTGCCAATCAGTCCGTCTCTCTCTCTGAGTTCTACCAACTCAGAATCTATTTCCCCTTGATCAATGCCCACCTGACAATATCATGGAGAGACGCTCGAGTATTCAATCAGCCTGCGACAGGTTTGTCCGCAGCTATTCTCCGAAGCTCCTGTTTGATCCTTCAACGAGCCACACTCCAATTGAAATTGTGGATCAAAACTTGATAAAAATCAGCAAGTTCTGATCTCTTCAACGAACCTCACAACACCTTTAGCCCTCTACTTTAAACTCAGGTTGTGAGAATTCTCTACTTCGGTTTCTTCTCTCGATGTTTGTGTACAAGGGACTGCCTCTGCCTTGCTCTTATATTTTCGTGGATTGCCAGTGATGGAAACCTTATTGCCTTTGGAATCATAGGGCAGCCCATCGTTATCCGAATCTCTTCCTAGATTCTTAAGAGGTTGTTGAAGATTTTGTTTCCTAATTTGAATTTTAGGATCTTTGTCTTTTAAGCTTTTCTTCCAACCAAGAGATGACATCTGCAGGACCTTTGATGACGATTGTGATGCATCCTGAACTTTCGTGACTCATGTAGCATCACTCCGTGAATCTTCAGGATACTTGCCCAGACGGCTCTAGCTTTAAATCTTCAGGGACTGCTGAAGAAGAATATGTCTTTTACCTTTTACCCAGTTTGCCTCCACTTTTGTGGTCCACGAAGTGCTTAGCAGATCCTTGTGCTTGGTTGATTTATCTCACCCATTCTTAAGATTGTGCTCTAGCTTCAAATCTTCAGGGAGTGTTGAAGCGAAATCTTGTGTAGTTTTGTCAAGGTATGCCATACCTCAACAGAAATGAATAAGTTAAACTTAAACTTAATAACGTACTTATCCGTTGCTCTCCGGTAGTGACGCCATTTTTTGAGAAGCGTATTTTCAATTTTGTATGATGATGCAGTATGGCAGGCTTTGACAAAACCAGCACGAGTGAACAAGCGGCTGAACAAGCTGCTGTTATAGCAGCAACTGGTTTAGGAAGCTGTAGCATCTATTCGTCAACAGCAGCTCGGATCTTCGCGGAAGGAGCTTGGCAGTGCATCCATTAGCATCAAGGGATTTCCTAAATTCTCAGAGAGAATATTCCAGTGGAGATTCCCAGATGGCGGAGAAGATTTGTTTGTAGAAGATTAGATTTGTAAATCAAATCTAATCTCCTACAAATTAGGAGATATTGTTGTTAAAACTGTGAATGGTGGGACTGGGTGTTCCTATTTAAAGAAGGCTGCTCAGAGCGTCAAGGGTATCGAAGTGAAGAGAGCAAACACGAGAGCGTACACAGAATACGGTGAGGATAGAATTCAAGTACGAGTGGACGAACTCGGTCGAGTGACTGGTCGGCTAAACTCACTAGTGACACGTGGTCACTGAGAGAGGGGGAGTGCTCCAGAGTGTGCAGCGCTCGTGGAGAGGTTCGATCTGCTCAGCTGAAGGCTTGGAGCGACGCGGACTGTTTTGGTGGCAGCTGTGTGCTACAGCATGTGCTATAGCAACCTACAGATAGCATTGAATTAATTAGAATAGGCTGAGTCTGTGGGATCACAGTTGTAGCTATTCTCAAGTCTGTAGGTGTACAATACACAAGTCAGAGCTTATTCTGATTGTGTGACTAGTTTAGGTCAGGTAGCATAGGTGTCGTGCGTCGAACCGTGTACTGTGGACTTGAGAAACTAGTGGATTAAGGGTTGGAATTCAGCCCTTCCCAGACGTAGGCAGATTGGCCGAACTGGGTGAACAAACCTTTGTTCCTTGTTGTATCTTGCTGCATCAGATTTGGGTGTTCAAGAGAGTGTTGTCGCAACTGCTTGTTCACTATCTGCAACTCAGAGGTGCTGCGAATTTCATTGTATATTGTCTATTTATGTTTCAAGGGTTAAGTTGGAGTCAAACACAATTTATAACCTTGGTAAGTCAAAGGGTCGATCCAAGGAGCAACCGTGTATGTATACCAAGCAAAAAAGTATTTCTACTGAGCTTTTCTACACAGAAAATGTGCAAGTTTTATTCCTAATGTATCTTAATGACAAAAGAAATTTGTATCAATGATAAAAGCATCTAGAATCATATTTCACCCTTGTGCATTCTTTGAATTCATGCACGCTCAAAGTAATCTAGGCACTTTTGATAATTACTTTTTGTGGTACATCGTATACTACGAGGCCCTCCAGCGAGGCATACACTCGATTGTTCCTGATCACTAATATTCAACCAACATTGGTAACTACTAATTACAATCGGAACACATTAAGAACATGTTTATCAGACAAGTAATGTTAGCTCCCCTACCATGAAGGACCAAACACATACGTATAATTCAAAATAAAAACAATATTAAATTTCATGTAAAGAGTTCATATAGTACGAGATCTGTAGAATCCCAGAATAATAAGACTACTCACGATTCATTGTAAGACAACTATGAAATTTGTAGCGCCCCTGAGTTACTCATAGTGTACAAGCAGTTGTTATGGTAACTCCTTGTTTAGCCAAATCTGGTGCAATAAGAAACAAAACAGTGAACAATGAATTTTTTCACCAAGTTCGGCCAATCTGCCTACGTCTGGGTAGGACTATGCTCCAGTCCTCAATCCACTAGTCTCCAAGGTACTCCGTACAATACAGACTCGACTCCTCGACAATCTATGCTACTCGATCTCAACTAGCACTTTGCACACAATAAGAACACCCTCTGATTTGTGTCTCATTCATCTACACACGCTAGTTAATTCAGAATAGCTACTCCTCTGATTAGACAGACTCAGTCTATTCTAATTAACAAAATGTCTCAATAGGTTAGCTATAGCACGCCCTTGTGCAACTAGCTGGTACAGATTCTGACGCTTTGCTCGAAAGCCTTAAGCTGAGCCGCTTAAACTCTGTCGTGAGTACTCCTCACACTGGGATGCTCCCCCTCACTCAGTGACCACTTGTCACTAGCGAGAATAGGCCTTCTGCAGATTGTCCGAGTTCCTACACTCGACAACTCTCCTGCTGCCTCCCTTGATCAACCAACAAGCATGCCCTGCTCTGAATTGGTTCTTTTGATCAAGCACTGACCAGACACTGCTAGTCTGCAATCAGTCGATATAGAAACCACACTGATCTGCGCTCACGCTCTGCTCACGGTGGTGATCCGATCCACCGCACAACTCCATTGATCTTTTCCTTGCAATCTCAGGTGCTCGGATGTCTCTCTGTGTTTCTCTCTCTGTTCGGATGCGCTTCATGCTCTACCCCAGCCTCCTTCTATAGGAACTCTTCCCTATTAAAATTAGGAAACCTTTAAAGATCTCAACAAAATCCTTTCTCCTAATTTTTAGGAGATTTGATTTCCTAATCAAATCTCAAGCTTGAGGCAAGGAAATATTTGTTGGGATATTCTGAGAATATTTGGAAGCCTCCCGGTGCACTTCTACTTCATTTATGGGCAGGTTTCTCATCGGGCCCAAACTGTTGCTACAATTCCCTGCTATAGAACCTGCTGTAGCAACTGCTTGTTCACTAGGCTTATATGCTCTACCAGGTTTTGTCAATTGAATGTCATTTGCATTATTATTCTCCCCCTTGGCATTTTTGACAAACAAAACCTGGCCTGCCCATATCTTCGGCCTTTTGATTGGGTACTCTGGACCACTTTCTTCAGGACTAACTCAATTCTAAGCTACTTAGATCCCTATCTTAGAGCTAATAATTTTTCTACTAAAGAACCACTAAATGTCTGGGACAAATATGGCCACATTTGGTCTTAAGGTCAATTCAGCCAAGCAGTGCTATGACAATCACTTCAGTTCAAAAAGAATCTTCATCAGTGGGCTTTTCTCCCCCTTTCTGACAAAAGATGCCAAACGGGGTATTAGGCATCCTCTTCCTCATTAATAGGGGCAGCTTACTCGTCTGGATACTCCAAGTCCCTCAGCAGACTACGGACCTGAGTTCTTCTAGCAGTGGCCTTCTTTACTTCTGCACTCAGCAGGTTCAGCTCGGTCTTGAGGTGACTCACAATTCTGGCTTTGAAGGCAGCTGGTAGAGATGTGTCAGAGGCAGCTTCATCTACTCCAGGAGCAGGAACAGGTGGAGGAGCAACCAGCAATGGATCTTCTTGTGCAATGTCCACTACATGCTTTGTCTTGAAAAGTTTGTGATCAACCACAAACACTTGCAGCTCTTCTGACATCCTGATAGAGCCTATTTATACGCATTATTTAGATCATAACCCTGTGCTTGTTTGCATTATTTTATGTACAAGATTACTGATTTCTAGTGTTTTTGTATTGCAGGGCAAAACAAGGGCCTAAGTCGGATACGCGCTAACAGACAGCGTTTAGGACGCGCATCACACAGCCTGCGGAGCTAGCGGCGCAAACAGAAGAAATTGGCAGAGTCGACCACGGTGCGCTAACCGATTACGCTAAGCAACATGCCGTGCGCCATGCGCAGATGATGGTGTTTCCAAATCCTGACATGACCAGATTTGTAAGTTGCCAAGGATGAGCCTCTGAGCAGTATATAAAGAAGAGAAGGAGGCTAGGGTTAAAAGACAATTATTAGGATTCACAATTCGTACACCAAGGAGGCACTGCGCAGCAGGACTGGAAAACACACGAGCTTGTTGAGAGGATCTGCGCTAGCCGACCGCGCCAGCCAAGACTGCAACCTGCACGCACTGTTTGCTATTGTTTTCCTGGACACTTTAGTTATTATTTACTGTTTCTATGATGTTTATCACTAGCATGTCTAGCTAAACGCTTAGTATCGGTTGGGCATGAATCTATGAGTATTTCCTTTGAGACTTGCGCTTAATGCATAGCTTGTTTGCTTGTATTAATTCTGTGCACATTACTGGCAGCTTGTTACATGAGTAGGGGAAGCCTTGAACCGCAATCTTACTCTTGTTGCTTGTTGTTGTTTGTTAAACTAGTTGAATAGCCTGACGGTGCCAACTAGGAGTAACGCGCTAGGATAAGCAATTACTACTTTGATCGGATTCGTAGTTGTTTAGTCTAGTTCAAGAATTAATAGCACATGAACTTTGATCGGAACATGCGCACATGTTAGGAAGCCTTGATCGGACACTAACATTAGTAAACCGAACTATAGACGTTTAGAGTCGATGATAAGGAATATATTCATAGAGGATTGTCTGCGCCGATACTTTTCATAGTACTTAATCTCTACTGCCTGCGCACGTCTAGTGCAAATTCCTGCGTTTACAACTGTTTACTCGCGCATCGCGCAACCCCAATCACTCACACCCCCAATCTTCGTAAGTGTAGGTCACTGGTTAAAACTGAACTGCTTGCTCCCTGTGGAGATCGACCCTGACTTAACCGCTGTACTAGTGGAAGAGGAAGGATTAATTTGACGCGTACAATGACGCGCGATCACATCCCTTATGAGATAGTCTTCAACTCCGGATGTTGTGCAATGATAAATTCAGAAATGAGGGAGGGAAGAACAATGGCATGAGTAGACTTGGTACAACCAGCATGTGCAGCAATCTAAGGAAACATTACCTTACCCATGTTTACTTTCCTTCATTTTCCAATGGTGTACAAGAGATCCCCCAAAGTCCCTGCTGACCTTTCCTCTATGAGAGCTAGGATACCAGTTCCTGATGCCAAGATTGTACAATAATGCATACTTTGATGACAACTCAGAGGCAAGCAAGTTTGGTGCTGCCCAAGTCCTGTAGAGCCCACCAGTAAGAATACTGGCAAGAACCTCTTGATCAACAATAGCTGGACCCTTTGATTCATTGCTTATCTCCAGATATTCATTTATCTTCTCCGGAGAGATCACAACCATCTTGCCCCTTACCAAGCTTTTCCCAAAATGATTACTCCTCTTAACTTCGAACTCATCCTCCATATTTGCCACAAATTCCCTAACCAATGATGTATTGTACTTCTTAGGGAGGGTTAGGTACTTAGAAGGTTTATCTCTGACAAAAGCTAGACGATTGCAGCAGATTTATATCTTCCAGGAACCATCCTCTTCTCAAGCACCACAGTCTTTCTTTCAACTGTTCCCCATAATTCTGAGGCAGCCCTGTTCCTGAACCAGATGCCTCCTACAATGACCTCTTCAGAGAACTCAGGCAGTGTGGACTGCCTCTCAGAAGGTTCTCCATTGTGAGCACCTTTAGAGTCACCAGAGTCCTCTTCTTCTTCACTACTTGTGTCTGGAATAATGATGATGGGGGACTTTCCTTTGTCTATGGAGGTGGAGGGGCTGCTTCAGCAGAATCTTGTTTAGATAGCTCCTCAGAGTCTTCATCAGGGGTTGTAACCACAGCTCTGCCAGGCTCTTCTATGCTTTGAGATGCTGCAACAACCTCTGTAGCTTGTACATCTCTATGGGAGACATCTTCTATTTCAGTGGCAGTCTCTTCTTCGTCTGATGCTGCTATGATCACGGGATCCCCTTCTTGCACTAGCCTTCTCTTCTTGTTAGAGGGTTCCTCTGATGGTGTAGGGTTCTGGACTATGGTTGAGGGGCTGGTTCCCAAACTACCATGTCTAGACACTGTGTTGTAGATTTGCGCCGATCCTTGGTCTCCTTTCTTCCACTGCCTTGGCGGGCGGCTGCCAAGTTTTTCTTCAGTCCACGTGTGCGAACCATTGTCAGACTAGACCTGTGATCGTGGATGGCAGGAGCTCTGAGAAGACGTCGTCGGTAAGTGCTTGCAAAGTGTGCCCTCGAACACAAATTGATTTACCCATTTTTCTTTTCAAATATCTGCACGTGTCCGTTCTCTCTTTAGCAACCAAATATTTTTGTACAAGCTCCTTTTCTGTGCCCGGTTTCTACAGCAGTTCGAGCTTGTGCCACTTAAGATTTTGAATCATCCATGTCATTGGGCGGTTCTTCGTGAATTCCAGAAGTTTGTTTCCTCACCCATACCTAAGTTGGATTGCATCTCCACTACTTCTGACCTATGTTGTGTTCAAACATCCTCTCTCTTCATTTGACATATACAGATTGCCTCATCTGGTTTTTCAAGGACCCTATTGTGATCGTCCCTCTCCAGTGGATTGATCTGTCATTATTCCTGACTATCATTGGATCATCTGAATATCTGTTGTTCATCACTGGTCTTGCAGAGCAGACAACCATACCGCTGTTTGGTTTTGGATGCGATTTCTCCCTCCACTTTCAGTTTCAGTTGACTTCTGAAATCTTCGATACACCTTCATCTTCTGGCAATCCCTCTGAACATGACCTTCTTTAGCACAGTAATAGCATATGCACCCTCTTCTCCTAGGTTTTCCTTCTGTTATAGGGGAATGGTACAACGGTTGCTTTACCAACCTCTCGTTCACATCTCTGGATTTTTCTTTCACTGTAGGTTTCTGACTAATGCCTCCTTCTGATTCCTCATTGCTGTCGTTCTATGCTTCAGCAGCTTTAACAAAGACAATTACTCCAGTGCTCCCTTGACCTATGCAATCGAGACCCGTTCTTCCTCCTCCATATCTCTGATACGCAACGATCTCATCCAGAATATTGTTCTGAACTTCAGGTACCATTTCTGTTTTGAAAATCGCAGCACCTCTGAGTTGCAGATAGTGAACAAGCAATTGCTATAGCACACTCTTGAACCAACGGATCTTGTGCAGCAAGACATAATACTGAACAACGATTTGTTCACCCAGTTCGGCCAACTACCTAGGTCTGGGGAGGACTGTACTCTAGTCCTCAATCCACTAGTCTCAAAGGTCTCTCGTACAACACGGTTCAACTCCACGCAACCTGTGCTACTCGACCTTCACTAATCGATCAAACACAATCAGAACACCCTCTGACTTGTGTCTCACACACCTACGCGCTTGAATTAATTCAGAATAGCTACTCTACTTATCCCACAGACTCAGCCTATTCTAATTAAAACAATGCTACCGTAGGTCTGCTATAGCACCCGCTGTAGCAGCTAGCTGGTGCAGGTTCTGTCCGCGTCGCTCCAAAGCCTTCCGCTAAGCCGATCGAACTCTTCCACGAGCGCTGCACACTCTGGAATACTCCCCCTCACTCAGTGACCACCTGTCACTAGCGAGACCTGCCTCCTGTAAATTGCCCGAGTTCCTCCACTCGTCAATTCCTCCGCGGCTGCCTTGATCCACCAACAGGCAGTCTCTGCTCTGAATTGCCTTCCCTGATCAAGCTCTGATCAGACTCTGCAAGTCTCAATCAGCCTCTACTTCACTCACTCAGCTCTGCGCGCATGCTCTGCTCTTCGGTGATGATCCAATCTTGCACGCACTTGAATCTCTCTCTCTCTCTCTCTCGGTATTATGCGTGTGTTCTCACTATCTGCTCTCTGATTCGATGCCCTTTTGAAGCTCTGCCCAGCTTCCTTTAAATAGGAACTAACAGTTCCATCAAAATTACTATTTGGAAATTCCTTAAAGATCTCAACATGATCTTATCTCCTAATTTGTAGGAGATTAGATTTGTTTAGAGAACACTAAATCTTTCCACAATCAAATCTTCTTTTAGATACGGGAATTTCCACTAGAAATATTCTCTGAAAATATTTAGAAGCTCCTCCAAGATCACAACAAGATCATATCTCCTAATTTGTAGAAGCTTTGATTTCCCAATCAAATCTTCTAGCTTTGGTAAGGAATCTTCACTAGGGATATTCTGAAAATATTTGGAAGCCTCCCGTTGCACTACTACATCATATCTGGGCAGATTGTTTTTCGCGCCAATACCACTGGTACAGCTCCTGTTGTAGCAACTGCTTGTTCACTACGCTTATTCACTCTGGGTGGATTTGCACAAGCTGCTGTCTTCACACGGGCATCTGCATCATCTTGCTCTCTATCTTCACGATACTCTACCAATCTGCTGTGATGCTGGCAGCAACCCTCCGTACGTTCTTTGGGCTACTCCAAGTTAATCGGCATGCTATTGACTCTGGGAATTGTATTTAGAAAGCTTCCGTTGCTCTTTTCTTCAATTCTGGGCAGCTTGTACTTCACATGAAAATCTGCTATTTAGGATGCTCCAGCTCTCTGCTACACAGATTGTTGTAGCAACGCCTTGTGCACTCTACTTGGTCACTCTGGAACGCTCTGCATCAGCTGCTGTCTTCACACGTTTGCTGTAGCAGACTCATGTGCACGTTGTAAGTGTTTGTCAATGATGCCATATACATTAACAATCTCCCCCTTGACATTTTGACAAAATCAAAAGACCCTTCTGATCTTAGGCAATCCTCATGTCGTCTTCAGACTCCTTCTCTAGCTGCTTCCTCAGCTTCTTCAGGATTCATCTCAATTCAAGGACTCTGCTGATCTCAAGCTATCCCTAGCTTGTCTTCAGGCTATGTTGTAGCAACTTCTTGCGCTGGTTTTGTCAAGGATGCCATTACCTTAACAATATCCCCCTTGGCATTTTTGACAAAACACGAGCATCTTCTGCAGGGGCTCCTCTTCTCCCTCTGGGGTCGACTGGCAAAACCTGCCAACACAATGCAAACAGCAGAACACTCTTCTCCCCCTTTTTATCACAAATGAAAAGGGGGTTCTCAAGCTAAACTCAGCGAATAGACCAACGCCTCTTCTCCATCCACCGAAGATGGGAAACTCGTGGTGTCTCAGCATGTGCCTCTTCCAATGACTTTGGGGGAATATCTGGTGGCTGCTTCTCCACCCATACTTGTACTGGTTTTCGAATCCACTGCTTCCGAGCTCTGTTGTGTCTAGCAACTCTTTCTTTTCTTCCGGCATTGTTTCTTTGTCTCACCCGATCTGTGCCAGTGTCCTTTGCAATCTTCGTTCTCCAGTTCATTATCCCTCTAACGTATCTGATGTTTCCGCGTAACACTAGATACTTACTTTCCTTCATCGGCTTTGATGAGCTGGAGGTCACATGCGTGCCACGACTGATCCTTGGCTTCATCCGACGTTGTTCGTCTGTGGGTGGTCTCTGAGATCTCCAATACTTGTTCAGGATCGGGCATCTTCTCTGGATGTGACCCTCCTGATCACAAAAATAGCATCTACGATTTTTGCTCCTGGATTTCTTTTCTTCTACAGGTGTTTGATACAGCGGTTGCTGTAGCAGCCTCCTGTTCACCCTTCTAGGCACCTTCTTCTGTACTGGTTTCTGGGACAGGACCGGTTTCTCCACGCCATTCCTAGCATCTTCTGGCTCCGTAGCTTTGACGAATATAGTTCTTTTAGCACCTTCTTCTCCAGTGTATCCAAGACCTGAGTAGCCTCCTCCATATCTTTGGCATGCTAGAATATCTTCAAGAGTGCTCGAGCCACTGTTAAGCATCTTTGCGGTCTTTCTGTAGAGGTTGAGCTCTTCCCTCTCTGCAGCAAACTTCTCTTCTTGTTGGGCAACCTGGTCCGTAAGAGAAGTGATCGTCTTCAGTAGCTCCTCTCGTTCTTCTTCGAGTCATGATACCTTGGCAGTCAATCCTTTGTTGATTTCTATGACTTGCAGCCACTCTTCGTGCAGCAGGCCAAAGTTTCTTGCAATGGACTCCTGAGTGATTTCCTCATCATCATTACTGTCTGACTCCTCAACACTTTCTGGCTTTGTTGAAATGGTGTTCTTCATATTAGCTGCAGTTATCAGAGCAACATTGCTCGTTTATTCAGAGTCTTCTTCACTGTCTTCGTCTCTCCAGTTTGCAGCAGGAGTCTTGCTCCTTTCATGAGCCGTCTGGAGGATCTCCCACGCTTGCTTGGCAACTTCACAGTTGGTGATCGGCCTGAAATTATTTGCGTCAACGGCGGCCAATATCGCGTTCAAGGCTTTGGAGTTACTAGTTGCTACAGCTTGCTCTTCAGCTGTCCATGTCTCCTTGGGTTTCTCCCGTGCAACTCCTTTGTCGTTGATGATCAGTGGGTGTGACCACCTAGACACTACTGCTCTCCAAGTCTTCTCATCCATTGCCTTTAGGAAAGCCTACATTCTCGCCTTCCAACAACTATAGTTTCCTTCTTCCAGTAGGGGCGGCCGACTTGTGCTTTGTCTCTCTTTCATCTTCGCTTAAAGAACTCAGCAAGGCGCTCAGGATCTTCACACTGTGTGTCGAGTTCCCGCTCTGATACCAATTGAAATTCGCAGCACCTCTGGGGAGGACTGTACTCCAGTCCTGAATCCACTAGTCTCAAAGGTCACTCATACAACACGGTTCGACTCCACGCAACCTATGCTACTCGACCTTCACTAGTCGATGAAACACAATCAGAACACCCTCTGACTTGTGTCTCACACACCTACGCACTTGAATTAATTCATCATAGCTACTCTACTTATCCCACAGACTCAGCATATTCTAATTAAAACAATGCTACCGTAGGTCTGCTATAGCACCCGTTGTAGCAGCTAGCTGGTGCAGGTTCTGTCCGCGTCGCTCCAAAGCCTTCCGCTAAGCCGATCGAACTCTTCCACGAGCGCTGCACACTCTGGAATACTCCCCCTCACTCAGTGACCTCCTGTCACTAGCGAGACCTGCCTCCTGTAAATTACCCGAGTTCCTCCACTCGTCAATTCCTCCACGGCTGCCTTGATCCACCAACAGGCAGTCTCTGCTCTGAATTGCCTTCCCTGATCAAGCTCTGATCAGACTCTGCAAGTCTCAATCAGCCTCTGCTTTAGTCACTCAGCTCTGCGCGCATGCTCTGCTCTTCGGTGATGATCCAATCTTGCACGCACTTGAATCTCTCTCTCTCTCGGTATTATGCGTGTGATCTCACTATCTGCTCTCTGATTCGATGCCCTTTTGAAGCTCTGCCCAGCTTCCTTTAAATAGGAACTAACAGTTCCATCAAAATTAGTATTTGGAAATTCCTTAAAGATCTCAACTTGATCTTATCTCCTAATTTGTAGGAGATTAGATTTGTTTAGAGAACACTAAATCTTTCCACAATCAAATCTTCTTTTAGATACGGGAATTTCCACTAGAAATATTCTCTGAAAATATTTAGAAGCTCCTCCAAGATCACAACAAGATCATATCTCCTAATTTGTAGAAGATTTGATTTCCTAATCAAATCTTCTAGCTTTGGTACGGAATCTTCACTAGGGATATTCTGAGAATATTTGGAAGCCTCCCGTTGCACTGCTACATCATATCTGGGCAGATTGTTCTTCGCGCCAATACTGCTGCTACAGCTCCTGCAGTAGCAACTGCTTGTTCACTGCGCTTATTTACTCCGCCTGGATTTGCACAAGCTGCTGTCTTCACACGGGCATCTGCATCATCTTGCTCTCTATCTTCACGATACTCTACCAACCTGCTGCGATGCTTGCATCAACCCTCTGTACGTTCTTTGGGCTACTCCAAGTTAATCGGCATGCTATTGACTCTGGGAATTGTATTTAGAAGGCTTCCGTTGCTCTTCTCTTCAATTCTGGGCAGCTTGTACTTCACACGGAAATCTGCTATTTAGGATGCTCCAGCTCTCTACTACACAGGTTGTTGTAGCTACGCCTTGTGCACTCTGCTTGGTCACTCTAGAACGCTCTGCATCAGCTGCTGTCTTCACACGTTTGCTGTAGCAGACTCATGTGTACCTTGTAGGAGTTTGTCAATGATGCCGTATACATTTACATGTTTGTTTGAGGATGCTGGACTCACTTTTCTCCATAGTGAGTTCTTCCTCCTTTTGCTGGGTGACTAGCTTAATGAGTGATGAAATTTTATCCAGCAGCTCTTCACGCTCTCCTTCTAGACTGGTCACTCTTTCAGGCAATTCTTTATTTATTTGTAAGGCTTCCTCACACTTCTGAAGGATGATTCCCAGATTCTCTACCAAGCTTTCTTTAGAATCAGAATTGGAATACAGTTGTTAAAACAATATAGCTCTCCTCAGAGTCTTCATCACTCCACTTGGCTGTCAGAGAGTTGTTGCCCTTTTTCTCAGAGTTCTTCATCTGTTTGCTAGGGCAGTCAGCTTCACGATGTCCATACCCTTCACAGTTTCAGCATTGGATACCCTTCTTTTTCTCTTTCTTTCCATCCTCTTCCTGGACATGTTCCTTCCCTTTTTTCTGCTTATCCCCACCTTTCCTGGCTTGTCTTCGAGAATTTGAGTTCTGGTCAGATTTTGCTTCCATGTTTTTCAAGAATCTCCCAAAGTTCTTTACCAGCAGCCCTAGCTGATCATTAGTGGAGAGCCTTTTCTTCTCTGTTTCAGCTATTAAACTAACACTCTGGCTTTTGTCTGGAGAATCATACCTCGTCAGCTTCATCTCAAATTGTTTAAGGGATCTAATTAGTTCCTCTTGCCTCATATGTTTGATATTCTGAGCTTCTTCAATGGCTGTCACCTTCATGTCAAATTTGGAAGGCAGGGGGACCTGAGAACTTTCCTTAGCAGCTTTTTTTCTGGAATTGGTTCTCCGAGGGCATGAGCTTCATTTGATAAATCACACAGCTTGGCATTGAACTCAATGATGGATTCCTCCTCTAGCACCTTCAAACTTTCTAACTAAGAGGTAATAATCTCCATCCTTGATGTCTTTACTTTGACAGCTCCTTCATGAGCAATTTGGAGAATCCCCCAGGCACGTTTTGCAATGTCGCAGTTAGCCTGAAATTGTTAATATCTACAGCAGCAAAAATAGCATCTAGAGCTTTTGAGTTACCAGTTGCTCTAGCATCCTCTTCGTCAGTCCATTCTCCCTCGGGTTTTTTTCGACTCCCTTCTGATCAATGGTCAACGGAGGGGACCATTCTGTCACAACTCCTCTCCAAGTTTTCTCGTCAATGGCTTTGAGAAAAGCCTTCGTTCTAGCCTTCCAATACCCATAGTTGCTTTCTTCCAACAGAGGTGGCCGACTTGTGCTCTGTCCTTCCTTCATGTTTATTGCTAGTCTCAGCTAAGCGCTCAGGATCTGTACTCTATGTATCGAGTTCCCGCTCTGATACCAATTGAAGTTTGCAACGCCTCTGAGTTACTGATAGTGTGCAAGGAGTTGCTATAGCAACTCCTTGTTTAGCCGGATCTGGTGCAACAAGAAACAAAACAGTGAACAACGAATTTGTTCACCCAGTTCGGCCAATCTGCCTACTTCTGGGGAGGACTATGCTCCAGTCCTCAATCCACTAGTCTCCATGATAGTCCGTACAACACAGACTCGACTCCTCGACAATCTATGCTACTCGACCTCAACTAGCACTTTGCACACAATCAGAACACCCTCTAATTTGTGTCTCACTCACCTACACAGTCGAGTAAATTCAGAATAGCTACTCCTCTAATCACATAGACTCAGCCTATTCTAATTAACACAATGTCTCAGTAGGTTTGCTATAACACACCCTTGTGCAACTAGCTGGTACAGATTCTGACTCTTTGCTCCAAAGCCTTCCGCTGAGCTGCTCGAACTCTGTCATGAGTACTCCTCACACTAGGATGCTTCCCCTCACTCAGTGACCACCTGTCACTAGCGAGAATAGCCTTCTACAGATTGTTCGATCCTCCACTCGACAACTCTCCTGCTGCCTCCCTAGATCAACCAACAAGCATGCCTTGCTCTGAATTGGTTCTCCTGATCAATCACGGACCAGACACTGCTAGTCTGCAATCAGTCGATACAGAAACCACACTGATCTGCGCTCACCTCTGCTCACGATGGTGATCCGATCCTCCGCACAACTCCACTGATCTTTGCCTTGCAATCTCAGGTGCTCAGATGCTCTCTATGTTCGGATGCACTTCATGCTCTACCCAGCCTCCTTCTATAGGAACTCTTCCCTAGCAGAATTAGGAAACCCTCAAAGATATCAACAAGATCCTATCTCCTAATTTTTAAGAGATTTGATTTCCTTATCAAATCTTCAAGCTTGAGGCACGAAAATCTTTGCTGGGATATTCTGAGAATATTTGGAAGCCTCCCGGTGCACTACTACTTCATATCTGGGCAGATTTCTCATCGGGCCAAAACTGTTGCTACAGCTCCTACTATAGCAACTGCTTGTTCACTAGGCTTGTATCCTCTAGCAGGTTTTGTTAATTAAATTCCATTTGCATTATCAAACTAGAATACATTGAGTTAAAGAACATAAAGAAAGAAGAAGCAAGGAGTAGACTAAGAATTCTTTATTACGAATGCCGAATCTTCAATCTTCGAAATCTCCCATCATGCCTTTAGTTCTAGGTCATAATCTCTCTCAAAATTAGGATATTCAACTTTGGGTTTTAGGTCTTTATTTATATCGAAATCGATTGGATCGATTTTAAAAATCAAGTTTCGGACCGCTTAACTAGGTGAACCGCCAGATTGGCTGAACCAATTTGGCTTAGGGGATACAAGAATATCATTGCGGTTTGCTTGAAACCAGCGGTGTACTAGTGTTTAGCTCTTTGGACGGTGGTTTAGACCAAAACTGGGTCAACTTAAAGGGATCTCGAAAAATCATGTTTTTGGTCATTTTTAGCTAAGCAGGCAATTTGCTGAAATGGACCGGCAGTTTTGGTCTAGGATCGGGCTGCTATTCACTTTGCACAATGATTCTGACTTTTTTGCTTATTTAACCCTTTAAACCTTAGAATTTAACTTGGTATAAACTATAAAGTTATAGTACTTCGATTGGCTTTCCAACAAGCTATGACACGTATCAATCGGACAATCCGCATACGCTCAGAAGGCCATTGAAAGCAAATAGGTCAATCTTTCCAAATTCTATTTATTTTTGTCTAAATCTTCATGTATTACCTTGTTGTTCTCCAAATGAATTAAAAATCTTCAATTTAATAGACTTTGACCTAAAACAAGAGTAACGTGGTAAAATGGCAATAAAAAGCCTAGGGAAGGAACATAAATTCATTGTAACTGAGTGAATATGTAGCCAATAAACGACCGATTAACTCCTCCCATTGATATACCATCTTCTCAAAATAACTAGCTACATCTAGATCTTCTTGAACCATATTCACAAGTTCTTTCTGGTATGTGAATTCTTCCAAGCTGCCATTACATCCCTTTGAATGCAATATTTGTCCAATAATGTTCTTCAAAACTAAACTCATTAGGCAAAACATCACAACATCATAGCAGCCTTCGCTATCTGACCTTCGTCATAGGATTAGTATGCTTGGGATATTCTCCATTCACAAAGGGTAGCTTAGACCTTGCGGAAAGATCAGTCTCCATCGCCTTTTACCAAGAAACAAAATTATGTCCACCTTTGAGAACTTCACTAACAATCAAACAAAATTTAATCTCCCTACTATTAATAAAATAAGGAGCATCAACACAATCATTTCTAGGGTTTGTGGAGGAACTAGTATAAGCCATGTCTTCTAGGGAATTTAGAATTAAGAACTAGTCAATTGCTACGATGTAAACATAATACAGTATACTGATCCGATTGATAACAACAAATGAAGGCTCTGATACCATGAAAAAATTACAAGACGCAGTTCTTCGAAGCAGATGAACAAAGCAACGAAGCTGGAAGAAGTAAAAAATTGTGTATTTCACTTGTGTGTTTTGCGTTACAACTACACATATCTTTCCCTTGTTAATAAATAATAACATGTATAAACTTCTGATAGTTGGATTTCCTGCCAAACAACTGTTGAATATATTAGTAATGTAATATATTTAAAAAGATTCAATCTTTAGATGTTTTTATTTGATACAATTTGAATGGTTGAATTTTGCTTGCAGTTGAAAATTGATTACATTATAGCAAAAGAAGTGTAAAGCAGCTTTTGTGTGACACTGCTCTCCTGGGATTGAAATGTTGAGACTTTGTACGGACTTGCAGGTTAGTAAGTTACATTATTGCATCTGTGATCTAGCTAGCTAGCTAGATGTTAATAGGGCAATGACTTGGGAAAGTAAGATGTCAAAGCCTTTGACTCAAAGGTAGCATGATTTGTGGTAATGTAGGGAAGTGGCATTGAGGTGCTAAAAATGGGGACTGAGTTAGAAGGGTCTTAGTGGTGTTAATTTCAAGCATTTTAGTTTCTGGGAAATTTATTAGCAACGGTAATTAGGGTTGGATTCAGCAGAGTTTGTAGTTGATGGAGGGGACTGCTAGTGTTACTGGTCATTTTGATACGTAGAGTAGATTGGTCCATTGTCTTGATGTTGAATTTTAACACAATAATTTATGTTAAAATAGCTTAAAGCGATTCTTCTACGCCGGTGCATGCGTTTGAAGTATTAAATTTACAAACTCAAACTTCTTTAATTAATTGGTTTAAAAAGTCTTTTTAGTTCATGTATAAGTGGTGAATTAACTTTTATGCATTTTTTGTTTAGTGTCCTTGACAAGCAAAGGAAACATTTATATATGGATGGAGTAATCTAATTTTTTAGTGACAACAACGAAGTGTTTGTTGACAGCCCAAACCAATTATGCTACTTAATTATTGTGTTACTTCCTAATGATACAAAAATAAACTA
Organism: Umbilicus rupestris; assembly: GCA_963678935.1. NCBI lineage: Eukaryota > Viridiplantae > Streptophyta > Magnoliopsida > Saxifragales > Crassulaceae > Umbilicus > Umbilicus rupestris. Next base: position 8,327,960 of record OY787607.1, on the reverse strand, counting down.
ACATTCTTCTTATTATTATTTTTACATTTGTTTCCTAATGGCAAAAAAAGCTTGAGCTTTAAGATGTACCAGACGAGTTTACCTTCAACTTGAAAGACTGCATGGAGTAATTGTTTTATTTGCTCGGTAGGATTGATATATGTACATCCATATAAAGGTTACGTTTATAAGAAGAAGAAAAAATGATGTTTACCATAAATTAGACCGCTCCCATTGAAAAGGGTTGTCGTAAGTGAACGTTTAGTACTTTTAAAAGGAACGTTGTCTAATATTAACATATATGGCCTTTTATATAGAAAGTGTCGTCTTAAGTGTTGAACTTAAGACGATGTTTAACAAAAAAGAAGTATCTTGTTCAAAGTATAGACGATGTTTATCATGAAGCCCTATCATAAATGAATAAATAGACGCTTTCTAAGAATTGTCATCTATAGTGTAAGCATAAGATAGCGTTTAAAAAAAACGTCTTATGATTGACTTTTGAGGATAAGTTTTCTAAAGATGTGTTGTCTTATGTGAATGATATAGACGTTGTTGGCTTGAAAAACATTGTCTTATGTTAAAACATAAGACAACGTGTGGATGCATATGGCATGCTTGCATAAAACTGTACAAGAAGTTGTCCAGGCGCCAAAGCTGAACAACCTCATGTGACGATCCTCTCAAATACATAAGCACAAAATCCGTGACTAAATCGAAGATACAGGCTTAAAGATAATGTTGATTCTTAAAGATAACATTGGAAAGATATCATGTAACAACGAGATCTCAACAAATATTCAAAGGAGTCAACAAACAAATCTCAAAAGATAAGGATATTCAAAGGAATAAATCTTAACAAATTGGCTGGATATGTGGGGTGCATCTCAGTATATATAAAAGCAACATACAGCCTATGAAGGCATGCTTTTGAGAGGAAAAAAAAACAATGAGCTGATCTTGAGAGACTACACAAGCATCGAAGATAAATCTGGAAAACATCCAAGCTTGAGCGATCAATAACATTCAGGGGGAGCCTGAGTGCACAGTGGGTAGAGACGGAAGGTCTCACATTCAGGGGGAGCCTGCCAATTACTATTAGATGAGTAGATGTTAGATTAGAGAGGGAGTATGATGTTATGTAACGACCTTGTACTCGATCTTGATATAGTGAATTGGTTCCCACTGGCTTGGGATAAGCCCCCCAGACGTAGGCTGGTTTAGCCGAATTGGGTTATCACTCTTGTGGTTTTTAGCAGTAGTTTACTTTCTGTTGTTTTATTCTACTGTGTTATTTGTTCAAGGAAGATGTCCTACCAACAAGTTAGACAAGTTCTCATCATCCCGCACACAGCAATTTCACAACGCTTCCTTAAAACACTGCTGAGTAGTAGTTATACGCTTATTATTCATGCATTTTAATACATTTTGTGTATCAAATGTCACTTATTTGGTGTACTTGTATCTTTTAGATGTATAAAGAATGTTAAGGGAGAAATTGAGCTAAAAATAGCATTTATCAATGTCATTCATCATGAGGGCGGAATGGCCTTTCAAGTTGAAATTTCGCAGCGCCTCTGAGTTGCGGATTGTGTAAAAGCAGTTGCTATAGCACACACTTGTACCGACAGATCTTTTGCAGCAAGATAAAACAAGGAACATCGATTTGTTCACCCAGTTCGGCCAAGTGCCTACCTCTGGGAAAGATTGAACCTCAGTCTTTCAATTCACTAGTCTCAAGGTCTGTTGTACAATATGGTTCGACTCCACGCAGCCTATGCTATCAATCTTAGCTAGTCAATCAAACCCAATCAGAACACCCTCTGGCTTGTGTCTCACACACCTACACACTTGAATTAATTCAGAATAGCTATTCTACTGATCCCACGGACTCCACCTATTCTAATTAAGTCAATGCTCCGTAGGTTTGCTATAGCACCCGCTGTAGCAACTAGCTGGAGCAGGTTCTGTCTGCGTCGCTCCAAAGCCTTCCGCCGAGCTGACCGAACTATTCCACGAGCGATGCACACTCTAGAATGCTCCCCCTCACTCAGAGACCACCTGTCACTAGCGAGACCTGGCCTCCTGCCAATTGCCCGAGTACTTCCATTCGACAATTCCACTACGGCTTGCCTTGATCAACCAACAAGCAATCACTATTCTGAATTGGTTTCTCTGATCAGACTCTCCAAGTCTCGACAGCCTCTGCTCTAACCACTCAGCTCTGTGCTCACGCTCTGCCCTTAATGGTGATCCAATCTCTCCTCTCTAGCACTTTGAATATATCTCTCGGTATATTGCTCTATCTTTGTGCTTGGATTCTGTCTTTGATCGTTCCTTTGCTGCTCTTCCTAGCCTCCTTTAAATAGGAACTCCTTGCTCCATCAATATCAAATTTAGCAAGATTCCTTAAAGATCTTAATAAGATCTTATCTCTTAATTCGTAAGAGATTATATTTGTTTAGAGAAACAAATCTTTCCATAATCAAATCTTCTCCTGGATACGGGAATCTCCACTGGGAATATTCTCTGAGAATATTTAGAAGCTCCTCCAAGATCTCAACAAGATCATATCTCCTATTTTGTAGAAAATTTGATTTCCCAATCAAATCTTCAAGCTTTGGTACGAAATCTTCACTGGGAATATTCTGAGAATATTTGGAAGCCTCCTGTTGCACTGCTACATCATATCTGGACAGATTGTTCTTCGCCCCAATATTGCTGCTACAGCTCCTGCTGTAGCAACTGCTTGTTCACTGAGCTTATTCACTCTGGCTGGATTTGCACAAGCTGCTGTCTTCGCACGGCCAGCTGCATCATCTTGCTCTCTATCTTCACGATACTCTACCAACCTGTTGAGATGCTGACAGCAATCCTCCGTACGTTCTTTGGGCTACTCCAAGTTAATCGGCATGCTATTGACTCTAGGAATTGCATTTAGAAAGCTTCCGTTGCTCTTCTCTTCAATTATAGGCAGATTGTACTTCACACAGAAATCTGTTATTTAGGATGCTCCAGCTCTCTGCTACATAGGTTGTTGTAGCAACGCCTTGTGCACTCTGCTTGGTCATTCTGGAACGCTCTGCATCAGCTGCTATCTTCACACGCTTGTTGTAGCAAACTCTTGGGCACCTTGTAGGAGTTTGTCAATGATGCCACATACCTTAACACAAGCTTTAGAAACTTATTGAGTTCGAGAATATTCTGATGGAAATGAGCAATAAATTATTGCTAAGCTAACTCAAAGATCTACAATTCTCGAAGCCATAGTAAATTCTAAAGTTAAGAATATCAAATCAACAACCAAAATCGGAACAAAAACACAACGAAAAGGAGAGGATTCAATGATATCCGTGCGAAAAGGACAAATTAGCATAAGTTAATTAGCACATACAGCGCTCAGCTAATTTATAAACAGAGTATGGATGTCCCAAAGATGACATAATCAATGGGTAGAAATTCTGATTTTTCAAAATTTAACTTTTGTTCTAATATTAATTTGAAAGGCATGCCAAAATAGATGATTGACATCAATGGGAGTTTCGTAAAGAGTAAATATGTCCATATTAGAAGAAGATTGAAAAAAAAGATGAATTCCTATATATAGTAGAATTGGCAAGCTTAGACGCTACATAAAGAGGGCTCTACTTCAGAATTACTCAAGCGTAGTTTCAAGAAAAGTGGGAGGCTTAGAGTAGTGAGGAATTGAGGATACTTGAGTTGAGACGAAGAGTTCAATCTACGACAAAGTCAATCTTACATTTTCTCTTTCCCTACTTTTATTAATGATGTCTTTAGCTAATTCTATGACTACCTAAATTTATAATTTTGGTTTGGTATAAGAACTTGTGATGTTATGTTTTAGAAATTTTAGAACTGACCTAATTTTTAGTTTCACTTTCTCAGATGCCTTACTTGAGTTGACCTTTCGTCTATGCCTTATTTTTAAGAGACATGTCTTTCAAACACAGGTCTCTTAATTATTTTTTATAAGACCGGTCTTCTTGGCTTTTGCAGAATTAGAAAGTTTTGTCCCCATTTGTGACAAGAAGAACTTGTGATGCCGAGGGACGGAAGTGTCTAAGAGTCAATAGACCAGTCTTAGAAAGACTGATAAAAACAGGGCATAGACAAAATGCCAAACTCAAGTAAAGCATTTGACAAACTGAAACTAAAAATTAGGGCAGTTCTAAGTTTTCTTCTATGTTTTAAGACTGGTTCTTAATTCCAAATTCTTTTTACTTGCATCTTAATGGTGTTGAATTGCTAGATAAGTTGTTATCTGAGTAGAATAAACTCTCTGTTATTCAATTATAGTTAACACTTGTTGATTACTTTGGCATAAAGACAAGTAGTATCAATGGAATATATAAGTCTAGGGCAACTAAGTATATTAGTTAACACTTGTTGATTACTTAGTTGCCCTAGACTTATATTCCGGCATAAATCTACTGGATAAATGCACAAGAGTGATTACCCAGTTCGGGTGTAACTAGCCTACGTCTGGGGGGATTATCCCAAGCCCGTAGGAACCAATTTACTAAATCAAGACTGAGTACAACGGCATTACAGAACAACAGACTCCCTCTCTATTCTAACCTCTTCTCATCTACTAGTAATCGGCACTCAGACTCCCCCTGAATGTGAGACCTCCTGTCTCTTCCCACTGTTATCATCTTGTCAATGTTGTATGCACTCGAACCTTCAGGAACAGCTTGCTGTCTAACTTGTTTTCTCTCCAGTCGGTTGATACATTTACAATTGTGCGAGTTCCTCATATATAACCAGAGTGATGCATCATCATCCCAGTTTGTTGCGATCTCCGAGTAGTTTGTTGGGGATGATCTTTTGTTGTTTAGATTTGTTGTCTTGATTGTTTGTTGCAATCCTGGTGATAATGTTGTCTTTAAGACTTTTCTCAACGTTATTTAAACAATATCATTATCTTTAAACCCGTATCTTAGTCACGGATTGCGCGCTCCTGTATTGAGGGGATCTTCACACGAGGTTGTTCAGCTTCGGTCGCATGGACAACTTCTTGTACTGTTTTGTGCAAGCATGCCATATGCATCCACAATCTCCCCCTTTGCATTTGCATTAAAACTCCATCTTGGACATTCCAACTGAGCAACAATATAACTATCCTACTCTATAATATTTCACAGCCATGTATCCATGGCAGCAAAACAAATCAAAGTCAAAACATAAATGTCCAAGTGGTCCACCAACTAACAACGGATACCTTTCTCCCCCAGATTTACTGAAAATGCCAAGGCGAATTAATCCTCTGGAGGAGGCTGGGCTGGATACTTCACGTCTCTTATCAGGTTAGTGATCTGAGCCCTCTGCAGGGTGAGACGCTTGATCTCTGCGGTGAGGAAGTTGGCAATGGATTCCAGTTGAAGGATCGCCTGAGCCCAAAGAGCATCTTGACCTGGAGCTGCGGCTGCTGGAAGGTCTTCTAGGATATCTACATGTTAAGGAAGGGCTTCCGGAAAGAGCTAAATATTCAGGAGAATATTTCTGGAGTGTCTCTCAAGAACAAGGGCAGATTTGTTGAGTGAAGATTTGATTGGAAAATCAAAACTCCTATAAATTAGGAGATATGTTCTTGTAGAGATCTTGAAGGATCTTCCTTAAAATTGATGGGATTGTTTCCTAATGCATTTAGGAAATTCCAGCAGTAGCAAACAACTCCAGCACAAGTGAACAAGGAGCAGCTACAGCAGGGGATGCTATAGCAGGAGCTTGTTCAAGTGGCTGCAACATCTGTCCATGTAGCAGCAGCAACCTAGGCTTGGCTAGAAGACCTGGCAGCTCTTACGGATAACACCAGAGGAATATTTTAAAGTACTGTGGAGAATATTCCAGTGGGGTTTCCTAGCTAGAAAAGGAGATTTGTGTTGAAGATCAAAATCAAATCTAATCTCCTAAATTTTAGGAGATAATTGATTCTTTTTGGGACATTGCTAAATTCTGGTCTTGCTTAAAGCTGGTGCTGCTATTTAAGTGAGAGGAGTTCAGACCTGAGTGTGATCGAAGCTGAGGGATACACGAGTGCATACACAGTATTCAGAGAGAGCAATTTTGGTGTGTGACGGACAATTTCTTCGATCATCACCCAAGAGCAGAGCGTGAGCGCAGAGCTGTGGTGACAGAAGCAGAAGGTAATCAGGACTTGCATAGTCTGATTCGAGCTTGATCTGGAAGCCAATTCAGAGCAGTGGTGCTTGTTGGTTGATCAAGGGCAGCCGCGGAAGAACTGACGGGTGTGTGGCTCGGTCGAGTGTCTAAGCGGTAGTTCTCGCTAGTGGCAGGAGGTCACTGAGTGAGGGGGAGTATTCCAGAGTGTGCAGCGCTCGTGGAATCGTTCGATCGGCTCAGCGGAAGGCTTTGGAGCTACGCGGACAAATTGTGCATCAGCTGTGTGTTACAGCAGTTGCTACAGCAACCCTGCAGAGTGAGTGTAGTTTAGAATAGGCTGAGTGTCGAAGTGACAGTAGCTATTCTAGATTGACATTTGTAGAGGGTGTGCAGACACAAGTCAGAGCCTGTTCTGATTGTGTCCAGTGATCCACACAAGGTTGAGTAGTATAAGTTGCGTGGAGTTGTAACCGAGTGTACTTGGAGACCGTTGTGGTTAGTGGATTGAGGACTGGAGAATAGTCCTCCCCAGACGTAGGCAGTTGGCCGAACTGGGTGAACAAACTTCTGTCTTGTTCATTGTGCGCTGAGACAATTTCCGAATGAACAAGAGTGTGCTGCAGCAACTGCTTGTTCACAAAATCTGTCTAACTGAGACGCTGCGAATTTCACTACAGAATCACCCTGAGATCATTTCTGTGGCGGCCGATGAACAATTTATAGTCTCCATTGTGATACAGGGCTGGCTGAGACAAGTGATGCTCTGGTGCCCGCAGGTCAGAATGGGCGGCGGTGAACATAGTATAGAGGAGAGACGGGAATCCAATGGGATGCTGCTCTCGGATAGAAGAGGCATGTCCCACCAAGTTGTTGAACATGATCTTCCCAAAATTGATAGAATGGCCCATCCATAGAGCAAACAGGAACTTCCCTAGCTCTTTGTTCACGGTGCCACGATGTTGTATAAGGAACTAGTTGTGATGTCCAATGTGATACAGTAGAGAGTGCTTGATCGAGTGTTCCGCAGAAGGAATAGTAAAATTAGTCCATCTCAGTCGGGTGCCGCCAGTAAGAGTGCGGGCAATGAGATCAAAATCTTCCTCAGGTAACTTGACAGCGCGTCGTCGTGCGCCTCAAATTAGAATTTATAACTCCTGTAACACACTAGCAAGCGGTAAGCAGGGTCGAACCCAAAGAGAGCAAATGAGTCGGAGTTCAATGAGAGTCACAGAAAAAGGAACGCAACTGAGGAAATCAATTCAAAGAAAATCAGTTCGGGGAATACAATGCAACTAGTTATCACCGATCGAATACATGAGTAAGCTAGTGAATTCTGCCTTAGTTCAACATTCCCGCTAAAGATATGTCGACAATCAAATTCTACCTATTCTTAACCGTTAGGCCTTCGAACAAGTGCAATAGTTACTCGACTTATACCACAAAATCGGTTCTACCGCTAGGTTTTCCCGAACAATGCAATCGAGTCAAGTGTAACACAATTGATATCAATCTAGCTCACCGCTAAGCTGCACTAAATTGTCAATCAAAGCATTCGATTTCATTCATACAAGGGCAGCAATCCATAGCTCAAATCATGAATTCATTGATCTCAAACCATTGTTGCACTATAAATCCCCAAACTGAAATATTGATTTAGCTACTCATAATATCCATGAATACAATAGAAACTAGGTTCATCACACTACAATAAACGAACTGAGCTCAAAACGATTCCGGCCGTGAACAGTGTTCCGGCGTGAATAGTGAATAGTGAACAGTGACAAGGAACAGTGAACAGCCGGCCGTGAACAGTAAATTCCGACCACTTTTCCAGCAGCTTCTCTCTAGAGCTCCTCCCTGCCGTGAACAGTGTCGTCCGTCAATAGTGCTGTCCAGAAATGTCCACTTGAAGAGAGATAAAACTTTTCCTAATTTGTCCATGTTTTAGGTTTAGGGTTTTTTGGTTGAACCACCTTGATTGAACCACATATGCTTGAACCAAATCTGATTTCCACTTGAACCAGCAGAGTTGACTGCTGTTGACTTTTTGGTCTTGGGTGAGTGTTTCAAATATGCGATAAAATCCGATGCGATCTTGAACACACCTGCGATACGAAAACACTACAAAAGAGTAATCGATTCACGCAAAATGTAATAAAATTATGGGAATAAACAACTCAATGGAGCGTATAAATACGCTCCATCATAACTCAACTTCCTCCACCTCAATGTCAAAGAAATATTTATATGTGCAGAAGTAATCGGAAGGGACTTACCCCGAGTCTTGAGCACTCCTCAGTTGGGGCAAGTCGGATCTCCAAACTGATGAGGCAAATTTGCAATGATTTGTCGGACCAAGCCTTCATCGTAACTTCTGGCAATAGTGACTGTCCCATACATCTGGGTTTGGTGAAGGAGGGCAACCACGGCTGGGGTGCGTACTTGGTAGGATTCAATAGTTTCTCTGGAATCAGTTTCCTCTTGGAGACCGCCTGCCACCTTTGAGCACATCTGGAGCTAGCAAACCAGATACCATCAACCCAAATACCAGAGTCTACCGCTTTGAACTTCTTTTTCACTTTGGCTGGCGCGAAGCTATCCTGGGTCATTAGTGCTTTTCCCTTCACAACAGCTGGAATCTTTGGGGAAGAAGCAGCGGGGGCAGTCTCAAGTAAGGGGGCGGAGCCCGGAGGTATGTCTTCTGGAATGACGACGCCTCCCTTTCTACCCACCATCTTCTTTTTGGGAGGTTGGACACTGGGGGCACAACACTGAACAGGTCTTGAAGCGTGGGAGTTAGTTATCTGGCAGCCGGAGCAGGTTCTTGAGGTGGAAAAACTTCGTCGGCAGGTGTTGGGATAAGATCTGGGACAGGCAAGTCTATGCTAGCCGGCACCGGAACAGGGTCAAGAACCGAAGCACCAGGCAAAACGAAGTCTGCAGCAGGTTCAAGGGGATGTACACCAGTGTTAATCTTGGCCGCCGTCTTGCTGGAAGGGTTGATGCATTTGATGATGAAAATGTCACTATCTGAGGAGGACGAATCAGACGGGTTTACATGATGGGGCTCGACTGTGCTTGAGACTCCAGAACCTTATGTGATAGTCTGGTCCGCGATCGGCGAGCAGCTAGCTGAGATAGAGGTACATCATCCTCCAGCGAAGGTGACATCGGAGCTGGTCTTGAGGAAGCAGACCTTGTAGCTGACGCTGTGTTTCCACCTCTTGTGGGCATCATCTTGAAGATAGCAGGAAATGATTTAGGGATTTCTTTATTTCTAGGGCTTGGGGGTGCGTCGTGTGTAATTGAGGGAGAGAGAGAAGGGTATAAATAGTTTGTGCCTCTTGAGTGTAGGTGCAAGAATAGGGCATTGATCTTTGGATGGGGCCTAGTCTTGAAAAATCCTCACTATTCTGTGTACCATGCTTACGTGTCCCGCTCAGAATAAATAATATTTGAATAGCGGGAGCAACTCCTTGGCCGCAGCCTTCTTCAATGTTGAGGGGCACATAGGTTTAGAGTGGACCGTGAGCTTCAAAGCGGGAGCAGTCCAATGCTTTGGTGAAGATATCAGCAATCTGTTGTTCTGTTGAAATATGAGCAAATGTGAGCTAGGCTTATCACCTTCTGTTCGACCAGTTCACGGATGAAATGATGGCGAATGTCAATGTGCTTGGTCCGGGAGTGTTCTACTGGGTTCTTTGAGATGCTGATGGCGCTCATGTTGTCGCAGAAGATGGTCATGACTTCTTGTTGGACACCCAGCTCGGACAACATCTGCTTCATCCACAGTAGTTGAGCACAGCAACTCCCTGCAGCATTGTATTCTGCTTCAGCCGTAGATAATGAGATGTTGTTTTGCTTCTTGCTGAACCAGGACACAAGATTATTTCCTAGGTAGAAGCAACCTTCTAAGGTACTCTTTCGGTCTTCAGCACTGTGATAGAGCCTATTTATACACATTATTTAGATCCTAACTCTATGCTTGTTTGTATTATTTTGTGTACAAGATTACTGGTTTCCAGTGTTTTTGTATTTCAGGGCAAAACAAGGGCCTAAGTCAGATACGCGCTAACAGGCAGCGTTTAGGACGCGCATCACACAGCCTGCGGAGCTAGCGGCGCAAACAGAAGAATTGGCAGAGTCGACCACGGTGCGCTAACCGTTTGCGCTAACCAAGATGCCGTGCGCCATGCGCAGATGGTGGTGTTTCCAAATCCTGACACCACCAGATTTGGAAGTTGCCAAAGATGAGCCTCTGAGCAGTATATAAAGAAGAGAAGAAGGCTAGGGTTTTAACAACAATCAAAGATCATCATATCATCATTCAGAGAGGACCACAACACACGGGAGAACGGCAGAACTGAAAAACACACGAGCTTGCTGAGAGGACCTGCGCTAGCCGACTGCGCCAGCCGAGACTGCAACCTGCACGCACTGTTTGCTATTGTTTTCTTGGATACTTTAGATATTATTTACTATTTCTATGATGTTTACCACTAGCATGTCTAGCTAAACGCTTAGTATCGGTTGGGCATGAATCTATGAGTATTTCCTTTGAGACTTGCGCTTAATGCATAGCTTGTTTGCTTCTATTAATTCTGTGCACATTGTTGGCAGCTTGTTACATGAGTAGGGGAAGCCTTGAACCGCAATCTTACTCTTGTTGCTTGTTGTTGTATGTTAAACTAGTTGAATAGCCTGACGGTGCCAACTAGGAGTAACGCGCTAGGGTAATCAGTTGCTACTGTGACAGGATTCGCAGCTGTTTAGACTAGTCTTAAGAATTAATAGCTCATGAATTTTAATCGGAACATGCGCACATGTTAGGAAGCCTTGACCGGACACTAACTTTAGTAAACCAAACTATAGACATTTAGAGTCAATGATAAGGAATACACTCATAGAGGATTGTCTGCGCCGATACTTCTCATAGTCATAGTACTTAATCTCTATTGCCTGCGCACGTCTAGTGCAATTCCTGCGTTTACTACTGTTTACTCGCGCATTGCGCAACCCCAATCACTCACACCCCCAGTTTTCGTAAGTGCAGGACACTAGTTAAAGCTAATCTACTACTTCCTTGTGGATTCGACCCCGACTTAACCGCTGTACTAAGTGGAAGAGGAAGGAATTAATTTGACGCGCACAACGACGCGCGGATCAAATTTTGGCGCCGTTGCCGGGGAAGCAACACAGATAAGCTTTAACCAGCTTAGATTTTCTTTTAATAGTTAGTTATTTCTGTTTGCTTTATTTTCGTTGTTGTTTCTGACAGCGCGCAATCAACATCAGCCTGCGCAACCTTGAAACAGTTGCGCTGCGCATATTCTAGTTGCGCACTGACAGACGCAACGGCTTAGTTATCTTTTAATTTCGTTTTCTTTGAGATTTGGAACAGGTCATGGAGGATAACAGTGTCGTTGGGGACAACTTGGGGGACAGAACCCCGGAAGAAGCAAGAGCACATAACCGCGCAGCCCTGTTCAGGGAGGAAGTGCAGCGCGAGGTTGAAGCATGGATGGCCGCTGAAGTATATAATGCGCCACCGGCGCGACAAGCTGTGCGACGCAGAACAGTGCGCGAGATGTCAGCCCCACTCACAGTTAACAAGCCATGGTGCATCGTGCTTCCGCCAGACGGACATTTTGAACTAAGGAGCTCGCTCATTCATCACATGCCCAAGTTCCACGGGATGAACAACGAAAATCCAGTCAAGCATGTGCGAGAGTTCCTAGTCATTTGCGAGAACATGAAGACCGAAGGGGAAAGCGATGAAGCGCTGAAGATGAAAGCGTTCCCATTTTCACTGTGTGACACGGCCAAGCATTGGCTAATGAACTTACCAGCAGGATCAATTCACACATGGGAGCAGCTGCAGAAGAAATTCCTGGACAAATTTTATCCCGCAGCAAAGATCGCGCTACTCAGGAGGGAGCTGGCCGCACCTAGGCAGAGATCAGGAGAATCGCTATCAGAGTACTACGAGCGTTTCAGGGAGCTGGAGGCCAACTGCTAAAATCACGGCCTGTCCCAGAATGTGCTGATAGAGAACTTTCTAAATGGATTGCTACCCATGGAGCTGAGACTATCGAACGCATGCGCAGGAGGCGACGTTTGCAACATGTACCCAGAAGACGCGTGGCAGCTGATAGAAGACTCTGCCGGGCAGGTAAGACATCAGCTAACACTTGAAAATAGTCGTGCTCGTTCTGTGCATCAGGTAGAAACAAACGCTGAGATCAAGGAAATGAAGGCCATGCTGCAGAAGTTGATGAGTGCGCAAAGCGCACAACCAGTTGCGCCAAAAGAATGCGAATTCTCCAATTCCACCGAGCACAAAACCGATGCATGTCCCACGCTTTTTGAGGAATCTGGAGATGTCAATGCTCTTGGAGGATGGGATAACAGAGGGCCACAGAGACAGAATCAGCCGCGTTTTGGACTAGCCGCAAATGGGTTCAGATGGGAGGAAAATAATTTCCAGAGGCAGTCCACGGATCAGCGCGCGCCACAGCAGACGCAACAAGCTGCGCCCTACAATCCACCGCATCGCCGCACTAACGCACCCGCGCATAACAACCAGCAGCCTGGGCGATCTTTGGAAGATATCGTGGGGCAGCTAGCAGACACAGTGCGCAAAAATGACGAGAAGTATGACAAGCGGTTCGAGTCCATTGAAAAGCAGCTATCATAGATCGCTACCACGGTGTATGAGCTAAAGAAGAGCGATGGCAACCTGCCTTCGCAAGTGATTCAGAACCCTAAAGGAGGAGTCAATGCAATGACCCTGAGGACTGGGCGCACGATAGGAACAGAGCAGACCACGAAGGCGCCTGCGCAACCAGCTGCGCAAGTCCCGGATCCAGCAAAGCAGAATGCGCAACCGGAGCCAAACGCGCAACCAGAAGTGCCAGCCACAAGCCAGCAGGGCGAAGCGCTAGGTATAACACAATTAAAAGACAAGGGCACGAATCGTACTAATATACCTGCACCTTTCCCTGTGCAGGCACCATCGGCTAGGAAGGAAGCGCTCGATAAGGAGCTCTACGAGTTATTCAGTAAGGTGGAAATAAACATTCCCCTTATTGAAGCAGTTCGGCAGATCCTTAGGTACGCCAAGTTTTTAAAGGAGCTATGCACAAACAAGGGAAGGAAAGGCAAGTGCGCACAGGTAATGCTAAATGCGCAGGCCTCAGCGATCGTGCAACATAAGGTACCACCTAAGTGCCGAGACCCAGGTACGTTCACCATCCCATGCACTTTAGGTAAGACCACACTGAGCAATTGCATGATTGATTTAGGCGCATCCATAAATTTGCTACCCTATTCCCTATATGCGACGTTGCGCCTTGGACCACTAAAGTCTGCAGGTCTCACCATTCAGCTAGCAGATCGGTCGTGCAAACAACCTACGGGCATGATAGAGGATGTTCTTGTGCGAGTAGGAGAGCTGGTGTTCCCAGCAGATTTCTATGTTCTAGAAATGGAGGGTGAATCGAGCACCAGCAGTGCGCAGATCCTACTGGGCAGACCTTTTCTGATGACCGCGCGCACAAAGATAGACGTGTGAAGGGGCACGCTCTCCATGGAGGTTGATGGCGAAGAGATTCATTTCAACATATTCAAAGGGATGCAGCACCCTCATGAAGACGCCACAGTGCACGCAATGGACTGCATAGACGACTTGGTCGCAGATGCGCAATGCGCAAGCGCAGTAGACGAACCTATAACACTGGCACAAGCAGAGTTGGAGGAGCAGGAGGATGAGCTGAGCAGTGTTGAACCAGAACTCAGACAGGTACACAATATAGTTCATGTTTGCACTGCCAATAAAATCTTGCCCTCTATTGAACAGGCACCCAAGGTCGAGCTGAAGCAACTCCCAGAACACCTCAAGTACATGTTCCTGGGAAACGAGGACACCCTGCCAGTGATCATAAAGAAAGGATTAGAAGAGGAGCAGGAGGCGCGATTACGGCAGGTGCTGCGCAGGAACCAGCGCGCTATAGGATGGACACTTGCCGATCTGCGTGGAGTGAGCCTAGACGTATGCATGGATAGAATTCTATTGGAAAATGGTGCCAAACCATCCAGGGAGGCTCAGCGCAGATTAAACCCGAATATGATGGAGGTAGTGCAGAAGGAGATTCTAAAGTTGCTCGACGCAGGAGTCATTTACCCGATCTCAGACAGCAAATGGGTTAGTCCAGTGCACGTTGTGCCAAAGAAAGGAGGAATCACAGTAGAAGAGAATGCGCAGGGCGAGCTAGTTCCCAAGCGCATACAAACTGGATGGCGCATGTGCATCGACTACAGGAAGTCACGCGCAAGGACCATTTCCCGCTACCCTTTATGGACCAGATGCTAGATCGATTAGCGGGAAAGCCCTACTTTTGTTTCTTGGACGGATATTCAGGGTACAATCAGATACCCATAGCTGCGGAGGATCAAGAGAAGACCACGTTCACCTGCCCATTCGGTACGTTTGCGTTTCGGCGCATGTCATTTGGGCTGTGTAACGCGCCAGGTACGTTCCAACGTCTAGTCATGAGCATTTTTTCTGATATGATTGGTATATGCATAGAAGTGTTCATGGATGATTTCACTGTATATGGAGGTACCTTTGATGCATGCTTAACACATCTTGATAAGGTCTTAGCGCGCTGCATTTCAAAGAACTTAGTGCTCAATTATGAAAAATGTCATTTCATGGTATCACATGGTGTAGTACTAGGACATATTATCTCGCAGGAGGGGATCAAGGTAGATAAAGATAAAATTGATCTTATTTCTAATCTACCTTATGCCACTAGCGTGCACGATGTGAAATCATTCCTTGGGCATGCCGGGTTTTACAGGCGTTTCATAAAAGATTTCTCTAAAATTTGTATACCCCTGTCTAACCTCTTGCAAAAGGATGTGTGTTTCGAATTTACTGATGAGTGCAGGGCAGCGTTTGATAAGCTGAAAGAGGCACTGACAAGTGCGCCAGTAATGCGCGCGCCAGACTGGAGCCTACCATTTGAACTGATGTGCGACGCAAGCGATTATGCAGTAGGTGCAGTTCTGGGGCAGCGAGTGGACAAGAAGCCGCACGCCATTTATTATGCATCGCGCACACTGGACGCTACGCAGAGGAACTATACCACCACGGAGAAGGAGCTTCTGGCAATTGTGTTTGCACTGGAGAAGTTCCGCGCATATGTTCTAGGCGCTAGGGTCATCGTATACACAGACCACGCAGCAATCCGCTACCTAATGTCCAAGAAGGAAACTAAGCCGCGCCTGATGCGTTGGGTGCTCCTACTTCAGGAATTTGACTTGGAAATTAAGGATAAGAAGGGCATGGAGAATTCAGTTGCTGACCACCTGAGCAGGATCGTGAAAGAGGAGGAGCCAGGGCAGATCACAGAGACATTTCCTGACGAGCATCTGATGGTGCTGACAGGTAAGGTACCATGGTATGCGCACATTGCAAATTACCTGGTCACAGGTACGTTTCCTCCTCATTTCAATAAAACCCAGTGCATGAGATTGAAACATGAGTCTAAGCATTACCTTTGGGATGATCCATATATGCTCAGAATAGGGCCTGATCAGATTTTAAGGCGCTGCGTGCCTGACCATGAAATTAACTTTGTTTTGATGTTTTGTCATGCGCACGCATGTGGAGGACACTTCAGTCCAAAGCGCACCAGCAGAAAGGTCCTGGACTGCGGATTTTATTGGCCGCACCTGTTTAGAGACGCATATGACTACTGCAAGAACTGTGACAGGTGCCAGCGCATAGGGAGCATATCAACACGCAACGAGATGCCGCAGACGCCGATTCTAGTGGATGAAGTGTTTGATATATGGGGAATTGACTTCATGGGGCCATTTCCCCCATCTGCCGGCTATGAATATATATTGGTCGTGGTGGATTATGTCTCCAAATGGGTCGAGGCTAAGGCCACAACAAAGGATGATGGTAAGACAGTCGCTGATTTTTTGAGAACTAACATCTTTTGCAGGTACGGGGTACCTAAGGCGATTATTAGCGACCAGGGGACGCACTTTTGCAACAGGATTGTGGCACAAGTCTTCAAGCATTATGGAGTGCGCCACAAGACGTCCACCGCTTACCATCCTCAGACGAATGGACAGGCCGAGGTTTCCAACAGAGAGATCAAGCGCATCCTGGAGAAGACTGTGAGACCATCGCGCAAAGATTGGAGCCAGCGCCTTGACGACGCGCTGTGGGCATACCGCACTGTGCATAAGATGCCAATTGGGACTTCACCATTCCGGTTGGTTTACGGAAAAGCATGCCACCTGCCAGTGGAGTTAGAGCACAAAGCATATTGGGCATTACGCATTTGCAACCTGAACCTAGACGAGGCCGGAAAGGAGCGCGTATTTGAGCTAAGCGAATTAGAAGAGCTGCGCCTGGATGCCTATGAGGGACTGCGCGATTACAAGGCGCGCACAAAGGCATTTCATGACAAGCATATCCTCAGACGCACCTTTGAGCCAGGAGACCAGGTATTATTGTTCTCATCACGCCTGAAGCTCATGCCTGGAAAGATGCGCAGCAAATGGACTGGACCGTACACAGTCACCAAGGTTTTCCCCTACGGAACAATCGAGTTAGAAAACGAGCACCGGCATCGTTTTCAGGTCAATGGGCAGAGAGTCAAATGGTATTTAGGAGAACCTTGGGATAGCACAGCGCGCGAAATTGAATTGGCAGAGCCTGAGATAGTAGATGCGCAAGTTGCTGCGCCAGAGTCATCACCAGACACGCCAGAGGGAGAATAGGGGACTATTGCTCATATTTCTTCTCCCTCTTTACCTACCCTCGTTACTTGTAATTTATCACATACTATTAACCATGCTGACCATCCGCCCGACCCTTTGCGCAGGACCAAGAAGAACACAACACATGCACAAGCGCAGGGTCACTCAGGAGCAAGTGTGGGGGAGGTCGCTGGTATACTTTCACGCAAGTAACGAGGTACAGTCGAGCCAACGACGTTAAACAAAGGCACTTGTCGGGAGGTAACCCGACACGTTTTACTTCTATATGTTTTTAGTTCTTTGTTTTGATTGGATGCATGTGCGCGTTCTCCGTGCGCTTGAGCTTGAGTCGTGGGGACACGTCTCTGTTTAAGTGTGGGGGGGAGCGCTACCTTTACCTTTACTTTTCACGTATTTTTGAGCTTTATAGTGTAGCTTAGATTAATTGAAGGAAACCGTAGCAGTAGTGCGCTTGTGTGCGGGTTGCGCACACTGTTCAGCTTGTTTTGCGCTATCCATATTGCGTGCGCTGCTATCAACTGTTTTAGTATATTTTTTTTCATTTTTCTGCTCCTGTTAGTTGGGATATACAGGGGATGTGGAGTTGACAGAAACGCTCTAGAGAGGCGGTTAGTCGTTCGCGCTTCGGAGGTAAGGTATATGGTCGAGAGCGCTAGTGGAGGCCTGTGCTTCGCGACCTTCGGAACAAGAGAGCGCGCTCAGTCACGCAGATGCCGAAGGCGAATACCCAAAGCGTGGCGAGGTGGGAAAACAGACCACCTTCCCTCTGGAAGTCGAGCTAAGGAAGGTGGGCGCGGGTGTAAACGCGTGCGCTGACCTGCGCAGACAGACCAAGGAGGGAGAGCGGAGCGTTGTTCCATAGCTGCTATCCGAAGGCCGAGACTGGAACCGTTCTGGGAACGTAAGAAATTGTAGAGAAAGCTGTACAAAAGACAAAAATACCAGCAGATGATATGCGCTAAAGAATCAGCATGCGCACTACTCAGTACCAGCGTGCGCAAGTTCACGAAAAAGAAAAAATCATCAAAAAGGCTCAGGTTCCCGGGAAGTGCGCGGAAGAATCACGCACGGGAAGAAGCTTGCGTTATCAACCATATACCCATCCTCGAAGTGAGAGCTGACAACCTGGAGCCTATGAAGAGCTATCTCCCAGCCATCCGAAATGATCTTCATCCCAGCTGAGAGGTAATGAATTACGGAATTATTATATTAGAACTGCTGAAAGTAGATGTGCGCAGGTGGTAGAGCAGCGCAAGGTGATCAGTAGTGCAGATCGCGCCAGAGTGCAAGACTGTGCGCTAGACTCCAGAGAGGTAATGGTATCCGTGCTTGAGTGCTTGTTCGGGACGAACAAGGGGCAAGTGTGGGGGGTTTGATAGAGCCTATTTATACACATTATTTAGATCCTAACCCTATGCTTGTTTGTATTATTTTGTGTACAAGATTACTGGTTTCCAGTGTTTTTGTATTTCAGGGCAAAACAAGGGCCTAAGTCGGATACGCGCTAACAGGCAGCGTTTAGGACGCGCATCACACAGCCTGCGGAGCTAGCGGCGCAAACAGAAGAATTGGCAGAGTCGACCACGATGCGCTAACCGTTTGTGCTAACCAAGATGTCGTGCGCCATGCGCAGATGGTGGTGTTTCCAAATCCTGACACCACCAGATTTGGAAGTTGCCAAAGATGAGTCTCTGAGCAGTATATAAAGAAGAGAAGAAAGCTAGGGTTTTAACAACAATCATAGATCATCATATCATCATTCAGAGAGGACCACAGCACACGGGAGAACGGCAGAATTGAAAAACACACGAGCTTGCTGAGAGGACCTGCGCTAGCCGACTGCGCCAGCCGAGACTGCAACCTGCACGCACTGTTTGCTTTGTGATATGAAGGCTCCAGCTGGCTTCTACACCACCTGAAGTCCTAGGAAGTAGGACATCTCCCCGACCATGCTCATCTGGAATTCACTCTTCATCTGTCCCACAAATTATTCCACCAACTCCTATGAGGTTGATCCAAAGACTATGCCGTCAACATAAATTTGTGCGATGATGATGGCCGTCTTGGTGCTTCGAACGAATATTGTTTTGTCTACTCCTCCCCTGGAATAGCCGTGCTAGATCAAGAATTCTATTAGGCTCTCATACTACGCCCGTGGAGCTTGTTTGAGACCATAGAGAGCGTTTTTGAGGCGGTAGGCATGGTCTGGATATGTTGGGTCTTCGAATCCCTTTGCCGAGCTACGTACACCTCTTCAATTAGGACTCCATTTAGGAAGGCATTTTTCACGTCCATTTGGTGTAGCTTCAACTACATTTGACATGATAGAGCTACCAGTAATTCTTCAATTTGCTTTTGGAGTATCTCCTCATCTTTGTCTAGATTTCTTTGCAGATTCAGTCCATCCTCCTCTTTTACCATGACATTTGCAGATTCCATCGCGATGCCAGTCCATATGTTGAACACCCTATATGCCCTGCTGTTTGTGGAATATCCAAGAAAAATTCCTTCATCACTCCCTGGGTCCAGCTTCTGTCTGTACTAGCGATCTGTCAGCATTTAGCACGTGCTCCCGAATACATGAAATTATCTGACTAAGGGTTTGTTCACAGTCCACAGTTCATAGCTGGTCTTCTCTAGTCCTTCTCTGATGAGTGCTCGATTCAGAGTGTAGCATGCAGTACTCATGGCTTCAGCCCAGAACTTGAGTGGAATGTTCTTGGAATGTAGCATTACTCTGGTCATCTCTTGGAGTGTCCTGTTCTTTCTTTCCACAACTGCATTTTGTTGAGGAGTGATCGGAGAGGAGAACTGATGCTGGATTCCATGGTTGACACAGTAGTCCATCATTTGCTCGTTGTCAAATTCTCGTCTGTGGTCGTTTCTGATTGCTATCACATATTCTCCATGGCTCCTTCTAGCTTGTTCCAGCTGAGTGGTAAGTTGGACAACTACTTGGACGGTCTCTGACTTTTCCCTGATAAATGACATCCAAGTGTATCTGGTATAGTCAT
Organism: Umbilicus rupestris; assembly: GCA_963678935.1. Classification (NCBI taxonomy): domain Eukaryota; kingdom Viridiplantae; phylum Streptophyta; class Magnoliopsida; order Saxifragales; family Crassulaceae; genus Umbilicus; species Umbilicus rupestris. The sequence continues at coordinate 8,308,020 of OY787607.1, read as the reverse complement.
CTACACATACAAAACATATCTTTTCCTCTCGATGCTCTCCACCTACATTGGTCCCATGAGATCCATGTGCAGAACTTCCAGCGGTTTGGAGGTGTTGATTTGATTTGTCCTCCGATGAGCTGTCCTTGTTTGCTTTCCTAGTTGACATTCTTTGCATAATAGGTCTACTTCTCCAGTGAATACAGGCCTCCCACGAACTAGTCCTATTGATAATTTCGCAGCGCCTCTGAGTTGCAGATTGTGTACAAGCAGTTGCTATAGCACACTCTTGTACCAACGAATCTTGTGCAGCAAGATGAAACAATTTCACCCAGTTCGGCCAACTGCCTACGTCTGGGGAGGACTGTACTCCAGTCCTCAATCCACTAGTCTCAAAGGTCTCTCGTACAACACGGTTCAACTCCACGCAACCTATGCCACTCACCCTTAGCTAGTCGATCACACACAATCAGAACACCCTCTGACTTGTGTCTCACACACCTACACACTTGAATTAATTCAGAATAGCTACTCTACTGATCCCAGAGACTCAGCCTATTCTAATTAAAACAATGCTAGCGTAGGTCACCTATAGCACCCGCTGTAGCAACTAGCTGGTGCCGAATCTATCCGCGTCGCTCCAAGCCTTCCGCTGAGCCGAATTAACCTCTTCACGAGCGCTGCACACTCTGGAATGCTCCCCCTCACTCAGTGACCACCTGTCACTAGCGAGACCTGGCCTTCTGCAGATTGTTCGAGTTCCTCCACTCGACAACTCTGCCGCTGCCGGCCTTGATCAACCAACAAGCACGTCCTGCTCTGAATTGGTCTTCTCTGATCAAGCTCTGATCAGACTCTGTAAGTCCTCGATCAGCCTTTGGTCCAACCACTCAGCTATGCGCTCTCCCTCTGCTCTCCGTGGTGATCCACTCTCTCCGCTCTAGCACTCTGAATATTGCTCTGCTCTCTTTCAATATCTAAGGTGCTTGGATTATATGTTAGATGGATACTTTGCTGCTCTGCCCAGCCTTTTTTAAATAGGAACTCCATTCTCCATCAATATCAAATTTAGGAAGCTTCCTTAAACAAATTTAGATTTGTTTGGAGAAACAAATCTTTCCACAATCAAATCTTCTCCTGGATACGGGAATCTCCACTGGAAATATTTTCTGAGTATATTTAGAAGCTCCTCTAAGATCTTAGCAACATCATATCTCCTAATTTGTAGAAGATTTGATTCCCCAATCAAATCTTCAACCTTTGGTACGGAATCTTCACTGGGGATATTCTGAGAATATTTGGAAGCCTCCCGTTGCACTACTACATCATATCTGAGCAGATTGTTCTTCGCGCCAATACTGCTGCTACAGCTCCTGCTGTAGCAACTTCTTGTTCACTGAGCATGTTCACTCTAGCTGGATTTGCACAAGCTGCTGTCTTCACACGTTTGTTGTATCAGACTCTTGTGCACCTTATAAGAGTTTGTCAATGATGCCACATACCTTAACACTTCTGTTGCCAGTCTTTTGAGCATCCTTCCATGAATATGCCCCATTCGTCTATGCCATTCAGTATTGGTTTTGAGGCAGATTGACCAATCGGTTGTGTTGTGCTCCAGCAGATAGCAGTTGTTTGTTGGGCGATGACCTCTAAGTAAGCATTCTCCTCGTCTGTTTACAACTTTGCAGGAGTTTCAGTTGAATTCCACCTGATTCTCTCCATCGCAAAGCTGACTAATGCTGAGTAGATTGGCTATTAAACCTTCAACCAGGAGGACATTTTGGAGCTTTGGTAGCCCTTTAGTGTTTAGAGTGCCGCTTCCAAGGACTCTCCCCCTCTTGCCATGGCCAAAACCACATGTTGATTGCGAGTTGGTTTAATGTCAGTTAGGTACTCCTCGTTTCCTATCAAGTGCCTAGAGCACCCACTGTCAAAATACCATCTTCTCTTCTCGGTATGTGTGGTCATGCTGTAAGCAACCAGGCAGGTGTCTCTTCTCTCCTTTGCTCTTCAGACCCACTTGTTGTTGCATCCAATGCTAGAGTCCATCCTTCTAACATGGCAGTTTCTTCTGATGTGCCCAAATGTGTGACAGTAATATCATTTTCTCTTCTCCTTCCATGTTGTTGATTTGTTTGCGCGTCTGGATGTTGCTGGAGGGATCTTCTCTGTTTCACGGACAAACACAATTTTGTTAATTATTTTGGATCCTGTGAATCCAATGCCTCGTGTGTCATGACTTGGTCTCTGCATGGATAGGATAGAGTCTAGCTTCCTGGTTCCATTGTTGAGCATCCTCTGAAACTTCTTGAGAGCGATAAGTTCTTCTGTAACTTCAGACAGTTCCTGTTGCATTCGATTGATGGTTATGTAGTCTTCAGCCTTTTCTTTGTCCAGGCTGTTGTTCTGGTTTTGTAGGTAAGTATTCTTCTCTTTCAAGCTGCTGACTGTGCTGTTGAGCTTTGTGGATGCTGACTACTTCAGTCCACTTCGTGTGTAGAAGGTAGAATCTTTCAATGATGCATTCTTCAATTGGTTCTTTATCTTCGCTGTCTGAACCTGTCACTAAAGCAATTGAGGTTAGTCCAATTATTTTTTTTTGGGCTTTCTTCAGATCCTTCTTCCTCGGACTCTTCATCACTCCATGTTACATTCAGAGATCTTTTATTTTGTTTGAGCGTGTTTGCGCATTCAGCCTGTATATGTCTGTATCCCTCACATTCTCAACATTGAATCTCCTTTGGATGACTTTGTTCCTTGGAGTCAAGCTGTCTGCCTCTGGTCTGGGAATTTCCTCTGAATCTGTACTGACCGTTGTGTTGAGCAGATTGTCCTACCACTTTCTTGTTCGGCTTATTCATGAATCTTCCAAACTGCTTGCTTAGGAGGGCCATTTCTTCTGACATATCATCTCCATTGTCATACTCTTGAGTTTCTGCCTTGAGTCCGATGGCTCGTTCTTTAACAGCAGGCTGGTTCTCAGCTATCCTCATCTCATATGTGGTGAGTGATCCCATCAAATCATCAAGCCACATTCTTCTTACATCCTGAGCTTCCTCGATCGCTGTCACTTTCATTTCGAATCTGGTAGGTAGCGATCGAATGCTTTTCTCACCAGCTTCTCTTCAGGCATGGGTTCTTCTAGATTGAATGCTTGATTGGACAAATCTCCTAGTTTTGCGAATAATTCTCTTGTAGTCTCAGTTTCATTCATCTTCAACTCCTCAAACTATGTGTTGATCATTTTGCATACGGGACAGCTTCACTTTGTCTGTTCCTTCATGATGCGTCGCCAGTATGTCCCAAGCTTCTTTGGCTACTTCGCATTTTGAGATGAGTTTGAAAATCTTCTCATCTACTCCGGAGAAGATGGCATTTAAAGCTTTGGCATTGCTGGTTCGGGCCCATTCTTCATCCTTCGTCCATTCTTCTTCAGGTTTGTCAATCTCGTTTCCATCTTTGTCTTTAGCCTTTGGTGCACTCCATGGTTTTAGACTAGCTCCCCAGGCTCGGTCATCGATAGTTTGAATGTATGTCTTCATTCTGGCTTTCCAGTAGCCATAGTTGTCTTCGACTAGCAACGGAGGTCGTGCTATGCTCTGTCCTTTTCTCATATTCATCGTTCTTCAGCCTTTACATCAAGATCTCTTACTCTGTTTGTTGAGCACGCCGCTCTGATACCAATTGAAAACGCTGAATGCTGGATGGCAGGAACTTGTCCAACACGTTGGTAGAACAACTTCTTGAACAAGCTACGCAGTATGATGAGATGACAAAAAGTAATCACTCTTGTGCACTTAGCAAGTAGATTACTTTCTGTCATCTCATCATACTGCGTAGCTTATTCAAGAAGTTGTTCTACCATCGTGTTGGATAAGTTCCTGTCATCCAGCATTCAGCGTTTTCAGTATCTATGATAAAAATAAATCCCGATACTTATTATTAAATGAGAATCTCTTTGTTTTATTTCTTGACTCAAAGCTTACGCACAAATCCCCTAATTACTTCTTCTTTCTTTTTGTAGTAAATTAAACTCTACGGGAATTAGATCCTTATTAGATTGACCTCTATTCATCATTGTGTTAGTGTTAAGTTGGAGAAATTAATTTGGTGTGTGTGACGACACTATTGTTAGAGTTGTCTATTATTATTTTTAAGTGTCGTGTAATGTGTGTTTCCATAAAAATCACGGGGACGGATACAAACACTGGGACGGGGACAGAAAAATTAAAAATCCCGTATACGGGTACGGATTGGATTCAACAAAAACTATTATATATATATCAGATTTTTTGTAATTAAAAGTACTATAAAAATAATTAAAATATGTAAACAAAATTGTATGGATTAAATGATAAATTTGATAATATTTTAGTCAGTTCAAAATATATTGGAGTATATTCAGAATTAGACCTATGTTTATATATATTATCTATAATTTTATTTATGAAAAATTAAATTTACATTATAAGTAATCGGGAGTCTATTCAAAATATTTTTATAATATTTCAGTGTAAATAAAATAACTAGATATAACAAATACTGTTCATTGTCTTTTCCATTAAAAAAGACTAGGACAAACATATCATCGGCGGGCAAAGAAATCAAATGACTCAGCCTTGACCTTCTGAAATATTTTAAATTCCTAATAATATAAGTTCAAATCCGTACACGATATGCCCCTAATTTCTCATCAATTCGTCTTCAATCGAACCACAACTATCCACCCGGGCCAATACGACTTGGATGTATCCATCGCATACCAATTGAGTACCCAACTCGGATACGAATACAGTGACCCAGAGGAGTATTTGTGCTCATAGCTAGCCGGTAGTTAATTGTCAATGGCTGTACAAAATTAAGTTCAACTCTGATGGCATTATTGAAAGGTGTGAAACCAAATTCATGGATAAGAGATTCATTCAACTCGAGCGCTTACGTCTTGTTTGATTCTTGAAAAATTTGAAAGATGAAAGTAAATTTGAAGGACAATGACTTTTTGTGTTGAGTTTGTCATGGAAAATGAAAATAACATTACAAACTTTCTGTGTTGAGTTTGTCATGGAAAATAATCTTCTAATTTGTTTTCCATTTCATTTTTTTTCCATTAAAATTTTTAAGATTCAAACGAAACCTTAGAATATCATGATATATCTTTTACTCGATGTTGCCAAAATGACATCAATCCGAGCATGTTGGCGATTGTAGCTACAAGAAGCTCACATTTATACCAGTTGAATGTAACTAATGTTTTTCATAAGAGTATCCAAATGAGTGTCCATTTATAAATGTCAAAATATGTTATGAACAATGTTATTTTTATTTTGTACGCGAGGATCAAAAAATGAATTTGAATCAGCCGATAATTTTTTTTACATTTGGGCATGCTATGGCCTATTTTGTGACTCAAAATATCATGAGCGCAGGTCATGACTCGGTGACTTATTATCTTGATCAAGAGTGTTGATTCGCCCTAAAAAGTCTGATAACACCAATATCTGGCAGGATCATTTGAATTCGAAACCAAGTAGAAGTTCTTTCCAACATGGATAATTGAAATCTGTCAAGCTACTCCGCTATGGAAAATGAAAGAATCGTTATTACAGGTTACGTAACAATTGACCATCAGATTTATAAATTTTGTTTGACTACAATTGAAACTGAACTTATCAAATTAAAACTACACGTCAATGGTGAGCTGATAGAGCAGACATGAAATTGGTTTGGGGGTGCAATTGTGGCCTACAAGAATGGACTACCAAGACTGTGAATGAAGCAAGATGAGCCTTCATTTGATCTCCTTCGCCATGTTAGATAGATTCCTCAGTATAAAGATAACTTTGTGGCAAACAGTGCAACAACAATGGCTGTCCATTTATTAGTTATAAATTGGCATTACAGAGACGATCAAATCTCCAAAAACATTCTCAGCCCTGAGACTCCTTATAATGATAGATACACCCTGCGACTCCGTGCAACTCAACATTTTATGTACGACCTTGCTTTTGGGGATAACCCCAGTGGCTTGGCTGATATGATTAGACTTGGAAGAGTTTCCTAATCTGAGGAACCCGAAACCTTAGTCTCTTCCACTTGGCTTTTACAAGTGATGGATGCACTCCCAATATGTGCTCCGGCATGAAATCGTGTCTAGTCAGAATCCCCACGACGGGAGATCGCTGCAATGCAAGAAAACACATTCAGTGCATCAACATTGAAAGAGAAGCCTCAATCGGACACTATGAAGGTGTACCAGCACTTTATGGAGAAAAGAAATGGAGTTAATAGAGCAGAGATACTTGCATTGGATTTTTTGGGTATTACTAGCAAGTGTCTTAACCCAACTTCGCGGAAAAGAGTGAGAGCCTTGGCCAGTGACATTGTCTCTACAACGGTGTAGGGTGACGTGTTTGCGAATGCGCGAAGATCAAGATACATATCCATCTCTTCTTCACTCAATTCAACATCTTCAATCCTGTCAAAGTAACCGGACCCCCTCTTTGCAAAATCTTGCGTTGAGAACTGGCTCAACACCTCTGTTCTATCCATTGGCAGATGGGTGGGCGAGAAAGCTTTCTTTTTGAGCAATGTGATAAGGTGGGCACGGAGAATCAGACCGAATAGGACATCATAATCAGACTGTGGAGGCCGTTCAATTACAGGAAACCCGTGGTGCCTGGTGATTCTCAGAACATGTACAATGTCACGAACCCTCTCGATTCCATGAAAGAGCTGAAGCGGGGCTGAAACCACATCTGTAACTGTTAATTGCCTCATATATGGCTCTGCATGAGTTTCAAGGTACGGGAAACCCTTCAGTTTCATAATCAGGTCGTAAATATTTCTGTTGAAAGCATCCGCTACAGTCTTGGAAACCAGAAGAACTAACATTATTAAGGGTAGGAGCAAGAGATTATTCGTGAGCTCCAGAATTATAACACATACAGACATAGTTATTCTCATTGATCCACCGAGAAGCGAAGCTGCACCCAGGACAGCAAATAAGCCACTGTCGAGATTGCTATGTGAGCTAAGAAGAATTCCTACAAATCGTCCATATGAAGCACCTGTCACCATCATAGGTACAAAAAGACCGGCAGGGGCCACAATTCCATAACTGAGAATACTGAGGAAGAAGCAGGCAGTGAAGAATATTATAACTGATGACTTCTGGAACTCATCTTCATTGCTTTTGCTGAAAAGATTTCGAATTGCATCATCATTTGTATTGAAAATGAGGCTAGCAAGATCATTGTAATGACCAGCAGCACACTGAAACTTCTTATAGTTGCCAGATTGACCTACTGTGGGGCAAAAATCTGTTGAGTCAGTTGGGCAAGTCTGGCAAGATGCAAGGAAAGGCAACCCAAAGAGAAGGCAGGATGTGAAAAAAGAGATCGAACATGCAAGAACTATTTTGTACGCATGGTTTTTCCTGCAAGAATAGATCACCATGAACCATCACTACAACAATTTTCAGTGAATAAGAAATCAAAATAGTTAGTGGAACTTACTCGTTAATATAATTATATACTCGGAGAAGCTTATTCAAGAGGAAATTATATAGACTTCCAAGCAATCCACCAATAACTCCAAGGAGAAGCACAGGAGGCACGTCTGAAAGATGATAAGAAATAGTTGTCGATGTAACATCGTACATAATAAGCCCCCCAGAACCAAAGATACCACAGTTTCCGTTCGAACAAAGGTCAATAAAAGCCCTCAGCACAATAGCTACTACAGCTGTAGTGAAGAAAGATCTCCAGAGAAGGGCACTTCTCCACCTGCAAACCAGTAAGTGTTAGCTGTCATTTCTTTTTCAATTCAAGGTAGATAGCATTATACATACCAAGATGCCATTTCTTCAAGACTGAACAAAAGTCCACCAACGGGGGCATGGAACGAAGCAGCAATTCCAGCCGCAGACCCACATGTAATAAGATCCCTGCGGTCACGGTCATTCTTGAAAAACCGCAGCCATTTCCAAGTTAAACCATATTTTTTTGACCCACCTTGACCTAATAGTGATGCAACACAGGCACCTGTGTGTACCATGGGGCCAGCCTTCCCGACTACAAGAGATGACGAAACAGCAGAAATGCTTCCCAAAACCTACACAACATGTGACTTGTGACCCATGAATTCCTTTGGGAAATTACAGAAACATCTAGTGTGAAGTGATCTCATATTGGTCCTGCTAGTGCTATGTGCTAACCTACCTATATATTGCAAGTGCTGCTACAAGAAAACCCTCAACATGATACCATTTGAAAACATAACCGCAAAGTATCACAAGTGATGAAATATCCGTGACAGCTAAAAATGTTTCAGCATAGAAAACTAAAATTCTTCCCTTTAAATAAAAAATATACCTTAACAATCAAGGTCTGGACAGACAGTATACCCGGTGCATCAACACCATTCAGATATGCTTTCACTTCAGGTATACCCGAACCAGCTGCCGCAGGAGATATGAAAATCGTGATGATCACTGCAAACAGTGTAAGAACCAAATTCGAAGCAGAAAATACAAGAAACGCCATCCCATACCTACAGTACCAAAAAACCAATTAATGCCAAAAGAAAAGATGATAAGGAAACTAGCTGAAACTGAATTCAGTTCAAATTTATCATTAACTGCATAAATAGTTGGTTTGAACTATTTATCAGTTCAAAGTGCCGATAGTTCAAACTAATATACACACATCTTTTACATCCTAGTTTGAACTATTTATGCAGTTAATGATAAATTTGAACTGAATTCATTTTAAGGCACTTTAACAGACTTTGTGTTAGTTTGAGGATCTTTAAGGGACTTCCTCAACAAAATTTGGATTTAGGTAGATCCACCACCAGTCTCAATGAAAAACCATGTTTCCTAAAATAGTAGCTGAAAAGTGACTAAATATTTGACAACATAATCCATTCCATACCTATTTTCCAACATAAAGTTAGATGTGAACACAAACTTAACACCAGCAAGATTTTCCACAGCCAGATTGTTCCCAATCCCAAACAGGCTAACAATCAACCCGATTAAAAAACACAACAGCCACTTCATAAATATATACTGAAAGATCTGAACTTTACTCCGACTCCTCCAATCTTGCTTGAAAAAATCATTCTCACTGATCCTGAAATCAAACCCAATTAGAAAGAAAAAAAACAATCATTACATCATAATCTTAGTGGGCAGTCCAAAAAATTAAATAAATAAAAATGAAAACTTTACTCACTCGTAATCGAGGCTCTCGATCGGGCAGACATTGGCTCCAACTATGGCGACCTGGGATGTGGAGTTGGTCGTGGACTGATGGAAGAGCGGCTCGTTTAAGGACTCGGGGTCGCCGCCATTGATCTCAGCCGCCATTTTTTTGTCTCTGGGTTATGCAAAAGATCGGTTCACAGTCGCATTTGGGAAGCGACCAGATATCGTCTTGAATCGGTCGATGGAGATTCGCAGATGGAGCAAAATGATTGAGTACGAGAGAGCTTGCAGTAGTTGTAGAAAATGAAGCAAGTAGAGAAAGACAGCGGAGGTTGAAGGTTGGTTGTGATTGTGTGCTTCGCGGGTGCATGGTTGGTTTTGAAAATCGTTTGACACGGTTGGTTCGACTCATTGAACCAATAGCCCGGTTCAATTCAGTGGTAAAATTTAAAGTCGGTTTTCTCTAATAGCCAAACGTGAGTTGGACATTGAAAGATTTACAATATCACACTTTTATATGGTTCAAAATAAATATATTCATTTGTTGTGTTTGTTTAAATGTCACTTTTTCGTCCTGAATTGAATTCAGCTAAAATTATTAAGAATGAGAAAAAAATTAAAATAAAATTGAATAGAACAGAGCAGAGAAAGAAAAAACGAATGTAAAGTGATTACTATGAATGGAGGAAACTGTTGTGCCTAAAATTGAAGAGAAGGAATTTGAATGATAGGTGTGCCTGCCTACCAGTCTATTAATTTATATGATGCATTATTTATATTATGATATTAATGAGAATGCATTCAAGCTCATTACAAAGGCGATAGAATCAGAGTTTTATTGATCTTGATTCCTCTTAAAAAGAGTTAGTTGGGAAAGAAAGTTTGATGGTGGTCATGTTAATTAAAATATTTGTATCATGAGAATATTCACCATGTGTGACAGAAAGATAATGAGAGTTGATTTACAATATACATTCACAAATCAAGTAATATTAACCAGAGTGAAAAGTAGTGATTTTTTTATATTCTTGTGTTATTTTAAAGGTTGCCTTGCGTCGTGTTTTATTCATTCATCCAGCAAAAAAATTATAACGTAAATCTTAAATACACAAAACAAGCTCATCACTGAGGACTCTTTTGTATGGATTGTCGAAGCCACGTGAGAGTTTGAGATTTTGCGACCACTCCTACCCTCATTCTCCGCAACTTCGAGGATAAATTAGTTCAATAGGATGTGTTGCGTTAGGGCATTGGAGATGTCATATCACAGAATGACAAGCCCATTATCTTTTTTGGCAAGCAATTATCAGCCGAGCCTCTATTGCAATTTGACATAGTCATATAGCGTATTTCATTCGACAAAATAATTATTCTGCCGTGTAAGAGGTCCTATGCGGCTAAAGTAAAGCGATACGGGTTACTATGTCGCGTTAGTAGTCATATGTGAAAATCCTGAAAGTTGGATGACAAGAACTTGTCCAACACGTTGGTAGAACAACTTCCTAAACAAGCTAGGCAGTATGGTGAGATGACAGATAGTAATCAATCCTATGTACTAAGTGCACAAGAAAGATTACCCAGTTCGGTTGTAAATTAGTTTTAATCTGGGGGCTTATCCCAAGCCTTTGAGAACCAATTTACTATATCAAGATCGAGTACAAGGACATTACAGAAAAGCAGACTCCCTTTCTATTCTACCTTCACTCACCCAAAGTGATCAGCACTCAGACTCCCCCTGAATGTGAGATCTCCCGTCTCTTCCCACCGTTAGAGTCTTTCTCCCGAATAGACTCTCTTCCTTTTGGTGTTATTGATCACTCATGATCAGATGCTTTCCAGGTTGTCTTTGATGCTTGTTTACTGATCAATCTCTCAAGATCAGCTCATGGTTCTTTTTTGTTCAAAGCATGTCTCCATAGTCTGTGTGTTGCTCATACTTATACTGAGTTGTAATCCCCGAATCTATAAAGTTTGTTGAGATATTATCCTTTGAATAGTTTGTTGGAGTTGATCCTTAGAGATTGTTTGTTGACCCCTTTGAAAAGTTTGTTGCAATTTGTTTCTCAGAATATTATCAACGTTATATTTAAAATCATATCTACTGATTTTGCTTGTGTACGTTGCGCTCGTGTTTTGACAGAGTCTCCTTTCAAGGTTGTACTGTATTAGTCACTTTGTACAACATCTTGTACAGTTTTGTGCAGACACAATCTCCTCCTTGGCATTTGCAGCAAAACTTTGCCTTTTTCCAAGCGACTGCGACCACTTGCTCCGTCTTGGACATACCATTATCAAAGCAACAATATAACGTCATATACTATCCTACTTTTGCAATAGTACTATCCTACTTCCGCAATAGTTCAGAGCCCAATATACATGGCATCATCATAGTCAAAACACAAATGTCCAAGAGAAACAACACGAAGGTACCTGTCTTCCCCTTTTTGTTGGAAATGCCACAGGCTGTCAAGCGAACTTCATATCCCTGATAAGATTTGTAATCTGTGCCCGCTGAAACGTGAGTCGGTTAATCTCCGCAGTAAGAAAGTTGGCTGTAGTCTCCAGCTGGTGTAATTTGCCCTAGCCCAGATGACTTCTTGTCCTGGTATTGCAGCTGCTGGAACATCATCTGAGACATCTTCAGTAACCCCTTGGAGATCATTGATGTGGCATCCAATAATGAACTTGTAATCTTATTTTCCTGTGGGTCTAGATGTGATTGGAGAGATCTTCTCAGCTTCCCTGACAAACACCATTTGGTTAGTTGTCTCCGTCCAACAATGGAGGTCGCGCTATGCTCTGCCCTTCTCTCATACTCATCTTTCTTCAGCCTTTATACCAAGATCTTCTATTCTGTTTGTTGAGCACGCCGCTTTGATACCAATTGAAAAGGCTGAAGGCCGGATGGCAGGAACTGGTCTAACACGTTGGTAAAACAACTTCTTGAACAAGCTACAAAGTATGATGAGATGACAGATAGTAATCAATCTTATGTACTAAGTGCACAAGAAAGATTACCCAGTTCGGCTGTAAACTAGCCTACGTCTGAGGGGCTTATCCCAAGCCCCTAGGAACCAATTCACTATATTAAGATCGAGTACAAGAGCATTACAGAATAACATACTCCTCTGTATTCTACCTTCACTCACCCAAAGTGATCAACACTCAGACTCTCCCTGAATGTGAGACCTCTCGTCTCTTCCAACGTTAGAGTCTTTCTCCCGAATAGACTCTCTTCCTTTTGGTGTTATTGATCACTCAAGATCGGATGCTTTCCAGATTGTCTTTGATGCTTGTGTGATGATCAATCTCTCAAGATCAGCTCATAGTTCTTTTTATTCAAAGCATGCCTTCATAGGCTGTGTGTTGCTATTCATAGGTTGTGTGTTGCTCATACTTATACTAAGTTTTGAAATTCACAGCGTCTCAGTTAGACAGATTTGTGAACGAGTAGTTGCTGCAGCACACTCTTGTTCACTCGGAAAATGTCTCAGCAAACAATGAACAAGACAGAAATTTATTCACCCAGTTCGGCCAATTGCCTACTGATAGAGCCTAGTTATACACGTTATTTAGATCATAAACCCATGCTTGTTTGCAATATTTTATGGGCAAGATTACTCGTTTCCACTATTTTTGTATATCAGGTCAGAACGAGTCCTTAAGTCGGATACGCGCTAACAGGCAGCGTTCTAGGAGTGAAAGATCAGCCTGTGGAGCTAGCGGCGCAAACAAAAGAAGAAATGGCGAAGGACAGCAGAGGTGCGCTACCCGATTGCGCCAATCAATGCTGTGCGCCAGGCGCAAAGTCCCAGTGACCAGACTTGGAAGTTGCCAAAAGATGAACTTCCTGGGGCACTATTTAAACAAAGAAAGTCTAGGGTTTCAAAAAAAGGGGGAACACCATCACTCAGTGACATTCCAGAGGCACTGCGCGGCAGAACTGGAAAACACACGGACCTGTCAAGGAGATTTGCGCCAGCCGACTGCGCCAGCCGAGAGAAGACACTGCACGCACTATTTGCTACCGTTTTCTTGGATTCAGTAGTTGTTATTTACTATTTTATGATGTTTACCACTAGCATGTCTAGCTAAACACTTAGTGTTGGTCGGGCATGAATCTATGATGTATTACCTTTGAGACTTGAGCTTAATGCGTAGTTTACTTATTTGTATTAATCCTGAGCATACTGAGACAGTTAGTTGCATGAGTAGGGGAAGCCTTGAACCGCAAACTTACTTGTGTTGCTTGCTTGTCACCTGTTAAACTAGTTGCATGCGTAGGGGAAGCCTTGAACCGCAAACTTACCGTGACAATTAGGAGTAACGAGTTAGGGTAGGCAGCTGCTACTGTGACAGGATTCGCAGCTGTTTAGTCTAGTTCTAGGATTAATAGCACATGAACTTTGAACGGAACGTGCGCTCGTGTTAGGAAGCCTTTACCGGACACTAACCCAAGTAAAGCATAAACTATAGATGTTTTAGAGTCGATGATAAGGAATGCATTCATAGAGGATTGTCTGCCCAATACTTCTCATAAATATAGTACTTCATCTCTACTGCTTGCGCACGTCTAGTGCAATTCCCTGAGTTACGATATTCGCTCTTACTCGCGCATCGCGCAAAACCCCCAATCACTCACGCAACCCCCGTTTTCTTAAGTGTAGGTTACTGGCTAAGACTCACTGCTTGCTCCCTGTGGAGATCGACCCTTACTTAACCGCTGTACTAGTGGGAGAGGAAGGATTATATTTGACGCGCACGACGACGCGCGATCAAATTTTGGCGCCGTTGCCGGGGAGCAACACAGCTAAGTTTTAGCTAGCTTACATTTCTCATTTTAGTAACTAGTTATTTCATTTTGTTTTGTTTTCTCGTTGTTGTTTCTGACAGCGCACAATTACATCAGCCTGCGCAACCTTGAAACAGTTGCGCTGCGCAGATTCTAGTTGCGCACTGACAGACGCAACAACTTCGTTGCCATTTAATTTCGTTTCTTGAGTTTGGATCAGGACATGGAGGATAACAGTGTGGTTGGAGATAACCTGGGAGACAGAACCCCAGAGGAAGCAAGGGCGCATAACCGCGCAGCCCTATTCAGAGAGGAAGTGCAGCGTGAGGACGACGCACGGATGGCCGCTGAACCATACATTGCGCCACCCGTTCGTCCAGTCGCGAGGCGCAGGACAGTGCGCGAAATGTCAGCCCCACTCACTGTTAACCAGCCATGGTGTATAGTGCTTCCGCCCGACGGACAGTTCGAACTAAGGAGCTCACTCATCCATCACATGCCCAAGTTTCACGGAATGAACAACGAAAATCCAGTCAAGCATGTGCGGGAGTTCCTAATCATTTGCGAGAACATGAAGGCTTTGGGGGAAAACGATGAAGCGCTGAAGATGAAAGCGTTCCCATTTTCATTGAGCGATGCAGCCAAACACTGGCTGATGAGCCTACCCGCAGGATCAATCCACACATGGGAGCAGCTGCAGAAGAAATTCTTAGATAAATTTTATCCAGCAGCGAAGATTGCGCTGCTCAGAAGGGAATTGGCCGCGCCAAGGCAAGGCGCAGGGGAGTCTCTGTCAGAATACTACGAGCGTTTCAGGGAGCTAGAAGCCAACTGCTACAATCACGGGCTTCCCCAGAATGTGCTGATAGAGAACTTTCTGAATGGACTGCTGCCCATGGAGTTGCGACTACTGAATGCATGCGCAGGAGGGGACATTTGCAACATGTACCCCGAGGACGCATGTCAGCTAATAGAAGACTCTGCTGGGCAGGTAAGGCATCAGCTTACGCTTGAAAATAGTCGTACTCGTTCTGTGCATCAGGTAGAGGCAAGCGCTGAGATCAAAGAAATGAAGGCCATGCTACAGAAGCTGATGAGTGCGCAGAGCGCACAACCAGTTGCGCCAAAGGTATGTGAATTCTGCAGGTCCACTGAGCACAAGACAGACGAGTGCCCAACACTTTTTGAAGAAACTGGAGATGTAAATGCCCTTGGAGGATGGGACAACAGAGGACCGCAGAGGCAGAATCAGCCGCGCTTTGGGCTTGCTGCAAATGGATTCAGATGGAGAGAAGAGAACAATTTCCAGAGGCAGCCCACTGATCAGCGCGCACCACAGCAGACGCAACATGCTGCACCCTACAATCCACCGCATCGCCGCACAGACGCACCAGCGCAGAACAGTCAGCAACCACGGCGATCCTTGGAAGATATCATGGGGCAGCTAGCAGACACAGTGCGCAAGAATGACGAAAAGTATGACAAGAGGTTCGAATCCATAGAAAAGCATCTATCACAAATTGCAACCACGGTGTATGAGCTGAAAAAGAGCGATGGCAACCTGCCTTCGCAAGTGATTCAGAACCCTAAGGGAGGAGTTAACGCAGTAACACTGAGGACTGGGCGCACAGTGGGAACAGAGCAGACCGCGCAAGCGCCCGCGCAACCAGTTGCGCAAGTCCCAGATCCAGCAGCTCAGAGTGCGCAACCAGAGCCAGAGGCGCAATCAGAAGCGCCAACCACGAACCAGCAGGGCAATGCGCCAGGTATGTCTCACTCGAAAAACAAGAACAAAAATTGTACTAACACACCTGCTCCTTTCCCTGTACAGGCACCACTGGCGAGAAAAGAAGCACTGGACAAGGAACTATATGAGCTGTTCAGCAAGGTGGAAATCAACATACCTCTCATAGAAGCTATTCGACAGATTCCCAGGTATGCGAAGTTTTTAAAAGAGCTGTGCACAAATAAAAGAAGGACAGGCGAATGCGCACAAGTAATGCTAAATGCGCAGGCCTCAGCAATCGTGCAGCAAAAGGTACCACCTAAGTGCCGAGATCCAGGTACATTCACTATCCCTTGCACCTTAGGTAAGACCACGGTAAGCAACTGCATGATCGATTTAGGCGCATCAATCAATTTATTACCATATTCTCTCTATGCGACCTTGCGCCTTGGACCACTAAAACCTGCAGGTCTCACAATTCAGCTAGCAGATAGATCGTGCAAACAACCTGCAGGCATGATAGAAGATGTCCTAGTTCGAGTAGGAGAGCTGGTGTTCCCAGCAGACTTTTATGTGCTCGAAATGGAGGGTGAATCAAGCGCCAGCGGTGCGCAGATCCTCCTAGGCAGACCGTTTCTGATGACTGCGCGCACGAAGATAGACGTGTGGAGGGGCACGCTCTCCATGGAGGTAGATGGCGAAGAAATCCATTTCAACATCTTCGAAGGGATGCAGCACCCACATGAGGACGCTACCGTGCACGCAATGGACAGCTTTGACGACTTAGTCACAGAAGCGCAGTGTGCAAGCGCAACCATAGGACCAGAGCTACTGACACAGGCAGAACTGGAGGAGCAAGAGAAGGAGCTAAGCAGTGCTGAACCAGCATCCACACAGGTACGTGATATAGTTCATATTTGCACCGCTAACAAAATCTTGCCCTCTGTTGAGCAGGCACCCAAGATCGAACTGAAGCAACTCCCGGAGCATCTCAAGTACATTTTCTTTGGAGATGAGGACACCCTGCCAGTGATCATCAAGAAGGGATTGGAAAAAGAGCAGGAGGCGCGCTTACAACAGGTGCTGCGCAGGAACCAGCGCGCTATTGGATGGACTCTTGCTGATCTGCGCGGAGTGAGCCCAGACGTGTGCATGCACCGAATTCTGTTGGAAGACGGCGCCAAACCATCCAGGGAGGCTCAGCGCAGGTTAAACCCAAATATGATGGAGGTAGTGCAAAAGGAAGTTCTGAAGTTGCTTGACGCAGGGGTCATTTACCCAATCTCAGACAGCAGATGGGTCAGCCCGGTGCACGTTGTGCCAAAGAAAGGAGGAATCACGGTGGAGGAGAATGCGCAGGGCGAGCTAGTTCCCAAGCGCATACAGACTGGCTGGCGCATGTGCATCGACTACAGGAAGCTGAACGCTGTAACGCGCAAGGACCACTTCCCGCTACCCTTCATGGACCAGATGCTGGATCGCTTGGCAGGTAAACCTTACTTTTGTTTTTTGGACGGATATTCAGGTTACAATCAGATACCCATAGCTGCAGAGGATCAAGAGAAGACCACGTTCACATGCCCCTTCGGAACATTTGCGTTTCGGCGTATGTCTTTTGGGCTGTGCAACGCGCCAGGTACGTTCCAACGCCTCGTCATGAGCATTTTCTCTGATATGATTGGTATATGTATAGAAGTGTTCATGGATGACTTCACTGTATATGGGAGTACCTTTGATGCATGCTTAACACATCTAGATAAAGTCTTAGCACGCTGCATCTCTAAGAACTTAGTGCTAAACTACGAGAAGTGTCATTTCATGGTTACGCACGGAGTAGTATTGGGTCATATCATTTCAGAGGAGGGTATTAAGGTAGACAAAGCTAAGATAGATATTATTTCTAATCTGCCTTATGCCACCAACGTGCGCGACGTGAAATCGTTCTTAGGGCATGCTGGGTTTTACAGGCGTTTTATTAAGGATTTCTCTAAGATTTGCATACCCCTGTCTAACCTGTTGCAAAAAGACGTGTGCTTCGATTTTACTGATGAGTGCAGGGCGGCGTTCGATAAGCTGAAAGAAGCGCTGACCAGTGCGCCAGTGATGCGCGCACCAGACTGGAACCTGCCATTCGAGCTGATGTGTGACGCAAGTGACTACGCAGTAGGAGCAGTCTTGGGGCAGCGCGAGGACAAGAAGCCGCATGCCATCTACTATGCATCGCGCACACTGGACTCCGCGCAGAAGAACTACACCACCACGGAGAAGGAGCTTCTGGCAATTGTATTTGCGCTGGAGAAGTTCCGAGCATATGTTCTAGGCGCCAGAGTCATCATCTACACGGACCACGCAGCTATCCGCTACCTCATATCCAAGAAAGAGACCAAGCCGCGCCTGATGCGCTGGGTACTTCTGCTTCAGGAATTCGATTTAGAGATCAAAGATAAGAAGGGCACAGAAAATACCGTCGCTGATCACCTGAGCAGGATCATAAAGGATGAGGAGCCAGGGCAGATCAAGGAGACATTCCCTGACGAGCATCTGATGGCGCTAACAGGTAAGGTACCATGGTATGCGCATATCGCAAATTACCTGGTCACAGGTGCGTTCCCTCCTCATTTCAATAAAACTCAGTGCATGCGATTGAAACATGAGTCCAAGCATTACCTTTGGGATGATCCTTACATGCTTAGAATAGGTCCAGATCGGATATTAAGACGTTGCGTGCCTGACCATGAGATTAACTCTGTATTGATGTTTTGTCATGCGCACGCCTGTGGAGGACATTTCGGTCCCAAGCGCACGAGCAGGAAGATCTTGGACTGCGGATTCTACTGGCCGCACCTATTCAGAGATGCCTATGACCACTGCAGGAAGTGTGACAGGTGCCAGCGCACTGGAGGAATCTCCGCGCGCAACGAGATGCCGCAGACCCCGATTTTGGTGGATGAAGTGTTCGATGTTTGGGGAATCGACTTCATGGGTCCATTTCCCCCATCTGCCGGCTACGAGTACATACTGGTGGCCGTGGATTACGTATCCAAATGGGTCGAAGCTAAGGCCACGCGCAAGGATGATGGTAAAACTGTCGCTAACTTTCTCAGAACTAACATATTTTGCAGGTACGGAGTGCCTAAGGCAGTTATCAGCGACCAGGGGACGCACTTCTGCAACAGGGTTGTGGCGCAAGTCTTCAAGCACTATGGGGTGCGCCACAAGACGTCCACCGCTTACCATCCGCAGACGAATGGACAGGCCGAAGTTTCTAACAGAGAGATCAAGCGCATCTTGGAAAAGACTGTGAGGCCGTCGCGCAAGGATTGGAGCCAGCGCCTGGATGATGCGCTATGGGCATACCGCACTGCACACAAGACACCCATTGGAACCTCACCATTCCGGCTGGTCTATGGGAAGGCATGCCACCTGCCAGTGGAGCTCGAGCACAAGGCATATTGGGCCTTATGTATTTGCAACTTGAACTTGGAGGAGGCAGGACAAGAACGCGCATTTGAGCTGAGCGAACTAGAAGAGCTGCGCCTGGACGCCTATGAGGGACTGCGCGATTACAAAGCGCGCACCAAGGCGTTTCATGACAAGCACATCCTCCGGCGCACATTTGAACCAGGCGATCAGGTATTATTATTTTCATCACGCCTGAAGCTCATGCCTGGGAAGCTGCGCAGTAAGTGGACGGGACCATACACCGTCACCAAGGTTTTCCCCTACGGCACAATTGAATTAGAAGACGGGCACCAGCATCGTTTTCAGGTTAACGGGCAGAGAGTCAAACGGTACTTGGGCGAACCTTGGGATGGCGCAGCACGCAACATTGACTTGGCCGAGCCAGAGATAGTAGACGAGCAAGCTGTTGCGCCAGACGCACCACCAGATGCTTCAGAGGGAGACCTAGCACCCATCGCCTATATCTCCTCTTCCTCTGCATCTGCCCTCCTTACGAATAATGTATCACATGCTGACCTTCCCTTTTATCCTTTGCACAGGACCAATAAGATCGTAACACAAGCACTGGCGCAGGGACACTCAGGAGCAAGAGTGGGGGAGGCTGCAGACGCACTACTTGGCACGTAACGAGGTACCGTCGAGCCAGCGACGTTAAACAAAGGCACTTGTCGGGAGGTAACCCGACACATTTTATTTTGGCACATTTTATTATGCTTGTTTTGTTTTTTTTGCGTGTTTTTAGTTAGAATAGGGTTTGGTAGTTTTTTTTGTAGTCACACAAGTGCGCAGGACCGTGCGCCTATCAATGCGCAGGTCAGTTGCGCTAGCCATAGGGGGTATATAAGGCCAGACTTAGAAAAATTCCCAGCACTTTTTCACTCGACCGTTACACACAAGCTCCCGCCCTCAGACCTCTGCCGTCGATCAGCGCCCATCCCACCGTCCGTCTAGAGAGATTCAAGGACAACACGACCGCACAGCACCCAGGTAACCCCCGATCCCGCTTTGTGCCGCTTCTGTTAGGGTTTGCGCGGAGAAGACAGTTTTTAGGGTTTTTGAAATCGCACCAGGCTAGAGTGCGCGGCTTGGAGTGCTGTTTTGTGCGTTGTGTAGGCGATCAGTAGGCGCTCGTTCGGTGCAAATTTCAGAGGATTCTGGGCAGTTTCGATTTTTAGGGTTTTGGGGAGCATTGACCGCGATTGACCGGAGCCAGCGCAAGATGAGACCCGCCGCAGACCAAGTGACCCCAGCGGCTTTCGCTAACAAGTACGCAGCATTCATTAGCCTGGACATGTACGGGACACCGTACATCTGTCGAGATTTCCTGCGCGAGGTAGGGTTAGAGGACCTCGTGGCGCAGAGGCTAGCGATTGCCGGTTGGGAGGCGCTAATGGACCTCCGCAGCGCATCAGACCAGGAGGATACGTGTGAGTTCCTGGCGTCTATGGAGGCGGGGGACAGGGAGATTAGATATAGACACAGGGGTGTCTGGTTCATAGCCTCGGAAAGGAGGCTGAGGCGCGCATTCGGGTGCGCCAAGGTGCGTGAGGAGGAGTTAGACACGCACAATAACCAGGAGGCTTGGCGGGACATGGCAACAGGACCAGCATTCGCCGCGGGGCGCAGCAGGGGCCGAGAGCTGCGCGACCCGTGGCTGTTCTACTTGTGGCGCATCGTGGCCTATGCAATCATTGGCCGTTTCAACGGCGCGCCAAAGATCAGCCTCCTGGATATGGAGATTTTGACGGGGCTGTATTATGAGCGGAAGGTGCTGTTCATCCTGAACATGGTGCATCATTGGAGCCGAGTCAGCATGAGAGGGCCGCTGACGTGTGGAGGGCTTATTACGCACTTGCTGCGGGCCTTACATGGAGAGCCCGAGGTGCCAGAGCACACCTTGGTGCAGCCTATACCTCTGGACCGCGCCCACATGCTGCAAATCAGGGCGGTAGCCGTTCGGGACGATGGCACACTAGAGTGGTGCTACCATCTGCAGCCAGCCAGACCAGCGCGGGCCAGAGTAGCGAGCAGTGCGCAGGGCGCAGCGGCAGGCGCAGCAGCAGCCGCCGCAGCAGACGAAGAGATGGAGGAGGCCCTAGAACCGGAGGTGCCTCTAGTCAGGCGCCCAAGGACTCGGGCGCAGACTGGAGCGCAACAGAGGGCCCGCGCACCATTGGGGGAGCCAGTGACCATTTCCATAGAGGACTCTCCCCCGCGTGCCCCTGCCAAGCGCCCAAGGACTGAGACTGAGGCGGCGCCTGAGGAAGCCACTGCCGAGCAGCGCATGTTGTTCAACGTTATGCGCGTGCTCGAATACTTAGCGCCAGAGGGGGCGGATTTAAGTATGAGTCCACCATCCGGGTGGAAATTTGGAGATGCAATTCCCCCTCTCCTCAGCCTGCACCATCCACCTCCTACCCGAACCCCAGAAACCTCTACAGCACCAGCACAAGCTCCAGCTCCAGCACCAGCCCCAGCCCCAGCAGCGCCCGCACCAGAACCAGCAGCCCCAGCAGCAGAGCCCACCCCTGAACCTGAACCAGCACCGATACCATCACCAGTAGCTTCCCCTGCCCGGCCTTCTATTCCGGAGTCCCCCATTAACTTTCCCAGCGTAGACTCCGATTCCATATGGGAGTCACTTTCCGAGGACGAGCAGCCTGACCCCCTCACCATTGTGCCACCATCCTCCAGCACCGACTCCTTGACAGATTCTTCAGAGGATGAGGCGCATGGGTCCGCAGCAGCGTCTAGCTCGGGGAACTTCTAAGGCCGAGGGCAGGCGCAGTAATTTTCTTTAGGGTGTTGTCTTTTATTTTGCTGCGTCTATTTGACGATTATGTGTGCTGAATATTTGTGCCCTACATTCTGTGACTCCCTTGCTATAGTTTGTGTGACTGTTTGTGTTCACTCTTATGTTCTTTATTTTCGTTGCATTGCATGCATGTGCGCAGCCTCCGTGCGCTTGAGCTTGAGTCGTGGGGACACGTCTCTGTTCAAGTGTGGGGGGGGGGGGGGGGGGGGGCGTTACTCTTACATTTCATGTTTTTAGCATTTTTAGTATAGCTTAGTTAAGTTGAAGAAAATTAGTAACAGTAGTGCGCTAAGGTGCAGGATGCGCATGCGCTCCAGCTTGTTTTGCGCTATCCGTATTGTGTGCACTGCTATCTACTGTTTTAGCATAATTTTTTCGTTTTTTCTGCTCCTGTTAGTTGGGATATACAGGGGATGTGGAGTTGATAGAAATGCTCCAGAGAGGCGGTTAGTCGCTTCTGCTTCGAAGGCGAGGTATATGGTCGAATGCGCTAGTGGAGGCCGGTGCTTCGCAACCTTCGGAACAAAAGAGCGCGCTCAGTCACGCGGATGCAAAAGGCAAAATACCCAAAGCGTGGCGAGGTGGGAAAACAGACCACCTTCTCTCTGGATATCAAGCTAAGGAAAGCGGGCGCGGATGTAAACGCGTGCGCTGACCGGCGCAGACAAACCAAGGAGGGAGAGCGGAACGAGTTCCATAGCTGCTATCCGAAGGCTGAGATTGGAACTGTTCTGGGAATAAAAAATAAAAAAAAAATTGGAAAGGAAGCTGTACAAAAGAAAAATACCAGCAGAAGCAGATGATTTGCGTTACAAAGAATCAGCATGCGCACTACTTAGTACCTGCGTGCGCAAGACCACAAGGATATCATCAAAGGCTCAGGTTCCCAGGAAGTGTGCGAACGAATCACGCACTGGAAGAAGCTCGCGCAAGAAACCATATACCTATCTTCGGAGCGGGAGCTGACAACCAGGAGCCTAAGAAGAGCTATCTCCCAGTCATCCAAAGACCTTCATCCCGGCTGAGAGGTAATGAAATTTCGGGATTATTATATTAGAACTATTGAGTGCAGTTGTGCGCAGGTGATAGAGCAGCACAAGTTGAAGCAACTGTGCATCTTGCGCTAGAATGCAAGGCTGTGCGCCAGTCTCCAGAAAAGGTAATTGTATCCGCGTTTCAGTACTTGTTCGGGACGAACAAGGGGAAAGTGTGGGGGGTTTGATAGAGCCTAGTTATACACGTTATTTAGATCATAAACCCATGCTTGTTTGCAATATTTTATGGGCAAGATTACTCGTTTCCACTATTTTTGTATATCAGGTCAGAACGAGTCCTTAAGTCGGATACGCGCTAACAGGCAGCGTTCTAGGAGTGAAAGATCAGCCTGTGGAGCTAGCGGCGCAAACAAAAGAAGAAATGGCGAAGGACAGCAGAGGTGCGCTACCCGATTGCGCCAATCAATGCTGTGCGCCAGGCGCAAAGTCCCAGTGACCAGACTTGGAAGTTGCCAAAAGATGAACTTCCTGGGGCACTATTTAAACAAAGAAAGTCTAGGGTTTCAAAAAAAGGGGGAACACCATCACTCAGTGACATTCCAGAGGCACTGCGCGGCAGAACTGGAAAACACACGGACCTGTCAAGGAGATTTGCGCCAGCCGACTGCGCCAGCCGAGAGAAGACACTGCACGCACTATTTGCTACCGTTTTCTTGGATTCAGTAGTTGTTATTTACTATTTTATGATGTTTACCACTAGCATGTCTAGCTAAACACTTAGTGTTGGTCGGGCATGAATCTATGATGTATTACCTTTGAGACTTGAGCTTAATGCGTAGTTTACTTATTTGTATTAATCCTGAGCATACTGAGACAGTTAGTTGCATGAGTAGGGGAAGCCTTGAACCGCAAACTTACTTGTGTTGCTTGCTTGTCACCTGTTAAACTAGTTGCATGCGTAGGGGAAGCCTTGAACCGCAAACTTACCGTGACAATTAGGAGTAACGAGTTAGGGTAGGCAGCTGCTACTGTGACAGGATTCGCAGCTGTTTAGTCTAGTTCTAGGATTAATAGCACATGAACTTTGAACGGAACGTGCGCTCGTGTTAGGAAGCCTTTACCGGACACTAACCCAAGTAAAGCATAAACTATAGATGTTTTAGAGTCGATGATAAGGAATGCATTCATAGAGGATTGTCTGCCCAATACTTCTCATAAATATAGTACTTCATCTCTACTGCTTGCGCACGTCTAGTGCAATTCCCTGAGTTACGATATTCGCTCTTACTCGCGCATCGCGCAAAACCCCCAATCACTCACGCAACCCCCGTTTTCTTAAGTGTAGGTTACTGGCTAAGACTCACTGCTTGCTCCCTGTGGAGATCGACCCTTACTTAACCGCTGTACTAGTGGGAGAGGAAGGATTATATTTGACGCGCACGACGACGCGCGATCACCTACGTCTGGGGAGGACTATTCTCCAGTCCTCAATCCACTAAACACAAAGGTTTCCAAGTACACTCGGTTACAACTCCACGCAACCTATGCTACTCAACCTTGTGTGGATCACTGGACACAGTCAGAACAGGCTCTGACTTGTGTCTGCACACCCTATACAAATGTCAATCTAGAATAGCTACTGTCTCCTCGAAACTCAGCCTATTCTAAACTACACTCAACTCTGCAGGGTTGCTGTAGCAACTGCTGTAGCACACAACTGATGCACAATTTGTCCGCGTCGCTCCAAGGCCTTCTGCTGAGCCGATCGAACGATTCCACGAGTGCTGCACACTATGGAATACTCCCCCTCACTCAGTGACCTCCTGCCACTAGCGAGAACTGCCGCTTAGACACTTGACAGAGCCACACACCCGTCAATTCTTCCGCGGCTGCCCTTGATCAACCAACAAGCACCACTGCTCTGAATTGACTTCCAGATCAAGCTCGAATCAGACTATGCAAGTCCTGATTACCTTCTGCTTCTGTCACCACAGCTCTGCGCTCACGTTCTGCTCTCGGGGTGATGATCGAAGAATTCGTCCGTCACACACCAAAATTGCTCTCTTTGAATTCTGTGTATGCACTCGTGTATCCCTCTGCTTCGATCAACCTCTCTGCTCTGAACCCCTTTCTCTTAAATAGCAGCACCAGGTTTAAGCAAGACCAGGTTTAAGCAATGTCCCAAAAAGAACAATTATCTCCTAAAATTTAGGAGATTAGATTTGATTTTGATCTTCAACACAAATCTCCTTCTCTTGCTACGAAACCCCACTGGAATATTCACCACAGCACTTTAAAATATTCTTCTGGTGTTATCCGTAGCGCTGCCAGGCCTTCTAGCCAAGCCCAGGATGCTGCAGGTTCAAGGACAGATGTTGCAGCCCCTTGAACAAGCTTCTGCTATAGCACCCCCTGCTGTAGCTGCTCCTTGTTCACTTGTGCTGTAGCTACTCCTTGTTCACTTGTGCTGTAGCTGCTCCTTGTTCACTTGTGCTGGTTTTGTCAAACACTGTCAAACTACATCATCAATCTCCCCCTTGGCATTTTGACAAAACCCTAGAACACTTATGCACACTTCCATGAACCAGTAAATACTCTAAATGAAAAAAAATTCAACAAGAGAGTGAGATAGTAAGAGGTGGCCACACTCGGCCGTAGCACGACCACGCAGGGTCAACCAAAAATAAATCAGTACTCTCCCCCTTTTTGTCACAGATGCTCAAGGGGCCTGTTCCTCATCCGCCGGGAACTCCAGGTCTCTGAGTAGACTTCTGATCTGGCCGCGCCTAGCATCCCTCCTTTTGGCTTCGTCTTCAAGAGTGAGCAGCTCAGATCTGAGATGGCTCACAATTCTGGCACAGAGAGCTGATTGAATTGTTGCAGCAGGGGGAAGAGATTCCTCCAGGGGAGCTGGGGCTGAAGCACCAACCAAGAGTGGATCCTCATAGGCTATGTCCACTGCATGTTTCCCTTTGAACAACTTGTGGTCTACTGTGAAGACCTGCAGCTCCTCAGATAAACCTTCAGAAATCTCACCAAGCTCCGGATGCTGTGAGACTATCATCCCATAGATAAGGGAGGGTAGCACGATGGGCTTGCTGGAGGAAGCACTGCCGGCATGAGTAGCCAGCTGGGGAAACATCACACTGCCTAGGCTAATTTTCCTCCTCTTCCCAATAGAGTAGAGAAGGTTAGCAAAGGCTCTGCTAACCTTCCCCCTGTGAGAGCTGAGGATCCAGTTTCTAATGCCCAGATGATACAGCAGGGCATTTTTTGAGGTGAGTTCAGCAGCACTAAGGTTTGGACCACCCCAAGACAGGCACACTCCCCCTGTCACAACCTTAGCCAGCATCTCTGGCTGAACATCAGTGGGCGCTCTGGCATTCTCATGGATCTCAAGAAACTCATCGATTTTTTCAGGGGTAATAAGAACTGTCTTACCCCGCACCCAACTCTTTCCAAACTCATCCCCTCCTTCCTCACCAAACTTCTCTTCCATATTCACAATAAATTCCCTAACCAGAGCTATATTGAATCTGAATGGGTAAGTTAGGGACTTGAGAAGGTTTACCTCAGTGAGAAGCTGGATAATGGCTGCTGATTTGTACTTGTCCAGGTCCAGCCTCTTTTCTGACACAATGTGCTTCCTCTCAACAGCACTCCAGGATTGAGAAGCATTCCTATTTTTGAACCAAATACCTCCCACTGTGATTGCAGTTGAGTCTGCCAATGCAGGTCCTCTCTCAGACGGTTCACCAGTAGTACCTTCATCTCCTTCACTTGATTCCTCTTCTTCACTGCTGGAGACAGGAATTAGGATATGTGCTTTTCCTTTGTCTGAGGGAGGAGGAGGATGTGCTGCAGCAGGTTCTTGTTCAGGGGACTCAGCTTCTATCTCCTCCCCTTCACCCACAATGCCAGGGAACATAACAAGTGTTCTGCACCTCTCTTCTGCAGGACCTGCTACAGCATCCTCTGTAGCTTGATCTTCTCCCGAGACTTCTTCAGCCACAGCCTCTTCAGTTAACACAGCTGCACTGGATACAGGTTCCCCGTCACGTACCAAGCGTCTCCTTTTCTGCGAAATTCCTTCTTGTGGAGAAGGATCGCTGTGCGACATAGGGAGAGGTACTGGTTCCCATACCACCACGTCCAGACGCTGAGCAGGGGCTTCATTGCGCGACTTGGACCTCCTTTCAGACCTGCCTTGTCGGTCTGCTGCCAGATTCTTCTTCCAGAAGCTTGACTCTATCAGTCAATGCTTGGTTTGTCTGAAGAGCTGCCTCACACTGTTTGAGTATCTTCCCCAGATAATCAATAAAACTTCCAGATGAGCCCTCTTCATCTTCACTTTCAGATACTACAATCCCATAGTGAAATTCATCCATCTTTAGCTCTTTGAGGTTGAAATCTGACACACTGGTTAGCACAACACAGTTTTCTTCATCACTTTCCTCAGAGTCACTCCATTTTGCTGTCAGGGACTTGCTGTTCTTTTTCTCTGAGTTTTTGAAGGGTTTGCTCGGACAGTCAGCCTCAACATGTCCATACCCTTCACAGTTCCAGCATTGGACTCCCTTTTTCATTTCTTTCTTCTCATCTTCATCCTGAGCCGGTTCCTTCCCTTTCCTTTTATTTTCACTACCCCTTCTGAATTGTTTTCGCGAGGAAGAGCTTTTCCCAGTTCTCGAGTCCATGTTCTTCAGGAGCTTTCCAAGGTTCTTGACTAGCATACTCAGCTGATCATCTGGAACTGGCTTCTTAGCTTCTGTTTCAGCCGTCAGTCCAATATTCTTGTCCTTAGGAGTGATGTCTTCTTTAACCAGTTTCATCTCAAATTATTTGAGAGACCCCATCAACTCTTCCAGCCTCATGAATCTGACATTTTGAGCTTCTTCAATGGCCGTCACTTTCATGTCAAATCTTGTGGGCAGCGATCTGAGTACCTTCCTGATCAGCTTTTCCTCAGGGATGGGTCCACCAAGAGCATGGGCTTCATTTGCAAGATCATAGAGTTTAGCATTAAACTCAGTGACAGTCTCCTCTTCCAGCATTCTCAGATTCTCAAACTGTTTGGCAATGATCTGGAGTCTTGATAGCTTTACTCTATCAGTTCCTTCATGTGCAGTTTGCAGAATTTCCCATGCTTGTTTGGCCATGTCACAATTTGATATCAGCCTGAAATTGTTAGCATCAACTGCAGCAAAAATCGCACAGGGCCTTTGAATTACCAGTTGCTGCAGCTCCCTCTTCAGCAGTCCATTGTTCTTCAGGCTTTATCCGTGTGACTCCCTGTTCATCCATGGTAATTGGGGGAGACCACTAGACCATGATTGCTCTCCAGGTCTTCTCATCAATGGCCTTGAGAAAGGCTTTCATCCTAGCCTTCCAATATCCATAGTTGCTTTCTTCCAACAATGGAGGTGTGCTTGTGCTCTGTCCTTCCTTCATTGTTGTGGCTTCTTCAGAGACACTGTAGGATCTTTTACTCTGTGTTTTGAGCTCCCGCTCTGATACCAATTGAAATTCGCAGCGTCTCAGTTAGACAGATTTGTGAACAAGCAGTTGCTGCAGCACACTCTTGTTCACTCGGAAAATGTCTCAGCAAACAATGAACAAGATAGAAATTTGTTCACCCAGTTCGTCCAACTGCCTACGTCTGGGGAGGACTATTCTCCAGTCCTCAATCCACTAAACACAAAGGTCTCCAAGTACACTCGGTTACAACTCCACGCAACCTATGCTACTCAACCTTGTGTGGATCACTGGACACAGTTAGAACAGGCTCTGACTTGTGTCTGCACACCCTATACATATGTCAATCTAGAATAGCTATTGTCTCCTCGAAACTCAGCCTATTCTAAACTACACTCAACTCTGCAGGGTTGCTGTAGCAACTGCTGTAGCACACAGCTGATGCACAATTTGTCCGCGTCGCTCCAAGGCCTTCTGCCGAGCCGATCGAACGATTCCACGAGTGCTGCACACTCTGGAATACTCCCCCTCACTCAGTGACCTCCTGCCACTAGCGAGAACTGCCGCTTAGACACTCGACAGAGCCACACACCCGTCAGTTCTTCCGCGGCTGCCCTTGATCAACCAACAAGCACCACTGCTCTGAATTGGCTTCCAGATCAAGCTCGAATCAGACTATGCAAGTCCTGATTACCTTCTGCTTCTGTCACCACAGCTCTGCGCTCACGCTCTGCTCTCGGGTGATGATCGAGGAATTCGTCCGTCACACACCAAAATTGCTCTCTTTGAATTCTGTGTATGCACTTGTGTATCCCTCTGCTTCGATCAACCTCTCTGCTCTGAACCCGTTTCTCTTAAATAGCAGCACCAGCTTTAAGCAAGACCAGGTTTAAGCAATGTCCCAAAAAGAACAATTATCTCCTAAAATTTAGAAGATTAGATTTGATTTTGATCTTCAACACAAATCTCCTTCTCTTGCTAGGAAACCCCACTGGAATATTCACCATAACACTTTAAAATATTCTTCTGGTGTTATCCGTAGCGCTGCCAGGCCTTCTAGCCAAGCCCAGGATGCTACAGGTTCAAGGACAGATGTTGCAGCAACTTGAACAAGCTTCTGCTATAGCATCCCCTGCTGTAGCTGCTCCTTGTTCACTTGTGCTGTAGCTGCTCCTTGTTCACTTGTGCTGGTTTTGTCAAACACTGCCAAACTACATCATCAAGTTTGTTGAGATATTATCCTTTGAATAGTTTGTTGGAGTTGATCCTTTGAGATTGTTTGTTGACCCCTTTGAAAAGTTTGTTGCGATTTGTTTCTCAGAATATTGTCAACGTTATCTTTAAAATCATATCTGCTGATTTTGCTTGCGTACTTTGCGCTCGTGTTTTGACATAGTCTCCTTTCAAGGTTGTACCGTATTAGTCGCTTTGCACAACATCTTGTACAGTTTTATGCAGCGTGCCAATGTACTACCACAATATAAACCTGTAATGTAGTGAAGTTGTTGTAGTAGTGAAGTTGCTGCATTATTGCCAAGTTTACATATACACAAATTGATTTGGAAGCAACCAGATATGTGTTCACAAATTATTGTTATGAAGATATTGTTGGTTCTTTTTGTGTTATAGGTAAAAATGGATAAAAATTATGGAGACTGTTTGAAAATATCCTAAGCCTGCTAGTTCATTGATGATGACAGATGGCAAAGGTGCAATGATGTCCTAATGTCATGGTTGATATCGTCGGTGTCCAAGAATGTCGTTGGACGAATTTTTCATAGAGGACAACCTCAAAAAAACCTTCATACATGTTATGTTGGATCCAACGTAGCCAGGAAGTTCGCATTGTGAAAGGAGCTTGCAATAAGAACTCGATGTGGCCAATTATTTTGAGAATTAAGCTATTGGAGGATCTGGACTATATTAGAAGATGTTCCATGGGAGAAGAGTTGTCAAGAAAATGCACAAGAATGACCAAAGGGTCGAGTGATTCAATTTTTGATGGGACTCAAAAAAACCACATGCTCAAATTCGAACTTACATCCCGGCTTTGAAAGATATTCCTGATATGGATATGGCCTACGATATGGTATCACAGGATGAAACTCGTAGAAATATTACCATAAACTCATGTGTGGAAGTTTCAGCCCTCTATGCTAAGAATCCTGGAAACTACAATTAGAATATGAACCAGGGAAGAGATAATTCTAGTGACAAAGCGAGACCATTTTGCACGCGCTGTCAGATCATCAGGCAACTGAAGGAGAACTGCTATATACTCATAGGATATACTGATGATAAAGTTTTTAGTTCGAAGGCCAAGAAACTTCATTGTGTCATGCGTCCACTAGCAAAACAGGCTAAATTTCCATTCTCTCTTAGCACTTCTATTTCCACTAGAATTTTTGAATTGATTCATGTTGACGTTTGGGAGCCATTTGAATTGCATATATATATTCTGACTTTAGTACATGTTTATAGTCGTGCTACATGGACATTTGTGATGAAACACAAGTCCGAGGTAAAATGTTGGAGTTCTTTGCTATGGTGGCTCCAATTAAATGTTGGAAAATTTAGTGAATACGTGTGAAAAAATGTGGTGTGACCATATTTATATATGAAAGTATTTAATTGGATTTAAATTCCTACTTATGGGAGGAACAAAATCAATTATTTACATGTCCAAATTGAAGCCAAAATGAATGAAATAAAATGTTCAAAGTTATGGACAGCATTTAACTTTCATATAGGTCAAGTGAAAAGCCTTATTTGTTTTCGTTAGAAGACATAAAGACTTATCTTGATTATGACATTGTCATAATTTTTGTGGGCTATTTGTTTTCCAATAGCATGGAAAACTTGAAGAGATAGCCTTGATAATGGCTATGCACTAAGAGAGGCCTTTTCATATTTCAAGAGCATTGAAAATTGATTTTGGTCTTGTGAAATTAAGGGGCTTCATTGTGAGACTAAGAGTTCCCTTAGAACATTCATTTTGGTGCCTGTAAGAGGACTTTTAGCATTCACAATGCCATTATGATGAGCTGCCCCATTGATCGCGCGTCGTTGTACGCGTCAAATTAATCCTTCCTTCTCCACTTAGTATAGCGGCTAAGTCAGGGTCGATCCCACAAGGAGCAAGCAGACTCAATTTAGATAGCAACCTACAATTTACGAAATTGGGGTTGTGAGTGGTTGGGTTGCGCAGTTGCGCGAATGAACAGTGGTGAAAGCAGAATTCCACGATACGTGCGCAGGCAGTAGATTTTAAGTACTATGACTATGAAGAGTTTCGGTACAGACAATCCTCTATGAATGTATCCCTTATCATCGACTCTAAACATCTATAATGCAGTTCTACTTAAGTTAGTGTCTGATCAAGGCTTCCTAACGTGCGCGCATGTCCCGATCAAAGTTCATGAGCTATTAATTCCTAAAACTAGTCTAAACAGCCACGAATCCTATCACAGTAGCAGCTGAGTATCCTAGTGTGTTACTCCTAGTTGTCACCATCAAGCTATCAACTAGTTTAACATACAATAACTAGCAATTAGAATAAGATTGCGGTTCAAGGCTTCCCTTATTCGCACAACTAATTATCACCCATATGCATAGAATTAATATAAGTAGATGTACCAAGCATTAAGAACAAGTCTCAAAGGAAATACTTCATAGAATCATGCCCAACCGATACAAGGTGTTTAGCTAGACATGCTAGAAACAAACATCATAGCAATAATAAATAAAACTAAAGCAGCAAGAGAAACGAAGTAGGTTGGCGCAATTGCGCGTTGCTGTTCTCGGCTGGCGCAGGTGGTTCGCGCAGAGTCTGGCTGAAGTAGCTCGTGTGTTTTTCTGCTGAGTGTCCTTCTCTCTATCTGCTCTCTCTCTCTCTCTCTTCTAACCCTAGCTTCCCTCCTCTTATATAGTGGTCTTGAAGCCCAAGGAATGCTTAGATTTGGCCCGAGAGACTTTTAGCAACTTCCCAAATCTAGGAGATCAATATTTAGAAACTCTGCCATTCTGCGCACGCTGATTGCGCTACTCGCTTTGCGCACTGTAGTCCGAAACAGCTCTCCTTTTGCGCTGCTAGCTCCGCAGATCATGCATTGCGCTCTAAAAAACGTCCGTTAGCGCACATCTGACTTATGCTCCTGTTTTATCCTGTAATACAAAAATACCGAAAACCAGTAATCTTGTACACAAAATAATGCAAAAAAGCACAGTGTTAAGATCTAAATAGCGCATATAACTAGGCTCTATCAAATCCCCCACACTTGCCCTTGTTCGTCCCGAACAAGTACTGAAGCACAGATACTTTTACCTCTCTGAAGTCTAGCGCACAGCCTCATACTCATGTGCGATCCTCACAGCGATTCACCCTGCGCTGCTTTATCACCCACGCGCACAAACCCTTAACAATCTTAATATAATAATTTCGAAATTTGTTACCTCTCAGCCAGGATGCAATTAATTCGGATGATTCGGAGATAGCTCTTCATAGGCTCCTGGTTGTCGGTCCCTACTCCGATTTCTGGTACATGGATAATCGCGCAGGTATCTTCAGGTGCGGGATTCATTCGCGCGCTTCTTGGGAACTCAAGCCTTTCGTCCTTGACGATTTTTTCTTTGGACTTGCGCATGCGCTGGTATGGAGTTGTGTGCGCACGCCGATTTCCTTTCCTTGCGCATATCGTCAACTGATTACTTATTTCTATACGGCTTCATCCACTCTTCTGATTTTCCCAGAACGGTTCCAGTCTCGGCCTTCGGATAGCAGCTATGGAACAAACCCCCGCTCTCCCTCCTTGGTCTACTTGCGCAGGTCAGCGCACGCGTTTACACCCGCGCCCACTTTCCTACACTCGACTTCCAGAGGAAAGGTGGTCTGTTTTCCCACCTCATCACGCTATGGGTATTTGCCTTTGGCATCTGCGTGGCTGAGCGCGCTCTATTGTTCCGAAGGATGCGAAGCGCCGGCCTCCACTAGCGCTTTTAGCCATGTACCTTACTCTCGAAGCAAAAAGGACTAGCCGCCTCTCTAGAGCTTTTTCTTTCAACTCCACATCCCTTGAATATCCCGACTAAAAAGACAAAAAAAACGAAAAAAATATACTAAATTGGTTAAAGGCAGTGCATGTAGGATGAATAAGGCAAAACAAGTCGAAAGGTGCGCGCAATCCGCACACAAGCGCACAACCACTGCTATTTCCTATACTGCACTAACTACAATGATAAATATGAATGTAAATGTAACGTACGCACCCCCCCCCACACTTAAACAGAGACGTGTCCCCACGACTCAAGCTCAAGCGCAACAGAGAGCGCACACATGCAAACTACTAGGACAACTAAAAACAAAAAATGAAATGCATCATGAAAATGAAAAACAGAGTCAATGCAGCAATTGAAACACTGTCAGGGGTTCACAAAATATCCACACAAAATAGGAACAGAATATCCAATGATAGTTTTCAAAAGCAGCAATGACAACCCGAGATGATTTGCGCCTAGCCCCCTGCTGCGCCCTAAAGATCTTCTGAGCTGGAGTCCTGGGCAGACCCTTGTGCCTCCTCATCCATGGACTCTGTCTCTGTCTCATATTCTGAGCTGGAGGATGGCGGCGCAACTGATACTGCTGCGGGCTCCTCGTCTGAGTCGGTCTCCCATATTGAATCTGAACTTAATTCTTTGACGGGGGTGACCTCAGAGGGGGATCGGATTATCTGGGCAGAGGGTTGCTGAGGGGGCTCTGATGGCATTGGCTATGGGTCCATGACTGGGGTGCGCACTGAGGATTGGGCTGGTGACTGCATGGGAGAACTGGCTGGCTGGCGCTGCTCTGAAGGTGACCCTGGAGGTGGCCTGCGCAGACTGAGGAGAGGGGGAATGGGGTCTCCAAATTGCCACCCTGCTGGTGGATTGATGCTTAAATCTGCCCCCTCTGGCGCCAAGTACTCCAGCACGCGCATGACGTTGAACAGCATGCGCTGCTCTGCTGGCGCCTCCTCAGAATCCTGTCTGCGCCGCTTCGCCGGCGCGCGCGGGGGAGAATCTCTGATGTCGACGGTGACAACTTCCCCTGGCGGTCCACTCGCCCGCGCGCGCGCTCCAGTCTGAGCGCGCGTCCTCATGCGCCTAGCCGGCGACACGACTGGTGCCTCCACGTTCTCCATTTCTTCTTCAGCAGCAGCTTCCTCTTGCCGCGCACTATTCTCTGCGGGCGCTCCTCTCATTGCCGCGTGCCTCGGTGCCCTAGCAGCCTGCAGCCGGTAACACCGATCCAAGGACCCATCTCCCTTAGAAGTGATCGCTCGGTACTGCAGGATCTGAGCACGGTCAAGAGGAACGGCTGGAACAACTGTGTGCTCAGGCACCTCTGGCTCTCCGTGATCTGCCCTGGCTCCTCTTCCTTCACTATCCTGCTTAGGTGATCAGCAACCGTGTTTTCCGTTCCCTTCTTATCCTTGATCTCTAAATCGAACTCTTGGAGCAGCAACGATAGAGCCTATTTATACGCGCTATTTAGATCCTAACACTATGCTTGTTTGCATCATTTTGTGTACAAGATTACTGGTTTCTGGTGTTTTTGTATTCCAGGGCGAAACAAGGGCCTAAGTCGGATACGTGCTAATAGGCACATTTAAGGAGCGCAACGCACAGCCTGCGGAGCTAGCAGCGCAAACAGGATAGGAAGTGGCAGATTCAGAGTGCGGTGCGCAGACCGACTGCGCGAACCAATGTGCGCAGTGTGCCATGCGCAAGATAGTGGTGTTTCCAAATCTTGACACCATAGGATTTGGAAGTTGCCAAGATTGTCCTCATGAGTAGTATATAAAGAGAGGAAGGCTAGGGTTTGAAGACACACATCAGAGAGGCAAGATCGAGGAGAGAGAGCCAGAATTGAAAAATACACGAGCTGCTGCGAGGACCTGCGCTAGCAGACTGCGCGAGCCGAGACACAACAACCTGCACGCACCTGCTTGTTACTGTTTTCTTGGATACTTTAGCTGTTATTTACTATTTCTATGATGTTTACCACTAGCATGTCTAGCTAAACGCTTTGTATCGGTTGGGCATGATTCTATGAGTATTTCCTTTGAGACTTGTGCTTAATGCATAGTTAGTTTGCTTGTATTAATTCTGTGCACATGGTTGACAGCTAGTTGCATGAGTAGGGGAAGCCTTGAACCGCAATCTTACTCGTACTACTTGTCTGTTATATGTTAAACTAGTTGGTAGCTTGACGGTGACAACTAGGAGTAACGCGCTAGGATAACCAGTTACTACTGTGACAGGATTCGTAGCTGCTTAGACTAGTTTCAAGAATTAATAGCTCATGAACTTTGATCGGAACATGCGCACATGTTAGGAAGCCTTGATCGGACACTAACTTCAGTAAATCGAACTATAGACGTTTAGAGTCAATGATAAGGAATACATTCATCGAGGATTGTCTACACCGATACTTCTCATAGTCATAGTACTTAATCACTACTGTTTATTCGCGCACTTGCGCAACCCAACCACTCACAACCCAATTTTCGTTAAGTTGTAGGTACTAGTTAGAACGAGTCTGCTTGCTCCTTGTAGAATCGACCCTGACTTAGCCGCTGTACTAAGTGGAGAAGGAAGGATTAATTTGACGCGTACAACGACGCGCGATCAAATTTTGGCGCCGTTGCCGGGGAGCAACACAGATTAGCTTTAACTAGTTTAAGTTTTCTTTTACAGTAGTTAGTTATTTTTGTTTGCTTTATTGTCGTTGTTGTTTCTGACAGCGCGCAATCAACATCAGCCTGCGCAACCTTGAAACAGTTGCGCTGCGCAGATTCTAGTTGCGCACTGACAAACGCGACAGCTTAGTTGTCTTTTAATTTCGTTTTCTTTGAGATTTAGAACAGGTCATGGAGGATAACAGTGTCGTTGGAGATAATTTAGGAGACAGAACCCCAGACAATGCAGGAGCAGATAACCACGCAGTTCGGTTCAGAGAGGAAGTGCAGCGCGAAGTTGAAGCAAGGATGGCCGCTGAAGTGTATAATGCGCCACCGGCGCGACAGGCCGCGCGGCGCAGAACAGTGCGCGAGATGTCAGCTCCAATCACGGTTAACCAGCCATGGTGCATAGTGCTTCCACCAGACGGTCATTTTGAGCTAAGGAGCTCGCTCATTCATCACATGCCCAAGTTCCACGGGATGAACAACGAGAACCCAGTCAAGCATGTGCGAGAATTCCTAGTCATTTGCGAGAACATGAAGGACGAAGGGGAGAGCGACGAAGTGCCGAAGATGAAGGCGTTCCCTTTTTCATTATGTGACACGGCCAGGCATTGGCTGATGAGCTTACCAGCAGGATCTATTCACACATGGGAGCAGCTTCAGAAGAAGTTCTTGGACAAGTTCTATCCTGCAGCCAAGATCGCGCTACTCAGGAGGGAGTTGGCCGCACCTAGGCATGGCGCAGGAGAATCACTATCAGAGTATTATGAAAGTTTCAGGGAGCTGGAGGCCAACTGCTACAATCATGGCCTGCCCCAGAATGTGCTGATAGAGAATTTCCTGAATGGACTGCTACCCATGGAGCTGAGATTATTGAATGCATGCGTAGGAGGCGACATTTGCAACATGTATCCAGAGGACGCGTGGCAGCTGATAGAAGACTATGCTGGACAGGTAAGACATCAGCTAACACTTGAAAATAGTCGTGCTCGTTCTGTGCATCAGGTAGAAACAAGCGCTGAGATAAAGGAGATGAAGGCCATGCTGCAGAAGTTGATGAATGCGCAGGGGGCGCAACCAGCTGCGCCAAAGGCATGCGAATTTTGCACATCTGCTGAGCACAAAACCGATGCATGTCCCACACTTTTCGAGGAATCAGGAGATGTCAATGCTCTAGGAGGATGGGATAATAGAGGACCGCAGAGGCAGAATCAGCCGCGTTTTGGACTAGCCGCAAATGGGTTCAGATGGAAGGAGGACAACAATTTCCAGAGGCAGTCCGCGAAGCAGCGCGCACCACAGCAGACGCAACAAGCTGTGCCCTACAATCCACCGCATCGCCGCACTGACGCACCAGCGCAAAACAACCAGCAGCCGAGGCGATCCTTAGAAGATATCGTGGCCAGTTAGCAGACACAGTGCGCAAGAATGATGAGAAATATGACAAGAGGTTCGAGTCCATTGAAAAGCAGCTGTCACAGATCGCTACCACGGTGTATGAGTTGAAAAAGAGCGATGGCCATCTGCCTTCGCAACTCATCCAAAATCCCAAGGGAAGAGTCAACGCAGTGACACTAAGGACTGGGCGCACAGTAGGAACAGAGCAGACCGCAAAGGCGCCCGCGCAACCAGTTGCGCAAGCTCCAGAACCAGCAGAGCCGGATGCGCAACCAGAAGCGCAAGCCACAAGCCAGCAGGGCGAGGCGCGAGGTATGGCGCAATCGAAAGACAAAGACATGAATCTTACTAACATACCTGCACCTTTTCCTGTACAGGCACCATTGGCTAGGAAAGAAGCGCTTGATAAGGAGCTCTACGAGTTATTCAGTAAGGTGGAAATAAGCATTCCCCTTATTGAAGCAGTTCGGCAGATCCCTAGGTACGCCAAATTCTTAAAGGAGCTGTGCACAAACAAGAGGAGGAAAGGCGAGTGCGCACAGTAATGCTAAATGCGCAGGCCTCAGCAATCGTGCAACATAAGGTACCACCTAAATGCCGGGATCCAGGTACGTTCACCATCCCATGCACTTTAGGTAAGACCACAGTAAGCAATTGCATGATTGACTTAGGCGCATCTATAAATGTGCTTCCCTATTCCTTGTATGCATCATTGCGCCTTGGACCACTAAAGCCTGCAGGTCTCACCATTCAGCTAGCGGATCGGTCGTGCAACCAACCGACGGGCATGATAGAGGACATCCTCGTCCGAGTAGGAGAGCTGTTGTTCCCAGCAGATTTCTATGTCCTAGAGATGGAGGGTGAGTCGAGCAAGGGAAGTGCGCAGATCCTACTGGGCAGACCATTTCTGATGACAGCGCGCACAAAGATAGACGTATGGAGGGGTACGCTCTCAATGGAGGTCGATGGCGAGGAAATTCATTTTAACATATTTAAAGGGATGCAGCACCCTCATGAGGACGCCACAGTGCACGCGTTGGACAACATAGATGACTTGGTTGCAGATGCGCAATGTGCGAGCGCAGCAGAAGAACCTGAGCCACTGACACAGGCAGAGATAGAGGCGCATGAGGATGAGCTGAGCAGTGCTGAACCATTATCCAGACAGGTACACGATATAGTTAATGTCTGCAATGCTAATAAAATCTTGCCCTCTATTGAACAGGCACCAAAGGTCGAGCTGAAGCAACTCCTCGAGCACCTCAAATACATATTCTTGGGAAATGAGGAAACCCTGCCGGTAATCATAAAGAAAGGATTAGAAGAGGAGCAGGAGGCGCGATTACAGGAAGTGCTGCGCAAGAACCAGCGCGCTATAGGATGGACACTTGCTTACCTGCGCGGAGTGAGCCCGGACGTATGCATGCATAGGATTCTATTGGAAGATGGTGCCAAACCAACCAGGGAGCCTCAGTGCAGATTGAACCCGAATATGATGAAGGTGGTGCAGAAGGAGATCCTGAAGCTGCTTGACGCAGGAGTCATTTACCCAATCTCGGACAGCAAATGGGTGAGTTCAGTGCACGTTGTGCCGAAGAAAGGAGGAATCACAGTGGAGGAGAATGCGCAGGGCGAGCTAGTTCCCAAGCGCATGCAAACTGGATGGCGCATGTGCATCGACTACAGAAAGCTTAACGCAGTCACGCGCAAGGATCATTTTCCGCTGCCCTTCATGGACCAGATGTTAGATCGATTAGCAGGGAAGCCATACTTTTGCTTCCTGGACGGGTACTCAGGGTACAATCAGATACCCATTGCTGCGGAAGATCAAGAAAAAACCACGTTCACCTGCCCATTCGGTACGTTTGCGTTTCGGCGCATGTCGTTTGGACTGTGTAACGCGCCAGGTACGTTCCAACGTTTAGTCATGAGCATTTTTTCTGATACGATTGGTATATGCATTGAGGTGTTCATGGATGATTTTACTGTGTACGGAGGTACCTTTTACGCATGCTTGATTAATCTTGATAAGGTCTTAGCGCGCTGCATTTCAAAAAACCTAGTGCTTAATTATGAAAAATGTCATTTTATGGTATCACACGGAGTAGTACTAGGACATATTATCTCGCAGGAGGGAATCAAGGTAGATAAGGCCAAAATAGATCTTATTTCTAAACTACCTTATTCCACTAACGTGCGCGATGTGAAATCATTCCTTGGGCATGCAGGGTTTTACAGGCGTTTCATAAAAGATTTTTCTAAGATTTGTATACCCCTGTCTAACCTCTTGCAAAAGGATGTGTGTTTCAAATTCACTGATGAGTGCAGGGCTGCGTTTGACAAGCTGAAGGAGGCGCTGACGAGTGCGCCAGTGATGCGTGCGCCAGACTGGAGCCTGCCGTTTGAACTGATGTGCGACGCAAGTGACTATGCAGTAGGTGCAGTCCTGGGACAGCGCATGGACAAGAAGCCGCACGCCATCTATTATGCATCGCGCACACTGGACGCTGAGCAGAGGAATTATACCACCACAGAAAAGGAACTTCTGGCAATCGTGTTTGCACTGGAGAAGTTCCGCGCATATGTTCTAGGCGCCAGAGTCATCGTCTACACAGACCACGCAGCAATCCGCTACCTGATGTCCAAAAAGGAGACTAAGCCGCGCCTGATGCACTGGGTGCTCCTACTTCAGGAACTCGACTTGGAAATCAAGGATCAGAAGGGCACGGAGAACACAGTCGCTGACCACCTAAGCAGGATCGTGAAAGCAGAGGAGGCAGGGCAGATCACGGAGACATTCCCTGACGAGCATCTGATGGCGCTGACAGGTAAGGTACCATGGTATGCGCACATTGCGAATTACCTGGTCACAGGTACGGTAACTCCTCATTTTACTAAAACCCAATGCATGAGATTAAAGCATGAGTCCAGGTATTACATTTGGGATGATCCGTATATGCTCAGAATAGGACCTGATCAGATTGTGAGGCGATGCGTGCCTGACCATGAAATTAACTCTGTTTTGATGTTTTGTCATGCGCACGCATGTGGAGGACACTTTGGTCCAAAGCACACTAGCAGAAAGATCCTGTGCGGATTTTATTGGCCGCACTTGTTTAGTGACTCGTATAACCACTGCAGGAATTGTGACAGGTGCCAGCGCACCGGAGGAATATCAGCGCGTAATGAGATGCCGCAGACGCCAATACTAGTGGATGAAGTATTCGATATTTGGGGGATCGACTTCATGGGGCCATTTCCTCCATCTTCCGGATATGAGTACATATTGGTCGCAGTGGATTATGTCTCCAAATGGGTTGAGGCTAAGGCCACCCGGAAGGATGATGG
Organism: Umbilicus rupestris; assembly: GCA_963678935.1. Taxonomy (NCBI): domain Eukaryota; kingdom Viridiplantae; phylum Streptophyta; class Magnoliopsida; order Saxifragales; family Crassulaceae; genus Umbilicus; species Umbilicus rupestris. The sequence goes on along the minus strand of OY787607.1, from coordinate 8,267,101 downwards.
TAAGACGATCGCTGACTTTTTGAGAACTAACATTTTTTTTGCAGGTACGGGGTGCCTAAGGCAGTCATAAGCGACCAGGGGACGCATTTTTGCAATAGGATAGTGGCGCAGGTATTCAAGCATTATGGGGTGAGCCACAAGACGTCCACCGCTTACCATCCTCAGACGAATGGCCAGGCCGAGGTTTCCAACCGAGAGATCAAGCGCATCCTGGAGAAAACAGTGAGACCGTCGCGCAAGGACTGGAGCTAGCGCCTTGGCGATGCGCTATGGGCATACAAAACTGCACATAAGACACCGATTGGGACTTCACCATTTCGGTTGGTTTATGGAAAAGCGTGCCACCTGCCAGTGGAGTTGGAACACAAGGCATACTGGGCGTTGCGCGTTTGCAACCTGAACCTAGACGAGGCTGGTAAGGAGCGCGCATTTGAGCTAAGCGAGTTAGAGGAGCTGCGCCTAGATGCATATGAGGGGCTGCGCGACTACAAGGCGCGCACGAAAGCATTTCATGACAAACACATCCTCAGACGCACCTTTGAGCCAGGAGACCAGGTACTATTATTCTCCTCGCGCCTAAAGCTCATGCCTGGGAAGCTGCGCAGCAAATGGACGGGACCATACACGGTTACCAAGGTTTTCCCTTACGGAACAATCGAGTTAGAAAACGAGCACCAGCATCGTTTTCAGGTCAATGGGCAGAGAGTCAAAAGGTATTTAGGAGAACCTTGGGATGGCACAGCACGCGAAGTTGACCTGGCAGAGCCAGAAATAGAAGATGTGCAGGTTGCTGCGCCAGAGTCGCCACCAGAGGCACCTGAGGGAGAACTCGGAACTATTGCTCATATTTCTTCTCCCTCTTTCACTAACCTCGTTACTCATGATTTATTACATGATATTAACCATGCTGACCACCCTACCAATCCTTTGCGCAGGACAAAGAAGCACGCTACGCACACACGAGCGCGGGGACACTCAGGAGAAAGAGTGGGGGAGGTCTCTGGCACACTTTTAAGCAAGTAACGAGGTACGGTCGAGCCAACGACGTTAAACAAAGGCACTTGTCGGGAGGTAACCCGACACGCTTTCCTTTTACACGTATTTCTTTATATAGTTTCTAGAGTCTTTTAGCTAGTTTAGGACTTGTAGTTTTTTAGTCGCGCAGCAGTGCACAGGACAGTGCGCAAATTCGGTGCGCAGAACAGATGCGCCAGACAGGGGGTATAAAAGGCCGAGACTTAGAAAAAATTTCAGCATTTTCACATTCGACCGTTGCAAGAAAGCTCCTGCCCTCAGCCTCCGCTCCCCGTCCGGCAATCAACCAGGCATCCGTTTAGAGAGATTTGAAGAGCTTACCGGCGCACGCACACCAGGTAACCCTTTCCCCCAGTTTGAGCCGATTCAGTTAGGGTTTGTGCTATAGAGGAGTTGCCCTAGGTTTGAAATCGCACCTAGTTCGCCTGCACCATTTGGAGTTCTGGGTAGTGGGTTTTGTAGGCGGAGGATAGGCGACCTGTACGTGACAGTTTCAGGGCGTTAGTCGGAGTTTTGGATTTTGGGCATTTGTTGAGCGTTGACCATAGTTGACCAGAGGAACACCAGTGCACCATGAGGCCAGCGGAGGATCAAGGGACCCCAGCATCATTCGCCAGCAAATATGATGCTTTCATGAGGCTGGTGATGTAGGGGACCCCGTACATCAGCAGGGAATTCCTGCGCGAGGTCGGGATGGAGGACCTCATTGTTGGAGATCAACAGCGCGGTTGATAAGGAGGATACATATGAGTTCTTGGCGTCGCTGGAGACCGCCGATTTGGAGATCAGGTACAGGCACAGAGGGGTCTGGTACATAGCCTCGGCCAAGAGGCTGAAGCGCGAGCTGAGGTGCGCCAAGGTGCGTGAGGAGGATATAGACACGCACACAAATCAGGAGGCGTGGCGCGAGATGGCGACCGGCCAAATTTTTGCCGCGGGGCGCAGCCGAGGACGCCAGCTGCGCGACCCGTGGATGTTCTACCTCTGGCGCATGGTCGCCTATGCAATCATCGGGCGCTTTAATGGTGCGCCTAAGATCAGCCTACTGGACATGGACATATTGAAGGGATTCTACTATGGGAAGAAGTTGCTGTTTGTCTCAAACATGGTGGTGCACTGGAGTCGGGTCAGCACCAAGGGACCGCTGACTTGTGGAGGAATGATTACGCACCTGCTGCGTGCGCTGCATGGAGAGCTGGAAGTGCCCGAGCACACGGTAGTGCCAGCCGTTCCCCTGGACCGTGGCCGCGAGAGAGGACGGGTCCTTGGAATGGTGCTACCAGCTGCAGCCGGCCAGAGCGCCGAGGCAAAGAGCAGAGAGCAGTGCGCAGCCAGAGGAGGCCGCTGCGGAAGGGGAGATGGAAGAGGCCCCAGAGCCAGTTGCGCCTCCAGTCAGGCGCATGAGGACTCGTGCGCAGACTGGAGCGCGCCGGAGGGCGAGTGCGCCACAGGGGGAGCCAGTAACCATAGCCATTAATGATTCTCCCCAGCGTGCACAGGGAAAGTGCCCCAGAACAGAGGCAGAGGAGGCGCCTGAGGAGGTATCAGAGGAGCAGCGCATGATGTTCAACGTCATGCGCGTGCTAGAGTATTTAGCGCCAAAGGGGGCAGACCTGAGCGTCAGTCCACCATCAGGGTGGAGATTTGGAGATTCTATCCCCCCTCTCCTCAGTCTGCGTAGGCCGCCTCCAGGGTCCCCCAGCGAGCAGCGCAAGCCAGCCAGCCTTCCTGCCCAATCCCGGGTTCATGAAGCAGAGCCCACCCCAGCAGTAGACCCGGTACCAGCACCAGCAGCACCCCCTGCGCAACCTTCTATACAGAGGTCCCCTGAGGCCGATCCCATCATAAGTTCCAGCTCAGATTCACTATGGGACCCTATCCCGGAGGACGATCTCTTGACTCAGCCCGCCGCAGTTTCTGTTGTGCCGCCAGCTTCCAGTTTCGAATTTGAGACAGATTCCACCGATGAGGAGGCGCACGGATCCGCGGCTGAGTCCAGCTCCGAAGATGTCTAGGGCCGCAGGGAGGGCGCTCATTTCTTTCGGGTGGTTTCTTATCTTTTGAAAACTATTGCTCGATGTTGCTATATTGCTATCTTGTGCTGAATATTTTGTGACCTCTGACTTTGTCTTTGCTGCGATGACTATATGATTTTTCTTATGTTCTTTGTTTTGCTTGCATGCATGTGTGCGCTCTCCGTTGCGCTTGAGCATGAGTCGTGGGGACACGTCTCTGTTTAAGTGTGGGGGGGGGGGTTACATTTACATTTCACGTTTTTTGAGCTTTGTAGTGTAGCTTAGTTTAGTTGAAGGGAATAGTAGCAGTGGTGCGCTTGTGTGCGGGTTGCGCACACTTTTTGGCTTGTATTGCGCTATTCAATTTGCATGCGCTGCTATCAACTGTTTTAGTATTTTTTTCGTTTTTCTGCTCCTTTTAGTTGGGATATACAGGGGATGTGAAGTTGACAGAAAAGCTCTAGAGAGGCGGTTAGTCGTTTTTGCTTCGAAGGTAAGGTATATGGTCGAGAGCGCTAGTGGAGGCCGGTGCTTCGCGACCTTCAGAACAATAGAGCGCACTCAGCCACGCAGATGCCGAAGGCGAATACTCAAAGCGTGGCGAGGTGGGAAAACAGACCACCTTTCCTCTGGAAGTCGAGCGAGGGAAGGCGGGCGCGGGTGTAAACGCGTGCGCTGACCTGCGCAAATAGATCAAGGAGGGAGAGCGGAGCGTTGTTCCATAGCTGCTATCCGGAGGCCGAGACTGGAACCGTTCTGGGAACAGAAGAACCGTAGATAAAGCTGTACAAAAAGTAAAAAAACACCAGCAGATGATATGCGCTAAAGAAACCAGCATGCGCACAACTCCGTACCAGCGTGCGCAAGATTCAAAAGAAAATCATTAAAAAGGCTCGAGTTCCAAGGAAGTGCGCGGAAGAATCACACACCGGAAGAAGCTTGCGCTATTAACCATATACCCGTCCTCGAAGTAAAGGCTGACAACCCGGAGCCTGTGAAGAGCTATCTCCCAGCCATCCGAAATGATCTTCATCCCAGCTGAGAGGTAACGAAATTTGAAATTGTTATATTAAACTGTTGAAGGCCGATGCGCGCAGGTGATAGAGCAGGGCGAGGTGAACGGTTGTGTAGATCGCGCCAGAGTGCAAGACTGTGCGCTAGACTCAGAGAGGTAATTGTATCCGTGCTTGAGTGCTTGTTCGGGACGAACAAGGGCAAGTGTCGGGGGTTTGATAAAGCCTATTTATACGCGCTATTTAGATCCTAACACTAAGCTTGTTTGCATCATTTTGTGTACAAGATTACTGGTTTCCGGTGTTTTTGTATTCCAGGGCGAAACAAGGGCCTAAGTCGGATACGTGCTAATAGGCGCATTTAAGGAGCGCAACACACAGCCTGCGGAGCTAGCAGTGCAAACAGGATAGGAAGTGGCAGATTCAGAGTGCGGTGCGTAGACCGACTGCGCGAACCAATGTGCGCAGTGCGCCATGCGCAAAATAGTGGTGTTTCCAAATCTTGACACCATAGGATTTGGAAGTTGCCAAGATTGTCCTCATGAGCAGTATATAAAGAGAGGAAGGCTAGGGTTTGAAGACACACATCAGAGAGGCAAGATCGAGGAGAGAGAGCCAGAATTGAAAAACACACGAGCTGCTGCGAGGACCTGCGCTAGCCGACTGCGCGAGCCGAGACACAACAACCTGCACGCACCTGCTTGTTACTGTTTTCTTGGATACTTTAGCTGTTATTTACTATTTCTATGATGTTTACCACTAGCATGTCTAGCTAAACGCTTTGTATCGGTTGGGCATAATTCTATGAGTATTTCCTTTGAGACTTGTGCTTAATGCATAGTTTGTTTGCTTGTATTAATTCTGTGCACAAGGTTGACAGCTAGCTGCATGAGTAGGGGAAGCCTTGAACCACAATCTTACTCGTACTACTTGTTTGTTATATGTTAAACTAGTTGGTAGCTTGACGGTGACAACTAGGAGTAACGCGCTAGGATAATCAGTTGCTACTGTGACAGGATTCGTAGCTGCTTAGACTAGTTCCAAGAATTAATAGCTCATGAACTTTGATTGGAACATGCGCACATGTTAGGAAGCCTTGATCGGACACTAACTTCAGTAAATCGAACTATAGACGTTTAGAGTCAATGATAAGGAATACATTCATAGAGGATTGTCTGCACCGATACTTCTCATAGTCATAGTACTTAATCACTACTGTTTATTCGCACGTCTCGTGCAAATTCTGCGTTCACTACTGTTTATTCGCGCACTTGCGCAACCCAACCACTCACAACCCAATTTTCGTTAAGTTGTAGGTACTAGTTAGAACGAGTCTGCTTGCTCCTTGTGGAATCGACCCTGACTTAGCCACTGTACTAAGTGGAGAAGGAAGGATTAATTTGACGCGTACAACGACGCGCGATCAAGCAGCAACCAGCGCATCAAGCGCGGCTTAGTTTCTTTCTTGCACATCAGGTAGCGGATAGCAGCGTGGTCAGTGTAGACAGTGACTTTAGCGCCCAGAACATATGCGCGAAACTTCTCCAGCGCAAATACGATTTCCAGAAGTTCCTTCTCGGTCGTTGTGTAGTTCCTCTACGCAGTGTCCAGTGTGCGCAACGCATAATAGATAGCATGCGGCCTCTTATCCACACGCTGGCCAAGTACTGCGCCTACAGCGTAGTCACTGGCATCGCACATCAGCTCAAAAGGTAGGTTCCAGTCTGGTGCACGCATTACTCGCGCACTGGTCAGCGCATCCTTTAACTTGTCAAAAGCATTCCTGCACTCATCAGTGAACTCAAAGCACACATCCTTTTGAAGGAGGTTAGACAATGGGATACATATTTTAGAAAAATCCTTAATAAAGCGCCTATAGAACCCTGCATGCCCAAGAAACGACTTAACGTCGCGCACATTAGTGGAATAAGGCAGATTTGAGATAAGAACAATTTTTGCTCTATCGACCTTTGTTAAGGTAATGACATTTTTGACAAAACTTGAGCATCATTTATAAGAGCACCCTTTGAATTTCTGCTACAGCATTTTAGCTCCAGCATCTGCTGTAGCACATGCTGTCTGAAGGTGTGCGATACTTCTGCTGCAGCTCCAGGCACCAGCGTCTGCTGTAGCACTTGCAGCTTTTCTGCCTTGTATACATGCACTGGATTTCTGAAGGAGAGCTGATCTTCTGCTAGTGAACTTCTGCTCTAGAGATTGCTATAGCACTTGCTTACTCCACTGCTTGAGCACTGAGATAGTCACTCTGCCCAGATTGCACAAGCTGATGTCTTCATGAGAGGAGGATCAGCTCTCCTCTCATGAAGCTGAGGAAGCTGCAAAAGAAGGAGTTCAAAGATGAGAGGAGGATTGCCTAAGATTAGAAGGGTTCTTGGATTTTGTCAAAATGCCAAGGGGGAGATTGTTAAGGTATGTGGCATCATTGACAAACTCCTACAAAGTGCACTAGAGCCTGCTACAGCAAGTATGTAAAGAAAATAGCTGATGAAGAGCATTCCAGAGTGAGCAAACTCAGTAAGTGGCGCTCCAGATGAAGACATTAAGTGGCGCTCCAGATGAAGACATTAAGTGGCGCCTGAGATTAATGTCTTCACCAGCCGCGCCACCTAATGTTGCCTTGGGGCGCTCAGAAAACTGGAAGAGATCATGAAGACATCAACTTGTGCAATCTGGGCAGAGTGACTATCTCAGTGCTCAAGCAGTGGAGTAAGCAAGTGCTATAGCAATCTCTGGAGCAGAAGATGACCTTCAGAAATCCAGTGCATGTATACAAGGCAGAAAAGCTGCAAGTGCTACAGCAGCCGCTGGTGCCTGGAGCTGCAGCAGAAGTATCGCACACCTTCGGACAGCATGTGCTACAGCAGATGCTGGAGCTAAAATGTTGTAGCAGAAATTCAAAGCTTTCTCGGAGATTGCGTTCAAACAACAAATCAGTGGACCGAAGGGCTTCCGGAAAGAGCTGAATATTTAGGAGAATATTTTCTGGAGTGTCTCTCAAGAACAAGGGCAGACTTGTTGAGTGAAGATTTGATTGGAAAATCAAAACTCCTACAAATTAGGAGATATGATCTTGTAGAGATCTTGGAGGATCTTCTTTAAAATTGATGGGATTGTTTCCTAATGCATTTAGGAAATTCCAGCAGCAGCAAACAACTCCAGCACAAGTGAACAAGGAGCAGCTACAGCAGGGGATGCTATAGCAGGAGCTTGTTCAAGTTGCTGCAGCATCTGTCCGAGTAGCAGCAACAACCTGGGCCTTTGGCAAGAAGGCCTGGCAGCCCTGTTGAGAGCCTCAGAAGAATTTCTAAGTTGCTGCCAAGAAGATTCCAGTGGGGATTTCCTAGCTAGAGAAGGAGATTTGTTTTGGGGATCAAATCTAATCTAATCTCCTAAATTTTAGGAGATAATTGTTCTTTTTGGGACATTGCTTAATTCTGGTCTTGCTTAAAGCTGGTGCTGCTATTTAAGTGAGAGGAGTTCAGAGCTGAGAGGTTGATCGAAGCAGAGGGATACACGAGTGCTTACACAGAATTCAAAGAGAGCAATTTTTGGTGTGTGACGGACGAATTCTTCGATCATTGATCGCGCGTCGTTGTACGCGTCAAATATAATCCTTCCTCTTCCACTAGTACAGCGGTTAAGTAAGGGTCGATCTCCACAGGGAGCACGCAGCTCAGTTTTAACCAGTGACCTACACTTACGAAGATTGGGGGGTGAGTGATTGGGGTTGCGCGATGCGCGAGTAAACAGTAGTAAACGCAGGAATTTGCACTAGACGTGCGCAGGCAGTAGAGATTAAGTACTATGACTATGAGAAGTATCGGCGCAGACAATCCTCTATGAGTGTATTCCTTATCATCGACTCTAAATGTCTATAGCTTGATTTTACTAATGTTACTGTCCGATCAAGGCTTCCTAACATGTGCGCATGTTCCGATCAAAGTTCATGTGCTATTAATTCTTGAACTAGGCTAAACAACTACGAATCCGATCAAAGTAATAATTGCGTATCCTAGCTCGTTACTCCTAGTTGGCACCGTCAGGCTATTCAACTAGTTTAACATACAACAACAAGTAACAAGAGTAAGATTGCGGTTCAAGGCTTCCCCTACTCATGCAACTCGCTGCCAACAATATGCACAGAATTAATATAAGCAAACAAGCTATGCATTAAGCGCAAGTCTCAAAGGAAATACTCATAGATTCATGCCCAACCAATACCAAGCGTTTAGCTAGACATGCTAGTGGTAAACATCATAGAAACAGTAAATAATAACTAGAGTGTCCAAGAAAACAATAGCAAACAGTACGTGCAGGTTGCAATCTTGGCTGGCGCAGTCGGCTAGCGCAGGTCCTCTCAACAAGCTCGTGTGTTTTCCAGTTCTGCCGCTCTCTCCCCTGATCTGATGATGAATGATGGTGTAATATAATTCTCAAACCCTAGCCTTCCTCTTCTTTATATACTCCTCAGGAAGCCCAACCTTGGCAACTTCCAAATCTGGTACTGTCGAGATTAGGAAATACTGGACCCTGCGCTTGGCGCACTGTATACTGCTTAGCGCACTTGGCCTGCGCAACTCTGCTGATTCTGCCAATTCCTCTGTTTGCGCCGCTAGCTCCGCAGGCTGATTTCCGCGTATCCGACTTAAGTCCTCGTTTAGCCCTGTAATACAAAAATACTGGAAACCAGTAATCTTGCACACAAAATAATGCAAACAAGCATAGGGTTAGGATCTAAATAATGTGTAAAAATGAGCTCTATCAAACCCCCCATACTTGCCCTTGTTCGTCCCGAACAAGTACCCAAACACGGATACCATTACCTCTCTAGAGTCTAGCGCACAGTCTTGCACTCTGGCGCGATCTGCACTACTGAACACCTTGCGCTGCCCTACCTCCTGCGCACCTCTGCTTTCAACAGTTCAAGTATAGTAATTTCGAATTTCATTACCTCTTAGCTGGGATGAAGATCATTTCGGATGGCTGGGAGATAGCTCTTCATAGGCTCCTGGTTGTCAGCTCTCACTCCGAGGATAGGTATATGGTTAACAGCGCAAGCTTCTTCCGATGCGTGATTCTTCCGCGCACTTCCTGGGAACTTGAGCCTTTTGATGATTTTTGTTGTGGACTTGCGCATGCTGGTGCTTATGTGTGCGCATGCTGATTCTTTTGTAGCGCATATCATCTGCTGGTATTTTTCTTTTGTACAGCTTTGTCTATGGTTCTTATCTTTCCCAGAATGGTTCCAGTCTCGGCCTCCGGATAACAGCTATGGAACACCGCCCCACTCTCCCTCCTTGGTCTATCTGCGCAGATCGGCGCACACGTTTACACCCGCGCCCGCCTTCCTTAGCTCGACTACCAGAGGGAAGATGGTCTGTTTTCCCACCTCGCCACGCTTCGGGTATCTCGCCTTTGGCATCTGCGTGACTGAGCGCGCTCTCTTGTTCCGAAGGTCGCGAAGCACAGGCCTCCACTCGCACTCTCGACTATATACCTCTCCTCTGAAGCGCGAGCGACTAACCGCCTCTCTAGAGCGTTTCTGTCAACTCCACATCCCCTGTATATCCCAACTAACAGGAGCAGAAAAAAAACGAAAAAAATACTAAAACAGTTAACAGCAACGCACGGCGCAATAAGGATAGCGCAAACAAGATGAATAGTGCGCGCAACCCGCACTCAAGCGCACTACTGCTACTGTTTCCTTCAATTAAACTAAGCTACACTATAAAGCTCAAAAAAATGTGAAATGTAAGTGTAACGCTCCCCCCCACACTTAAACAGAGACGTGTCCCATGACTCAAGCTCAAGCGCACGGAGGACGCGCACATGCATGCAAGCAAAAATAAAGAACATAAAAACTAAGAACATAAAGTCAAAGCAGCGCAATATAGCATAGGGGCACAAAATATGTATCACAGGAGTTTAGCACACAAATATAGCAACAGAATATCAAAGAAAGTTCAGCAAATAAAGGAAAATAGACACCACCCGAAAGAAATAGTGCTCCCCCCCTACAGCTCTAGAAGTCATCTGAGCTAGACGCAGCCGCTGAACTATGTGCCTCCTCCTCTGAAGAATCCGTCACATAGGTGCTGGAGGAAGGCGGTACAACTGAAAGGGCGACAGGCTTCTGCCCTTATATACCCCCTGACTGGTGCAGCTGTCCTGCGCACTATAGTGCGCACGGACCTGCGCACTGCTGCTAGACTAAAAAAAAACTACAAGTCTTAAAATAACTAAAAGACACTAGAAAAACTGATAGAAAGACATGTAAAAGTAAAACGAGTCGGGTTACCTCCCGACAAGTACCTTTGTTTAACATCGTTGGCTCGACTGTACCTCGTTACGTGCCCAAATGTGTGCCGGCGACCTCCCCCACTCTTGCTCCTGAGTGATCTCGCGCTTTTGCATGTGTTGTGTTCTTCTTGGTCCTGCGCAAAGGGTGAGAAGGGTAGTCAACATGGATAATATGTGAGAAGTCTGCAGTAACGAGGGTAGATGAAGAGGAAGAAGAAATGTGAGCAATAGTTTCCAGTTCTCCCTCTGGTGCATCTGGTGGTGCCTCTGGCGCATCTGTTATCTCAGGTTCCGCCAAGTCAATGTCGCGCGCTGTGCTATCCCAAGGTTCTCCTAGATAGCGTTTGACTCTCTGCCCATTGACCTGAAAACGATGCCGGTGCTCGTTTTCTAATTCGATTGTTCCGTAGGGGAAAACCTTGATGACTGTGTACGGTCCTGTCCATTTGCTGCGCAGCTTTCCAGGCATGAGCTTCAGGCGTGATGAGAATAATAATACCTGGTCTCCTGGCTCAAAAGTGCGTCTAAGGATATGCTTGTCATGAAACGCCTTTGTCCGCTCCTTGTAATCGCGCAGTCCCTCATAGGCATCCAGGCGCAGCTCTTCTAATTCACTCAGCTCAAACGCGCGCTCCTTGCCAGCCTCGTCTAGGTTCAGGTTGCAAATGCGTAAGGCCCAGTATGCTTTGTGTTCCAATTCTACTGGCAGATGGCATGCTTTTCCGTAAACCAACCGAAACGGTGAAGTCCCGATTGGTGTCTTATGCGCAGTGCGGTATGCCCATAGCGCATCGTCCAGGCGCTGGCTCCAATCTTTGCGCGATGGTCTCACAGTCTTCTCCAGGATGCGCTTGATCTCTCTGTTGGAGACCTCGGCCTGTCCATTTATCTGAGGGTGATAAGCAGTGGACATCTTGTGGCGCACTCCATAATGCTTGAAAACTTGCGCCACAACCCTGTTGCAAAAGTGCGTCCCCTGGTCGCTGATGATTGCCTTAGGCACCCCGTACCTGCAAAAGATGTTAGTTTTTAGAAACTCAGCGACCGTTTTACCATCATCCTTCCGTGTGGCCTTAGCTTCGACCCATTTGGAGACATAATCCACTGCCACCAATATGTACTCGTATCCGGCAGATGGAGGAAATGGCCCCATGAAGTCAATTCCCCATATGTCAAACACTTCATCCACTAAAATCGGCGTCTGTGGCATCTCGTTGCGCGCTGATATGCCTCCTGTGCGCTGGCACCTGTCACAGTTCCTGCAGTGATCATATGCATCTCTAAACAGGTGCGGCCAATAAAATCCACAGTCCAGGACCTTCCTGCTGGTGCGCTTCGGACCAAAGTGTCCTCCACATGCGTGCGCATGACAAAACATCAAAACAGAGTTAATTTCATGGTCAGGCACGCAGCGCCTCAATATCTGATTAGGTCCTATTCTGAGCATATGCGGATCATCCCAAATGTCTCAGTGATCTGCCCTGGCTCCTCCTCCTTTACGATCCTGCTCAGGTGGTCCGCAACTGTGTTCTCCGTGCCCTTCTTGTCTTTGATCTCCAGGTCAAATTCCTGAAGTAGGAGCACCCAGCGCATCAGGCGCGGCTTAGTTTCTTTCTTGGACATTAGGTAGCGGATGGCTGCGTGGTCTGTGTATATGATGACCCTAGCGCCTAGAACATATGCACGGAACTTCTCCAGCGCAAACACAATTGCCAGAAGTTCCTTCTCCGTAGTGGTATAGTTCCTCTGCGCAGCGTCCAGTGTGCGCGATGCATAATAAATGGCGTGCGGTTTCTTGTCCACTCGCTGCCCCAGGACTGCACCTACTGCATAATCGCTTGCGTCGCACATCAGTTCAAATGGCAGGTTCCAGTCTGGTGCGCGCATCACTGGCGCACTGGTCAGTGCCTCCTTCAGCTTATCAAATGCGGCCCTGCACTCATCAGTAAAATCGAAGCACACATCCTTTTGCAAGAGGTTAGACAGGGGTATACAGATTTTAGAAAAATCCTTTATGAAGCGCCTGTAAAACCCAGCGTGCCCGAGGAATGACTTCACATCGCGCACGCTAGTGGCATAAGGTAGGTTAGAAATAAGATCTATCTTAGCTTTATCTACCTTGATCCCCTCCTCTGAGATGATATGTCCTAGTACTACACCATGCGTTACCATGAAATGACATTTTTCATAATTGAGCACTAGGTTCTTAGAAATGCAGCGCGCTAAGACCTTATCTAGATGAGTTAAGCATGCGTCAAAGGTACCTCCATATACAGTAAAATCATCCATGAACACTTCTATGCATATACCAATCATATCAGAAAAAATGATCATGACAAGGCGTTGGAACGTACCTGGCGCGTTACACAGCCCGAATGACATGCGCCGAAACGCAAACGTTCCGAACGGGCAGGTGAACGTGGTCTTCTCTTGATCCTCCACAGCTATGGGTATCTGGTTGTACCCTGAATATCATTCCAAGAAGCAAAAATAGGGCTTTCCTGCTAATCTGTCCAGCATTTGGTCCATGAAGGGTAGCGGGAAATGGTCCTTGCGCGTGACTGCGTTAAGCTTTCTGTAGTCGATGCACATGCGCCATCCAGTCTGGATGCGCTTGGGAACTAGTTCGCCCTACGCATTCTCTTCCACTGTGATTCCTCCCTTTTTCGGCACAACGTGCACTGGACTGACCCATTTGCTGTCCGAGATGGGGTAAATGACTCCTGCGTCAAGCAACTTTAAAATCTCCTTCTGCACTACCTCCATCATATTTGGGTTCAATCTGCGCTGAGCCTCCCTGGATGGTTTGGCACCATCTTCCAACAGAATTATATGCATGCATACGTCTGGGCTCACTCCACGCAGATCTGCCAGTGTCCATCCTATAGCGCGCTGGTTCTTGCGTAGCACCTGCTGTAAGCGCACTTCCTGCTCCTCTTCTAATCCTTTCTTTATGATCACTGGCAGGGTGTCTTCATTTCCCAGGAAAATGTATTTGAGGTGTTCTGGAAGTTGCTTCAGCTCGACCTTGGGTGCCTGTTCAATAGAGGGCAAGATTTTATTGGCAGTGCAAATATGAACTATACCGTGTACCTGTCTGAGCTCTGGTTCAGCACTGCTCAGCTCCTCGTCCTGCTCCTCCAATTATGTCTGTGCCAGTGGCTCTGGTCCTACCGTTGCGCTTGCGCATTGCGCATCTGTGACTAAATCATCTAAGCTGTCCATTGCGTGCACTGTGGCGTCCTCATGAGGATGCTGCATCCCCTTGAATATGTTGAAATGGATTTCTTCGCCATCAACCTCCATGGAGAGCGTGCCCCTCCACACGTCTATCTTAGTGCGCGCGGTCATCAGAAAAGGTCTGCCCAATAGGATCCACGCACTGCTGGTGCTCGATTCACCCTCCATTTCTAGCACATAGAAATCTGCTGCGAACACCAGCTCTCCTACTCGCACAAGAACATCCTCTATCATGCCTGCAGGTTGTTTGCACGACCGATCTGCTAGCTGAATGGTGAGACCTGTAGGCTTTAGTGGTCCAAGGCGCAATGTCGCATATAGGGAATAAGGTAACAAATTGATAGATGCGCCTAAATCAATCATGCAGTTGCTCACTGTGGTTTTACCTAAAGTGCATGGGATGGTGAACGTACCTGGGTCTCGGCACTTAGGTGGTACCTTATGTTGCACGATTGCTGAGGCCTGCGCATTTAGCATTACCTGTGCGCACTCGCCTTTCCTCCTTTTGTTTGTACACAGCTCTTTTAAAAACTTGGCGTACCTAGGGATCTGCCGAACTGCTTCAATAAGGGGAATGTTGATTTCCACCTTACTGAATTACTCGTAGAGCTCTTTGTCAAGCGCTTCCTTTCTAGCCGATGGTGCCTGCACAGGAAAAGGTGCAGGTATATTAGTACGATTCGTGCCCTTGCCTTTTAATTGCGTTATACCTGGCGCTTCGCCTTGCTGGCTTGTGGCTGGCACTTCTGGTTGCGCGTCTTGCTCTGGTTGCGCATTCTGTTCTGCTGAATCTGGGACTTGCGCAGCTGGTTGCGCGGGCGTCTTCGCGATCTGCTCTGTTCCTATTATGCGCCCAGTCCTCAGTGTTACTGCATTGACTCCTCCTTTGGGGTTCTGAATCACTTGCGAAAGCAGGTTGCCATCGCTCTTCTTTAGCTCATACACCGTGGTAGCAATCTGTAATAGCTGCTTTTCAATGGACTCGAACCTCTTGTCATACTTCTCGTCATTCTTGCGCACTGTGTCTGCTAGCTGCCCCACGATATCTTCCAAAGATCGCCTCGGTTGCTGGTTGTTATGCGCTGGTGCGTCAGTGCGGCGATGCGGTGGATTGTAGGGCGCAGCTTGTTGCGTCTGCTGTGGTGCGCGCTGGTCTGTGGACTGCCTCTGGAAATTGTTTTCCTCCTTCCATCTGAATCCATTTGCTGCCAGTCCAAAGCGCGGCTGATTCTGTCTTTGTGGTCCTCTGTTATCCCATCCTCCAAGGGCATTGACATCTCCAGATTCCTCGAAAAGTGTGGGACATTCATCGGTTTTGTGCTCGGTTGACCTGCAGAATTCATATACCTTTGGCGCAACTGGTTGTGCGCTTTGCGCACTCATCAACTTCTGCAGCATGGCCTTCATTTCCTTGATCTCAGCGCCTGTTTCTACCTGCTGCACAAAACGAGTACGATTATTTTCAAGTGTTAGCTGATGTCTTACCTGACCAGCAGAGTCTTCTATCAGCTTCCACGCGTCTTCTGGATACATGTTGCAAATGTCGCCTCCTGCGCATGCGTTCAATAACCTCAGCTCCATGGGCAGCAATCCATTCAGGAAGTTCTCTATCAGCACATTCTGGGGCAGGCCATGATTGTAGCAGTTGGCCTCTAGCTCCCTGAAACGCTCATAATACTCTGACAGTGACTCTCCTGCGCTCTGCCTTGGCACGGCCAGTTCCCTTCTGAGTAGCGCGATCTTTGCTGCGGGATAGAATTTATCCAGGAACTTCTTCTGCAGCTGCTCCCATGTGTGAATTGATCCTGCGGGTAAGTTCATCAACCATGGCTGGTTAACTGTGATTGGGGCTGACATCTCGCGCACTGTTCTGCGTCGCGCAGCTTGTCGCGCGGGTGGCGCATTATACAGTTCAGCGGCCATCCTTGCTTCAACCTCGTGCTGCACTTCTTCTCTGAACTGGGCTGCGCGGTTATGTGCTCTTGCTTCCTCCGGGGTTCTGTCCCCTAAGTTGTCTCCAACGACACTGTTATCTTCCATGACCTGTTCTATATCTCAAAGAAAACGAAATTAAAAGATAACTAATGCTGCTGCGTCTGTCAGTGCGCAACTAGAATTTGCGCAGCGCAGCTGTTTCAAGGTTGCGCAGGCTAATGGTGATTGTGCGCTGTCAGAAACAACAACGAGAAAACAAAACAAACTGAAAATAACTAGTTACTAAAAAGGAAAAACGTAAACTAGCTAAGACTTAGCTGTGTTACTCCCCGGCAACGGCGCCAAAATTTGATCGCGCGTCGTTGTACGCGTCAAATATAATCCTTCCTCTTCCACTAGTACAGCGGTTAAGTAAGGGTCGATCTCCACAGGGAGCACGCAACTCAGTTTTAACCAGTGACCTACACTTACGAAGATTGGGGGGTGAGTGATTGGGGTTGCGCGATGCGCGAGTAAACAGTAGTAAACGCGGGAATTTGCACTAGACGTGCGCAGGCAGTAGAGATTAAGTACTATGACTATGAGAAGTATCGGCGCAGACAATCCTCTATGAGTGTATTCCTTATCATCGACTCTAAATGTCTATAGCTTGATTTTACTAATGTTACTGTCCGATTAAGGCTTCCTAACATGTGCGCATGTTCCGATCAAAGTTCATGTGCTATTAATTCTTGAACTAGGCTAAACAACTACGAATCCGATCAAAGTAGTAATTGCGTATCCTAGCTCGTTACTCCTAGTTGGCACCGTCAGGCTATTCAACTAGTTTAACATACAACAACAAGTAACAAGAGTAAGATTGCGGTTCAAGGCTTCCCCTACTCATGCAACTCGCTGCCAACAATATGCACAGAATTAATATAAGCAAACAAGCTATGCATTAAGCGCAAGTCTCAAAGGAAATACTCATAGATTCATGCCCAACCAATACCAAGCGTTTAGCTAGACATGCTAGTGGTAAACATCATAGAAACAGTAAATAATAACTAGAGTGTCCAAGAAAACAATAGCAAACAGTGCGTGCAGGTTGCAATCTTGGTTGGCGCAGTCGGCTAGTGCAGGTCCTCTCAACAAGCTCGTGTGTTTTCCAGTTCTGCCGCTCTCTCCCCTGATCTGACGATGATGGATGGTGTAATATAATTCTCAAACCATAGCCTTCCTCTTCTTTATATACTCCTCAGGAAGCCCAACCTTGGCAACTTCCAAATCTGGTACTGTCGAGATTAGGAAATACTGGACCCTGCGCTTGGCGCACTGTATACTGCTTAGCGCACTTGGCCTGCGCAACTCTGCTGATTCTGCCAATTCCTCTGTTTGCGCCGCTAGCTCCGCAGGCTGATTTTTCACTCCTAGAACGCTGCCTGTTAGCGCGTATCCGACTTAAGTCCTCGTTTAGCCCTGTAATACAAAAACACTGGAAACCAGTAATCTTGCACACAAAATAATGCAAACAAGCATAGGGTTAGGATCTAAATAATGTGTAAAAATGAGCTCTATCAATCATCACCCGAGAGCAGAGCGTGAGCGCAGAGCTGTGGTGACAGAAGCAGAAGGTGATCAGGACTTGCATAGTCTGATTCGAGCTTGATCTGGAAGCCAATTCAGAGCAGTGGTGCTTGTTGGTTGATCAAGGGAGCCGCGGAAGAACTGACGGGTGTGTGGCTAGGCCGAGTGTCTAAGCGATGGTTCTCGCTAGTGGCAGGAGGTCACTGAGTGAGGGGGAGTATTCCAGAGTGTGCAGCGCTCGTGGAATCGTTCGATCGGCTCGGCGGAAGGCTTTGGAGCGACGCGGACAATTGTGCATCAGCTGTGTGTTACAGCAGTTGCTACAGCAACCCTGCTAAGTGAGTGTAGTTTAGAATAGGCTGAGTTTTGAGAAGACTGTAGCTATTCTAGATTGATATTTGTAGAGGGTGTGCAGACACAAGTCAGAGCCTGTTCTGATTGTGTCCAGTGATCCACACAAGGTTGAGTAGCATAGGTTGCGTGGAGTTGTAACCAAGTGTACTTGGAGACCGTTGTGGTTAGTGGATTAAGGACTGGAGAATAGTCCTCCCCAGACGTAGGCAGTTGGCAGAACTGGGTGAACAAACTTCTGTCTTGTTCATTGTTTGCTGAACAAACTTTTGAAGAGTGCGCTGCAACAACTGCTTGTTCACAAAATATGTCTAACTGAGACGCTGCGAATTTCAACCTTGATTCCTGCGAGATGATATGTCCTAGTACTACTCCATGTGACACCATAAAGTGACATTTTTCATAATTGAGAACTAAGTTCTTAGTAATGCAGCGCGCTAAGACCTTATCAAGATTATCCAAACATGCATCAAACGTCTCACCGTGCACAGTGAAGTCATCCATGAATACCTCAATACATAAACCAATCATATCAGAGAAAATGCTCATGACTAAGCGTTGGAACGTACCTGGCGCATTACACAGCCCAAACGACATGCGCCGGAACGCAAAGGTACCGAATGGGCAGATAAAGATTGTCTTCTTCTGATCCTCCGCAACAATAGGGATCTGATTGTACCCTGAGTAACCGTCCAGGAAGCAAAAGTGTGGCTTTCCCGCCAACCGGTCGAGCATCTGGTCCATGAATGGTAGCGGGAAATGATCCTTGCGTGTGACTGCGTTTAGCTTCCTGTAATCAATGCACATGCGCCATCCAGTCTGTATGCGCTTGGGAACTAGCTCGCCCTGCGCATTCTCCTCTACTGTGATGCCTCCTTTCTTTGGCACAACGTGTACTGGACTCACCCACTTGCTATCTGAAATCGGGTATATTACACCTGCGTCAAGCAGCTTCAGGATCTCCTTTTGTACTACCTCCATCATAATCGGATTCAGTCTGCGCTGAGGTTCCCTGGATGGTTTGGCATCATTTTCCAGTAGAATTCTGTGCATGCACACATCAGGGCTTACTCCGCGCAGGTCAGCCAATGTCCATCCTATGGCGCGCTGGTTCTTGCACAGCACCTCCTGTAATTGCGCCTCCTGCTCCTCCTCTAATCCTTTCTTTATAATGACAGGCAGGGTGTCCTCATTGCCCAGGAAGATGTACTTTAAGTGCTCGGGCAATTGCTTCAGCTCAACCTTGGGTGCCTGTTTAATAGAAGGCAGGATTCTACTAGTAGCGCAAACATTAACCAGATCACATACCTGTCTGGACACTGATTCTGTGCTGCTCAGCTTATCATCTTGTTCCTCCAACTTTGTCTGTGTCAATAGCGCAAGCTCCCCTGTTGCGCTCGCACACTGTGCATGTGCAACCAAGTCGTCCATACCGTCTAATGCGTGCATTGTGGCGTCCTCATGAGGGTGCTGCATTCCCTTAAAAATGTTAAAGTGAATCTCCTCGCCATCTACCTCCATTGAGAGCGTGCCTTTCCATATGTCTATCTTTGTGCGCGCTGTCATCAGAAATGGTCTGCCCTGCGCGCTTCCCTTGCTCGGCTCACCCTCCATTTCCAAGACGTAGAAATCTACTGGGAACACCAGCTCTCCTACTCAGACAAGAACGTCCTCTATCATGCCTGTTGGTTGTTTGCACGACCGATCTGCTAATTGGATGGTGAGACTTGCAGGCTTTAGTGGACCAAGGTGCAATGACACATACAAGGAGTAAGGAAGCACATTTATAGATGCATCGAGATCAATCATGCAGTTGCTTACCGTGGTCTTACCTAAGGTGCATGGTATGGTGAACGTACCTGGTTCCCGGCATTTAGGTGGTACCTTGTGTTGCACAATTGCTGATGCATGTGCGTTAAGCATTACTTGTGCGCACTCGCCCTTCCTCCTCTTGTTTGTGCACAGCTCCTTCAAGAACTTGGCATATCTGGGAATCTGCCGAACTGCCTCAATCAGGGGAATGTTTATTTCCACCTTGCTGAATAACTCGTATAACTCTTTGTCCAGCGCGTCCTTCCTTGCTAAAGGTGCCTGCACAGGAAAAGGTGCAGGTGCATTAGTACTCTTTTCTCCTGATTGTGTCATACCTGGCGCCACCCCCTGTTGATTTGTAGCTGGCGCGGTGCGCATCCGGCTGTTCTGGCTCTGGAGGTTGCGCAACTGGCTGTGCCGGCTCCTTTGCGGTTGGAGCTGTCCCCACTGTACGCCCAATCCTCAGCGTTACAGCGTTAACTCCTCCCTTAGGGTTTTGGATCACTTGCGAAGGCAAGTTGCCATCGCTCTTTTTCAGCTCATAGACCGTGGTACCAATCTGCGACAACTGCTTCTCAATTGACTCGAACCTCTTGTCATATTTTTCATCGTTCTTGCGCACGGTGTCTGCCAACTGACCCACTATGTCTTCTAAGGAGTGCCGCGGTTGCTGATTATTCTGTGCTGGTGCGTCATTGCGGCGGTGCGGTGGGTTGTATGCTTGCTGCGCCTGCTGAGGTGCACGATATTCCACTGGCTGCCTTTGGGGATTGATGTCCTCCCTCCATCTGAATCCATTTGCGGCCAGTCCAAAGCGCGGTTGATTCTGCCTCTGCGGTCCTCTATTGTCCCATCCTCCTAGAGCATTGACATCTCCTGATTCCTCGAAAAGTGTGGGACATGCGTCGGTTTTGTGCTCAGTGGACGTACAGAACTCGCATACCTTCGGCGCAACTGGTTGCGCACCTTGCGCACTCATCAGTTTCTGTAGCATGGCTTTCATTTCCTTATTTTCAGCGCTGGAATCCACCTGGTGCACGGCGCGCGCACGACTGTTCTCGAGCGTCAATTGATGCCTTACCTGTCCAGCAGAGTGTCCTCGATCATCTACCATACATCCTCCGGGTACATGTTGCATATATCACCACCTGCGCATGCATTCAGCAGTCTAAGTTCCATTGGTTGTAGCCCGTTTAGGAAATTCTCTATCAGCACATGTTGGGGTAGGCCATGATTGTAGGAGTTGGCTTCCAGCTCCCTGAAACGCTCATAGTACTCTGATAGTGACTCTCCTACGCCCTGTCTAGGTGCGGCCGATTCCCTCCTGAGTAGCGCAATCTTTGCTGTGGGGTAGAACTTATCCAAGAACTTCTTCTAGAGCTGCTCCCATGTGCGAATAGATCCTGCTGGTAAGCTCATCAGCCAATGCCTGGCAGTATCACACAATGAAAAAGGGAACGCCTTCAGCTTCAGCGCTTCTTCACTCTCCCCGTCGGTCTTCATGTTCTCACAGATAACTAGGAATTCGCGCACATGCTTGACTGGGTTCTCGTTGTTCATCCCATGGAACTTCGGCATATGATGAATGAATGAGCTCCGTAGTTCAAAATGCCCATCGGGTGGAAGCACTATGCACCACGGTTGGTTGACTGTGATTGGAGCCGACATCTCGCGCACTGTTCTGCGTCGCACGATCTGTTGCGCGAGTTGCGCATTATATACTTCAGCGGCCATCCTAGCTTCAACTTCGCGCTGCACTTCCTCTCTGAACCGAGCTGCGCAGTTATCTGCCCTCGCATTGTTAGGTCCCTCTGGGGTTCTGTCCCCTAAGTTATCGCCAATGACACTGTTATTCTCCATGTCCTGTTCTACACTTCAAGCAAACGGAATTAAAAGAAACTAGGTTGTTGCCCCTGTGTATGCGCAACTATGATCTGTACAGCTCAACTGTTTCAATGTTGCGCAGACGGATGTTGATTGCGTACTGGCAGAAACACCAACGAAAATAAAAAGAAATAACTAGCTACTGTAAAAGAAAACTTGAACTAGTTAAGACTTATCTGTGTTGCTCCCCGGCAACGGCGCCAAAATTTGATCGCGCGTCGTTGTACGCGTCAAATTAATCATTCCTTCTCCACTTAGTATAGCGGCTAAGTCAGGGTCGATCCCACAAGGAGCAAGCAGACTCGTTTTAGCTAGCAACCTACAACTTACGAAATTGGGGTTGTGAGTGGTTGGGTTGCGCAGGTGCGCGAATGAACAGTGGTGAAAGCAGAATTGCACGATACGTGCGCAGGCAGTAGATTTTAAGTACTATGACTATGAAGAGTATCGGTACAGACAATCCTCTATATATGTATCCCTTATCATCGACTCTAAACATCTAGAGTGCAGTTCTACTTAAGTTAGTGTCCGATCAAGGCTTCCTAACATGCGCGCATGTTCCTATCAAAGTTCATGAGCTATTAATTCCTGAAACTAGTCTAAACAGCCACGAATCCTATCACAGTAGCAGCTGAGTATCCTAGTGTGTTACTCCTAGTTGTCACCGTCAAGCTATCAACTAGTTTAACATACAATAACTAGCAATTAGAATAAGATTGCGGTTCAAGGCTTCCCTTATTCGCACAACTAATTATCACCCATATGCATAGAATTAATATAAGTAGATGTACCAAGCATTAAGAACAAGTCTCAAAGGAAATACTTCATAGAATCATGCCCAACCGATACAAGGTGTTTAGCTAGACATGCTAGAAACAAACATCATAGCAATAATAAATAAAACTAAAGCAACAAGAGAAACGTAGCAGGTTGGCGCAATTGCGCGTTGCTGTTCTCGGCTAGCGCAGGTGGTTCGCGCAGAGTCTGGCTGAAGTAGCTCGTGTGTTTTTCTGCTGAGTGTCCTTCTCTCTATCTGCTCTCTCTCTCTCTCTCTCTCTCTTCTAACCCTAGCTTCCTTCCTCTTATATAGTGGTCTTGAAGCCCAAGGAATGCTTAGATTTGGCCCGAGAGACTTTTAGCAACTTCCCAAATCTAGGAGATCAATATTTAGAAACTCTGCCATTCTGCGCACACTGATTGCGCTACTCGCTTTGCGTAGTCGGTTTGCGCACTGTAGTCCGAAACAGCTCTCCTTTTGCGCTGCTAGCTCCGCAGATCATGCATTGCGCTCTAAAAAACGTCCGTTAGCGCACATCTGACTTATGTTCCTGTTTTATCCTGTAATACAAAAATACCGAAAACCAGTAATCTTGTACACAAAATAATGCAAACAAGCACAGTGTTAAGATCTAAATAACGCATATAACTAGGCTCTATCACCCATCCTCTCCTATGAAAGGAGGTGCAAATGAGGTCTTGAAATGAGACAACTCACACAATAACATCTCTCATTGCCAACATCTACTCCCTTGATAGCCGGCTGATTTTTCCTTTAAGTTCTACATACTCTTTCGAGTATTTCCTTGGTGGTAGTTGCTTGCACAAGTTTAGTTCGCCGGAATAATACCTTATAGTGCAAAGAGGTAAACACTCACAAGTTGTTGTATCCTGGGAAGCTCTTGCCTTTTCCTTGCACCCGGTCGGACGGCAACAAAAGCTTTAAGGAAATTGTCCAACGAGCCTCAACTCATTCTGGTTTGCTTGTATCTTTATTCCGTTCTACTATGAGTAATTTGTTTATTTGATTATCATTTTAATCATTCGATTTATAATCTTCAATTTAATCTGTTTTATATTGATTTGATTATATTGAATCAAATTGAATTGATTAAATTGAATTAAGGTACTAAATCGGTTAGATAATTTATAGAGTTACTTCATTTATTATTGAATTCATGTAACACTTGATTTAATATAACAATAATGATACATGTCTTTCATCACTAGAAACACTTCATTAAAGATAATGTACTCACAAACTTTATCTACATGTTTCATCATTTATAGAATTGAACTTTCATTCAATTTCCAACAATCTTAAAGCTTTTACTGTAAATAAAATTGTGAATACAATTTATATTTCTTGATTACTAACAAGTTGGTCTTTTGTAGACATGGAAAACCAAAACACTAATCAAAGTATGGACATTGATGCCAACATTCCGGTTGCTCCTGCAGTGTTGCCAATCGGGTTTCCAATAGTGTTGCCCACACCCCAATGATGACGGCTATGGCCGGGAATGGTCCTGCGGGTTCAATTCCAAGCGGGTCAGTGGCACGAGTGCCCGCAGCAGTGATGCCGGCCAAAAGGCCTGAGAAGTTCACAGGACTGAACTTCAAGAGATGGCAACAGAAGATGCACTTCTACCTGACCACCATTGGATTGGCTCGGTTCCTAACCGATGATCCACCAACTTATAAGGAGGATGAAACCGACTCACAAGTTTTCATGGCATGTAGTGCTTGGAAAGATTCCGACTATCTGTGTCGGAACTACGTCATGAATAGCTTAAATGACACACTGTACAATGTGTACAGTACCAAACGCTCAGCCAAGGAGCTCTGGGAGTCATTGGATAAGAAATACCGAACTAAGGATGCCAGTTTAAGAAATACATTATAGGCCGATTCCTTGAGTTCATGATGGTAGATTCTAAAATGGTGGTAAGTCAAGTGCAAGAGCTACAATTGATAATTCATGAGATTCATTGTGAGGGGATGCACATAAGTGAATCTTTCCAAGTTTCTTCAGTCATCGAGAAGTTACCTTCGGGGTGGAAGGACTTCAAAAACTATCTCAAACACAAGCGAAAGGAGATGAGTTTTGAAGACCTTGTGGTCCGTCTTCGAATTGAGGAAGACAATTGTGGCTCCGACAAGAGGTTCAAAACACCATCGGAGAGGGCCAACCTAGTAGAGCATGGTGAGAGCTCAAAGAGGAAGAAAGTCTCTAACACTTGCAACTAAGGGTGTAGTGTTCAATAAAAGGCAACCACCCAAGTTTTCAGGAAAATGTTTCAACTGTGACAAAGAGGGTGACCGAGCAGCTGACTGTAAGAAGCCTATAAGGAAGAAAAAGAAGGAAGTCAACTTAGCCGAAGCTGAAGAAGATTCTGGTAGCTATTATCTCTGAGCTGAACCTGGTGGATTCTAATCCCAAGGAGTGGTGATTGGACACAGGAGCAACCCGCCACATTTGCTCGGATAAGAATGCATTCTTCACACTAGAGCTGAGTGAAGCTGAAGAGAAGTTTTACATGGGCAATTCCGCCACCTCTGAGATCAAAGGGAAGGGTATTTTAGTTCTGAAACTGACATCAGACAAGGAGCTGAAGCTTACAGAGGTTCTCTATATGCCCGATGTAAGGAAGAATTTGATCTCTAGGACACTACTGGATAATCATGGATTTAAGATGGTATTTGAGTCCCAGAAATTTGTTCTCACAAAGAACGGTATGTATTTGGGAAGAAGTTATGTAAAGGATGGCATGTGGAAGATGAATGTAATAGCCATCAAACCGAAAAATATCAATAAAGATAATTCCTCCGTTTATTTGCTTGAGTCCTCTAATTTATGGCATAAAAGATTAGGCCACGTAAATTATGACACAATAAGGAAACTAATGAATTTGGAGTGTATGGCCAAATCTCATATAGATTCCAACACAAGTGTGAATCTTGTATTGAAGCAAAATTAACGAGAACCTCATTTCACAGTGTTGAAAGAAAAACTGAAACCCTTGAATTAATCCATAGTGACCTATGCGACTTAAAATTCATGCCAACTAGAGGTGGTAACAAATATTTTGTGACTTTCATTGATGATAGTACAAAATTTTGTTATATATATTTGCTTAAAAGCAAAGATGAGGCAATTGAAAAGTTTGGCATGTAAAATTAGAAGTTGAGAACCAACTCAACGAAAAGATAAAGAGGTTGAGAAGTGACCGTGGAGGTGAATATGTAGAACCGTTTGGGGCATTTTGTGCACAATACGGAATTATTCATGAAGTAACTGCACCATACTCACCTCAATCAAAAGGCGTTGCACAATGAAAGAATCGTACTCTAAAAGAGATGATGAGTGCGATGTTGTTAAGCTCTGGGTTACCCCATGGAATGTGAGGGGAAGCCATCTTATCAGCGAATTATCTTTTCAATAAGGTACCGCGCAAACAGGAGGAGAAGTCTCTGTATGAGATATTTAAAGGAAGTAAGCCTTCCTATAAATACTTGCTAGTATGGGGGTGTCCTGCTAAGGTAATGACCTCCGGTCCTAAATGAATGAGGATAAGACAAAAAACAATTGATTGTATATTCATTGTTTATCCGCAAAACAATAACGCGTATAGATTCCTTATGAATGAATCAAAAAATCCTGATATACACAAAAATTCCATCTTGGAATCAAAGAATGCTTCGTTCTTTGAACAAGTTTTTTCTTATAAGTCTAAGGAAGATGATTTGGATTCATCTCATCAGTTACTTGAAGATATTGAGGAAATAACTCAAGAACGAGATGATATTTCTTGAAAGGTTATAGAATCAGAAGAACCTAGACAAAGCAAGCGAGCTAGGATAGAAAAATCATTTGGTACTGATTTTCTAACCAATATACTCGAAACTGAATCTCGAACGTACAAAGAGGCTACAAACTCAGTGGTCCCTTGTGTAAAGAAGCCATAAGGAGTGAAATTGATTCTATCTTGCAAAATCATATGTGGGAATTGGTTGATCTTCCTCCTGGAAGTAAAACACTAGGTTCTAAGTGGGTCTTCGCCAGGAAGATGAAAGTGGATGGCACTATCGATAAATACAAGGCAAGACTTGTAATCAAAGGTTATAGACAAAAGGAAGGTCTTGACTATTTTGATACATATTCTCCTGTGACGAGAATCACTTCCATAAGAATGGTAATAGCAATTGCGGCTTTGAGTAGTTTAGAAATACATCAAATGGAAGTGAAAATAGCTTTCCTCATTGGCGATCGGGAGGAAGAAATCTATATGGAACAACCCGAGGGTTATATAGAGCTTGGTCAAGAGAGAAAAGTTTGTAGACTTGTAAAATCTCTTTATGGCCTAAAACAAGCCCCAAAGCAGTGGCATGAGAAATTTGACTCCGTGATGATGTCAAATGGTTTTAAAATAAACGAGTGTGATAAATGTGTCTATATTAAAAACACGGAACACGGCTATGTGATCCTTTGTTTATATGTAGACGACATGCTCATTGTGGGAAGCAATGATGCCATGACTAAGTCCACAAAGGCTATATTAAACTCTAAGTTTGATATGAAAGATTTGGGACAGGCTGATGTAATTCTAGGTATCAAGATTGCACGGACTAATGATGGACTTGCCTTAAGTCAATCACATTACGTCGAGAAAATCTTAGATAAGTTTGGAAAGGATAGGTTAGGAATATCCAGAACTCCAATAGACATCAATCAACACTTGTCTAAAAACAAAGAAGAAAGTATCTCCCAAGTGGAATATGCGAGAGTCATAGGTAGTCTAATGTACTTAATCGTGATTATGGTCTACATTATACCAGCTATCCATAAGTCATTGAAGGTTTCACTGATGCAAGTTGGATATCTGATATACAAGATTCAAAAGCGACAAGTGGATATGTTTTCACTCTGGGAAATGCTGCAGTGTCTTGAAAGTCTTCTACTAGATCCACTATGGAAGCTGAATTCGTTGCGTTAGATAAATGTGGCGATGAAGCTGAGTGGCTAAGAAACTTTGTGGAGGATATTCCAAAATGGACAACACTTGTGCCAGTAATATGTTTATATTGTGACAACCACGAGGGCTCATGTCATTTTGATCTAATGGCTACAACTCGTCAATCTAGAATATTCTACCAAAATCTTAACTCTCTCATTTGCTCCACACTTCTTCATACTTTTCTAGAATAATCTTTTTCGTGGGTTGGGCTTCTTCTTCTTGGATCCTCTTTTTTTTGGGCTTCTACTTAATTTAGATAAATAGGCATTGCTAACTTAATACGCCCTTCAATGCGTAATTTCTCTTCTCTTCCTGGTGGTTGCTTATGATGTTTGAACAAATGTCGACTCATATGTGTAAATCTTGTGCATATGATATTATGGCTTATTCCACTTATTGTGGCCAGCCTCTCTCTATATAGCCGATGATCATATAAGGTGGTTACAACCCTATAATCAGGGATTACATCGGATAGTTACCTAATACATATGATACTACCGATACAAAGATATATACTACATCTTAACATCCCCCCTCAATCACAACTCTACAAGATTGAGATTGCGCTTAAATTCAACTTGTTGTCGTACCGGCAGGGGCTTGGTGAAACCAACCGCAATCTGATCTCTAGAAGGAATAAATTAAATGTCCAACACCTTGCGCGCAACACAGTCTCTAACAAAGTGAAAGTCTACTTTTATGTGTTTGATACGAGCATGGAACACAGGATTCGCCGATAGGTAAGTGGCTCCAAGATTATCACACCACAAGCATGTTGTTTGTGACTAAAACACTCCAAGCTCACCAAGAAGAGACTAAACCCAGACAATTTCCGTTGTGGCATTGGCTAATGCTTTATATTCAGCTTATGTGGTAGACCGAAACATAATTGCTTGCTTGCGCGTGCTCCAGGAGATCAGGTTCGATCCAAAGAATACTGCAAAACCACCTGTAGTTTTGCGATCATCAGGACACCCCGTTCAATCGGCGTCGGAGAAGGCACTCACCAGCGTTGAGGAAGACTTTCCAATTCGCATACCAGTGTCAGCAGTGTGATTGAGATATCGAAGGATTCTCTTTACCGCCGTCGAATGCGCACTGATAAGAGAGTAAAGGAACTGGCAAACCTTATCTATAGAGAAGGCAATGGCTGGTCTGGTGAGAACAACATATTGGAGTGCACCAGTACTCCTGTATTTGGTCGCTTCCTCGACATTGAGTGGATCACCAACGGTGAGAGAGATTTTCTCACTAGCAGCCATAGGAGTCGTGACGCCTTTGTAGGATGTCATGCCGACACGCAGAAGCAAATCAGTAATGTACTTAGACTGAGAGAGGACAAGGTTTGCAGGGTCCAAGGTTCTTTATAGCAAAGACACCACTCAAGTTTTGCAGAAGTTTGTGAATCACCAAGGAAGAAGAGCCCGTGACAATCATGTCATCAACATATATCAATATGAAAACTGTTGTGAGGCCATCATTGAGGATGAAGAGGGAGGTGTTTGCACGAGTTGGTATGAAACCCAAGGATTGAAGCTTGGAGCTGAGGCAAGCAAACCAAGCTCTAGACACTTGCTTTAATCCATACAATGCCTTTTGCAGCTTACAAACAGCATGCGGAGACTGAGGATCAACAGAACCAGGAGGTTGCCTCATATACACAGTTTCTTCCAGAACACCATGCAAAAACGCATTCTGAACATCGAATTGTGAAGTTCCCATCCCCTCGATACCGCAGTGGACAATATCAGACGGATAGTAGCAGGTTTCACCATTGGACTGAACGTGTCCTCATAATCAATTCCATACTGCTGACGAAAACCCTTGGCAACAAGGCGAGCTTTGTGCCGATCAATAGTGCCATCAGCCTTATGTTTGATCTTGAACACCCATTGGCAATCATCACATTCTGGCCATGAGATGGAGAAACTAGAGTCCATGTTTGATTGCGCTGAAGGGCTTCAAATTCCTAGTCCATGGAATGTTGCCAAAGAGGATCAGCAAGGGCGGTGCGCATGGACTCAGCTTCCCGAGTTGGGAATGATGCCCGGTGATGCTTCTCAGGCCAAGGAATGGTGTCATCAGTGCGGATCGGGGGTTAGCTCACATTGTTGTGAGCTCGGATGACAATGCCTGCAGGTTGAGCAGAAGGATCAACAAGGAAAGCCGCGCCGTTGGGCTCCAATAGCTCATCATGAAAGGCAGTGACTTCACATTGCCCTCGTGTGGAGGAGGAACAACATCATGCACCGCGTGGCTGAGTGGAACGACATGTTGCTGCTCCGGCATGACCTGTGGCTGCACAAGATCAACAGGAAGCATAGCTGGTTGTGGATTAGGCAGGTTAGTTAGCATATGGTCAAAATTAACACCCGAAAGATTCGAAAGAAGCACTTGTTCGGCTAGAGTACGAGGACTGGCATTGGAAGAGGGGACGAGAAAAGGAAAAATGTTCTGGTCAAAGACTACGTCGCGTGAAATATAAACTTGACCAGAAGATGGATCAAGACATTTATAACCATGGTGCATTGGACTGTAACCAATAAAGATGTAGCACCGGGAGCGAAACTGAAGCTTGCGTGCATTGTAGGCTCTAATTTGGGGCCAACAGGCACACCTAAATACTCGAAGGAAAGAGTAATCGAGTTTTGTGTTGAACAACTTCTCAAGAGGCGTAGAATTACCAATGACATGACTAGGAAGGCGATTGATAAGATAGCTAGATGTACTGAATGCTCATCCCAAAATTTCAATGGAACACCCGAGAAGGCTAAAAGAGCAAGGCCGGTCTCCATGATGTGGCGGTGCTTGCATTCAGCAGCTCCGTTTTGCTGATGTGTATGTGGGCAAGATACACGGTGAGCAATGCCAACCTGGTTAAAGAAAGATTGCAATTTTTGGTACTCCTCACCCCAATCAGTATGAAGGCACAAGATCTTCCTATTTAGTTGACGTTCAACAAGAGTTTGAAAGTGAATGAAAACACGAAGCATATCAGCCTTACTTTTGATATGATAGAACCAGAAAAATTTGTTGTAATCATCAATGAAACTCACATAATATTTGAAACCACCGGAGGATGTTAGAGCAGGATCCCATACATCCGAGTACACAAGTTCAAGAGGAGACAACGAAATTTTATGAGAATGTGTGTAAGGCAACTGATGACTCTTGGCTTGTTGACATGAGTCACAAACTGGCCCATTTTTCAAAAATACTAGAACATGGAAGATTGTTGGAGAGGAGAACACGATGAACTGTGGCAAATGATGGATGGCCAAGACGACTGTGCCATCTCTCTGAGGAGGTTGTGGAGGTAGGGACATTGACAGATTTGGGGGAAGACTGAGACAGGCATGGTGCAAGTGGGTAAAGGGATTTGAGGGAAGACTGAGATAGGCGTGGTGCAAGTGGGTAAAGACCACCCCTACATGAACCTTGAAGGGCCGTTTTCTTCGTGGCTTGATCCTTCACAAAGAAGTTATCAGATGGTATTCAATGAAAACATCATTATCAGAAGTGAAGCGATGAACAGAAACTAAGTTCTTTGTGGCTTGTGGGACATGAAAAATATTGTGTAAGGATAGCAATTCAGATGGGATATTAATTGAAGAATGACAATATGCTTAATAATCATACATACACCATTCGCGGTGTGCACCTGATCACGGCCTTGGTACTTCTCACGGACTGTTAGTTTGTCAACATCAGCAGTAATGTGATCGGTGGCTCTTGTATCAGTATACCAGTTTGTGTAGACGTTGTAGGAGTTAGTGTTTATAAAGTTTGCGACACGATCATCTTCAGCCTGAAAGGAATGATTGAAGCGTTCACGGCAATTGATAGCCCTGTGTTTGATGATCTTGCAAACCTGACAGTTGGGGCGCTGTTCTTCTTGCGGTGACTGCTGCCACGACCACCGCTGCCGTTGTAGCCACTGCCATTGCGTCCACCAAAACCGTTGTAGCCACCTCGGTTGCGACCACCCCCACCACCCTCATTTCGGCTACCGCCGCCATTGAGTCCAGCATCACCACTATTGTTGTGAGATGCAATGTTGGCAATAAATCCGATCTGACTTGCCTAATTCCGGTGTTCGAGGAGAGACTCGTACGAGAGGAAGTGTGCATAGAAATCAGAAAGGGAGATATCGTCTTTTGCATTAATGGTGGACACCATGGGATTGTACTCACAGTCTAGGCCAGCTTGGATGTAGCTGATGATGTTGTCGTCATTCAAGGGATGGCCTGCCAAGGCCATCTGATCCGCCAAGGACTTCATCTTATTGTAGTACTCTACAGCACTGAGGTCATTTTCGCGCGACTGGGAGAGCATTGTACGGATCTGATTGATCCAAGCCTTGGACTTGGAGGAAAACATGCTCTCAAGTGTGCGCCACACATCGGCGGACGAGGTCAGGGTCACCACCTGAGCTAGAATATCCGGTTCAAAAGATAGAAGTAGATGACTGAGAACTTGCTATTCTTTTGTCAGCCATGCATCATTCTCCGGGTTCTCGGCCTCCATCTCCATTGTCTTGTCATTGACTGTCTCGGTAGTCGTGATGATCGGTGAAGAGATGACGGCCATTCCATCAACGTAAATGAGCGTGCGCGCTACGCGAAGGATGGGGACCTGCTGCGCCTTCCACAGCAGGTAATTGTCCCACGAAAGCCTCACTATGCCGCCTGTAAGGCCTGGTAGCATCTGCGTCGCGCCGCAGAACGAGGAACCAAGGAACGACATGGATGTAGAGAAGCTTCCGGCGTCTGATACCATGTAAGTCTTGTGTATATGATATTATGGCTTATTCCACTTATTGTGGTCAGCCTCTCGATATATAACCGATGATCATACAAGGTGGTTACATCCCTACAATTAGGGATTATATCGGATAGTTGCCTAATCTATAGGATACTACCGATACAAAGATATATACAAGATATACATCTTAACAATATGCTCTTTCTTCAATTAGTGTCACTGGAATCTTTTGCTGGATCAAAGAGCTTAGCTCAGTCTTTGAAAGATCTTGCTCATTTATATGTCTTCTAGAACACTTTCTGGTATTCGAACATCATTTAATTTCATCAAAGACTTCGTTGTCTTCTTCTGTGGCTCTCCGTTGCCTTCTAATAATGCTTTGATTTGAGTTGCCTGATCGGTTAATGCTTTCTGGTATTCGAACCTCATTCGATAATGAATTTCGCTTCTCCCGAATGTCTCATTATGCTTTTACCACTATACTCTCATTTCGGGTCAAATTATATTAAATTGAGGCTTAGTAGTCTGTTTGGAGCAAAATAACACAAATATTGAGACTAATACAGACCAAATCTGGGCAGATTGACCAATTCGTCTTCAAAGGCTTGCCGAGCGCATGATCGTTGTCCGATTGAGGCTTGCCATATATTGTTGGAAATCTAACGCAAAGGGATATAATGCTTTAGTTTACATTAAGATCAAATTCAAAGGTGTAAAGGGTGAAACAAGCGAGCAAGTCAGAATTGTCACGCAGAGTGAACAGTGCCCGCTTCAAGACCGAACCGCCGGTTTAGGTCAAACCGGCCAAAAATTCGTGAGTTGCTGACCCAGTCTGGTTCATGTTCCAACCGGCAATTCACCAACTGAACCGGCGGTTGGACAAGCCAACCGACGGTTTGACACTGAACCTGTCCGAAATTGATTTTTAAAATCGGCCTAATTGATATTGGTATCAATAAAGTCCTAAAACCCAGGAAAAAGAATTCAGAACTTGGGCAAGATTAAACCTAATTCTTGAAGAGAGGAAAGAAGACTCAAGGCTCCAAGAAGATTAAAAATCAAAGACTCGGCTTCTTAGTGAATTATTCTTCTTTACTTTCCATTTCTTCTTCTTTAATTCTCTTTTATACATGTATTCTAGTTTTATCACCTTAGTTATGAGTAGCCGTCTCGTTCCGGGATCCTACGGATCTTATGCTTGTACTCACCAATTCATGCGATGTTAATAAAACTTTCTGATTATGTTAATGGAGTTCTTTAATTGTAATGTTCTTGCATGCCTGACATTGGTTGGGACGCTTTCTTGTCAGAATGAAATTATGTTAAGACTGGGTCTGAGGTAATTAACCAAATTAAGTAGAATTTATATTGAAACATGGTGGCTATACTATTAGTACATGAATCGATAGGAAAGTTAACATTATTTGTTTGAAAACTCTGGGTTTAATAAATCGAAACTGTTGATAATTCGTGATTGGATGGCGTTCTGCGGTTTAGATTAATTCAGGCAATGATCCGTGATTGGGCGGCTTGCCTGATGTTATTAGGTTATTTTCATAAGTTGATAGTATGATTGAATTGTTAGAATTATTGCATGATTTGTGCGTTAGGCATGGGTGAAGTTTGATTCTGCAATATTGATTTTATTTGCATAATCTTGTTCTTGCGTTAGATCATTTAGTTAGTTCGTTATAACTTTTTCATTATTAGAATAGCTAAACAAAGGCACTCTCTTGCATATATACACATGTATTTGCTCCTTGGATCGATCATTGGCTTACCAAGGTTTATAAATTATTTTTTACTACAACTTGACATCTAAAACATACACTTGACAACTATAAAAAGATAAAAATACATTTGTCATTGCCTCAATCACCTTCCCCTGCATCTCTATTATTTATTCTATAGGCTTATCACATGCCGACATTCCGTCCTTTTATGTCATTGCTCATCTGAATGCCTCCATTTGTATCTTCAAGTGTGTGGTTGTCTTTGAACTTGACCACACTTGCATCTACCGGCCACTCTTTTATATCATGTTGTGTAGCGATTAACTCTATCTCTTCGTGACCCAGTATGAATTCAGAAAGCATCTTCTTTCCAGAGTCTCCATGCTCATCTTCAATCTCCGTAGGCACACTGTCACCACCTCTTTGTCATCCTTCACCACGGCCATAAAGTTTGATACCATCTCTATATCAAAAAATTTTAAAACTTCCACCTATATAGCAAAGTTTATTTACAAAAAACCATCTTTCAAAGATTTCTTTACTAAATGCCATCTTTTTGGAAAGTCACTCCTGAGAAAGGCAGTTTTTAAAAAATATTAAATTTTATGCCAAGTCAATGTACATTTGGTTGCATTGTGGCGTTAACATCCACAGTTAAAGAAAATTGCCTTTGGGAAAGGCGGCTTTCCAAAAGTGCATAATCTTATATGGCAACCAGCTAGATGATGATTGTACACATAAAATCAAAAAAAAAAAAAAAGGAAGGGAAAGCCGCAGTTGCCAAAAGCGGCTTTCCAAAAAGATGGCATTTCCTATAGAATATTTGGAAGGGTGGTGTTTTCTAAAACAAATCTTGGACGTGTGGTACTTGTAAAAACTTTTCCTCTATATCGCCACTAGTCTTCAATCTAGTCTTTGTTCTCCTCAACATCCCATTCATCTTCGAACGCGTCTTCTCGAACCGCATATGTTGCCTTGAAATCCCACTCTTCTTCTCTCATATACTTCTTATGATTTATTTTGACCAAGTTATTCTCATTCTTTTTTTCATACTTGCAATCTCTCGTGTAGTGCCCTTTGCGACCATAAGTGAAACACCGTCCTCTTTCATATCGCTAGTGTTGTTGTCGATGATACTCTTCATCGCTAGAGCATTCACATTGACGACCTCAATAGGCAAACTCACTTCTTTAGGCCCTATATCGTGAACATTTCTTTTGAAACCTCTCATAGCAATAAAGAGAGCTTCCTTCTTTTCCGATAGGATCGTGATCTTTGCCATTTGTTGTGTTAAAGCTTCTTGATTAACTAATAAATTTTCTAGTTCCACTAGCGATGTTTGTTTAGGCCATCCTTGTAGTTCCGCAATAAAGCTGTTGTTCGGGTTTTAATCCATTTATTATAATTCTTCTTACCCGATCATTTCCAAATTTAGCATCGTCATCTAATTGTTCTATCTCGCAGCACAAAGTCTTTATTTTGAAAAAGTACTCATTGATAGAGAGCGTACTTTTAATGGTGTTCATCAACTCTCGCTCCAACAGTTGAAGTCTAGCGGGATTCTTCTTTGAAAAGAATGATGCCAAGATATCCCATGCTTCTTTTGGTGTCCCCACATCCTCTATCCGACCAAGCAACCTCTTATCGACGTTAACTTTTATAGCATACAAGGCTCTACCAGCCTTGATGTCCCATGACTTGTATGACTTGTCATCCTTAGACGGTGGTGAGATTTCACTACCATCAACTATATTCCATATGTCTTGACCTCTCAAGTAAGACTTCATACAAGACCTCCACTCTCGACAATTATACTCATTCAGTTTCTCCATTGATCCAATAGGACCACTAAAATCCGCCATTAAGATTAGAGCGTGCCTTACAAATGGTCCCCGGCCAATATCACTTCACAGTCCCTGACTATACTTCTCGCTTCCCTCCTCAAGTGATGCAATTATGCTCCTCACCGGTCCCGAACCGCCTAGCTCTTGATACCAAATTGTTGAGTGTCGCAGCGTACAAAATGAGGATTTTATTATTGGATCACTCACACAAGAATACAAGAAGAAAAACTCAAATCACTCATAATTCTATCTTGCTCACTCTTATTCTACTCAAGTGCATAACACTTCTAAGACTCACCCCTAATTATACTAGAGCTCCTCCCAAATGGAGGCTTGGATCATTTTGATCTAATGGCTACAACTAGTAAATTTAGAATATTATACCAAAATCTCTTTTCTCTCATTTGTTCCACACTTTTCCATACTTTTTTAGAATAATATTCTTCATGGATTGGGCTTCATCTTGTTGGATCATCTTCTTTTTAGGCTTCTACTTAATATGTTGCTCCTCAGTTAACTGACCCCAGGTCTACATTGTCAAACTGATATATCTCACTACCACAAAACCAGACCTAGTCTACTCCGTTCATATTCTCAGTCAGTTTATGTAGCATCCGACATAAGATCATCCTCGCGATGCCATCGAGTGCTCCGCTTTGTTAAAGATGCACCTAAATTTTTTGCCAGCAACTCATCCATTGATCTCTCGGCATTGTGCAATGCATTGTCCTATCACTCATCGATCCATCACCGGTTATTGCGTCTTGCGAGGTTCTTGTGATGTTTCCTAGAAGTCAAAGAACTACCGGTCGTCTCTCGCTCCTTTGCCGAGTCTGAATATCGATCAATGGCTTGCATATTGTGAGCTCGTGTGGCTTGTTGGTCTTCTCTCAGTTCATACGCCCATTCCCCTTCATTGCGACAATATGAGAGTGATTTATAAAGCTGACAGTCGGATGTTTCATGACTGGACAAAGCATGTATTTCCATCTTATTAGGTCTCATGTGACCTCCCAGTTAGCCGACTTATCTCATCTCTCTAGTAAGTTGGGAGTGTCCTTCACTCTCCGGCTTGAGAAGGTATAATTGGGGTCTTCTCTTTGTTGTGTAAATTACATTATAAAATCATAGCTTCTAGTATGGTGATATTCTTCAAGAACAACATCAAGGTTTGCTGGTCTGGATGGTTTGGGTTTTCCAAAAGCTCTAAATGGGACCCGCACTTCCAGAATATAAAATAATAACTTAATTATTATTTAGATAAATAAATTTATACATGTCGGCAGCGACCGCGTCCCTGAGATTTCAAGCTTCGGAGATATCGCATACGACTACGCCTCCGACACGTCCGGCCCCTCCATCTCACCCCTAAACGCCGAATTCCAAAAGTCTCCAAAACAGCGAACAATCGCCAGCAGTAAAGTTCACTCAGCTTAATCAGTCCGTCCAATTGACCGATCGGATCCCAGCTCCCTAAACGCTTTCCAGATGCTCCGACGCCCACCACCCTAAACCCTTCAGAAAATCACAAACGAGGTTCAAGCTTTGAGATATATCCGGAGCTGGGGCCTTGGAAAGGATGGCGTTTGTGTTTGGGCTAGTGTTGGGGATTATGGTGGGGCTGGCGCTGATTGTGGGGTTTGTGAAGTCGGAGAATGCGCGATCGAAGGCGAGGGCAGAGCTGGCGGCGACCGTGGCGGCGTTTGCGAGGATGACTGTGGAGGATTCTAGAAAGATCCTGCCGAATGATCTGTATCCGTCTTGGGTTGTGTTCTCGCAGCGCCAGAAGGTTTGTCGGTGGTTTAAAAGTTTTATGTTGAAATTGTTTTCAAAACGTGCTGTTGAATTGAGGTTTAATAAGTTTCCGTGTTGATTTTCAGTTGGATTGGCTCAATTCTCACCTGACCAAGATCTGGCCGTATGTGGATGAGGTGAGCTTTCAGCATGTTAATGAGAGTTTATCAGTTGCCTTATTTCAGTAGTGAATTGCAGTGCTTAGTTTTTACTATTCTTGGGGCGTCATTTGATGGTTTAGGCAGCTTCTGAGCTTATAAGAGCTTCAGTGGAGCCATTGTTAGAGCAATATAGGCCTGTCATACTCTCATCTCTTAAGTTCTCAAAGTTGACACTTGGGACCATTGCGCCTCAATTTACAGGTGAGATAGTTTTGCCGCCTCTTAGCTATTTTTGGAATGGTTGATTCTTTAGATGTGAGTTTAAGGTGTTTGGAATTAAGTTATGTTGTGATCTATGATATATATATTTATATTGACTCCCCTGCATGTTCAATATATTGGTTAATGTACATTCTTATCTTTTGTATTACTGGCCATCCATAATTTTACAAGTTTGCGGCAGTATTATAATCAGATGCAATGTACATTGAATGGCTTGATATTATGCTAGTACGGCCATAGTTAGGTAATGTTACTTAGTACTGACCAGCATTAAGTTACTCTTGAAGTGACATATCACGTTGCTTACACTCTGATACTACTTTTGCAGGAGTATCTATCATTGAAGATGATGGAAATGGTATCACGATGGAGCTAGAAATGAATTGGGATGGAAATCCAAACATAGTGCTCGATATCAAGACTAGACTCGGATTGGCCTTACCTGTGCAGGTAAATAAGAATTTGAAAAATGCATGTGGTCACACATTATAGAAAAATTACAAGGAGAGTAAATTAGTTATTTGTTTGTCCGAATCGTGTTCACATTTCATTGACCCACGATTATCTACTTCCTCAGTACACAAGTTTACAGATTCCAGAAATTCGTGAAAGCGGTACAACTCTTCAAGAGTTACATGTGCCATACATGTGTTCGTGTGAAGCGAGTAGCGAGTTCATGATACTCTTAATTCTATATAATTATAAACATGCTCTCTTGTTACTCGTAAGTGGGAGTTCATATAAAAAATGTCATACAACTCGGAAGGCAGTATATTGTGAATGAAGGGGTGTACTTTGCAAGAGTAAAAACTGTCTTATAAAGTTAACACATGTAAAAAAATAATCATCATCATGTAAAACTTTTATCCCCAATTCTGGTTTCAACATGTGAACACATCAATATCCTTGTTCACTTTCTCAGGTAAAAAACATTGGATTCACGGGCGTATTCAGACTGATATTTAAGCCACTTGTGGATGAGTTCCCTTGCTTTGGTGCAGTTAGTTACTCTTTGAGACAAAAGGTAATGTAACTTGTTTTTTTGAGGGCTTTCTACTGCAGAGGCAAGCTTAAATGCGCTATTCTTTACTTGCAGAAAAAGTTGGATTTTACACTAAAAGTTGTTGGCGGAGATATATCGAATATTCCTGGCCTTGCCGATGCTATTGAGGTTTGTTGATGTTACTTCTATATTGCAATTGCACTTGCATGACAGTGAGTGTAGGGGAGAGCAAAGTTTGGTAACTTCCGGTTTAACAAATTTAATTTACTGAACCGAAGTGAATGTACCGAATTTAATAATTCGGTATATCGGTAATTTACCAAATAATTTTTTGAACCAAATAATCGGAATAATTTTTCATATTCGGTAAATTCCGATTTACTGAAATGAACTTATCGACTTTTATGAACTAGACTTTCACGAATTCTAGAAGTCTTTTAATAGATTAGTATTTGACTTATTAATCTACTTGAATTGATTAAAGTGTTGGCAGGGTAGATATTTTTACACTTCATTTGTTATATTATTTAAATGAGATAATATTATTTTAAATAATAAAAAATACATAATATATAATTCGGTAAACTGAATTTACCGATCATCTACAGATTTACCAATTTATTCAGTAAAATGGTAAATTCGGTTCGGTAGTTGGTAGATTACCGAATGCTCAACCCTAAATGAGTGCAACATTAGGCTTTCCTGATGCAACTGGAATCTGTATTTTTAGTTTTAACTTGGTACTGAACAGGTTGTATTGAGGTAGTATTTTAATGACTTTACACCATATACTATTTTTTAAATCTAATTTACATATCGTTATGAGATGGAACATCCCGTTGGTATATATGTATACTTTTAACAGTTTTAACATCTCGATTGTTTATGTAAATAATCTGTTGTTAAAGTGATTCATTCAACAGTTGCCAGGATTAAAGTTTATACATTTAGTATACCAAACTTAAAGACAGTACAACTTTATTTGATTTTCTATTAATGAAAGTTCCTTGGTCTCTCAGATTTCAAATTGTAATTTTATGAATGTTTTCTATATTTATGTAGGAAACAATCAAAGATGCAGTTGAAGATTCCATAACGTGGCCTGTGCGAAAAATCATTCCTATATTGCCTGGCGATTACAGGTACGTCGTCATAGCATCCATTAGCAAATGAAGGAATATCTTGGATGTAATAGTTGATATTGGCCTATTAAGGAGCTGAAACTGAGACCATTGCCCTTGTGAATATTAACTCGACAAAATCAATCATCTTTGGACAAATGGACAAGAGTTTGTTGCTTGGTCTAGTCAAGTTTGAACCACAATGTACACGTTAACTTGATTGAATTCATTATTTACACTCCTAACGGACCTTTTTCTACAGTGATCTGGAGTTGAAGCCTATTGGGGTTTTGGAAGTGAAGCTTGTGCAGGCCAAGGATTTGACAAACAAGGACATTGTTGGAAAGTCTGACCCATATGCCAAGCTGTACATACGACCATTACGCGAGAGAACAAAGACAACCAAGACAATAGTTGAGTACTCAACTATATTAATCTTGTCACTTCTCTTTAATGGTCATTAACTGTCATATATGTCTTGCAGAACAACCAATTGAATCCAGTGTGGAACGAGCACTTTGAATTTGTAGTTGAAGACACATCCACGCAACACCTGGTCGTGAAAATTTACGATGACGAGGGTCTCCAAGCATCAGAACTCATAGGGTGTGCTCAAGTACGATTAAATGAACTTGAGCCTGGTAAGGTGAAAGATGTGTGGTTGAAGCTCGTAAAGGATTTGGAAATTCAAAGAGACAACAAATATAGAGGGGAGGTAAAGTCATCGTCATTTCATCTTTGCAAACTTACATGAAACTGTGCATATGTCAAACACATGACATAAATCAATAAAGCTAGGTCTCATTCTTTTTATTGTACTCAAAGGTGCACTTGGAGCTACTATATTGTCCGTATGGCATGGGTAATGGATTTAGTAACCCATTCTCTTCAGACACGTCCAACTTGACCTCATTAGAAAAAGTTCTTAAAAGTGGGGGTAGCGCAAATGGATCTGTTGAAAATGGAAATGCTGTTGGGAAGAAGAAAAGGGAAGTCATTATCAGAGGAGTG
Organism: Umbilicus rupestris; assembly: GCA_963678935.1. Taxonomy (NCBI): domain Eukaryota; kingdom Viridiplantae; phylum Streptophyta; class Magnoliopsida; order Saxifragales; family Crassulaceae; genus Umbilicus; species Umbilicus rupestris. The sequence continues at coordinate 8,226,481 of OY787607.1, read as the reverse complement.
CTCTGTGTAACAGTTATATCAGCTGAGGACTTGCCCCCAGCAGATGTGATGGGAAAAGCCGACCCTTACGTTGTAGTCATCTTGAAGAAAACCGAATCAAGAAATAAAACTAGGGTAACAAAACTTCATTCACACATACCCGTCTGTTGCCTTTTTTTCTCTGTTTTACTTTTAAATGGGAAGTTCTCTTTTCATGTTTTGATGATGGGTGTTTCAGGTTGTCAATGACAGCTTGAATCCTGTATGGAATCAGACATTTGATTTTGTTGTTGAGGATGCGTTACACGATATGTTGATTCTTGAGATTTGGGACCATGATACATTTGGCAAGGTAACAGCATTTTTGTTTCATTTCTCATGTTCAAAAATGGCATAGCGAATCCATTTAATGTATTGAGTTGTAAGTTTTGGCTGAAGATTGGCTCATGAAGGCAAGCAGCTGTAGTGAAAGCTGGATGATAAAATTAGGTTTTTCTAGATCATCCAGCCATTTTATTTGGGGACCTGCTAACACTAGTACTGTATTAAAATGGTGCAGGATATCATGGGAAGATGCATCTTGACATTGACTAGGGTTATACTAGAAGGTGAGTATAAAGACAGCTTTCCTGTAGATGGAGCTAAATCGGGCAAGATCAACCTTCATCTCAAATGGATACCTCAACCTATCTACAGAGACTCCTAAACTCAAATCTCCCACCCAGCAGCTTCTTAGAGAGAGAGAGAGAGACCAAAACCAGAATTTTTGAGTAATCTCGCTTACAATTCGTGCAACAGATATTTTCTTCTTCGAATAAATTGGGAGTTGTGAATAATTGTTTATGATTCGGATTAGGACACGTCATCAACAAGTCCAGCTTCGATGAAACTCACCCCTTCAATTAAAAAAGTTAAACACCCAGATGCTCATATCCAAGTATTTACAATGAAGACTTCTCTCTCTGTCTCACCCACCCACCATTTTCAATTCTTGTTTCACCTGATCCATCTGATATGCACATTTTGAGCTAATGGTAAACATGTGAAGAAGAAGGAAGAATTTCATTTCAATTTTTCTACTTTCATGTAATCTAATCATACAATATTCAAATTGAATACCAGCCTTTCCCCTTTCCGCAAGCTCTCTGCTTTTCTCTCTCTATAACCACACCATTTTAACTCCGACGAAAGCCACGCCGAGCAACCATCTCCGGAGCAATCCATGGGAGAAGTGTCCACGGCGCCGGAAAGTAGCAGCAGCAGTAGCCCGGAGGTCCTCCTTGTCCTCGAAGCTCTCAAACAAGCATCGCAGGACCTCCAGACCACTCCTGACGACTCGTCCATCAAAGCTCTCCTCGAGCTCGAAACGGAGTCCGACGCGATTCTCTCCACCGACCCTAATCTCTCCACTCTCTCCGACCTCCTTGCCCACCTCAAATCCGCCGTCCAAACCCTCCGCGAGGCTCGCAGTATCCACTCGTTTTTCACCCGGAGGTTTTCGACCCAGTCCATATCGAAGCTTGCGGGGTCGATCGAGGGGGAGATTCAGGCGTGGATTGACCGAGAGAGCGTCGAGAGGGTGGCACGCGCGCTGCACGTGGCGCCGGCGGCGGAGTATGAAGAAAAGGTTGCGCGTATGGTGGCTCTGTTTGAGAACAGATTGTCGGATGGATTCAACCACGAGTTGCAGGTCTTGGTTTTGAAGTGGAGGGTCTTCGAAGGTCTGGAGACGGTATTGTGTGACCCGAGAAGCGGTGAGAGGGTCAAGGAGCAGGCGGCGATGGCGATTGCGGCATTGATCAGGTTCAACAAGGACGTGTTTGTCGGCCAGGTTTTGATGGGCGGGTCGGTTGAGGCTCTGCTAGACATGTCCACCACTTGTTCCATGAAAGTCCTGAGTGAGCTGATTAGAAGAATCAAGTCCCCATTAGTTGACGAGTTGGAGTCACATTCAAAGCTCCCAAAAATCATCTCCTCCTTGGATTCAAAAGATATTGATCTCAAGCTGGCCGCCATGGACTGCATTCTTGAAATAGGGTACTTTGGCCGACGGGAAGCAATCGAAGCCATGATCAAGGAAGGAGGCTTGGTTGAGAAGTTAGTCGAGTTACAAGGATCGGAGCTGGGGGGTGACCTTATAGAGATGGATAAGTGTGATTCTGACACGGACGATGGGAGTGAGGACAAGGGAGTGAGTGTGTATGGGAGCGGGAGGGAGAGAAGGTATTTATTGCGGAAACCATTTGCTAGCTGCGTGGCTAGGTTTGCAGTGCAGCTGGAAGTCGGGGAGGGGCTGAGGCATAAAGAGCGGCGCGCGTTCAAGCAGGAGATTCTCGTGAGAGTCAAGGAAGCCTCCTTTTCTGATGCTGAAGCTGCCACCATTATTGCTGAGGTTCTTTGGGGCTCTTCTCCTTAGAATTATTTTCTAGCACACCCCATTGCAGATAATCTATTTATTTTAGCAACACCAAATTCAATCTACCACGTAGATTTTTTTTGGGTCCTTAAATCAGAATGTACATAAATATGATAAAAATGTCAAGTTCAAGGCGTCAGAATGATCTCTTGTTAATTATAATGGTTGTCATTCCTGTTAAGGCTAATCAGATTGAGTTTCATACTAGCAGGGGTGGAGATGCTGAAAGAGAGGAAGCGTTGCTAGTAAGGATTGATTCAAGAAAATGTGTTGGGGCGAGGACAAAAGAATATGGGCCAAAAATCTCGGCTTTAAAGTTGATGCTATGGGTCTCCTCTCCTCTATTGCCCCTCAAAGAACACTCTCACCCATTCTCAAAATTCTATCCTTCATCAGAAGCCTATCTTGGCTAATAAGTAAGCCATGCGTCCTCGAAGCATTGCACCAGCGAGTCCCACTCTAAATTTTTCGTAGGTGTCTAAAGCCATTATCATTCTCAGTCCAAGCGAGGCATCTCCTGCTCAGATCTTTACAGTATCATAACCGGTGCATGTCCAGGACTCCAGCCACCATTCGCCCAATATGCCTTGACCGTATCTATCCAAAGTGTAGACAAGTTTTTGTTCATTTATTGAGCTTTGGATTGGGTCATTACAATATATTACAAGTGATTTTTGGTGGAAGAAGAAGGGTCTTACTTAAAATACTGCAAATTTTTCTTCACAAAAAATGCTGCAAGTTTTGACCTTTTCGTAATAGGGAACGAAATTAAATAATCATATATGTGGTAGGGAAGGAGGAAGAAGGACACAGCCAATCGGCCATAGCATAAGAGCTATTTAAGCATCTGCATATTCCAAACAAATATGCAAGCAAAAAATGAATGTATTTTGAAATGGAAGAATTGAAATCCTGCCTCATCATCAGATTTGGTAAGTAGTATGAGTATATTTCAATTGACGATTAAAAGAGGGTAGGTACATCGGGGAGGAGAATAGTTTCGCTATCATACTACTGCCATATTTCTAGAGAACAAATTGGAGTTGATAAAGCAGGTGCAACTTCAGGCTGCTCAATGAGCTAGAAACACTTCAATGATGAATGATGTTCATGAATTTTCTCTTGGCAAAGGCGAGCCACCATTTGTTGGGAGTACCGTTGGCTCTGTATGCAACACCCAACAGCCTGCCACTGGTTTCTTCTCGAATTTGCCTCAGATAATTTCTGAACAGCTCTGCACAAAAATAAGCACCGAATTAAGTATCTTTCCGGGCGGTGAAAATTGGTCCACTAGATTGCGAAAGCTATAAAAACAGGGAGGGTGGTACGGAATTTGTAGGCAACTTGATATCAACGAATTATGATTACTGGAGTAGGCCTATAACATGATTGAATATCCTTCACCGCATACATATACAAGTTATTATGCTCCTGCATAATTTGTAGAAAAAAAGCATGCAGTCACAACCAGACACTGTCTAACGAATCCTACACACTCATAGTGCAGCAAGCACAAACATTGTGCTGATTGACGTTTGTATGAGCATTTGAGAAATAAATAGCTTCACAGTGTTAATATACTTCAATTCATTATGACCATATTATGGTCGATACATTAGTATATTAGCTTCATTATGAATAGTTATACCCAAACATATAGATTAACAGTTACCAGCTTCTTGTGAAGATTGCGGTAGAGCAAAAAGTCTAGGGAACGGAAAACTGGTTTCTCCAGGAACTGGAACATTTTCCAGACCAAGATTTATGACTGCTTTAGTCCCTTCGGCTAATGTTCTACAGCCATCAAGCCTCTTCAAGGCCACATTTATATATAAAGTTAAGTAAATGAGGAGCTTGTCAGCTGAGCTCATGATATCAAAATTTTTGAAGAAGACATTAGCACGGAAGAATGTGATTGCTTCATCCACTATGTCAGTCTTATCTGCGAAAGGAACAAAAAAGATCCATTCAATGCCTTGACGAGATAATTCGAAGTAAACAAAATGTTTGCAGTGCAATGATAACATTATATTAAAGACAACTATGTTGAACCTTGATCAGATGTTGGGGCAGGGCCCTTTATGTGACTTTTTAGAGGAAGTAGAGGACATCCACAAGCCTTTGTAATTCCTTCATCATTAATAAAACTAGAATGATAAACCTGGAATATCAACAGCATTTGGATCAGAAACAAATTGAAAATAGTGGAGAAGGAGGGAAAGCTATTTGTTTCCGAATCTAAACAATATATCACACTGCAACTATGCGACACTTCAATTCATCATAAAATCCAACTAAGCCTAACGTTCTCCGACATGGAAGCAACTCCTACTACAACCTCTTCACAATTTTCCTCCCATTGTTGTCAGATTATTTTTGTAAACAAATTGTTTCATGTCGCTTAAAAGCAACATTGCCACTCATGTAACACCAATCCTACGGAAAATCCAAAATAAAGTTTCCAAGCACACATACAACTTTCTCTTCACTTCTAAAAAAACGTGTCTGCTCAAAATCCTCAAAAACTAAAATGTGGATATCGCGAATAATTACAATCAAACTAGAAGTTAGAACTTCTTAAAAAGCATCTATAAATCTTATGTTAGAGAGAAAAACATTCACATCAACGAGGAAAAATAAATAAAAATTAAGACTAACAATCGAATTACCATGATCAAGCTCCAAAAAAACTAGGGTTCCAAATAGTTGTCAGGGTCTCATTCTGCAGCAAAACCAGAAACCAATTAGATACATAAACCGATTGTAAAACACATAAAACAAAAAATTATCCTTATTAGAAATTCAAAAATATCACAGATTCCCACAAAATGCAAAACCAATCACACAACCCACATTCCAACAGCTCAGACGTTCTTAAAATCTATGATTTGAAGGTTATAAAAATGGTCCGAGTTGCAAATAACAATCACCCAGAAAATGAAATTTATGAAAAAGATCAGAAATTCACCAATGGAAAGCGGAGAGAGTTGGGTTTCTATTTTTCGTCAGATCGGTCGGTAGCTGGAGTGGAAGACTTGGTAGAAATCTGTTCTGCAGTTGTCTTTCTTTCCAAACGACGCCGTTCGGATCCATTTAACTAAAGGGTTTTTCATTTGAACCCTTGTAGTTTTATTATATATAATGAATCCTTTACAAATTGACCCATGAGCTACATGGATTTATACATTCTCTGATCTTCCACGAATTCACTATACCATATTTTGAAATTTGAAACCCATTCTCGTCGTCTTATTTAAAATTATCTCATCTTTCTTTTCTGTTTTTTTACAAGAGACGCATATATATGAGGTAATTTATAAATAAAAAACCTTGAATCTCAATCATTCATGATTTGATTGTTTTCAAATCCAATTCACATAACAGTAATTTGTTGCATCTTTCAAGTGATTTAATGTCTTTAAATACTATGGCTGCACATTGGCATGTTGAACAAAATTGTACAATCCGAATGTTCAAGGTGTTGTTCAAAGCGACCAAGGTTGTACAACCTCGAACGGAAACTCCATCAAAAACGCGTGTGCAAAAGTAGCAGATATGAGTTAAAGATAACGTCAACTAAATACTTGATTAACAACAATCTCAATATACCATTCAAAGGATATTAAAAGGAGTCAACAAACAATCTCAAAGGATAAATCTCAACAAACTATTCACAGAATATTCAAAGGAATAAATCTAAATAAACTGTGTGGATTCGTGGGGTGCAACTCAGTGTATATACGAGCAATATACAGCCTATGAAGGTATGCTTTGAGGAGAGAACCGTGAGCTGATCTTGAGAGATTGATAAATTGCACAAGCATCAAAGACAATCCGGAAAGCATTCAATCTTGAGCTATCAACAACACCAGGCGGAAGAGGGTTTGTTCAAGAGAAGGACTCTAACAGTGGGAAGAGACGGGAGGTCTCACATTCATGGGGAGCCTGAGTGCTGATCACTTTGGGTGAGTACATTGAGTGTAGAATAGAGATGAAGTCTGCTATTCTGTAATGTCCTTGTACTTGATCTTGACATAGTGAATTGGTTCCCACGGGCTTGGGATAAGCCCCCCAGAAGTAGGCTAGTTTACAGCCGAACTGGGTAATCTTTCTTATGCACTTAGTTCGTAAAATAGATTACTTTCCGTCATCTCATCATACTGCATAGCTTGTTCAAAAAGTTATTCTACCAACATTCTGAACAAGTTCCTTCCATCCGACATTCAACAATTTCAATTGGTATCAGAGCAGCGTGCTCAACAAGCAGAGTAGAAGATCTTGGTAAAAAGGTTGAAGGAAGATGAGTATGAAAGAAGGGCAAAGCATAGCGCGACCTCCATTGTTGGACGAAGACAACTACGGCTACTGGAAAGCTAGAATGAAAGCATACGTCCAAACCGTCGACGACCGAGCATGGAGAGCCATTCTAAAACCATGGAGTTCTTCAAAGGTAAAAGACGCAGGAGGAAAAGAGATTGAAAAACCTGAAGAACAATGGACAAAAGATGAAGAATGGGCCCGAAACAGCAATGCAAAAGCTTTGAATGCCATTTTCTTCGAGGTAGATGAGAAGATCTTCAAACTTATCTCAAAATGCGAAGTAGCCAAAGAAGCATGGGACATACTGGCGACCACCATGAAGGAACCGACAAAATGAAGCTGTCCTACATGCAGATATCAACACCCAATTTGAGGAATTGAAGATGAGCGAAGCCGAGACCATAAGAGATTTCTTTGCAAAGTTGGGAGACTTGTCAAATCAAGCGTTTAATCTAGGTGAACAAATACCCGAAGAGAAGCTGGTTCGAAAGACATTATGATCTCTGCCAGCTAGATTCGAAATGAAAGTCACCGCCATCGAGGAAGCCAGATCGTAAAAAACATGTGCTTGATGATCTGATGGGATCACTCACCACCTATGAAATGAGGATAGCCAGCAACCAGTCTGCACTCAAAGAAAGATCCATCGTTGAAACTCAAGTACATGACAATGGAGAGGATATGTCATAGGAGATGGCCCTCCTAAGCAAGCAGTTCGGAAGGTTCATGCACAGGTTGAACAAGAAAGTGGTGGGACAGTCCCCTCAACACAACGGGCAGTACAGATCCAAAGGGAATTTTCAAACCAGAGGCAGACAGCTCGACTCAAAGGAACAAATTAGACCAAGTCATCCCAAGGGAATTCAATGCAGAGAGTGCGAGGGATACGGCCGCCACATACAAGCAGAGTGTGCAAACACTCTCAAATGAAACCAATCACTGAATGTAACATGGAGTGATGGAGAATCCGAGGAAGAAGCATCTGAGGAAAACCCAGATAAGATAGTGGCACTAACCTCTATTGTCTCAGTGGCAGGTTTAGATAGCGAAGATGAAGAACCAACTGACGAATGCATCATCAAAAAATTCTCTCTCCTGCACACAAAATGGACTGAAGCAGTTAGCATCAACACCAAACACAACATTACCATCATCAACTTAAAAGAGAAGAACATCATGGACAAAGAAAAAGCTGAGCACTACAGAATCATCAATCGGCTGCAACAAGAACTTGCTAAAGTCACAGAAGAACTAAGCTCCCTCAAGAAGTTTCAGAGAATGCTCAATACCGGAATCAGGATGCTAGATTCCATTCTATCCATGCAGAGACCAATTAATGACACGAGAGGCATTGGATTCACTAGACCTAAGACAACTAATGAAATGGTGCTTCTCAGGGAAGCTAAGAAGATCTCCCCAATCACGTCCAAACTTGACGAAAAACCGGTAGAATGGAAGGAGAAAAGAAGATGCTACGACTACTGCCACAAATCAGGACATATTAGAAGAAAATGCTACATCCGAAGAATGGACTCAAGCACGAGGAGCGACAACAAATGGATTTGGAGAGCAAAGGAGAGAAGAGACACCTGCCTCGTTGCCTATAGCATGACCACACACACTGAGAAGCGAGCAGAGGGAGAGATTCAGAATGTACAAGAAACTATTCGAAGAGATTACCCAGTAAACATGGAAGAACAAAACCTTGTTCATTAGACGCACCAAGAAGGCATTCATCATTGGTCAAATCTATGTGGACGACATTGTCTTTGGATCAACCTCACAGGAGTTGGTGGCACAATTTGTGGGTGATGAGCGGACAAATGACCTCGTATTTGTCCATATTTTCCCGTTATTGTTTGTCCGTTATTTTATAAAGCCGTTTGATGCTTTCTTTTCCCAATTCAAGTTAAAAATGCGTACGACACGATATGAAGTGGCCCGAAGAAAATCTAGATGAATTCCTGTCGATCGAGAGCAAAAATGAGCAAGATTGAGGCAAGCTGCAAAAGTGACTCGCGGCACAATCTGACTCGACCAGAGGGGTGCCCGAGTCAGAATTGATTCGGATAAGGCTTGGCCGAATCACCCTCTCCAGCTGCGCGGATCAATCTGACTTGAGGAGAAATTTGACAAGGCTTGACCTAGTCGAAAGTGATTCGGCCAAAAAGAAGTACTCCGCCCGGATCATCTTGACTCGAAAAGGACTTTTACTCACGGACCGAGACATGACGGAATCAAAAGTGTTCGGCAAAGGAAGACCGATTCGCCCGGCTACGAAACCGCACGGAGTATTTGATTAGGACAATCTGTCCGAATCAACTGATCAAGGCATGCCCGAATCACTTTTGATTCGGGCACTGCGGGCAATTTGGTAATTTTTCGAAATAGTATAAATAAGAAAGAGATGCAAAATTAGAGGGGCTTCTTCCAAAAATCGAAAACCCAAGACGATTGCTCTTGGACGACTTGAAGAATTGTCAAGGATTTGGAGAAGACACACCCAATTGGTCATTCTACATCAACTTTCTACTCAACCACTACTTCTTTGCATTCAATTGGTGAACAATTTCAATTAAGAACTATGTTTTGTTTCAAACTCACCAAGAGTGAGTAGTCCCACTGTAGCTGGGGTCCTTATGGATCCTTTAGGTAAGATTGTAATGCAAAACATGTTCTCTTATCTATATGAGTGAAGTTTGATTGAAAATTCTTATGCTTGTTCTTCATGTTAATTCTATGCACACCAAGTGTTTGACGAAACGCATGAATGAGTATGAATTGATAAAACACCTAGAGATGGAATGAGAATTGAACTTAGGTTGTTTAGAAGATCAAGCATGATTATTTTAAATAGCGTTTGTGCGCGAGAGTAACATTCACATTCTATTAGGCTAAGCATAGAGCGAACTTTAGTTAACTATCAATAGACCGAGAGGTTGAGATTAAGAGACTTTTGTTCTACACGGTTCAATAGAGCGAGAGTTTGAAAATTGTGTCACATAGTTGTCATTCCCATTCTAGAGAAGGAACGAGAGTTGAATTTAGAATGCGTGATACTTTAGCCAAAAATAATCAATCAAATTAATTCATGACTATATTTCTGTTTTGCATTGCTAATCCTATGACCTAGGGGTGAAATAGGATTCTGACTACACGTTTTCTCTATTACTTTACTTCTTCACAAATTTGAACTTGTCTTTAGTATTCACTAGAGATACCCCACCTAGAGCCTTTTTATTTAGCAGACTCTCATTAGGCATTACTAGCTAGCTTTAGACTAATGTAGGCTTTTCTCTTGGGTTCGACTTGAGGTCACTCGGGTTATAAATATTGTTTGCGTACTGTGATTGGACTAGTAAATATCGACAATGTTTAAAATGGCGCCGTTGCCGGGGATTAGCCATTAGACTAATTTGCTTTTTAGTATTGTTTTAAGTTAGTCTACTTTTTTTTCTTCTTTACTTTGTTGATCGTGATTGCGTGCTATTCTTGCCTATTTTAATTTAAGTTCACACTTATTAATGCTTTCTTCGATCGCTTAGTAGGTGTTTGAATGCAAACTCGATCGCGCACGAGAAAGGCACAAGAACAAGCTTCCACGTCAACACCAAATTTTGATACTCCTCCTTCCTCAAATTCAAGTTGATCAACAAATAACAGAGAATACGGACCAACCACTAGTAAGAAATGTGGATCAACCGAACCCGAGGATGCTTGGGAATGTTATTCGTCTGCAAGAGGACGACGAGAGACCAGTTGGGGAATACATTGCCCCAGCCATTGGATATTATGGATCACCTATATACTTGAAGAGGGTGACGATAAGGAATTCGAGATAAATTCGGCACTTCTCCACATGGTAGCCGCAAATCAGTGTGAAGGGTATGGAAACCCTAATGAGTCATGAGCCGAATACCTTCCGCACTTGGGAAGAACTCGCCCAAGCTTTCCTTATTCAATTCTTCCCGCCGGCAAAGACTAAGAAAATCCGAGACAGAATTTGCCAATTCACTCAACAAGATGACGAAAATTTTTATGAGGCATATGAGCGCTTCAAAGATCTACAAAGAGATTGTCCGCATCACGGATTCAGCAAATGGGAGCTCATGCAAAGTTGTTATGATGGAATGGATCAAGACGCAAGAAACCATATGGACCAAGCGAGCGGAGGGGCAATGATGGATTTGAGAGCCTCCAATGGTTTCAAAATTATGGACAAGATAGCACGAAACTCACATCAATGGGGTGGAGAAAGGAACCACCTAAAGAAGAAAGGGAAGGAGCATTCGTCAAAAGCCGTGACAAAAGAAGATTTCAATTCCCTTGCAAAGACGGTGAATTCTTTGGCGGCCTCAATTGGAAATTAAAATCTTAACTAAACGAGAGAGACCACCAGCAAGTTTGCAGTATTTAGCCCGGCGCATAATGATGACTCGTGCACCGCAAAGCACGCGGACGAGTATGAGGATATTAATCACTTGGTCAGAAATCAAGGGAGAGAATATGCGCTGCCGCAAGCTAACGGTTATTAGCCAAGGATCCCTCAAGCCCATGTGAGATTCAATTAAGATCCAAACTTTCTGAGAAGAGCGCCGCTGAATATAAAGCCCAAACTAGCTCCGCCAGGGTTTTTACCAAAAAATCAGAATCAAGGAGCCCCCTCCAACACATATCAGCCAAGGAGCAACTATCCAAGCGGAAATTATCAAAGACCAAACAATTTCAGCCATCAAAATCACGGAACGCACCAAAGGCACGAAGAGAAACAAAGCAACAAGGAGCCATCCCTAATTTCTATCGTTGCCCAGTTGGCCGCGACTCAAGCACAACAGCAAAAAGACAACTAGCTCATTTTTCAAAGGTTAGATCAGTTGCAAGCGCACAACAAAAAGCTTGAAACGCTGATTGCGCAACAATCTGATTTGTCTTCGAAATATCAAGGGAAGCTGCCCTCGCAACCCGATGTGAACTCCTCCGAAATGATTAATGCAATTACACTCAAAAGTGGGAGAGTTCTAGAGGAGCCGCAGCCAAAGGCCAAGGTGGAAAAGGCAGTAGATGGAGTTGTTGAAGAACGGTCTTTGCCGCATAATCCAATTGATATACGGGAGAAGGAAAAGCCGAGGAGCCAGTGCCTTATGTGCCGCCAATTCCCTTCCCTCAAAGGCTCAAAAAGAAGAAGGAGGTTGCGCATTTCAACTGCAGGTGACTTTGCCATTTTCGGAGGTACTCAGTCAAATGCCTACCTATGCTAATTTTTTGAAAACTATTATGTTTCATAGAAGGGAAATGCATGATTTAGACTATGTAGCTTTAGATGCAAATTGTAGTGCGATAATTCAGCGTGCCATGAAATCTTAGCGATAATGGATCATTTTCTATTCCCATTTCCATTGGAGAACTTAGCATAGCTAGTGCATCGTGTGATCTAGGTGCTAACATATCTTTAATGCCTATTCGCTTTTCAATAAGCTAGATATGGGGGAATTGACTCCAACCACGGTTAATTTGAGGTTAGTGGATCGTTCTTCTAGGGCTCCTAAGGGTATCCTAGAGGACGTTCCCATTAAAGTTGGGCAATTATTATGTTCCGGTTGATTTCTATGTTTTAGACATGGATGAAGATAAGGAAATTCCCATAATCCTAGGTAGACCATTTTTGAATACGGTTAAGGCTATTATAGATTGCGGGAAAGGTAAAATCAAAATAAATTTTGGTAGTGAAAAGATCAAATTCAATTTGAGAAGCATGCTTAGGACACCTAGCAATTCTATGGATTGTCAATTGATTGAATCATATGATGCGTATAATGTTCTTGACTCTCTTGGTGAACTAACGAGCTTTGAGTATGAGCTACTTGCACAAGAGGAAAATAACTCGTTGTTCACCTCTATAATGGAAATTGATGAGGACCCTGGTGACTTTGATGATGACGCAAACGTAATAAATGATGCTCCAAAAGGTAAGGAATTCGGTGAGGGGTTAAAACCTCTTCCAAGGTATGAATTTTTGGGACCGAATGAATCTTTACCTGTTATCATAGAGGCTTCATTGAATGATATTGAGACTTCTAAATTAATGAATGTGTTGCATGATATAAAGGTGCCATTGGGCACTCCATTGATGATTTAAAGGGGATTAACCCCGATGTTTACATGCATAGAATTCGTTTAGAAGATAATGGGAAGCCCAGTCGTGAGTTCCTTAAGCGTTTAAATCCTAAGTTAGGAGAAGTACTATTGAAGTAAGTCACAAAGTTACGAAATGCAGAGATTATTTATGTTGTCCCAGATACTGAGCCCAACTTATGTGGTGCCTAAAAAGGGCAGGCTCACCGTAGTTAGAAATGAGAAAAATGAGTTGATACCTATGCGTACGGTCACGGGGTGGAGAATGTGCGTAAATATAGGAAGTTAAATTCAGCCACTAAGAAGGATCACTTCTCCATTCCCTTTATAGATCAAATGTTAGAACGTCTAGCGGGGCCTGAATATTACTGTTTTCTTGATGGGTATAGTGGTTTCTTTCAAATTCCTATCCACCCCGATGACCAAGAAAGACCACGTTCACTTGCCCCTACGACACTTTTGCTTATAGGAGAATGCCTTTCGGTCTTTGTAATGCATCGGGAACTTTTCAACGTTGTATGATGTCCATTTTTGCTGAATTTTTAGAAAACTCTATGGAAGTATTTATGGACGATTTTTCTGTGCATGGTTATTCATTTGATGATTGTCTAACCAATTTGTCTCGTGTGTTGGCTAGGTGTATTGAAATGGACCTAGTGTTAAATTGGGAGAAATGCCATTTTATGGTAAAAGAAGGTATTTTGTTGGGGCATCTTTTCTCAAAAAGAGGAATTGAGGTCGATAGAGGCAAGATCGACGATATTGAGAAGCTGCCACCACCGAGAGACGCGAAAAGAATAAGGAGGTTCCTCGGACACGCTGGATTTTATAGGAGGTTCATCAAGGACTTCTCGAAAATTGCTAAATCTCTTACAAATCTGCTATGTAATGAGGTAGAGTTCAATTTCGATGAACCATGTCATCAAGCATTTCAAACGCTTAAGAAAAGCTTTGGTATCTGCCCCGATTATTCAACCTCCGAACTGGGAGATTCCATTTGAGTTAATGTGTGACGCTAGTCATAACGTTATTGGAGCGGTATTGGGCCAAAGGGTCGACAAGCGTTTGTACGTGATTTATTATGTGAGTAAGGCCCTTGACTCTACACAAGAGAATTACTCAACAACAGTGAAAGAAATGCTTGCTATCGTCTATGCCTTCGAGAAATTCAGACAATACTTGATCGGGTCCAAAACAATTGTCTATACGAACCATGCAGCGATCAAATATCTTATGGCAAAGAAGGAGGCGAAGCCTAGGCTAATCCGATGGATACTCCTTTTATAAGAGTTCGACGTTGAAATTAAAGATAAGAAAGGAGTGGAAAATGTAGTTGCGAATCACCTATCGAGGCTTGAGCAAATCAGTGGATGTGGTGAGAGGAATGTGCCGATTGAAGACCCTTTTATTGGCGAATATTTGCTGAGCATTGAGACGACGCAAGCTCCCTGGTATGCTGATTTTGTGAATTTTTTTGCTTGTGGAATTTTACCAGAAGGGGCAGATCACAATCAAAAGAAAAAAATTCCTCCATGACGTAAACCGTTATTACTGGGATGAGCCATTTCTCTATAGGCTATGCTAATGTATATGGAATCATTGACAAACTCCTACAAGGTGCACAAGAGTCTGCTACAGCAAACGTGTGAAGACAGCAGCTGATGCAGAGTGTTCCAAAATGACCAAGCAGAGTGCACAAGGCATTATGATCAAAGAATGCGCAGGTTTCCAAGGGGGAGTCTTGGGCGTGCAGAGTACTCATCTCTTATCCAAATGAGGCATTCTATATATTGTTGGAAAGCTGACTTGAAGGGCTACAACTTTGTAGTTTGCACCGAGACGTGATTCGAAGGTTTCGGAGGTCAAAAACGCAAGCAAAGTCAGAACGAACAGCGGGTGGACAAGCAGCCCGGTTCTGAGTGGAACCGGCGGTTTCCTTGTGAGAACCGCCGGTTTGCACATGGAACCGGCGGTTTGGGTCCTGAACCGGCTCCGAAGGCAAAATATCGAGATTCTCTGAAAGGGGCCGGTTCCAAAGTGGAACCAGGGGTTTGTAAGTGGAACCGGTGGTTCCACAATGAAATCGCCGGTTCATAGCCAAACCGGGCAGCAAACCAATTCAGTCGATTTTCATTTAATTGGACGATTTTGGGAGCGCACGAACGCAAGAGAGAAGAGGATAGCTGGGAGCTGTAGCAGCAGTATTGGCGCAAAGAATAATCTGCCCAGACATGATCTTGTTGAGATCCTGGAGGGTGCTTTAGCAGGAGCGTTCCTGCTGAGATTCTGGAAGGAGCAGCTACAGCAGGGGATGCTACAACAGGAGCTTGTTCAAGTTGCTGCAGCATCTGTTCGAGTAGCAGCAGCAACCTGGGCCACGGGCTAGAAGGCCTGGCAGCTCTGTTGAGAGCATCAGAAGAATTTCTAAGTTGCTGCCAAGAATATTCCAGTGGGGAATTCCTAGCTAGAGAAGGAGATTTGTTTTGGAGATCAAATCAAATCTAATCTCCTAAAAATTAGGAGATAATTGTTCTTTTTGGGACATTGCTTAATTCTGTTCTTGATTAAAGCTGGCGCTGCTATTTAAGGGAGAACAGGTCAGAGCAGAAAGGTTGATCGAAGCTGAGGGATACACGAGTGCGTGCGCAGAATTCGGAGAGAGGAATTTTGGTGTGCGACGGACGAGTTCTTCGATCATCACCCGAAAGCAGAGCGAGAGCGCAGAGCTGTGGTGACAGAAGCAGAAGGAGATCAGGACTTGCGTAGTCTGATCCAAGCTTGATCTGGAAGCCAATTCAGAGCAATGGTGCTTGTTGGTTGATCAAGGAAGGCCGCAGAAGAACTGACGGGTGTGTGGCTCGGTCAAGTGTCTAAGCGCCAGTTCTCGCTAGTGGCAGGAGGTCACTGAGTGAGGGGGAGTATTCCAGAGTGTGAAGCGCTCGTGGAATCGTTCGATCGGCTCGGCAGAAGGCTTTGGAGCGATGCGGACAATTGTGCATCAGCTGTGTGCTACAGCAGATGCTGCAGCAACCCTGCAGAGTTGAGTGTAGTTTAGAATAGGCTGAGTTTCGAGGAGACAGTAGCTATTCTAGATTGACATTTGTAGAGGGTGTGCAGACACAAGTCAGAGCCTGTTCTGATTGTGTCCAGGGATCCACACAAGGTTGAGTAGCGTAGGTTGCGTGGAGTTGTAACCGAGTGTACTTGGAAACCTTTTTGATTAGTGGATTGAGGACTGGAGAATAGTCCTCCCCAGACGTAGGCAGTTGGCCGAACTGGGTGAACAAACTTCTGTCTTGTTCATTGTTTGCTGAGACAATTTCCGAGTGAACAAGAGTGTGCTGCAGCAACTGCTTGTTCACAAATCTGTCTGTCAAGAGACGCTGCGAATTTCAGGCTATGCGCTGAAGGGTTATATGGGTCATGTATTGCAGAGGATGATCAAAAGAGTATTCTACGAAGCTGCCACTTTTCCCCATATGGTGGATATGGTTCCAGCTCCAAAACAGCCGCGAAGGTTCTCCAATGTGGGTTTTATTTGCCCACGTTGTCTAAGGATGCGTATGAATTTGTAAAGTCTTGTGACTCATACCAACGCACGGGAAATATATCAAAGCGTGATGAGATGCCATAGAAGGGAATCCTTGAGGTTGAAATATTTGATGTCTGGGGGATAGACTTCATGAGGCCGTTCCCATCATCAAATGGGAACAAATATATTCTGGTCACCGTCGATTATGTCTCCAAATGGGTGGAGGCCTTCGCTGCTCCTTCTTGCGATGCTAACGTGGTAAAGAAACTTTTCATCAAGATAATATTTCCAAGGTTAGGCGCGCCAAGAATAGTGTGATCAGCGATAATGGATCGCACTTTAAAGAAAAATAGTTTGAGGCATTGCTCCAAAAATATGGTGTCTACCACAAGATAGCGACGCCGTGCCACCCTCAGACCAGCGGCCAAGTTGAGGTATCTCATCGTGAGATCAAGGCCATATTGAAGAAGACGGTTAGTAGTTCTTGCAAGGATTGGTCAACAAAGCTCGATGAAGCGTTATGGGCTTACCTAATGGCGTTTAAGACACCAATCGGTATGTCCCCTTACAGACTTGTAACGGGAAACCTTGCCATCTCCTTGTGGAACTCTTATATAAAGCCATGTGGGATGTAAAGAAGTTGAATTTCGACTTGAAATCAGCAGGGGAGAAGAGACTACTCCAGCTTAAAGAGCTTGATGAAATCAAACTCGACTCGTACGAAAATGCCAGAATTTATAAGGAGAAAACTAAACAGTAGCATGACAAGAAAATTCAGAGGAGAACTTTCTCGAAGGGAGATAGCGTTTTACTTTTCAATTTCTGACTTAGACTATTTCCGGAAAAGCTGAAATCAAGATGGTTGGGGCCTTTCAAAGTCGAAAAAGTGTACGACGATGGTCATTTCGAATTGATGAACAAAGACGGTGACACTTTCAAAGTGAATGGCCATCGAATCAAGGTGTACCATGGAGACGAGCAGAGCTTAGACACTTCAAGCTCGACGATTTCGCCTATTCACACACTATCGCATGCCACTTGAGAAGGGATCCTCGCAAAGGACTTCTCAAGTGTGTTTCTAATGAAGAAGGGAATCAGCTACATCTTAGCCAAGACGTTAAACTAAGTTGGTGAGTACTTGTGCTTTTATTTCTACTTATTGGTAGTATAGAATCGTTTTGGACTTTGTGTTGTGCCGTGCAAATGTTTGATTAATGGTTTTAGGGATTTTTTGTTTTAGTGCACTCGAATTACCCCTTTGGTTTGATTATCTATATGAAGGAGTTTTAAGTGTGGGGTAATTTGATTTGTGGAATCTGATAAATTTTGGGAAAATTTGGTGGAGAGGGCAGGCTGTAACACACATCAGTTGATTCGCCCGAATCAGTTGCTGGCTTGCCCGAGTAACTTTTGACTTCCGCAGCTTGAAACCGTTCATTGCACACTGAGTGTTTGATCCGGGCGAATCACATTTTGGCCTCCCCAAATCACTATTGATTCGGGCAAAGTATGCGAACCAAAATCGATTTGGACAAAGGTTCCTCGAATAATATTTGATTTGTGCAACTCGTAACTATTCATTGCACACTGAGGGTTTGATCCGGGCGAATCAGTTTTGATTCGGGCATAAGCTCTACGCCCATTTCCCCGAATC
Source organism: Umbilicus rupestris (assembly GCA_963678935.1). Classification (NCBI taxonomy): domain Eukaryota; kingdom Viridiplantae; phylum Streptophyta; class Magnoliopsida; order Saxifragales; family Crassulaceae; genus Umbilicus; species Umbilicus rupestris. The sequence goes on along the minus strand of OY787607.1, from coordinate 8,208,448 downwards.
AATTTCATTCGTGGGTTTAAAGCTGACTCATTCACATTTCTTTTCTCTCTCACATCTCCCCCGACACCGAACCCTAAACCTTTGCCTGCTCCGTCCGTCGCCCGCATCCACACAATACCGACTCCATCCAACTGCATCCGTCACCAACACTCCGTCCGACCTAGCCAACTCATCCGCAAGTCACTGACCCTTCTCCCATATCACACTCCCGAGTCGCATGCCTAGCACGAATCGATCCGTATTCGGACGAATCATTCCCTGCCTTCCCAAATCAGTTTCACTTCCAAGCCATTCCTCAACTAGCACAGACTCAATGGTTCGCACCAACCTGAACACGGCCGAGAAACCGAGACAACCACCTACCCGAAAGCTTTTTGCAGCTGATAAGAATAAGGAATAGCTACACCTCAACCTAAATCCAAACCCAGACCAAGGCCGAGGCGAGCTACCACTGCTGGCATTGTCATTCGCTCATCTCCTCTGCCGTCTCCAGCCAGCGAGACACCATCATCATCCTCCGAGGAAGCCAGACCAGTAGGGGAGTCCTCTCGCGCGTACACCAGCTTGGCTATAGTCCCGCATGCGAGAGAGGAAAGAAAAAGGACACCCTTCCCTTTTAGTGAAGAGATCCAGATTGTTGACGCCCATATGAAGACTCTATTAGCGCAGCACAGTGGGTATGCAGTCCTCACACCGACTTACCCGGATCTTCCCACACTACGTGAGCTCAATGTCTTTGATGAAATTTGTCGTTATCTACGTGTTAGTCAATTTCACTACCTTTTGATGGATGATCCGGGTACTTACCCGCGGCTGGTTACAGAATTTATGGCCTCATTTTCCACGACTTGGGAGGATGACGGAGCTAATTCGTTCTATAATGGTAAGAGTGAATGCAACGTTCACTTTTGGAATTTTCGCTTGGGTGGACAGACTTTTAGCTTAGAAACAGATGATGTCGTGACCACATTTGGGTGCACTGCGTATGGGAGTAATTGTTATTTAGGGGTTGCCACCGGTACAAGTTCTGGAAGGAAACTACCGGTCAAGACATTTTCTTCACACCTTCTCAGCCAGCATCGATGATTCAGTCTTCGGTTTGGCGGCTGATTCACCATTTTATTGCGACTTCCATACACATCCGCAAGGATGGTGGCCGGTATGTAAACAGAGCAGATATAGACCTCATGCTTTAAATTCTTTTCGGCCAGCAGGTTTTCATTGTCCACGCTTTGACATTCCAGTTTGAGTCTTATCAGAATTCACAATACAAAGGGAGTGCCTTAGGTGGGGGATCATTTATTACGCTTCTCGTAAAGCACTTGGGTTTTACTTTGGACCAAGGCACGCCTCTTCCTAAAAAGGTACTCGACCTGGAGGGTCTTCGCAAGATGCACATGATAGACGCGAAGACTGGTGAATGGATTATCCGTAAGGATGTGCCAAAGAAATTGTAGCAGCGGATTGCGAAACAGCGAATAGCGCATGGGGATCCTCGGCTGGCAACACTGCTGACGTTGGCGTTTTAGGCAAGCAAAATGAAGTGCTATTCTAGTCACGCAAATATCAAACAATATTTATAACCGAGTGACCTCGGGTCGAACCCAAGAGAAAAGCTTAGACTAATTTACAACTAATTAATGCTATTATTGAAAGTCTACGGATTTGGGGGGGATTTGTCCTCCTTTAGAGGTACCTCTAGTAAGTACTAAAGATAAATGATATTTTTGGTTTTTGGTTGATGAAACAAAAGAGTGACTAGAGATTCAACTTCTCTCCTAAGATATGAGGAAAATGAAATAACTCACTAACACATGCATGAACTACATTTGGTTGATAAAAGCAAGGCTAATGCATCGTCCACTCTAGGTTCAACTCTCGCTCCTTCCCTAGAGTGGAGAGGATACACAAAGGACATGGTTCTCTAACTCTCGCTCTATTGAACCGTGTAGAACTTGAGTCCCATAACCGCACCCTCTCGGTCTATTGGCCGGTTACTCAAATCCGCTTAAAACTTAGCCTAATGTCAAGAATGCATGTCGCTCTCACGCACAAACACTCCATCTATGATCATACAATAGCTATGAAACATCCTAAGTTCAACTCTCGCTCCTTCCTTAGGGGTTCTAACCAAGCATACTCACTTAAGCATTTCGTCAAACACTTGGTGTGCATACAATGAATACATAGCTAGGGCATAATATAATCAAACCAACCTTCATTCAATGCAATAACAATAGTGTTCTACATCATATCCAATCCTAGGGGATCCATTTAATCCCCAACCACAAGTACAACTACTCACTCATAATGAGTGTGCACAAATACATGAAAACTAAATGAGACATGAATGTAAATACAAAGGGTAAAGGGTTTAAGAGAAGTTGATGTAGAATCTTCGACTCAAGCTTGGTTCTTCACCCAAGCTTGGTCTTCTCCGAGCTCCAGTCGCCTAGGGTTGAGAAAATGTGGAAGCTCTTTTTCTTCATTTCCATCCTATTTATACATTTTGAAGATTTCCAAAAAGTGCCCGAAGTGACCGAATTACATGATTCGGTCACTCCCTTGTGTTGATTCGGTCAAACGTCTTATGGAGCTCAACTGATTCGGGCAAACGTCTAATGGAGCTCAACTGATTCGGGCACCTCATGGGCGAATCACTTCTGATTCGGCCGAATCATCTGTTCAGTGCTGATCTCGGACTGGGCGAATCACTTTTCTTGGCCGAATCACTATGTGATTCGGTCAACCCCTCAAGTGATTCGGTCAAACCTTCAAGACTTTCCCCGGATCAGGTCGATTCGTGCAGCTGAGAGTGATTCGGCCGAATCACTTCTGCAGTTAGCAACTAGCTTTTTTGACACTTTAAACCTTTGCTTTACGTCTTGACGTAAACTAGGAAGTTGTAGATCTTTGAATTACCTTTCCAACAAGCTATAGAATGTCCCAATCGGATAAGAATCGCGCGCTCGGCAAGCCTTCGAAGATAAACAGGTCAGTCTGCCCAGATTTGATCTACAGGCGAATTCTCCCCGAATCAACTTTGATTCGGGCAAGCCTTGAGTTGATTCGTGCGAATCATCTGTTCAGTGCTGTATTGAAGTATCATGCTTGCCCGAATCACTTTTCTTTGGCCGAATCAAAAGTGATTCGGCCTATCCTGAATTCCTCTTTGGGAGAATCAACTTTGTAGCGCTGGAATTCTCGCCTGTTGTGACCCCTTAAACCTTCGAATTATGTCTTGATGTAAACTATGAAGTTGTAGCCCTTTGAGTTAGCTTTCCAACAAGACATGACACGCCTTAATCGGATAAGAAACGTGTGCTCGGCGAGCCTTCGAAGCTGAATAGGTCAATCATGGACGAATCAAACTAGCCTTTTGCTTGGTTTTGCTCTCTTTTCCTCTCGATCGACTAGAATTCATCCAGATTTTCTTCATACCACTTCATATCATGTAATCTACGTTTTTAACCTGAAATGGGCAAAGAAAACATCAAGTGACTTTATAAAATAGGGAAACAAACAAGAAGTAATGGGAAAATATGGACAAATATAAGGTTATTTGTCCTCTCATCAACTGCCTAGATCGACTAGCGAGCAGCCCTCGGCACCAGAATCTGCTCCTGCACCTGCCCATACCTCCGAGCACATTCCAGATTTTAGACCACCTTCTACTGCCCCTCCTCCCGTTGCGCCCGGGCCAGGTTTACATGAGGACAAGAGGTTGATGAGCGCGCGTTTGGACTCCCTTTCAGATTTTCACTTGGCGCTCATCCGCTCCCACGAGATATTATCCACCCTTGTCCATGATTTTGTCGCATGGCAAGGAGGTGTCACGGCGCGTATGGCAGCACACTAGGGTATTGTAGATATTCCACCTCCGCCAGCTCCTTTTGCTCAGCCGCCGCCTCCACAGACTATGCCACCAGCAGACACAGATGATGATTCCATTTCAGCCGTGGTCGAAGGTGGGGTTGATGAGGCCAATGCCTCCACCAAAGGTAGTGATGGTGGGGAAGACACCGGGAGTGGCAGTGGAGATTCTGATGAATCGGATGACCGGAACCATGAGACCTACAAGAAGAATAGAAATGATGTTTAGGATTGTCTTTTATGTTTGTCATGACTTGTGTCGGTATTATTACTATGTACTTTTCTTGACTAGCCCATTTGTATTTTAATGCTCTTCGCCGTGATTTTATTTGCATGACGGGTGTGTTTCGAACTTATGTTGCTTTTATTTGGCAGATTTTCCAGTTTGAACAATGATTCAGATAAGGCTATTATCACCACTGCTAGTTTGATTCGGCGAATCACCTTTTTGCCTTTCCCGAATACTTTTGATTCGGGGACCCTAATGCTATCCGAGCAAGTTTGATTCGGCCACCCTGACTGAATCACTTTCTTTGCCTTGCCCGAATCACTTTTGATTCGAATAAGCTCATGTTTTCCGAACTACTTTGATCTGACCAGGGTGTAGTTGAATCACTTTATATGGACCCCGAATCAACTCTGATTCGGGCAGTTTTAAGCAGCATTGTTTTAGGATTGATTTTGAAAAATTTTGTAACTTTAGTCGCATTTGTTCGAAACTTTTCAAGCACTATAATACACTAGTTCATGACTTTTGATTTACACGTGAATATCTAAGTAAACTCATCATTTGAATCGTCGCACATTTGTTTTCCAATCTTTCACTTAGCTATATGTTTCGCATGATTTATCTTTAATAGCTAGCTGTTTTCATTTATGAATTCAGGTGTTGCGCTAACCCTTTTCTTGAGTTTCAGATTTAATGCAGCCGATGGAGCATCATTCACGGGCATTAGCGGATGCACTTTTGGCTACCTCCACACTAGAGAAGTTCCTTCGACACTCTCTCTTTAATATTCTTCTACTTTGCTTGGGGACTAAGCGAACTTCTTAGTGTTGGGTGTTTGCGCTTTTGCTTTTATTTTCTTAACAACATGATTCTATGCTACATATTTATTGTTGTGCGCATTATACTCGCATGATTGCTTTCATCCTAGCTTTAAATATTGATTACACGAAGTAATGTTTGCTAAGCAATTAAGTAGTATCATTTAAAAAAAAAAATGGAATGAGTTGTGCTTTGAATTCATAAATAGTATCTTTAAGTCGATTGACATTCTTTGTGATGATTTTACTCACATGATTCGACATTTTGACTAACTAAGTTTGATTTATTTTTAAGCTTTTTTCGTGCATGAAAAATGAAGTTAAGTTTAGCGAGCACAAAAATAAAATAAAAAAATAGTTTTCATATAAAAACCTTATACTTGCTCTTGTTTGCTTTTATGTGACTTTAGCGTTCCTATTTAGCCTTTGCATTTGTTTAGCTCACACTTTATGCTCCATTATATATCACTTAGGCACACTGTCAAGCATTAAGTGTGGGGTCAAATAAAGTGTGTGCGAAAAGAAAAAAAAAAGAGAGGCGCAAGAAAGGAAAATAATTATATTTTTAAAGTTTTACAAATGCCGAGGGTTAGGAAGGTAAGTTCCCCCTTGAAAGCTTTTGCATAAATACAAAAATATATTTATTTGTTTGTTTTGAGTCAAGGAAAAGTTTTACAAATGCCGAGGGTTAGGAAGGTAAGTTCCCCCTTGAAAGCATTGGTATAAACGCAAGAAAATATTAAACACACTTAATTCTTAACTTTGTGCATATTCCGCAAATTCTTTCGCATGTGTGTGAGTAAGGCATTTCTATTTTGCTTTTAGGAAGCGTTTAAGGTATGACCCTCGTAATTTATTACTTAAGCATCAAGATTTGTACGAGTGAATTTTAAAATTTGTCAATGTCGAAACTCCTCTTCTCTTACGGATTATGACGTATAGTCTATAACTTGAGAATGAGTTTGTTGTCATGAGCATATGGACTTGCCCTTAGCAAGCATATGTGATTGACTCGACAATGTTTTTTGTGTAAGCGACACTTTTCTTCATACTACTTGCATAGGAAATTGAGCGGTAATTTGAATTCGATGAATACTAGTTTGATATCGATTCTATGAATATTTGTTGTTGCAAAGAAGTGAATGATCCTTAGAGTTTGGGTGAAGTGAATGATTTGCACAACTCTATTGTTATGTGGGCCGATAAAGAACTACTTGCTTAGCAAACTATATTTGGATTTTGAACTCTTATGGATGATTGCGAGTAGGATTTGTGAGTACTTCTATTCTGAAAACTCTCACGAGACTATAACTCGTCCATTAGGGTAGCCTAGGGGTTTAAAGGCTTGATGCATACGCTAAATGCATCCGTGATTCTTACGAGAGTGAGTTAGGAGTAGATTTAATTTTCTTTGTTTAGTTATCTTTATGCTATGTTACATGGGTAGGGGATGGATGTGTTCTATGTGCGTAAGATTTGCTACGTGCTTTGATATTGTCATATATGATTTGCTACGTGTTTAGTTATCTTTGTTCTATGTTATAAGATTTTCTAAGTACTCCGCCCGGATCAGCTTGACTCGAGATGGACTTTTACTCATGGACCGAGACTTGACCGAATCAAAAATGATTCGGCCAAGGAAGACTGATTAGCCCAGCTACGAAATCGCACAAAGTATTTGATTCAGACACTCTGTCCGAATCAACAGATCAAGGCATGCCCGAATCACTTTTGATTCGGGCACTGCGGGCAATTTGGTAATTTTCTGGAATAATATAAATAATAAAGAGATGCAAAATTAGAGGGGCTTCCTCCAAAAATCGAAAATCCTAGATGATTGCTCTTGGACAACTTGGAGAATTGTCGAGGATTTGGAGAAGACACACACAACTGGCCATTCTACATCAACCCTCTACTCAACCGCTACTTCTTTGCATTTAATTGGTGAACAATTTCAATTAAAAACTATGTTTTGTTTCAAACTCACCATGAGTGAGTAGTCCCATTGTAGCAAGGTCCTTATGGATCCTTTAGGTTAGATTGTAATGCAAAACATATTCTCTTATCTGTATGAGTGAAGTTTGATTGAAAATTCTTATGCTTGTTCTTCATGTTAATTCTATGCACACCAAGTGTTTGACGAAACGCATGAATGAGTATGAATTGATAAAACACCTAGGGATGGAATGAGAATTGAACTTAGGTTGTTTAGAAGATCAAGCATGATTATTTTAGATAGCATTTGTGCGCTAGAGTGACATTCGCATTCTATTAGGCTAAGCATAGAGCGGATTTTAGTTAACTATCAATAGATCGAGAGGTTGAAATTAGGAGACTTTTTTTCTACACGGTTCAATAGAGCAAGAGTTTGAGAATTGTGTCACATAGGTGTCATTCCCATTCTAGAGAAGGTACGAGAGTTGAATTTAGAATGCGTGATACTTTATCCTAGAATAATCAATCAAATTAACTCATGAATATTTTTCTATTTTGCATTGCTAATCGTATGACCTAGGGGTGAAATAGGATTCCGACTACGTTTTCTCTATTACTTTACTTCTTCACAAATTTGAACTTGTCTATAGTATTCACTAAAGATACCTCAGCTAGAGGAAATTAGCCTAGAATAATCAATCAAATTAACTCATGAATATATTTCTATTTTGCATTGCTAATCGTATGACCTAAGGCCTAGGGGTGAAATAGAATTCCGACTACGTTTTCTCTATTACTTTACTATAGGCAAGTCAGTGGAACAATCCCTATACAAAAGCATGATTGGCAGCCTACTATGCCTTACCGCAAGCAGGCCAGATATCACTTACTCAGTAAGGGTATGTGCCAGGTATCAAGATGACCCAAAAGAGATGCACATGACCCATGTGAAGAGGATCATCTTATACATAAGTGGAACTGTAGAGTTTGGACTATGGCATACACGAGATATCAGTGTTTTCCTGATCAATGCAGACTGGGCTGGAAGTGCTGAAGACCGAAAGAGTACCTTAGGAGGATGCTTCTATCTTGGGAACAATCTGGTGTCTTGGTTTAGCAAGAAGCAAAATAGTATTTCGCTGTCCAAGACTGAAGGAGAATACATCGCTGCTGGGAGTTGTTGCGCTCAACTACTATGGATGAAGCAAATGTTGTCCGAGCTTGGTGTCCAACAAGATGTTATCTTCTGCGGCAACATGAGCGTCATCAGCATCTCAAAGAATCCAGTACAACACTCCCGGTCGAAGCACATAGACATTCGCCATCACTTTATCCGTGAACTAGTCGAACAGCAAGTGATCAGCCTATCCCACATTCCAATTGGACAACAGGCAGCTGATATCTTCACCAAAGCCTTGGATTACACCCGTTTTGAAGCTCTCAGGTCCTCCCTGAACCTATGTGCGCTCCAACACTGATGACAAGCTTGCTTCAAAGGACCTAGCCTAGCTATTCAGAAAACACACTCTTGGCGGAAAAGTTAGCTTACAAGTTGTTTATTGGGCGCCACATCAATGATCTCCAAGGGGTTACCGAAGATGTCCCGGATGATGTTCCAGCAGCTGCAATACCAGGACAAGAGGCTACATCGAAGACTACAGCTGGTGACTACATCCAACTTTTTTACTGCGAAGATTATACGCTTAAAGGCATGTGGCATTTACACCAAAAAGGGGGAGACAGATATCTTTGTTTGTTGTTGCATTGATAATGGTGTGTGCAAGACGGAGCAAGTAGCCACATGGAAATAAGTAAGTTTTGCTGCAAATGCCAAGGGGGAGATTGTGGTTGCACATTGGCATGTTGAACAAAACTGTACAATCCGGATGTTCAAGGTGTTGTACAAAGTGACCAATGTTGTACAACCTCGAAGGGAGACTCCGTCACAACGCGTGGAAATAGGTAAGTTTTGCTGCAAATGCCAAGGGGGAGATTGTGGCTGCATATTGGCATGCTGAACAAAACTGTACAACCAGGATATTCAAAGTGTTGTACAAAGCGACCAATGTTGTACAACCTTTAAGGGAGACTCCATCAAAACGCGTGCACAAAATCAGCAGATATGAGTTATAGATAACGCCAACTAAATACTTGATAAACAACAATCACAACAAACCATTCAAAGAAGTCAACAAACAATCTCAAAGGATAATTTCAACAAACTATTCAAAGAATATTCAAAGGATATTCAAAGCAATAAATCTAAATAAACTGTGTGGATTTGTGGGGTGCAACTCAATATATATACGAGCAACACACTGCCTATGAAGGTATGCTTTGAGGAGAGAACCATGAGCTGATCTTGAGAGATTGATAAATTGCACAAACATCAAAGACAATCTGGAAAGCATCCGATCTTGAGCTGTCAACAACACCAGGCGGAAGAGAGTCTGTTCGGGAGAAGGACTCTAATAGTGGGAAGAGACGGGAGGTCTCACATTCAGGGGGAGCTTGAGTGCTGATCACTTTGGGTGAGTACATTGAGGGTAGAATAGAGAGGGAGTCTGTTATTCTGTAATGTCCTTGTATTTCATCTTGACATAGTGAATTGGTTCCCACGGGCTGGCCTCCCAGACGTAGGCTAGTTTATAGCCGAACTGGGTAATCTTTCTTGTGCACTTAGTTTATAGAATAGATTACTTTCCATCATCTCATCATACTGCCTAGCTTGTTTAAGAAGTTGTTCTACCAACATTTTGGACAAGTTCCTTCCGCCCAGCATTCAAAAATTTCAAACACTAGTTTGATGCTTCAACTCGTAAGTATCCTGCTGTGATTTGGATCATCCTGTAAATTTCTTTTGATCGAGCAATTGAAAGACACCCAAATTTGCCCTGCTGGAACCATTTGAGACCAAAAGTGTAGTGTACAAGACAATTTTACTGCCATTCCAAGTAGTGAAATTCAGCTGACCAACAACACAAGTTACAACACACCATTCTTGGACATTTACAGGAACTCTAACGCGTGCCGCAAGTCCCAACATAAGCCTGTTGGGACTTCGTGAGGCAAAAGCACCCAAAGAATAGTTATCGTATCTTTAACTACTGTACAGGCAATTATAAACTAGAAGAAGCAAAGCCTTGTTATTTTTGTATTTATTATATGAGGCTTGAGAACGAGGAGGTGAATTCGTAGGGGAGGCTTGCAAGAGGGCCACGCTGGTGCGAGAGTTCGTTTATGTCCCTGACAATGTCAAACACAGCTTCTGGCTGAGCTAGCTTCTTTGCATTCTCAGCCATTTGCTTGAGCTCGTCAGTTTTGGTACTGAACCATTCTGCTACAATCTTGGCTGTTTCCTTTGAGTTCCTTGTGAAGACACCAGCCCCATTGTCTACGACGTAAGGCACATTTCCTTTTTCCTGACAGAAGTTTCATGAGTAATATTTACAAGTAAGCCAGTTAAGGAAGCAAGCGATTCAATGCATATGCAATAATTGAATGAAATATTTCCATGGCAGCAGTCAATAGGTACTTACTTGTCCAGGAATGTAATCATTAAGAATAATGGGAAGACCCCTGATCAATGCCTCTGCAATTGTACCAGGTCCTGCCTGCACATATTAAGATGGGAGCGTCTGATTAAGCAACAAGATCGGGAAAAGTAGAAAACCAGAAAGCTTTTAACGTACTTTTGTGATTATACAGTCACATGCTCCCATCCACTTCTGCATTTGGGTTTCAAATCCTCTGATCTGCATTTCAAGATAATGATGCCGTGTTCAGTTTCTCTGCTTGCTTTCAATTATATAAGTCTAGAAGCGACTCATGTTACCTTTACGGGAATTTTCCACTCCAAGGATTGAAGGGTGGATACAAGGTTCTTATTGCGACCGCATATTATTATTAGTTGGCCTAGAGGTCTACCAAGTTCTTGATTAAACAGCAATTCTCCAAGAGCCTTTGCGGTTTTCTTCACAGGACCCATGCCTTCACCCCCTCCCATAAGCAGAACTGCAGGCAAGTCAGGATCCATCTCAAGTTCAACTCGTAAGTCTTCCTATCAAAAGGAAAACAGAACCACTTCAATGGAAATATAGAAAACTTGAATATGTATCAATGGGATAAAAACTTGACCCAATCAAAATGCCATTTTTATTACCTTGGCTAGTACTGCACGAGCAAAAGAAGGCCGCACTGGCAATCCAAAAACACGGATCTGTGAGTCTTCTTCTAGCCCACACAATGCAGCTCTTTTTGCAACCTCCTGCGACGGGCAGTAGCATCTATTTACACCAGGGTGAAACCTGATATTGATTTCAATGGTTAACTCAACAGTTTATGAGTGTCAAAACGCATCACTTAACCATCAGCTGGACAAAACTCACCATGTTGGATGACAAGAATTGAGGTCTGTTATAACGGTGACAAACACTACTTTCTTTTGAAGCCCTTGCCATTTCAGCACCCACAACGGTATGTGCTGCATGAGAGGATGTACACTGATGATAATATCAGGCTTGTATTCCATCAATCCAGCTTCTACTTCCCTTCATTAGAAACAAATGACTACTTAATCCATACATAAGCCCTCAACTAATCTAGTCAAATTTTCTTCACATTCCAGCAGAATAGAATAATCATTTTCCATCCTTTGACACACATCATCATCCAACCGAGCAACCATTTAACTAAAGCAATTTAAATTGTCCAACCTCAAGAAATACTTTAAAAAGCTTCTACGCAAGAAACAGATGTCACACAATTAACAAATCTGAAACACCGCAAATGAATAGGTATCATATATCTCAAAGCATCATCTACCATTAATATAGTGGAAAACAATCTAAGTTCCCACAGAAGTTGGTGCAGTCAAATATTCAGGGTCTGCTGATCCAAACTTATAAGATAAATTGATCGTGAACATATACTTGGCATAGAAGGCGGCTATGGCTGCCAGATACACAGAGTGAATCCATTTGGGCGAAGTGCTGTGGAACGCCACATTCCATAGCTGTACATGCTTCACCATAAACTTGTACTGGCTCTCCATGCTGTTCAATGGCCAGCCTGTGTACTCCTTCCACACATCCTTCACATAAATCTGAGAGACAAAATCAAAAGAAACAAATCCAACATCACTGACAATCTAGTTTTATATACATCCACAGATCACAAAATAAAATTAATAGAAAAATCTAAAGCAGAAGAGAAAAAAGGACCGGTTGGTGGAAAAGGCCTACGTTATACTCATCTCCGAACTCCAAGCGGAACGCGTCGCGGATGGCCTCGGCCGACGCACGGTGACCTCCTCCAGTATCACTCATCAGAATGAGCACGTTCTTGGTCCGCTCGGCGCCGAGCTGGACCAGCTCGGTCGTCCGATCGGCGTCGTCGTCAAGGCCAACATGAAGGCCTCGTTTCTTATTGCTCAAAGCACCTCCCCCGTATCTCATGTTCCAGAAGGGCGTATCCGTCCTTGGGGCGGCGACGGACATCGCCATCGGTAGAGGTTCCACTAGCAAAGTCTCTGTGGTGGGCGGCAGCGGATGTGAGTTTAGTTTAGGGTTTTTGAAAATGTGATGAGAGCGAAAATGAGCTGTTTTTGGTTGTTTGGGGAAGGAAGGTGACTGGCGGTGTATTTGTGTCCTACTTAAAGCCACAATACAATATGTTTTAGTGTTTAAGGCATCGGAATGTTCGTTGAGATGATTCGAATCTATTGCTTCCATTTGGGCCCCACTACTTATCGGTTGGCTCGTTTTTTATCCAATTACTTTGCTGCGGTGAATGTGATGATGTTGACGAATAAAACAAGAGTGGGAAATTCATATTGAATGCTGATTTGTGCACACGATTGCAAATTGCCCTACGCGATATTTTTATTTATTTATTTTCTACCTCATGTGCTCCAACAAATTATAAACTCTCATTATATTGGTTCATGGACTCTAATAAAATGGAAAAATTATCATCTTTCAAAAATCGAGTCTTTAAAACGTCATACCTTAAACTTTTATTTAAAAATTATCAACTATTTGGAAAATCGCTTTTGCTTAAGGCTGGATGCCATGTAAAATGATACATTTTTAGAAAGACGCTTCTCTGAAAGGCGGCTTTCGTTTCAAATAAAAGCTCAATAACAAGCCTGATATTTAGTGAAAGCCGCTCATGAGAAAGGCGACTTTTGTTAAAACTCGCTGTTCCCATACGCGGCTGACATGTGGATGCTACGGAGCAGCCAATTGTACATTGACTTGACATAAAATTTGATCTTTGTGAAAATCACACTAGGGAAAGACGGCTTTCCAAGAAGATGACATTTTTTTAAACAAAACTTCAAGATATGGTATTTTTCAAAATAGAATTTCCAAAAGATGGCAGTTTTGATATTTTTTCATCAAAATGATCAATGATGATTTAATAGCACTCATTTGTACTGTTTTGCTTTTAAATACTGAAAACTATACAAACCGGTTCAGAATTAGTTAAAACTTGGTCAGATGTTCGAATAGTCATCTTAGATTGTGTGTATGAAATTTCAAGATTTTAGGAACACTGGTCTAGAAGATATGATTTATTCTATCTCGCTATATATGCAAAGTTTCTTAAGTAATTTGTAGGTGTTTGGTGCCTGGAGCTCAACGACTATTTGTTTTTAAAGAACATATTAAAATGCTGTCATTTTTTTGTCAAAAATGCTGCGTTTGATATCGAGCAAAAGACTTAAAAGGAGAAAAGCAGCTATTTGGTTTTTCCGCAGAAAACTTAATCGAAGTCAGAAGAGCTTAAGGCGATCAAGAATTTCGATTCGGTTAGTTGCTTCGATCTGAGTAAAAGTCGTGTTGAGAGTCTGCAACCGTGGCACAGTGGAGCGTTGGCTGCTCTAGGGCTGGGCGGTGATGAGCGCATCAGGTTGATTGTGCAGGCACGTTGAGATTCGTCTGAAGCCTGGTTGGGAGCGAAGCTCGATTCTTGGCTGAAATCTGGGAGTTTTTCTTTTGATTGTTGTCTTCTTGATTGTGCTTTGCTTTGCTCTGTGACTGCTCATTGCTTGATTGTTCCGTTGGCTAGTTTGGGTCCTTGGGGTATTTGGAACCTTGGTTTGGCATCGTAATGAATGGTCTGGGGCTGAGCACTTCCTTAGAGGCTCCAAGGATTAGGAAGTGTTTAACTCTTTCGAACCTTGTAAAATCTTGTGTGCATTCTCAGTTTTTGCTTGATAGAACCATTGCTGATAAATTGAATAAGCTAAATGAAAGTTATGCGTCTGTTCTACTCGGGCTGTTCAAGATCGCTTGTTAACTGTTTCAGAAAGACTTTAGCAGATTTTGTTTTGGTGATAGTTAGTTCGAGACAGAAACAGTATGCAGAAAAGTAAACGACACAGGATATGTTTATCCTGTTCGGCTCACCAAGCCTACTCAGGGGGGTTGCTCTGAACCCCAAGTGAGAATCACTTCACAAATATAAGATCAATTACAATAGTTCTTTAAGTAACTAATCCCTGACCGTTACCACTATGCAACTAACTTGATGTGAGTGCGTCTGACTCCCTCAAACGGAGATCCACCCCTTCTCACCTCGATTTGCCTCCCGCAAATCGGTAATTCTCTTCCCGAAAATATAAGCACTGCACCACAGTTTGTTCAACGATTCTGATGCTTACTGCGATCAACCTTCTAGCTCGGCGGCTGGATTCTGACTTTGTCTGAAGTTGATCGCCGATCTGCAGCTCTCGTCCACTCTTCCGTTCTGATCTCAGTTCGTGTCTATCAGGGATGGTGCTCTGCAATTTACGATCTCATAACGTATATAGATTAGATACTCTTTTTCATTTTTAGAAAGCATAATAATCTTTGATCGAGCTTTCCTAATCCAGTACCGGATCCAATCTTTGGAGTACCTAATCTGATATTCTAGGCGCAGAATCTGGTGGAGAATATCCTCGGAATGTCTGAAAAATATATCCTTGATGACGCACTTCATTTGCAGATCTTGATTGATATTATTGTAGCGCTTGTCTAAACAACTACTGTGTCACCTTCTGTTCCAGCCGAGGTCTTTGCCTTGTTTATCAAAAACTATGCCATTCATGATCCATGAACTACTTGGATCAACACTATAGAACTTGGCTGAGTTGATTAAAACACAAAGTCACCACAACATTTCCTTTACAATCACATCACTTTTAATAATAATCTGTTTGTAGCAAATGCAAATAATAGTTGAAACAAATTCTCAATACTTAATTTATATTTCTTGCCAAGCTTTACTAAAATCCAGTCCGCCAAGACCCGAGATAGGTTCATGGTAAGACATAATTCTACCTATTTGATCGCACTTTAAAATTTAAATTCTAATACTCAAGCTTACCATATTTTATGAATAAAAATAATCGGATTTTATATACTTAAAAATTATGGTCTGCGTCATTTGATAATCTCTCGCCAATTTAGGGATGTACCTTATTAGGATTGTCTCATTTGAGCCCTCATATATATATGTATATGAGGGCTCAAATGGGAATCCTAATAAGGTACATCTCTAAGGTCCTCTTTTAGCATTTGAATCAAAAGAATCAACAATCCAATATTATCATAACTTCAATATTATTCCCACTATTAGTTAAACTTTCAATTTGAAATGAACTAGAAAGAACATTTGAGTGTTTACCCATTCATCTTTTCTCAATCACATGTCATTTTTTTTAACTATTTCTTCCATCATGTGTCTGACTATTTACATATTATTTAAATCGAATTTCAATTCATTTTAACATAACCTAATTGGTTATAACAATGCACTCAATACACTAAGGATTTTAGAAGTGTGACATAGTATTTGAGCAATGCACTTAATGCACTTTTGGCAACACATTTAATGCAACTTTTGACAGCACTTAATATGTAGATTTTAGAGAATTTGAGCAAGGCATTTAATGCACTTTTACTACTATATGTCACAATTTGATAATTATTTGAGTATATATGTTACAATACACTCGAGGATGCAATATAGCAAAATGAGGTTAGCTATATTGAAATGGGTTTCACTATAGTAAAATAGGTTGCACTACAATGAAATGGGGTTTGCTATAGTAAAATGGGCTTCACTACAGTAAAATGGGTTAAACTACAACGAAATGAGGTTTGGTATAGTGAAATGGGTTTCAGTACATTGAAAGTTTGATGAGGTTTGACTGGATAGAGAAATTTAAAGATTTGATGCCCAAAAGATGCTCACTTGATTCCCTTCTGCCACTTGAAAAATGTCTTCAAAGGTAGACATGTGGTTGATGTATCCGAGGGAGAGCCAGGCCAAGTATTTTCTCCAGAAGATCCAA
Organism: Umbilicus rupestris; assembly: GCA_963678935.1. NCBI lineage: Eukaryota > Viridiplantae > Streptophyta > Magnoliopsida > Saxifragales > Crassulaceae > Umbilicus > Umbilicus rupestris. The sequence continues at coordinate 8,192,247 of OY787607.1, read as the reverse complement.
AGAATGCTGAAGCACTTTTGGGTCTCATGCTCCTGCCGTAGATGCTGCTACGACTAAGAGAATGATAAGTCATCTCAGATCAGAGCGAGCATTCCTGATAACAGCGGCCAGAAAGATCTCCACACAGCGAGTGCAAATCGACGCCCTCCTCCGAGACCTTGAATATCCAGATGCTTCCAACATAGCCCCTTCTCAGCCATAAGAATAATTGAAGCCCCCCCGACATTTGTGCCAAAAAGGGGGAGAAGATTGTAACACTTTGACATTTACTATGACCTAACATTAACTCTGATCTTGCTCTTAGAATTATTGTACTTTTGGTGTTTAGCAAACTTGAGGTATTCTAAACTCAAATGTAATAACTAGAGCAGTTATTTAGCATAGTTAGATAGTTGTGCCATAGATATCTATGCCAGGTTTTAGTTGCGTTGTTGTATTTAGTTTTGACAAAATGCCTAGGAGGAGATTGTTGAGGTGTGGAATGCCTTGAAGCTGGAGCACTATCTGAAGAATGAGTGAGATACAACAACCAAGTACCAGAGTCTGCTTCAGCACTCCGTGATGGCCCAGAGCTAGAATAGAATGTCCGATCGACTTGATAATTCACGAAGAGGCTCCGGCAAGGTGCGGCAAGTATTGTGGAAGTCATATTCACAATTTCACAATAGAAATCACTCATTGGTGAGGCTCCAGCAAGGTGCGGCAGCAAAATTTCACAATTGTTATTTTAAGGTGGATTGACACATCTAAGCATTAAAGGCCCCGCGAGAAGGGATTCTAGCAAAAGACTTCTCGTGAGTGATTTCTATTGGGCGCCTTGCTGAGTCTTGCCAAGACATTAAACTAGGCCTTGATGGGAAGTAACCCGATTTGTATGTTTTTAGATTTGTTACAGTTAGTTAGATTTGTGCATTGCATGATATGATGCGCGGTTTACATGCTCTCAACTTAAGTATGGAGTTTTTGTCGTGGTTGATATCTCTCTATTTTTATCGCTTAGGAACTAAGCTTATTCTTAAGTGTGAAGTGTTTGATCGCACAAAGTCACTTCCTCATTGTCATACATTGCGTATTATGTGGATTCATATTCATATATTAGTTTAGGATCACTTACATGCTAAAATTATCAATGGCTTATTCTTAACTTTCTCATGCTTTATGAGCTACGCCAGTGATCTTTTCATCCTATTTGAGTTTGTGTTTAGAAACTGAAATAGTTCGTACGAGTGCGTATTATTTCTAGTTAATGTCAGTACCATCTTTTATCTGCCATTTGTCCTACACAATTTTGAAAGCATGTTTTGAACTTGATACTGGTAGGGTAAACTTATGCATTGTTTGTGATTCCCGGTGACTTCTCTTATCACATGTTTCGTGCATGTTGTTACTCACACACATGCGCCTCCATTTTTAATATACTTTATTATGCTTTAAGTGTGGAGTCCCTCAAACAAGAGGGACAAAAAGCAAAGTAAAAAGAGGGCGTCAGAATCACTTATCTAGGTAATTACAACTTTTTATTCATTAGAATAGCTAAAAGAAGGCACTATCTTGCATAGTATACACACGCATTTGCTCCTTGGATCGACCCTTGTCTTACCAAGGTTTATAAATTGTATTTGATTGCAACTTGACCACTAAAACATACATTAACAACTATAAAGGGTTAAAAATACGCTTGTAAATGTTCCTATATATATATACTTGTAGGCCTCGGCTAGAATGCTCTTAGCAATTTAGAACTCTTTCTAATTTCTTTTGGCAATTTTGATCTTCTCTAAGATCTTAGGAGTTTTTTCTGATATGGTTGTAACAACCTTCATTCTAAAAACCCTTTTAGGAACCATATCTTTAACTCAAGCTTTGAGAGTTGATTTGGACAGTTGTTGCTGCTAGAAATGTCTAAAACGATTATAAAACTATCACCGGACATCGATCTTAGACTCTGGGCAGTTGGCTGAAAGTCCTCGGTTGATTATCTTCAAGATGCTCCAGCTGCTGTCTTCACAGGTTGCTGTAGCATTCCATCGTAGACATTTTGTCAATGGATGCCATAACCATAACACTTTCAATTATGTTAATGTAGTTCTTTAATTCCATTGTTCTTAATTCACCGTTCTTGCATGTTTTCCATGAATTGTGATGCTTTCTTGTTAGAACAAAATTAGGTTAAAAACTAAAAAAATGACTGGGTCTAAGGTAATAATGTGAAGCAATTGGCGCTATCTTATTTGAAAAAATGGGATCATTCGAATAAGGTGCACGCTAGCAGTGCAAGTTAGCGGGTTTTGTGCATCCGATGTCAGATGAGTCGTTATAATACCTTTTTCCAAGCGGAATGGGACTGCGGTCGAAATTTACCAGCTTTGCTTGTGCTGTATGGGCTTTTTAGGCAACATCACACCGTCTCTTATTTTATTTCGAATTTTTATGTTTTTAGGGTTTTTTCGTTTTCATTTCCCTGTTTAAGAACGCTAAGTTACGCTTTATACGGAGTTGAATTTTATTGAATAAAAATAGAGGGTTTCCTTCCTTCAATTACTGTCAATTCTAGGTATTCTACTGAAACAAAGAGGTTTCATCTATCGTTCTATCAGAGTACTCACGCGCTCTGCATCAGGTAATTAACCGGATTAAGTAGAATTAATATCGAAGCACGGTAGCTATACTGTTAGTACATGAATCGATAGCAAAGCTGACATTATTTGCTTGAAAACCCTAGGCTTAATAAATTTGTTGCGGATATGACATCTATGACAAAGCGGAAGAAGCCGAGCGGAAGAAGATGCTATAACATCCTGTGGTACCGAGAGCTGGTACTTGCAAATGAGGACTGACAAAACATAAGAGCTAGAAGAAGCTATAGCATCCTGTGACGATTGAAGCTGGTACATATGATCAAAAGGGATCAAGACAAGAATCAGAAGAGGCTATAGCATCCCGCAAAGATTCAAGGCTAAAGCATCAAGAGAGTATTTTTGTATCCGATCAATCTGGAGGAGCTCGGAGGATGTCCAGTTGATTGCTGCCGGCATTGCAACTGTCAGAGAGAGTCTCAGTTGATCAGAGATCTTCGGCATAGGCTCGGATGAAGGCAAACAAGATTTGTTTCTAAATTGTATTTTAGGAAACAAAATCGCAGCATCTTCCAGGAATCCAGGGGAGGATTCGAATCTCCACAAACTTCCAGGAATCCATGGGAGGATTCAGAAGATAACATTATCGTTTGTGACTGAAGTTGCTGAGGTGTTGAAGCTATATATGCAGGCAGCGACCAAAGCAACAAAAGGATCGAATCAAACACACACATACATAGTAGAGATCTGAGTTCGCCGAAGCAGAGAATGCTGGAGCATTGGTCGTGTGAGAGCCGAAGAGTGATTAGGACTGAAGAAGTCCGATCCCACATTGATTTGAGGGAGTCGATTAGAGCGAAGCCTCGTTGATAGACCAAAGAGTTAAAAAATTGCGGAGTGTGTCCCGCGCAGGCTGTCTAAGCGGGCTCCTGGATAGTAACGGGAGGTCACTGATCGTAGGGGAGCAATGCAAAGTGTCCGAATGAGTCAGCAGGGTGTGCTTGAAGAAGTCGTCCACTAAAGTGTCAGCAACTTGGCATAAGTGATGCTAGTGATTGGATTAAAAGCAAATCTCATCAGCAATGTGAAGGTACACACTTTGTAAAGTTTACTGAGAAATTATGCCAAGTATTTGATGCAGGGGGAAAGTGCTTGATGAAAGGTATGAGGTCTGCCAACAATTGCTATTTGCTAGAGTATGCTGCAGAAACCTCTGTATCAACTTGTCTAATGTCAAAATCCGAGGAGATAAACTTATGGCACACTAGGATGGGACACCTGAACTTGAGAACACTAAGCCAAGCTTGCTGCAGATCAACTAATCCGAGGAATTCCCGATGTCAGAGGAGAGGCAAACTTGTTTATGGAGAATGTCAAATCGACAATTAAAGAAGGGTTTCTCATCCACAAGTTTCAGAGATTGGCACCACAAGACCTCTCCAACTACTGCACATGGATCTGATGGGCCCTATGGAAGTTGAAAGCTGTGGAAGAAAAAGGTATGCGTTCGTATGTGTCGATGACTTCACTCAATATTCCTGGATTGACTTTCTAAGAGAGAAATCAGAAGCAGTAAAGATTGTAATCAACCTGGTTAATCGGCTGGAACAAGAAAGGGGTCTAAGAGTGGCCTACCTAAGAAGTGACCATGAGAGGGAATTTGAGAATGAGACTATGGACAAGTTCTGCCGTGATAGAGGTATCACCCATCAATACTCATCTCCCATCACTCCACAGTAGAATGGCATAGTGGAACGCAAAAACAGAACCATATAGGAGATGGTCAGAGTCATGATACATGCCAAAAAGATCCCTTTACATTTTTGGGCAAAGGCTATGAACACAACATGCTACATCATTAACAAAGTGTCCATCAGAAAAGGAATAAACTAGAACTGCTGTGAACTTTGGAGACAGAAGAAGCCCACTGTAACACATTTTCACATCTTAAGAAGTGAGTGCTATATCCTAAGAGACCGTGAGTATTAGAAGAAGTTAGACCAGAAGAGTGACACAGGAATATTTCTGGATTATTCCATGAACAGCTGGGCATACCGGGCCTACAATCAACGGACAAAGACCATTCAAGAATACATAAATGTTACTGTCAAAGATACAATTGAAGACGAAGGAGATCCACTGAATATTGAAAGTGATGAAGATTCTGAAATAGATGCTACAGCAAATTCTTCCGATCAAACAAATACAGTGGATGACTCAAAACCAAGTACCGAAATATCCCCCAAAGAGTCTCCCATTTCTCCTGAACCAGCTCTGGCACCTCCGAGAAAAATCCAGAAGGATCATCCTCTAACAAATGTCATCGGTGATCCCACTGAAGGGAGACGAACACGAAGTACCTCTCACATCAGTTTATGTGATATGATCAGTAACTCTTGCTTTCTGTCCAGCGTTGAACCAAAGAACATCAAAGAAGCCTTGGCAGATGAATTCTGGATTGCTGCAATGCAAGAAGAGCTCGTTGAGTTCGAAAGAAATGATGTGTGGGACCTGGTGCCACGACCTGTAGGGGTGAACATCATTGGAACAAAGACAGATTGGTAGCTCAAGGGTACACTCAGATTGAAGAAGTGGACTTCGATGAGACCTTTGGCCCAGTAGCCCGAATGAAAGCTATTAAGTTACTGCTTGCCCTTGCCTGCCATTTAAAGGTCAAATTGTATCAAATGGATGTGAAGAGTACCGTCTTGAATGGAGTCTTATCTAAGGAAGTTTATGTAGCTCACCCCAAAGGTTATGAAGACCCCCATCATCCCAACCACGTGTTCAAGCTAAAGAAAGCTCTCTATGGATTAAAGCAAGCTCCCAGAGCTTGGTATGAGGGGCTGACCATATTTATGACTTGATGATGCGGTATGGCAGTGTTTGACAAAACCAGCACAAGTGAACAAGTAGCTGATCAAGATGCTGCTGTAGCAGGAGTCCAGCCTTCGTGAACAAGGTCAGTGAACAAGGAGCAGCTATAGCAGGAGGAAGCTTTAGCAGGAGCTTGTTCAGAAGAGCTGTAGCATCTGTCCGTGCAGCAGCAATCTGGGTTTTGGAAAGAAGGTGTGGTAGTCCATCTAAGAGCATCAGGAGAGTTTCTAAGTTGCTGAAGAGAATATTCCAGTGGAGATTCCTAGCTGGAGAAGGAGATTTGATTGTGGGAGATTTGAATCTCAAATCAAATCTAATCTCCTAAAATTTAGGAGATATTGATATTGCTAAGGGAATTGCTAAATCCTGATAATGATGGCAGTGGGCGCACCTACTTAATGGAGACTCTTCTGAGCAATGAGGGCGAATCGAAGCTAAGAGAGAAAACACGAGAGTTACACAGAAGTTCAACAGAGAGTGAATCTGTTGCCGGCGAATCTTCGATCATCACCAAGAGCAGAGCGTGAGTGCAGAACTGAGGTGATTGAGACAGTGGGTGATCAGGACTTGAAGAGTCTGATCACAGCTTGATCGGGAGACCAATTCAGAGTAGCAGTGCTTGTTGGTGGATGAAGGAAGGCCGCGAAGGGATTATTGAGTGAAGGGACTCGGGCAATCGATCGAAGGCCAGCTCTTGCTAGTGACAGGAGGTCATTGAGTGAGGGGGAGTATTACAGAGTGTGCAACGCTCGTGGAATCATTCGAACGGCTCAGCGGAAGACTTCGGAGCGACGCGGACAGTTTGTGCATCAGCTGTTTGCTACAGCAGATGCTATAGCAACCCTGCAGAATTTGAGTATTGTTTAGAATAGGCCGAGTTTCGAGGAGACAGTAGCTATTCTAGATAGATATCAGTAGAGGGTGTGCAGACACAAGTCAGAGCCTTTTCTGATTGTGTACGTGGATCCACTTGTGGTTGAGTAGCATAGGTTGCGTGGGTTGTAACCGTATGTACTTAGAATCCTTGAGATTAGTGGATTGAGGACTGAGAAGAGTCCTCCCAAGACGTAGGCAATTTGGCTGAACTAGGTGAATGATCGCGCGTCGTTGTACGCGTCAAATTAATCCTTCCTTCTCCACTTAGTATAGCGGCTAAGTCAGGGTCGATCCCACAAGGAGCAAGCAGACTCGTTCAGCTAGTAACCTACAACTTTCGAGAATTGGGTTGTGAGTGATTGGGTTGCGCAAGTGCGCGAATGAACAGTAGTGATAGCAGATTTTGCACTAGACGTGCGCAGGCAGTAGAGATTAAGTACTATGACTATGAAAAGTATCGGTAAAGACAATCCTCTATGAATGTATTCCTTATCATCGACTCTAAACGTCTATAGTTCCATTCACTGAAGTTAGTATCCGGTCAAGGCTTCCTAACATGTGCGCATGTTCCGATCAAAGTCCATGAGCTATTAATTCTTGAAACTAGTCTAAGCAGCTACGAATCCTGTCATAGTAGCAGCTGATTATCCAAGCGCGTTACTCCTAGTTGTCACCGTCAAGCTACCAACTAGTTTAACATATAACAACAAGTAGTAAGAGTAAGATTGCGGTTCAAGGCTTCCCCTACTCATGCAACTAGCTGTCAACCGTGTGCACAGAATTAATAAAAGCAAACAAACTATGCATTAAGCACAAGTCTCAAAGGAAATACTTCATAGAATCATGCCCAACCGATACAAAGTGTTTAGCTAGACATGCTAGTGGTAAACATCATAGAAATAGTAAATAAAAGCTAAAGTGTCCAAGGAAACAGTAACAAGCAGGTGCGTGCAGGTTGCCGTGTCTCGGTTCGCGCAGTTGGTTGGCGCAGGTCCTCGCAGCAGCTCGTGTGTTTTCCAGTTCTGGCTCTCTCTCCTTGATATCGTGTCAAACCCTAGCCTTCCTCTCTTTATATACTACTTGTGAGGCCCGAGGACAATCTTGGCAACTTCCAAATCTTAGGAGATTTTGTAGGGATATGGCGTTCAAGATTTGGAAATACCGCTACCCTGCGCATGGCTCACTGTCCACGTTGGTTCGCGCAGTTGGTTAGCGCACCACAATCTGAATCTGGCACCTCCTATCCTGTTTGCGCTGCCAGCTCCGCAGGCTGTGTGTTGAGCTCCTTAAACGCGCCTATTAGCGTGTATACGACTTAGGCCCTTGTTTTGTCCTGGAATACAAAAACACCGGAAACCAGTAATCTTGTATACAAAATAATGCAAACAAGCACAGTGTTAGGATCTAAATAGTGCGTATAAATAGGCTCTATCAGTGAACAAACCTTATTCCTTGCTTTTTCCTGCTGAAATAGTTTCCGGGTGAACAAGAGTGTGCTGTAGCAACTGCTTGTTCACAAATCTGTTTATCAGAGGTGCCGCGAATTTCAATTGGTATCAGAGCCGAAGCTCAACACACAGAGTAAAAGATCCTACATCGCCTCTGAAGAAGTCAAGGAACAATGAAGGAAGGACAGAGCACGAGCAGACCTCCATTGTTGGAAGAAAGCAACTATGGATATTGGAAGGCTAGGATGAAGGCCTTTCTCAAAGCCATTGATGAGAAGACATGGAGAGCTATCGTGGTCCAGTGGTCTCCTCCGATCACCATGGATGAACAGGGAGTTACTCGGATAAAACCTGAAGAACAATGGACTGCTGATGAGGGAGCTGCAGCAACTGGTAATTCAAAGGCTCTGAATGCTATCTTTGCTGTGGTTGATGCTAACAATTTCAGGTTGATATCAAACTGTGATATGGCCAAGCAAGCTTGGGAAATCCTGCAAACTGCCCATGAAGGAACTGATAAAGTAAAGCTGTCAAGATTACAGATTGTTGCTACGCAGTTTGAAAATTTGAGAATGCTAGAAGAGGAGACGATCATTGAGTTCAATGCGAAACTGTGTGATCTGGCAAATGAAGCCCATGCTCTTGGAGAACCTATTCCTGAAGAGAAGCTGATTAGAAAGGTACTTAGATCGTTGCCCACAAGATTTGACATGAAAGTGACCGCCATTGAAGAAGCTCAAAATGTCAGACACATGAGGCTGGAAGAATTAATTGGATCGCTCAAACAGTTTGAGATGAAGTTAGTCAAAGTAGATGCTCCCCTCAAAAACACTGATGTTGGATTGAAGGATGAAATAGATGAAAAGAAACCCTCTGCTGATGATCAACTGGATCTGCTGGTAAAAAATCTAGGAAAGCTCTTGAAAAACATGGGAACAAGGTCAGGGCAGACCTCAACCTCCCGAAGACAATCCAGAAGAGGTGGAGGAAATCAGAGAAAGAGCAAAGAACCAGCTGAAGAGGAAGAAGAAAAGAAAGAAAGAAGAAAAGGGATTCAGTGCTGGATATGTGACGGGTACGAACACAGAGAAGCAGAGTGTCCCAGCAAGCAAGCCAAAGACTCTGACAAGAAAGACAACAAGTCACTAATAGCAACATGGAGTGACTCTGAGGAAAGCGATGAAGAAAATGTTATTGTGTTAGCTAGTGTATCCTCTTATGAATCTGAAACAACAATAAAAAATGAGTTCAATTATGGGATTGATGTCTCAGATAGTGAAGAAGAAGATGACTCTACTCACAACATGTTAGAGAATCTGCAAGACATTCTTCGCCAATGTGAGGATGCCCTGAAGGTAAATCAAGCTTTAAATGACAGAGTCAACCATCTGGAAGAAGAGAGGGAGGAGTTTCTTGAGAAATTGTCAACACTCAGTAGACCAGTCATCCTACAGAAGAAAAGGGCAATACAAGTCGAAAAGTGTGCGCAACCCGCAGACAAGCGCACCACTGCTACTATTCCCTTAAACTAAGCTACACTACAAAGCTAAAAAAAAAAAGTGAAATGTAAATGCAACGCCCCCCCCCCCCCCCACACTTAAACAGAGACGTGTCCCCACGACTCAGGCTCAAGCGCAACGGAGAGCGCACACATGCATGCAAAGAAAACAAAGGACATAAGAAAGAAAAACATAGCTATCGCAGCAAAAAGATAGGGTCAGAAGTTCACGAAATATTCAGCACAAAATAGCAAAAGAACATCGAGCAATAGTTTTCAAAAGGAGAAGAAACCACCCGAGAGTAATGTGCGCCCTCCCTGCGTCCCTAGACATCCTCGGAGCTGGACTCAGCCGCGGATCCTTGCGCCTCCTTGATAGAGCCTATTTATACACACTATTTAGATCCTAACCCTATGCTTGTTTGCATTATTTTGTGTACAAGATTACTGGTTTCTAGTGTTTTTGTATTTCAGGGCAAAACGAGGGCCGAAGTCGGATACTCGCTAACAGGCAGCGTTTAAGACGCGCATCACACAGCCTGCGGAGCTAGCAGCGCAAACAGGATAGGAAGTGGCAGATTCGACTACGGTGCGCAGACCGATTGTGCTAACCAAGGTGCAGTGCGCCATGCGCAGAGTAGTGGTGTTTCCAAATCTTGACACCACCAGATTTGGAAGTTGCCAAGGCTGGGCCTCATGAGCAGTATATAAAGAGAGGAAGGCTAGGGTTTGAGAGATATACACAAGACACATCACGACACACTAGATATCAAGGAGAGAGAGCCAGAATCAAAAACACACAAGCCTACTGAGAGGACCTGCGCTAGCCGACTGCGCCAGCTGAGACTCTGCAACCTGCACGCACCTGCTTGTTGCTGTTTTCTTGGATACTTTAGATATTATTTACTGTTTCTATGATGTTTACTACTAGCATGTCTAGCTAAACGCTTTGTATCGGTTGGGCATGATTCTATGAGTATTTCCTTTGAGACTTGTGCTTAATGCATAGTTTGTTTGCTTGTATTAATTCTGTGCACACGGTTGACAGCTAGTTGCATGAGTAGGGGAAGCCTTGAACCGCAATCTTACTCTTGCTGGTTGTTTGTCATATGTTAAACTAGTTGAATAGCTTAATGGTGACAACTAGGAGTAACGCGCTAGGATAATCAGTTGCTACTGTGGCAGGATTCGTAGCTGTTTAGACTAGTCTCAAGAATTAATAGCTCATGAACTTTGATCGGAACATGCGCATAAGTTAGGAAGCCTTGACCGGACACTAACTTCAGTAAATCAAACTATAGACGTTTAGAGTCGATGATAAGGAATACACTCATAGAGGATTGTCTGCGCCGATACTTTTCATAGTCATAGTACTTAATCTCTACTGCCTGCGCACGTCTAGTGTAATTCCTGCATTTACTACTGTTTACTCGCCCACTTGCGCAACCCAATCACTCACACCCCCAGTTTTCGTAAGTGCAGGTTACTAGTTAAAGCTAATCTACTTGCTCCCTGTGGATTCGACCCTGACTTAGCCGCTGAACTAAGTGGAGAAGGAAGGAATAAATTTAACGCGCACAACAACGCGCTATCACTCCTCAGCTGTGGAATCTATCTCATAGTCGGAACTGGAGGCTGGCAGGACGACAGAAACTGCTGCGGGCTGGGTCACGAGATCGTCCTCCGAGATAGGGTCCCATATTGAGTCTGAGCTCGAACCTATGATGGGATTGCCTTCAGAGGAGGACCTCTGTACAGAGGGCTGCGCAGGGGGTGCTGCAGGTGCTTGTACCGGGTCTACTACTGGGGTGGGCACTGCTGAATGGACCGATGATTGTGCAGGAGGGCTGGCTGGCTTGCGCGGCTCGCTGGGGGACCCTGGAGGCGGCCTACGCAGACTGAGGAGAGGGGGGATAGAATCTCCAAATGTCCACCCTGATGGTGGACTTATGCTCAGGTCTGCCCCCTCTGGCGCTAAATATTCTAGCACGCGCATGACGTTGAACATCATGCGCTGCTCCTCTGACACCTCCTCAGGCGCCTCCTCTGCCTCCGTCCTGGGGCGCTTTCCCCGTGCACGGGGGGAGAATCATCAATGGCTATTGTTACTGGCTCCCCCTGCTGCATACTCGCCCTCCTGCGCGCTCCAGTCTGCGCACGAGTCCTCATGCGCCTGACTGGAGGCGCAACTAGCTCTGGGGCCTCTTCCATCTCCTTTTCCTCAGTGGCCTCCTCTGGCTGCGCGCTGCTCTCTGCTCTGTGCCTCGGTGCTCTAGCCGGCTGTAGCTGGTAGCACCATTCCAAGGACCCGTCCTCTCTCGCAGTCACCCTCGGAGCTGCAGCATATGGGCACGATCAAGGGGGACGGCTGGCACTACCGTGTGCTCAGGCACTTCCGGTTCTCTATGCAGCGCACGCAGCAGGTGCGTGATCATTCTTCCGCACGTCAGCGGCCCTTTTGTGCTGACCCGACTCCAATGCACCACCATGTTTGATACAAACAGCACCTTCTTCCCGTAGTAGAACCCCTTCAGTATATCCATGTCTAGCACGCTGATCTTTGGCGCACCATTAAAGCGCCCAATGATTGCATAGGCGACCATGCGCCAGAGGTAGAACATCCACGGGTCGCACAGCTCGCGTCCTCGGCTGCGCCCCGCGGAAAAAGCTTGGCCGGTCGCCATCTCACGCCATGCCTCCTGATTCGGGTGCGTGTCCACATCCTCCTCACGCACCTTGGCGCACCTCAGCGTGCGCTTCAGCTTCTTGACCGAGGCTATATACCACACCCCTCGGTGCCGGTATCTGATTTCCAAGTCGACAGTCTCCAGCGACGCCAAGAACTCGCATGTATCCTCCTTATCAGCTGGGCTGTTGACCTCCAATAGCGCTTCCCAGACCGCCAACACGAGCTTCTCCACAATCAGCTCCTCCATCTCGACTTCGCGCAGGAAGTCCCTGCTGATGTACGGGGTCCCGTACATCTCTAGTCTCATGAAGGCGTCGTATTTGCTGGCGAACGACGCTGGGGTCTCCTGATCCTCTGCGGGCCTCATTGTGCGCTGCTTACCTCGGGTCAACTACGGTCAACTCTCAACAAATGTCTAAGAATCCAAACTCCGAATTACGCCCTCAAACTGTTACCTTAAGGTCGCCTAACCTCCGTCAACAAAACCCAGTACCCAGAACTCTAAATGGTGCGGACGAACTCGGTGCGATTTCAAACCTAGGGCGACTCCTCTATCGCACAAAACCCTAACTGAATCGGCTCAAACTGAAGGAAAGGGTTACCTGGCGTACGTGTGATGGTAAGCTCCTCAAATCTTTCTGAACGGAGGCCTGGTTGATTGTCGGACGGTGAGCGGAGGCTGAGGGCAGGGGTTTTCTTTCAATGGTCGAAATGTGAAAATGCTGAAATTTTTCTAAGTCCTTGCCCTTTATACCCCCTGTCTGACGCATCTGTTCTGCGCACTGACCTGCGTACTGCTGCGTGACTAAAAACTGCAAGTCCTAAACTAGCTAAAAATACAAAAAAAACTATATATAAAAAAAACGTGTAAAAGTAAAACGTGTCGGGTTACCTCCCGACAAGTGCCTTTGTTTAACGTCGTTGGCTCGACCGTACCTCGTTACTTGCTTAAAAATGCGCCAGTGACCCCCCCACTCTTGCTCCTGAGTGACCCCGCGCTCGTGTGCGCATTGCGTTCTTCTTAGTCCTGCGCAAAGGATCGGAAGGGTAGTCAGCGTGGTTAATATCATGTAACAAATCATAAGTAACGAGGTTAGTTAATGAGGGGGAAGAAATATGAGCAATAGTTCTCAGTTCTCCCTCAGGTGCATCTGGTTGCGACTCTGGCCCAGCAGCTTGCGCATCTTCTATTTCTGGCTCTGCCAAGTCAACTTCGCGCGCTGTGTCATCCCAAGGTTCTCCTAAATACTTTTTGACTCTCTGCCTATTGACCTGAAAACGATGCTGGTGCTCGTTTTCTAACTCGATTGTTCCGTAAGGGAAAACCTTGGTAACCGTGTATGGTCCCGTCCATTTGCTGCGCAGCTTCCCAGGCATTAGCTTTAGGCGCCAAGAGAACAATAGTACCTGGTCTCCTTGCTCAAAGGTGCGTCTGAGGATGTTTTTGTCGTGAAATGCTTTTGTGCGCTCCTTGTAATCGCGCAGCCCCTCATATGCATCTAGGCGCAGCTCCTCTAACTCGCTTAGCTCAAATGCGCGCTCCTTACCAGCCTCGTCTAGGTTCAGATTGCAAACGCTCAATGCCCAGTATGCCTTGTGTTCCAACTCCACTGGCAGGTGGCACACTTTTCCATAAACCAACCAAAACGGTGAAGTCCCAATCGGTGTCTTATGTGCAATTCTGTATGCCCATAGCGCATCGTCAAGGCGCTGGCTCCAGTCTTTGCGCCATGGTCTCACAGTTTTCTCCAGGATGCGCTTGATCTCTCGGTTGGAAACCTCGGCCTGGCCATTCGTCTGAGGATGATAGGCGGTGGACGTCTTGTGGTGCACTCCATAATGCTTGAATACCTGCGCCACTATCCTATTACAAAAATGCGTCCCCTGGTCGCTTATGATTGCCTTAGGCACCCCTACCTGCAAAAGATGTTAGTTCTCAAAAAGTCAGCGACCGTCTTACCATCATCCTTTCGGGTGGCCTTAGCCTCAACCAATTTTGAGACATAGTCCACTGCGACCAATATATACTCATATCCGGAAGATGGAGGAAATGGCCCCATGAAGTCAATCCCCCAAATATCGAATACTTCATCCACTAGTATTGGCGTCTGCGACATCTCATTGCGCGCTGATATTCCCCCTGTGCGCTGACACCTGTCACAATTCCTGCAGTGGTTATATGAGTCACTAAACAAGTGTGGCCAATAAAATCCGCAATCCAGGATCTTTCTGCTCGTGCGCCTTCGACTAAAGTGTCCTCCACATGCGTGCGCATGATAAAACACTAAAACCGAGTTAATTTCATGGTCAGGCACGCATCGCCTCAAAATCTGATCAGATCCTGTTCTGAGCATATACAGATCATCCCAAATGTAATACCTGGACTCATGCTTTAATCTCATGCATTGGATTTTAGTGAAATGAGGAGGAAACGTACCTGTGACCAGGTAATTCGCAATGTGCGCATACCATGGTACCTTACCTGTCAGAGCCATCAGGTGCTCGTCAGGGAATGTCTCCGTGATCTGCCTTGGCTCCTCTTCTTTCACTATCCTGCTCAGGTGGTCAGCGACTGTGTTCTCCGTTCCCTTCTTATCCTTGATTTCCAAGTCGAACTCCAGAAGTAGGAGCACCCAGCGCATCAGGCGCGGCTTAGTCTCTTTCTTGGACATCAGGTAACGGATTGCTGCGTGGTCTGTGTAGACGATGACTCTGGCGCCTAGAACATATGCGCGGAACTTCTCCAGTGCAAACACGATTGCCAGAAGTTCCTTTTCCGTGGTGGTGTAGTTCCTCTGCGCAGCGTCCAGTGTGCGCGATGCATAATAGATGACATGCGGCTTCTTGTCGACGCGCTGTCCCAGGACTTCACCTACTGCATAGTCACTTGCGTCGCACATTAGTTCGAACGGCAGGCTCCAGTCTGGCGCGCGCATCACTGGCACACTAGTCAGCGCCTCCTTCAGCTTATCAAAAGCAGCCCTCCACTCATCAATGAATTCGAAACACACATCCTTTTGCAAGAGGTTAGACAGGGGTATACAAATTTTAGAAAAATCTTTTATGAAACTCCTGTAAAACCCTGCATGCCCAAGGAATGATTTCACATCGCGCACGTTAGTGGAATAAGGCAGATTTGAAATAATATCTATTTTGGCTTTATCGACCTTGATCCCCTCCTGCGAGATAATGTGTCCTAGTACTACTCCATGTGATACCATAAAATGACATTTTTCATAATTGAGCACTAGGTTTTTTGAGAAGCAGCGCGCTAAGACCTTATCAAGATTAATTAAGCATGCGTCAAAGGTACCTCCGTACACAGTAAAATCATCCATGAACACTGATAGAGCCTATTTATACGCATTATTTAGATCATAACCCTATGCTTGTTTGCATTATTTTGTGTACAAGATTACTGGTTTCCAGTGTTTTTGTATTACAGGGCAAAACGAGGGCCTAAGTCGGATACGCGCTAACAGGCAGCGTTTAGGACGCGCATCACACAGCCTGCGGAGCTAGCAGCGCAAACAGAAGAATTGGCAGAGTCGACCACGGTGCGCTAACCGATTGCGCTAAGCAGATGCCGTGCGCCATGCGCAGATAATGGTGTTTCCAAATCCTGACACAACCAGATTTGGAAGTTGCCAAGGATGAGCCTATGAGCAGTATATAAAGAAGAGAAGAAGGCTAGGGTTTGATCATCATATCACGAGACTTCAGAGGGGAATCACATCATAATTCAGACAGAGAGCAGCAAAACTGGAAAACACACGAGCTTGCTGAGAGGACCTGCGCTAGCCGACTGCGCCAGCCAAGACTGCAACCTGCACGCACTGTTTGCTATTGTTTTCTTGGATACTTTAGATATTATTTACTGTTTCTATGATGTTTACCACTAGCATGTCTAGCTAAACGCTTAGTATCGGTTGGACATGAATCTATGAGTATTTCCTTTGAGACTTGTGCTTAATGCATAGCTTGCTTGCTTATATTAATTATGTGCACATTGTTGGCAGCGAGTTGCATGAGTAGGGGAAGCCTTGAACCGCAATCTTACTCGTGTTGCTTGTTGTTGTATGTTAAACTAGTTGAATAGCGTGACGGTGCCAACTAAGAGTAACGCGCTAGGATAGGCAATTACTACTTTGATCGGATTCGTAGTTGTTTAGTCTAGTTCACGAATTAATAGCACATGAACTTTGATCGGAACATGCGCACATGTTAGGAAGCCTTGACCGGACACTAACTTAAGTAAAACCAAGCTATAGACGTTTAGAGTCAATGATAAGGAATACACTCATAGAGGATTATCTGCGCCGATACTTCTCATAGTCATAGTACTTAATCTCTACTGCCTGCGCACGTCTAGTGCAATTCCTGCGTTTACGACTGTTTACTCGCGCATAGCGCAACCCCAATCACTCACACCCCCATTTTCGTAAGTGTAGGTCACTGGTTAAAACTGAACTGCTTGCTCCCTGTGGAGATCGACCCTTACTTAACCGCTGTACTAGTGGAAGAGGAAGGATTAATTTGACACGTACAACGACGCGCGATCAAACACCTCTATGCATGTACAAAGCGCCTCTTTCCTAGCCAATGGTGCCTGTACAGGAAAAGGTGCAGGTACGTTAGTACGATTTATGCTTTTGTCTTTTGATTGCGCCATACCTGGCGCCTTGCCTTGCTGGTCTGTGGCTTGCGCTGCTGGTTGCGCATCCGGCTGTGCTGGCTCTGGAGCTTGCGCAACTGGTTGCGCGGGCGCCTCTGCGGTCTGCTCTGTTCCTATCGTTCGCCCAGTCCTCAGTGTCACTGCGTTAACTCCTCCCTTGGGATTCTGAATCACTTGCGAAGGCAAGTTGCCATCGCTCTTTTTCAGCTCATACACCGTGGTAGCTATCTGTGACAGCTGCTTTTCAATGGACTCAAACCTCTTGTCATACTTCTCATCATTGTTGCGCACTGTGTCTGCTAGCTGGCCCACGATATCTTCTAAGGATCGCCGCGGCTGCTGGTTATTTTGCGCTGGTGCGTCAGGGCGGCGATGCGTGGTGATTGCGTCTGCTGTGGTGCGCGCTGCTCCGCGGACTGCCTCTGGAAATTGTTGTCCTCCTTCCATCTAAACCCATTTGCAGCTAGTCCAAAACGCGGCTGATTCTGCCTCTGCGGCCCTCTATTAATCCATCCTCCTAGAGCATTGACATCTCCTGATTCTTCGAAAAGTGTAGGACATGCATCAGTTTTATGCTCGGTGGACGTGCAGAATTCGCATGCCTTTGGCGCAGCTGGTTGCGCCCCTTGCGCATTCATCAACTTCTGCAGCATGGCCTTCATCTCCTTTATCTCAGCGCTTGTTTCTACCTGTTGCACAGAACGAGCATGACTATTCTCAAGTGTTAGCTGATGTCTTACCTGTCCAGCAGAGTCTTGTGTCAGCTGCCACGCGTCCTCCGGGTACATGTTGCAAATGTCGCCGCCTGCGCATGCATTCAATAATCTCAGCTCCATTGGTAGCAATCCGTTTAGGAAATTCTCTATCAGTACATTCTGGGGCAGGCCGTGATTGTAGCAGTTAGCCTTCAGCTCCCTGAAACGCTCATAATACTCCGATAGTGATTCTCCTGCGCCCTGCCTAGGTGCGGCCAACTCCCTCCTGAGTAGCGCGATCTTGGCTGCAGGATAGAATTTGTCCAAGAACTTCTTCTAGAGCTGCTCCCATGTGTGAATCGATCCTGCTGGTAAGCTCATCAGCCAATGCCTGGCCGTATCACACAATGAAAAAGGGAACGCCTTCATCTTCAGCGCTTCGTCGCTCTTCCCTTCAGCCTTCATGTTCTCGCAGATAACTAGGAATTCTCGCACATGCTTGACTGGGTTCTCGTTGTTCATCCCGTGAAACTTGGGCATGTGATGAATGAGCGAGCTCCTTAACTCAAAATGACTGTCTAGTGGAAGCAGTATGCACCATGGCTGGTTAACCGTGATTGGAGCTGACATCTCGCGCACTGTTCTGCGTCGCGCGACCTGTCGCGCGGGTGGCGCATTATACACTTCAGCGGCCATCCTCGCTTCCACTTCGCGCTGCACTTCCTCTCTGAATCGAACTGCGCGGTTATCTTCCCTCGCATTGTTAGGTCCTCTAGGGTTCTGTCCCCTAAGTTATCCCCTATGACACTGTTATCCTCGATGACCTGTTCTAATTCTAAAAGAAAACGAAATTAAAAGACAACTAAGCTGTCGCGTCTGTCAGTGCACAACTATAATCTACACAGCGCAACTGTTTCAAGGTTGCACAGGCTGATGTTGATTGCGCGATGTCAGAAACAACAACGAGGAAAATAAAGCAAACAGAAATAACTAACTACTGTAAAAGAAAACTTTGACTAGTTAAAACTTATCTGTGTTGCTCCCCGGCAACGGCGCCAAAATTTGATCGCGCGTCGTTGTACGCGTCAAATTAATCCTTCCTTCTCCACTTAGTATAGCGGCTAAGTCAAGGTCGATCCCACAAGGAGCAAGCAGACTCGTTCAGCTAGTAACCTACAACTTACGAGAATTGGGTTGTGAGTGATTGGGTTGCACAGGTGCGCGGATGAACAGTAGTGAAAGCAGATTTTGCACTAGACGTGCGCAGGCAGTAGAGATTAAGTACTATGACTATGAAAAGTATCGGTAAAGACAATCCTCTATGAATGTATTCCTTATCATCGACTCTAAACGTCTATAGTTCGATTCACTAAAGTTAGTATCCGGTCAAGGCTTCCTAACATGTGCGCATGTTCCAATGAAAGTCCATGAGCTATTAATTCTTTAAACTAGTCTAAGCAGCTACGAATCCTGTCACAGTAGCAGCTGATTATCCTAGCGCGTTACTCCTAGTTGTCACCGTCAAGCTACCAACTAGTTTAACATATAACAACAAGTAGTAAGAGTAATATTGCGGTTCAAGGCTTCCCCTACTCATGCAACTAGCTGTCAACCGTGTGCACAGAATTAATACAAGCAAACAAACTATGCATTAAGCACAAGTCTCAAAGGAAATACTTCATAGAATCATGCCCAACCGATACAAAGTGTTTAGCTAGACATGCTAGTGGTAAACATCATAGAAATAGTAAATAAAAGCTAAAGTGTCTAAGGAAACAGTAATAAGCAGGTGCGTGCAGGTTGCCGTGTCTCGGTTCGCGCAGTCGGTTGGCGCAGGTCCTCGCAGCAGCTCGTGTGTTTTTCAGTTCTGGCTCTCTCTCCTTGATATCGTGTCAAACCCTAGCCTTCCTCTCTTTATATACTACTTGTGAGGCCCGAGGACAATCTTGGCAACTTCCAAATCCTAGGAGATTTTGTAGGAATATGGCGTTCAAGATTTGGAAATACCGCTACCCTGCGCACGTTGGTTCGCGCAGTTGGTTAGCGCACCGCAGTCTGAATCTGGCACCTCCTATCCTATTTGCGCTGCTAGCTCCGCAGGCTGTGTGTTGCGCTCCTTAAACGCGCCTATTAGCGTGTATCCGACTTAGGCCCTTGTTTTGTCCTGAAATACAAAAACACCGGAAACCAGTAATCTTGTACACAAAATAATGCAAACAAGCACAGTGTTAAGATCTAAATAGTGCGTATAAATAGGCTCTATCAGTGAACAAACCTTTTTCCTTGCTTTTTCCTGCTGAAACAGTTTTCGGGTGAACAAGAGTGTGCTGTAGCAACTGCTTGTTCACAAATCTATTTATCAGAGGCGCCGCGAATTTCAATTGGTATCAGAGCCGAAGCTCAACACACAGAGTAAAAGATCCTACATCGCCTCTGAAGAAGTCAAGGAACAATGAAGGAAGGACAGAGCACGAGCAGACCTCCATTGTTGGAAGAAAGCAACTATGGATATTGGAAGGCTAGGATGAAGGCCTTTCTCAAAGCCATTGATGAGAAGACATGGAGAGCTATCGTGGTCCAGTGGTCTCCTCCGATCACCATGGATGAACAGGGAGTTACACGGATAAAACCTGAAGAACAATGGACTGCTGAAGAGGGAGCTGTAGCAACTGGTAATTCAAAGGCTCTGAATGCTATCTTTGCTGTGGTTGATGCTAACAATTTCAGGTTGATATCAAACTGTGATATGGCCAAGCAAGCTTGGGAAATCCTGCAAACTGCCCATGAAGGAACTGATAAAGTAAAGCTGCCAAGATTACAGATTATTGCTACGCAGTTTGAAAATTTGAGAATGCTAGAAGAGGAGACGATCACTGAGTTCAATGCGAAACTGTGTGATCTGGCAAATGAAGCCCATGCTCTTGGAGAACCTATTCCTGAAGAGAAGCTGATTAGAAAGGTACTTAGATCGTTGCCCACAAGATTTGACATGAAAGTGACCGCCATTGAAGAAGCTCAAAATGTCAGACACATGAGGCTGGAAGAAATAATTGGATCGCTCAAACAGTTTGAGATGAAGTTAGTCAAAGTAGATGCTCCCCTCAAAAACACTGATGTTGGATTGAAGGCTGAAACAGATGAAAAGAAACCCTCTGCTGATGATCAACTGGGTCTGCTGGTAAAAAATCTAGGAAAGCTCTTGAAAAGGTCAGGGCAGACCTCAACCTCCCGAAGACAATCCAGAAGAGGTGGAGGAAATCAGAGAAAGAGCAAAGAACCAGCTGAAGAGGAAGAAGAAAAGAAAGAAAGAAGAAAAGGGATTCAGTGCTGGAACTGTGAGGGGTACGGACACAGAGAAGCGGAAAGACTTAAACAATTTGGTTACCCAGTTCGGCCACTGCCTACGTCAAGGTAGGACTTCTCTTCTGTCCTCAAGATTCCACTATGCACGGTTAAAGTACAAGGATACCGGATCTCAGCCTATGCAAGACCAACATTCACTTCTAACCTAGTTTGAATCTTCGCTCAGTCTGATCACAAAGACTAGCTTACACTGTTAATATTCAATACTGCATAGTAATAAAATGATACAACACTGACTACACAAACTTAGTCTATTCTATGACAAAGTTCTATGACAGGATGCTATAACAACTTAGTATATCAAGTTGCTCCAATAGGAGATTTCCATGACTCTCAAATTTTTTCTGGTTGAGCAGTTGGACCTTCGCGAGTTCTCCGGACTCAGGTGATGCTTCCCTTTGATAAGTGATCTCTTGTCAACTATCGAGAACTCTGCTTTGCACTCCAATCGTCCATGACAAATTCACCCGCGATGATTCTTCAAAGAATTGTACTTGATCTTTAAATGAGGCTCCGCTCCAGTTGAACTCTGATGATCAAGCATGGATCAAACTCTGCTAGTTGTGATCGCTCTCTGCTCATGCACTCCCAAATCTCTGTCTATGCGCTCTAGCTCTTGCTCTGTGCTTATGAGCGTGAGTTGTTTTTTTTCCTTGCGGGCGATGCTCCTATATATACTTGTAGGCATGGCGATAATGCTCTTAGAAATTTAAAACTATTTCTACACTTTTTTGGCAGTTCCAAGATCTTAGGAGTTTGTTGCGATATGGTTGTAACAATCTTCTTTCTAAAACCCTTTTAGGAACCATATCTTTAACTAAAGATTTGAGAGTTGATTTTGGAATTCTGTTGCTGCGGGAGATTCCTAAAATGATTAGGAAACTATCCCCGGACATCGAACCTAGACTATGGGTAGTTGCCTAAAAGTCCTCGATTGACTGTCTTCAAGATGATACAGCAGCTGTCTTCACAGGTTGTTGTAGCATCCCGCAACTTGTAGATGTTTTGTCAATGGATGCCATAACCCATAACATTGTGATTGGGCGGCTTGACTGATGTTATTAGGTTATTTCCATAACTCCATAACATGATTGAATTGTTAGAATTATTCATGATTTGTGTTTTAGGCATGGGTATAGTTTGATCTTGTAAATCTTTCTCTGATTTAATCAACTACTTATTTATAGCATCATTATGATAATTAGTATAAATTCTTGCCAATTTCTATAAGGGGTAGGTAAACACATTATTTGCTAGCTAGTATATGCACACGCCTGTTCTTAGGATTGACCCTTGGCTTATCAAGGTTTATAAATTGTGTTTGACTGCAACTTAATGCCTAAAGCATACATTTGACAACTATAAAAGGTAAAAAAATATGTTTGTCAACGGTCACAGGGCTGATGATTGAAATTAACATCAAAGTAATAAGAGGGAAGCAAATGCAGTTGAGGTAGGTGCAGACTACCTCTTGGCATTGATATCCGAGCTGAACTTGGTGAAATCTGATCCCAAGGAATGATGGTTGGATACTAGAGCTACCCGCCACGTATGTTCAGACAAGAAAGATTTCTCCACTCTGGAATTGATAGAAGATGGATAAAATTTATACACAGGAAACTCCACGACCTCTTAGATCTAGAGGAAAGGCACTATTGAGGTATGGCATCCCTTGACAAAACAGCATAAGATTCTGCTACAGCAATCTCTAAGGATTTGGAGCTGGAGCATAATCTAAAGTCTGACAAAACAAGAACAAAGTACAACAACACTCTGTGGACCACAAGAGCTGAAGCAAACTGGGCAAAAGACAAAAGATAGATTCTACTATAGCAACCCGTGGTGATTTGAAGCTAGATCATAATGACCGATCATCTTGAAACTGCACGGAGAGATTCCGGCAAGATGCCGCCGGTATCAAGTGATTCGTATTTGTCATCACACAATCAGAGGAACTCAAAAAGATAAGGTTTCTACATTTCGATTTAGGAAACGGAATCTTCAACAACTTTGCAAGAATCCTAAAGAAGATTCATACCGTCCAAGGATTGGATTTCTTAAAAGCTGTGATTGATAAATCTATAAGAAGAGCATAGAGACAGATCAATCACACATCCAGAATCAATCGAAGCAGAGAACACACAACTAGAGAATCGTAGAAGGCAGAGATGGAGAGTTCTGTCGTGCATAGAGGAGATCAGTACTCATTGAGTTTGGTCTAGTGTTGATCCACAGAATTCAACTGGAGCGTGGCTCGTTGAAGGATTACACAGTAGCTTCTGAGAAAGGCTGCAAGCAAGTTGTGTTGCAGGCTGTTGGAGAGCTGATCGCTGCTACCCGATATTGTACTTCTTCTTTTAACCTGATTACTTCAGCAACCTCCTCTTCTTCATCACTCTACTTATGGTCCTTAGGAACATCATCAACTTCAGTTGCAATATCCTCCAAGTACTCATGACGAGTCACCTTCGTCTTCTTTACGACTACGAGCTTCTTCACGGTAGATTTCTTGATCTTCATCTTACGGGTCATCAGGCCTTTTTCCACTAGCTCCAGTAGTTTTTTGACAAGGGATCCGCTCCCCATCACCATCGCTGAGGGTTTCAAGATCATGGGGACAAAAGGTGGAACCACTTCAATTTGTAAAAGGACTTGAAGAGGGAGTCTTGCAAGTTTGTACTTCGTTATCGAATCGTTATTAGTGGATTACTGCTTGTTCGGGTTAGAAGAACCCCCTAAATTACAGACATATTATCCCAAAGTGGGTTACCAAATCTCTGTGTCTCGTATTTACTTTTTAGTATTTACGTTTGTTAATGTATATGGCATCATTGACAAACTCCTACAAGGTGCACAAGAGTCTGCTACAGCAAGCATGTGAAGACAGCAGCGAGTGCAGGGCATTCCAGAGGGAACAAGCAGAGTGCACAAGAGGTTGCTACAGCAACATGTGTAGCAGAGAGCTGTAGCATCCTAAATAGCAGATTTTCTTGTGAAGAACAAGCTGCCCTGAATTGAAGAGAAGAGCAACAGAAGCTGAAGATTCCCTAAGTCAATAGCATGCCGATCAACTTGGAGCAGCCCAAAGAACGTACGAGGGTTACTGCCAGCTCGCAACAAATCGGTAGAGTATTGTGAAGATTGAAAGCAAGATGATACAGCTCCCCGTGTGAAGACAACTGCTGGTGCAAAACCAACCACAGTAAACAAGCTCAGTGAACAAGCAGTTGCTACAGCAGGAGCTGTAGCAGGGAGCTATAGCAGCAGTATTGGTGCGAAGAACAATCTGGCCAGATATGAAGAGCTGAGCAACGGAAAGATTCCAGAGCATCTGTCAGAATATTCTCAGTGGAGATTGCGGTCTACAAGTGAGCTCGAAGATAAGGATCTTTTGGAAGGTGAAGATTTGATTGTGGAAGATTTGATTTTCAGATCAAATCTAATCACCTACAAATTAGGAGATAAGATCTTGTTGAGATCTTTAAGGAATTTCCAAATGCTGAATTTGATGGAACTTGGAGTTCCTATATAAAGGAAGCTGGGCAGAGGATCAAGGGCATCGAATCAGAGAGCAAATACTGAGAACACACTCAGAATACCGAGAGAGAGATTCAAGTGCGTGCGAAGATTCGATAACCACCATGAGCAGAGCGTGAGAGCAAAGCTGAATGGTTAAGTGCAGAGACTGATTGCAGACTAGTAGTGTCTGGTCAGTGCTTGATCAGGAGGACCAATTCAGAGCAAGGCATGCTTGTTGGTTGATCAAGGGAGGCCGCAGAGGTACTGACGAGTGGACGAACTCGGTCAAGTGACTGGACGGCTGTGACTCGCTAGTGGCAGGTGGTCACTGAGCAAGGGGGAGTATTCCAGAGTGTGCAGCGCTCGTGGAATCGTTCGATTGGCTCGGCAGAAGGCCTTGGAGCGACGCAGACAATTGTGCATCAGTTGTGTGCTACAGCAGTTGCTACAGCAACCCTGCAGAGTTGAGTGTAGTTTAGAATAAGCTGAGTTTCAGGGAGACAGTAGCTATTCTAGATTGACATTTGTAGAGGGTGTGCAGACACAAGTCAGAGCTTGTTCTGATTGTGTTGAGTGATCCACACAAGGTTGAGTAGCATAGGTTGCGTGGAGTTGTAACCGAGTGTACTTGGAGACCTTTGTGTTTAGTGGATTGAGGACTGGAGAATAGTCCTCCCCAGACGTAGGCAGTTGGCCGAACTGGGTGAACAAACTTCTGTCTTGTTCATTGTTTGCTGAGACAATTTCCGAGTAAACAAGAGTGTGCTGCAGCAACTGCTTGTTCACAAATCTGTCTGACTGAGACGCTGCGAATTTCAATTGGTATCAGAGCGGAACTCGACACAGAGAGTAAAGATCCTGAGTGCCTAGCTGAGAAGAGCAAGAAACCATGAAAGAAAGACAAAGCACAAGTCGGCCACCCCTATTGGAAGAAGGAAATTATAGTTGTTTAGATCATAACCTTATGCTTTTTTGCATTATTTTATGTACAAGATTACTGGTTTCCAGTGTTTTTGTATTTCAGGGCAAAACGAGGGCCTAAGTCGGATACGCGCTAACAGGCAGCGTTTAGGACGCGCATCACACAGCTTGCGGAGCTAGCGGCACAAACAGAAGAATTGGCAGAGTCGACCACGGTGCGCTAACCGATTGCGCTAAGCAAGATGCCGTGCGCCAGGCGCAGATGGTGGTGTTTCCAAATCCTGACACCACCAGATTTGGAAGTTGCCAAGGATGAGCCTCTTGAGAAGTATATAAAGGAGAGGAAGTCTAGGGTTTGAGGACACACATCAGAGGATCATCACATCATAATTCAGAGAGAGAGCGGCAAAACTGGAAAACACACGAGCTTGCTGAGAGGACCTGCGCTAGCCGACTGCGCCAGCCAAGACTGCAACCTGCACGCACTGTTTGCTATTGTTTTCTTGGTCACTATAGACATTATTTACTGTTTCTATGATGTTTACCACTTCTTCCTGTACTCCCGATCTCTTAGAATGAAATAGTCACTTGGAAATATTTAACTATGGGCTTCTTCTGATTCCAGAGCTCATAGCAGGTCTGGTTGGTTCCTCTCCGTAAGGTGACTCTGTTGATGATGTAACATGCGGTGTTCATGGCTTCTGCCCAAAATCTCAGGGGAACTCTCTTAGCATGAATCATGACTCTGGCCATTTCTTGAATTGTTCGATTCTTTCGTTCCACTACACCATTCTGCTGAGGGGTGATGGGGGAAGAATACTGATGTGAGATACCCCTTTGATGACAGAAATCATCCACAGCTTCGTTTTCAAATTCCCTACCATGATCACTGCGAATGCTGCTGATTCTGAGATTTTTCTCTTGCTCTAGGCGGGACACCAGTGACACTATAACTTTCACAGTATCTGATTTTTCTCTGATAAAATCAATCCAGGTGAATCTGGAGTAGTCATCAACACAGACGAAAGCATACCTTTTTCTGCCCAGACTCTCAACTTCCATCGGACCCATCAGGTCCATGTGAATCAACTGTAGAGGTCTGGTAGTACCTACATTGACTCTTGGGTGTGAGGCCTTCTTTTGTTTTCCAATCTGACAATCTCCACAGATAGAGTTTCCTCCCCTTTTATCAGCGGTATTCCTCTGACTAGCCCTTCTATTGCAATTCTCTTCAGGGTTCTCAGGTTAACATGCCCCATCCTTCTGTGCCATAGAATCATTTCCTCAGCCTTTGTCAGCATACATTTCGGAACCGGTGAGTTTGAACTCACGTTGAGAAGATAACAGTTGCTTTTTGATCTGGCTCCTTCCATTATACATTCTCCAGATTTGTCGAAAACTTTACACGAGTCTTTCGTGAATTTCACCTGTTTAGTACCATCACACAGCTGACTGATGCTTATGAGGTTTGCCTTTAGTCCTTCCACTAGCAAGACATTGCTCAGATTGGGCATTCCTTCAACTGCTAAAGTTCACTTTCCTAGAACTCTTCCTCTCAGGCCGTTTCCAAACTTCACCCGTCGTTCCAGGCAGGGTGTTATGTTTTTCAAGAAGGATCTTTCTCCTGTTATGTGCCCTGAACAACCACTGTCAAAATACCAGCTTATCTTATCCGAGGTGCTTGATGTGCTGACAAATGCGAGAAGCTGAGTCCGCGCATGTTTCTGCTTGATTGGTTTCCTAGCTGAACCTTTTCCGGTGTATGCTGAAGAACAGTTCCTCTTTATGTGACCTTTGTGCCCGCAGCAATAACATCTTTTGTACTTTGAGACTCTCTTGTCACGGTGATACAGAAGTTGCTGTAGCAGGTGCTGGTTCACTCTTCCTTGTGTTTTTCTGCCTCTTCTGACTGATCTGTATCTGGCCAAGTTGCATTCATCCTCACTCAGATCTGTCTCGTCTTCACTTCCACTGGCAGAAAGAGCCCTCTTCACTTCCTTGTGCAGTTGATTTGTCGATGGCCATATCCTGCACAGTTCCAACATTGGACACCTTTTTTCATTTCTTTCTTCTCATCTTCATTCTGAGCAGGTTCCTTCCCTCTCCTTTTATTTTCTCCACCTCTTCTGAATTGTTTTCGTGAGGATGAGCTTTTCCCAGTTCTTGAGTCCAAGTTCTTCAGGAGCTTTCCAAGGTTCTTGACTAGCATACTCAGCTGATCATCTGGAACTGGCTTCTTAGCTTCTGTTTCAGCCTTCAGTCCAATCATCTGGAATTGGCTTCTTTAACCAGTTTCATCTCAAATTGTTTGAGGGATCCCATCAACTCTTCCAGCCTCATGAATCTGACATTTTGAGCTTCTTCAATGGCCGTCACTTTCATGTCAAATCTTGTGGGCAGCGATCTGAGGACCTTCCTGATCAGTTTCTCTTCAGGAATAGGTTCACCAAGAGCATGGGCTTCATTTGCCAGATCACAAAGTTTTGCATTAAACTCAGTGACAGTCTCTTCTTCCAGCATTCTCAAATTCTCAAACTGTGTGGCAATAATCTGTAGTCTTGATAGCTTTACTCTATCAGTTCCTTCATGTGCAGTTTGCAGAATTTCCCAAGCTTGTTTGGCCATGTCACAATTTGATATCAACCTGAAATTGTTAGCATCAACTGCAACAAAAATCGCATTCAGAGCCTTTGAATTACCAGTTGCTGCAGCTCCCTCTTCAGCAGTCCATTGTTCTTTAGGCTTTATCCGTGTGACTCCCTGTTCGTCCATGGTGATTGGGGGAGACCACTGGACCATGATAGCTCTCTAGGTCTTCTCATCAATGGGCTTGAGAAAGGCTTTCATCCTAGCCTTCCAATATCCATAGTTGCTTTTTTCCAACAATGGAGGTCTGCTTGTGCTCTGTCCTTCCTTCATTGTCGTGGCTTCTTCAGAGACACTGTAGGATCTTTTACTCTGTGTGTGGAGCTCCCGCTCTGATACCAATTGTAATTCGCAATGTCTCTTGACAGACAGATTTGTGAACAAGCAGTTGCTGCAGCACACTCTTGTTCACACGGAAATTGTCTCAGAAAATAATGAACAAGACAGAAGTTTATTCACCCAGTTCGGCCAACTGCCTACGTCTGGGGAGGACTATTCTCCAGTCCTCAATCCACTAATCACAGAGGTCTCCAAGTACACTCGGTTACAACTCCACGCAACCTATGCTACTCAACATTGTGTGGATCACTCGAAACAATCAGAACAGGCTCTGACTTGTGTCTGCACACCCTCTATAAATGTCAATCTAGAACAGCTACTGTCTCCCTGACACTCAGCCTATTCTAAACTACACTCAATTCTGCAGGGTTGCTGTAGCACACAGCTGATGCACAAATGTCCGCGTCACTCCAAAGCCTTCTGCCGAGCCGATCGAACGATTCCACGAGCGCTGCACACTCTGGAATACTCCCCCTCACTCAGTGACCTCCTGCCACTAGCGAGAACTGCCGCTTAGACACTCGACCGAGCCACTCACTCGTCAGTTCTTCCGCGGCTGCCCTTGATCAACCAACAAACACCACTGCTCTGAATTGGCTTCCAGATCTAGCTCGGATCAGACTACACAAGTCCTGATCTCCTTCTCCTTCTATCACCACAGCTCTGCGCTCACGCTCTGCTCTCGGGTGATGATTGAAGAACTCGTCCGTC
The DNA here is from genome assembly GCA_963678935.1 of Umbilicus rupestris. Taxonomy (NCBI): domain Eukaryota; kingdom Viridiplantae; phylum Streptophyta; class Magnoliopsida; order Saxifragales; family Crassulaceae; genus Umbilicus; species Umbilicus rupestris. The sequence goes on along the minus strand of OY787607.1, from coordinate 8,163,414 downwards.
GCACACCAAAATTGCTCTCTTTGAATTCTGTGTATGCACTCGTGTATCCCTCAGCTTCGATCGATCCTTCTGCTCTAGACTCCTCTCTCTTAAAAAGCAGCACCAGCTTTAAAGAAGAACAGAATTTAGGAATGTCCCCAAAAGAACAATTATCTCCTAATTTTTAGGAGATTAGATTTGTTTTTGATCTCCAACACAAATCTCCTTCTCTAGCTAGGAAAATCCACTGGAATATTCTCCACAGCACTTTAAAATATTCTTCTGGTGTTCTCCGCAGAGCTGCCAGGCCTTCTAGCCAAGCCCAGGTTGCTGCTGCTTCTCGGACAGAGGTTGCAGCAACTTGAACAAGCTCCTGCTACAGCATCCCCTGCTGAAGCTGCTCCTTGTTCACTTGAGCTGGTTTTGTCAAACACTGCCATACAACATCATCATATTAAATAAAAGTTGGGATTTTTCCTCTAGGTTAGGTATCCCTAGTAAAGACTAAAGACAAGTTCGAAATTGGGTAGAAAGAAATTGAAATTTGCAGCGCCTCTGAGATACAGATAGTGTACAAGTAGTTGCTATAGCAACTCCTTGTTCAGCCGAATTTGGTGCGGTAAGAAACAAAATAGTGAACAAAGATTGTTCACGCAGTTCGGCCAATCTGCCTACGTCTAGAGAGGACTAAACTCCAGTCCTCAATCCACTAGTTTCCAAGGTACTCCGTACAGCACAGACTCGACTCCTCGGTAATCTATGCTACTCGGCCTCAACTAGCACACAATCAGAACACCCTTTGATTTTTGTCTCACTCACCTACACACTTGAATTAATTCAGAATAGCTACTCCTTGGATCATACAAACTCAGCCTATTCTAATTAACACAATGGCTCATTAGATTTGCTATAGCACTGATAGAGCCTATTTATACGCATTATTTAGATCATAACCCTATGCTTGTTTGCATTATTTTGTGTACAAGATTACTGGTTTCCAGTGTTTTTGTATTTCAGGGCAAAACGAGGGCCTAAGCCGGATACGCGCTAACAGGCAGCGTTTAGGACGCACAGCACACAGCCTGCGGAGCTAGCGGCGCAAACAGAAGAAATGGCGAGACACAGCAGAGTTGCGCCGACCAATGCGCTAAGCAGTACGCCGTGCGACAGGCGCAGAGTCCAGTATTTCCTAATCCTGGCATGACCCGATTTGGAAGTTGCCAAGGATGGACCTCTCGAGCAGTATATAAAGGGGAGGAAGTCTAGGGTTTGAGACATCAATCAGGAGACACACAGAAAGGCAACACCCCACATCAGAGGGCCGCGAGAGAGCGAGAGAGTGGCAAACTGGAAAACACACGGACTTGTTGAGAGGACTTGCGCCAGCCGACTGCGCCAGCCGAGAGACATACTGCACGCACTGTTTGCTACTTGTTTCTCAGATACATTAGACCTTATTTTACTATTCTATGATGTTTATCACTAGCATTTCTAGCTAAACGCTTAGTATCGGTTGGACATGAATCTATGAGTATTTCCTTTGAGACTTGCGCTTAATGCATAGCTTGCTTGCTTATATTAATTCTGTGCACATTACTGGCAGCTTGTTGCATGAGTAGGGGAAGCCTTGAACCACAATCTTACTCCTGTCGCTTGTTGTTGTCTGTTAAACTAGTTGAATATCCTGACGGTGCCAACTAGGAGTAACGCGCTAGGATAGGCAATTACTACCTTGATCGGATCCGTAGTTGTTTAGGTCTAGTGCAAGAATTAATAGCACATGAACTTTGATCGGAACATGCGCACATGTTAGGAAGCCTTGACCGGACACTAACTTAAGTAAAATCAAGCTATAGACATTTAGAGTCGATGATAAGGAATGCACTCATAGAGGATTGTCTGCGCCGATACTTCTCATAGTCATAGTATTTAATCTCTACTGCCTGCGCACGTCTGGTGCATTTCCCTGCGTTTTACAACTGTTTACTTGCGCACTGCGCAACCCAATCACTCACCCCCCAATCTTCGTAAGTGTAGGTCACTGGCTAAAACTGAACTGCTTGCTCCCTGTGGAGATCGACCCTTACTTAACCGCTGTACTAGTGGAAGAGGAAGGAATTAATTTGATGCGCACAACGACGCGCGATCAAATTTTGGCGCCGTTGCCGGGGAGCAACACAGCTAAGTTCTAGTTAGTTTACATTTTTTCCTTTTAGTAACTAGTTATTTCAGTTTGTTTTGTTTTCGTTGTTGTTTCTGACAGCGCGCAATCACCATTAGCCTGCGCAACCTTGAAACAGTTGCGCTGCGCAGATTCTAGTTGCGCACTGACAGACGCAGCAGCATTAGTTATCTTTTAACTTCATTTTTCTTTAAGATTCAGAACAGGTCATGGAGGATAACAGTGTCGTAGGAGACAACTTGGGGGACAGAACCCCAGAGGAAGCAAGAGCACATAACCGCGCAGCCCTGTTCAGAGAGGAAGTGCAGCGCGAGGTTGAAGCAAGGAGGGCCGCTGAAGTGTATCATGCGCCACCCGTGCAACAGGCCGCGCGACGCAGAACAGTGCGCGAGATGTCAGCCCCTATCACTGTTAACCAGCCATGGTGCATCGTGCTCCCACCAGGCGGTCATTTTGAGCTAAGGAGCTCGCTCATTCATCACATGCCCAAGTTTCACGGGATGCACAATGAAAATCCAGTCAAGCATGTGCGAGAGTTCCTAGTCATATGCGAGAACATGAAGACCGAAGGAGAAAGCGATGAAGCGCTGAAAATGAAGGCATTCCCATTTTCACTGTGTGATACAGCCAGACATTGGTTGATGAACTTACCCGCAGGATCCCTTCACACATGGGAGCAGCTGCAGAAGAAATTCCTGGACAAATTCTATCCCGCAGCAAAGATCGCGCTACTCAGAAGAGAGCTGGCCGCGCCAAGGCAGAGCGCAGGGGAGTCACTGTCAGAATATTACGAGCGTTTCAGGGAGCTAGAGGCCAACTGCTACAATCATGGCCTGCCCCAGAATGTGCTGATTGAGAACTTCCTAAATGGATTGCTGCCCATGGAGCTGAGATTATTGAACGCATGCGCAGGAGGCGACATTTGCAATATGTACCCAGAGGACGCGTGGCAGCTGATAGAAGACTCCGCTGGTCAGGTACGACATCAGCTAACACTTGAAAATAGTCGTACTCGTTCTGTGCATCAGGTAGAAACAAGCGCTGAGATCAAGGAAATGAAGGCCATGCTGCAGAAGTTGATGAGTGCGCAGAGCGCACAACCAGTTGCGCCAAAGGTATGTGAATTTTGCAGGTCCACCGAACACAAGACTGATGAATGTCCCACACTATTTGAGGAATCTGGAGATGTCAATGCTCTCGGAGGATAGGACAACAGAGGGCCACCAAGGCAGAATCAGCCGCGCTTTGGACTGGCAGCAAATGGATTCAGATGGAAGGAGGAGAACAATTTCCAGAAGCAGTCCACAGATCAGCGCGCGCCACAGCAGACCCAACAAGCTGCGCCTTACAATCCACCGCATCGCCGCACTGACGCACCAGCACATAACAACCAGCAACCGAGGCGATCCTTGGAAGATATCGTGGGGCAGCTAGCAGACACAGTGCGCAAAAATGACGAGAAATATGACAAGAGGTTCGAGTCCATTGAAAAGCAGCTATCACAGATCGCAACCACCGTATATGAGCTGAAAAAGAGCGATGGCAACCTGCCTTCGCAAGTGATTCAGAACCCCAAAGGAGGAGTCAATGCAGTAACACTGAGGACTGGGCGCACAATAGGAACAGAGCAGACCGCGAAGGCGCCCGCGCCACCAGCTGCGCAAGTCCCAGAATCGACAGAGCAGAATGCGCAACCAGAGCAGAACGCGCAACCTGAAGTGCCAGCCACAGGCCAGGAGGGCGAAGCTCCAGGTATAACAGAATTAAAAAACAAGGGCACGAATCGTACTAATATACCTGCACCTTTCCCTGTGCAGGCACCCTTGGCTAGGAAGGAAGCGCAGGACAAAGAGCTATACGAGTTATTCAGTAAGGTGGAAATCAACATTCCCCTTATTGAAGCAGTTCGGCAGATCCCAAGGTACGCCAAATTTTTGATGGAGCTGTGCACAAACAAGCGACGAAAAGGCGAATGCGCACAGGTAATGTTAAATGCGCAAGCCTCAGCGATCGTGTAACATAAGGTACCACCTAAGTGCCGAGACCCAGGTACATTCACTATCCCATGCACTCTAGGTAAAACCACGGTAAGCAACTGCATGATTGATTTAGGCGCATCCATTAATTTGTTACCTTATTCTCTATATGCGACATTGCGCCTTGGACCACTAAAGCCTACAGGTCTCACCATTCAGCTAGCGGATCGATCGTGCAAACAACCTGCAGGCATGATAGAGGATGTTCTTGTGCGAGTAGGAGAGCTGGTGTTCCCAGCAGATTTTTATGTGCTAGAAATGGAGGGCGAATCGAGCACCAGCAGTGCGCAAATCCTACTAGGTAGACCTTTCCTTACGACCGCGCGCACGAAGATAGACGTGTGGAGGGGCACGCTCTCCATGGAAGTGGATGGCGAAGAAATCCATTTCAACATATTCAAAGGAATGCAACACCCACATGATGACGCCACAGTGCACGCAATGGACAACTTGGATGATTTAGTCACAGATGCGCAATGCGCAAGCGCAACAGTAGGACCAGAGCCACTGGCACAAGCAGAGTTGGAAGAGCAGGAAGACGAGCCGAGCAGTGCTGAACCAGAGTCCACACATGTACATGATATAGTTCATATTTGCACCGCTACTAAAATCTTGCCCTCCATTGAACAGGCACCCAAGGTCGAGCTGAAGCAACTCCCAGAACACCTCTGATCGCGCGTCGTTGTTCGCGTCAAATATAATCCTTCCTCTTCCACTCAGTACAGCGGTTAAGTAAGGGTCGATCTCCACAGGGAGCAAATAGTAAGTCTTTAGCTAGCAACCTACACTTACGAAAATGGGGGGGTGTGTGAGTGATTGAAATGCGCGATGCGCAAGTGAACAGTAACTAGTGTAACGCAGGAAATTTGCACTAGACGTGCGCAAGCAGTAGAGATTAAATACTATGATTATGAGAAGCATTGGGCAGACAATCCTCTATGAGTGCATTCCTTATCATCGACTCTAAACGTCTATAGTTTTCGGTTTACTTGGGTTAGTGTCCGGTCAAGGCTTTCTAACACGTGCGCATGTTCCGTTCAAAGTTCATGTGCTATTAATCCTTAGAACATAGACTAAAACAGCTGCGAATCCGTTCAAAGTAGCAACGGATCACCCTAGCTCGTTACTCCTAGCTGTCACCGTAAAGCTATCAACTAGTTTAACATATGACAAGCAAGCAACACAAGTAAGATTGCGGTTCAAGGCTTCCCCTACTCATGCAACTGGCTGTCTCCGTATGCACAGGATTAATACAAGTAAGTAAACTATGCATTAAGCTCAAGTCTCAAAGAAAATACATCATAGATTCATGCCCAACCAACACTAAGAGTTTAGCTAGACATGCTAGTGATAAACATCATAGAATAGTAAATAATGACTAATGTGTCTGAGAAAACAGTAGCAAACGGTGCGTGCAGCTTGTCTTCTCGGCTGGCGCAAATCCTCTCAACAAGTCCGTGTGTTTTCCAGTTCTGTTGCGCAGTGCCTCTTAGTGATCTCTGGTGCGTCTCCAGAAGGTCTCTTTCTCCTCTCTGTGTTGCCCTAGCCTTCCTCTTGTTTATATACTGCTTGGGAAGCTCACTTTTGGCAACTTCCAAATCTGGTCACGTCAAGATTAGGCAGTACTGGACTTTGCGCTTGGCGCACTGCATCGGCTAGCGCATGGGCTAGCGCACCTCTGCTGACTCTCGCCAACTTCTCTCCTGTTTGTGCTGCTAGCTCCGCAGGCGGATCTTTCACTCCTAGAACGCTGCCTGTTAGCGCGTATCCGACTCAAGGACTCGTTTTGCCCTGTAATACAAAAATAATAGAAACGAGTAATCTTGCTCATACAATATTGCAAACAAGCATAAGGTTATGATCTAAATAATGCGTACAAATAGCCTCTATCAACCTCAAATACATTTTTCTGGGAAGTGAGGACACCCTGCCAGTGATCATCAAGAAAGGATTAGAAGAGGAGCAGGAAGTGCGTTTACAGCAGGTGCTGCGCAAGAACCAGCGCGATATAGGATGGACACTTACTGACCTGCGCGGAGTGAGCCCAGACGTATGCATGCATAGAATTCTGTTGGAAGATGGTGCCAAACCATCCAGGGAGGCTCAGCGCAGGTTAAACCCGAATATGATGGAGGTAGTGCAGAAGGAGATTTTAAAGTTGCTTGACGCAGGAGTCATCTACCCCATTTCGGACAGCAAATGGGTCAGTCCAGTGCACGTTGTGCCCAAGAAGGGAGGAATCACAGTGGAAGAGAATGCGCAGGGCGAGCTAGTTCCCAAGCGCATACAGACTGGATGGCGCATGTGCACCGACTACAGGAAGCTTAACGCGGTTACGCGCAAGGACCATTTCCCGCTACCCTTCATGGACCAGATGCTGGACAGATTAGCAGGTAAGCCCTATTTTTGTTTCTTGGACGGATATTCAGGGTATAATCAGATACCCATAGCTGCGGAGGATCAGGAGAAGACCACGTTCACTTGCCCGTTCGGTACGTTTGCGTTTCGGCGCATGTCATTTGGGCTTGACTCATCTAGATAAAGTCTTAGCGCGCTGCATTTCTAAGAACCTAGTGCTTAATTATGAAAAATGTCATTTCATGGTAACGCATGGTGTAGTACTAGGACATATCATCTCAGAGGAGGGGATCAAGGTAGATAAAGCTAAGATAGACCTTATTTCTAATCTACCTTATGCCACTAACGTGCGCGATGTGAAGTCTTTCTTAGGACATGCCGGGTTTTACAGGCGTTTTATAAAAGACTTCTCTAAAATTTGCATACCCCTGTCTAACCTCTTGCAAAAGGATGTGTGCTTCGACTTTACTGATGAGTGCAGGGCCGCATTTGATAAGCTGAAGGAAGCGCTGACCAGTGCGCCAGTGATGCGCGCACCAGACTAGAACCTGCCATTTGAATTAATGTGCGACGCAAGTGATTATGCAGTAGGTGCAGTCTTAGGGCAGCGAGTGGACAAGAAGCCGCACGCCATTTACTATGCATCGCGCACACTGGACGCTGCGCAGAGGAACTACACCACTACGGAGAAGGAGCTTCTGGCAATTGTGTTTGCGCTTGAGAAGTTCTGTGCATATGTTCTAGGCACCAGGGTCATCGTATACACAGATCACGCAGCCATCCGCTACCTAATGTCCAAGAAGGAGACTAAGCCGCGCCTGATGCGCTGGGTGCTCCTACTTCAGGAATTTGACTTGGAGATCAAAGACAAGAAGGGCACGGAGAATACAGTTGCTGACCACCTGAGCAGGATCGTGAAAGAGGAGGAGCCAGGGTAGATCACGGAGACATTCCCTGACGAGCATCTGATGGCGCTGACAGGTAAGGTACCATGGTATGCGCACATTGCGAATTACCTGGTCATAGGTACGTTTCCTCCGCATTTCAATAAAACCCAGTGCATGAGATTAAAACATGAGTCCAAACATTATATTTGGGATGATCCATATATGCTTAGAATAGGACCTGATCAGATATTGAGGCGCTGCGTGCCTGACCATGAAATTAACTCTGTCTTGCTGTTTTGTCATGCGCACGCATGTGGATGACACTTTGGTCCCAAGCGCACAAGCAGAAAGGTCCTGGATTGCGGATTTTATTTGCCACACCTGTTCCGAGACGCATATGATCACTGCAGGAATTGTGATAAGTGCCAGCGCACAGGAGGCATATCAGCGCGCAATGAGATGCCGCAGACGCCGATTCTAGTGGACGAAGTATTTGATGTATGGGGCATTGACTTCATGGGGCCATTTCCTCCATCTGCCGGATACGAGTACATATTAGTGGCAGTGGACTATGTCTCCAAATGGGTCGAAGCTAAGGCCACGCGGAAGGATGATGGTAAGACGGTTGCTGAGTTTCTGAAAACTAATATCTTTTGCCGGTACGGGGTGCCTAAGGCAGTCATCAGCGACCAGGGAATGCACTTTTGCAATAGGATTGTGGCGCAAGTTTTCAAGCATTATGGAGTGCGCCACAAGACGTCCACTGCCTATCATCCTCAGACAAATGGACAGGCCGAGGTTTCCAACAGAGAGATCAAGCGCATCCTAGAAAAGACTGTCAGACCTTCGCGCAAAGATTGGAGCCAGCGCCTGGACGATGCGCTGTGGGCATACCGCACCGCGCATAAGACACCCATCGAGACTTCACCATTCCGGTTGGTCTACGGAAAAGCATGCCACCTGGCAGTGGAGCTAGAGCACAAAGCATATTGGGCCTTACGCATTTGCAACCTGAACCTAGACGAGGCCGGAAAGGAGCGCGCATTTGAGCTCAGCGAATTAGAAGAGCTGCGCCTGGATGCCTATGAGGGACTGCGCGATTACAAGGAGCAGAAAGGCGCTTCATGACAAGCATATCCTCAGACGCTCTTTCACGCCAGGAGACCAGGTATTATTGTTCTCATCACGCCTGAAGCTCATGCCTGGAAAGCTGCGCAGCAAATGGACAGGACCGTACACAGTCACCAAGATTTTCCCCTACGGAACAATCGAGTTAGAGAACGAGCATCGGCATCGTTTTCAGGTGAATGGGCAGAGAGTCAAACGGTATCTCGGGGAACCATGGGATGGTGCAACGCGCGACATTGAGTTGGCAGAACCAGAAATAACAGATGCGCCAGCTGACGCGCCAGAGGCACCACCGGATGCACCAGAGGGAGAACTGGAGACTATTGCTCACATTTCTTCTTCCTCTTCATCCACCCTCGGCACCATGCTGACTTCCCTTTTTATTCTTTGCGCAGGATCAAGGAGAACACAGCGCCTGCACAAGCGCAGAATCACTCAGGAGCAAGAGTGGGGGAGGTCGCTGACACACATTTTGGCGCGTAACTAGGTACAGTCGAGCCAACGACGTTAAACAGAGGCACTTGTCGGGAGGTAACCCGACTCGTTTTACCTTTACATGTTTTTCTTTTAGTTCTTCTAGTGTTTTTTTAGTTAGTTTAGGACTTGTCATTTTTAGTCGAGCAGCAGTGCGCAGGTCCGTGCACACTACAGTGCGTAGGACCTCTGCGCCAACCAGAGGGGTATATAAGGGCAGGACTTAGAATTTTTTCAGCACTTCTCTCATTCGACCGTTGCCAGCTGCTCCCGCCTCCCGTTTCCACCAGCCGTTCAGAGCTTCCAGTTAGAGAGATTTGCAGAGCACTCAATCGCAATACCCTCAGGTAACCTCTCCCCCCGATCTGAGCGGATTTTATTAGGGTTTGTACGGTGGAGGAGTGCATTAGGGTTTTGAAATCGCACCAAGCTAGAGTGCACCGACTGGATTGCTGTTTAGTGGGTTGTGTAGGCTAGCAGTAGGCGCTCAGTTGGTGAGAGTTTCAGCGCATTCGGAGCAGTTTGGATTTTTCTGGGTTTTGAGAAGTGTTGACCAGCGTTGACCAGAGAACCGAGCGCAGTATGAGGCCCGCCGAGGACCAAGAGACCCCTACCGACTTCGCCTACAAGTATGCGGCGTTTATGAGCCTGGAAATGTACGGGACCCCGTACATTAGCCGAGAATTCCTGCGCGAGGTCGGACTGGAGGACCTCGTTGTAGAGCGCCTGGCGCTAGCAGGCTGGGAGGCGCTGTTGGAACTCAACAGCGCATCAGACAGAGAGGACACATGCGAGTTCCTGGCGTCGCTGGAGACGGGCGACCAAGAGATCAGATATAGGCATCGGGGCGTGTGGTTCATCGCCTCAGCTGGAAGGATGAAGCGCTCACTCGGCTGCGGTAAGGTGCGCGAGGGGGACACAGACACGCACTCCAACCAGGAGGCCTGGCGCGAGATGGCGACCGGGACAGCTTTTGCCGCGGGGCGCAGCAAAGGACGCGAGCTGCGTGACCCGTGGATGTTCTACTTGCGGCGCTTGGTCGCCTATGCAGTCATTGGCCGATTTAATGGCGCGCCGAAGGTCAACCTCCTGGACTTGGACATTTTGAAGGGGCTGTACTATGGAAGGAGGGTGCTATTTGTTTCAAACATGGTAGTCCATTGGGGCCGGGTTAGCACAAGGGGACCGCTGACGTGCGGTGGAATTATTACGCACCTGCTGCGGGCGCTACATGGAGAGCCTGAGGTGCCGGAGCAAACTATGGTGCCGGCTGTCCCTCTTGACCGCGCCCACATGCTACAGATACGGGCGGTAGCTGTGAAGGAAGATGGCACATTGGAATGGTGCTACCGCCTGCAGCCGGCCAGAGCACCGTGGCCTAGAGCAGAAAGCAGTGCGCAGGGCGCAGCAGCCGCACAGGAGATGGAAGAAGATGAAGCCCCAGAACCAGTTGTGCCTCTGGTCAGGCGCGCAAGGACCCGTGCGCAGACTGGAGCGCAAAGGAGGGCTCGTACACCGCAGGGGGAGCCAGTTACAATTTCGATCGAGGATTCTCCCCCTCGTGCACGCGGAAAGCGCCCAAGGACTGAGGCTGAGGAGGCGCCCGAGGAAGCATCAGCCGAGCAGCGCATGATGTTCAACGTCATGCGTGTGCTCGAATACTTAGCGCCAGAGGGGGAGGATTTGAGTATGAGTCCACCATCCGGGTGGAGATTTGGAGACGCGATTCCCCCTCTCCTCAGCCTGCACCGACCACCTCCAGGTTCCCCTAGTGAGCCACATCAGCCAGCTAGCCCTCCTACTCAGCCCCCAGTATATCCCGCAGCACCCTCCCAGTACCAGTACCACCATCAGCCCCAGCACCAGCACCAGCAGAACCCACCCCCGACCCAGACCACGTACCCGCACCTTCCCCTGCCCAGACGTCCATTCCAAGGTCCCCTGTCGCCAAACCCATCATTAGCACCAGCTCATAATCGCTATGGGACCGCGTTTCAGAGGATGACGGCGAGGCGCAGCCTGTCGCCCTATCAGTTGTACCGCCTTCCTCCAGCTCCGAATATACGACGGATTCTTCAAAGGAGGAGGCGCATAGTTCAGCGGCTGCGTCCAGCTCAGATGACCTATAGAGCTGCGAAGGGGAGCGCTTATTTCTTTCGGGTGGTGTCTATTTTTCTTTATGTACTGAACTTTATTTGCTATTATGTTGCTATATTTGTGTTGAACTCGTGTGCTACATATTTTTGTGCCCCTATGCTATATTTGCGCTGCTTTGACTATTATGTTTTTTAGGAGTTTTATGTTCTTTATTTTTGATTGCATGCGTGTGCGCATCCTCCGTGCGCTTGAGCTTGAGTCGTGGGGACACGTCTCTGTTTAAGTGTGGGGGGGGGGAGCGTTACACTTACATTTCACGTTTTTTTTTTTAGCTTTTTAGTGTAGCTTAGTTTTATTGAAGGAAACAGTAGCAGCAGTGCGCTGTGTGCGGGTTACGCGCACTGATCAGCTTGTTTGCGCTATCCATATTGCGCCGTGCGCTATCAACTGCTTTTAGTATATTTTTTCGTTTTTTCTGCTCCTGTTAGTTGGGATATACAGGGGATGTGGAGTTGACAGAAACGCTCCAGAGAGGCGGTTAGTCGCTCGCGCTTCAGAGGAGAGGTATATGGTCGAGAGCGCGAGTGGAGGCCAGTGCTTCGCGACCTTCGGAACAAGTAAGTGCGCTCGGTCACGCAGATGCCGAAGGCGAAACACCCAAAGCGTGGCGAGGTGGGAAAACAGACCACCTTTCCTCTGGAAGTCGAGCTAAGGAAGGCGGGCGCGGGTGTAAACGCGTGCGCCGACCTGCGCAGATAGACCAAGGAGGGAGAGCGGGGCGGTGTTCCATAGCTGTTATCCGGAGGCCGAGACTGGAACCGTCCTAGGAAGATAGGAACCATAGACAAAGCTGTACGAAAGAAAAATACCAGCAGATGATACGCGCCACAAAAGAATCAGCATGCACACTGATAAGCACCAGCGTGCGCAAGTTCACAAAAGGAAAAAAATCATCATCAAAAGGGCTTGAGTTCCCAGGAAGTGCGCGGAAGAATCACGCATCGGAAGAAGCTTGCGCTGTTAACCATATACCCATCCTCGGAGCAAGAGCTGACAACCTGGAGCCTATGAAGAGCTATCTCCCAGCCATCCGAAATGATTTTTTCATCCCAGCTGAGAGGTAATGAATTTCGAAATTATTATACTTGAAACTGTTGAGAGCAGATGTGCGCAGGTGGTAGAGCAGCGCAAGGTGTTCAGCAGCGCAGACCACGCCAGAGTGCAAGACTGTGCGCTAGACTCCAGAGAGGTAATGGTATCCGTGCTTGAGTGCTTGTTCGAGGACGAACAAGGGGCAAGTATGGGGGGTTTGATAGAGCCTATTTATACGCATTATTTAGATCATAACCCTATGCTTGTTTGCATTATTTTATGTACAAGATTACTGGTTTCCAGTGTTTTTGTATTTCAGGGCAAAACGAGGGCCTAAGCCGGATACGCGCTAACAGGCAGCGTTTAGGACGCACAGCACACAGCCTGCAGAGCTAGCGGCGCAAACAGAAGAAATGGCGAGACACAGCAGAGTTGCGCCGACCAATGCGCTAAGCAGTACGCCGTGCGCCAGGCGCAGAGTCTAGTATTTCCTAATCCTGACATGACTAGATTTGGAAGTTGCCAAGGATGGACCTCTCGAGCAGTATATAAAGGGGAGGAAGTCTAGGGTTTGAGACATCAATCAGGAGACACACAGAAAGGCAACACCCCACATCAGAGCGAGAGAGCGGCAAACTGGAAAACACACGGACTTGTTGAGAGGACTTGCGCCAGCCGACTGCGCCAGCCTAGAGACATACTACACGCACTGTTTGCTACTTGTTTCTCAGATACATTAGACCTTATTTTACTATTCTATGATGTTTATCACTAGCATGTCTAGCTAAACGCTTAGTATCGGTTGGACATGAATCTATGAGTATTTCCTTTGAGACTTGCGCTTAATGCATAGCTTGCTTGCTTATATTAATTCTGTGCACATTACTGGCAGCTTGTTGCATGAGTAGGGGAAGCCTTGAACCGCAATCTTACTCCTGTCGCTTGTTGTTGTCTGTTAAACTAGTTGAATATCCTGACGGTGCCAACTAGGAGTAACGCGCTAGGATAGGCAATTACTACCTTGATCGGATCCGTAGTTGTTTAGGTCTAGTGCAAGAATTAATAGCACGTGAACTTTGATCGGAACATGCGCACATGTTAGGAAGCCTTGACCGGACACTAACTTAAGTAAAATCAAGCTATAGACATTTAGAGTCAATGATACGGAATGCACTCATAGAGGATTGTCTGCGCCGATACTTTTCATAGTCATAGTATTTAATCTCTACTGTCTGCGCACGTCTGGTGCATTTCCCTGCGTTTTACAACTGTTTACTTGCGCACTGCGCAACCCAATCACTCACCCCCCAATCTTCGTAAGTGTAGGTCACTGGCTAAAACTGAACTGCTTGCTCCCTGTGGAGATCGACCCTTACTTAACCGCTGTACTAGTGGAAGAGGAAGGAATTAATTTGACGCGCACAACGACGCGCGATCAAGCACACCCTTGTGCAACTAGCTTGTACAGGTTCTGTCCGCTTCGCTCCAAAGTCTTCTGCTGAGCCGCTCAAACTCTGTCGTGAGTTCTCCTCACACTGTGATGCTCCCCCTCACCAAGTGACCGCCTATCACTAGCGAGAATAGGCCTTCTGTAGATTGTCCAAGGTCCTCCACTCGACAACTCTCCTGCCGCCTTCCTTGATCAACCAACAAGCAAGTGCTGCTCTGAATTGACCTTCTCCGATCAAGGTCTGATCAGATTCTAAATGTCTTCCATCAGCCTCTGCTCTAACCACTTAGCTCTGCGCTCAGGCTCTGCTCTTGGTGGGAATCCAATCTCTCCTCTCTAGCACTCTGAATATATCACTCGGTATATTGCTCTATCTTTTGCTTGGATGAATGCTTTGCTGCTCTCCCCAGCCTCCTTTAAATAGGAACTCCATGCTCCATCAATATCAAATTTAGGAAGCCTTCCAAAAAGCTCCCCTAGATTCTTGCAACTGAGATTTGATTTCCTAAAACCAATGTTAGAAATCTTATCTTTACCTTGAGCTTGCTAAGTCCATTAGGAAACCTTCCAAAACTTATCTCCTACTTTGTAGGATACCCACCTTCCAAAAGATCCATATCTTCAAGCTAACATATAGGCTGCACTCTCCACTGAGAATATTCTGACAGATGCTCTGGAATCTTTCCGTTGCTTTGCGGCTTCATATCTAGCTAGATTGTTATTCGAACCAATACTGCTGCTACAGCTCCTGCTGTAGCAACTGCTTGTTCACTCTGGCCGGTTTTGCACCAGAGGCTGTCTTCACATGGGCAGCTGTATCATCTTGCTTTCAATCTTCACGATACTTTACCGACCTGTTACGATGCTGGCAGCAACCCTCCATACGTTCTTTGGGCTGCTCCAAGTTAATCGGCATGCTGCTGACTTTGGGAATCTGCTAAATTGCATTTAGAAATCTTCCGTTGCTCTTCTCTTCAATTCTGGGCAGCTTGTTCTTCACACGAAAATCTGCTATTTAGGATGCTACAGCACTCTGCTACACAGATTGCTGTAGGAACGCCTTGTGCACTCTGCTTGTTCACTCTGGAACGCTCTGCACCAGCTGCTGTCTTCACATGCTTGCTGTAGCAGACTCTTGTGCACCTTGTAGGAGTTTGTCAATGATGCCACATACGTTAACAATCTCCCCCTTGGCATTTTTGACAAAATCCAATGACCTTTCTGATCTTAGGCAATCCTCATCTCGTCTTCAGACTCCTTCTCTAGCAGCTTCCTAAGCTTCTTCAGGATTTATCTCGATTCAAGGACTCAAGCTATCCCTAGCTTGTCTTCTGGCTTCTTCTCAAGTGGTTTCTTCAGATAGCTTCTGCTATCATCGGATGGTGTACCAACTTCTTGCTCTTTGTTGTTTTGTCAGTCTTTTGAAGAAGCCACAGCTTCAATCTTCGCGGGATGCTGTAGCAACTTCTTGCGCTGGTTTTGTCAAGGATGCCATTACCTTAACAATCTCCCCCTTGGCATTTTTGACAAAATATGAGCATCTTCTACAGCGGCTCCTCTTCTCCCTCTGGGGTCGACTAGCAAAACCTGCCACATAATACAAATGGCAAAAACATCTTCTCCCCCCCCCCTTTTTGTCACAAATGATAAAGGGGGGAGCCTCAAGCTAACCTCAGCGAATAGCCCTGATAATGTAGTATGGCAGTGTTTGACAAAACCAGCACAAGTGAACAAGGAGTTGCTACAGCACAAGTGACCAAGCTGACCAGCAGAAGTGAACTAGCAGCAGCTGCAGCAGGGAATGCTATAGCACGAGCTTGTTCAACTGGCTAGTGCATCTGTCCGAGAAGCAGCAGCTAATTGGGCTTGTATCGAAGGGCTGGAATCTCTATAGAGAGCATCTGAAGAACTTCTAAATTACTATGGAGTATTTTCCAGTGAGGTTTACGAGTCAGAGAAGGAGTTTTACATTGAAGATAAAGATCAAATCTAATCTCCTAGATTTTAGGAGATAATTGTTCTTTTTGAGACATTGCCTAAACCTGGACATTGCTTAAAGCTGGTGCTCCTATTTAAAGTGAGAGATGTTCAGAGCTGAGGGGTGATCGAAGCTGAGGGATACACGAGTGCATACACGGAATTCAGAGAGAACATTCTTGCTGTGCGACGGACGAATTCTTCGATCATCACCCGAGAGCAGAGCGTGAGCGCAGAGCTGTGGTAACAGAAGCAGAAGGTGGTCAGGACTTGCAGAGTCTGATCCAAGCTTGATCTGGAAGCCAATTCAGAGCTGGGTGCTTGTTGGTTGATCAAGGACAGCCGCGGAAGAACTGACGGGTGGTTGGCTCGGTCAAGTGTCGTGCGGCAGTACTCGCTAGTGGCAGGTAGTCACTGAGTGAGGGGGAGTATTCCAGAGTGTGCAGCGCTCGTGGAATCATTCGATCGGCTCGGCAGAAGGCCTTGGAGCGACGCGGACAATTGTGCTTCAGCTGTGTGTTACAGCAGTTGCTACAGCAACCCTACTGAGTTAGTGTAGTTTAGAATAGGCTTAGTTCTTTGAGAAGTCTGAAGCTATTCTAGATTGACATATTGTAGAGGGTGTGCAGACACAAGTCAGAGCTTGTTCTGATTGTGTTGAGTGATCCACACAAGGTTGAGTAGCATAGGTTGCGTGGAGTTGTAACCGTGTGTACTTGGAGACCTTCGAGTTTAGTGGATTGAGGACTGGAGAATAGTCCTCCCCAGACGTAGGCAGTTGGCCGAACTGGGTGAACAAACTTTGTCTTGTTCATTGTTTGCTGAGACAATTTCTGAGAGAACAAGAGTGTGCTGCAGCAACTGCTTGTTCACAAATCTGTCGAACTAAGACACTGTGAATTTCAAGCCCAACGCCTCTTCTCCATCCACCGAAGAACGGGACCTCTTGGTGTCTCAGAATGTGTCTCTTCTGATGATTTTGGGGGGCTATCCGGTGGCTTCTTCTCCACCCATACTTGTACTGGTTTTCGAACCCACTGCTTCCGAGCTCTGTTGTGTCAAGCAACTCTTTCTTTCTTTCCGGCATTGTTTCGTTGCCTCACCCGATGTGTGTCTGTGTCCTTTGCAATCCTCATTCTCCAGTTCGTTGTCCCTCCAACGTATCTGATGTTTTCGGGCACAACTGGATAGTGACAGCCCTTCATCGGCTTTGATGAGCTGAAGGTCTCCTGTGTGCCACGTCTAATCCTTGGCTTCATCTGGCATTGTCCGTCTGTGGGCAATTTCTGAGGTCTCCAATACTTGTTCAGTATCAAGCATCTCCTCTGAATGTGTCCCTTCGGATTACAAAAATAGCATATGCGGCCATCGCTTCTGGCCTTCTTCTCAGTTACAGGTTGTTGACACGGAGGTTGCTGTAGCATCTCTTGTTCTTCCTTTTAGGCACCTTCTTCTGAACTAGTTTCTGGGACAGGACTGGTTTCTCCACGGCATTCCCAACATCTTCTGGCTCCATAGCTTTGACAAATACCATTACTCTAGTATTTTCTTCACCTGTGTATCCAAGACTAGAGTAGCCTCCTCCATATCTTTGGCATGCTAGAATATCTTCAAGAGTGCTTGAGCCACTGTTAAGCATCTTTATTGTCTTCCGGTAGAGGTTAAGCTCTTCCTTCTCTACAGCAAACTTCTCTTCTTGCTGGGCAGCCTGATCCGTAAGAGAAGTGATCTTCTTCAGCAGCTCCTCTAGTTCTTCTTCCAGGTCTGATACTTTGGCAGTCAATCCTTTGTTGATCCGATGACTTGCACCCGCTCTTCGTGCAACAAAGCAAAGTTTCTTGCAATGGACTCCTCAGTGATTTCCTCATTATCACTACTGTCTGACTCCTCAACACCATGAACAATTTCTGGCTCTGTTGAAACGGTGTTCTTCATATTAGTTGCAGCTATTAGAGCAACATTGCTCGTTTGTTTAGAGTCTTCTTCACTGTCTTCGTCTCTCCAGTTTGCAACATGAGTCTTGTTCCTTTCATGAGCCGTCTGGAGGATCTCTCATGCTTGCTTGGCAACTTCACAGTTGGAGATCAGCAGGAAATTATTTGCGTCAACAGCTGCAAATATCGCGTTCAAGGCTTTGGAGTTACTGGTTGCTACAGCTTCCTCTTCAGCTGTCCATGTCTCCTCGGATTTATCATGCGCAACTCCTTTGTCGTCGATGGCCATTGGGTGTGACCACCCAGAGACTACTGCTCTCCAAGTCTTCTCATCCATCGCCTTTAGGAATGCCTTCATTCTCGTCTTCCATCAACTATAATTTCCTTCTTCCAGTAAGGGCGGCAGACTTGTGTTTTGTCTCTCTTTCATCTCCGCTTGATGAACTCAGCAAGGCACTCAGGATCTTTACTCTGTGTGTCAGGTTCCCGGTCTGATACCAATTGAAATTTGTAGCGCCTCTGAGATATAGTAGTGTACAAGCAGTTGCTACAACAACTCCTTGTACAGCTGAATCTGGTGCAGTAAGAAACAAAACAGTGAACAGAGATTTGTTCACCCAGTTTGGCCAATCTGCCTACGACTGGAGAGGACTATACTCCAGTCCTCAATCCATTAGTCTCCAAGGTACTCCGTACAGCACAGACTCGACTCCTCGACAATCTATGCTACTCAACTTCAACTAGCACACAATCAGAACACCCTCTGATTTGTGTCTCACTCACCTACACACTTGAATTAATTCAGAATAGCCACTCCTCTGATCACACAGACTCAGCCTATTCTAATTAATACAATGTCTCAGTAGGTTAGCTATAGCACACCCTTTTGCAACTAGCTTGTATAGGTTCTATCCGCTTCGCTCCAAAGCCTTCCGTTGAACCGCTCGAACTCTGTCGTGAGTTTTCCTCACACTGTGATGCTCCGTGATAGAGCCTATTTATACGCATTATTTAGATCATAACCCTATGCTTGTTTGCATTATTTTGTGTACAAGATTACTGGTTTCCAGTGTTTTTGTATTTCAAGGCAAAACGAGGGCCTAAGCCGGATACGCGCTAACAGGCAGCGTTTAGGACGCACAGCACACAGCCTGCGGAGCTAGCGGCGCAAACAGAAGAAATGGCGAGACACAACAGAGTTGCGCCGACCAATGCGCTAAGCAGTACGCTGTGCGCCAGGCGCAGAGTCCAGTATTTCCTAATCCTGACATGACCAGATTTGGAAGTTGCCAAGGATGGACCTCTCGAGCAGTATATAAAGGGGAGGAAGTCTAAGGTTTGAAAGAGGATCAATCAATCAGGAGACACACAGAGAGGCAACACCCCACATCAGAGGGCCACGAGAGAGCGAGAGAGCGGCAAACTGGAAAACACACGGACTTGTTGAGAGGATTTGCGCCAGCCGACTTCGCCAGCCGAGAGACATACTGCACGCACTGTTTGCTACTTGTTTCTCAGATACATTAGACCTTATTTTGCTATTCTATGATGTTTATCACTAGCATGTCTAGCTAAACGCTTAGTATCGGTTGGACATGAATCTATGAGTATTTCCTTTGAGACTTGCGCTTAATGCATAGCTTGCTTGCTTGTATTAATTCTGTGCACATTACTGGCAGCTTGTTGCATGAGTAGGGGAAGCCTTGAACCGCAATCTTACTCTTGTTGCTTGTTGTTGTCTGTTAAACTAGTTGAATATCCTGACGGTGCCAACTAGGAGTAACGCGCTAAGATAGGCAATTACTACCTTGATCGGATCCGTAGTTGTTTAGGTCTAGTGCAAGAATTAATAGCACGTGAACTTTGATCGGAACATGCGCACATGTTAGGAAGCCTTGACCGGACACTAACTTAAGTAAAATCAAGCTATAGACATTTAGAGTCGATGATAAGGAATGCACTCATAGAGAATTGTCTGCGCCGATACTTCTCATAGTCATAGTATCTAATCTCTATTGCCTGCGCACGTCTAGTGCAATTCCCTGCGTTTTATAACTGTTACTTGCGCACTGCGCAACCCAATCACTCACCCCCCCCCCAATCTTCGTAAGTGTAGGTCACTGGCTAGAACTGAACTACTTGCTCCCTGTGGAGATCGACCCTTACTTAACCGCTGTACTAGTGGAAGAGGAAGGAATTAATTTGACGCGCACGACGACGCGCGAGCAAATTTTGGCGCCGTTGCCGGGGAGCAACACAGCTAAGTTCTAGTTAGTTTACGTTTTTCCCTTTTAGTAACTAGTTATTTCAGTTTGTTTTGTTTTCGTTGTTGTTTCTGACAGTGCGCAATCACCATTAGCCTGCGCAACCTTGAAACAGTTGCGCTGCGCAGATTCTAGTTGCGCACTGACAGACGCAGCAGCATTAGTTATCTTTTAACTTCATTTTTCTTTAAGATTCAGAACAGGTCATGGAGGATAACAATGTCGTAGGAGACAACTTGGGGGACAGAACCCCAGAGGAAGCAAGAGCACATAACCGCGCAGCCCTGTTCAGAGAGGAAGTGCAGCGCGAGGTTGAAGCAAGGAGGGCCGCTGAAGTGTATCATGCGCCACCCGTGCAACAGGCCGCGCGACGCAGAACAGTGCGCGAGATGTCAGCCCCTATCACTGTTAACCAGCCATGGTGCATCGTGCTCCCACCAGGCGGTCATTTTGAGCTAAGGAGCTCGCTCATTCATCACATGCCCAAGTTTCACGGGATGCACAATGAAAATCCAGTCAAGCATGTGCGAGAGTTCCTAGTCATATGCGAGAACATGAAGACCGAAGGAGAAAGCGATGAAGCGCTGAAAATGAAGGCATTCCCATTTTCACTGTGTGATACAGCCAGACATTGGTTGATGAACTTACCCGCAGGATCCCTTCACACATGGGAGCAGCTGCAGAAGAAATTCCTGGACAAATTCTATCCCGCAGAAAAGATCGCGCTACTCAGAAGAGAGCTGGCCGCGCCAAGGAAGAGCGAAGGGGAGTCACTGTCAGAATATTACGAGCGTTTCAGGGAGCTAGAGGCCAACTGCTACAATCATGGCCTGCCCCAGAATGCGCTGATAGAGAACTTCCTGAATGGGCTGCTGCCCATGGAGCTGAGATTATTGAACGCATGCGCAGGAGGCGACATTTGCAACATGTACCCAGAGGATGCGTGGCAGCTGATAGAAGACTCTGCTGGTCAGGTACGACATCAGCTAACACTTGAAAATAGTCGTACTCGTTTTGTGCATCAGGTAGAAACAAGCGCTGAGATCAAGGAAATGAAGGCCATGCTGCAGAAGTTGATGAGTGCGCAGAGCGCACAACCAGTTGCGCCAAAGGTATGTGAATTTTGCAGGTCCACCGAGCACAAGACTGATGAATGTCCCACGCTATTTGAGGAATCTGGAGATGTCAATGCTCTCGGAGGATGGGACAACAGAGGGCCACCGAGGCAGAATCAGCCGCGCTTTGGACTGGCAGCAAATGGATTCAGATGGAAGGAGGAGAACAATTTCCAGAGGTAGTCCACAGATCAGCGCGCGCCACAGCAGACCCAACAAGCTGCGCCTTACAATCCACCGCATCGCCGCACTGACGCACCAGCACATAACAACCAGCAACCGAGGCGATCCTTGGAAGATATCGTGGGGCAGATAGCAGACACAGTGCGCAAAATGACGAGAAATATGACAAGAGGTTCGAGTCCATTTAAAAGCAGCTATCACAGATCGCAACCGCGGTATATGAGCTGAAAAAGAGCGATGGCAACCTGCCTTCGCAAGTGATTCAGAACCCCAAAGGAGGAGTCAATGCAGTGACACTGAGGACTGGGCGCACAATAGGAGCAGAACAGACCACGAAGGCGCCCGCGCCACCAGCTGCGCAAGTCCCAGAATCGACAGAGCAGAATGCGCCACCAGAGCAGAACGCGCAACCTGAAGTGCCAGCCACAAGCCAGCAGGGCGAAGCGCCAGGTATAACAGAATTAAAAGACAAGGGCACGAATCGTACTAATATACCTGCACCTTTCCCTGTGCAGGCACCCTTGGCTAGGAAGGAAGCGCAGGACAAAGAGCTATACGAGTTATTCAGTAAGGTGGAAATCAACATTCCCCTTATTGAAGCAGTTCGGCAGATCCCAAGGTACGCCAAGTTTTTGAAGAAGCTGTGCACAAACAAGCGACGAAAAGGCGAATGCGCACAGGTAATGTTAAATGCGCAAGCCTCAGCGATCGTGCAACATAAGGTACCACCTAAGTGCCGAGACCCGGGTACATTCACTATCCCATGCACTCTAGGTAAAACCACGGTAAGCAACTGCATGATTGATTTAGGCGCATCCATTAATTTGTTACCTTATTCTCTATATGCGACATTGCGCCTTGGACCACTAAAGCCTGCAGATCTCACCATTCAGCTAGCGGATCGATCGTGCAAACAACCTGCAGGCATGATAGAGGATGTTCTTGTGCGAGTAGGAGAGCTGGTGTTCCCAGCAGATTTTTATGTGCTAGAAATGGAGGGCAAATCGAGCACCAGCAGTGCGCAAATCCTACTAGGCAGACCTTTCCTTATGACCGCGTGCACGAAGATAGACGTGTGGAGGGGCACGCTCTCCATGGAAGTGGATGGCGAAGAAATCCATTTCAACATATTCAAAGGAATGCAGCACCCACATGATGACGCCACAGTGCACGCAATGGACAACTTGGACGATTTAGTCACAGATGCGCAATGCGCAAGCGCAAC
Organism: Umbilicus rupestris; assembly: GCA_963678935.1. Lineage (NCBI taxonomy): Eukaryota > Viridiplantae > Streptophyta > Magnoliopsida > Saxifragales > Crassulaceae > Umbilicus > Umbilicus rupestris. Next base: position 8,141,033 of record OY787607.1, on the reverse strand, counting down.
AGTAGGACCAGAGCCACTGGCACAAGCAGACTTGGAAGAGCAGGAAGACGAGCCGAGCAGTGCTGAACCAGAGTCCACACAGGCACCCAAGGTTGAGCTGAAGAAACTCCCAGAACACCTCAAATACATTTTCCTGGGAAGTGAGGACACCCTGCCAGTGATCATCAAGAAAGGATTAGAAGAGGAGCAGGAAGTGCGTTTACAGCAGGTGCTGCGCAAGAACTAGCGCGCCATAGGATGGACACTTACTGATCTGCGCGGAGTGAGCCCAGACGTATGCATGCATAGAATTCTGTTGGAAGATGGTGCCAAACCATCCAGGGAGGCTCAGCGCAGGTTAAACCCGAATATGATGGAGGCAGTGTAGAAGGAGATTTTAAAGTTGCTTGACGCAGGAGTCATCTACCCCATCTCGGACAGCAAATGGGTCAGTCCAGTGCACGTTGTGCCTAAGAAGGGAGGAATCACAGTGGAAGAGAATGCGCAGGGCGAGCTAGTTCCCAAGCGCATACAAACTGGATGGCGCATGTGCATCGACTACAGGAAGCTTAACGCAGTTACGCGCAAGGACCATTTCCCGCTACCCTTCATGGACCAGATGCTGGACAGATTAGCAGGTAAGCCCTATTTTTGTTTCTTGGACGGATATTCAGGGTATAATCAAATACCCATAGCTGCGGAGGATCAGGAGAAGACCACGTTCACTTGCCCGTTCGGTACGTTTGCGTTTCGGCGCATGTCATTTGGGCTGTGCAACGCGCCAGGTACGTTCCAACGCTTAGTCATGAGCATTTTCTCTGATATGATTGGTATATGCATCGAAGTGTTCATGGATGATTTTACTGTATATGGAGGTACCTTTGATACATGCTTGACTCATCTAGATAAAGTCTTAGCGCGCTGCATTTCTAAGAACCTAGTGCTTAATTATGAAAAATGTCATTTCATGGTAACGCATGGTGTGGTACTAGGACATATCATGTCAGAGGAGGGGATCAAGGTAGATAAAGCTAAGATAGACCTTATTTCTAATCTACCTTATGCCACTAACGTGCGCGATGTGAAGTCTTTCTTAGGACATGCCGGGTTTTACAGGCGTTTTATAAAAGACTTCTCTAAAATTTGCATACCCCTGTCTAACCTCTTGCAAAAGGATGTGTGCTTCGACTTTACTGATGAGTGCAGGGCCGCATTTGATAAGCTGAAGGAAGCACTGACCAGTGCGCCAGTGATGCGCGCACCAGACTGGAACCTGCCATTTGAATTAATGTGCGACGCAAGTGATTATGCAGTAGGTGCAGTCTTGGGGCAGCGAGTGGACAAGAAGCCGCACGCCATTTACTATGCATCGCGCACACTGGACGCTGCGCAGAGGAAATACACCACCACGGAGAAGGAGCTTCTGGCAATTGTGTTTGCGCTTGAGAAGTTCTGTGCATATGTTCTAGGCGCCAGGGTCATCGTATACACATATCACGCAGCCATCCGCTACCTAATGTCCAAGAAGGAGACTAAGCCGCGCCTGATGCGCTGGGTGCTCCTACTTCAGGAATTCGACTTGGAGATCAAAGACAAGAAGGGCACGGAGAATACAGTTGCTGACCACCTGAGCAGGATCGTGAAAGAGGAGGAGCCAGGGCAGATCACGGAGACATTCCCTGACGAGCATCTGATGGCGCTGACAGGTAAGGTACCATGGTATGCGCACATTGCGAATTACCTGGTCACAGGTACGTTTCCTCCGCATTTCAATAAAACCCAGTGCATGAGATTAAAACATGAGTCCAAACATTATATTTGGAATGATCCATATATGCTTAGAATAGGACCTGATCAGATATTGAGGCGCTGCGTGCCTGACCATGAAATTAACTCTGTCTTGCTGTTTTGTCATGCGCACGCATGTGGAGGACACTTTGGTCCCAAGCGCACAAGCAGAAAGGTCCTGGATTGTGGATTTTATTGGCCGCACCTGTTCCGAGACGCATATGATCACTGCAGGAATTGTGATAGGTGCCAGCGCACAGGAGGCATATCAGCGCGCAATGAGATGCCGCAGACGCCGATTCTAGTGGACGAAGTATTTGATGTATGGGGCATTGACTTCATGGGGCCATTTCCTCCATCTTCCGGATACGAGTACATATTAGTGGCAGTGGACTATGTCTCCAAATGGGGCGAAGCTAAGGCCACGCGGAAGGATGATGGTAAGACGGTTGCTGAGTTTCTGAAAACTAATATCTTTTGCAGGTACGGGGTGCCTAAGGCAGTCATCAGCGACCAGGGAACGCACTTTTGCAACAGGATTGTGGCGCAAGTTTTCAAGCATTATGGAGTGCGCCACAAGACGTCCACTGCCTACCATCCTCAGACAAATGGACAAGCCAAGGTTTCCAACAGAGAGATCCAGCGCATCCTAGAAAAGACTGTCAGACCTTCGCGCAAAGATTGGAGCCAGCGCCTGGACGATGCGCTGTGGGCATACCGCACCGCGCATAAGACACCCATCGGGACTTCACCATTCCGGTTGGTCTACGGAAAAGCATGCCACCTGCCAGTGGAGCTAGAGCACAAGGCATATTGGGGCTTACGCATTTGCAACCTGAACCCAGACGAGGCCGGTAAGGAGCGCGCATTTGAGCTCAGCGAATTAGAAGAGCTGCGCCTGGATGCCTATTAGGGACTGCGCGATTACAAGGACGGACAAAGGCGTTTCATGACAAGCATATCCTCAGACGCTCTTTCACGCCAGGAGACCAGGTATTATTATTCTCATCACGCCTGAAGCTCATGCCTGGAAAGCTGCGCAGCAAATGGACAGGACCGTACACAGTCACCAAGGTTTTCCCCTACGGAACAATCGAGTTAGAAAACGAGCACCGGCATCGTTTTCAGGTGAATGGGCAGAGAGTCAAACGGTATCTCGGGGAACCTTGGGATGGTGCAACGCGCGACATTGAGTTGGCAGAACCAGAAATAACAGATGCGCCAGCTGACGCGCCAGAGGCACCATCGGATGCACCAGAGGGAGAACTGGAGAATATTGCTCACATTTCTTCTTCCTCTTCATCCACCCTCGTTACTGCAGATTTCTCACATATTATCCATGCTGACTTCCCTTTTTATCCTTTGCGCAGGACCAAGAAGAACACAGCGCCTGCACAAGCGCAGGATCACTCAGGAGCAAGGGTGAGGGAGGTCGCTGACACACATTTTGGCACGTAATGAGGTACAGTCGAGCCAACGACGTTAAACAGAGGCACTTGTCGGGAGGTAACCCGACTCGTTTTTATTTTTACATGTCTTTCTTTTAGTTTTTTCTAGTGTCTTTTAGGCAGTTTAGGACTTGTCATTTTTAGTCGAGCAGCAGTGCGCAGAGGTCAGAATTGCTATGGGAGGCGCAGCCTGTCGCCCTATCAGTTGTACCGCCTTCCTCCAGCTCCGCATATACGACGGATTCTTCAGAGGAGGAGGCGCATAGTTCCGCGGCTGCGTCCAGCTCAGATGACCTCTAGAGCTGCGAAGGGGAGCGCTTATTTCTTTCGGGTGGTGTCTATTTTTTCTTTATGTGCTGAACTCTATTTGCTATTATGTTGCTATATTTGTGTTGAACTCGTGTGCTACATATTTTTGTACCCCTATGCTATATTTGCGCTGCTTTGACTATTATGTTTTTTTTAGGAGTTTTATGTTCTTTATTTTTGCTTGCATGCGTGTGCGCATCCTCCGTGCGCTTGAGCTTGAGTCGTGGGGACACGTCTCTGTTTAAGTGTGGGGGGGGGGGGGGAGCGTTACACTTACATTTCACGTTTTTTTTTTGAGCTTTTTAGTGTAGCTTAGTTTTATTGAAGGAAACAGTAGCAGTAGTGCGCTGTGTGCGGGTTGCGTGCACTGATCAGCTTGTTTGCGCTATCCATGTTGCGCAGTGCGCTATCAACTGTTTTTAGTATATTTTTTTCGTTTTTTCTGCTCCTGTTAGTTGGGATATACAGGGGATGTGGAGTTGACAGAAACGCTCCAGAGAGGCGGTTAGTCGCTCGCGCTTCAGAGGAGAGGTATATGGTCGAGAGCGCGAGTGGAGGCCAGTGCTTCGCGACCTTCGGAACAAGTAAGTGCGCTCAGTCACGCAGATGCCAAAGGCGAGATACCCAAAGCGTGGCGAGGTGGGAAAACAGACCACCTTCCCCCTGAAAGTCGAGCTAAGGAAGGCGGGCGCGGTTGTAAACGCGTGCGCTGACCTGCGCAGATAGACCAAGGAGGGAGAGCGGGGCGGTGTTCCATAGCTGTTATCCGGAGGCCGAGACTGGAACCGTTCTGGGAAGATAGGAACCATAGACAAAGCTGTACGAAAGAAAAAATACCAGCAGATGATACGCGCCACAAAAGAATCAGCGTGCGCACTGATAAGCACCAGCGTGCGCAAGTTCACAAAAGGAAAAAATCATCATCAAAAAGGCTTGAGTTCCCAGGAAGTGCGCGGAAGAATCACGCATCGGAAGAAGCTTGCGCTGTTAACCATATACCCATCCTCGGAGCAAGAGCTGACAACTTGGAGCCTATGAAGAGCTATCTCCCAGCCATCCGAAATGATTTTTTCATCCCAGCTGAGAGGTAATGAATTTCGAAATTATTATACTTGAAACTGTTGAGAGCAGATGTGCGCAGGTGGTAGAGCAGCGCAAGGTGTCCAGCAGCGCAGACCGCGCCAGAGTGCAAGACTGTGCGCTAGACTCCAGAGAGGTAATGGTATCCGTGCTTGAGTACTTGTTCGAGGACGAACAAGGGGCAAGTGTGGGGGGTTTGATAGAGCCTATTTATAAGCATTATTTAGATCATAACCCTATGCTTGTTTGCATTATTATGTGTACAAGATTACTGGTTTCCAGTGTTTTTGTATTTCAGGGCAAAACGAGGGCCTAAGCCGGATACGCGCTAACAGGCAGCGTTTAGGATGCACAGCACACAGCCTGCGGAGCTAGCGGCGCAAACAGAAGAAATGGCGAGACACAACAGAGTTGCGCCGACCAATGCGCTAAGCAGTACGCTGTGCGCCAGGCGCAGAGTCCAGTATTTCCTAATCCTGACATGACCAGATTTGGAAGTTGCCAAGGATGGACCTCTCGAGCAGTATATAAAGGGGAGGAAGTCTAAGGTTTGAAAGAGGATCAATCAATCAGGAGACACACAGAGAGGCAACACCCCACATCAGAGGGCCACGAGAGAGCGAGAGAGCGACAAACTGGAAAACACACGGACTTGTTGAGAGGATTTGCGCCAGCCGACTGCGCCAGCCGAGAGACATACTGCACGCACTGTTTGCTACTTGTTTCTCAGATACATTAGACCTTATTTTGCTATTCTATGATGTTTATCACTAGCATGTCTAGCTAAACGCTTAGTATCGGTTGGACATGAGTCTATGAGTATTTCCTTTGAGACTTGCGCTTAATGCATAGCTTGCTTGCTTGTATTAATTCTGTGCACATTACTGGCAGCTTGTTGCATGAGTAGGGGAAGCCTTGAACCGCAATCTTACTCTTGTTGCTTGTTGTTGTCTGTTAAACTAGTTGAATATCCTGACGGTGCCAACTAGGAGTGACGCGCTAGGATAGGCAATTACTACCTTGATCGGATCCGTAGTTGTTTAGGTCTAGTGCAAGAATTAATAGCACGTGAACTTTGATCGGAACATGCGCACATGTTAGGAAGCCTTGACCGGACACTAACTTAAGTAAAATCAAGCTATAGACATTTAGAGTCGATGATAAGGAATGCACTCATAGAGGATTGTCTGCGCCGATACTTCTCATAGTCATAGTATCTAATCTCTATTGCCTGCGCACGTCTAGTGCAATTCCCTGCGTTTTACAACTGTTACTTGCGCACTGCGCAACCCAATCACTCACCCCCCCAATCTTCGTAAGTGTAGGTCACTGGCTAGAACTGAACTACTTGCTCCCTATGGAGATCGACCCTTACTTAACCGCTGTACTAGTGGAAGAGGAAGGAATTAATTTGACGCGCACGACGACGCGCGATCACTCCCCCTTGCTCAGTGCGAGAATAGGCCTTCTACAAATTTTCCAAGCTCCTCCACTCGATAACTCTCCTGCCGCCTTCCTTGATCAACCAACAAGTAAGTCCTACTCTGAATTGACCGTCTCCGATCAAGCTCTAATCAGACTCTACAAGTCTTCGATCAGCCTCTGCTCTAACCACTTAGCTCTGCGCTCAGGCTCTGCTCTTGATGGTGATCCAATCTTTCCGCTCTAGCACTCTGAATGTATCACTCGGTATAATGCTCTATCTTTGTGCTTGGATTCTGTCTTGGATGAATGCTTTGCGGCTTTCCCCAACCTCCTTTAAATAGGAATCCCATGCTCCATCAATATCAAATTTAGGAAGCCTTCCAAAAAGCTCTCCTAGATTCTTGCAAGTTTGTTGAGATTTGATTTCCTAAAACTAATGTTAGAAATCTTATCTTTACCTTGAGCTTACTGAGTTGTTTGTTCCTCGCACCAATACTGCTGCTACAGGTCCTGCTGTAGTAACTGCTTGTTCACTCTGGCTGGTTTTGCACCAGCGACTATCTTCACATGGGCAACTGTATCATCTTGCTTTCAATATTCACGATACTCTACCAACCTGTTGCGATGCTGGCAGCAACCCTCCATACGTTCTTTGGGCTGCTCCAAGTTGATCGGCATGCTGCTGACTCTGGGAATCTGTTAAATTGCATTTAGAAAGCTTCCGTTGCTCTTCTATTCAATTCCGGCAGCTTGTTCTTCGCACGAAAATTTGTTAGGGTCTGTTCTTTAGACCTTAACTTATGCTTAACTTAACTTAACTTAACTTAACTTAACTTACCTTAACTTAACTTAACTTACCTTAACTTAACTTAACTTACCTTAACTTAACTGAACTTACCTTAACTTAACTGAACTTAACTTAACTTAACTTAAGTACTTTTACAAACATATTTTTATGGTGGTGGTGGTGTGGTTGGGGTGGTGGGTTGGGGTTGTGGTGGTGGGGGTGTTGGTGGTGGTGGGGGTTGTGGGTTGGGGTTGTGGTGGCGGGGGTGTTGGTGGTGGTGGTGGTGGGTTGGGGTTGTGGTGGTGGGTTGGTGGTGGTGGGGGTGTTGGTGGTGGTGGTGGTGGGGGTGGTGGTGGTGGTGGGTTGGGGTGGTGTTAGTGTGGTGGTGTTGTTGGGGTGGTGGTGTGGTGTTGTTGGGGTGGTGGTGGTGGTGTGGTGTTGTTGGGGTGGTGGTGGTGTGGTTGGGGTGGTGGTGGTGTTGTTGGGGTGGTGGGTTGGTGGTGGGGGTGGGGGTGGGGGTGGTGTTGGTGTGGTTGTGATGGTGGTGGTGTGGTTGGGATGGTGGGTTGGTGGTGGTGGGTTGGGGTGTTGGTGGTGGGGGTGGGGGTGGTAGTGGGGTGGTTGGGGTGGTGGTGGTGGTGGTAGGTTGGAGTGGTGGTGGTGGGGTGTGATGGTGGGTTAGGCTGATGGGTAGTACTTCACTTAACTTAACTTACCTTACCTTAACTTAACTTAACTTACCTTAACTTAACTTAACTTAACTTAACTGAACTTAGCTTAACTTAACTTAAATGCTGAAAATTTAATGGCTAAAGAATAGGGCCTTATTTAGGATGCTACAGCTCTCTGCTACACAGGTTGCTGTAGCAACGCCTTGTGCACTCTGCTTGTTCACTCTGGAACGCTCTGCACCAGCTGCTGTCTTCACATGCTTGCTGTAAGAGACTCTTGTGCACCTTGTAGGAGTTTGTCAATGATGCCACATACCTTAACAGAAAGCAATAGAGAAAACGTAGTCGGAATCCTATTTCACCCCTAGGTCATGCGATTAGCAACACAAAACAACAATGCATGCACAAGGTAATTTGATTGATAAGTCTAGGATAAAGTATCACACAATCTAGATTCAACTCTCGCTCCTTCTCTAGAATGGGAATGATACCTAAGGGACACAGTTCTCAAACTCTGGCTCTATTGAACCGTATAGAACAAAAGTCTCCTAATCTCAACCTCTTGGTATATTGATAGTTAACTCAAGTCAGCTCTATACTTAGCCTAATAGAATGTGAATGTCACTCTCGCGCACAAACACTATCTAAAATAAGCATGCTTGATCCTCTAAACAACCTAAGTTCAATTCTTAGGTGTTTTATTAATTCATACTCATTCATGCGTTTCGTCAAACACTTGGTGTGCATAAAATTAACATGAAGATAAAGCATGAGAATTTTCAATCAAAATTCACTCATATTGATAAAGAAACATGTTTTGCGTTACAATCTAACCTAAGGGGTCCATAAGGATCCCTACTACTATACGACTAATCACTTTTGATTCAGGGTAGGCTTAATAAGTTAATTCGTATAAAGTGGTCGAATCAAAGTCTCAGTGTGTTTCGGAGCTGGGCAAATCACTTCATCTTGGGCGGATCACTATTGATTGGGTCAAGCCTTCATTTGATCTGGTCAAGCCTTGGTTAATCGGACGAAATCCTTCTCGAGTCAATTTGATCCGGGCGGCCGAATCACATTTGAGTCGTGCACCCACCTGGGTGAATCAAAATGTGTCTAGGCGAGTCAAAATGTGCCTGGGCGAGTCAAATCTGCTCTTTGCTCCATTCTTGCTCGTTTTTGCTCTTGAGCGACTGGAATTCATCCAGATTTTCTTCGGACCACTTCATATTATGTAATACGCATTTTTAATCTGAAATGGATAAATAAAACATCAAATGACTTTATAAAATAGCGGAACAAACAAGAAGTAAAGGGAAAATGCGGACAAATATATGATCATTTGCCTGTACATCAAAACACTCCACACTTAAGTCTTGTTTGTCCCGAACAAGTATATGCACAAGCCAAAGGAGAGTAAGATGCTAAATCATATATGACAATATCAAAGCATGTAGCAAATCTTACTCACATAAAACACATCGATCTCCTACTCGTGTAACATAACATAAAAATAACTAAACAAGGAAAACTAATCTACTTCTAACTCACTGTCGTTTGAATCAAGGGTGCATTTAGATGCATCAAGCCTTTAAACCCCTAGGCTACCCTAGTGGACGAGTTATAGTCTCGTGAGAGTTTTCAGAATAGGAATACTCACAAATCCCACTCGCAATCATCCAAAAGAATTTAAAATCCAGATATAGTTTGCTAAGCAAGTAGTTCTTCATCAACCAACATAATAATAGAGTTGTACAAATCATTCACTTCACTCAAACTCTAAGAATCATTCAATTTAATGCGACAATAAATATTCATTGAATCGATATCAAAATTAGCATTCGTTGAATTTGAATTATCGTTCAATTTCCTATACAAGTAGCATGAAGAAAAGTGTCATATACAAAAAAAATTTGTGGAGTCAATCACATATGCTTGCTAAGGGCAAGTCCATAAGCTCATGACAACAAACTCATTCTCGTGTTTTAGACTACACGTCATAATCCGTAAAAGAAGAGGAGTTTTGACATTGAAAATTTTAAAATTCACTTGTACAAATCTTGATGCTTAAGTAATAAATTACGAGGGTCATACCTTAGACGTTTCCTAAAAGTGAAATGCAAATGCCTTACTCACACACATGCGACAGAACTTGTGGAAAAGGCATAAAGTCAAGAATTAAGTGGGTTTATTTAATTTTTTTTGTGTTTATACAAATGCTTTCTAGGGGGAACTTACTTTCCTAACCATCGGCATTTGTAAACCTTTTCCTTGACAAAAAAAATAAAAAAAATTATTTTTGTGTTTATACAAATGCTTTCAAGGGGGAATTTACCTTCCTAACCCTCGGCATTTGTAAAACCTTAAAAATATAATTTTTTTTCCTTACGCCCTTTTTTCTCTTTTTGCAAACACTTTATTTGACACCACACTTAATATTTGACAATGTGCCTAAGTGAGATATAATGGAGCATGAAGTGCAGCTAAACAACTGCAAAGGTTAAATAGGAATCCTAAAGTCACCTAAAAGCAAACAAGAACGAATACGAGGTTTTTATATGAAAACTATTTTTTCTGTGCTCGCTAAACTTAACATCATTTTTAATGCATGGAAAAAAGCTTAAAAATAAATCGAACTAAGCTAGTCAAAACACCGAATCATGTGAATAAAATCATCACAAAGAATGTCAATCAACTTAAAGATACGATTCATGAATTCAAAGCACAACTCATACCAAAACAATATTTTTAAATGATACTACTTAATTGCTTAGCAAACATTACTTCGTGTGATCAATACTTAAAGCTAGGATGAAAATTATCATGCGAGTATAATGCGCACAAAGTAAATATGTAGCATAGAATCATGTTGTTAAGAAAATAAAAGCATAAGCGCAAAACATCCCACACTTAAAATTTGCTTACCCCAAAGCAATATAAAGTAAAAGAATTGAAGAGAAAGTTTTGAAGGAACTTCTCTCGTGTAGAGGTAGCCAAATGCGCATCCGCCTATGTCCGTGAATGATGCTCTAGTCAGTTGCGGTAAATCTGAAACTCAAGAAAAAGGTTAGCGCAACACCTGAATTCACAAATTTAAACAGCTAGCTATGACATATTTATCAAAGCGAAACATATAGCTAGGCAAAAGATTGGAAAACAAATGCGCGACGATTCAAACGATGTGTGTACTTAGATATGCTCGTGTAAATCAAAAGTCATGAGCTAGTGTATTATAGTGCTTGAAAAAGGTGTCGAACAAATGTCCCAAAGTTGCAAAATTTGCAAAGTTAACCGAAAATAGTTATGCTCAAAACTGCCCGAATCAGAATTGATTCGGGGTGCATATAAGGTGATCCGACCACAAACTAGGCCGAATCAAACTAGCAGTGGGGAAATAGCCTTGGCCGAAACAGCCATGATTCGTGGAGAGCAGAAGTCGACTCGACCAAGGTTGGGCGAATCAATTTTTGAATCGAAAAATGCCAGATAATAAAACAAACAACACAAGTTCGAAAACCCTGTCATGCAAAAAATAATCATGGTGAAGCGCATAAAAATACAAATAGACTCGTCAAACAAATTACATAACAAGAATACCAACACAAGTCATGACAAACATAGAAGCAACCTAAACATCATTCCCATTTTCTTGCGGGTCTCGTGCACCGAGTCGTCCTTCTCGTGGACAGCCATGTCGGTTACTTCGTCCTCCTCCTCTGTATAATCTCCACTGTTGCTCTCGCTGCCACTCCCGGTGTCTTCCTCGCTGTCACTTCCATTTGTCGATGCATTGGCCTCATCAGCCCCAGCTTCCACCATTACTGAAATGGGAATGCTCGCTTAGCCTATCTAGGCGGTGTTGCTAGCTGAGGAACCCCATGCTCTATTCGTTGTTTCGCTATCCGCTTCCGTAATTTCTTCTGCACATCTTTTCGAACAATCCATTCATGAGTCTTCGTGTCTATCATCATCATTTTGCAGAGACTCTCCAGGTTGAGTGCCTTCTTTGGCAGAGGGGTGCTCTGGTCCAAAGTAAAACTCAAGTGCTTCGCGAGAAGCGTAATATATGTCCCATCACCTAGAGCACGCCCCTTGTATTTGGCATTCTGATAGGACTCAAACTAGGCAGTCAAGGCATAGACGATGCAAAACCGCTCCTGCGCTCTGATTTGAAGCATAAGATCCAGATCCACGATGTTTACATACCGGCCACCATCCTTGCGGTCCTTCAGCTTGATCGGCTACAAGGATAAGCTCTTGATGCTTTAGCCTTGAATCTTCAAGGGATGTTATAGCCTCTTCCGGTTCTTGTCTTGATCCCTTCTAATCATATGTACCAACTTCAATCGTCACAGGATGCTATAGCTTCTTCTGGCTCTTTTGTTTTGTCAGTCTTCATTTGCATGTACCAACTTCTGGTAACACAAGATTTTGTAGCTTCTTCATCCGCTCGGCTTTGTTACAGATGCCAAATCCGTAACATTAAGATCGCCTGAACAAGGAAGTCAGCTAGGTACTCCATATGCAGCCTTGGGAGAATCAAGCTCTCAATCTTTACCAGAAGCTACACCACAGTCAACATCTGAAGAGGGATCCATATCCTTGAAGCCTGCACCTAGAACAGCTATGATTGTGCCACAACACCGCATGATCACGCGTGGTATGGAAGGTAAGTTTATGCCTAACCCGTTATACGCCAATCTCGCAATGGAGGAGTTCGAATTTTGTATGCTTGGTGCAGAAGAGCCATCGCATCAAAATGAGTCTCTAAAGCACGAAGTATTGAAGGAAGCCATAAAGGAGGAGCTGAAGTCTATAACTTATAATGACACATGGAAATTGGTGGAACCATCTATTGGAATTAAGCCCATTGGTTTAAAGTGGGTTTATAAATTGAAGAAGGATGCAAATGGGAAAGTAATCAGACACAAAGCCAGATTGGTTGCAAAGGGTATGTGCAACTCCAAGATGTTAATTTTGACGAGGATTTTGCACCGGTTGCTCGGATGGAAACTGTCAGACTACTTATTGCATTAGCAGCTCAAGAAGGGTGGATTGTACGCCATATGGATGTGAAATCGGCCTTCCTAAATGGGAAACTAGAGGAAGAGGTATATGTTACTCAACCTCCAGGGTTCATTGAAGCTGGTTATAAACACAAGGTACTGAAACTAAATAATGCTTTGTATGGATTGCGTCAGGCCCCTAGAGCCTGGAATATGAAGCTTGATCATAGTTTGTTGTCGTTGAGATTTACTAGAAGCCTAGTCGAGTATGCAGTGTATGCACGCAACAAAGGCAAGGCAAGGCTGTCGGTTGGAGTTTATGTAGATGATCTAGACATTATAGGATCAAATGAAGAAGAGATAACAAAGTTCAAGAAACAAATGCTTGATTTGTTTAGCATGAGTGATATCGGCTTGTTATCTTATTATCTGGGCATTGAGGTGACGCAATCAAAAACTGGGACTACTCTTTGCCAGACTGCATATGCAAAGGAAATCTTAGAGAAGACTAGTATGGCTGACTGTAATCTAAGCCAGACGCCAATGGAAGAACGACTCATGTTGAGTAAAGAAGCTGAAGGTGAGAAAGTTGATGCAGCTTATTATAGAAGCATTGTTGGGAGTTTGAGATACCTTATGAATACAAGACAGGATATCTCTTATGTTGTCGGTATTGTAAGCCGATACATGGAGAATTCGTGTACTTAGCATATGGTAGCTGTGAAGCATATTTTGAGGTACATTCAGGGAACTTTGGACCTGGTATGTTACTACATGAGGAAAGGAGATACTAAATCAAGGCTGCTTGGGTACAGTGAAAGTGATCATGCAGGTGATATTAATGATCGCAAGAGCAAGACAGGGGTACTGTTTCAATCTTGGGACAAATCCAGTTTCACGGTTGTCATAGAAACAAAAAGTTGTTGCGCTCTCCTCATGCGAGGCTGAGTACATTGCAGCTTGAACAGCTGCATGTTAAGGAGTATTGGCTGTGTAAATTGCTTGCAGAACTCAGGGGAACAGAGCAGAGTCGAGTTGAGCTGATGGTCGATAATAAATCTGCAATTTTGCTGAGCAAAAATCCAAATCACCATGATCAAAGAAAACATATAAACACTAGATACCACTACATCCTTGAGTGTGTGGAAGAAGCAGAGATCGAGGTGAATTATATCACAACGGGAGAAGGAAAGGATACGAGGTCTGCCAACAATTGCTACTTACAAGAGGATGCTACAACAGCATTTGCATACTCGTGTCTGATGACCAAAACAGAAGAAATAAAGTTGTGGCATGAGAGGATGGGACATCTCAACCTGAGGACTCTCAAGAGGATTGCTTCAGAACAATTAGTCAAGGGTATTCGTGAGATCGCGGGTGAATCAAACATAATGTGTGGAAATTGCCAAGTTGGATGATAGAGCCTAGTTATATGCGCTATTTAGATCTTAACACTGTGCTTGTTTGCATTATTTTGTGTACAAGATTACTGGTTTTCGGTATTTATATATTTCAGGATGAAACAGGAGCATAAGTCAGATGTGCGCTAACGGGCGTTTTTAAAGAGCGCAATGCACGACCTGCGGAGCTAGCAACGCAAAAGGAGATAAGAGATAGCTGATTCGGACTGCAGTGCGCAAATCGACTGCGCAAAGCGAGTAGCGCAATCTACGTGCACAGCGAGCCATGCGCAGGATAGCAGAGTTTCTAAATTTTGATCATCATTATCCCTACAAAATCTCCTAGATTTGGGAAGTAGCTAAGATTCTCTCGGGCCAAATCTAAGCATTCCTTGGGCTTCAAGACCAGTATATAAGAGGAGGGAAGCTAGGGTTTGGGGGATATAGAGGACATATAGAGAGAGAGAAACATAGCAGCAAAAACACACGAGCTACAGGAACTTTGCCTCCAAGATTCTGCGCGAACCACCTGCGCCAGCCGAAAACAGCATCCTGCAATTACGCCGATCTGCTACTTTTCCTTGGCTACTTTAGTTTTATTTATTATTTCTATGATGTTTGTTTCTAGCATGTCTAGCTAAACACCTTGTATCGGTTGGGCATGATTCTATGAAGTATTTCCTTTGAGACTTGTGTTTAATGCTTAGTTCGTCTACTCATATTCATTCTGTGCACATGGGTGATAATTAGTTGTGCGAATAAGAGAAGCCTTGAACCGCAATCTTATTCTAACTGCTCGTTATTGTATGTTAAACTGGTTGATAACTTGACGGTGACAACTAGGAGTAACACACTAGGATAATCAGCTACTACTGTGATAGGATTCGTAGTTGTTTAGACTAGTTTCAGGAATTAATAGCTCATGGACTTTGATCGGAACATGCGCGCACGTTAGGAAGCCTTGATCGGACACTAACTTAAGTAGAACTGCACTATAGATGTTTAGAGTCAATGATAAGGGATACATTCATAGAGGATTGTCTTTACCGATACTTTTCATAGTCATAGTACTTAATATCTACTGCCCGCGTACGTATTGTGCAATTCTGCTTTCACTACTATTCATTCGCGCACCTGCGCAACCTAATCACTCACAACCCCCAATTTCGTAAGTTGTAGATTGCTAGCTAAGACGAGTCTGCACGCTCCTTGTGGGATCGACCCTGACTTAGCCGTTGTACTAAGTGTAGAAGGAAGGATTAATTTGACGCGTACAACGACGCGCGTACAACAACCTAGTTGTCTTTTAATTTCGTTTTCTTTAAGTTTAGAACAGGGCATGGAGAATAATAGTGTCATAGCCGATAACTTAGGGGACAGAACCCCAGAGGGACCTAACAATGCAAGGGCAGATAACCGCGCAGCTCGGTTCAGAGAGGAAGTTGAAGTTCGGATGGCCGCTGAAGCAGTGTATAATGCGCAACCCGCGTAACAGATTGTGCGACGCAGAACGGTGCGCGAAATGTCGGCTTCAATCACAGTCAACCAACCTTGGTGCATAGTACTTCCACGCGATGGGCATTTTGAACTACGGAGCTCATTCATTCATCATATGCTTAAGTTTCATGGGATGAACAACGAGAACCCGGTCAAGCATGTGCGTGAATTCCTAGTTATCTGCAAGAACATGAAGACCGATGGGGAGAGTGAAGAAGCGCTGAAGCTGAAGGCATTCCCTTTTTCATTGTGTGATACAGCCAGGCATTGGCTGATGAGCTTACCAGCAGGATCTATTCGCACATGGGAGCAGCTCCAGAAGAAGTTCTTGGATAAGTTCTACCCCGCAGCTAAGATCGCGCTACTCACGAGGGAATTGGCCGCGCCTAGGCAAGGCGTAGGAGAGTCACTATCAGAGTACTGTGAGCATTTCAGGGAGCTGGAAGCCAACTGCTATAATCATGGCCTGCCCCAAAATGTGCTGATAGAGAATTTTCTGAACGGGCTACAACCGATGGAACTTAGATTATTGAATGCATGCGCAGGCTATGACATATGGAACATGTACCCGGAGGATGTATGGCAGATGATAGAGGATTCTGCTGGACAGGTGAGGCATCAATTGACGCTCGAGAACAGCCGTGCGCGTGCTGTGCATCAGGTGGATTCGAGTGCTGAAATAAAGGAGATGAAAGCCATGCTACAGAAGCTGATGAGTGCGCAAGGCACGCAACCGGTTGCGCAGAAGGCATGCGATTTCTGTACGTCCACTGAGCACAAAACCGACGCATGTCCCACACTTTTCGAGGAATCAGGAGATGTAAATGCTCTAGGAGGATGGGATAATAGAGGACCGCAGAGGCAGAACCAGCCGCGCTTTGGACTAGCCGCAAATGGATTCAGATGGAAGGAAGACAGCAATCTCCAAAGGCAGCCCGTGGAATATCGCACACCACAGCAGGCGCCGCAAGTATACAACCCACCGCACCGCCACAATGACGCACCAGCACAGAATAACTAGCAACCGCGGCGCTCCTTAGAAGACATAGTGGGTCAGTTAGCAGACACTGTGCGCAAGAATGATGAAAAGTATGACAAGAGGTTCGAGTCAATTGAGAAGCAGTTGTCGCAGATTGCCACCACGGTTTATGAGCTGAAAAAGAGCGATGGCAACCTACCTTCGCAAGTGATTCAAAACCCTAAGGGAGGAGTTAACGCCGTAACGCTGAGGACTGGGCGCACAGTTGGGACAGCTCCGACCGCCAAGGTGCCCGCGCAGCCAGTTGCGCAACCTCCATAGCCAGCACAGCCGGATGCGCAACCAGCCGCGCAAGCTACAAATCAACAGGGGCCAGGTATGATACAATTAGGAGAAAAGAGTATCAATCATACTAACGCACCTGCACCTTTTCCTGTCCAGGCACCTTTAGCAAGGAAGGAGGCGCTAGACAAGGAGCTATATGAATTATTCAGTAAGGTGGAAATAAACATTCCCCTGATTGAGGCAGTACGGCAGATCCCCAGATACGCCAAGTTCTTGAAGGAGCTGTGCACAAACAAGAGGAGGAAAGGCGAGTGCGCACAAGTAATGCTTAACGCGCATGCATCAGCAATTGTGCAACGCAAGGTACCACCTAAATGCCGGGATCCAGGTACGTTCACCATACCGTGCACCTTAGGCAAGACCACAGTAAGCAACTGCATGATTGATCTCGGTGCATCTATAAATGTGCTTCCTTACTCCTTGTATGTGTCATTGCACCTTGGTCCACTAAAGCCTACAGGTCTCACCATCCAATTAGCAGATCGGTCGTGCAAACAACCGACGGGCATGATAGAGGACTTTCTCGTCCAAGTGGGAGAGCTGGTGTTCCCAGCAGATTTCTACGTCTTGGAAATGGAGGATGAGCCGAGCAAGGGAAGCGCGCAAATCCTACTGGGCAGACCATTTCTGATGACAGCGCGCACAAAGATAGACGTGTGGAAAGGCACGCTCTCAATGGAGGTAGATGGCGAGGAGATTCACTTTAACATTTTTAAGGGGATGCAGCATCCTCATGAGGACGCCACAGTGCACGCGTTGGATAGTATGGACGACTTGGTTGCGCATGCGCAGTATGCATGCGCAACAGGGGAGCCTGCGCCACTGACACAGACAGAGATGGAGGCGCATGATGATGAGCTGAGCAGCACAGAACCAGTGTCCAGGCAGGTATATGATCTGGTTAATGTTTGCGCTACTAATAAAATCCTACCCTTTATTGAACAGGCACCCAAAGTTGAGCTGAAGCAATTGCCCGAGCACTTAAAGTACATCTTCCTGGGCAATAAGGACACCCTGCCTGTCATTATAAAGAAAGGATTAGAGGAGGAGCAGGAGGCGCGATTACAGGAGGTGTTGTGCAAAAACCAGCGCGCTATAGGGTGGACATTAGCTGACCTGCGCGGAGTAAGCCCTGATGTGTGTATGCACAGAATTCTGCTGAACAATGATGCCAAACCATCCAGGGAACCTCAGCGCAGACTGAATCCGATTATGATGGAGGTAGTGCAGAAGAAGATCCTGAAGCTGATGACGAAGGAGTAATATACCCGATCTCAGACAGTAAGTGGGTAAGTCCAGTGCACGTTGTGCCAAAGAAAGAAGGCATCACAGTGGAGGAAAATGCGCAGGGTGAGCTAGTTCCCAAGTGCATACAGACTGGATGGATTAATTTGACGCGTACAACGACGCGCGATCAAGTACATCAACAACACACATACACACACGAAAAGAGAGATACACGCAGAAGCTGAGAGCAGAAGGCTGAAAGCTAGAGCGTTGTTTTGAGAGTGTGTGGCTGAGAGAAGATCAGGACTGGTGTAGTCTGATCTACGCTTGATCAAGAAAACTCAACTGAAGAGTTGGCTTGTTGATAGATTAAGTACAAGCTTTGAAGTAGAGTTGCGAAGAAGAGCTGTCGCAAACCATTGAAGATCAAAGCCGTGTTCCTTGATACTGACTGGAGGTCATTGATCGAGAGGGAGCGATTGCCAGAGTTTGAAGTACTCTAAGAAATCCGACATAACAACAAAGAGCGTGTGTTGAGTTGTGGACAGACGATACAACAGCTTGACTTATAAGTTGTTATAGCATACTGTGGCACATTGTAATAATATAGGCTGAGTCTGAGTAGTCAGGTCTTTAGCTATCTAATATTGGAACTGTGTAGACAGTAGAAGCTAGTCTGTGTGTGACAAGAATGAGCTGAGATTTTGGCTAGGTGAGAAGTAGAGGTTAAACTAGCGTAGGCTGAGTTTTGGAACCCTTTGTACTTTAAACCGTGATAGTGGAATATCAAGGACTGGAGAGAAGTCCTCCCCAGACGTATGGCAATTGCCGAACTGGGTGAATAAGTATTTGTATCTTTCAGGTTCGGCTGAAGTTCAGAAATTCCGCAAAAGTGACCCAGAGGTTGTTACAGCAACCTGCTGATACAAGTCACCAGCAGCGCTGGTAATTTCAATATTGATCATTCCTTTATATTGTATGATAACACCAGTGCCATAAATATTTCAAAGAATTCTGTGCAATTCTCACGTACTAAACACATTGAGATATGATATCATTTCGTGTGTGATTGTGTTGATAAAGGTCCGGTAACAATGAGCTCTTATCGTACGGAGGAACAAGTAGCGGACATATTCACCAAAGCATTGAATAGAGAACCCTTTGAAAAATTGCGCCTGGGGCTAAGTATGACTTCCCTCAACTAATATGTGTGTTCCCTGTCAAACTCCGTCAATAATTGGCTATGAAAAGCACACGTAAGTACTTGTTCTAGACTTCACTAAATTATGAAATGCCATTTTAAAACTTCTGGTTAGTTGTTACATTGTAGCATCTTAAGCATATCAATATCGTAATTTCTCTAATATTGATCTAAGAAGACATGATGAGTTTTTTTTTCTAAACTTAATGAGTCTTCCAGAAAATTGATCCCACTCTACAAGCCACGGAAGTTGACGCTCCTATGATCCCATTGTCATATTGAAACTGGAGCGATAAATCTTAAGGTATTCACATACTTTCTCATTTAAAAAAAATTGTTTGTATGATGCCTCTCTCGTACCACTTGGGTAAATCAACCGCATCATACCCCTCCTTGATTGAACCATAAGACTCGAACTGAGTATTTGGGCTGAATAGAAAGTTTTGAACGGGAATTATCGAGCAGAAACAATCGGAGAGAAAGTAAGAAAAAATAGAAATCGAGAGAAAAAAAACTGGGCATCAAATCTATGGACATACTTATCAAGTCTTGGGATACGAATTTGGAAGTTGGAGAGATTTTATGGACTTGAGAAAATCGGGGTGCTTGTCTAATAAAGAGGGAAAAGATCAACCTTGCCCAGATCATGATGCATCATATGGCCCGTATTCACACCATGGGTTAACATGACATGGCCTATCCCAGTGTGGTAAAGTTCACTCTCATTAACTGTCATATATACTGAGCAGAGGATGAGATTCGTGCATGGAAACGGATGATAACTGCGATAAAATGGGCTAGTTATTCGTTCACCTCTGGGTCGGTTGAGTAAAGGAGGCTCCAAAATCCAAAGCTGTCAAGGTGGTGTCCCCGGTAGAGGGAATGCCAGTTATTGCTCGTTCAGATCTGCCTCATGTGGATGTCAATCCTGTCATAGAGGACATTCAGAGGCTAGGCGGTATAGTTACCTCCTTGGTAGAGCGGGTGACCAGAATGGAGGAGTCCCTTGATCACATCCTCAAGGATCATCTTCAGCACTCTGAGGGCCTCATCGATCTAAACACTCATCTTCGTTATGTTAGGACTGATGATGCTGTATGACAGTGATTGACAAAACAAGCACAAGTGAACAAGGAGCAGCTATAGCAGGGGATGCTATAGCAGGAGCTTGTTCAAGTGGCTGCACCATCTGTTCGAGAAGCAGCAGCGACCTAGGCTTGGCTAGAAGGCCTGGCAGCTTTACGGAGAACACCAGAAGAATATTCCAGTGGGGTTTCCTAGCTAGAGAAGGAGATTTGTGTTGAAGATCAAAATCAAATCTAATCTCCTAAATTTTAGGAGATAATTGTTCTTTTTGGGACATTGCTAAATTCTGGTCTTGCTTAAAGCTGGTGCTGCTATTTAAGAGAGAGGAGTTCAGAGCAGAGAGGTTGATCGAAGCTGAGGGATACACGAGTGCATACACAGAATTCAGAGAGGGCAATTTTGGTGTGCGACGGACGAGTTCTTCGATCATCACCCGAGAGCAGAGCGTGAGCGCAGAGCTGTGGTGACAGAAGCAGAAGGAGATCACGACTTGCGTAGTCTGATCCAAGCTTGATCAGGGAAGCCAATTCAGAGCAGTGGTGCTTGTTGGTTGATCAAGGGCAGCCGCGGAAGAACTGACGAGTGTGTGGCTCGGTCGAGTGTCTAAGCGGCAGTTCTCGCTAGTGGCAGGAGGTCACTGAGTGAGGGGGAGTATTCCAGAGTGTGCAGCGCTCGTGGAATCGTTCGATCGGCTCGGCAGAAGGCTTTGGAGCGACGAGGACAATTGTGCATCAGCTGTGTGCTACAGCAACCCTGCAGAGTTGAGTGTAGTTTAGAATAGGCTGAGTTTCGGAGAGACAGTAGCTATTCTAGATTGACATTTGTAGAGGGTGTGCGACACAAGTCAGAGCCTGTTCTGATTGTGTCGAGTGATCCACACAAGGTTGAGTAGCATAGGTTGCGTGGAGTTGTAACCGAGTGTACTTCGAGACCTTTGTGGTTAGTGGATTGAGGACTGGAAAATTGTCCTCCCCAGACGTAGGCAGTTGGCCGAACTGGGTGAACAAACTTCTGTCTTGTTCATTGTTTGCTGAGACAATTTCCGAGTGAACAAGAGTGTGCTGCAGCAACTGCTTGTTCACAAATCTGTCTGACTGAGACACTGCGAATTTCAATTTGTATCAGAGCGGGAGCTCAACACACAGAGTAAAAGATCCTACAATGTCTCTGAAGAAGCCAAGACAATGAAGGAAGGACAGAGCACAAGCAGACCTCCGTTGTTG
This sequence comes from Umbilicus rupestris, assembly GCA_963678935.1. Taxonomy (NCBI): domain Eukaryota; kingdom Viridiplantae; phylum Streptophyta; class Magnoliopsida; order Saxifragales; family Crassulaceae; genus Umbilicus; species Umbilicus rupestris. The sequence goes on along the minus strand of OY787607.1, from coordinate 8,119,582 downwards.
GAAGAAAGCAACTATGGATATTGGAAGGCTAGGATGAAAGCCTTTCTCAAGGCCATCGATGAGAAGACCTGGAGAGCTATCGTGGTCCAGTGGTCTCCCCCAATCACCATGGATGAATAGGGAGTCACAAGGATAAAGCCTGAAGAACAATGGACTGCTGAAGAGGGAGCTGCAGCAACTGGTAATTCAAAGGCTCTTAATGCGATTTTTGCTGCAGTTGATGCTAACAATTTCAGGCTGATATCAAATTGTGACATGGCCAAACAAGCTTGGGAAATTCTGCAAACTGCTCATGAAGGAACTGATAGAGTAAAGCTGTCAAGATTGCAGATCATTGCCACACAATTTGAGAATCTCAGAATGCAGGAAGAGGAGACTGTCACTGAGTTTAATGCTAAACTCTGTGATCTTGCAAATGAAGCCCATGCTCTTGGTGAACCTATCCCTGAAGAGAAGCTGATCAGGAAGGTACTCAGATCGCTGCCCAGAAGATTTGACATGAAAGTGACGGCCATTGAAGAGGCTCAAAATGTCAGATTCATGAGGCTGGAAGAGTTGATGGGATCCCTCAAACAGTTTGAGATGAAACTGGTTAAAGAAGACATCACTCCTAAGGACAAGAATATTGGACTGAAGGCTGAAACAGAAGCTAAGAAGCCAGTTCCAGATGACCAGCTGAGTATGCTAGTCAAGAACCTTGGAAAGCTCCTGAAGAACATGGACTCAAGAACTGGGCAAAGCTCATCTTCACGAAAACAATTCAGAAGAGGTGGAGAAAATAAAAGGAAAGGGAAGGAACCTGCTCAGAATGAAGATGAGAAGAAATAAATAAAAAAGGGTGTCCAATGCTGAAACTGCGCAGGGTACGGTCATCGACAAATCAACTGCACCAGCAAACCGATGAAAAAGAGGGCTCTCTCTGCCAGTGGAAGTGAAGACGAGAAAGATCTGAGTGAGGATGAATGTAACTTGGCCAGATACAGATCAGTCAGAAGAGGCAGAAAAACACAAGGAAGAGTGAACCAGCATCTGCTACAGCAACCTCTGTATCACCGTGACAAGAGACTCTCAAAGTATAAAAGATGTTATAGCTGCGGGCACAAAGGTCACATAAAAAAGAACTGTTCTTCAGCATATACCGAAAAAGGTTCAGCCAGGAAACCAATCAAGCAGAAACATGCGCGGACTCAGCTTCTCGCACTGTCAGTACAGCAAGCACCTCGGACAAGATAAGCTGGTATTTTGACAGTGGTTGTTCAGGGCACATGACAGGAGAAAGATCCTTCTTGAAAAACATAACACCCTGCCTGGAACAACGGGTGAAGTTTGGAAACGGCCTGAAAGGAAGAGTTCTAGGAAAGGGAACTTTGGCAGTTGAAGGAATGCTGAACCTGAGCAATGTCTTGCTAGTTGAAGGACTAAAGGCTAACCTCATAAGCATTAGTCAGCTGTGTGATGGAACTAAACAGGTGAAATTTACGAAAGACTCGTGCATAGTTTTCGACAAATCTGGAGAATGTATAATGGAAGGAGCCAGATCAAAAAGTAACTGTTATCTTCTCAACGTGAGTACCAACTCACCGGTTCCGAAATGTATGCTGACAAAGGCTGAGGAAATGATTCTATGGTACAGAAGGATGGGGCATGTTAACCTGAGAACTTTGAAGAGAATTGCAACAGAAGGACTAGTCAGAGGAATACCGCTGATAAAAGGGGAGGAAACTCTATCTGTGGAGATTGTCAGATTGGGAAACAAAAGAAGGCTTCACACCCAAGAGTCAAAGATGTAGGTACTACCAGACCTCTACAGTTGATTCACATGGACCTGATGGGACCGATGGAAGTTGAGAGTCTGGGCAGAAAAAGGTATGCTTTCGTCTGTGTTGATGACTACTCCAGATTCACCTGGATTGATTTTATCAGAGAAAAATCAGATACTGTGAAAGTTATAGTGTCACTGGTGTCCCGTCTAGAGCAAGAGAAAAATCTCAGAATCAGCAGCATTCGCAGTGATCATGGTAGGAAATTTGAAAACGAAGCTGTGGATGATTTCTGTCGTCAAAGGGGTATCTCACATCAGTATTCCTCTCCCATCACCCCTCAGCAGAATGGTGTAGTGGAACGAAAGAATCGAACAATTCAAGAAATGGCCAGAGTCATGATTCATGCTAAGAGGGTTCCCCTGAGATTTTGGGCAGAGGCCATGAACACCGCATGTTACATCATCAACAGAGTCACCTTACGGAGAGGAACCAACCAGACCTGCTATGAGCTCTGGAATCAGAAAAAGCCCACAGTTAAATATTTCCACATCTTTGGAAGTGACTGTTTCATTCTGAGAGATCGGGAGTATAGGAAGAAACTTGACCCAAAGAGTAATCCTGGAGTGTTCTTGGGTTATTCGACAAACAGCAGGGCTTATCGAGTCTATAACCAGCGGACAAATACAGTAATGGAATCCATAAATGTAGTAGTCAATGATGCTGAAGAAGTCCCTGCCACTGATACTGCCACTGATGATGAAGACTCTGACTCTGAAGAGGTGTCTGTCAGTCAGAACAGAAGTGAACAAGCTGTAGCTCCAGAAGATGCTACAGCAAGTGCTGAAGCAGAAAATCCAGATGAACAATTAGAAAGACTGTCTGAAGATCTGAACACTAAGGCTCCTGATCCACCTTCAAGGCAGCCTCCAAAGAAGATTCAGAAGAATCATCCCCTGACAAATGTGATTGGAGACCCGGTAGAAAGAAGAAGAACCAGAAGCCATGCTTATCTCAATACATGTTTTCTGTCCAGCATTGAACCTACGAACTTCAAGGAAGCCATGAGTGATGAATTCTGGATGATGGCGATGCAGGAAGAACTGGCAGAGTTCGAAAGACACGATGTTTGGGACCTGGTGGACAGACCCAATGGAGTAAATATTATAGGCACAAAGTGGATCTTCAAAAACAAAAATGATGAAAAGGGAAACATCACAAGAAATAAAGCCAGACTGGTTGCTCAAGGATACTCTCAGATTAAGGGCCTAGATTTTGAAGAAACGTTTGCTCCAGTTGCTCGTCTGGAGGCCATCAGACTCCTTCTAGCATGTCTTGTTTCCTAGGGTTTAAATTATACCAAATGGATGTCAAAAGTGCGTTACTGAATGGAGACCTCTCTGAAGAAGTATATGTTTCTCAGCCAAAAGGCTTTGAAGATCCTCATCACCCGGAGCATGTATATAAGTTGAAGAAAGCCTTATACGGACTCAAAACAGGCTCCTCGGGCATGGTATGAGAGGTTGACAATGTTTCTGGAAAAACATGGCTACAAACGAGGGGGAGCTGACAAAACTCTATTTGTAAGAAGAACCAAGTCAGATGTGATCATTGCACAAATCTAGGTGGATGATATTGTCTTTGGATCAAAGTCTCAGCACCTGGTGAAGCAGTTTGTGGATCACATACAGTAGGAATTTCAAATGGGCATGGTCGGAGAACTGTCATATTTTCTTGGTCTGGAGATTACTCAGAAAGCAGATGGCATCTTTATTGCACAAAGCAAATACAGCAAGAATCTTGTGCAGAAATTTCAACTAGATAAGGCCAGTCACAAACGAACCCTTGCTGCCACTCATGTCAAAGCCATCAAAGATGAACATGGAGTGGAAGTGAGTCAGACAATCTATAGAAGCATGATTGGGAGCTTACTGTACCTGACTGCCAGCCGCCCCGACATTTCCTTTGCAGTAGGAGTCTGTGCCAGATTTCAAGCCTGTCCCAAAGATAGTCACTTGCAGTTGGTCAAGCGAATCCTTCGGTATGTTGGAGGAACTGTTACCTATGGCTTATGGTATACTAAGGACACAAATGCTAATCTGGTAGGATACAGTGATGCGGACTGGGCAGGATGCTCAGAGGATAGGAAGAGCACTTCGGGAGGATGCTTCTTTCTAGGAAATAACCTGGTGTCCTGGTTCAGCAGGAAGCAAAACAGCATTTCATTATCCACAGCCGAGGCTGAATACATAGCTGCTGGGAGCTGTTGTGCACAAATGCTGGGATGAAGCAAATGCTGAGTGAGTATGGTCTTGATCAAGATGAAATGACTCTCTACTGTGACAACATGAGTGCCATCAGCATATCTAAGAATCCGGTTCAGCACAGCAGAACCAAGCACATTGACATTCGTCATCACTTCATCCGTCATCTAGTAGAAAAGAATATCATTGCGCTACAGCATGTGGTGTCTGCCAAACAGCTTGCTGATATCTTCACAAAAGCTCTGGATGCAGTTCGGTTCGAAGACCTGAGGGCCTCTCTGAGGCTCTGTGTATTGCCTCCCTAGGGCAGCCAGGAGCACCACCTTGTCATTTATTCCAAAATGAGGGAGGAGAAGAGAAGGAGAAGGAGGAGGTTAAGAAAAAAAAAACAACAAACAAATCTCTGTATGGTTTTGTCAAAATGCCAAGGGGGAGATTGATGATGCTGTATGGCAGTGATTGACAAAAACAGCACAAGTGAACAAGAAGCAGCTACAGCAGGGGATGCAATAGCAGGAGCTTGTTCAAGTGGCTGCAACATCTGTTCGAGAAGCAGCAGCGACGTGGGCTTGGCTAGAAGGCCTGGCAGCTTTACGGAGAACACCAGAAGAATATTTTAAAGTGCTGTTGAGAATATTCCAGTGGGGTTTCCTAGCTAGAGAAGGAGATTTGTGTTGAAGATCAAAATCAAATCTAATCTCCTAAATTTTAGGAGATAATTGTTCTTTTTGGGACATTGCTAAATTCTGGTCTTGCTTAAAGCTGGTGCTGCTATTTAAGAGAGAGGAGTTCAGAGCAGAGAGGTTGATCGAAGCTGAGGGATACACGAGTGCATACACAGAATTCAGAGAGGGCAATTTTGGTGTGCGACGGACGAGTTCTTCGATCATCACCCGAGAGCAGAGCGTGAGCGCAGAGCTGTGGTGACAGAAGCAGAAGGAGATCACGACTTGCGTAGTCTGATCCAAGCTTGATCAGGGAAGCCAATTCAGAGCAGTGGTGCTTGTTGGTTGATCAAGGGCAGCCGCGGAAGAACTGACGAGTGTGTGGCTCGGTCGAGTGTCTAAGCGGCAGTTCTCGCTAGTGGCAGGAGGTCACTGAGTGAGGGGGAGTATTCCAGAGTGTGCAGCGCTCGTGGAATCGTTCGATCGGCTCGGCAGAAGGCTTTGGAGCGACGCGGACAATTGTGCATCAGCTGTGTGCTACAGCAACCCTACAGAGTTGAGTGTAGTTTAGAATAGGCTGAGTTTCGGGAAGACAGTAGCTATTCTAGATTGACATTTGTAGAGGGTGTGCAGACACAAGTCAGAGCCTGTTCTGATTGTGTTGAGTGATCCACACAAGGTTGAGTAGCATAGGTTGCATGGAGTTGTAACCGAGTGTACTTCGAGACCTTTGTGGTTAGTGGATTGAGGACTGGAAAATTGTCCTCCCCAGACGTAGGCAGTTGGCCGAACTGGGTGAACAAACTTCTGTCTTGTTCATTGTTTGCTGAGACAATTTCCGAGTGAACAAGAGTGTGCTGCAGCAACTACTTGTTCACAAATCTGTCTGACTGAGACACTGCGAATTTCAAGGACTAAGCTGCTTGCACAACTGCAAGAAATTATTCGTGACGCCCGGTGATCAGTTTATGCTCTTATGGTTCAACCCCTCCTCTTATACTACTGTTGTGTCACTTCCTACGGCACCCAAATATGATTAACGAATGGAGTTTCTAATTTAATGTGGTCTTTAACTCATTACTCACAATTCTTTATTATGATGCCAAAAGGAGGAAGTTATACTGGGAATGCACTGTCTAAGAGGGAAGTGACATATCCAAATCTATAGACATATTTTTCTAAAGGGGAACTGACCGGTGCTATACTTGATAGGGAATGATCAGACATGCTATATCTAAAAGGAATTGAATAGGACACTTATGAAACATTGCACACTTCATGATCATATTCTCTTATATTGTGTGTTTTTTCTGTTTATCAAAGGAGTGTTTGTCATCATCAAAAAGAGGAAATTTGTTGGATTCCTAAGTGATGATGCACTATGGCAGTCTTTGACAAAACCAGCACAAGTGAACAAGCGGCTGAACAAGCTGCTGCTATAGCAGGAGCTGGTTCAGGAAGCTACAGCTTCTATTCGTCAGCAGCAGCTCGGATCTTCTCGGAAGGAGCTTGGCAGTGCATTCATTAGCATCAATGGAGTTCCTAAATTCTCAGAGAGAATATTTCAGTAGAGATTCTCAGTTGGCCGAAAATATTTGTTTGTAGAAGATTAGATTTGTAAATCAAATCTAATCTCCTACAAATTAGGAGATATTGTTGTTTGGAGGAAATTGCTAAAAGTGTGAATGGTGAAACTTGGTAATCCTATTTAAGGGAGGCTGCTCAGAGCGTTGAAGGCATCGAAGTAAAGAGAGCAAACACGAGAGCTTCACAGAATACCGAGAGGAAAGAATTCAAGTGCGAGGATCTTCGATCATCACCGAGAGCAGAGCGTGAGCGCAGACTGAGGTGATTGAAGCAGAATGTGATCAGGGCTTGCAGAGTCTGATCACAGCTTGATCAGGAAGCCAATTCAGAGCAGTGGTTGCTTGTTGATTGATCAAGGGAGGCCGCGGAGGTATTGACGAGTGGACGAACTCGGTCAAGTGACTGGTCGGCTAAACTCACTAGTGACAGGTGGTCATTAAGTGAGGGGGAGTGCTCCAGAGTGTGCAGCGCTCGTGGAGAGCTTCGATCGGCTCAGCAGAAGGCTTGGAGCGACGAGGTCAGTGTTGATACCAGCTGTGTGCTACAGCAGGTGCTATAGCAACCTGCAGATAGCAAAGAATTAATTAGAATAGGCTGAGTCTGTGGGATCAGAGTTGTAGCTATTCTGAATTATTTCAAGTCTGTAGGTGTGCAATACACAAGTCAGAGCTTGTTCTGATTGTGTGACTAGTTCAGGTCAGGTAGCATAGGTGTCGTGTGTCGAACCGTATTGTACTATGGATCTGAGAATCTAGTGGATTAAGGGTTGGAATTCAGCCCTTCCCAGACGTAGGCAGATTAGCCGAACTAGGTGAACAAACCTTTGTTCCTTGTTCTATCTTACTGGATCAGATTCGGGTGTTCAAGAGTGTGTTGTAGCAAGTGCTTGTTCACTATCTGCAACTCAGAGGTGCTACGAATTTCACTAAGGTTTTGATAATTACAAATACTTAACTAATAAATTCGACTAGTGTGCAAGAAGACAAATATCAAGTAGGAAAGATTCTTTAACAGAATATTCGGGTGAATCATCGCAGATCCGAAAAATATTGATGACAATTTTATGGGAAGTTGTTATCAAACTAGGAATATATTATGGATAACAATGAATATATCTCTTGGATGAATTTGGAAATGAATTTAATTTAATTAGATAATTTTCCCTATTTAAACAAGAGATATTCAAATATTCGGTTTTTGGAGAAATTTGATCTTGATTGGGAAGTCTAAAATAAATGACTGAAAAATCTCAATCAAATATATTTATAGCGATCAAGCCAAGATATCCGTGGATTCACAAAAGCTATAAATAGGCGAGTTATAACATCGGACAAGGACACGCCTTTTGAGATAGAAAAGAAGAGAGCGTGTGCTAAGAGAAGAAGTTTTTTAGTGAACTCCTAAAAGATCGGACGGTCAAGTTCGAAAATGAAACAGATCTGCTCGAGGGTTGGATTGGGTTGGGTTGACCCGATAGTATCAAATATAAATTAGACTCTGTACTGAGTGTGCTAGTGAATAACTTAGTCGTTTGTACTCGGCAAACATATCATAAATACAAAAGCAGATCTTTTCACAAATCCTTCTAGGAAATACTGAAAAGTAATAATTTTACTCAGTTATTTAATTAAATACTGAAATTTTCATTCTAAATCACTGAATAACTCATTTCAATTTTTTTACATTTAATATACCTGTCTAATAAAGATGACTCTATTATTTCAGACAGAAAACTAACTAACAATCCAACACTCTTACAATCAGCGCCTCTCGACTTCACCGACTGGCTGTAGAATTCAAGCATTGCGATCTGGGTCGTACTCGTATTCATAGTTACCTTCTTCTTCTTCATTCTCGAACCTCACTAGCCTCCTTGCCCTGCAGCCAAAGCTGCGATCTTTACGGCTATTGGAGCTGAAGCTGCCTAGTTTGAGAGCTTCGATCGAGGAGAATTTGATGGAGGTTGGTGGTAGTGATTGCGGCGGGGGATTGGAGGAAAATGGACAGTGGGAGTGGCGTAGCCCATCTTGCTCTGCTCTTCAACATTTGCAATGTCAGCGACAAATCAGATAAGGATTTTTTTCACGCCGTTTATAGTTGAATAAGCAAATTCACTCCCCTCAATGTTTTCGAATTTACTTTGTGGTCCTAAACTAGTCCCCTTACTTTCACGTATTTAACGCTTACTACTGTGAAATTGGTCAATTGAATATTTGAGTTTTCTCTGCCTAATATAATATCAAAGCGTGGGGACTAAAAGCGTATCTCATGCTCTACAAAATTAAACTAGTTATACTTTAAGCCTACGGGGTAGAATAAGATCAGATTTAAAACCTAAAGTAAGCTATTTGGTTTAATGAAAATCTGAGGGGTCCGATGAAAATAGAGAAAAACTTTTCTCTTATTAAACAATGTCGTTTGTTTACAGTTCGCCTTGCGATTCTTACGGTGCTCCGGTTCCATTACTCAGGTATTTCGTTGCTCTGATGCGCTAGTAATTGATGAAAGTTATCCTATTGATGTGTTGATTGAATTCCGTCGGTATTGATTTTCCGGATTGAGATACAGATGCTGTCATTTCGCGGCGTCCATGATGAACTTAGATCCTGATTCATGTGCGAGCCAATATGTTATCTTTAATTCTCGTTTGATTTGATCCTCATTTATTTTATTTCTGGGGTTCTGGTAGTTTGCAAGATTTAGATTCCTGAGTGGAACTGTGGTCTGTATGATTTGGCCAAATTTTCTAAGGACTTTAAGTTTTAGTCTAGTGTTTTTCTGAAATTGAGACTGCAGCCAAAGTCAAGCTTTTATGGAGGTTTGCTGTGCTATTTGGGCAGTTAGCGATGTTTATCTTTGATGCATTTATTTGTATAATGTTTTTGTTAATATAAACACGCAAAACTAATTGTGGGAGAGCTGGGTGGAATCAAGCAAACTGATTTATTATCTGAACGGGAAACACTCGGTACAAACAAGCTTGAAAATAACTCAAACTAAACAAAATACAAACACATTGAAGTCCATTGGAAAACATTTGATATGAAGAGAGGTAAGTGCTGCTGAGGGACACTAGTTGAGGGTGTAGGAGATATGAGTTGAGGTATCTTTTCTCTTCTTCATTTACACTCCTTTTGTAGCCAATTGAGGATAACCGAGTCTACTGTTTTTTGTTCTTTGACTTTCCTTTATGTAAACATTTTTGTATTGTCCTGACACTTTTTTTGATGAGAAAATATAGGGTGATAGGATGACCTGCTCCTCTTAGCTTGTCATCATTCAACAAGGGAATCGCATATATGAAGAGACGACTCGGTTTAAGCTAAACATTTGTAGCTTAAATAACTGACTTGATCTTAATCCTTAACATATATCAAAAAGAGGAAAATCTTCAACCATTGCGCAAAAGTGGAGTTGTATAGCTACTTGCCACCATGAAATTGATGTCAGCTTAATAATAGTGAAGAAGTTTCTTTCTTTCATGGATTCATATTAGTCGTAAATAGTATACAGTGTAGATTGGCAGCAGCAGCTACGGACAACTATTGGAGGTCTTGGAGGTGTAGAATTGTTCTCCACATTTTTTTTGTTCTATTTAGAAATTGTAACTCATGTAAGACTAATTTAAAAATTGGCCATACAAAAGTCAATTTTGGCTATAGGTGAATTACTCGTCTAATAAATAAACGAATGTTCAACATACCTATCGAAATCTAAATATTAGTCATCTAGTGGCAAATGATATGATCTAACAGATACAAAAAAATCTAATCGCAAATTAGAAAGAACACAAAAGTGGTTTTTTAAGCCCAAGGCTCAAATTTTATTGAAACTCAAAGCCCATCAACAGGCTGCCGCGCCTTCTCAGCAGCGACGACTGCGGCCATCGTCTCCTCGGATCTTCACACTCAGCAGTTGCTTCTACTCTCTTGCCGCTGTGCAGCTCGCTAGCTCGAATCCTTCCCTCGGGCGGTTCCGGTGACTAGAAAGTTGAATTGCTTCCCGTGTTCGTACCGAATTGGATTCGAGAAAGCTATGGGGATTGAGACTCTCGTTCTAGGTAAATTGAGTTCTAAATTTTAACTATATCGGTATGTTGTCATGGTTTCGTGTTGATGAGAATATTGTTTTTTGGACTTTGGGGAGCAGGAGCCGGGCAGGAAGTGGGGAAGAGCTGCGTGGTGGTGACGATTAATGGGAAGAAGATAATGTTCGACTGTGGGATGCATATGGGATATCTTGATCGTAGACGCTATCCGGATTTCTCCCGCATCTCCAAGGCCGGGGATTTTAGCTCCATCACTTGCATAATCATCACCCACTTGTATTTACACCTCTTAACCTAATTTCAGTTATTATTTTTTGCATAAAGTTTATTTTCCATAGCTTCTTAGAAATGGATTATAAGAGTATTTTAGTGGTTGATTCTTATTTTTTTCAGTTTGATCAGTGTTTGTTTAATTTTCGAATCACAGTCACTTGGACCATGTTGGCGCTCTGCCTTACTTTACTGAAGTTTGTGGTTACAAGGGTCCAATCTACATGACGGTATGAACTGAGAATTGCGTAGTTATGAATAACAAACCATCAGCTGATTAACCCATTGAGATGCTTAGTTCAAAATCACGAGGATAATTATCTGATTTGCTTTTCTTTGAATCTGAAATGCATTCCATTTCTGTAGTATCCGACAAAGGCATTATCCCCTTTAATGTTGGAGGATTATAGGAAAGTGATGGTTGATAGGATGGGCGAAGAAGAACAATTTACCTCTGACAATATAATTGCCTGCATGAAAAAAGGTATGAAATTTGGACTGGACTATCTATTACATGACCACACTTTTGGTCTAGCTCAAGCGAGCAATATTATATGCAAAGTTGTTAGACAAATAGTTCGCCTTTTTAGCCTTGAGATCTTGTCAAGTTCACTACACTAGTAGTTGCACATTTATTCGTGCTTTCCTTTCATTGTAGTTAGTAGGCATATAATTTATGAGCAGACTACTGGTCTGCAGTGTTGTATATACAGTATTCTTGGTAATTGCTTAGATGAAGTTGGTGGCATAAGCATAACTTTGGGCCAAATGGTGTTTCTTAGACAGTCATTCTTCTGCATGTAGTTATTGCTGTGGACCTAAAGCAAACTATTCAAGTTGATAAAGATCTTCAGATTCGTGCATACTATGCTGGTCATGTAAGATTTTCCCCTTTCACTTCATCATAAATAAATTGCACCTCATACTACTTTCTTTCTTTGGTTGTCTATATCGGGCTAAATAAGTTTTCATAGTTCAGTTATGGCTGTCTAGGTTCTTGGAGCAGCAATGTTTTATGCAAAGGTAGGAGACAGTGCTTTAGTGTACACGGGGGACTATAATATGACACCCGATAGGCACCTCGGTGCTGCTCAGATCGATCGCTTGGACCTGGATCTCGTGATCACTGAGTAAGGATGAATACTATAGCCATTTTAGATGCCATGTTTTAGTGTTCTCTATATCAATGTTAATACTACATCTGTTTAATAAGAAGCTAATGCTAATGATTATTCAGGTCGACATATGCCACGACAGTCCGTGACTCAAGATATGCACGAGAAAGGGAATTTCTTAAAGCTGTATGTTAGATAAAAGATGAATGAGTTTTATTTGAATTCTATTACTTAAGCATCTGCAAAAGACATTTCTTAATACAGCTATTAGTATTACAGCTCTTTCACTGGAACATGCATTGTTGCTCTACTATATAATGTCTGCCATACTCATTCTAGTTTCATAAATAAGTTACTGTGAATTTCGGGGAGATTGGGCTCAAAGCCCACTTGGAAATTTATCACCTGAATATGGGGAAGGTCGGGCGTTGTGAACTTTGATCGTATGTATAATCATATATTTGCCTATCAGCTTAAAATAAAAAATATCAACATACTTTTGTGACATGCTCAGTTTTTTAGTTGGATCTGAATGGAGGAACTTGTAACTGCACACTTATTTTTAGCTTTACTATGTACTGACTGTATGTGGAATCGCGTAGGTTCATAACTGTATTGCTGATGGAGGGAAGGTGCTGGTTCCTACTTTTGCTCTTGGAAGAGCTCAGGTTTTCCAGCTATTGTTTCTTAGTTTTTATTACACCCAGGTTTACGAGCTTAGAAAGCGACCAAAATGGAAGCTGACTTTTTTTGCTGCTGTTAGGCAATAGCAAGGAGTTTGGCCCTTATAGTTGTGTCATATGGAAGCTGACTTTTTTATTTACTGCTGTTAGGAACTGTGTATGCTTATGGATGATTACTGGGAGCGACTTAATCTTAAGGTCCCCATCTACTTCTCTGCAGGTTTGATATACATGTGTATATGTTCCTTTCATTCACCCAAGGAAGTTTGAGTATATAGTTTAACGTCGATTCTAAAATTTCTTCCTTGTGAAAAGCATTTTTTTGAGCTTTCAGAATTAAATTCTTACCGCGAGCTTTCTCATAGAATTCCATGGTTTTAAAATATTATTATACACCTGCTCATATAAAATGCGTCTTGTTTCCTCACTCTAATTTAGTCTGCTCACAGCTGTTACCGCAATGTATCAGACATATCTTAATCATTCTGTTTATCTCTTGCAGGCTTAACGCTTCAGGCTAATATGTACTATAAAATGCTCATCAATTGGACCAGCCAAAAAGTTAAAGAGTCGTATGCCACACGCAATGCATTTGACTTTAAAAACGGTAGATATAGAAATAGACATATCTATATGTTAAATCTGTTGAAAACTGGAAATATACTTCTATAGATCTGGAATATCTGCTTGTTGGCTTAGAGCCGTGCTCGTCATAAAGTTCATGGTAGATGATCAATTTGTCCAGTGAATGTATTCTTATTAACGCAGGTATTTCTCTGATTGCAGTTCAGAAATTTGAGCGGTCAATGTTAAATGCGCCCGGGCCTTGTGTTCTTTTTGCAACGCCTGGCATGATCAATGGTGGGTTCTCACTTGAGGTTTTCAAGCAATGGGCTCCCTCTGAAAAAAATTTGGTTACGCTCCCTGGGTACATTTTCTTTGACTGGTTTGATTAGTAAATTCTTATATTACCGAGTTACCTGCTATCCGCTAAAGCTAACATGCCTGTGTTGCTAGCTCATATCATATGAGGCTTTGAGTCAGTTAGTGCACCAGCCATTCTCTAATTTGATTGGTTTTTCCTTTTTTTGGTTCCTGTCTAGGTATTGTGTAGCTGGGACTATAGGGCATAAATTGATGTCTGGCAAGCCCACTAAAATTGATTTGGACAAGAATACACAGATCGACGTGAAATGTCAGGTATGGTTGCATCTCGTCATTGTTCATTGTAAGCTTGAAACCCTCAGTCATCACTTAGTTTTTCCGGGTAGATTGTCATAGAAAATTTGAAGGAAAAAATAAGAGAAATTTTTTTTATTGTTTGTTTTTTATTCTAACACACTACTTTTATATGGAAACGAAACACAAAAAATTGAATGAATTCCATGAAAAATCTTTTCATCGTAGTGTTCCCATTTCATTCTATTTCCATCCATATTGAGCATTATACATCAGTGATTATGCTTTCGTTCTATTTCAGATTCACCAGCTATCCTTTAGTCCCCATACAGATTCTAAAGGAATTATGGATTTGATAAGATTCCTTTCCCCCAAGCATGTGATCCTCGTACATGGGGAGAAACCTAAGATGGCTTCTCTTAAAGGAAAAATAGAATCTGAGATGGGGATTCCGTGCTACTATCCTGCAAATAACGAGACAGTTCGCATTCCCTCATCACAGCATGTGAAAGCAACCCCATCAGAATTCTTCATCCAAAGCTGCCAGAACCCGAACTATAAATTGTCAATGATCGGCTCAGAGGATAAATCAAACCCAAATTTGGAAGACACGAAAACTAAACAGCTTCATGTCACCGATGAAAGAGTGTCAGAGGGAGTTTTGGTTTTGCAGAAGAACAAAATGGCAAAAGTGGTACTCCGGGATGAGCTTCCGCTCACTCAGGGCGCACACAAACATGACATTCAGTTCTGTTATTGCTGCCCACTACAATTTCCAAACTCAAAAGCCCCGAATGCAGATCAGTGTAGCCTCTTACTTGCTCAAGTTAACACTAAACTCTCAAGCGAACTTGCTGGAGCAGCAAATATCCAACATAATGACAAGAGCCTTCAAGCAGAATCTTTCACATTATCTTGTTGCCTCAAGGACAATTGTCCTTACCGACCATCCCAGGAGAACAGCATTCCAGGAACAGTCTTCTTATGCTGCAACTGGTCAGCTGCAGAGGAGAAGCTCGCCTGGAGAATCATCTCAATCCTGGAAAACACAGACTTCCTATAACCTAGGACCGGGCAATGCTCTCAGAGTCTCAGTTTGCGGTTCTCACTTACTGATTCTGATTGAATCAGGTAAATAACATGTCTTCTGAGATTTTAGTTTGTTTTGCCTTGGCAACTAAACTAATTTTTCTTCCATTCTCACCTTCATGCAGATTCAAGCTAACTACTCAGCTAGAAGACTGCAGTTTATTGAGAAGAAGTCTGCAGTTGATACCTGTCACATTAACACAAGCATATTAAATTTATTATTTTTTATATTGTTGCACAAGATTATGTAATTTTATAAATTTTAAAATTATGTCAAGACAAGTAAAATGTAAACGTTAATATTTAAGTTTTGCAGAGATTCAAACCTACATCTTTTCCTCCTCGCCGGCTTGGCTCTTATGGTGTACTTGAACGCGTTTTTTTATTCAAGTAGAATAAGAAGAAACTTTCTTGTAAATTTCTACTTTGTTTAATTACAAAATCACCCACAAGTTTGCATAATTTGTGAAAACTTGTTTCAAAATATCAAATCAAATGCGCATGGGGGATGTTTAAGAAAAAAAATTCTAACCATTACCAAATGAAAAGTTAGAAAAAATCATTGTTTTAAAATTTCTTTAAAAAATTATTGGAAAGCCGCATTTGACAAAGGCGACTTTTAAAAAAAGAAAAGAATTTCTTGCCTTGCCAGCGCTGAAGTAGATCTCATGTGATATTAATATACGATGATGTGACATTATAATAAAAGCCGCTTATGGTAAAAGCTATTTTTAAAGAAAGCCATGTTTCCCATAAGAAGCTTTTATTATAAATCAAGTACAGTGGATTTAGCACAAATAGACTTGCAATAAAACAGATAATCACTTTTTGAATTGAAAACAGATCGCAATTTTTTTCTTCTCTTCCCCCTGCTTCCCATCTCTCCCTCCATTCGTCGATCGAGCGACGAAGGGGTTGTCTCCAACCCCGCCGGCAACCTCCTTCAGGTCGTACGTGAATTCCACTCCTTAGGTTAAATTTTGCTTGGTTTTGTATCTTAGATTTAGGGGTTATGTGAGTTTTTAGGGTTTTGAAATTGGATTGATCTGGTGCTATAAAATTAGGTTTGAATGTGCGTGTAGCTTCAATTTGATGTTGTTGGAGTATACAATATTGTTAGATGTATATATTATTGTTAGAGGATAACCATTGGGTATATATTCTTTTGTTCTTGCTTCCCCCTGACATAGGCACTACAGATTTCATCAAGTGATTCATCTATGTTGGGCTGTCCTTCCATCAGTTCTTTTCTATGATGTTTGGTCTTAGACTGGCGTGCCCATTTCGTTTATGCCACAATATCGTCTCATTTGATGTAGATGATAGGCACAAATCCTCCTCTGGGACGAATTCTAGGTTTAGTATGTAAATTTTGTTTTTCAGTATGCTTTTTAGGATAATCTGGCCACTACCTCCCGCCGAATTTTTTCAATAGATCGGGAAGTCAAGAGAGAAGTCACGCAAGCTCAGTAGAGGGGATGGAATTCCGGTATCATACAGGTCAAAAGAGCATATGAGAGCCAAAAGCTGAATGAGACCGAAAGGCGTGGTCCAAGAGAAGGAGATGACAGCAATAGTGCACTACTTGAGAACGTGGAGGCGGGTCACGATTTGTGGTCATGCACTCAACCAAACAGCCATTAGTGGAGAAGGTGATTCAATTTCGACCATTCCGGCTTAGCTAAAAGATGCTTAATAGATTTAACTTTAATCCATCTACTAGACTTACATTATCCACGTAAATATAATCAGATATGCTTATCTTACCTGGACCTAATACCTGACCTGAACTGTTCTTCCCGAAGAGGATTGATCTCCCCGGTTATTGCTGGAGAGAGATAAACTATTCTACATTTCCTATCATATGGATTGAGTATTCGCTGTCAATGTACCAAATGCGGTGTCTCCCTCCTCCCTGCAAAGAATAGTTAATTTTTACGAACCCAGACAAGCTTAGGCTTGCTGGGCTTAGGGATAACAACACTGTTATAATTTGTAATTCTAAGGTTTGGTAGTATATGAATCAATCCTGCGGTCGGACGCTGATCTTGGATGATGGAGAGATTTAGTTCTGGAGATGATTTGAGCCTTTCTGTAATCCCGTTTTAGTTGTAGGCAATCCCTTGGTAGTATCCTGCGTTCCCACAATGCCAACATATGTTTGTTCTTTCATGTTTACGTACTTGTTTTAATCACATGAAGTATGCCTTCTGTCCGTTGAAAGATATTGTGGTCTTTGATAGGGATATATCCTTCTTATTAAAGTTCTCTTGCAGGGGCACATACACAGTTTCGTGCGATGGGGCTCTTGCTTCGCTTTAGCTGATGGCACTATGTCTTTGCAGGTGACCGATACCCCAGTATTGGCCGGGATATGATCGGTTGGATTCCCGACCGATTCTCGCTTGTGTTTATTGGTTGTTTTCGTTCATTTTTGGAGTATTATGACCATTATGCACTCTCTCCTTCTTATTTCAAGGTCAATCTGCTCAGGCGCCATGGAGAGTAAATTTAGAGGCAACTGCAGGCAAAAGAGTTGAGGAATATGTCAAATTGCCCAAGCCCGTACTGACCGTATCTCCCGGACTGCCCGTATTTATACGTTCGGCACGGTCGATACGACCGTGACGAATTTTCCAGCTGAGGTCGTATCGACCGTAGGGAGTGGATAAAATCGTATCGGTCGTATCGACAGTATTTATACGACCGATACAGACAGTTCAGCTTATTTTCATAGAATTTGAAGGGATGGAGAGAAAAAAAGAGGGCAGATTAGATTGGACGCGACAGGACGAGCTGGGGGGCGAAAAAAAGGGCACGAACCAGAGAAGAAAAGGAGGAAGAAAAGAGGTGTTTCGATCCCTTGTTACTCGAGTGCATGGTTGTAATCTATTGTTTTCGTTAGAGAATTGGATTTGTAACTCGTTCTTTATCTATGAAAGCAATGAAATCATTTTCCATGTATTGTGAGTAATCTCCTTAATTCCAAGGTTTGATGAATCTTGTCTAGTGTGTTCAAAGTATTGTGATGATGTTCTAAACAAAAGTTTAGGTGGATGGTTGATGGATTACGGTTTTACTCAAGTATGTCAAGTTACGCATGCTAGATGTTTGAAAGAATGCCAGCATGAAATCCGTTTTAACTTAAGTACGTTATTGAGAGATACATACTTAGGAAAGATGAGAGTAAAACCGGCTTTGTCTTATTGACATACGAAAGTAGCGTAAAGAGATAAGTTAGAGGTTAGGTTAGCTTAATCCGAACTCTTTTACTGATCATCATAGCGATGGTTTGTGATTAGCGACGGTTAGGTTAGAGCGAATCAATATATTGAGAGATTGAGATTCGACTTCCGTAATAGATTGATAATCAAATTTGAGCGAAAGCTAGTTTAGAAGATTGATCTATTCATAACCTCTATAGTCTTCAATCATCCATTCATCTTTGTCACTTTATTGGAAAACACTAGGCAAGTGAAATCAACCTTGGAATCTTCTTGAAATTTGGAATTTAACCTTAACTTGCTTGTCTTAATCCAAATCATTACAGAAAATCAATTCAGAAATTGAGTAGCTAAACAAAACTAGATGTTACGTAGTGCATAAGCTTAGTTTACTCCTTGGACGACCCGAAATACTTCGGTTTACAAATTGTTTTTGACATGCATTGGAACTTCATATTAATTGAATTTGGAGTACAAAAATATTACACGTCAAAATGGCGCCGTTGCGGGGGAGTAACGAGTTAGCTTGTCATTAGATTAAATTTAGCGAATAGTTTGGACTACTCATTTTAAATTTCAGTACTTTTTCCCTGTCCCACTTGTGCTTTCACGGTTGTTTTTGTTTGTGATACATTTCAGGGTTCTCTATTGTTTGGATGTAAACCCGGTCTAAGAGCGGAATCAACAAGAAAAAGAATCCAGATTTGAGTCACTCAACTCCTCTTGCAGCAACCAGTAGCAGGAGTAAGTCAAAGAAAGCCGTCTCACCTACGGAGAATAAGACACCAGAAATGGAACAACAAAGGAAGAATGTGAATGATCCTCCTCGAGAAGAACTTATTCCAAGGATGCCGGACTTGCCTGACCAAGGTCGATATCAGCGACTAGAGGTACAGGGAGAGCCAAGAGCTATGAGGGATTACACATTCCCAACCATGACCACGTTACAATCACCAATTACATACCCAACAATGACTGCCAATAATTATGACATCAAACCGGCGCTGCTGGCCTTGGCTTCCAACTCGCCTTTCTCGGGACTTCCGAATGAAAACCCAAGCGCCCACCTGAATTCATTTCTTCAGCTGCTGAATACATTCAGGATTAATGGAGTTTCAAGAGATGCGGTTTGTCTCAGAGTTTTCCCCTTCTCACTAGCGGGAAAAGCTAAGGAATGGTTGTGAAGCCACAATCCCGGGACTTTCAGTACTTGGGATGACTTGGCACAGGCGCTCTTGACTCAGTATTTTCCACCGGGGAAAACGGCTCAATATAGAACCAACATCAGCAACTTTGGGCAAAAGCAGGGTGAGACTTTGTATGAAGCTTGGGAACGCTGCAAGGGTTTATTGAGGGCATGCCCACATCATGGTTTGCCCAAGTGGCTTGTCGTTCAATCATTTTATAATGGGTTGGACTATGATGTGCGAGCTACCGTTGATCAAGGAGCTGGAGGATTGATAGAGCCTAGTTATACACATTATTTAGGTCATAACCCTGTGCTTGTTTGCAATATTTCATGAGCAAGATTACTCGTTTCCAATGTTTTTGTATATCAGGTCAGAACGAGTCCTTGAGTCGGATACGCGCTAACAGGCAGCGTTCTAGGAGTGAAAGATCAGCCTGAGGAGCTAGCGGCGCAAACAAGAAGAAATGGCGAAAGACAGCAGAGGTGCGCTACCCGATTGCGCCAACCAATGCCGTGCGCCAGGCGCAAAGTCCCAGTGACCAGATTTGGAAGTTGCCGAAAGTTGAACCTCCTATATAAAGGAAGTAAGTCTAGGGTTTCAGGGAGTTCGAAAAGACTGTTGTTCCAGAGGCACCAGAGGACGCAAGGAGGCACTGTGCGGCAGAACTGGAAAACACACGGACTTATTGACGAGATTTGCGCCAGCCGACTGCGCCAGCCGAGAGAAGACACTGCACGCACTGTTTGCTACCGTTTTCTTGGCTTCATTAGTTATTACTTACTATCTTATGATGTTTACCACTAGCATGTCTAGCTAAACACTTAGTGTTGGTCGGGCATGAATCTATGATGTATTACCTTTGAGACTTGAGCTTAATGCATAGTTTATTTACTTGTATTAATTCTGTGCGTACTGAGACAGTTAGTTGCATGAGTAGGGGAAGCCTTGAACCGCAATCTTACTTGTGTTGCTTGCTTGTCACCTGTTAAACTAGTTGCATGCGTAGGGGAAGCCTTGAACCGCAAACTTACCGTGACAATTAGGAGTAACGAGTTAGGGTAAGCAGTTGCTACTGTGACAGGATTCGCAGCTGTTTAGTCTAGTTCTAAGGATTAATAGCACATGAACTTTGAACGGAACATGCGCACGTGTTAGGAAGCCTTTACCGGACACTAACCCAAGTAAACCACAAACTATAGACGTTTAGAGTCGATGATAAGGAATGCATTCATAGAGGATTGTCTGCCCAATACTTCTCATAAAGATAGTACTTAATCTCTACTGCTTGCGCACGTCTAGTGCAATTCCCCGCGTTACGATATTCGCTGTTACTCGCGCATCGCGCAAAACCCCCAATCACTCACGCAACCCCCGTTTTCTTAAGTGTAGGTTACTGGCTAAGACTCACTGCTTGCTCCCTGTGGAGATCGACCCTTACTTAACCGCTGTACTAGTGGGAGAGGAAGGAATTATATTTGACGCGCACAACGACGCGCGATCAAGGATCTCTTATGAATCACATATCGGAGGATGGTGAAAGAATTATTGAGAAGATGTCCAACAATGTTCATAGATGGACAAGTGAGAGATCCAACCCACGGAAACACTTCAACACTCAGTCAACCTATGTTGTGGACACAAATGACGCTATTGGAGCGTTGTCAAAGAAGTTTGATGCCTTGATCACTACTATTGGTAACTTTAATGCAAATCAGGTCGGTAGTTCTTCGTCAGCAGGAGGGTGTGAGATTTGCACATCACTAGACCATGATTCAACCTATTGTCCACTCACAATGCCCCTAGAAGGTGGAATTAACAACGAAGATGTTAACTTCATGGGTAGACAAAATGTAGGTGCTTATGGATTAAGTGCAAATCCCGCTTATCATCCTAGCAATCGAAACCATCCGAACTTCTCCTATAAAACCCAAGAACCTACCCCTCCTGGATTTCAACCTAGACAGTATCAAAGCAACCAGAGATTTCAAACAAATCAAGGAAGTCAAAATTTTGCTCGGAACAATCAGCAGGGGCAAGAGAACTATAGTAGAAGGCAAGGACCGATGCAATACTCGAACAACTATCAAAACCAACCTTCTCAAGGGCACCAAGCACAAGCATCGCCTCAGGCTTCTTCGAGCAGCTCTAATCCCACCATGGAGGCCATCCTTGCTCAACTTGTCAAGAGAAGTTGAATGCAAGAATCGATGAACTTGCCATTCACAACAAACATTTGGAGACCCAAATTGCACAACAGGCAGCTTCTTCGTCAAGATCACATGGTAAGCTTCCTTCAAAGCCAGACATTAATAATGAATCTTGTAGCGCCATCACTACAAGAAGTGGTATAGTGATAGACCCCGTTAACGCTAGAACGCGTGCCTCCAAGCCAAGGGTGGTCTTGGATGACAAATCAGAGAAGGAGAAGGATACAGCTGAAGAACCTGATGTAGAAGAGGTTGAACCCACACCGGTTGAGAGAGATGTAGCTGTCGAGGTACCAGTATATAAGCCTAAAGTGCCATTTCCACAGCGGCTAGCTAAGAGCAGCAAGGAAGCTCACTTCAAGAGGTTCTCGGATATGCTAACAAAGCTTCAGGTAACGCTGCCCTTTACAGAGGTAATCTCTCAAGTCCCTACTTACGCAAAGTTTTTAAAAGATATCATTTCTCAAAAGCGTAGGATTGATGTACATGAAACTGTTGCATTGAATGGGATATGTAGTGCCGTAGTTCAAAATGCATTACCTAAGAAGTTAGGAGATCCGGGTAGTTTTGCCATCCCTATAAATATTGGTAATGTTATCATCGAGCGTGCACTGTGTGATCTAGGAGCTATCATTTCTCTTATGCCTTATTCACTTTGCAAAAAGCTAGATCTTGGTGAACTTACTCCTACATCTATTTGTTTGAGATTGGCGGATCGCTCTTCAAGATTTCCTAAAGGAGTTCATGAAGACGTTCCCATTAGAGTAGGAAATTTCTACATTCCCGTTGACTTTATTGTTTTAGAGATAAAGGAGGATAAGGAAGTACCGATCATTTTAGGTAGATGATAGAGCCTATTTATACGCGCTATTTAGATCCTAACACTATGCTTGTTTGCATCATTTTGTGTACACGATTACTAGTTTCCGGTGTTTTTGTATTCCAGGGCGAAACGAGGGCCTAAGTCGGATACGCGCTAATAGGCAGCGTTTAAGAAGCGCAACACACAGCCTGCAGAGCTAGCAGCGCAAACAGGATAGGAAGTGGCAGAGTCAGACTACGGTGCGCAGACCGACTGCGGGAACCAATGTGCGCAATGAGCCATGCGCAGGATATTGGTGTTTCCAAATCTTGACACCATAGGATTTGGAAGTTGCCAAGGCCGTCCTTGGGCCTCATGAGCAGTATATAAAGAGAGGAAGGCTAGGGTTTGAAGAGAGGAACACAGACACACCACAACACACGAGAGAGAGGCAGAATTGAAAAACACACGAGCTACTGTGAGGACCTGCGCTAGCCGACTGCGTCAGCCGAGACACTACAACCTGCATGCACCTGCTTGTTACTGTTTTCTTGGATACTTTAGCTGTTATTTACTATTTCTATGACGTTTACTACTAGCATGTCTAGCTAAACGCTTTGTATCGGTTGGGCATGATTCTATGAGTATTTCCTTTGAGACTTGTGCTTAATGCATAGTTTATTTGCTTGTATTAATTCTGTGCACACTATTGACAGCTAGTTGCATGAGTAGGGGAAGCCTTGAACCGCAGTCTTACTCTTGCTACTTGTTTGTTATATGTTAAACTAGTTGGTAGCTTGACGGTGACAACTAGGAGTAACGCGCTAGGACATTCAGCTGCTACTGTGACGGGATTTGTAGCTGCTTAGACTAGTTTCAAGAATTAATAGCTCATGAATTTGATCGGAACATGCGCACATGTTAGGAAGCTTTGATTGGACACTAACTTCAGTAAACCAAACTATAGACGTTAAGAGTCGATGATAAGGAATACATTCATAGAGGATTGTCTGCACCGATACTTTTCATAGTCATAGTACTTAATCTCTACTGCCTGCGCACGTCTAGTGCAATTTCTGCGTTAACTACTGTTTATTTGCGCACCTGCGCAACCCAATCACTCATACCCCAATTTTCGTAAGTGTAGGTTACTAGTTAGAACGAGTCTCCTTGCTCCTTGTGGGATCGACCCTGACTTAGCCGCTGTACTAAGTGGAGAAGGAAGGATTAATTTGACGCACACAACGACGCGCGGATCAAATTTTGGCGCCGTTGCCAGGGAACAACACAGATAAGCTTTAACTAGCTTAAGTTTTCTTTTACAGTAGTTAGTTATTTCTCTTTGCTTTATTTTTCTCGTTGTTGTTTCTGACAGCGCGCAATCAACATCAGCCTGCGCAACCTTGAAACAGTTGCGCTGCGCAGATTCTAGTTGCGCACTGACAGACGCGACAGCTTAGTTGTTTTTTAATTTCGTTTTCTTTGAGATTTAGAACAGGTCATGGATAATAACAGTGTGTTGGAGATAACTTAGGGGACAGAACCCCAGACAATGCAGGAGCAGATAACCGCGCAGTTCGGTTTAGAGAAGAAGTGCAGGGATGGCCGCTGAAATGTATAATGCGCCACCCGCGCGACAGGTTGCGCGACGCAGAACAGTGCGCGAGATGTCAGCTCCAATCACAGTTAACCAGTGATAGAGCCTATTTATACACATTATTTAGATCCTAACCCTATGCTTGTTTGCATTATTTTGTGTACAATATTACTGGTTTCCAGTGTTTTTGTATTTCAGGGCAAAACAAGGGCCTAAGTCGGATACGCGCTAGCAGGCAGCATTTAGGACGCGCATCACACAGCCTGCGGAGCTAGCGGCGCAAACAGAAGAATTGGCAGAGTCGACCACGGTGCGCTAACCGTTTGCGCTAACCAAGATGCCGTGCGCCATGCGCAGATGGTGGTGTTTCCAAATCCTGACACCACCAGATTTGGAAGTTGCCAAGAATGAGCCTCTGAGCAGTATATAAAGAAGAGAAGAAGGCTAGGGTTTTAATAATCATATCATCATTCAGAGAGGACCACAGCACACGGGAGAGCGGCAGAACTGAAAAACACACGAGCTTGCTGAGAGGACCTGCGCTAGCCGACTGCGCCAGCCGAGACTGTAACCTGCACGCACTGTTTGCTATTGTTTTCTTGGATACTTTAGATGTTATTTACTATTTATATGATGTTTACTACTAGCATGTCTAGCTAAACGCTTAGTATCGGTTGGGCATGAATCTATGAGTATTTCTTTTGAGACTTGCGCTTAATGCATAGCTTGTTTGCTTGTATTAATTCTGTGCACATTGTTGGCAGCTAGTTACATGAGTAGGGGAAACCTTGAACCGCAATCTTACTCTTGTTGCTTGTTGTTGTATGTTAAACTAGTTGAATAGCCTGACGGTGCCAACTAGGAGTAACGCGCTAGGATAATCAGTTGCTACTGTGACAGGATTCGCAGCTGTTTAGACTAGTCTTAAGAATTAATAGCTCATGAACTTTGATCGGAACATGCGCACATGTTAGGAAGCCTTGATCGGACACTAACATTAGCAAACCGAGCTATAGACGTTTAGAGTCGATGATAAGGAATACACTCATAGAGGATTGTCTGCGCCGATGCTTCTCATAGTCATAGTACTTAATCTCTACTGCCTGCGCACGTCTAAGTGCATTTCCTACGTTTACTACTGTTTACTCGCGCGTTGCGCAACCCCAATCACTCACACCCCCAGTTTTCGTAAGTGCAGTTAAAGCTAATCTACTGCTTCCTCGTGGATTCGACCCCGACTTAACCGCTGTACTAAGTGGAAGAGGAAGGAATTAATTTGACGCGCACAACGACGCGCGGATCAACCAGCCATGGTGCATAGTGCTTCCACCAGACGGTCATTTTGAGCTAAGGAGCTCGCTCATTCATCACATGCCCAAGTTCCACGGGATGAACAACGAGAACCCAGTCAAGCATGTGCGAGAATTCCTAGTCATTTGCGAGAACATGAAGGCCGAAGGGGAGAGCGACCAAACGCTGAAGATGAAGGCGTTCCCGTTTTCATTGTGTGACACAGCCAGACATTGGCTGATGAGCTTACCAACAGGATCTATTCACACATGGGAGCAGCTTCAGAAGAAGTTCTTGGACAATATCTATCCCGCAGCCAAGATCGCGCTACTTAGAAGGGAATTGGCCGCACCTAAGCAAGCCGCAGGAGAGTCACTATCGGAGTATTACGAGCGTTTCAGGGAGCTGGAGGCCAACTGCTACAATCACGGCCTACCCCAGAATGTGCTGATAGAGAATTTCCTGAATGGATTGCTGCCCATGGAGCTGAGATTATTGAATGCATGCGCAGGAGCCGACATTTGCAACATGTACCCATAGGACGCGTGGCAGCTGATAGAAGACTCTGCTGGACAGGTAAGACATCAGCTAACACTTGAAAATAGTCGTGCTCGTTCTGTGCATCAGGTAGAAACAAGTGCTGAGATAAAGGAAATGAAGGCCATGCTGCAGAAGTTGATGCATGCGCAGGGGGCGCAACCAGCTGCGCCAAAGGCGTGCGAGTTCTGTACGTCCACTGAGCACAAAACCGATGCATGTCCCACACTTTTCGAGGAATCAGGAGATGTCAATGCTCTAGGAGGATGGGATAATAGAGGGCCGCAGAGGCAGAATCAGCCGCGTTTTGGACTAGCCGCAAATAGGTTCAGATGGAAGGAGGACAACAATTTCCAGAGGCAGTCCATGGAGCAGCGCGCACCACAGCAGACGCAACAAGCTGCACCCTACAATCCACCGCATCGCCGCAGTGACGCACCAGCACAAAACAACCAGCAGCCGAGGCGATCCTTAGAAGATATCGTGGGCCAGCTAGCAGACACAGTGCGCAAGAATGATGAGAAGTATGACAAGAGGTTCGAGTCCCTTGAAAAGCAGCTGTCACAAATCGCTACCACAGTGTATGAGCTGAAAAAGAGCGATGGCCACCTGCCTTCGCAAGTGATCCAGAATCCCAAGGGAGGAGTCAACGCAGTGACACTGAGGACTGGGCGCACGGTAGGAACAAAGTAGACTATAAACGCGCCCGCGCAACCAGTTGCGCAAGCTCCAGACCCAGCAGAGCCGGATGCGCAACCAGAAGCGCAAGCCACAAGCCAGCAGGGCGAGGCGCCAGGTATGGCACAATCAAAAGACAAAGACATGAATCGTACTAACATACCTGCACCTTTTCCTGTACAGGCACCATCGGCTAGGAAAGAAGCGCTTGATAAGGAGCTCTACTTGTTATTCAGCAAGGTGGAAATAAACATTCCCCTTATTGAAGCAGTTCGGCAGATCCCTAAGTACGCCAAGTTTTTAAAGGAGCTGTGCACAAACAAGAGGAGGAAAGGCGAATGCGCACAGGTAATGCTAAATGCGCAGGCCTCAGCAATCGTGCAACATAAGGTACCACCTAAATGCCAAGATCCAGGTACGTTCACCATCCCCTGCACTTTAGGTAAGACCACTGTAAGCAACTGCATGATTGACTTAGGCGCATCTATAAATGTGCTTCCCTATTCCTTGTATGCATCATTGCGCCTTGGACCACTAAAGCCTGCAGGTCTCACCATTCAGCTAGCGGATCGATCGTGCAAGAAACCGACGGGCATGATCGAGGACGTCCTCGTCCGAGTAGGAGAGCTGGTGTTTCCAGCAGACTTCTATGTCCTAGAAATGGAGGGTGAGTCGAGCAAAGTAAGTGCGCAGATCCTACTGGGCAGACCATTTCTGATGACAGCGCGCACAAAGATAGACGTATGGAGGGGTACGCTCTCAATGGAGGTCGATGGCGAGGAAATTCACTTTAACATATTCAAAGGGATGCAGCACCCTCATGAGGACGCCACAGTACACGCGTTGGGCAGCATGGATGACTTGGTTGCAGATGCGCAATGTGCGAGCGCAGCAGAAGGACCTGAGCCACTGACACAGGCAGAGTTGGAGGCGCATGAGGATGAGCTGAGCAGTGCTGAACCAGTATCCAGACAGGTACACGATATAGTTAATGTCTGCACTGCTAATAAAATCTTGCCCTCTATTGAACAGGCACCCAAGGTCGAGCTGAAGCAACTCCCAGAGCACCTCAAGTACATATTCTTGGGAAATGAGTATACCCTGCCGGTAATCATAAAGAAAGGACTAGAAGACGAGCAGGAGGCGCGATTACAGGAAGTGCTACGCAAGAACCAGCGCGCTATAGGATGGACACTTGCTGACCTGCACGGAGTGAGCCCGGACGTATGCATGCATAGGATCCTATTGGAAGATGGTGCCAAACCATCCAGGGAGCCTCAGCGCAGATTGAACCCGAATATGATGGAGGTGGTGCAGAAGGATATCCTGAAGCTGCTTGACGCAGGAGTCATTTACCCAATCTCGGACAGCAAATGGGTAAGTCCAGTGCACGTAACTCACGCACGAGCTCGGAGTTACGTGCACTGGACCAAGAAGCAAATGGGTAAGTCATTTACCACCCTTTCGATCCTTTGCGCAGGACCAAGAAGCACGCAACTCACGCACGAGCGCGGAGACACTCATGAGCAAGAGTGGGGGAGGTCAATGGCACACTTTTACGCAAGTAACGAGGTACAGTCGAGACAACGACGTTAAACAAAGGCACTTATCGGGAGGTAACCCGACACGCTTTCCTTTTACACGTTTTTCTTTATATAGTTTCTAGTGTCCTTCGGCTAGTTTAGGATTTGTAGTTTTTTAGTCGCGCAGCAGTGCACAGGTCAGTGCGCAAATTCAGTGCGCAGAACAGCTGCGCCTGACAGGAGGTATAAAAGGCCAGGACTTAGAAAAATTTCAGCATTTTTACAGTCGACCGTTGCAAGGAAGCTCCTGCCCTTAGCCTCCGCTCACCGTCCGACGATCAACCAGCCCTCCGTTTAGAAAGATTTGAAGAGCTTCCCGTCGCACACACACCAGGTAACTATAAGTTTTTCTTTCTTATGTTCTTTGTTTTGCTTGCATGCATGTGTGCGTCTCCGTTGCGCTTGAGCATGAGTCGTGGGGACACGCCTCTGTTTAAGTGTGTGTGTGTGGGGGGGGGGGGGGGGGGGCGTTACATTTACATTTCATGTTTTTTTATTTTTTTTTAGCTTTATAGTATAACTTAGTTTAGTGAAGGGAATAGTAGCAGTGGTGCGCTACTGTGCGGGTTGCGCACACTTTTCGGCTTGTATTGCGCAATTCATTTTGCATGCGCTGCTATCAACTATTTTAGTATATTTTTTTCATTTTTTCTGCTCCTTTTAGTTGGGATATACAGGGGATGTGGAGTTGACAGAAAAGCTCTAGAGAGGCGGTTAGTCGTTTTTGCTTCGAAGGTGAGGTATATGGTCGAGAGCGCTAGTAGAGGCCGGTGCTTCGCGACCTTCGGAACAATAGAGCGCGCTCAGCCACGCAGATGCCGAAGGCGAATACCCAAAGCGTGGCGAGGTGGGAAAACAGACCACCTTTCCTCTGGAAGTTAGGCTAGGGAAGGCGGGCGCGGGTGTAAACGCGTGCACTGACCTGCGCCAATAGATCGAGGAGGAAGAGTGGAGCGTTGTTCCATAGCTGCTATCCGGAGGCCGAGACTGGAACCGTTCTGGGAACACAGGAACCGTAGATAAAGCTGTACAAAAAGAAAAACACCAACAGATGATATGCGCTAAAGAAACCAGCATGCGCACAATACGTATCAGCTTGCGCAAGATTCACAAGAAAATCATCAAAAAGAGGCTCGGGTTCCCAGGAAGTGCGCGGAAGAATCACGCACCGGAAGAAGCTTGCGCTATTAACCATATACCCGTCCTCGAAGTAAAAGCTGACATCCCGGAGCCTATGGAGAGCTATCTCCCAGCCATCCGAAATGATCTTCATCCCAGCTGAGAGGTATCGAATTGCGAAATTGTTATATTAAACTATTGAAGGCAGATGCGCGCAGGTGATAGAGCAGTGCAAGGTGAATGGTAGTGCAGATCGCGCCAGAGTGCAAGACTGTGCGCTAGACTCCAGAGAGGTAATTGTATCCGTGCTTGAGTGCTTGTTCGGGACGAACAAGGGCAAGTGTGGGGGGTTTGATAGAGCCTATTTATACGCGCTATTTAGATCCTAACACTATGCTTGTTTGCATCATTTTGTGTACAAGATTAGTGGTTTCCGGTGTTTTTGTATTCCAGGGCGAAACGAGGGCCTAAGTCGGATACGCGCTAATAGGCAGCGTTTAAGAAGCGCAACACACAGCCTGCAGAGCTAGCAGCGCAAACAGGATAGGAAGTGGCAGAGTCAGACTACGGTGCGCAGACCGACTGCGCGAATCAATGTGCGCAGTGAGCCATGCGCAGGATATTGGTGTTTCCAAATCTTGACACCATAGGATTTGGAAGTTGCCAAGGCCGTCCTTGGGCCTCATGAGCAGTATATAAAGAGAGGAAGGCTAGGGTTTGAAGAGAGGAACACAGACACACCACAACACACGAGAGAGAGGCAGAATTGAAAAACACACGAACTACTGTGAGGACCTGCGCTAGCCGACTGCGCCAGCCGAGGCACTACAACCTGCACGCACTTGCTTGTTACTGTTTTCTTGGATACTTTAGCTATTTTTTACTATTTCTATGACGTTTACTACTAGCATGTCTAGCTAAACGCTTTGTATCGGTTGGGCATTATTCTATGAGTATTTCCTTTGAGACTTGTGCTTAATGCATAGTTTATTTGCTTGTATTAATTCTGTGCACACTGTTGACAGCTAGTTGCATGAGTAGGGGAAGCCTTGAACCGCAATCTTACTCTTGCTACTTGTTTGTTATATGTTAAACTAGTTGGTAGCTTGACGGTGACAACTAGGAGTAACGCGCTAGGACATTCAGCTGCTACTGTGACAGGATTCGTAGCTGCTTAGACTAGTTTCAAGAATTAATAGCTCATGAACTTTGATCGGAACATGCGCACATGTTAGGAAGCCTTGATCAGACAATCCAGTAAACCAAACTATAGACGTTTAGAGTCGATGATAAGGAATACATTCATAGAGGATTGTCTGCACCGATACTTTTCATATTCATAGTACTTAATCTCTACTGCCTGCGCACGTCTAGTGCAATTCTGCGTTAACTACTATTTATTTGCGCACCTGCGCAACCCAATCACTCATTGATCGCGCGTCGTTGTACGCGTCAAATTAATCCTTCCTCAGGGAGCAAGCAGTTCAGTTTTAACCAGTGACCTACACTTACGAAAATTGGGGGGGGGGTGAGTGATTGGGTTGCGCAATGCGCAAGTAAATAGTAGCTAACGCAGAACTTGCACCAGACGTGCGCAGGCAGTAGAGATTAAATACTATGACTATGAGAAGTATTGGGCAGACAATCCTCTATGAGCGCATTCCTTATCATTGACTCTAAACGTCTATAGTTTGATTTCACTTAAGTTAGTGTCCGATCAAGGCTTCCTAACATATGCGCATGTTCCGATCAAAGTTCATGTGCTATTAATTCTTGAACTAGACTAAACAACTACGAATCCGATCAAGGTAGCAATTGCTTATCCTAGCGCATTACTCCTAGTTGGCACCGTCAGGCTATTCAACTAGTTTAACATACAACAACAAGCAACAAGAGTAAGATTGCGGTTCAAGGCTTCCCCTACTCATGCAACTAGCTGCCAACAATGTGCAAAGAATTAATATAAGCCAACAAGCTATGCATTAAGCACAAGTCTCAAAGGAAATACTCATAGATTCATGCCCAACCAATACCAAGCGTTTAGCTAGACATGCTAAGCAGTACACAGCAGAGTTGCGCCGACCAATGCGCTAAGCAGTACGCTATGCGCCAAGCGCAGAGTCCAGTATTTCCTAATCCCGACATGACCAGATTTGGAAGTTGCCAAGGATGGACCTCTCGAGCAGTATATAAAGGGGAGGAGGTCTAGGGTTTCAGAACAACAATAATAGGAAGAGACGATCATCATCAGAGACACACAGAGCGGCAAACTGGAAAACACACGGACTTGTTGAGAGGACTTGCGCCAGCCAACTGCGCCAGCCGAGAAACATTCTGCACGCACTGTTTGCTACTTGTTTCTCAGATACATTAGTTATTATTTACTATTCTATGATGTTTATCACTAGCATGTCTAGCTAAACGCTTAGTGTTGGTTGGGCATGAATCTATGATGTATTTCCTTTGAGACTTGAGCATAATGCATAGTTTGCTTACTTGTATTAAACTCTGTGCATACGGAGACAGCTAGTTGCATGAGTAGGGGAAGCCTTGAACCGCAATCTTACTCTTGTTGCTTGTTCGTCATATGTTAAACTAGTTGATAGCTTGACGGTGACAACTAGGAGTAACGAGCTAGGGTGATCAGTTGCTACCTTGAACGGATTCGTAGCTGTTTTAGTCTAGTTCTAGAGATTAATAGCACATGAACTTTGAACGGAACATGCGCACGTGTTAGGAAGCCTTGACCGGACACTAACCCAAGTGAAATCAAGCTATAGACATATTAGAGTCAGTGATAAGGAATGCACTCATAGAGGATTGTTTGCCCAATACTTCTCATAGTCATAGTACTTAATCTCTACTGCCTACGCACGTCTAGTGCAAATTCCTGCGTTTTACAACTGTTCACTTGCGCACTGCGCAAACCAATCACTCACCCCCCAATCTTCGTAAGTGTAGGTCACTGGCTAGAACTGAACTACTTGCTCCCTGTGGAGATCGACCCTTACTTAACCGCTGTACTAGTGGAAGAGGAAGGATTATATTTGACGCGCACGACGACGCGTGATCAATCGCCTTGGTTGCTGGTTGTTATGCGCTGGTGCGTCAGTGCGGCGATGCGGTGGATTGTAGGGCGCAGCTTGTTGCGTCTGCTGTGGCGCGCGCTGATCCATGGACTGCCTCTGGAAATTATTTTCCTCCTTCCATCTAAACCCATTTGCAGCAAGTCCAAAGCGTGGCTGATTCTGCCTCTGTGGTCCTCTGTTATCCCATCCTCCAAGAGCATTGACATCTCCTGATTCCTCAAACAGCGTGTGACATGCATCGGTTTTGTGTTCGGTGGACCTGCAGAATTCGCATGTCTTTGGCGCAGCTGGTTGTGCGCCTTGCGCACTCATCAACTTTTGCAGCATGGCCTTCATTTCCTTGATCTCAGCGCTTGTTTCTACCTGATGCACAGAACGAGCACGACTATTTTCAAGTGTTAGCTGATGTCTTACCTGCCCAGCAGAGTCTTCTATCAGCTGCCACGCGTCTTCTGGGTACATATTGCAAATGTCGCCTCCTGCGCATGCGTTTAATAATCTCAGCTCCATGGGCAGCAATCCATTCAGGAAGTTCTCTATCAGCACATTTTGGGGCAAGCCGTGATTGTAGCAATTGGCCTCCAGCTCCCTGAAACGCTCGTAATATTCTGACAACGACTCTCCTGCGCTCTGCCTAGGTGCGGCCAGTTCTCTCCTAAGTAGCGCGATCTTTGCTGCGGGATAGAATTTGTCCAGGAACTTCTTCTGCAGCTGCTCCCATGTGTGAATTGATCCTGCTGGTAAGTTCATCAACCAATGTCTGGCTGTATCACACAGTGAAAATGGGAATGCCTTCATCTTCAGCGCCTCATCGCTCTCCCCTTCGGTCTTCATGTTCTCGCAGATGACTAGGAACTCTCGCACATGCTTGACTGGATTTTCGTTGTTCATCCCGTGGAATTTGGGCATGTGATGGATGAGCGAGCTCCTTAGCTCAAAATGTCCGTCTGGCGGAAGCACGATGCACCATGGCTGGTTAACTGTGATTGGGGCTGACATCTCGCGCACTGTTCTGCGTCGCGCAGCTTGTCGCGCGGGTGGCGCATTATACAATTCAGCGGCCATCCGTGCTTCAACCTCGCGCTGCACTTCCTCTCTGAACAGGGCTGCGCGGTTATGTGCTCTTGCTTCTTCTAGGGTTCTGTCCCCTAAGTTGTCCCCAACGACACTGTTATCCTCCATAACATGTTCTAAATCTCAAAGAAAACGAAATTAAAAGATAACAAAGCTGTTGCGTCTGTCAGTGCGCAACTAGAATCTGTGCAGCGCAACTGTTTCAAGGTTGCGCAGGCTAATGGTGATTGCGCGCTGTCAGAAACAACAACGAGAAAACAAAACAAACTGAAATAACTAGTTACTAAAAAAAAGGGAAAAACGTAAACTAGCTAAAACTTAGCTGTGTTGCTCCCCGGCAACGGCGCCAAAATTTGATCGCGCGTCGTTGTACGCGTCAAATTAATCCTTTGTCTTCCACTAGTACAGCGGTTAAGTCAGGGTCGATCTCCACAGGGAGCAAGCAGTTCAGTTTTAACCAGTGACCTACACTTACGAAAATTGAGGGGGTGAGTGATTGGGTTGCGCAATGCGCAAGTAAATAGTAGCTAACGCAGAACTTGCACCAGACGTGCGCAGGCAGTAGAGATTAAATACTATGACTATGAGAAGTATTGGGCAGACAATCCTCTA
This sequence comes from Umbilicus rupestris, assembly GCA_963678935.1. Taxonomy (NCBI): domain Eukaryota; kingdom Viridiplantae; phylum Streptophyta; class Magnoliopsida; order Saxifragales; family Crassulaceae; genus Umbilicus; species Umbilicus rupestris. The sequence continues at coordinate 8,085,920 of OY787607.1, read as the reverse complement.
TGAGCGCATTCCTTATCATTGACTCTAAACGTCTATAGTTTGATTTCACTTAAGTTAGTGTCCGATCAAGGCTTCCTAACATATGCGCATGTTCCGATCAAAGTTCATGTGCTATTAATTCTTGAACTAGACTAAACAACTACGAATCCGATCAAGGTAACAATTGCTTATCCTAGCGCATTACTCCTAGTTGGCACCGTCAGGCTATTCAACTAGTTTAACATACAACAACAGGCAACAAGAGTAAGATTGCGGTTCAAGGCTTCCCCTACTCATGCAACTAGCTGCCAACAATGTGCACAGAATTAATATAAGCCAACAAGCTATGCATTAAGCGCAATTCTCAAAGGAAATACTCATAGATTCATGCCCAACCAATACCAAGCGTTTAGCTAGACATGCTAGTGGTAAACATCATAGAAATAGTAAATAATGTCTAAAGTGTCCAAGAAAACAATAGCAAACAGTGCGTGCAGGTTGCAGTCTGGGCTGGCGCAGTCGGCTAGCGCAAGTCCTCTCAACAAGCTCGTGTGTTTTTGATCCTGTCGCTCTCTCTTTGAATTATGATATGATGATGAAACCCTAGCCTTCTTCTCTTCTTTATATACTGCTTCAGAGGCTCATCCTAGGCAACTTCCAAATCTGGTGGTGTCAAGATTTGGAAACACCACCATCTGCGCATGGCGCACGGCACCTTGGTTAGCGCAATCGGTTAGCGCACCGTGGTCAACTCTGCCAATTCTTCTGTTTGCGCTGCTAGCTCCGCAGGCTGTGTGATGCGCGTCCTAAACGCTGCCTGTTAGCGCGTATCCGACTTAGGCCCTCGTTTTGCCCTGAAATACAAAAACACTGGAAACCAGTAATCTTGTACATAAAATAATGCAAACAAGCATAGGGTTATGATCTAAATAATGCGTATAAATAGGCTCTATCACTCATACCCCAATTTTCGTAAGTGTAGGTTACTAGTTAGAACGAGTCTGCTTGCTCCTTGTGGGATCGACCCTGACTTAGCCGCTGTACTAAGTGGAGAAGGAAGGATTAATTTAACGCGCACAACGACGCGCGGATCAGTAGACAATTTCTAGCTACCGCTGGAGCCGTGATTGATGTTAGACATGGCTCACTTGTGTTGCATATTGGTGAAGAAGAGATTGCATTTAGTCTAGAAAAGTCATGCAAAACACCATGCTCATCATTTGATTGCAATCGTATTAGCTCATGTGATTTGATAGATCTGAAATTTCACAGCGTCTCACTTAGACAGATTTGTGAACTAGCAGTTGCTGCAGCACACTCTTGTTCACAAGAAATAATCTCAGCAAGCAATGAACAAAGGCACAGGTTTGTTCACCCAGTTCGGCCAAACTGCCTACGTCTAGGGAGGACTATTCTCCAGTCCTCGATCCACTCAACCAAAGGTCCCAAGCACACTTGGTTACAACGCACGCAACCTATGCTACTTTAACCCCGTGTGAATCACACAACACAATCAGAACAAGCTCTGATTTGTGTCAGCACACCCTCTACAGTATGTCAGTCTAGAATAGCTACAATCCTCTCAAAGAACTTAGCCTATTCTATACTACACTACTCAGCAGAGTTGCTGCAGCAACAGCTGTAACACACAGCTGAAGCACAATGTCCGCGTCGCTCCAAGGCCTTCTGCCGAGCCGATCGAACCACTCGAAGAGCGCTGCACACTCTGAGTAACTCCCCCTCACTCAGTGACCACCTGCCACTAGTGAGTTCTTCCGCACGAACCTCGACCGAGCCTTCCACCCGTCAGTTCTTCCGCGGCTGCCTTTGATCAACCAACAAGCTCCATAGCTCTGAATTGGCTTCCAGATCAATGCACAAATCAGTCTCTGCAAGACCTGATTCTCTTCTGCAATGCTCACCACAGCTCTGCGCTCAACGCTCTGCCCGTGTGTGTTTGATCGAAGAACAACGTCCGTAGCACCAAAAAATCCTCACTCTGAAATCTGTGTCTACTCTCGTGTATCACTCAGCTTCGATCTTCCTCTTCAGCCCTGAACCCCTTCTGCTTAAATAGCCGCACCACTTTAAGCAATTTTCAGGTTTAGGCAATTGACCCACAAGATCAATTATCTCCTAAAATCTAGGAGATTAGATTTGATTATTCTCTTCAATGCAAATCTCCTTCTCTGACTAGTAAACCTAGCTGGAAAATACTCCATAGCATTTTAGAAAATCTCCAGATGCTCTGCATAAGGTTTCCAGCCCTTCCGAACAAGTCCAGACAGCTGCTACTTCTTGGACAGTTGAAACAGCCTGTTGAACAAGCTCCTGCTGCAGCATCCCCTGCTGCAGCTGCTGCTAGTTCACTTCTGCTGCCTGCTTGATTATTTGAGCTGCAGCAACTCCTTGTTCACTTGCTCTGGAGTTGTTTGCTGCTGCTGGAATTTCCTAAATGCATTAGGAAATAATCCCATCAATTTTAAGGAAGATCCTCCAAGATCTCTACAAGATCATATCTCCTAATTTGTAGAAGTTTTGATTTTCCAATCAAATCTTCACTCAACAAATCTGCCCTTGTTCTTGAGAGACACTCCAGAAATATTCTCATGAATATTCAGCTCTTTGAATTTCTGCTACAGCATTTTAGCTCCAGCATCTGCTGTAGCACATGCTGTCTCAAGGTATGCGATACTTCTGCTACTGAACTTCTGCTCCAGAGATTGCTATAGCACATGCTTACTCCATTGCTTGAGCACTGAGATAGTCACTCTGCCCAGATTGCACAAGCTGATATCTTCATGATCACTTTCAGAATTCCGAGCGCCCCAAGGCAACATTAAGTCGCGCTCCTCGTGAAGACATTAGCCACTTAATGTCTTCATCTGGAGCGCCACTTAATGTCTTCATCTGGAGCGCCACTTACTGAGTTTGCTCACTCTGGAAAGCTCTTCATCAGCTGTTTTCTTTCCATACTTGCTGTAGCAAGCTCTAGTGCACTTTGTAGGAGTTTGTCAATGATGCCACATACCTTCACAAGATCATTGTGTTTGATCTTCATCTAACCTTTTGAGTTTTGAAGATACTAATGAGCATAGCATGAGGCCTATTGATTTGGGAGAAGGCAGCACGGAAGAGGATAAGGGGAGCAAGATCTCAAAGATGGTCCAAGAAGGTAAGGAGTCTTGCAAGGTAGAGCTCAAAGCTCTACCGGCAAGCCTAAGGTACGAATTCCTTGATGAAAATTCAGCGTATCCGGTGATTGTGAATTCTGCTTTGAATGGGGATGAGACTTCTAGGTTGTTGCATGTTCTTAGGAAGTATAAGAAAGCTTTGGGATATTCAATTGATGATCTTACCGGTATAAGTCCTAGTATTTGCATGCATAGGATTCAGTTAGAAGATGAGGCTAGATCATCCAAGGAACATCAACGTAGGTTGAATCCCAATTTGAGTGAGGTAGTGAAGAAGGAGATTATGAAACTGTTGGATGCTGGCATTATCTTTTCTATTCCTGATTCAAACTGGGTTAGCCTAATCCATGTTGTCCCGAAGAAGGGAGGATTTACTGTTGTGGCTAATGAGCGGAATGAATTGATACCTACACGAACCGTTACTGGTTGGCGTATGTGTATCGATTACCGTAAGTTGAATAAGGCCACAAAGAAAGATCACTTCCCTCTTTCGTTTATTGATCAAATGCTAGAGAGATTAGTCAATCATAGCTTCTTCCGTTATCTTGACGGATACAGTGGGTTTTTCCAGATACCCTTTCACCCACAAGATCAGGAGAAGACGACGGTTACTTGTCCTTATGAGATTTTCGCTTATAGGTGAATGCCATTTGGACTTTGTAACGCCCCTGCAACTTTTCAAAGATGCATGATGGTAATGTTTTCTGATCTTATAGAAACGGAGATGGAAGTCTTCATGGATGACTTCTCGGTTTACGGCTCTTCTTTTGATCATTGCCTTCTTAACCTTTCCCATGTTCTTGAGAGATGTATTGAGACTGGGACATCTACTTCTTTAGTGCTTAACTAGGAAAAATGTCATTTTATGGTGCAAGAGGGTATAGTCTTGGGACATCTAGTTTCCAACCGAGGGATAGAAGTAGATCCAGCTAAGATAGAGGTCATAGCCAAACTTCCACCTCCTAGGAATGTTAAGGGGATTAGGAGTTTTCTGGGTCATGCTGGGTTTTATAGGCGTTTCATTAAGGACTTTTCCAAGATAGCTAGACCCCTCACTAATCTCTTATGCCATGATGTTGATTTTCATTTTGATGATGCTTGTTTTGAAGCATACACTAGGCTTAAAGATGCCTTGACCTCCGCTCCTATTATTCAGCCTCCCAATTGGGAACTCCCGTTTGAACTTATGTGTGATGCAAGTGAATATGCAGTAGGTGCCGTGTTAGGTCAACGAGTTCATAAGAAGCTACACGCTATTTACTATGCTAGTAAAGTCCTTGACCAAACCCAGGCCAACTACACCACCACGGAAAAAGAGATGCTTGCCATCGTGTTTGCCTTTGAAAAATTCAGGCAATACCTTATAGGATCTCATACCATAGTCTATACCGATCATGCTGCCATCAAGTACCTCATAGCTAAGAAAGATTCTAAGCCTAGATTGATTAGGTGGGTACTCCTACTCCAAGAATTTGACATTCTCATTAAGGATAAGAAAGGGGTAGAGAACCTAGTAGCTGGTCATCTCTCTAGGTTAGAAGAAGATCCCTAAGCTAGGGTGGCAGCAACTCCCATAGATGATTCGTTCATAGGAGAGAGCTTAATGGGAGTAGAGCTGCAAGCAGCTCCTTGGTATGCAGATTATGTGAATTATTTGGTTTGTGGCCTACTTCCTAATGATCTTAGTCATCACAGGAAGAAGAGGTTTCTGCATGATGTGAAAAAGTATTACTGGGATGAGCCTTACCTCTACAGGCTTTGTGCAGATGGAATTTATCGGACTTGTGTGGCTGAGGAGGACATGCTGAGCATTCTTGCTCAATGTCATGATTCTCCCTATGGTGGGCATGGTAGTGGAAACAAGACTGCATCACGAGTTCTCCAGTGTGGATTCTATTGGCCCTCACTTTTCAAGGATTCCTACGAGTACGCCAAGAGATGTGATAGTTGCCAAAGGAGTGGTAATATTTCTAAGTGCAATGAGATGCCCCAACATCCTATTCAAGAGGTTGAGATTTTTGATGTTTGGGGGATAGGGGTCCCTTTCCCACCTCCTTTGGAAACTCGTATATCCTAGTAGCTGTAGACTATGTGTCTAAGTGGGTAGAAGCTGTAGCCTCTCCTACTTGTGATGCTAAAGTTGTTACGAAGCTATTTAGGAAGATTATTTTCCCTAGATTTGGCGTACCACGTACGGTTATTAGTGATGGAGGGTCTCATTTTAAGGAGAAGAATTTTGAAGCTCTGCTGAGGAAGTATGGTGTTACCATAAGATTGCCACTCCTTACCACCCACAGACTAGCGGGCAAGTGGAAGTTTCTAATAGGGAAATCAAAGTTATTCTTGAGAAAACAGTTAGTCGATCTAGAAAGGATTGGGCTTCTAAGCTAGATCATGCACTTTGGGCATACCGTACTGCATTTAAAACACCCATTGGAATGTCTCCATATCGATTGATTTATGGGTAAGCATGTCATCTTCCCGTTGAGTTGCAGCATAAGACTTTTTGAGCAATTACACGATTGAACTTTGATTTACATGCTGCAGAAGAGAAGCGGTTGTTACAATTGAATGAATTGGACGAGAGTCGCTTGGATGCTTATGACAACGCGCTCCTCTACAAGGAAAGAACGAAAAGATGGCATGATAAGAAGCTGATGAGGAAGAGCTTCAAACAAGGAGACCAAGTCCTTTTGTTCAATTCAACATTGAGACTCTTTCCCGGTAAGTTAAGGACTAAGTGGTCGGGCCCTTTTCATGTTCATAAAGTATTTGATGATGGACATGTAAAGCTTTTAAATTCTGAAGGGGAGTTGTTTAAGGTTAATGGGCATCAGATTAAATTGTATCACGGGCTAGAAAAAGAGGTAGGATATGTGAGCTACCATTTGGATTGATCCTGCGAGCCCTTAGCTACGTCTCGCAAAGACTTTCAATTAGGCCTTTTCGGGAAGTAACCCACTCTGTGAGTTCCTCTTGTTTCTTGCTTTTATTTTTGTTTTTCTTCTTCTTTTAGTTGCGTTAGGATCATGTGTTTGGCTTGCATCTTGGTCTTCTTATTTTATTTCTGTGTTTGGGGTTTAGTTATTCTCGACATCATCTTGGTTCGGCTGGGTCGTACGGCTTGTTTTGGCCGTCGTGACCGTGTCGGTCGTATGGACACGGTCGATACGGTCCAGGCAAGCTCCACGGAGGTCGTATCGACCGTGCGGAGTGGATAAATTCGTATCGGTCGATCGTACCGGCCGTATCGATACGGTCCATCGGCTGTTAGTTGACCTAAATCGCGATTTCAGATTTTGAAATCGCGATTTCCCCAAATTCCCCAAAACCTTCTCCACCCTCGCGCGACCACCGTTCCACACAAGCCTCTGACCACAACCCCACTGCTCCGCACCGGCCGCTCGACCAGCAGCGGCCCAGATCCCCGCGTGCGACCACCACAATAGAGCCACACTCCCAGCGACCTTCTAGCCAGTCGCCTGCTCGGTCCTCACTCTGCCTTCACTCCTAGCCGTCGCGACCTTGGCCAGCGACCTCGACCAGCCGCTCGACTGTTCCTCAGATTTTCCGCCAGAGGGCTCCGACCGGGCCGCTCAGTCCCTACTCAGTTCTCCGTCACTCGACCGCCCTGTTCTAACCCTAGCACCACCTATCCAGAGAGGACCTCCATGACATCCTGAAATTTCCTTTGGAGGGCACTATTCCTATGGTTAGTGACATTGAGCGGACAGAATTCTGGCAGAAGTTATCCGGGCAGGACGCGGTGTTCACTCCTAGCCCACCCTCCACGTGCATTAGAGACGCGGAATGGAAATATATGCATCGTATCATTGCGACATCACTCAATCCCCGTGTTGAAGGTGGGATGAAAGTGTTTCAACAGGATTTGGACCTCCTAATCGCACTTGATAAGGGCGTGGAGTTTGACGTTATATCATACTTGACCTTCCGCTTTGAAGAGTTCCAAAACAATGATCAGAGATATGTTCTTGGTGGTGGCGGCTTCATTACTGCGCTCGCCGAAGCTTTTCGCTATGAACTTCCACCGCCCCCCGGGCATGTTCTCAGTTTTGGACCTTGCCGCTCTTAGGCAAATGCGGATGGTGTTACCTAATGGTACATGGTATCATAGGACAGATGGCTCTTCTGCAGCGGCTGGTTGTGCTTCGAAGCGCCGACACGAGACTGCGCCTCCACCATCCGCGATGCAAGAGGATGCTCAGCCCACACATCAAGCTCCGGACTACAGTCCCCAGCTAGACTATCTTATGCGCACTCAGGAGTGGACGACCAGGGCTATCACCGCTTTACTTCAAGCCGGAGGAATTCATGGTTTTCCTCCACCTCCTGCTACTCCCGGATCCGAGACTTTCGAGCCGCAGGATCCTATGCCATGGACTGGCCCAGGTGATGATGATGCCGGACCTTCCCAGCGCGGCGCTGAGTGACTAACATTGGGTGCCATGCTATATTGACTTGACTTCTCTTGGTGGTTATTTTTGGCTATGTTGGTTGTGGACATTTGCTTGTTGCTGTTTTGTGTCCTAATGAAATTCTGAACTATTTAAATCTCATCGTGAGGGCTGTTTCATTGTCATAGATATATATGTTTCATATCTCATTTTGGCGATGAATTTGATGAACTTGATTGTGCTATATTTGTCAACCTCTATTCCCATTTTCAGGTCATCACGGTGGCAGCAATATGTTCACTCTAGCACGAAATGGCAACGCTCACTAGGGGAGTTCCTATGCAATCTTCTTGTTTTTAATTTTTACGCTTAGGGACTAAGCTTTATTTTAAGTGTGGAGTGGCTGGTGCATATTAATTGAGTGTTTCATTGATTAATTGAGTGGTTGGTGCAAAATATTCATTGATTCCATACTATGCATATTGTTATAAGAGTGTTTCACTTCTTTAAAGCTTGGGATCAACATGCTCGATTTCACATGTCGCATCTAGCCTCTTTCATTTTGCTGATTTAGAGCCTAGGGCCGAGTAAGTTCTCATGATCGCGCCTTCTTGTGAGTCATTATTATTGTTATCCGTTGCCTATCTCGCATTCTAGGAATTTTTCATTGCTTGCTTTGGACCTTGGTGTAGCTTGCACTTTTTAAAATCATTTACATAATGCATAAACCTTGAGATTGCTTTTAGGTGACTCTTGTTTGCATGCTTAGCTCCTCGCTTGTAATAGTTTCTTGCGCATCCTCAACCTCTCTTTGGGCTTATTGTCAAGTTCTTGTTGTGCGAGTCTAGTTGCAATGCCGAGGGTTAGGAAGAAAAGTTCCCCATCGAAAGTATTTGCACTCCATAAAAAAAAAAAGAAAAAAAAAGAAGGCCGAGGTTAGGAAGAAAAGTTCCTCCTTGAAAGCCTTGAAAAAAAAAAAGAAATAGTAAGAGCTTGACTTTATGCCTACCCGCCATATCATTTTTGTGCAAGTCTACAATTTGCTTGTGTGCTAGCATGCTATACTAGAGAATGACCCTTGTGTTAGCACGTAAGCATCAATTGCTTTATGACTGTTTTTGAAAATCAAATTTTGCCAAACTCCACTTTCCTTATGAATTGTGATGCAAAGTCCAAGGCTTTGATATGAGTTCTGCATGTTGTGTATAAACCCTTGTTTCGAATGCTTTGCCTTGAAAATGAATAGATTGCGAGATTTGGTTTTGGTTGGCTCTAGTACTGATTTTCTTGAGTGTGTGCCCTCATGTATTCTTACGCGGCTCGAAAACTCTTTGATTGCAATTTGTTTGAAGTGTTAGTGTGAGGTGCGGGGCTAGAGTTCGTGAAGCCCGTGTTTTAGTGGTCATCACTCTATTATTCAAAGCTTAAGTTGGGATAGAGAGTCTTGAATATAATACAACATGTCTTGATTGTTTGCTCGAGACGATCAAATTTTAAGTGTGGAGTGTTTGATCGGTTGGATTCCCGACCGATTCTCGCTTGTGTTTATTGGTTGTTTTCGTTCATTTTTGGAGTATTATGACCATTATGCACTCTCTCCTTCTTGTTTCAGGGCCAATCTGCTCAGGCGCCATGGAGAGTAAATTTAGAGGCAACTGCATGCAAAAGAGTCGAGGAATATGTCAAATTGCCCAAGCCCGTACTGACCGTATCTCCCGGACTGCCTGTATTTATACGTTCGGCACGGTTGATACGACCGTGTCGAATCTTTGATTTTCTAGCTGAGGTCATATCGACCGTAGGGAGTGGATAAAATCGTATCGGTCGTATCGACCGTATTTGTACGACCGATACGGACAGCTCAGCTTATTTTCATAGAATTTGAAGGGATGGAGAGAAAAAAAGAGGGCAGATTAGATTGGACGCGACAGGATGAGCTGGGGGGCGGAAAAAAGGGCACGAACCAGAGAAGAAAAGGAGGAAGAAAAGAGGTGTTTCGATCCCTTGTTACTCGAGTGCATGGTTGTAATCTATTGTTTTCGTTAGAGAATTGGATTTGTAACTCGTTCTTTATCTATGAAAGCAATGAAATCATTTTCCATGTATTGTGAGTAATCTCCCTAATTCCAAGGTTTGATGAATCTTGTCTAGTGTGTTCAAAGTATTATGATGATGTTCTAAACAAAAGTTTAGGTGGATGGTTGACGGATTACGGTTTTACTCAAGTATGTCAAGTTATGCATGCTAGATGTTTGAAAGAATGCCAGCATGAAATCCGTTTTAACTTAAGTACGTTATTGAGAGATACATACTTAGGAAAGACGAGAGTAAAACCGGCTTTGATCTTATTGACATACGAAAGTAGCGTAAAGAGATAAGTTAGAGGTTAGGTTAGCTTAATCCGAACTCTTTTACTGATCATCATAGCGACGGTTTGTGATTAGCGACGGTTAGGTTAGAGCGAATCAATATATTGAGAGATTGAGATTCGACTTCCGTATTAGATTGATAATCAAATTTGAGCAAAAGCTAGTTTAGAAGATTGATCTATTCATAACCTCTATAGTCTTCAATCATCCATTCATCTTTGTCACTTTATTTGAAAACACTAGGCAAGTGAAATCAACCTTGGAATCTTATTGAAAGTTGGCAATTTAACCTTAGCTTGCTTGTCTTAATCCAAATCATTACAGAAAATCAATTCACAAATTGAGTAGCTAAACAAAACTTGATGTTATGTAGTGCATAAGCTTAGTTTACTCCTTGGACGACCCGAAATACTTTGGTTTACAAATTATTTTTGACCTGCATTGGAACTTCATATTCATTGAATTTGGAGTACAAAAATATTACACGTCAGGATACAAATATGATGATGTAGTATGACAGTGTTTGACAAAACCAGCACAAGTGAACAAGGAGCAGCTACAGCAGGGGATGCTATAGCAGGAGCTTGTTCAAGTTGCTGCAGCATCTGTCCAAGTAGCAGCAGCAACCTGGGCTTGGCTAGAAGGCCTGGCAGCTCTGCGGAGAGCCTCAGAAGAATCTTTCTAAGTGCTGCGGAGAATATTCCAGTGGGGAATTCCTAGCTAGAGAAGGAGATTTGTTTTGGAGATCAAATTAAATCTAATCTCCTAAAAATTAGGAGATAATTGTTTCTTTTTGGGACATTGCTAAATTCTGTTCTTGATTGAAGCTGGCGTTGCTACTTAAGGGAGAACAGGTCAGAGCAGAAAGGTTGATCGAAGCTGAGTGATACACGAGTGCGTACGCAGAATTCAGAGAGAGTAATTTTGGTGTGCGACGGATGAGTTCTTCGATCATCACAAGAAAGCAAAGCGTGAGCGCAGAGCTGTGGTGACAGAAGCAGAAGGAGATCAGGATTTGCGTAGTCTGATCCGAGCTTGATCTGGAAGCCAATTCCGAGCAGTGGTGCTTGTTGGTTGATCAAGGAAGGCCGCGGAAGAACTGACGGGTGTGTGGCTCGGTCGAGTGTCTAAGCAGCAGTTCTCGCTAGTGGCAGGAGGTCACTGAGCAAGGGGGAGTATTCCAGAGTGTGCAGCGCTCATGGAATCGTTCGATCGGCTCGGCAGAAGGCCTTCGAGCGACGCGGACAATTGTGCATCAGCTGTGTGCTGTAGCAACCCTGCAGAGTTGAGTGTAGTTTAGAATAGGCTAAGTTTCGAGGAGACAGTAGCTATTCTAGATTGACATTTGTAGAGGGTGTGCAGACACAAGTCAGAGTCTGTTCTGATTGTGTCCAGTGATCCACAAAAGGTTGGGTAGCATAGGTTGCGTGACCGAGTGTACTTGGAGACTTTTGTGATTAGTGGATTGAGGACTGGAGAATAGTCCTCCCCAAACGTAGGCAGTTGGCCGAACTGGGTGAACAAACCTCTGTCTTGTTCATTGTTTGCGGAGACAATTTCCAAGTGAACAAGAGCGTGCTGCAGCAACTGCCTGTTCACAAATCTGTCTGTCAGAGACGCTGTGAATTTCAATTGGTATCAGAGCGGGTGCTCAACACATAGAGTAAAAGATCCTACAGTATCTCTGAAGAAGCCAAGACACAATGAAGGAAGGACAGAGCACAAGCAGACCTCCATTGTTGGAAGAAAGCAATTATGGATATTGGAAGGCTAGGATGAAAGTATTTCTCAAGGCCATTGATGAGAAGACCTGGAGAGCTATCGTGGTCCAGTGGTCTCCCCCAATCACCATGGATGAACAGGGAGTCACACGGATAAAGCCTGAAGAACAATGGACTGCTGAAGAGGGAGCTGCAGCAACTGGTAATTCAAAGGCTCTGAATGCGATTTTTGCTGCAGTTGATGCTAACAATTTCAGGTTGATATCAAATTGTGATATGGCCAAACAAGCTTGGAAAATTCTGCAAACTGCTCATGAAGGAACTGATAGAGTAAAGCTGTCAAGATACAGATAATTGCCACACAGTTTGAGAATCTGAGAATGTTGGAAGAGGAGACTGTCACTGAGTTTAATGCAAAACTTTGTGATCTGGCAAATGAAGCCCATGCTCTTGGTGAACCTATTCCTGAAGAGAAGCTGATCAGGAAGGTCCTCAGATCGTTGCCCACAAGATTTGACATGAAAGTGACGGCCATTGAGGAACATGGACTCAAGAACTGGGCAAAGCTCAGCCTCACGAAAACAATTCAGAAGAGGTGGAGAAAATAAAAGGAGAGGGAAGGAACCTGCTCAGGATGAAGATGAGAAGAAAGAAATGAAAAGAGGTGTCCAATGCTGGAACTGTGAAGGGTATGGACATATTGAGGCTGACTGTCCGAGCAAACCCCTCAAAAACTCAGAGAAAAAGAACAACAAGTCCCTGACAGCAAAATGGAGTGATTCTGAGGAAAGTGATGAAGAGAATTGTGTTGTGCTAACCTGTGTGTCAGATTTCAACCACAAAGAGCTAAAGAAGGACGAATTCCACCATGGGATTGAAGTATCCGAAAGTGAAGATGAGGAGGACTCAACTGTCAGCCTTATTGACTATCTGGGGGAAATACTTAAACAATGTGAGGCAGCCCTTCAGACGAATCAAGCATTGACTGACAGAGTCAAGCTTCTGGAAGAAGAACGAAGGAAATTTCTCTCCTTATCCAACAGTCAAGTTATCATTCTGAAAAGGGAAGACACAGGAAGCCTAGCCACTGACAGTGGTCCCTCACCAGCAACAGCCAAGGCAGCCGATCCTCAGAAAAATATCTTGGATGAAATTTTGTCTTATCAAAGACTTGGAAAAGGGAGAACGGGGCTGGGATATACTGGTGAAGAAAGCTCTAGAGGAACAGTTTTCATAAAAGCCTCGGATGCTATGATATATGAAAAGAATAATACATATGATTTTCCAAAACCTGCAGGGAAAGATGGAACTAGACACGTGAACAAAAGGATGCTGCAGCACCTGACGCATCATCCATCTAAAACAAAGCCAGAGCCTCAGAATAAAAGGAGGTCATGCACAAATAATGGTGGTCAGAAGAAATTCTCTAACCTGAAGCGGCAGCAGAGAACCTTCTCAGCTGGAAGAAGGAGAACGAAACCCAGAGCCAACACATGTTGCATAAAGACTCCTTGCCCAGTAGATTCGGAAAATGCTTATTACTAGAAAGAATCGCAGAGGAGGATTACTAAGATCGCTGCACAAGGGCACTGGAAAGCTAAAGACAGGAGAAAGCCACAGGTTATACAGGTGTGGAAACCCAAATATGGCAAGCGAAGAGACAGGAGTCTTGAGGGTCGGAAGAGGAGGAACTCTAGACAAACCCAGGTATGGGTGAAGATATCATCATCAGAACCTCACGAGGATCCGCCAAACAAAGCTGTCATCCGGAATGAGTAGGAGAACTAGCTCGCGTCTGCTATAGCAACCTGGTCAGAATAAGCTTGTTCACATGTTTTGGTTGCTAAAGCTGGGAGAAGGCACATGTGTGGCACGTGATCCAGAAGCTTCAAATTGAAAAGGAAAAATAACGGGTAAATCAACTTCTAGGGCAAAGACAAGTTGAAGGCGCTTCCCCAAAATCATTGCTAATCATCCTCACCGTGCGTTCCTCCAATCCTCTACAAACCCGCAACAATGGTGAAGACTCGCGGATTGAAGAAGAATTTGGCAGCAGATCGACAAGGCAGGTCTGAAAGGAGGTCTAAGTCGCGTAATGAAGCGCCTGCTCAGCGTCTAGACGTGGTGGTGTGGGAGCCCGCACCTCTCCCTGTGTCGCACAGTGATCCTTCTCCACAAGGAGGAACCCCGCAGAAAAGGAGGCGTCTAGTCCGTGACGGGGAGCCTGTAACCAGTGCAGCAGTGACGACTGATGAAGCTGTGCTTGAAGAAGTCTCGGGAGAAGAACAAGCTACAGAGGATGCTGTAGCAGGTCCTGCAGAAGAGAGGTGCAGAACACTTGTCATGTCTCCTGGCATAGTAGGTGAAGGGGAGGAGATAGAAGCCGAGTCTCCTGAACAAGAACCTGCTGCAGCACATCCTCCCCCACCCTCAGACAAAGGAAAGGCTCCAATCCTCATTCCTGATTCCAGCAGTGAAGAAGAGGAATCCAGTGAAGAAGATGAAGGTACTGCTGGTGAATCGTCTGAGAGAGGACCTGCATTGGCAGACTCAACTGCAATCACAGTAGGGGATATCTGGTTCAGAAATAGGAATGCCTCCCAATCATGGAGCGCTGTTGAGAGAAAGCACATTGTGACAAAAAAGAGACTGGACCTGGACAAGTACAAATCAGCAGCCATTATCCAGGATCTCCAGCTCTCACAGGGGAAAGGTTAGCAGAGCCTTTGCTAACCTTTTACACTCTATTGGGGAAAGGAGGAAAATCAGTCTGGGCAGTGTGATGTTTCCCCAGATGGCTACTCATGCTGGCAGGGCTTCCTCCAGCAAGCCCATCGTGCTACCCTCCCTCATCTATAGGATGATGGTCTCACAGCATCCGGAGCTTGGTGAGATTTCTGAAGGTTTATCCGAGGAGCTGCAGGTCTTTACAGTAGACCACAAACTGTTTAAAGGGAAACATGCAGTGGACATAGCCTATGAGGATCCGCTCTTGGTTGGTGCTTCAGCCCCAGCTCCTCTGGAGGAATCCCTTCCCCCTGCCGCCACGATCCAAACAGCTCTCCGTGCCAGAATTATGAGCCATCTCAGATCTGAGTTGCTCATCCTTGAAGCAGAAGCAAAAAGGAGGGATGCTAGGCGCGGCCAGATCAGAAGTCTGCTCAGAGACCTGGAGTTCCCGGCAGATGAAGAGCAGGCCCCATGAGCATCTGTGTCAAAAAGGGGGAGAGTAAGATGCTGCCACTGCCACTGATGAACTGATGAACTTTGTTTTTTTGGCCCTGCGTGGTCGTGTTAAGGCCGAGTGTGGCCACCTCTCACTCTTATGTTTAATTTTTTTTCGTTTGGTGTATTTAATGGTTCATGGAAGTGTGCATCAGTGTCCTGGGGTTTTGTCAAAATGCCAAGGGGGAGATTGATGATGTAGTATGGCAGTGTGTGACAAAACCAGCACAAGTGAACAAGGAGCAGCTACAGCAGGGGATGCTATAGCAGGAGCTTGTTCAAGTTGCTGCAGCATCTATCCAAGTAGCAGCAGCAACCTGGGCTAGGCTAGAAGGCCTGGCAGCTCTGCGGAGAGCCTCAGAAGAATCTTTCTAAGTGCTGCGGAGAATATTCCAGTGGGGAATTCCTAGCTAGAGAAGGAGATTTGTTTTGGAGATCAAATCAAATCTAATCTCCTAAAAATTAGGAGATAATTGTTTCTTTTTGGGACATTGCCAAATTCTGTTCTTGATTGAAGCTGGCGTTGCTACTTAAGGGAGAACAGGTCAGAGCAGAAAGGTTGATCGAAGCTGAGTGATACACGAGTGCGTACGCAGAATTCAGAGAGAGTAATTTTGGTGTGCGACGGACGAGTTCTTCGATCATCACCCGAAAGCAGAGCTTGAGTGCAGAGCAGTGGTGACAGAAGCAGAAGGAGATCAGGACTTGCGCGTAGTCTGATCCGAGCTTGATCTGGAAGCCAATTCAGAACAGTGGTGCTTGTTGGTTGATCAAGGAAGGCCGCGGAAGAACTGACGGGTGTGTGGCTCGGTCGAGTGTCTAAGCGGCAGTTTTCGCTAGTGGCAGGAGGTCACTGAGCAAGGGGGAGTATTCCAGAGTGTGCAGCGCTCGTGGAATCGTTCGATCGGCTCGGCAGAAGGCCTTGGAGCGACGCGGACAATTGTGCATCAGCTGTGTGCTACAGCTGATGCTGCAGTAACCCTGCAGAGTTGAGTGTAGTTTAGAATAGGCTGAGTTTCGAGGAGACAGTAGCTATTCTAGATTGACATTTGTAGAGGGTGTGCAGACACAAGTCAGAGCCTGTTCTAATTGTGTCCAGTGATCCACACAAGGTTGAGTAGCATAGTTTGCGTGGAGTTGTAACCGAGTGTACTTGGAGACCTTTGTGATTAGTGGATTAAGGACTAGAGAATAGTCCTCCCTAGACGTAGGCAGTTGGCCGAACTAGGTGAACAAACCTCTGTCTTGTTCATTGTTTGCTGAGACAATTTCCGAGTGAACAAGAGCGTGCTGCAGCAACTGCCTGTTCACAAATCTGTCTGTCAGAGACGCTGTGATTTTCAGAATGTTTTAGCGAAGTCTTTTCTTATTTATTCGATGTTGATCGCTTTTTATTCTTTCATCCATATCTTCTTTTTCTCCTCGTCATCTTGCTTGATGCTTTTTATGGAGTGTGTCAATTCGTTATATCGCTTTTTGTTTTTTTATCCATACCTTCTTTTTCACCTCGTCATCTTGCCTGATGCTTTTTATGGGATGTGTCAATTGCGCTCTCCATTTGAACTATTGTATCCTCCAGAGATTTGATATGAGCTTCATGATCCTCGCATGCTTGGCCGGTTGTGACGACACGTAATTGTGTGCGTCAAAATTATATTTATATTACCTACTTATTAGCTAGTGATAAGCAGGGTCGAACCCAAAAGAGAGCAAATAGTTAAAGTTCTACTAATTGTCACACAGAAAAGGGGGTTTTCAAGAAGAAGGTTATTGAGCAATTTCAGAAAAAATCAGTTCAGGGATATGCATTGCAACTGGTAATCATCGATTTAACATGCATCAACAAGTAATAACTACTATTCTAGTCTAACAATCCTGCTAAGACAATGTCGACTCCAATGTTCTATCTACTCTTAACCGCTGAGATCAGTACATCTAAGTCTATATTATACCAGATATTTTGAAATCATTGAAGGATACACTAATGCTAGTTGGATATCTGATATACAAGTCTCCAAGGCCACTCGTGGATATGTATTCACTTTAAGTGGTGGAGCAGTGTCTTGGAAATCCTCTAAACAAACAATAATAACTCATTCCACGATAGAAGTTGAATTTGTTGCATTATATAAATGTGACGAAGAAGCATAGTAGTTAAAAAACTTTGTAGAGGATATTGCTCAATGAACAACACATATGTCAGCATTATGTGTCTATTGTGATAACAAATCAAAAATTGGTAGAGCACATAATGTCATGTATAATGGTAAGTCTAGACACATATGTCAAAGACATAATTTCATTAGACAACTTCTCTCATCTGGAGTCATAAGATTGACTACATGAGGTCCAAAGATAATATAAAGGATCCGCTAACCAAAGGGTTTAATAGGGACCAAGTAGGGAAGATGACTAAGGGAATAGAACTCAAACTCTTGGATAAATAAACTCGAGGTAAAGGAAAATCCTACCATTATGACTGAAGATCCCACTTGTAAGGGATCCTTCAAACTATCTACTTCTAAGGCACACAAATGTCAACTTACGCAGCTATACTAGATTTTGCCAACCAAAAGATTCACAAAATGGTAGCAGAGTATCTCGGCCAAAATATGGCCACACAAAAAACTACCTATTGAACAAGTGTAATGTCTTTTTTTTCTGCACTTCTCTCACTTTTTGTCACAAAATGGCGGGGGTGACTATCATACCTGAACTGCATCATCATCAGCTGGATATTCTAAGTCCCTCATAAGGCTTCGTATCTGACTGCTCCTAGTAGCATTTTTCTTAACCTCAGCGGTCAAGTGATCAAGCTCCGACTTTAAATGTCCGACAATCATTCCTGAGAGCTGCTTGGAGACCGGAAGTGTGAGGCTCTGTAGAGGCTTCTTCTTCAGGCTGAGAGGGATCTGTTGATGGCACCAGAGGTTCATCTTCTGCTATATCCACGATGTGTTTGCCCTTGAATAGTTTGTGGTCCACCACAATATCCGAGGAACTTCAGAGAGTCCATCAGTTGATACCTTGAGCTCCAGGTGTTGGATGGTGTTCTACTCATAAATGAGTGAGGGAAACACAATTGCTTAATTAGCCTTGGTGGAGCTAGCGTTCGCACTAATCTGAGGGAAGATGATCGTACCGAGATCAACCTTCATCTTTTGGCCGATAGCATACAATAACTGACCTAAGGCCTTTCAAACCTTTCCCTTGTGAGAGTTGAAAATCCCGTTTCTAACTCCAAGAATTTAGTGGTTAGATCCGCAGCTCCCAAATTGTGTGTAACACATGCTATGCATAGACCTCCAGTGAGGGAGACGGCAAGGACATCCGAGCTCACATCAGCCGGCGGTCTAGCCTCCTCTTTAATTTCCAAAAAATTGTTTATCACAACAAGGGTGATCATAAATTGCTTTCCTCTCACCTAACATTTAACAAACTCTTCCTTCCCTTTCTCACCAAAGTTTTCAGGTAAATTCACCAACAGTTCTCTAACTAACTGTCCACAAAATTTTTTAGACAAAGTAATAGATTTCAACAGGTTTACCTCTTCGAGAATACGGGTAATTTCAGGCGCCTTGTACCGCCCAACCTCCAGCAGCCTTTCATGGATTATAGTTCTCCTGGCAATTATCTCCCATGATCCAGACACATCCTTGTTGTGAAACCAGATCCCTTTATGAACGAAATCTAGCACATTGATGGAAGATACCTGAGGAACTTGTGCTCCACCCTTGGATGATTCCCCAGTAGGCTTTGGAGAGGCTGATTTGATGGGGGAAACCCGGAAGTCATCAGACTCCGATTCTGACTCGCCACTGGATGAATCAATTGTGATGGGAGCTTTCATTTTCCTATCAGCTACTGGTGGAGCCCCTTTGCTAGTAGATTCTTCAGACCAGAGATCTTCAGAAACATCTTCTTGTAGGGACTGAGCAGACACATTCCCCTCTCCCCTTTGCATAGCTTCTTCCTAAACTGCTTCAACAGCTTCTGAAATTCGCAGCGTCTCAGTCAGACAGATTTGTGAACAAGCAGTCGCTGCAGCACACTCTTGTTCACTCGGAAATTGTCTCAGCAAACAATGAACAAGACAGAAGTTTGTTCACCCAGTTCGGCCAACTGCCTACGTCTGGCGAGGACTATTCTCCAGTCCTCAATCCACTAAACACAAAGGTTTCCAAGTACACTCGGTTACAACTCCACGCAACCTATGCTACTCAACCTTGTGTGGATCACTCAACACAATCAGAACAAGCTCTGACTTGTGTCTGCACACCCTCTAGAAATGTCAATCTAGAATAGCTACTGTCTCCCTGAAACTCAGCCTATTCTAAACTACACTAAACTCTGCAGGGTTGCTGTAACAACTGCTGTAGCACACAGCTGATGCACAATTGTCTGCGTCGCTCCAAGGCCTTCTGCCGAGCCGATCGAACGATTCCACGAGCGCTGCACACTCTGGAATACTCCCCCTCACTCAGTGACCTCCTGCCACTAGCGAGAACTGTCGCTTAGACACTCGACCGAGCCACACACCCGTCAGTTCTTCCGCGGCTGCCCTTGATCAACCAACAAGCACCACTGCTCTGAATTGGCTTCCAGATCAAGCTCAGATTAGACTACGCAAGTCCTGATCTCCTTCTCCTTCAGTCACCACAGCTCTGCGCTCACGCTCTGCTCTCGGGTGATGATCGAAGAACTCGTCGCACACCAAAATTACTCTCTCTGAATTCTGTGTATGCACTCGTGTATCCCTCAGCTTCGATCCACCTCTCTGCTCGAAACACCTCTCTCTTAAATAGTAGCACCAGCTTTAAGCAAGACCATAATTTAGCAATGTCCCAAAAAGAACAATTATCTCCTAAAATTTAGGAGATTAGATTTGTTTTTGATCTCCAACACAAATCTCCTTCTCTAGCTTGGAAACCCCACTGGAATATTCTCCACAGCACTTTCAAAAATTCTTCTGGTGTTCTCCGTAGAGATGCCAGGCCTTCTACCCAAGCCCAGGTCGCTGCTGCTTCTCGGACAGATGTTGCAGCCACTTGAACAAGCTCCTGCTATAGCATCCCCTGCTGTAGCTGCTCCTTGTTCACTAGTGCTGTAGCTGCTCCTTGTTCACTAGTGCTGTAGCTGCTCCTTGTTCACTAGTGCTGTAGCTGCTCCTTGTTCACTAGTGCTGTAGCTGCTCCTTGTTCACTAGTGCTGGTTTTGTCAATCACTGCCATACTACATCATCAATCTCCTCCTTGGCATTTTCACCAAACCCCAGAACACTGATGCACACTTCGATGAACTATTAAATACTCTAAACGAAAAAAAAAATTCAACATAAGAGTAAGAGGTGGCCACACTCGGCCTTAGCTCGACCACGCAGGGCCAAAAACAAAGTTCATCAGTAGCAGCATGTTCATCAGTAGCAGTAAATATTTACTCTCCCCCTTTTTGGCACAGATGCTCAAGGGGCCGGCTCTTCATCCGCCGGGTACTCCAGGTCTCTGAGTAGACTCCTGATCTGACTGCGCCTAGCATCCCTCCTTTTTGCTTCAGCTTCAAGAGTGAGCAGCTCAGACCTGAGATGGCTCACAATTTTGGCACGGAGAGCTGATTGAATTGTTGCGGCAGGGGGAAGGGATTCCTCCAGAGGAGCTGGGACTGAGGCACCAACCAAGAGTGGATCTTCATAAGCTATGTCCACTGCATGTTTCCCTTTGAACAATTTGTGGTCTACTGTAAAGACCTGCAGCTCCTCGGATAAACCTTCAGAAATCTCACCAAGCTCCGGATGCTGTGAGACCATCATCCCATAGATGAGGGAGGGTAGCACGATGGGCTTGCTGGAGGAAGCGCTGCCAGCATGAGTAGCCAGCTGGGGAAACATCACACTGCCCAGACTGATTTTCCTCCTTTTCCCAATAGAGTAGAGAAGGTTAGCAAAGGCTCTGCTAGCCTTCCCCCTGTGAGAGCTGGGGATCCAGTTTCTAATGCCCAAATGATACAGCAGGGCATTTTTAGAGGTGAGTTCAGCAGCACTAAGATTTGGGCCACCCCAAGACAGACAGACCCCTCCTGTCAGAACCTTAGCCAACATCTCTGGCTGGACATCCGTGGGCGCTCTGGCATTTTCATGGATCTCAAGAAACTCATCGATTTTTCAGGGGTAATAAGAACTGTCTTACCCCGCACCCAACTCTTTCCAAACTCATCTCCTCGTTCCTCACGAAACTTTTCTTCCATATTTACAATAAATTCCCTAACCAGGGCTATATTGAATCTGAATGGGTAAGTCAGGGATTTAAGAAGGTTTACCTCAGTGAGAAGCTGGATGATGGCTGCTGATTTGTACTTGTCCAGGTCCAGCCTCTTTTCTGACACAATGTACTTTCTCTCAACAGCACTCCATGATTGAGAGGCATTCCTATTTCTGAACCAAATCCCCCCTACTATGATTGTAGTTGCGTCTGCCAATGCAGGTCCTCTCTCAGATGGTTCACCAGCAGTACCTTCATCTTCTTCACTTGATTCCTCTTCTTCACTGCTGGAGACAGGAATTAGGATAGGGGCTTTTCCTTTGTCTGAGGGTGGAGGAGGATGTGCTGCAGCAGGTTCTTGTTCATAAAACTCAGCTTCTATCTCCTCCCCTTCACCTACAATGCCAGGAGACATGACAAGAGTTCTGCACCTTTCTTCAGTAGAACCTGCTACAGCATCCTCTGTAGCTTGTTCTTCTCCCAAGACTTCTTCAAGCACAGACTCTTCAGTTAACACTGCTGCACTGGATACAGGCTCCCCGTCACGGACCAAGCGCCTCCTTTTCTGCGGAGTTCCTTCTTGTGGAGAAGGATCGCTGTGCGACACAGGGAGAGGTGCAGGTTCCCACACCACCACGTCTAGACGCTGAGCAGGGGGTTCATTGCGCGACTTAGACCTCCTTTCAAACCTGCCTTGTCGATCTGCTGCCAGATTCTTCTTCAAACTGCGAGTCTTTACCATTGTTGCGGGTTTGTAGAGGATTTGAGGAACGCACAGTGAGGATGATCAGCAACGATTTTGGGGAAGCACCTTCAAGTTGTCTTTGCACTAGAAATTGATTTACCCGTTATTCTTCCTTTTCAATTTGAAGATTCTGGATCACATGCCACACATGTGCCTTCTCCCAGCTTTAGCAACCAAAATACGTGATCAAGCTTATTCTGACCAGGTTGCTATAGCAGACGCGAGCTAGTTCTCCTGCTCATTCCGGATGACTGCTTTGTTTGGCGGATCCTTGTGAGGTTCTGATGATGATTTCTTCACCCATACCAAGGTTTGCCTAGAGTTCCTCCTCTTCCGACCCTCAAGACTCCTGTCTCTTCGTTTGTCATATTTGGGTTTCCACACCTGTATTACCTGTGGCTTTCTCCTGTCTTTAGCTTTCCAGTGCCTTGGTGCAGCGATCTTAGAGATCTTCCTCTGTGATTCTTTCCAGTAATAAGCATTTCCCGAAACTACTGGGCAAGGAGCCTTTATGCAGCATGTGTTGGCTCTGGATTTCGTTCCCCCTTTTCCAGCTGAGGAGGTTCTCTGCTGCCGCTTCAGGTTGGTAGATATCTTCTGATTCCCAATACTTGTGCAAGAACTCCTTTTATTCTGAGGCTTTGGCTTTGTTTTAGAAGGATAATGCGCCAGGTGGTGCAGCATCCTTTTGTTCAAGTGTCTAGTTCCATCTTTCCCTGCAGGTTTTGGAAAATCATCTGTATTATTCTTTTCATATATCAAAGCATCCGAGGCTTTAATGAAAACTGTTCCTCTAGAGCTTTCTTCACCAGCATATCCAAGCCCCGTTCTCCCTTTTCCAAGTCTTTGATAAGACAAAATTTCATCCAAGATATTTTTCTGAGAATCAGCTGCCTTGGCTGTTGCTGGTGAGAAACCAATGTCAGTGACTTGGCTTTCTGTGTCTTCCCTTTTCAGAATGGTAACTTGACTGTTGGATGAGGAGAGAAACTTCCTTCGTTCTTCTTCCAGAAGTTTGACTCTGTCAGTCAATGCTTGATTCGTCTGAAGGGCTGCCTCACACTGTTTGAGTATCTTCCCCAGATAGTCAATAAGGCTGCCAGATGAGTCCTCTTCATCTTCACTTTCGGATACTTCAATCCCATAGTGAAATTCATCCTTCTTTAGCTCTTTGAGGTTGAAATCGGACACACTGGTTAGCACAACACAGTTTTCTTCATCACTTTTCCCAGAGTCACTCCATTTTGCAGTCATGGACTTGTTGTTCTTTTTCTCCGAGTTTTTGAGGGGTTTGCTCGGACAGTCAGCCTCAATATGTCCATACCCTTCACAGTTCCAGCATTGGACTCCCTTTTTCATTTCTTTCTTCTCATCTTCATTCTGAGTCGGTTCCTTCCCTTTCCTTTTATTTTCTCCACCTCTTCTAAATTGTTTTCGTGAGGATGAGCTTTGCCCAGTTCTTGAGTCCATGTTCTTCAGGAGCTTTCCAAGGTTCTTGACTAGCATACTCTGCTGATCATCTGGAACTGGCTTCTTGGCTTCTGTTTCAGCCTTTAGTCCAACATTCTTGTCCTTAGGAGTGAGATCTTCTTTAACCAGTTTCATCTCAAATTGTTTGAGGGATCCCATCAACTCTTCCAGCCTCATGAATCTGACATTTTAAGCCTCTTCAATGGCCGTCACTTTTATGTCAAATCTGGTGGGCAACGATCTGAGGACCTTCCTGATCAACTTCTCTTCAGGGATAGGTTCACCAAGAGCATGGGCTTCATTTGCCAAATCACAAAGTTTAGCATTAAACTCAGTGACAGTTTCCTCTTCCAGCATTCTCAGATTCTCAAACTGTGTTGCAATGATCTGGAGTCTTGACAGCTTTACTCTATCAGTTCCTTCATGTGCAGTTTGCAGAATTTCCCAAGCTTGTTTGGCCATGTCACAATTTGATATCAACCTGAAATTGTTAGCATCAACTGCAGCAAAAATCGCATTCAGAGCCTTTGAATTACCAGTTGCTGCAGCTCCCTCTTCAGCAGTCCATTGTTCTTCAGGCTTTATCCTTGTGACTCCCTGTTTATCCATGGTGATTGGGGGAGACCACTGGACCACGATAGCTCTCCAGGTCTTCTCATCGATGGCCTTGAGAAAGGCTTTCATCCTAGCCTTCCAATATCCATAGTTGCTTTCTTCAACAACGGAGGTCTGCTTGTGCTCTGTCCTTCCTTCATTGTCTTGGCTTCTTCAGAGACACTGTAGGATCTTTTACTCTGTGTGTTGAGCTCCCGCTCTGATACCAATTGAAATTCGCAGCGTCTCAGTGAGACAGATTTGTGAACAAGCAGTTGCTGCAGCACACTCTTGTTCACTCGGAAATTATCTCAGCAAACAATGAACAAGACAGAAGTTTGTTCACCCAGTTCGGCCAACTGCCTACGTCTGGGGAGGACTATTCTTCAGTCCTCAATCCACTAAACACAAAGGTCTCCAAGTACACTCGGTTACAACTCCACGCAACCTATGCTACTCAACCTTGTGTGGATCACTCAACACAATCAGAACAAGCTCTGACTTGTGTCTGCACACCCTCTACAAATGTCAATCTAGAATAGCTACTGTCTCCCTGAAACTCAGCGTATTCTAAACTAGGCGCGCACCAAGGCATTCCATGACAAAAATATCCCCAGACGCACTTTTGAGCCAGGAGACCAGGTATTATTATTCTCATCACGCCTAAAGCTCATGCCTAGGAAGCTGCGCAGCAAATGGACGGGACCTTACACGGTTACCAAGGTTTTCCCCTACGGAACAATCGAGTTAGAAAACGAGCACCGGCATCGTTTTCAGGTCAATGGGCAGAGAGTCAAAAGGTATTTAGGAGAACCTTGGGATGGCACAGCGCGTGAAATTGAATTGACAGAGCCAGAGTTAGCAGATGCACCAGAGGGAGAACTGGGAACTATTGCTCATATTTCTTCTCCCTCTTTACCTAACCTCGTTACTCATAATTTATCACAAACTATTAACCATGCTAACCATCCCTCCGATCCTTTGCGCAGGACCAAGAAGAACGCAGCACATGCACGGGCGCTGGTAAACTTTCACGAAAGTAACGAGGTACAGTCGAGCCAACGACGTTAAACAAAGGCACTTGTCGGGAGGTAACCCGACACGTTTTACTTTTACATGTTTTTCTTTTAGTTTCTCTAGTGTCTTATAGCGAGTTTAGGACTTGTAGGTTTTTTTAGTCGAGCAGCAGTGCGCAGGACGGCTGCGCTAGTCGGGGGGGTATATAAGGGCAGTACTTAGAAAATTTCAGCACTTTTTCACACTGGACCGTTGCAAGAGAAACTCCCGCCCTCAGCAGCCGCTCACCGTCCGGCACTCAACCCAGCTTCCGTTTAGAGAGATTTGAGGAGCACCGTCGCACGCCCTCCAGGTAACCTTTCCCTTCAGATTTGAGCCGATTGAGTTAGGGTTTGTGCGAGAAGAGTGTGCCCTAGGTCTGAAATCGCACTGAGCTAGCGTGCACCGATTGGAGGTTTGGTTAGTGGGTTTTATAGGCGGGCAGTAGGCGCCCATTTGGTGAAAGTTTCAGGGCATTTGGAGGAGTTTAGAATTTTTGAGCTTTTGTGAGTGTTGACCGTAGTTGACCAGAGAGACCCAGAGCACGATGCAGCCTGCCGAGGACCAAGTGACCCCAGCTCACTTCGCCAGCAAGTACGAAGCCTTCCTGAGGCTTGAGATGTACGGGACTCCGTACATCAGCAGGGAGTTCCTGCGAGAGGTCGGTATGGAGGACCTCATCCAGGAGAAGCTCGCGCTGGCGGGCTGGGAGGCGCTGTTGGAATTCAACAGCGCAGTAGACAAGGAGGACACCTGCGAGTTTCTGGCATCGCTAGAAACAAGTGATATGGAGATACGGTACCGACACAGGGGAGTCTGGTACATTACCTCGGCTAAGAGGCTGAAGCGCACGCTGAGGTGCGCTAAGGTGCGAGAAGCTGATATGGACACGCACACGAATCAGGAAGCGTGGCGTGAGATGGCGACCGACCCAGTTTTTGCCGAAGGCGCAGCCGAGGACGCGAGCTGTGCGACCCGTGGATGTTCTACCTGTGGCGCCTGGTCACCTATGCAATCATTGGGCGTTTTAATGGTGCGCCGAAGATCAGCCTGCTGGACATGGAGATTTTGAAGGGCTTTTACTATGGGAAGAGGGTGCTGTTTGTCTTGAACATGGTGATCCACTGGAGCCGGGTCAGCACAAAAGGGCCGCTTACTTGTGGAGGGATCATAACGCACCTGCTGCGTGCGTTGCATGGAGAGCCAGAGGTGCCAGAGCACACAGTGGTGCCGGCTGTTCCCTTGGACCGCGCCCATATGCTGTAGATAAGAGTGGTAGCCGTGAGAGAGGATGGCACATTGGAGTGGTGCTACCGTCTGCAGCCGGCCAGAGCGCCAAGGCAAAAAGCGGAGAGCAACGTGCAAGCAGAAGAGGCTGCGGAGGAGATGGAGGAGGATGAGGCCCCACAGCCAGTTGCGCCTCCAGTCAGGCGCATGAGGACTCGTGCGCAGACTCGAGTGCACCGAAGGGCCCGTGCACCGCAGGGGGAGCCAGTTACCATTTCCATTGAGGATTCTCCCCCGCGTGCACGAGGAAAGCGCCCCGGGACAGAGGCAGAGGAGGCGCCTGAGGAGGTATCCGAGGAGCAGAGCATGATGTTCCACGTCATGCGCTTGCTCGAATATTTAGCGCCAGAGGGGGCAGATTTGAGTATGAGCCCACCATCAGGGTGGAGATTTGGAGATGCTATTCCCCCTCTCCTCAGCCTGTGCAGGCCACCTCCAGGATCCCCCAGCAAGCCGCGCCAGCCAGCCAGCCCTCCTACCCAGTCCCCAGTGCATACAGCAGAGCCCACTCCAGCCCCAGCGCCAGCCCCAGCAGCAGACCCAGAACCAGCACCTGCACCACCCCCTGCCCAGCCGTCCATTCAGAGGTCCCCTGAAGCCGATCCCATCCTTAGTACCAGCTCAGATATGGGATCCTATCTCAGAGGATGACCTCGTGACTCAGCCCGCCCCCATTTCTGTAGTGCCGCCAACCTCCAGCACCAAGCACGAGACAGATTCTTCAGAGGAGGAGGCGCACGGATCCGAGGCTGAGTCCAGCTCCGAGGACATTTAAAGCTGCAGGGAGGGGGCGCATTTCTTTCGGGTGGTTTCTTTTCTTATCTTTTTTTGAAAACTGTTGCTATATGTTGCTATATTTTGCTGACTATTGTGCTGAATATTTTCGTGCCCCCTTGTTATATTGTGCGCTGCGTTGACTATATGTTTTTTTATGTTCTTTGTTTTTCTTGCATGCATATGTGCTCTCCGTGCGCTTGAGCTTGAGTCGTGGGGACACGCCTCTGTTTAAGTGTGGGGGGAGGGGGGGGGGGGGGGGGGGGGAATCTTTACATTTACATTTCACTTTTTTTTTTTAGCTTTATAGTATAGCTTAGTTTAGTTGAAGGAAACAGTAGCAAGTGGTGCGCTAGTGTGCGGGTTGCGCACACTGTTCAGCTTGTTTTGCGCTATCCTTATTGCATGCGCTGCTATCAACGGTTTTAGTATTTTTTTTTTGTTTTTTCTGCTCCTGTTAGTTGGGATATACAGGGGATGTGGAGTTGACAGAAATGCTCTAGAGAGGCGGTTAGTCGTTCGAGCTTCGGAGGTGAGGTATATGGTCGAGAGCGCTAGTGGAGGCCGGTGCTTCGCAACCTTCGGAACAAGAGAGCGCGCTCAGTCACCAGATGCCGAAGGCGAATACCCAAAGCGTGGCGAGGTGGGAAAACAGACCACCTTTCCTCTGGAAGTCGAGCTAAGGAAGGCGGGCGCGGGTGTAAACGCGTGCGCTGACCTGCGCAAGTAGACCAAGGAGGGAGAGCGGAGCGTTGTTCCATAGCTGTTATCCGGAGGCCGAGACTGGAACCGTTCTGGGAAACATAGAAACCATAGATAAAGCTGTACAAAAAGAAAAAATACCAGCAGATGATATGCGCTACAAAAGAATCAGCATGCGCACAAACACGTACCAGCTTGCGCAAAGTTCACAAGAATATCATCAAAGGCTTGAGTCTCAGGAAGTGCGCGGAAGAATCATGCACCGGAAGAAGCTGCGCTGTTAACCATATACCCATCCTCGGAGTGAGAGCTAACAACCCGGAGCCTGTGAAGAGCTATCTCCCAGCCATCCGAAATGATCTTCATCCCAGCTGAGAGGTAACGAAATTTGAAAATTATTATATTAAACTGTTAAAGGCAGATGCGCGCAGGTGATAGAGCAGCGCAAGGTGAACAATAGTGCAGATCGCGCCAGAGTGCAAGACTGTGCGCTAGACTTCAGAGAGGTAATTTTATCCGTGCTTGAGTGCTTGTTCGGGACGAACAAGGGGCAAGTGTGGGGGTGATGAGCGGACAAATAACCTTTTATTTGTCCATATTTTTCCCTTACTTCTTGTTTGTTCCGCAATTCTATAAAGCCATGTGATGATTTCTTCATCCATTTCAGGTTAAAATTATATATCTCACGATACGAAGTGGCCCGAAGAAAATCTAGACGAATTCTGGTCGATGGAGATCAAAAGAAGGCAGTCTGAGCAAACTGCAGAAGTGATTCGGCCGAATCATAAGTGATTCGCCCACCAGCTTGACCGAATCACTCTCAGCTGCGCGAATTGACCTGATCCGGGGAAAGTCGTGAAGGTTTGACCGAATCACATAATGGGTGTGACCGAATCAAAAGTGATTCGGCCAAGAGAAGTGATTCGCCCAGTCCGAGATCAGCACTGAATAGATGATTCGGCCGAATCAGAAGTGATTCGCCCAGAGGTGCCCGAATCAGTTTAGCTCCACAAGACGTTTGACCGTATCAACACAAGGGCGTGACCGAATCAAAAAGTGATTCGGCCAGGATAAGTGATTCGCCCAAACTCAAAACACCACTGAACAAAAGCTTCGAGCGAATCACATGGACATTGACCGAATCAATTGATTCGGTCACCTCGGGCACTTTTTGGAAATCTTCACAAAGTATAAATAGAATGAGATAGAAGTGAAGAAAGAGAGCTTCCATATTTTCTCAACCCTAGACGACCAAAACTCGAAGAAGACCAAGCTTGATGGAAGATTGAAGCTTGGATTGAAGATTCTACACCAACCTCTCTTAAACCCTAGCTTTGTATTTACATTTATGTTTCCCTTAGTTTTCATGTATTTGTGCACACTCATTATGAGTGAGTAGTTGTTCATGTGGTTGGGGATTAAATGGATCCCCTAGGATTGGATATGATGTAGAACTCTAATTTATTGCATTGAATGAAGGTTGGTTTGATTATATTGTGCCCTAGCTATGTATTCATTGTATGCACACCAAGTGTTTGACGAAATGCTTAAGTGAGTATGCTTGGTTAGAACCCCTAAGGAAGGAGCGAGAGTTGAACTTAGGATGTTTCATAGCTATTGTATGATCATAGATGGAGTGTTTGTGCGTGAGAGCGACATGCATTCTTGACATTAGGCTAAGTTTTGAGCAGATTTGAGTAACCGGCCAATAGACCGAGAGGGTGCGGTTATGGGACTCAAATTCTACATGGTTCAATAGAATGAGAGTTTGAGAACCATGTCATTTATGTATCCTCTCCATTCTAGGGAAGGAGCGAGAGTTGAACCTAGAGCGGATGATGCATTAGCCTTGCTTTTATCAACCAAATGTAGTTCATGCATGTATTAGTGAGTTATTTCATTTCCTCATATCTTAGGGGGGAAGTTGAATCCCTAGTCACCCTTTTTATCCATTAAGTAAAACTCAAGAATATCATTTGTCTTTAGTGCTTGCTAGAGATACCTCTATAGGAGGACAAAAACCCCGCCAAAAACCGTAGACTTACAATAGTAGCATTGATTAGTTGTCAATTAGTCTAAGCTTTTCCCTTGGGTTCGATACGAGGTCACTCGGTTATAAATATTGTTTGATATTTGCGTGACTAGAATAGCACTTCATTTTGCTTGCCTAAAACACCAACGTCAAAATGGCGCCGTTGCCGGGGAATTAGCCATTAGACTAGATTGCTAATTAGTATTACTTTTAGTTAGTTTACTTCACTTTTTTTTCTTTTATTTAGTTGTCGTAATTGTTTGCGTGAGTGCTATTCTTGTTTGTGTCTATTTGAATGCAAACTAGAGCAAAGAGTAAGAGAGTACAAGAACAAGCTTCTACCTCAACTACAAGCCAACCTTCTCATCCCTCCGCTTCACACTCCTCATTTGGATACTCCTTCGCCTACACGAGCCGAACAACCGGGAAATATGGATCCACAAATCCCTAGAAGGCAAGGAAATGCTCCCCTTCCGCAAGAGAAGAAGAAAGACCGGTTGGGGCATACATCGCCCCAACCATTGGACATTATGGTTCCCCGATTTGCTTACCGGGGGGAGAAGACCAAGAATTTGAAATCAAGTCCGCCCTCCTCCATATGGTGGCCGCACATCAATTTGACGGGTATGGAAACCCAAATGCACATTTGGCCCAATTTACGGAGCTATGCCGCACATACAAAATGCCGGGCATCCAACAAGAGTGGGTATACATGAAGGTTTTTCCGTTCTCACTTTCCGGGAAATCTAAAGATTGGTTGATGAGTCATGAACCGGATACATTCAATACTTGGGAGGCACTAGCACAAGCCTTTTTAATCCAATACTTCCCTCCCGCCAAGACAAAGAAGATTCGGGATAGAATCAACCAATTTACTCAACGTGACGATGAAACCTTCTATGAGGCGTATGAGCATTTCAAAGAGCTTCAAAGAGATTGCCCTCATCATGGATTCAACAAGTGGCAATTATTGCAAAGCTTTTACGATGGGATGGATCAAGATGCAAGGAACCATATGGACCATGCGAGTAATGGAGCGATGATGGACTTAACGGCTACCGATGGTTTCAAGATCATCGAAAAGATTGCACGAAATTCGCATCAATGGGGTGGTGAAAGGAACCACTTGAAGAAAAAGAGCAAGGAGGAAACCTCTAAAGCCGTAACAAAGGAAGATTTCAACACCCTTGCAAAGACGGTAAATTCCTTGGCACAATCTATTGGGAACATGAATTTGAACAAGAGAAGAGAACACCCGCAAGCTTGTAGCATATGCGCTAACCCGTCGCATGACGAAGATTCTTGCACCGCCAAACATGCGGATGAATTTGAAGATGTAAACTATCTTGTGAGGAACCAAGAGAGAGCTTATGTGCCACCTCAATCAAGTGGGTATCAACCAAGAAATCCTCCCTATCAACCAAGGAACCCTCCTCAACACGTAAGGTTCCATGAAGACCCAAACTTTCCGAGGAGAGCGCCCATCAACAATGAGCCAAAGCCTACACCTCCGGGATTCCCACCAAGGAAACAATTGCAAGCTCCTTACCAAAGAAATGAAGAGAGGCCTAGCCAAGAGGAACCATCCCTATTATCCATTGTCGCGCAATTGGCCGCAACTCAAGCTCAACAACAAAAAGATAACCAACTCATCCTTCAAAGACTCGACCAATTGCAAGCACATAACAAAATGCTTGAGACACAAATTGCTCAACAAGCGAGTTCTTCCTCAAAATATCAAGGGAAATTGCCTTCTCAACCGGATGTGAACTCTTCCGAAACCATAAATGCCATCACCCTAAAGAGCGGAAGAGTCTTAGAAGAATCCCAAGCGAAGACCAAAGTTGCCAACACAACCGTTGAGGTTGAGAAAGAAGGGTCTTCATCTCAAGAGAAGGTTGAGAAGAGAGGAAAAGAAAAAGTTCAAGAGCCCGCTCCATATGTGCCTCCCATTCCATTTCCGCAAAGATTGAAGAAGAAGAAGGAGGACACACATTTCAAACGCTTTGCGGATATTTTGAGCAAACTCCAAGTGACTCTCCCCTTCACGGAGGTACTAACCCAAATGCCCACTTATGCAAAATTTCTTAAAGATATTATATCGCATAGGAGAGAAATGCATGAAATTGATCACGTAGCTTTGGATGCTAATTGTAGCGCTATTATTCAACATAACATGCCTAGGAAGCTAAATGATCATGGTTCATTCTCTATTCCTATTGCTACTGGCGATTTTTGCATAGATAGCGCATTGTGTGTGATTTGGGAGCTAGTATTTCTTTGATGCCATTTTCCTTGTTTCAAAAACTTGACATGGGTGAACTCACTCCTACATCCATAAATCTTAGATTGGCGGATAGATCATCTAGGTTACCTAAGGGTATTTTAGAGGATGTTCCAATTAGAGTAGGGAAATTTTATGTTCCCGTTGACTTTTATGTGCTTGAAATGGATGAGGATCGTGAAATCCCTATCATACTAGGAAGGCCTTTCTTGAATACGGTAAAAGCCGTTATTATTTGTGAGGTGCGAGCTAGAAATTTATATTTCCAGTGTTTACGGATCTCTCATCCCGACGTGCATCTTCTTGGACACAGCTACTCGGTTGATTGGAAGGTTTTCCAGGTTAAAAGATTGCTGGTTAAAAGGCTCAAGAATCTTGACATTTTTAGTATTTGTCACTCTCTTAATAGGCCAGCAGATGTATTGTGTTTTTCTGAGTTTAAGGCCTGCTTCTCCTCCAGATTTGAAGAGATTCCTAGAGCTGTTCAACTTGCTTTCGCCAGCGACTTGAAGCCTCAACCTTGCTCTTTTAGGGAGCAGCTCATTGCTATTTGATTGTTTGCCCTCTTGCGTTTTCTCTTGGCCTAGCTTTGGTTGAGGAGGGTGATGCAGGTTTTTGTGGTTGGCAGGTTTATTAGTGGTGTTTTGCGTTGGGTTGTGTTTTGTGGTTTGTGGTTTGTTAGCTTAGTTGCGCAGATTTTTGTTGCTAGCTCCTTGGCAGGTGTTTGCCTGTTTTTTCTGGTTTTTGGTGCCCGTTTGTGAGGGTTAGGGATGGTTGCTTTAGCTGATTGTGCAGACTGATTGTAAGAACCTTGGCCCAGGCTGTTTGGGCTGGTATTAATAGTATCAGGTTGTTTAAAAAAAAAAAAAAAAAAAAAAAGGCCGTTATTAATTGTGGAGGAGTTATAGAACTTAACCTAGGAACCGAAAAAATTAAATTTTACTTGAAAAAGGTTTTAAATGCTCCTAGTAGTTCTATGGATTGTCATTTGCTTGAAATAAATGATGCTTGTGATGTTTATGATGCTAATGATGAGTTGACAAATTTTGAGTACGAGTTGCTCACCCAAGATAGTGGTAGTCCATCTTTCGCCTCGTTGATGAATCTTGAGGACACTCGATGAGGACACCATTGAAGAAGACACACGAAAAGGTAAGGAATTCGGTGAGGGATTAAAACCCCTTCCACCGAATCTAAGGTATGAATTCCTCGGACCAAACAATTCACTACCCGTAATTATCGAAGCATCTCTTGATGAATGTGAGACCTCTAAGCTTATGCATGTGTTGCAATTGTATAAGGGTGCTATTGGGCATTCCATTGATGATTTGAAAGGGATTAGCCCCAAGGTTTGCATGCATAGGATAAGACTTGAGGAGAATGTGAAACCTAGTCGCGAATTTCTTAGGCGATTAAATCCTAAGCTTAGTGAGGTTGTGTTGAAGGAAGTGACTAAGTTAAGAGATGCGGGAATAATTTACTCGATCCCCGACTCCGAATGGGTGAGCCCAATTCATGTGGTGCCTAAGAAAGGCGGGCTCACCGTTGTGGAGAATGATAAGAATGAATTGATCCCTACGCGCACGGTCACGGGGTGGAGGATGTGCATAGACTATAGGAAATTAAACAAAGCCACCAAGAAAGATCATTCCCCAATTCCTTTTATTGATCAAATGTTAGAAAGATTAGCGGGACATGAATATTTTTGCTTTCTAGATGGTTATAGTGGTTTTTTCCAAATTCCCATCCACCCCGATGACCAAGAAAAGACAACATTTACTTGCCCCTATGGCACTTTTGCATATAGGAGAATGCCTTTTGGTCTTTGTAATGCGCCGGGTACTTTTCAAAGATGCATGATGTCCATATTTTCCGAATTTCTTAAAAATTCCATGGAAGTGTTTATGGATGATTTTTCGGTACATGGATATTCTTTTGATGATTGTCTTACAAATCTTTCACGTGTTTTGGCTAGGTGCATTGAGATGGACTTAGTCCTCAATTGGGAGAAATGCCATTTCATGGTGAAAGAAGGCATAGTTTTGGGACATCATGTTTCGAAAAGAGGGATCGAAGTCGATAGAGCTAAAATCGACGTGATTGAAAAGTTGCCACCTCCAAGGGATGTTAAAGGAATTAGAAGTTTTCTCGGGCATGCGGGCTTTTATCGAAGGTTCATTAAGGATTTTTCAAAGATAGCAAAGCCCCTCACAAATCTTCTACGCAATGAGGTGGAATTTACTTTTGATGAGCCTTGTCTTGAGGCGTTTGAAGTATTGAAGCAAGCTTTGGTGACCACACCTATTATTCAAGCACCGAATTGGGATTTACCATTCGAAATGATGTGCGATGCAAGTGATAGCGCCATTGGAGCCGTCTTGGGTCAACGAATCGATAAGCGCCTCCACGTAATCTATTACATTAGTAAGGCCCTCGACTCTACCCAAGCAAACTACTCAACAACGGAGAAAGAAATGCTAGCCATTGTCTATGCCTTTGAAAAATTTAGGCAATACTTGATTGGTTCTAAAACAATAGTCTACACGGATCATGCCGCCATCAAGTATTTGGTTTCTAAGAAGGAAGCAAAGCCTAGACTTATCGGTTGGGTACTCCTATTGCAAGAATTTGATATAGAGATTAAGGACAAGAAAGGAGTAGAGAATGTAGTGGCGGATCACTTATCAAGACTCGAACTAACCAAAGAAGAAGATTCAATAACGATTCCCGTAAATGACACATTCATTGGGGAATACTTGATGAGCATCGAGACCGCGCAAGCTCCATGGTATGCGGACTTCGTGAATTTCCTAGCTTGTGGAATTCTACCGGAGGGAGCAAATTACAATCAAAGGAAGAAATTCCTTCATGATATCAACCGATACTATTGGGACGAGCCTTATCTATATAAGCTTTGCGCGGATGGACTTTATAGATCATGTGTCGCGGAATGCGACCAACAAGGTATTCTTGAAGGATGTCACTCTTCTCCTTATGGCGGGCACGGCTCAAGTTCCAAAACGGCTGCAAAGGTTCTTCAAAGTGGATTTTATTGGCCGAGTTTGTTCAAAGATGCATATGAGTTCGTGAAGTCTTGTGATGCGTGTCAAAGAACCGGAAATATTTTTAAGAGAGATGAAATGCCTCAAAAGGGTATTCTAGAGGTTGAGATATTCGACGTGTGGGGGATCGATTACATGGGACCATTCCCATCTTCTTATGGGAATAAGTATATTTTAGTCGCCGTCGATTATGTCTCAAAATGGGTGGAAGCCATTGCCTCACCTTCTTGCGATGCCAAAGTTGTGATTAAGTTATTCAAGAAGGTCATCTTTCCAAGATTTGGAGCCTCTAGGACCGTAATTAGTGATAATGGTACTCATTTCAAAGAAAGGCAATTCGAAGCGATGCTTCGAAAATATGGAGTTTATCATAAAATTGCGACACCTTATCACCCTCAAACTAGTGGACAAGTTGAAGTTTCTAATAGGGAGATAAAAGCTATTCTCGAAAAAACGGTGGGGAACTCAAGGAAGGATTGGTCTTCAAAGCTCGAAGAAGCTTTATGGGCATATCGCACCGCTTTCAAGACCCCGATTGGCATGTCACCATATCGCCTCGTCTATGGAAAACCATGCCATCTCCCCGTCGAAATGGAGTACAAGGCCATGTGGGCAATTAAGAAGTTAAATTTTGACTTGAAAACGGCGATGGAGAAGAGAGTCCTCCAACTCCACGAGCTAGATGAGATTAGACTCGACTCTTATGAGAGTTCAAGAATTTATAAGGAGAAAACCACATTATGGCATGACAAGAAAATTCGGAGGAGGACTTTCTCAAAGGGCGATAGCGTATTGCTTTTCAACTCTAGACTTAGAATATTCCCGGGAAAACTGAAATCAAGATGGTCGGGGCCCTTCAAAGTTGAAAAAGTGTATGAAGATGGCCACTTCGAATTGATAAACAAAGAAGGTGAAACTTTCAAAGTGAATGGCCATCGAATTAAAGCGTACCATGGAGACGTGCAAAGCTTGGAGCTTGGAGACTTCAAGCTTGATGATTCTACCTAATTCCCAAATTATTGCATGCCATTTGAGAAGGGATCCTCGCAAAGGACTTCTCAAGTGTGTTTCTTATGAAGAAGGGAATCGGCTACGTCTTAGCCAAGACTTTAAACTAGGCTGGTGAGTATTTGTGGTTTTGCTCCTACTCGTTTGTAGTGTAGAATCATGTTTTGACTTTGTGTTGCGCCATGCCTATATCAAGTTGGAGGTTTTAGGGATTTTTTTTTTGTGTGGTAGAGTGCACTCAAAATTACCCCTTTTAGTTTGATTATTCATGTGTGAAAATATTTGAGTGTGGGGTGTTTTGAGCGAATATTAGATGTTTTAAAGTGGTTGAGGAATGTGGTGCATTTGAGTGAAAGATTTTGTGCAGAGTGGCTAACACACACCAGTTGGTTCGCCCGAATCAGTTTTCAGGAGTGACCGAATCAGTTGATTCGCTCACCCGAAAATATATAAATCAGCACTGAGTAAATGGTTCGGGCGAATCATTGATGGTCTCCCCGAATCACTTGATTCGGTCAAGCAGCTACCCAGATCGATTCGGCCAAGCCTTCGCCCGAATCAGTTGATTCGCTCACCCGAAAATATATAAATCAGCACTGAGTAAATGATTCGGGCGAATCATTGGTGATTCGGGCAGGTCCCCGAATCAAATTCGCTGAAGGCTGAAGATTTATTCGTGCGAACTCCGCTTTATCTCTCATTCCCCCGGAGCCCTAAATCCTTTTCCGCCCGAGCACTCCCGTCCGACTACCACAAACCCCAAACCAGCTTCCGTCCGACCTTCCCAACCAAACCCTCCTCCGTCCGAGCACCGCCTGTCTGAGCTAACCCTAAACCGCGACCCCCATTCAACCCAGCTTCCTCCGAGTCCTCTTCGCCCGAATCAGCCGCAGGTTCCCCGAGTCACCCTTCTCCTTCGCCCAGCTTTACAATGGCCAGGACTAACTTGACGACTACAGGAAAGCCACGACCACCGCCTGCCAAGAAGCTGTCCGCAGCTAAAAAGGGTAAGGGCATTGCTAAACCTAAAGCTAAAGCTCCAGCCAAAACCAAACCGAAGCCAAGGCGAGCTACTAGTGGTATCATAATCCGCTCCTCTCCCCCGCCGTCTCCAGTCAGTGCATCCTCCTCATCATCATCATCCTCTTCCGACGATTTCAGACTCGTGGGAGAGTCGTCGCGCTCGCAAGCCAGGTTGGCAGTTATCCCTCATTCTGGAGCAGCAGAGACAAGGAGACCCCGCCATCTTACTGGAGAAATCCTTGCTGCGGACGCCAAGATGCAAGCTTTATTGACACAGCACGAGAATTATGAGGTACTGGCTCCCACTTATCCTGATCATGCCGCACTGAGCAAGCTTAAGGTTATGGATGAAATCAGTAATTCTCTTCGTGCCAGTGATATGCATTATATTTTGATGGATGATCCGGGTACTTACCCGAGGCTGGTGAAGGAATTTATGGCATCATTTTCTGCGACGAAGGAAGATATTGAGGGTAGTCGAAGGCATAATGGCAAGAGGGACCAAACTGTCAGTTCTTGGACCTTCCGTTTAGGCGGGCAGACTTTTACCCTGCCCGCGCTTGATATTTGCACAGCTTTTGAGTGCCCTAAGCTTGGTGAGTCCCCGCATTTCAGAGAGCGCGAACGGTACCATTTCTGGGTAGACCTCGCCACGAAAGACATATTCTTCACGTCCCCTCAGCCAGCCACGATGATTACCTCCCTAGTTTGGCGGCTGATTCACCGTATCATAGCTACATCCATTCACAGCCGCAAGGATGGGGGCAGGTACGTTAATACATCGGACTTGGACTTGATGCTCCTCATTTCTCGCGGCAGATCAGTAAACATTGTAGATGCACTGACGGTCCAGTTTGAGTCATATCAGAGATTGGAGTACAAAGGGCGAGCTCTAGGTGGCGGGACATTTATTACGCTTCTCGCGAAGCGGCTGGGTTTCACTTTCGACCGCTGCGCAGTCTTGCCAAAGAAAATTCTCAACCTGGAAACTCTCCGAAAGATGCACATGATAGAGGCTAAGACGCTTCGTTGGATTACTCGAGCCAAAGTGCCACAGCACTTGGAAAAGAGAATAGAGAGGAAGCGAAAGGAGCATGGGCTCCCTGATATGGAGACACCACCCAGGCAGGCCAGCGAGCCACCCATGTCAGCAGCAGCCAATCCAGCCCACACCTCAACACCTATACCAGATTTCAGACCCTCTCCCACTGCCATTCCTCCAGTCGAGCCTGAGCCCATTGCACGCGAAGGCCTAGCATTGATCAGCGCACGCTTGGACTCGCTTTCAGATTCTCACACGACGCTTATTCGCTCTCATGAGGTATTATCCACCCTTGTCCACGATTTTGTCGCATGGCAAGGAAATGTCATGGTGCGTATGGCAGCGAGCATGGGTATTTCAGACCTTCCACCGCCTCCAGCACCCTTCTCTCAGCCACCACCTCAGCCGACTGTGCCTACCACAGCTGCGAGTGACTCAGTTTCAGCCATGTTTGAAGGGAGAGTGGATGGAGGTAATGTTGAAGGAGCTCCCGGAGCTGGCAGTGGAAACCAAGGGAATGAGGTTTAGTTTGCTACAATATTGTGTCATGACTTGTGATGTTTTAATTGACATGTATTTGGCTTGACTTGTCCATTTGTATTTGACGCGCTTCACCGCGATATTTTTTGTATGACAAATGGTTGTGGCACTTGAATGTTTCTCTGGTTTGGCAGATATCTTTTAAACTCTATTTTGAACTACCCAGGTAAAATGATTCGGGCACCCAGGCCGAATCACCGCTTTTGGCCTTGTTCGAATCAAGTGTGATTCGGGCAAACCTCTATCCCAGCTAAAGTGATTCGGACACCTTGGCCGAATCAACCCTTTTTGCCTTGTCCGAATCACCTGATTCGGCCAACCAATCTTATCCGAACAAAAGTGATTCGACCAGGTGTCACCGAATCAAATATTTGCCTTCACCGAATCACCTGATTCGGGCACTTTTCAGCAGCACTGCCTTGGGTTTGGAAATTTCTGCCCTTTACCTGCCATTGTTCGAAACCCTTTTCAAGCACATTAATGCACTAGTTCATGACTTTTGATGCACACAAACATATCTAAGTGAACTCATCATATACATTGTCGCGCATTTGTTTTCTAACCTCATGCCTAGCTATATGTTCTACATTAATTATATCTCGCATAGCTAGCTGTTTTAAACATGGGAATTCAAGTGTTGCGCTAACCTTTTTCGTGAGTTTCAGATTTATTGCAACTGCCAAGAGCATCATTCACGGACACGGACGGATGTGCATTAGGCTACCTCCACACGAGATAAGTTCCTTCGCAACTTTCTCTTTACAAACCTTTGTTCTTTATATTGCTTAGGTACTAAGCAAAATTCTAAGTGTGGGGTGTTTTGCGCTTTTGCTTTGATTTTCTACAACTTGATTCTATGCTATACACTCACTTTGAGCACATTACACTCGCATAATTGCTGTCATCCAAGCTTTAAGCATTGATCACACGAATTAATGTTTGCTAAGCAATTAAGTAGTATCAAAAAAAAAATTTTGGATTGAGTTGTGCCTTAAATTCATGAATCGCATCTTTAAGTCGATTGATCCTCCTTGTGATGATTTTATTCACATGATTCGGTGTTCGACTAGCTTAGTTCGATTCATTTTTAAGCTCTTTCCATGCATGAAAAATGAAGTTAAGTTTAGCGAGCACAAAATAAAAAATGTTTTCATACAAAAACCTTGTACTTGCTCTTGGTTGCTTTTAGGTGATTTTAGCGTCCCTATTTAGCCTTTGCTTTTGCTTTGCTCACACTTCATGCTCCACCATATAACATTTAGGCACATTGTCAAGTCTTAAGTGTGGGGTGTTTCAAAGTGATTGCGAAAGAAGAAAAAAAAGGAAAAAGAAAAAAAAGGCACAAGAAAGAAGAAAAAAAAAGAATTATCATATTTTGAAGGTTTTGCATTTGCCGAGGGTTAGGAAGGTAATTTCTCCCTCGAAAGCATTTGTATAAACGCAAAAAAATAGGCACATTTAACTCTTGACTTTGTGCCTTTTCCGCAAGTTCTTTCACATATGTGTGAGCAAGGTTTTTGCCTTGGGTTTTTAAGAAGCGTCTAAGGTATGACCCTCGTAATTTATTACTTAAGCATCCAGATTTGTACGAGGGAATTATAAATTGTTCATTGTCAAAACTCCTCTTCGTTTGTTATATGTTAAACTAGTTGAATAGCCTGACGGTGACGACTAGGAGTAATGCGCTAGGATAATCAGTTGCTACGGTGACAGGATTCGTAGCTGCTTAGACTAGTATTAAGAATTAGTAGCTCATGAACTTTGATCGGAACATGCGCACAAGTTAGGAAGCCTTGACCGGACACTAACTTCAGTAAACCAAACTATAGACGTTTAGCGTCGATGATAAGGAATACGCTCATAGAGGATTGTCTACGCCGATACTTTTCATAGTCATAGTACTTAATCTCTATTGCCTGCGCATGTCTAGTGCAATTCCTGCATTTTACTACTGTTTACTCGCGCATTGCGCAACCCAATCACTCACACCCCCAGTTTTCGTAAGTGCAGGATTCTAGTTAAAGCTAATCTACTTGCTCCCTGTGGATTCGACCCCGACTTAACAGATGTACTAAGTGGAAGAGGAAGGAATTAATTTGAACGCGCACAACGACGCGCGCATCAAATTTTGGCGTCGTTGCCGGGGAGCAACACAGATAAGCCTTAATTAGCTTAAGTTTTCTTTTATAATAGTTAGTTATTTCTTTTTGCTTTATTTTCGTTGTTGTTTCTGACAGCGCGCAATCAACATCAGCCTGCGCAACCCTGAAACAGTTGCGCTGCGCAGATTCTAGTTGCGCACTAACAGACGCAACAGCTTAGTTTTCTTTTAATTTCGTTTTCTTTAAGATTTAGAACAGGTCATGGAGGATAACAGTGTCGTTGGAGATAATTTAGGGGACAACTCCAGAGGAAGCAAGGGCACATAACCGCGCACCCCTGTTCAGAGAGGAAGTGCAGCGCGAGGTTGAAGCAAGGATGGCCGCTGAAGTGTATAATGCGCCACCCGCGCGACAAGCTGCGCGACGCAGAACAGTGCGCGAGATGTCAGCCCCACTCACAGTTAACCAGCCATGGTGCATAGTGCTTCCACCAGACGGTCATTTTGAACTCAGGAGCTCGCTCATTCATCATATGCCCAAGTTCCACGGAATGAACAAGGAGAACCCAGTCAAGCATGTGCGAGAATTCCTAGTCATTTGCGAGAACATGAAGGCCGAAGGGGAGAGCGATGAAGCGCTGAAGATGAAAGCGTTCCCATTTTCATTGTGTGACACAGCCAGGCGTTGGCTGATGAACTTACCAGCAGGATCAATTCACACATGGGAGCAGCTGCAGAAGAAGTTCCTGGACAAATTTTATCCCGCAGCAAAGATCGCGCTACTCAGGAGGGAGCTGGCCGCACCTAGGCAGGGCGCAGGAGAGTCGCTGTCCGAGTATTACGAGCGTTTCAGGGAGCTGGAGGCCAACTGCTACAACCATGGCCTACTCCAGAATGTGCTGATAGAGAATTTCCTGAATGGATTGCTACCCATGGAGCTGAGATTATTAAATGCATGCGCAGGAGGCGACATTTGCAACATGTACCCAGAAGACGCGTGGCAGCTGATAGAAGACTTTGCTGGGCAGGTAAGACATCAGCTAACACTTGAAAATAGTCGTGCTCGTTCTGTGCATCAGGTAGAAACAAGCGCTGAAATAAAGGAAATGAAGGCCATGCTGCAGAAGTTCATGAGTGCGCAAGGCGCACAACCAGTTGCGCCAAAGGCGTGTGAGTTCTGCGCATCCACAGAGCACAAAACCGACGCATGTCCCACGCTGTTTGAAGAATCTGGAGATGTCAATGCTCTTGGAGGATGGGATAAGAGAGGGCCACAGAGGCAGAATCAGCCGCGTTTTGGACTAGCCGCAAATGGGTTCAGATGGAAGGAGGAAAACAATTTCCAGAGGCAGTCCACGGATCAGCGCGCGCCACAGCAGATGCAACAAGCTGCGCCTTACGATCCACCGCATCGCCGCACTGACGCACCAGCGCAGAACAACCAGCAGCCGAGGCGATCCTTAGAAGATATTGTGGGGCAGCTAGCAGACACAGTGCGCAAAAATGATGAGAAATATGACAAGAGGTTTGAGTCCATTGAGAAGCAGCTATCACAGATTGCTACCACGGTGTATGAGCTTAAAAAGAGCGATGGCAACCTGCCTTCGCAAGTGATCCAGAATCCTAAGGGAGGAGTCAACGCCGTGACACTGAGGACTGGGCGCACGATAGGAACAAAGCAAACCGCGAAGGCGCCCCGCCACCTGTTGCGCAAGTCCCAGATCCTACAGAGCAGAATGCCCAACGGGAGCAAGACGCGCAACCAGAAGCGCCAGCCACAAGCCAGCAGGGCGAAGCGCTAGGTATAACACAATTAAAAGACAAGAGCACGAATGGTACTAACATACCTGCACCTTTCCCTGTACAGGCACCATCGGCTAGGAAGGAAGCGCTCGATAAGGAACTCTACGAGTTATTCAGTAAGGTGGAAATAAACATTCCCCTTATTGAAGCAGTTCGGCAAATCCCTAGGTACGCCAAATTTTTAAAGGAGCTGTGCACAAACAAGAGAAGGAAAGGCGAATGCGCACAGGTAATGCTAAATGCGCAGGCCTCAGCGATCGTGCAACATAAGGTACCACCTAAATGCCAAGACCCAGGTACGTTTACCATTCCATGCACTTTAGGTAAGACCACAATGAGCAATTGCATGATTGATTTAGGCGCGTCTATAAATGTGCTACCCTATTCCCCATATGCGTCATTGCGCCTTGGACCACTAAAGCCTGCAGGTCTCACCATTCAGCTAGCAGATCGGTCGTGCAAGCAACCTACGGGCATGATCGAGGACGTTCTGGTTCGAGTAGGAGAGCTGGTGTTCCCAGCAGATTTCTATGTCCTAGAAATGGAGGGTGAGTTGAGCAACGGCAGTGCGCAGATCCTATTGGGCAGACCATTTCTGATGACCGCGCGCACGAAGATAGATGTGTGGAGGGGTACGCTCTCTATGGAGGTTGATGGCGAGGAAATTCATTTCAACATATCCAAAGGGATGCAGCACCCTCATGAAGACGCCACAGTGCACGCAATGGACAGCATAGACGACTTAGTTGCAGATGCGCAATGTGCAAGCGTAGCAGAAGAACCTGAAACACTGGCACAGGCAGAGTTGGAGGCGCAAGAGGAGGAGCTGAGCAGTGCTGAACCAGAACCCAGACAGGTACAAGACATAGTTAATGTTTGCACTGCTAATAAAATCTTGCCCTCCATTGAACAGGCACCCAAGGTCGAGCTAAAGCAACTCCCAGAACACCTCAAGTACATATTCTTGGGAAATGAAGACACCCTGCCAGTGATCATAAAGAAAGGATTAGAAGAGGAGCAGGAGGCACGATTACAGCAGGTGCTGCGCAAGAACCAGCGCGCTATAGGATGGACACTTGCTGATCTGCGCGGAGTGAGCCCCGACGTATGCATGCACAGGATTCTATTGGAAGATGGTGCCAAACCATCCAGGGAGGCTCAGCGCATATTGAACCTGAATATGATGGAGGTGGTGCAGAAGGAGATCCTTAAGTTGCTTGACGCAGGAGTCATTTACCCTATTTCGGACAGCAAAATGGGTAAGTCCAGTGCACGTTGTGCCGAAGAAAGGAGGAATCACAGTAGAGGAGAATGCGCAGGGCGAGTTAGTTCCAAAGCGCATACAAACTGGATGGCGCATGTGCATCGACTACAGGAAGCTCAACGCAGTCACGCGCAAGGACCATTTCCCGCTACCCTTCATGGATCAGATGCTAGATCGATTAGCGGGGAAGCCTTACTTTTGTTTCTTGGACGGATATTCAGGGTACAATCAGATACCCAAGCTGCGGAAGATCAAGAGAAGACCACTTTTACCTACCCATTCGGTACGTTTGCGTTTCGGCGCATGTCATTTGGGCTGTGTAACGCGCCAGGTACATTCCAACGTCTAGTCATGAGCATTTTTTCTGATATGATTGGTATATGCATAGAAGTGTTCATGGATGATTTTAATGTATACGGAGGTACCTTTGACGCCTGTTTAACTCATCTTGATAAGGTTTAAGCGCGCTGCATTTCAAAGAACCTAGTGCTCAATTATGAAAAATGTCATTTCATGGTATCACATGTGCCTTCTCGCAGGAGGGGATCAAGGTAGACAAAGCCAAAATTGATCTTATTTCTAATCTGCCTTATTCCACTAACGTGGGCGATGTGAAATCATTCCTTGGGCATGCTGGGTTTTACAGGCGCTTCATAAAAGATTTTTCTAAGATTTGTATACCCCTGTCTAACCTCTTGCAAAAGGATGTGTGTTTCGATTTTACTGATGAGTGCAGGGCCGCATTTGATAAGTTGAAAGAGGCGCTGACAAGTGCGCCAGTGATGCGCGCGCCAGACTGGAACCTACCATTTGAACTGATGTGCGACGCAAGCGACTATGCAGTAGGTGCAGTCTTGGGACAGCGAATGGACAAGAAGCCGGACGCCATTTATTATGCATCGCGCACACTGGACGCCGCGCAGAGGAACTACACCACCATGGAAAAGGAGCTTCTGGCAATTGTGTTTGCGCTAGAGAAGTTCCGCGCATATGTTCTTGGCGC
The DNA here is from genome assembly GCA_963678935.1 of Umbilicus rupestris. Taxonomy (NCBI): domain Eukaryota; kingdom Viridiplantae; phylum Streptophyta; class Magnoliopsida; order Saxifragales; family Crassulaceae; genus Umbilicus; species Umbilicus rupestris. The sequence continues at coordinate 8,040,973 of OY787607.1, read as the reverse complement.
CAGAGTCATCGTCTACACAGACCACGCAGCAATCTGTTACCTAATGTCCAAGAAGGAAACTAAGCCGCGCCTGATGCGCTGGGTGCTCCTACTTCAGGAATTCGACTTGGAAATCAAAGATAAGAAGGGCACGGAAAACACAGCCGCGAACCACTTGAGCAGGATCGTGAAAGCGGAGGAGCCAAGGAAAATCACGGAGACGTTCCCTGACGAGCATCTGATGGCGCTGACAGGTAAGGTACCATGGTATGCGCACATTGCGAATTACCTGGTCACAGGTACGTTTCCTCCTGATTTCACTAAAACCCAATGCATGAGATTAAAGCATGAGTTCAAGCATTACCTTTGGGATGATCCGTATATGCTCAGAATAGGACCTGATCAGATTTTAAGGCGCTGCGTGCCTGACCATGAAATTAACTCTGTTTTGATGTTTTGTCATGTGCACGCATGTGGAGGACACTTTGGTCCAAAGCGCACGAGCAGAAAGATCCTGGACTGCGGATTTTACTGGCCGCGCTTGTTCAATGACTCATATAACTACTGCAGGAACTGTGACAGGTGCCAGCGCACAGGAGACATATCAGCGCGGAATGAGATGCCGCAGACGCCGATTCTAGTGGATGAAGTATTCGATATTTGGGGGATTGACTTCATGGGGCCATTTCCTCCATCTTCCGGATACAAGTATATATTGGTCGCGGTGGATTATGTCTCCAAATTGGTTGAGGCGGATACACGGAAGGACGATGGTAAGACGGTCGCTGACTTTTTAAGGACTAACATATTTTGCAGGTACGGAGTGCCTAAGGCAATCATTAGCGACCAGGGGACGCACTTTTGCAACAGGATTGTGGCGCAGGTATTCAAGCATTATGGAGTGCGCCACAAGACGTCCACCGCTTATCACCCTCAGACGAATGGACAGGCCGAGGTTTCCAACAGAGAGATCAAGCGCATCCTGGAGAAAACTGTGAGACCGTCGCGCAAAGACTGGAGCCAGCGCCTTGACGATGCGTTGTGGGCATACCGAACAGCACATAAGACCCCAATTGGGACCTCACCATTTCGGTTGGTTTATGGAAAAGCCTGCCACCTGCCAGTGGAGTTAGAGCACAAGGCATACTGGGCATTGCGCGTTTGCAACCTGAACCTAGACGAGGCCGGTAAGGAGCGCGCATTTGAGCTGAGCGAATTAGAAGAGCTGCGCCTGGATGCATATGAGGGACTGCGCGATTACAAGGCGCGCACCAAGGCATTCCATGACAAAAATATCCTTAGACGCACTTTTGAGCCAGGAGACCAGGTATTATTATTCTCATCACGCCCAAAGCTCATGCCTGGGAAGCTGCGCAGCAAATGGACGGGACCTTACACGGTTACCAAGGTTTTCCCTACGGAACAATCGAGTTAGAAAACGAGCACCGGCATCGTTTTCAGGTCAATGGGCAGAGAGTCAAAAGGTATTTAGGAGAACCTTGGGATGGCACAGCGCGCGAAATTGAATTGGCAGAGCCAGAGTTAGCAGATGCACAGGTTGCTGCGCTAGAGTCACCATCAGACGCACCAGAGGGAGAACTGGGAACTATTGCTCATATTTCTTCTCCCTCTTTACCTAACCTCGTTACTCATAATTTACATGTTTTTCTTTTAGTTTCTCTAGTGTCTTTTAGCGAGTTTAGGACTTGTAGTTTTTTTTAGTCGAGCAGCAGTGCGCAGGTCCGTGCGCACTTCAGTGCGCAGGACGGCTTCCCAGTCGGGGGGGGGAGGGTATATAAGGTTAGTACTTAGAAAATTTCAGCACTTTTTCACACTCGACCGTTGCAAGAGAAACTCCCGCCCTCAGCAACCGCTCACCGTCCGGCACTCAACCCAGCTTCCGTTTAGAGAGATTTGAGGAGCACACCGTCGCACACCCTCTATGTAACCTTTCCCTTCAGATTTGAGCCGATTGAGTTAGGGTTTGTGCGAGAAGAGTGTGCCCCAGGTCTGAAATCGCACTGAGCTAGCGTGCACCGATTGGAGGTTTGGTTAGTGGGTTTTGTAGGCGGGCAGTAGGCGCCCATTTGGTGAAAGTTTCAGGGCATTTGGAGGAGTTTAGAATTTTTGAGCTGTTGTGAGTGTTGACCGTAGTTGACCAGAGAGACCCAGAGCACGATGCAGCCTGCCGAGGACCAAGTGACCCCAGCTCACTTCGCCAGCAAGTACGAAGCCTTCCTGAGGCTTGAGATGTACGAGACTCCGTACATCAGCAGGGAGTTCCTGCGAGAGGTCGGTATGGAGGACCTCATCCTGAAGAAGCTGCGCTGGCGGGCTGGGAGGCGCTGTTGGAATTCAACAGCGCAGCAGACAAGGAGGACACCTGCGAGTTTCTGGCGTCGCTAGAAACAAGTGATAAGGAGATACGGTACCGACACAGGGGAGTCTGGTACATTGCCTCGGCTAAGAGGCTGAAGCGCACGCTGAGGTGCGCTAAGGTGCGAGAAGCTGATATGGACACGCACACGAATCAGGAAGCGTAGCGTGAGATGGAGACCGGCCCAGTTTTTACCGCGGGGCGCAGCCGAGGACGCGAGCTGCGCGACCCGTGGATTTTCTACCTGTGGCGCCTGGTCGCCTATGCCATCATTGGGCGTTTTAATGGTGCGCCGAAGATCAGCTTGCTGGACATGGAGATTTTGAAGGGCTTTTACTATGGGAAGAGGGTGCTGTTTGTCTTGAACATGGTGATCCACTGGAGCCGGGTCAGCACAAAAGGGCCGCTGACTTGTGGAGGGATCATAACGCACCTGCTGCGTGCGTTGCATGGAGAGCAGAGGTGCCAGAGCACACAGTGGTGCCGGCTGTTCCCTTGGATCGCCCCCATATGCTGCAGATAAGAGCGGTAGCCGTGAGAGAGGATGGCACATTGGAGTGGTGCTACCGTCTGCAGCCGGCCAGAGCGCCGAGGCAAAAAGCGGAGAGCAGCGCGCAAGCAGAAGAGGCTGCGGAGGAGATGGAGGAGGATGAGGCCCCACAGCCAGTTGTGCCTCCAGTCAGGCGCATGAGGACTCGTGCGCAGACTGGAGCGCACCGAAGGGCCCGTGCACCGCAGGGGGAGCCAGTTACCATTTCCATTGAGGATTCTCCCCCGCGTGCACGAGGAAAGCGCCCCGGGATAGAGGCAGAGGAGGCGCCTGGGGAGGTATCCGAGGAGCAGCGAATGATGTTCAACGTCATGCGCGTGCTCGAATATTTAGCGCCAGAGGGGGCAGATTTGAGTATGAGCCCACCATCAGGGTGGAGATTTGGAGATGCTATTCCCCCTCTCCTCAGCCTGCGCAGGCCACCTCCAGGATCCCCCAGCGAGCCGCGCCAGCCAGCCAGCCAGCCCTCCTACCCAGTCCCCAGTGCATACAGCAGAGCCCACTCCAGCCCCAGCCCCAGCAGCAGACCCAGAACCAGCACCTGCACCACCCCCTGCCCAGCCGTCCATTCAGAGGTCCCCTGAAGCCGATCCCATCCTTAGTACCAGCTCAGATTCCCTATGGGATCCTATCTCAGAGGATGACCTCGTGACTCAGCCCACCCCCATTTCTGTAGTGCCGCCAGCCTCCAGCACCGAGCACGAGACAGATTCTTCAGAGGAGGAGGCGCACGGATCCGAGGCTGAGTTCAGCTCCGAGGACATGTAGAGCTGCAGGGAGGGGGCGCATTTCTTTCGGGTGGTTTCTTTTCTTATCTTTTTTTGAAAACTGTTGCTATATGTTGCTATATTTTGCTGACTATTGTGCTGAATATTTTTGTGCCCCCTTGTTATATTGTGCGCTGCGTTGACTATATGTTTTTTTATGTTCTTTGTTTTGCTTGCATGCATATGTGCTCTCCGTGCGCTTGAGCTTGAGTCGTGGGGACACGCCTCTGTTAAAGTGTGGGGGAGGGGGAGGGGGGGATCGTTACATTTACATTTCACGTTTTTTTGAGCTTTATAGTATAGCTTAGTTTAGTTGAAGGAAACAGTAGCAGTGGTGCGCTAGTGTGCGGGTTGCGCACACTGTTCAGCTTGTTTTGCGCTATCCTTATTGCATGCGCTGCTATCAACGGTTTTAGTATTATTTTTTTCGTTTTTTCTGCTCCTGTTAGTTGGGATATACAGGGGATGTGGAGTTGACAGAAATGCTCTAGAGAGGGGGTTAGTCGTTCGAGCTTCAGAGGTGAGGTATATGGTCGAGAGCGCTAGTGGAGGCCGATGCTTCGCAACCTTCGGAACAAGAGAGCGCGCTCAGTCACGCAGATGCCGAAGGCGAATACCCAAAGCGTGGCGAGGTGGGAAAACAGACCACCTTTCCTCTGGAAGTCGAGCTAAGGAAGGCGGGCGCGGGTGTAAACGCGTGCGCTGACCTGCGCAAGTAGACCAAGGAGGGAGAGCGGAGCGTTGTTCCATAGCTGTTATCTGGAGGCCGAGACTGGAACCGTTCTGGGAAACATAGGAACCATTGATAAAGCTGTACAAAAAGAAAAAATACCAGCAGATGATATGCGCTACAAAAGAATCAGCATGCGCACAAACACGTACCAGCTTGCGCAAAGTTCACAAGAATATCATCAAAGGCTTGAGTCTCAGGAAGTGCGCGGAAGAATCATGCACCGGAAGAAGCTGCGCTGTTAACCATATACCCATCCTCGGAGTGAAAGCTGACAACCCGGAGCCTGTGAAGAGCTATCTCTCAGCCATCCGAAATGATCTTCATCTATTATATTAAACTGTTAAAGGCAGATGCGCGCAGGTGATAGAGCAGCGCAAGGTGAACAGTAGTGCAGATCGCGCCAGAGTGCAAAACTGTGCGCTAGACTTCAGAGAGGTAATTGTATCCGTGCTTGAGTGCTTGTTCGGGACGAACAAGGGGCAAGTGTGGAGGGTTTGATAGAGCCTATTTATACACATTATTTAGATCCTAACCCTATGCTTGTTTGCATTATTTTGTGTACAAGATTACTGGTTTCCAGTGTTTTTGTATTTCAGGGCAAAACGAGGGCCTAAGTCGAATACGCGCTAACAGGCAGCTTTTAAGGAGCGCATCACATAGCCTGCGGAGCTAGCAGCGCAAACAGAGGAGTTGGTAGAATCAGCTACGGTGCGCTAACCGATTGCGCTACCGAGGTGTTGTGCGCCATGCGCAGATAGTGGTGTTTCCAAATCCTGACACCACCAGATTTGGAAGTTGCCAAGGATGAGCCTCATGAGCAGTATATAAAGAGAGGAAGGCTAGGGTTTGAAGGACACTCACGACACAATTGATATCATCCAGACACACCACAGCACACGGAAGAGCAGCAGAACAGAAAACACACGAGCTTACTGAGAGGACCTGCGCTAGCCGACTGCGCTAGCCGAGACACTACAACCTGCACGCACCTGCTTGTTGCTATTTTCTGTGATACTTTAGATATTATTTACTGTTTCTATGATGTTTACTACTAGCATGTCTAGCTAAACGCTTAGTATCGGTTGGGCATGAATCTATGAGTATTTCCTTTGAGACTTGCGCTTAATGCATAGCTTGTTTGCTTATATTAATTTTGTGCACACTGTTGACAGCTAGTTGCATGAGTAGGGGAAGCCTTGAACCGCAATCTTACTCTTGTTACTCGTTTGTTATATGTTAAACTAGTTGAATAGCCTGACGGTGACGACTAGGAGTAATGCGCTAGGATAATCAGTTGCTACTGTGACAGGATTCGTAGCTGCTTAGACTAGTATTAAGAATTAATAGCTCATGAACTTTGATCGGAACATGCGCACAAGTTAGGAAGCCTTGACCGGACACTAACTTCAGTAAACCAAACTATAGACGTTTAGAGTCGATGATAAGGAATACGCTCATAGAGGATTGTCTGCGCCGATACTTTTCATAGTCATAGTACTTAATCTCTACTGCCTGCGCACGTCTAGTGCAATTCCTGCATTTTACTACTGTTTACTCGCGCATTGCGCAACCCAATCACTCACACCCCCAGTTTTCATAAGTGCAGGATTCTAGTTAAAGCTAATCTACTTGCTCCCTGTGGATTCGACCCCGACTTAACCGCTGTACTAAGTGGAAGAGGAAGGAATTAATTTGAACGCGCACAATGACGCGCGCACCACTGGTGCTACTATTTAAGAGAAAGGGGTTTAGAGTAGAGAGGTGGATCGAAGCTGAGGGATACACGAGTGCATACACAGAATTTAGAGAGAGTAATTTTGGTGTGTGACGCACGATTTCTTCGATCATCACCCGAGAGTAGAGCGTGAGCGCAGAGCTGTGGTGACAGAAGCAGAAGGGGATCAGGACTTGCAGAGTCTGATTCGAGCTTGATCTGGAAGCCAATTCAGAGCAGTGGTGCTTGTTGGTTGATCAAGGGCAGCCGCGGAAGAACTGACGGGTGTGTGGCTCGGTCGAGTCTCTAAGCGGTGGTTCTCGCTAGTGGCAGGTGGTCACTGAGTGAGGGGGAGTATTCCAGAGTGTGCAGCGCTCGTGGAATCGTTCGATCAGCTCAGCGGAAGGCTTTGGAGCGACGCGAACAATTGTGCATCAGCTGTGTGTTACAGCAGTTGCTGCAGCAACCCTGCTGAGTGAGTGTAGTTTAGAATAGGCTGAGTTTTGTGAAGACTGTAGCTATTCTAGATTGACATTTGTAGAGGGTGTGCAGACACAAGTCAGAGCTTGTTCTGATTGTGTCAAGTGATCCACACAAGGTTGAGTAGCATAGGTTGCGTGGAGTTGTAACCGAGTGTACTTGGAGACCTTCGTGTTTAGTGGATTGAGGACTGGAGAATAGTCCTCCCCAGACGTAGGCAGTTGGCCGAACTGGGTGAACAAATTTCTGTCTTGTTCATTGTTTGCTGAGACAATTTCCGAGTGAACAAGAGTGTGCTGCAGCAACCGCTTGTTCACAAATCTGCCTAACTGAGACGCTGTGAATTTCAAAAAGAAAAAAATTCCGCTGGAAGACACAGAGAGTGCTACAGTAGAAGCTGTAACTCGAGATCAGCAGCGCAGTCAAATTTCATATATATCTTCACTACATGCTCCATATCCAACTGTCATGCTTCCCATGAGCTCTTGAACTAGTAACTCAGGTGCCAATATATCTAAAAGTCTCTTCACTATCACATTCTTATGGATGCAAGGACAGTCTTTAGATGAATTCTAAAACACATTAATGAAATCTGTGTACTTTTCATCTTCAAAATCACACATAATGGAGGCATTTTCTTGCTCCAAGACCGTCATTTCTTCAGTACACGAGTAATCATCCATGTACTCGTAGTAAACTTGGACAGTTCTTCTATCATCTTGTGAAGGCAATCTGCCCGGTTTTTCTGCTGCTAGCTTGCTAATTGTGTAATTTGAGTTTCCAGCATACGATTCTAAATAGCGAGTTGCTTCACTTTCTTTGTCAAGCTGGCAAGTTTTGCGTCAGTTTCTTGAGATTGCTTCCTCTGCTATGCCATAAAATCAACGAGCATGGAATTCATACTTGATGTCCGAGTGCTCTGAGGTTGGATCTGCTGATACTGTGTGTTTTCATAGTAGTCCTCTCCTATCTGTGGATGATAATTGTTTTCCCAATTTTGCTCATATGATTGTGTTATGTAATCATGCTCTGTACAATAAGAATTCGGTTCATCCACTAAGAGATGCCGATCACTGTTCCAAGATGGAGTATATTGAGGTGCTAAAAAGCATTGTTCGTCCCATGAGCTTCCTCTAATTGCGTAAATGCCTTGTTGATTGTATGAATACATCCTCTCAGTTTGAGATAAACAGGTGATTAGGGTTTGTTCTTTTGACCTTAAATTTTATTTACTTAAGTACTTAACTGAACTTAACTTAAGTACTTAAATTACTATTCATCACCACAACAACATCATCACCACACCACCACAACACTACCTTAACATCACAATATCACCACAATCACAAAAATACTACCACCACCACAACACGACACCAACCCACCACCACAAAAACACCACAACACAACAACAACCTACCACCACCACTCCACTACCACTACCACCACTACCCACTACCTAAACATCACAACCACCACACAACCACATTATTACCACCACAACACTACCACCACCCCCGTAACAACACATCCACCACCACCAAAACAACCCACCATCACAAAACACTACCACCCCCACAACAACACACCACCACCACCACATCACCACTCCACTACCACTACCACCCCCACCCCCACCACCACCCCACTACCTTAATATCACAACCACCACACAACCATATTATCACCACCACCACTACCCCCACAACAACACTTCCACACCACCACCACCACAATAACACTACCACCACCACACAACCACAATACCACCACCACCACAACACATTCACACCACCAACAACACCACCACTCCACTACCACCCCACTACATAACATCACAAACATCACAAACATCACAATATCACCACCACAACAACAACTTACCACCACAAAAACAACCCACCACCAATAAAAAAAAATTAATGTATTTAACTTAACTCAACAGTATTTATCAAACTGTTGCTATGTAAATGTTATCAACTCATACATTATGATAATTTGTAATTAACTTATCATTCAGGAGTGTAAAAGTTGTCAACTCATACATTATCAAACTCTGGTATGTAAAAGTTGTCAACTCATACATTATGTAAACATTCATAATGTACTTAACTTAAGTACTTAAAATTTAAGTACAAAAGAATAGGGCCTTACTGAATGATAAAATTTAGAGAAAAAATATTTACAAAAATAGTCTAGACTCTAGCTCAATCTAAACTAATAACGCACTAATCCATTGCGCCATTTTGACTAGCGTATTTTTAACTCTGTGTAGTTATCAAGTATATGGTTTAGGGGTCAAGTTGTCGTCAAAAATAAGTTATAAACCTTGGTAAGCCAAGGGTCAATCCAAAGAGCAAATTGTTGAGTACAAGCATGAGATCAGTAAGATCCCGGAACAAGACGACTACTCACTAATCATGATGATGGAAACAGAATACATGTATAAAAGAGAATTAAAGCAGAAGAAATGGAAAGTAAAGAAGAATCCTTCACTATGAAGCCGAATCTTCGATCTTTAATCTTCTTGAAGCCTTGAGTCATCTTTCTTCTCTTCAAGAATTAGGTCTAGCCTTGCCTAAGTTCAAAATGATTTTTTCTGGGTTCTAGGTCTTTATTTATACCAAAACTAATTTGGCCGATTTGGAAACCAATTTCGAACCAGTTCAGTGTCAATCCGCTGGTTCAATTGGTGAATCGTTGGTTCTCCTTTGAACTGGGCCATCTCAGAAGGCCACGAAAATTCATGTTTTGGCCGATTTGACCTGAACCGCTGGTTCAGTGTCCGAACCGGGCACTGTTCAGAGTGCACGATGATTCTAACTTTTCTCGCTTGTTTGACTCTTTAAACCTTCGAATTTGGTCTTGATATAAACTAGGCAGTTGTAGCCCTTTGCGTTAGATTTCTAACAATATATGACACGCCTTAATCGGACAATGATCAGGCACTCGGCAAGCTTTTGAAGACGAATAGGTCATTCTGCCTAGATTTAGTCTGTATTTGTCTGAACCTTTGTTGTTTTTCCTTATTTTGCTCCAAATGGGCTACCAAACTTCAATTTAGTAAACTTTGACCTAAAACAAGAATAGCGTGATAAAATGACAATAAAAAGTCCGAAAAAAGAACAAAAAATACATTGTAAACGAGTGAATATTCAATCGATAAATCATCCGATCAATAGAAAATATGAATTATGTTCTTCGGTCTATCGTATCGTTCTCCAGATTCTTTACTTTCAAAAGAATTTGGCTCAAGAGATTCATCGATCAATGGATTCAGGTATATTTATATGATATTCTTAATTATACTGATATGAGATATTAACGATCGTGATAATTTTTTTTTTATTGCATGATGGTTTTATTCCAACTGTCTATTTCATTTCTGAATTACCTTTACGCGTGCCCAATATTCTTCTTGGTATTGGCCATCCCTCAGTTTTTGAATGTGTGCAACCACATGTGGCGTCACGCCTTAGTTTTGAGCTTCCCATGCGTGGATTAACAAATAATTTGCAAATATGACTCATTATACGCGGGTGCCAATTTATGTATAAAATTAAGAGCATCTACGCGTTACACGCGACTATAAGTAGATTGAGAAGGCACGTTGTCATGTAGCTTATGGCCCTTGGATCATTTAATGAATGCAGTTTTGTATGTCCTTATGAGATGAAATGAATCTCTTTAACATTACTAAATTATGTTTGACATGTGACGGATTTGGTGACTAATTATTTTAGTGGTCCGAGTTTCTTAACCATCGCCGCATAGATTCGCTGCAAGTGAAGATGTGAATATTATGTTACATTGACACAGCATATAAGTGTAGCAAGGCTGTGAATTATATTAGAGCGCGCTTATATATGAAAGATGTGCAACTTCCTTAAACATCACACCATGATTCATGAATATTAGTAAAAACGTACCATGCTTGCTTAGCCTTCTTTTATTTAAAAAGCAGTTGGACACGACTTGCAGGTATGATTCATGAATCTTCCGGATCTGGTTCATTCTGGAATGGAATATAGAATCTCTTCTCACTGTTATTGCCTTGACAAGGATTGCTAGAAGACTTATTCAAGCTGAATCTCCCTCCCCTCCAGTGGTATCAGATGTTATTTAAAATCATGCCTTCCCTTTTCCAGCAAATTATTTGTAATTGCAACTATGAGTATCTAATTCGTGTTCTGACATCACATGAATAAACAACAATGAATCCCGGATTCTGAACCACATATGTCTCAACATTGACTATATTATACTCTCTCTATTCCCTATCTGTTGCAACTGCTCAATTGGTTTTTTATTAACAAGTCGCTTTTTCTATCTTATTCATCAATAGTGTGTCTCCTGATCACACACAGCCAGTGTAGCATATAGCCGTGGAAAATTCAAATAGATAGTTGCCTGCCTGACCTTCAACTTCCAGTTAGGCCGGCCTCATCTTTTTAATTTCACATTTCAGTGTTTTCTTTAATTCAACCATTTCCAATTACTTCTAATTAAACACTTCAAATCTTCCCCCAATTCAAATACTTCAACTTTTAATGCTTTGAACATTTATAAATATATAACTATAACAAAGAAATTATAATATTATACAGATATGAATATATTAAAATTACATTCAAGTCTAGTACAATTTTAATTACATTGAAATATCATCATCTTCATCCATGAAGATATTCGCTACATTATCTGGACTTTGTTCTAGAATTTGAAACATTATCATATCACATATTTGTATCATCTGTTCATTTCCATGTGTATCAAACAAGTTAGAATTTGTAATCCCCTACACTGACTTATGAGATAAAATTATTTATCAATTATATTAATTTAGTGCAAGCGAACCAATATCAATTTGTGCAAAGTAAATGTAAATGGCTCCCCTGCACTGATATAAGAATGAAGTTTTGCAAAGTAAATGTAGTTAAAATTATATTAATTTAGTGCAACTGGCGCGTGAAACATAATTTTGAGAATCTTTCATGTATTCTTCAAGACACTAATGTTCTTTCAATGATGGTGTCTATTTATAGGGGTGCAAGCTAGCCAATACACTCATGAGCAGCTCGCGAAAAAGTTCGGTCAAAATCGATCAAAGCTCGGCTCGATTTTAAACAAGCCAAGTACGAACATGATACTTGAGCTCGTTTATTAAACAAGCTGACCATGAACAAAGTGGTACTCGGCTCGTTTATTTGTTCGATTAAAGCTCGTTTATAACTTAAATTAAAACTCGTCTATATACTCGTTCATTTACTTATTTAAACTTCATTAAAATTATTTACTTATTTTTTATTTTATAACTATTTAATATTTTTGGGCTATTGTGATATGCCCAGCCCAACCAGCCAGCTCAATTAAATTCTAATTTGAAGAATGCCTACTTTTTTAGTCATCCAAACCCTAATTTTTTATACTCATCCTAATATCTATTTTCATATATACAACATATCTTTTTAATGCAATCTATTTTAATATTTCATTTATACCCATCATATTTAATCTATTTTCATATTAGGGTCACAAGATTCAAGAGATTGTTCATGAGAAGTGATACCTAATTTTTTATTGTTATGATGACGAAGGTTGAAGATGATGCTAAAAACGAGTTACCACTTTGTAGTAGAAACTATCTTTTATTATGTTCCATTTCGCATTTTTGACTTAATTTGTTTTAATTATTTTTCTTGTTATTATGTGACTGTATAGAACACACATTTTAAGTAGCATAATTAAGCACTTTTTATTTTATTTTATATGGAAACGAGCTACCAAACGAGTAGCTTGTTTATGAGTTTGATTATAGCTCGAGCTTGATAATTTTCGAGCCGAGATCGAGCACTTGAAATTATAAACGAGTCAAGTTCGAACATAAATTATTTAGGCTCGAAGAGTACGAGTTTAGTATATTTCTAATCGAGCCGAGTTCGTGCTTTACACTACTCGTCTCGACTCGTTTGTAGCCCTATGCGTAAAGATGAATGATGATAATTGAATTTCATAATTTCACTAGGTTGACCATCATAGTTAAATGCTAGTCTATGATAACAAACTCTTTTAGTTTAATTTTACCTTGAGTCGGATGTGAAAAATAATATTTTGATCAAGTTAGCAAGTCTATCTAAACTGTTTAAACATGAACACTTTCTTTTCATCCGGCATGTATATATGTAAAAATCGTATTTAATGATAAACAAACAAGAATATTCCATATTTGGATTGGTTACGACTTAGAATATTGAATGCCTTGATCATCTCCAATTGCTAGGATATGAGTAGCAACCATAGCTCTAGTACAATCCTAACTAACAAATGAAATAAAAATAATAAAATATATAAAAGTAAGGTGATGTTGTGTAGTATTTTCGGAAGTATTCTTATTCTTTTGATCTTAAATTATTTATATAAGTATTTAATTTAATTTAACTTAAGTACTTAAATTACTATTCATCACCACATAAACACCATCACCACCTCCACTACAACAACAGAAACAACCACCACCACAAAAACATCATACCTCTACAACACAACAACAACCTACCACCACCACAATGAAACAACAACCCACTACCACCACAACACCACCACTCTACTACCACTATCACCACTACGACACCATCACTCCACTACCACTACCACTACCACCGCCACCACACTATCTTAACATCACAACCAAAATAACACTATCACCACAACAACACACCACGAATAAAAAATAATAATTAATATACTTAATTTAATTTATTTACTTAAAATTTAAGTGAAAAAAAAAAAACCGGACATATTCGAAAGGTATCCGGTCTAAGGTTAAGGGTGTGGAATTATATGGTTTATTATTATCAATAAAAAAATGTAGAAGCAGATCATTGACACCAGTTTGTATTTGGCAGGCCAGAAGAGCATCCTCAAAGTCTTCTCCTTTTGTCTGATACTGGCTCTATAAAATAAATCGAGAGCCCCCTCTAACTTCAATCTCCAGCCATGGAAACTTTCTCTTGCAAATCCTCTGATCTCCTCCCCCTCCTTGGCGGGACAAATGTTTCCAGTGCGGCTGCAGATTTTATCTGCAATCGCTTAACTGCCATTGGAGTTAGGCTTTCGGACACAACATATGCTGTTGACAATACATACCTCCTCTTCTCAGCCTACCTTGTGTTTGCCATGCAACTAGGTTTCGCCATGCTCTGTGCAGGCTCTGTTCGTGCCAAAAACACCATGAACATTATGCTTACTAATGTCCTGGATGCTGCTGCTGGTGGTCTCTCTTACTACCTTTTCGGCTTCGCCTTGGCTTTTGGATCCCCGTCCAATGGTTTCATCGGTCGCCATTTCTTCGGATTGAGCGATTACCCTGTTCCTGCTCCAACTACGCCCATGGACTACAGCTTCTTCCTTTACCAGTGGGCTTTCGCCATAGCAGCTGCTGGAATCACTAGTGGCTCAATCGCTGAGCGTACCCAGTTCGTGGCGTATCTCATTTACTCCACCTTCCTCACTGGTTTCGTATATCCAGTTGTTTCTCACTGGGTCTGGTCGGGTGACGGATGGGCCAACGCGACCAGAGCCGATCTTCTGTTCGGGTCAGGTGTGATTGACTTTGCTGGATCAGGTGTTGTCCATATGGTCGGTGGCATAGCTGGGCTATGGGGAGCGCTCATCGAAGGCCCCAGGATTGGGCGGTTCGATGGAACTGGGAGATCAGTGGCGCTGCGCGGCCACAGTGCCTCTTTAGTTGTTCTGGGGTCGTTCTTGCTGTGGTTTGGATGGTACGGGTTTAATCCAGGCTCATTTCTGACCATAGTAAAAGGTTATGGCGAGGGTGGCTCAGCTTACGGCCAGTGGAGCGCAGTTGGCAGGACGGCTGTTACAACGACGTTGGCTGGTTGCACAGCTGCTCTGACTACCCTGTTCAGTAAAAGATTGATGTTGGGTCACTGGAACGTGACGGATGTGTGCAACGGTCTGCTGGGAGGATTCGCTGCAATTACATCAGGATGCTCTGTCGTGGAACCTTGGGCGGCAATAGTATGCGGCTTTGTGGCGGCTTGGGTTCTGATCATGTTCAACAAGCTAGCTGAGAAGCTAGAATATGATGACCCGCTCGAGGCAGCACAGTTGCACGGCGGATGCGGCGCGTGGGGGCTTATATTTACGGGGCTATTCGCGACCAAAGCTTATGTGCAGGAGGTGTACGATGGAGCGGCTGATCGGCCATATGGCCTGTTTATGGGCGGGGGGTGGAGGCTTGTGTCAGCTCAAGTAGTAATTATATTGGTGATCATCGGTTGGGTGTCGGTGACAATGGGTCCTTTGTTCTTGGCTCTTAAGAAGTTGAAACTTCTTAGGATCTCAAGGAAGGATGAGTTGGCCGGGATGGACATGACGAGGCATGGCGGATTCGCTTATATTTACCATGACGGAGATGATCCTTCGGTAACTCCTCCAGGGTTTATGATGGGGCAGGTGGAGCCGGTAGCTTCCTCCCCTAGTGTTACGGATGTCCGGAACTCGCCTCCATCATCTGTCTGATTTGTCAACTGCCTCTTCCACCTTTTTGTTTGTAATTCATATTATTTCAGTGTGCCTATTTTTCTCATATATGCTATGTGGGGTACTGCAAAATCAAGGCAAATAGGAGGACCGAGGCAGGCCTTGTGTATTTTCTTCTCACAAAGTACAACTTGTTCCATACTGTCTTCATTTTATTTGTGGAATTGAATTCTGTTTTAGCCACGTTCTATTCTACCTACTGTTTCAACTTCCATGGTCAGTCAGTCAGTAATGCTATGCATTTCTCTACATGTTGCGCATTCATCAACCTTACACCTCTTTCTAGTATCACAGATGATAAAGCATAGGGGTTGTTGTTGTTTCTCAAATTCAATACAAACTTTCTTTTCTTTTGCTTCTTTGAGATTCAATATTTTTCAACAAGTGTATAAAGCCACAAGGAACCACTTCCACCAAGCTTTTCCGGAACAAGTTGGTCAAGTTGATGGAAGATGAGGAGGAGGTTACACAGCCACTCCCTCTTTTTTTGATGCTACCCATTTATTTTTTTTTGTTTCTTTTTCTCTTCTTTGGACAAACATTGCTGTTCTGGCTCTTCTCACCTCCACAAAAGATTAAGATTCTGTCCTTTGTTCTATGTTGCAGGTTGTGCGACTCCCGAATAAACTATGTACAAATTACTGGCTAACCAGTACAGAATCTCGATCAGGACTAGACCTGTCTTGTTGAACCACACATCTGGTGCTGCATGACTTCTTTAGGGAGTATCGATCTGATTTGTTTTGAGTTTGAACCACACATCTGGTTAATCAACCGAAAAAATTCAAATGATTATTCATTTCACTCTTATAAAAGATTTCTTTCGTTTCACCAACTTTAACGAATCATTAAACCCTCTTCGCTTGTGAAAATGCTGAAAGCTGGATAGCAGGAACTTGTCCAACACGTTGGTAGAACAACTTCTTGAACAAGTTACGTGGATGAGATGACGAAAAGTAATCTATTCTATGTACTAAGTGCACAAGAAAGATTACCTAGTTCGGCTATAAACTAGCCTACCTCTGAGGGGCTTATCCCAAGCCAGTGGGAACCAATTCACTATCTCAAGATTAAGTACAAGGTCATTACAGAATAGCAGACTCCCTCTATATTCTACCTTCAATGTACTCACCCAATGTGATCAGCACTCAGGCTCCCCCTGAATGTGAGACCTCCAATCTCTTCCTACTGTTAGAGCCCTTCTTCTGAACCGACTCTCTTCCGCCTGGTGTTGTAGATAGCTCAAGATCGGATGCTTTCCAGATTGTCTTTAATGCTTGTGCAATTATCAATTTCTCAAGATCAGCTCATAGTTCTCTCCTTGAAGCATGCCTTCATAGGCTGTGTTGTATACCGAGTTGCACCCTGCGAATCCACACAGTTTGTTTAGATTTATTCCTTTGAATATCCTTTGAATAGTTTGTTGAGATTTATCCTTTGAGATTGTTCGTTGACTCCTTTGAATAGTTTGGTGCGATTGTTGTTTATCAAGTATTTAGTTGGCGATATCTTTAACTTATATCTACTGATTTTGCGCGTTTTGACGGAGTCTTCCTTCGAGGTTGTACAACATTGGTCGCTTTGTACAACACCTTAAACTAGTTTGTACAGTTTTGTTCAACATGCCACTGTGCAGCCACAATCTCCCCCTTGACATTTGCAGCAAAACTTACCTGTTTCCATGTGGCTACTTGCTCCGAAGTTGACTGAGTGACCCATCCGGAGTGCATAGAGAAATCTCCCAAGGTCCTTGCTAATAGTGCCACGATGTTCACTGAACTTTGTTGCTGACGTGTCACCACCCTATTCGATTGGGTG
This sequence comes from Umbilicus rupestris, assembly GCA_963678935.1. Lineage (NCBI taxonomy): Eukaryota > Viridiplantae > Streptophyta > Magnoliopsida > Saxifragales > Crassulaceae > Umbilicus > Umbilicus rupestris. The sequence goes on along the minus strand of OY787607.1, from coordinate 8,023,990 downwards.
CCTTTGATGGGCGCGTCGTTGTGCGCGTCAAATTAATTCCTTCCTTCTCCACTTAGTATAGCGGCCTAAGTCAGGGTCGAATCCACAGGGAGCAAGTAGATTAGCTCTAACTAGTAATCTACACTTACGAAAGTTGGGGTGTGAGTGATTGGGTTGCGCAAGTGCGCGAATGAACAATAGTTAACGCAGGAATTGCACTAGACGTGCGCAGGCAGTAGAGATTAAGTACTATGACTATGAAAAGTATCGGCGCAGACAATCCTCTATGAATATATTCCTTATCATCGACTCTAAACGTCTATAGTTTGGTTTACTGATGTTAGTGTCCGATCAAGGCTTCCTAACATGTGCGCATGTTCCGATCAAAGTTCATGAGCTATTAATTCTTAAGACTAGTCTAAGCAGCTACGAATCCTGTCACAGTAGCAACTGATTATCCTAGCGCGTTACTCCTAGTTGTCACCGTCAAGCTATCAACTAGTTTAACATATAACAAACAAGTGGCAAGAGTAAGATTGCGGTTCAAGGCTTCCCCTACTCATGCAACTAGCTGTCAACCGTGTGCACAGAATTAATACAAGCAAACAAACTATGCATTAAGCACAAGTCTCAAAGGAAATACTCATAGAATCATGCCCAACCGATACAAAGCGTTTAGCTAGACATGCTAGTAGTAACCATCATAGAAATAGTAAATAATATCTAAAGTATCCAAGAAAACAGTAACAAGCAGGTGCGTGCAGGTTGCAGTATCTCGGCTGGCGCAGTCGGCTAGCGCAGGTCCTCTCAGTAGGCTCGTGTGTTTTTCAGTTCTGCCTCTCTCTCCTGTTTCTCCGTGTGTCGTGGTGTGGCTGTGTGTGTGTCTCAAACCCTAGCCTTCCTCTCCTTATATACTGCTCATGAGGCCCAAGGACGGCCTTGGCAACTTCCAAATCTGATGGTGTCAAGATTTGGAAACATCAATATCCTGCGCATGGCGCACTGCACCTTGGTTAGCGCAATCGGTCTGCGCACCGTAGTCGACTCTGCCACTTCCTATCCTATTTGCGCTGCTAGCTCCGCAGACTGTGTGTTGCGCTCTTTAACCGCTGCCTGTTAGCGCGTATCCGACTTAGGCCCTCGTTTCGCCCTGAAATACAAAAACACTGGAAACCAGTAATCTTGTACACAAAATAATGCAAACAAGCATAGGGTTAGGATCTAAATAGTGTGTATAAATAGGCTCTATCAAACCCCCCACACTTGCCCCTTGTTCGTCCCGAACAAGCACTCAAGCACGGATACAATTACCTCTCTGGAGTCTAGCGCACAGTCTTGCACTCTGGCGCGATCTGCACTACTATTCACCTTGCGCTGCTCTATCACCTGCTCGCATCTGCCTTCAACAGTTTAATATAATAATTTCGAATTTCGTTACCTCTCAGCTGGGATGAAGATCATTTCGGATGGCTGGGAGATAGCTCTTCATAGGCTCCGGGTTGTCAGCTTTCACTCCGAGGACGGGTATATGGTTAACAGCGCAAGCTTCTTCCGGTGCGATGATTCTTCCGCGCACTTCCTGGGAACTCAAGCTTTCTTGATGATTTTCTTATGAATTTGCGCACGCTGGTATGTATTTGTGCGCATGCTGATTCTTTTGTAGCGCATATCATCTGCTGGTGTTTTTTTCTTTTTGTACAGCTTTATCTATGCTTCCTATGTTCCCAGAACGGTTCCAGTCTCGGCCTCCGGATAGCAGCTATGGAACAATGCTCCGCTCTCCCTCCTTGGTCTATTTGCGCAGGTCAGCGCACGCGTTTACATCCGCGCCCGCCTTCCCTCGCTCGACTACCAGAGGAAAGGTGGTCTGTTTTCCCACCTCGCCACGCTTTGGGTATTCGCCTTTGGCATCTGCCTGGCTGAGCGCGCTCTCTTGTTCCGAAGGTCGCGAAGCACCGGCCTCCACTAGCGCTCTCGACCATATACCTCACCTTCGAAGCTCAAACGACTAACCGCCTCTCTAGAGCGTTTCTGTCAACTCCACATCCCCTGTATATCCCAACTTACAGGAGCAGAAAAAAACGAAAAAAAATATACTAAAACAGTTGATAGCAGCGCAGGCAATATGAATAGCGCAATACAAGCTGAACAGTGTGCGCAACCCGCACACAAGCGCACCACTGCTACTATTTTCTTCAACTAAACTAAGCTATACTACAAAGCTCAAAAAACGTGAAATGTAAATGTAAATGTAACGCTCCCCCCCCACACTTAAACAGAGACGTGTCTCCACGACTCATGCTCAAGTGCACGGAGAGCGCACACATGCATGCAAGCAAAACAAAGAATATAAGAAAACTATAAAAAAACGTGTAAATGTAAAACGTGTCGGGTTACCTCCCGACAAGTGCCTTTGTTTAACGTCGTTGGCTCGACTGTACCTCGTTACTTGCGTAAAAGTGTGCCAGCGACCTCCCCCACTCTTGCTCCTGAGTGACCCCGCGCTCGTGCGTGTGTTGCATTCTTCTTGTTCCTGCGCAAAGGATCGGAAGGTTGGTTAACATGGTTAAAAGTATGTGATAAATCATAAGTAACGAGGTTAAGTAAAGAGGAAGAAGAAATATGAGCAATAGTTCCCAGTTCTCCCTCTGGTGCATCTGGTGGCGACTCTGGCGCAGCAACCTGCGCATCTGCTATCTCTGGCTCTGCCAATTCAACTTCGCGCGCTGTGCCATCCCAAGGTTCTCCTAAATACTTTTTGACTCTCTGCCCATTGACCTGAAAACGATGCCGGTGCTCGTTTTCTAACTCGATTGTTCCGTAGGGAAAACCTTGGTAACCGTGTATGGTCCCGTCCATTTGCTACGCAGCTTCCCAGGCATGAGCTTTAAGCGCGAGGAGAACAATAGTACCTGGTCTCCTGGCTCAAAAGTGCGTCTGAGGATATTTTTGTCATGGAATGCCTTTGTGCGCGCCTTGTAATCGCACAGTCCCTCATATGCATCCAGGCGCAGCTCTTCTAATTCGCTTAGCTCAAATGCGCGCTCCTTACCAGCCTCGTCTAGGTTCAGGTTGCAAACGCGCAATGCCCAGTATGCTTTGTGCTCTAACTCCACTGGCAGGTGGCACGCTTTTCCATAAACCAACCGAAACGGTGAAGTCCCAATTGGTGTCTTATGTGCGGTTTGGTATGCCCACAGCGCATCATCAAGGCGCTGGCTCCAGTCTTTGCGCGATGGTCTCACAGTTTTCTCCAGGATACGCTTGATCTCTCGGTTGGAAACCTCAGCCTGGCCATTCGTCTGAGGGTGGTAAGCGGTGGACGTCTTGTGGCGCACTCCATAATGCTTGAACACCTGCGCCACAATCCTATTGCAAAAATGGGTCCCTTGGTCGCTTATGACTGCCTTAGGCACTCCGTACCTGCAGAAAATGTTAGTTCTCAAAAAATCAGCGACCGTCTTACCATCATCCTTCCGGGTAGCCTTGGCCTCAACCCATTTGGAGACATAATCTACCGCGACCAATATATACTCATATCCGGAAGATGGAGGAAATGGCCCCACGAAGTCAATTCCCCAAATGTCGAATACTTCATCCACTAGAATTGGCGTCTGCGGCATCTCATTACGCGCTGATATGCCCCCTGTGCGCTGGCACCTGTCACAGTTTCTGCAGTAGTTATACGAGTCGCTAAACAAGTGCGGCCAATAAAATCCGCAATCCAGGATCTTTCTGCTCGTGCGCTTTGGACCAAAGTGTCCTCCACATGCGTGCGCATGACAAAACATCAAAACAGAGTTAATTTCATGGTTAGGCACGCATCGCCTCAAAATCTGATCAGGTCCTATTCTTAGCATATACGGATCATCCCAAATGTAATGCTTGGACTCATGTTTTAATCTCATGCATTGGGTTTTAGTGAAATGAGGAGGAAAGGTACCTGTGACCAGGTAATTCGCAATGTGCGCATACCATGGTACCTTACCTGTCAGCGCCATCAGATGCTCGTCAGGGAATGTCTCCGTGATTCGCCCTGGCTCCTCTGCTTTCACGATCCTGCTCAGGTGGTCAGCGACTGTGTTCTCCGTGCCCTTCTTATCTTTGATTTCCAAGTCAAATTCCTGAAGTAGGAGCACCCAGTGCATCAGGCGCCGCTTAGTCTCCTTCTTGGACATTAGGTAACGGATTGCTGCGTGGTCTGTGTAGACGATGACTCTGGCGCCAAGAACATATGCGCGGAACTTCTCCAGTGCAAACACGATTGCCAGAAGTTCCTTCTCCGTGGTGGTGTAGTTCCTCTGCGCAGCGTCCAGTGTGCGCGATGCATAATAAATGGCGTGCGGCTTCTTGTCCACTCGCTGTCCCAGGACTGCACCTACTGCATAGTCGCTTGCATCGCACATCAGTTCAAATGGCAGGCTCCAGTCTAGCGCGCGCATCATTGGTGCACTTGTTAGCACCTCCTTCAGCTTGTCAAACGCGGCCCTGCACTCATCAGTAAATTCGAAACAAACATCCTTTTGCAAGAGGTTAGACAGGGGTATACAAATCTTAGAAAAATCTTTTATGAAGCGCCTGTAAAACCCTGCATGCCCAAGGAATGATTTCACATCGCGCACGTTAGTGGAATAAGGCAGATTAGAAATAAGATTAATTTTGGCCTTATCTACCTTAATCCCCTCCTGCGAGATAATATGTCCTAGTACTACACCGTGTGATACCATGAAATGACATTTTTGATAATTGAGCACTAGGTTTTTTGAAATGCAGCACGCTAAGACCTTATCAAGATGAGTTAAGCATGCGTCAAAGGTGCCTCCGTACACAGTAAAATCATCCATGAACACTTCTATGTATATACCAATCATATCAGAAAAGATGCTCATGACTAAACGTTGGAACGTACCTGGCGCGTTACACAGCCCAAATGACATGCGCCGAAACGCAAATGCACCGAATGGGCAGGTAAACGTGGTCTTCTCTTGATCCTCCGCAGCTATGGGTATCTGATTGTACCCTGAGTATCCGTCCAAGAAACAAAAGTAGGGTTTCCCCGCTAATCGATCTAGCATCTGATCCATAAAGGGTAGCGGGAAATGGTCCTTGCGCGTGACTGCGTTAAGCTTTCTGTAGTCGATGCACATGCGCCATCCAGTTTGCATGCGCTTGGGAACTAGCTCGCCCTGCTCATTCTCCTCTACTGTGATTCCTCCTTTCTTCGGCACAACGTGCACTGGACTTACCCATTTGCTGTCCGAGATAGGGTAAATGACTCCTGCGTCAAGCAGCTTCAGGATCTCTTTCTGCACCACCTCCATCATGTTCGGGTTCAATCTGCGCTGAGGCTCCCTGGATGGTTTGGCACCATCTTCCAATAGAACCTATGCATGCATACGTCCGGGCTCACTCCGCGCAGGTCAGCAAGTGTCCATCCTATAGCGCGCTGGTTCTTGCGCAGCACCTGCTGTAATCGCGCCTTCTGCTCCTCTTCTAATCCTTTCTTTATGATTACTGGCAGGGTGTCCTCATTTCCCAAGAATATGTATTTGAGGTGCTCTGGGAGTTGCTTCAGCTCGACCTTGGGTGCCTGTTCAATAGAGGGCAAGATTTTATTAGCAGTGCAGACATTAACTATATTGTGTACCTGTCTGGATGCTGGTTCAGCACTGCTCAGCTCATCCTCTTGCGCCCCCAACTCTGCCTGTGCCGATGTCTCAGGTTCTTCTGCTGCGCTCGCACATTGCGCATCTGCAACCAAGTCATCTATGTTGTCCATCGCGTGCACTGTGGCGTCCTCATGAGGGTGCTGCATCCCCTTGAATATGTTAAAATGAATTTCCTCGCCATCGACCTCCATTGAGAGCGTACCCCTCCACACGTCTATCTTGGTGCGCGCTGTCATCAGAAATGGTCTGCCCAGTAGGATCTGCGCACTGCCTTTGCTCGACTCACCCTCCATTTCAAGGACATAGAAATCTGCTGGGAACACCAGCTCTCCTACTCGGACAAGGACGTCCTCGATCATGTCCGTCGGTTGCTTGCACGACCGATCTGCTAGCTGAATGGTGAGACCTGCAGGCTTTAGCGGTCCAAGGCGTAATGACGCATATAGGGAATAGGGTAGCACATTTATAGATGCGCCTAAGTCAATCATGCAATTGCTTACTGTGGTCTTACCTAAAGTGCATGGGATGGTAAACGTACCTGGATCCCGGCATTTAGGTGGTACCTTATGCTGCACGATCGCTGAGGCCTGCGCATTTAGCATTACCTGTGCGCACTCGCCTTTCCTCCTCTTGTTTGTGCATAGCTCCTTTAAAAACTTGGCGTACCTAGGGATCTGCCGAACTGCTTCAATAAGGGGAATGTTTATTTCCACCTTACTGAATAACTCGTAGAGCTCCTTATCAAGCGCTTCCTTCCTAGCCGATGGTGCCTGTACAGGGAAAGGTGCAGGTATGTTAGTATGATTCATGCCTTTGTCTTTAGATTGCGCCATACCTGGCGCTTCGCCCTGCTGGCTTGTGGCTGGCGCTTCTGGTTGCGCATCTAACTCTGCTAGATCTGGAGCTTGCGCAACTGGTTGCGCGGGCGCCTTTGCTGTCTGCTCTGTTCCTACCGTGTGCCCAGTCCTCAATGTCACTGCATTGACTCCTCCCTTGGGATTCTGGATCACTTGCGAAGGCAGGTTGCCATCGCTCTTTTTCAGCTCATACACCGTGGTAGCGATCTGTGATAGCTGCTTCTCAATGAATTCGAACCTCTTGTCATACTTCTCATCATTCCTGCGCACTGTGTCTGCTAGCTGCCCCACGATATCTTCTAAGGATCGCCTCGGTTGCTGGTTGTTCTGTGCTGGTGCATTAGTGCGGCGATGCGGTGGATTGTAGGGCGCAGCTTGTTGCGTCTGCTGTGGTGCGCGCTGATCCGCGGACTGCCTCTGGAAATTGTTTTCCTCCTTCCATCTGAACCCATTTGCGGCTAGTCCAAAACGCGGCTGATTCTGCCTCTGTGGCCCTCTATTATCCCATCCTCCTAGAGCATTGACATCTCCTGATTCCTCAAAAAGTGTGGGACACGCATCGGTTTTGTGCTCAGTGGACGTGCAGAACTCGCATACCTTTGGCGCAGCTGGTTGCGCTCCCTGCGCATGCATCAATTTCTGCAGCATGGCCTTCATTTCCTTTATCTTAGCCCTTGTTTCTACCTGTTGCACAGAACGAGCACGACTATTTTCAAGTGTTAGCTGATGTCTTACCTGTCCAGCAGAGTCTTCTATCAGCTGCCACGCGTCCTCTGGGTACATGTTGCAAATGTCGCCTCCTGCGCATGCATTCAATAATCTCAGCTCCATGGGCAGCAATCCATTCAGAAAATTCTCTATCAGCACATTTTGAGGTAGGCCGTGATTGTAGCAGTTGGCCTCCAGCTCCCTGAAATACTCGTAATACTCCGATAGTGACTCTCCTGCGCCCTGCCTAGGTGCGGTCAGCTCCCTCCTGAGTAGCGCGATCTTTGCTGCGGGGTAGAACTTGTCCAAGAACTTCTTCTGCAGCTGCTCCCATGTGTGAATTGATCCTGCTGGTAAGCTCATTAGCCAATGCCTGGCCGTGTCACACAGTGAAAATGGGAACGCTTTCATCTTCAGCGCTTCGTCGCTCTCCCCTTCGGCCTTCATGTTCTCGCAAATGACTAGGAATTCACGCACATGCTTGACTGGGTTCTCATTGTTCATCCCGTGGAACTTGGGCATGTGATGAATGAGCGAGCTCCTTAGTTCAAAATGACCGTCTGGTGGAAGCACTATGCACCATGGCTGGTTAACCGTGATTGGGGCTGACATCTCGCGCACTGTTCTGCGTCGCGCAACTTGTCGCGCGGGTGGCGCATTATACACTTCAGCGGCCATCCTTGCTTCAACCTCGCGCTGCACTTCCTCTCTGAACAGGGCTGCGCGGTTATGTGCCCTCGCATCCTCTGGGTTTTGTCCCCTAAGTTATCTCCAACGACACTGTTATCCTCCATAACCTTTCTTAAATCTCAAAGAAAACGAAATTAAAAGATAACTAAGCTGTTGCGTCTGTCAGTGCGCAACTAGAATCTGCGCAGCGCAACTGTTTCAAGGTTGCGCAGGCTGATGTTAATTGCGCGCTGTCAGAAGCAACAACGAGAATAAAGCAAACAGAAATAAAATAACTATCTATTGTAAAAGGAAATTTAAGCTAATTAAAGCTTATCTGTGTTGCTCCCCGGCAACGGCGCCAAAATTTGATAGGTGCGCGTCGTTGTGCGCGTCAAATTAATTCCTTCCTTCTCCACTTAATATAGCGGCTAAGTCAGGGTCGAATCCACAGGGAGCAAGTAGATTAGCTCTAACTAGTAACCTACACTTACGAAAGTTGGGGTGGGAGTGATTGGGTTGCGCAAGTGCGCGAATGAACAATAGTTAACGCAGGAATTGCACTAGACGTGCGCAGGCAGTAGAGATTAAGTACTATGACTATGAAAAGTATCGGCGCAGACAATCCTCTATGAATATATTCCTTATCATCGACTCTAAACGTCTATAGTTTGGTTTACTGATGTTAGTGTCCGATCAAGGCTTCCTAACATGTGCGCATGTTCCGATCAAAGTTCATGAGCTATTAATTCTTAAGACTAGTCTAAGCAGCTACGAATCCTGTCACAATAGCAACTGATTATCCTAGCGCGTTACTCCTAGTTGTCACCGTCAAGCTATCAACTAGTTTAACATATAACAAACAAGTGGCAAGAGTAAGATTGCGGTTCAAGGCTTCCCCTACTCATGCAACTAGCTGTCAACCGTGTGCACAGAATTAATACAAGCAAACAAACTATGCATTAAGCACAAGTCTCAAAGGAAATACTCATAGAATCATGCCCAATCGATACAAAGCGTTTAGCTAGACATGCTAGTAGTAACCATCATAGAAATAGTAAATAATATGTAAAGTATCCAAGAAAACAGTAACAAGTAGGTGCGTGCAGGTTGCAGTATCTCGGCTGGCGTAGTCGGCTAGCGCAGGTCCTCTCAGTAGGCTCGTGTGTTTTTCAGTTCTGCCTCTCTCTCCTATTTCTCTGTGTGTGTGTCTCAAACCCTAGCCTTCCTCTCCTTATATACTGCTCATGAGGCCCAAGGACGGCCTTGGCAACTTCCAAATCTGATGGTGTCAAGATTTGGAAACATCAATATCCTGCGCATGGCGCACTGCGCCTTGGTTAGCGCAATCGGTCTGCGCACCGTAGTCGACTCTGCCACTTCCTATCCTGTTTGCGCTGCTAGCTCCACAGGCTGTGTGTTGCGCTCCTTAACCGCTGCCTGTTAGCGCGTATCCGACTTAGGCCCTCGTTTCGTCCTGAAATACAAAAACACTGGAAACCAGTAATCTTGTACACAAAATAATGCAAACAAGCATAGGGTTAGGATCTAAATAGTGTGTATAAATAAGCTCTATCAGCCTTCTCTCTTGGTGATTGTTAATGTCTCTGATTTTCCCTCCAAGAATGTGTTTTCTGAATAGCTAGGACAAGTACTTTGAAGTAAGCTTTTCATCAGTGTTGGAGCACGCATGGTTTGAGGGAGGACCTGAGAGCTTCAAAATGAGAGTAATTCAAGACTTTGGTGAAGATATCAGCAACCTGTTGTTCAGTTGGAATGTGGGATAGGCTGATCACTTTCTGTTTGACTAGTTCACGGATGAAGTGGTGGCGAATGTCTATGTGCTTCGTCCGGGAGTGTTGTACTGGATTCTTTGAGATGCTGATGGCGCTCATGTTGTCGCAGAAGATAGTCATAACATCTTATTGGACACCCAGCTCGGACAACATTTGCTTCATCCATAGTAATTGAGCGCAACAACTCCCTGCAGCGATGTATTTTGCTTCAGCCGTGGATAGCAAAATAATGTTTTACTTCTTGCTAAACCAAGACACCAGATTGTTCCCAAGGTAGAAGCATCCTCCTAAGGTACTTTTTCGGTCTTTTGGCTATACCCGATTAGGCACGCACTTGTATCTCGTGTATACCATAGTCCAAACTCTGCAGTTCCACTTATGTATCGAATGATCCTCTTCACATGGGTCATGTGCGTCTCCTTTGTGTCAGCTTGATACCTGCGACATACCCCTACTGAGTATGTGATATCTGGCCTACTTGCAGTGAGGTATAGAAGGCTTCCAATCATGCTTCTGTATAGGGTTTGTTCTATTGACTTGCCTGTTTTGTCTTTGGTGACTTCTGTATGAGTAGCCGCTAGAGTTCTCTTGTGACTGGCTTTTTCGAGACCATGTTTCTTGACTAGATTCTTGGCATACTTGCTTTGTGATATGAAGGTTCCCTTTGCCTTTTGAACCACCTGAAGCCCTAGAACGTACGCCATTTCCCCTACCATGTTCATTTGGAATTCGCTCTTCATCTGTCCCAGAAATCGTTCAGCCAACTTCTGTGAGGTTGATCCAAAGACTATGTCGTCCACAGATTTGGGCGATGATGAATACCTTCCTTGTGCGTCTAATGATCAGGGTTTTGTCTACTTCTCCTCTGGAATATCCATGTTGAATCAAGATTCTGTTAGCCTCTCGTACTATGCCCTTGGAGCTTGTTTCAGCCCATAGAGAGCCTTCTTGAGCCGATACACATGGTCTGGATATGCTGGGTCTTCGAATCCTTTGGGCTGAGCAACGTACACCTCTTCTGATAGGACTCTATTTAGGAAGGCGCTCTTTACGTCCATTTGGTGCAACTTGAGCTTCATGTGACATGACAGAGCTACTAACATTCTAATTGCTTCCTGTCTCTCCATAGGAGCAAAAGTCTCGTCAAAATCTACTCCTTCAATTTGGGTGTATCCTTGAGCCACCAGTCTCGCCTTGTTCCGAGTGATATTCCCTATCTCATTCGTCTTGTTTTTGTAAACCCACTTTGTTCCGATGATGTTGACTCCCTTCGGTATAGGAACAAGATCCTATACATTGTTTCTTTCAAATTCTCCATGTTCTTCTTGCATGGCCAGAATCCAGTGTTCATCCTTCATAGCTTCCTTGATGTTCTTCGGCTCTATAATGGATAGAAAACATGAATGGTTGATCATGTCTCTATAATTGTGAATTTTCGCAGCGCTGCTGAGATGCAGATTGTGCACAAGCAGTTGCTATAGCACACTCTTGTACCGATGGATCTTTTGCAGCAAGATAAAACAATGAACATTGATTTGTTCACCCAGTTCGGCCAAGTGCCTACATCTGGGAAAGACTGAACCTCAGTCTTTCAATTCACTAGTCTCAAGGTCTATTGTACAACTGACGTCACGTCGTTGTGTGCCCCAAACTTATATTTATAATCTCCTGTTAACACTCAGCAAGCGGTAAGCAGGGTCGAATCCACGAGAGAGCAATCAGCTATAAAGTTCTACTAATTAATTGTCATAATGAAAAGGGGGTTGCAGGAATAACATTTATTGTTATCAAATTCAGAGAAAAACCAGTTCAGGGATATGCATTGCAACTGGTAATCATCGATTGTGACGTGCATCAACGAGTAAACTACCGTTCCTAGTCTAACAATCCCGCTAGGGTAATGCCGACTCTACTGTTCTACCTAATCTCAACCGCTAGGTTCTCGAATAGGGTTAACGGTTACTCGATCAACAACACCGATTAGGTTACACCGCTACGCTTAGCTAATAGGGAAGTCAATCCAATATTATGCAGTAGATATCAACTCAGTTTCACCGCTAGGCTATGCCAACTTGATAATCAGAGCATGCAGTTCAAACGAAGAACAGGAATTTACTGAATTGAATTACGAAACATAAATATCTCAAACCGTACGTCGCATACAAAATTCCCAAACTGAAATTAAGGGTTTAGCTACTACGAGTCATCTAAAACAATGGAAATAAACGGAGTTTAGGAATAATAATATAGCGGTGAATAGTAATCTGCGTGAACGGTAACTCCGGCAGTGAATAGTAATTCCGGCCTTGAATAGTGATCCGCCCCGAAATCCGCGCATAGTGGCCGCTTCTCTGAATTCGTCTTCTGGGTTCTCATGCTGAAGATTCTCTCTAAGAATTGATGCTCAATGTGTTGTGGCAGGTCTGTATTTATAGGATGGAGAGACTTCTAAATCTTGAAAACTTCTAAATCTGATTTTGGGCTGTGGGCCCAATGCTGACGTCATCAATTGCATTCCGCTCCGAATGAAGACATTAGTCGCGCTCCCCATGAAGACATTAAATACGCGCTCTAAGAAGACATTAACTCTGCTAAAGTGTGCTTCCGGAGCGATAGTCACTGCAGTGTCAGAGACTCGCTTTTTTGACCCTTTAGACCTCCGAACCTCTTCTGGACGTAAACTAGATAATTTTAGCCCCTTGAGTTCGCTTTCCAACAAGGTATAACACGCCTCAATCGGATCATAATCATGCGCTCGGCGAGCCTTCGACTACGGATAGGTCAATCTGCCCAGATTTGCTGTATATCCATCCAAATGCGCAATAAGGTTTTAAGCGGTCTTGATACACCTGCGATGCGAAACACTACCAAGAAGTAATCTTTCAAACACAAAATGTAACTAAACAATGGGAATAAATAACTCGATGGATCGTATAAATACGCTCGATCAAACTACCCCACACTTAAACTTGTTCGTCCCGAACAAGAATAAAGACAGCAATACTCAAAGCACTTCTAATATGCCAACGACTAAATACAGAATTTACTTGCGATGTCCTCACTAATCAGTTCATCAACATATGCTCACATTCGTTCTTCAATAAAGATCAGCGAGAAACTACAATGATACATGTTACCTGAGATGTCGAGATGGAATGCCAATGGATGACTGGGAGATAGCCCTCTTTAGACTCCTGACTCCATTCTTCAGCTCGAAGTTATAGTCACGCGCACACGCTAAGTTTGCTTTCTCTGGCACGTGAGAAATCCAAGTGATGAGGAACTCAACTTTTTCATTCTTCTTCTTTTGGAAGACAGCTTTTGAACTTTCTTGTTCTGTTTGGTCCGAAGACTTCACTCGACGCAATTGCTTTTCTGAATTTTTTTTATTCTGTTTTAATTTTTCTTTTGAGCTTTGCTCTCCAATGTGAATTGGTTGTCCCTTTTTTTTTTCCTTTTGAACTGTTCCAATCATCGCCTACGAATAACAGCATATGGAGCGCGTCCCGCTCTTTCTCATCATTATCCTTTCAGCGCGAGTCAAGATAGGGGTTACCCACCCATTCCCGGTTACTAGGGCTAGAGATAGGACGGTTTTTGTTTTCCCATCCCACCATTGCATAAATGCTGCAATGATGGAGTGAAAGCCTCCTCCCTCATAACTCGGAATGCCAACCTCTACAAACTCAACGCGCTACGCGACTAATCCCTTGAACCTTCGAATGTTTGCCAAGTCTCTTTAGGACATTTTCTATCAACTCCACATCCTGTAATATCTCAACTCAAAGGAACGTATAACATCAGTCACTAGCATCACAAAATTGTAGAAATAATGTAAAGCCCACACTTCAGAACTTCATAGCATCAAACATCATCTAATAAACTCAGCATCTTCATCATGGCACATAATGGCATAAAACTAGAAGCATATAGTCGCACGAAATCAGCAGCATCGCAACACCAAATTTTTTAAAAAAAACGTGCTCTAGCCACTACTAATGCAAGCTGAAAGTTATATGTCTATTCGACTCGAGCTGTCCAAGATTGCTTGTTAACTATTTCAGAAAGCTTTAGCAGATTTCGTTTTGGTGATAGTTAGTTCGAGACAGAAATAGTATGCAGAACAGTAAACGACACAGCATATGTTTACCCTGTTCGGCTCACCAAGCCTACTCAGGGGGGGTTGCTCTTGAACCCCAAGTGAGAATCACTTCACAAATATAAGATCAATTACAATAGTTCTTTAAGTAACTAATCCCCGACCGTTACCACTATGCAACTGACTTGATGTGAGTGCGTCTGACTCCCTCAGACGGAGATCCACCTCTTCTCACCTCGATTTGCCTCCCGCAAACCGGTAATTCTCTTCCCGAGAATATCATACCTGAAACAGTGTCTGTTCAACTCTGTTCTGCAGCACACGGTGATTGCTCTTTTGCTCTATCGATTTCAGGCTAGCTTCTGGTAGTGATCGCCGAAATTCTTTTTCTGATGTGCTATATTCTTTTTCTGATGAATTCATCTTGCTTCCCTGCCTCTCAGAAAATAGATTGTATCAAATGATCTTCTAAGCATAAAATCTGGTGAGGATGATCAATTGATCTTCTAGGCATAAAATCTGGTGAAGATCTAATCTCTTGATTGCACATAATCTGAGATTCTAGGCACAGATTGTGGAGGTGAATATCTTTGTAATCACTGGAGTATATTCTTCATCTGCAGATCTTGATCTTCGTAATAAGATCTTGATTGATATCTGTTCGAACAGGTGCTGTCTCACCTCCTGTCTCAGCCAAGAACATTGCCTTGTTTTTGTCAAAGAATATGCCATTCACGATCCATGAGCTATCTGGATCTAACAATCTCCCCCTTGGCAATTTTTTGACAAAACTAACTCCCGCTGCCATTTGCTATAATACTCCCCCTTTTTGTAAACAAAATGACAAGGCAATGACCAACCAAGAGTAGATAGGCGTAGCTACGTATCCTCTGCAACACATTCTGTAACATCATCAGAGATGGTTCCTCAATGGCCTGGACAACCTCAGGGACTTCAAAACATCCTCCTGAACAACTCTCCTCTCCTGAGCAATCTTCTACTTCTTGCCAATCTCTCTGTTGCAGAACCATGTTCCTGATATTGTGACATCCTTTGTCAAAGACTTTTGACTTAGATTTCTGATAAGGTGGTCACTTCTCAAACTTCCTGGCACCAATCTTGCTCTTCTTCATGACACTGCTCCCCCTGTCTCAGTGGCTGCACTCTTCTTTTTCCTTGTTCTACTGTCCCTTCTTCATGATACTGCTCCTCCTGTCTCTGTTCCACCAGCGACTGTTCCAGCAACAAGTCTTTACTCTCTTGACAATGCAAACTTTGGACCTAGCATCAATCCAAATTCTGATTTCTATCTTCTCCTCAGCTTTTTGAGCCAACAGCTTGGCTAATCTCGAGGCATGTCACTTGTTCAACCAACAGACTTCACACATTTTCTTCTCTGAAACAGGTCTGTTCCACACTTTGTCTACCAGAGACCTTTTGACCGACTTCGTCTTCTATCGTTAATCGTCTCAGTCCTCTCGGCAGGCAACTCCCCTTGACTGTCAGACCCTTTGAAACAGGCTCTGTTCAACTGCTGCAGACTTTTGAACTGAAGGCTTATCCAAGAGCTTATTCTTTTCTCCGGAGCTTTCACCTCAATTAGACTCTCGGATCTTGCTGATCCCTTCTTTCCAAAACAAATATTTCTTTAGATATCCATGTTTCAATACACTTAGTCTGGCTCAGACTCTGTCTCACCCATCATACTAGATAACCACCAGAACTTCTCCCCCTGAATTCTGTAACCAGTTCAACAGATTCTTGTACAATGATTAGGAACTGGTCCAGCTTTTCTGAATCTGGCTTAAGTGTTGACAACACATAGACCCAAGACAAGTCTAAGTATTTCAAACTGAGCATTGTTCAAGACTTCAGTGAAAGATACTTGTTTCAGAGTCATCTCCCCCTGTTTCAGACCATACTCTTCCTGCATATGTTTCATCCAAATCATATGTGTGCAACAGCTTCCTGCAGCTCTATATTCCTCCCGAACAGTACATGGTCTGTTCCTGAGATAGAGTAAACTTCCGTTCATGCTCCTGTACAGGGTCTGTTCCACGCTGACTCTAGAATAAATGTGCTTATGACTTGCATTTTCCAATTCGAACTTCTTCACCAAGTTCCTGGCATACTTGCACACTTGCAGACAGAGATAGGAGATCATCTCACATACACTCTGCATCTGTTCAGCAATCTGATTCACCAACTTCTGTGATCGATATCTTGTATTCTAAACATGCTTCACCCATAGAGTCTTGTATTCTCCACCTCGCACATAGCCATGTTGAACGAGAAACACCGTGATACGTTCCTACCATGCTTTGGGGGTCGGTTTTAATCTGTACAAGGCCTTCTTGAGACGATACATATGATCCGGGAGATGTGTGTCTTCAAAGCCCTTAGGCTTAGCAATATATACTTCTTCATTCAACCGTGGATCCCGCTGCAGTGGTTGAGTATCTAGAACTAGCTCTGGTTCATGTTCATCATCCTGAATTTCTGGTACAGAGTCTGACACCCATTTGTTCTTCCTGAGACAGCTTGCTAGTTTCTGAATAAGGACAGGCAACATCATCTTCATCTGTGCTGATCAAATAATCTGGGTCTTGAAACGCCACGTTAATTGACTCCATAATAGTAAGAACTATGTTCTGTGTTCCAGGGCGAATAAGGACTCTGTTCAGGGTGTAACAGGCAGTGTTGATCGCTTCTGCCCAGAAAGTGAGAGCCAGCCCTTTTCCATGAATCATGACCCGCATCATCTCTTGAAGGGTACGATTCTTTCTCTCATCTACTCCATTTTGTTGGGGCGTTATGGGTGCTGAAAACTGATGAAGTATGCCATGTTCAAGACAAAAATCTTTCATATCGTTGTTTTCAAAATCCTTTCCATGGTCACTCCTGATTTCAATCAGAGTTGTGCCTTTTTCATGTTGTAGTCTCAGAATCAAGTGAATCACAGCTTGAACAGTGTCTGATTTATGTCTTGTCTGTTCTCCAATCTTACATTCACCACACATAGCATCAGTCTTTCCATTTAATTCTGGTATTCCTCGCACTAGACCATGTTTAGATATATGTCTCAGTATCTTGAGATTCAAGTGTCTCCGCTGCTTGTGCCACAGAATCAGTTCAGCCTATTGAGACATAAAACAGGGAGCTGTGACAGGCTCTGTGTCAGAATTCAATAGATAACAATTATTTGATGAACGAATTCCTCTCAAAACACACTTCCCTTCTCTGCTGATGACCTGGCATGAATCCTTAGTGAATGGCACATGTAGCTTTCCATCACACAGCTGACTTATACTTAGTAAGTTGGCTTGAAGTTCCTCCACAAGAAGCACTTTGTCAATTGAGGGCATCCCTTGAACAGATAATGTACCTTGACCAATGACCTTTCGTTTTGTCCCATCACCAAATGTAACAAATCTCCCATCTAGGTTCTGCACATCGGTCAGATAGCTAGCTTCTCTTGTCATGTGGGCTGAACAGCCACTGTCAAAGTACCACCGGTCCTTCTTAAGGTGTGAAGATGAGTTATATGCGACGTAGCAATGGTTGTCATGATTTTTTGAGATAGGCACGCATCTTCTCAAGCGATATTTTGCAAGAAATGTGGGGCACGTTCTCTGGATGTGGCCTTGAGCTTTGCAAAAGTAGCAGATACGCTTGTCCTCTGTCCAACGCTTATTAACTCTGTGTCTGGGATGAACAACGTTAGCACAATTAAAATTACTTGCTTGAACAAACACTGTCTTACCACTAGTCTTTTGATACTCATAACCCAGACCAGGACTTCCTCTATTTATACACTGAGCACCCAGAATGGAGTCAAGTTTCTTATTCCCATTGTTCAGCATGCTAACATACTTTCTTATTCTTGATAGTTCAACCACTGTTTCTGAGTGTTCCAGTTTCTCCTTGTCAAGTGCTGTTTGCAGTCTTTTAGTTGTTTCAGACAGCTCATATTTCTCAGCCTTTTAGCATTTAGTGCTTTCTCCCATTGTTCATACAAGGCCGTGTACTTTTCAGCAAATGTTTCATTTGTAATCTTTGTGTCACTATCAATGTCGCAACAGCTGTCTGATTCTGGTTCAAGGAGTGGAGGCCGAGTAATGTTCTGTCCTTCTCGCGTACTCATCTTGAACAGCTCTGTTCCGGTCCCGAATCACACTCTGTACAGCGAGTGTCCCGCTCTGATACCAATTGAAAGTTATATGTCTATTCGACTCGGGCTGTTCAAGATCGCTTGTTAACTGTTTCAGAAAGCTTTAGTAGATTTTGTTTTGGTGATAGTTAGTTCGAGACAGAAACAGTATGCAGAACAGTAAACGACACAGCATATGTTTACCCTGTTCGGCTCACCAAGCCTACTCAGGGGGGGTTGCTCTTGAACCCCAAGTGAGAATCACTTCAAAAATATAAGAACAATTACAATAGTTCTTTAAGTAACTAATCCCCGACCGTTACCACTATGCAACTGACTTGATGTGAGTGCGTCTGACTCCCTCAGAGGGAGATCCACCTCTTCTCACCTCGATTTGCCTCCCGCAAACCGGTAATTCACTTCCCGAGAATATCATACCTGAAACAGTGTCTGTTCAACTCTGTTCTGCAGCACACGGTGATTGCTCTTTTGCTCTATCAATTTCAGGCTAGCTTCTGGTAGTGATCGCCGGAATTCTTTTTCTGATGAATTCATCTTGCTTCCCTGCCTCTCAGAAAATAGATTGGATCAAATGATCTTCTAAGCATAAAATCTGGTGAGGATGATCAAATGATCTTCTAGGTATAAAGTCTGGTGAAGATCTAATCTCCTGATTGCACATAATCTGAGATTCTAGGCGCAGATTGTGGAGGCGAATATCTTCGTAATCACTGGAGTATATTCTTCATCTGCAGATCTTGATCTTCGTAATAAGATCTTGATTGATATCTGTTCGAACAGGTGCTGTCTCACCTCCTGGCTCAGCCAAGAACATTGCCTTGTTTTTGTCAAAGAATATGCCATTCACGATCCATGAGCTATCTGGATCTAACATAAGCTAACAAAAGTAAACGTGCTGACACATACTAACTCCCCCACCCCACACTTTTGAAACAAACCGTGTCCTCACGGTACAATAAGATCGTCGGGAAGGGTAGTCATGCAAGACTCAAAACAAAAGAAACGAAACAAATAAGAAATGCACAAGAAAACTATCCTAACTCAGCAAGTTAAGCTTCCCGTGCACACATTAAGTTGCGGGCCCCAAGCATACATTAGCAGCGCTAATGTATGAACCCGGAGCGGAAATAATGTTGCCTTGGGGCCCTGTATTCACTGAGGTACGCTAAAAATTAAAATAAAAAATCAAGTTGCCTCCCGCAAAGCGCACTTGTTTAACATCGTTGGCTCGACGGTACCTCACATCCTTAAGCATTTACCGGCGGAGCCAATTCGAGCTCCTCGTTGGGTGGTATGACTGATAGAGGCTATTTGTACGCATTATTTAGATCATAACCCTATGCTTGTTTGCAATATTTTATGAGCAAGATTACTCGTTTCTAGTATTTTTGTATTACAGGGCAAAACGAGTCCTTGAGTCGGATACGCGCTAACAGGCAGCGTTCTAGGAGTGAAAGATCCGCCTGCGGAGCTAGCAGCACAAACAGGAGAGAAGTTGGCGAGAGTCAGCAGAGGTGCGCTAGCCGATGCCGTGCGCCAAGCGCAAAGTCCAGTACTGCCTAATCTTGACGTGACCAGATTTGGAAGTTGCCAAAAGTGAGCTTCCCAAGCAGTATATAAACAAGAGGAAGGCTAGGGCAACGGAGAAAGGAGAAAGAGACCTTCTGGAGACGCACCAGAGATCACTAAGAGGCACTGCGCAGCAGAACTGGAAAACACACGGACTTGTTGAGAGGATTTGCGCCAGCCGACTGCGCCAGCCGAGAAGACAAGCTGCACGCACTGTTTGCTACTGTTTTCTCAGACACATTAGTCATTATTTACTATTCTATGATGTTTATCACTAGCATGTCTAGCTAAACTCTTAGTGTTGGTTGGGCATGAATCTATGATGTATTTTCTTTTAGACTTGAGCTTAATGCATAGTTTACTTACTTGTATTAATCCTGTGCATACGGAGACAGCCAGTTGCATGAGTAGGGGAAGCCTTGAACCGCAATCTTACTTGTGTTGCTTGCTTGTCATATGTTAAACTAGTTGATAGCTTTACGGTGACAACTAGGAGTAACGAGCTAGGGTGATCAGTTGCTACTTTGAACGGATTCGCAGCTGTTTTAGTCTATGTTCTAAGGATTAATAGCACATGAACTTTGAACGGAACATGCGCACGTGTTAGAAAGCCTTGACCGGACACTAACCCAAGTAAACCGAAAACTATAGACGTTTAGAGTCGATGATAAGGAATGCACTCATAGAGGATTGTCTGCCCAATGCTTCTCATAATCATAGTATTTAATCTCTACTGCTTGCGCAGGTCTAGTGCAAATTTCCTGCGTTACACTAGTTACTGTTCACTTGCGCATCGCGCATTTCAATCACTCACACACCCCCCCATTTTCGTAAGTGTAGGTTGCTAGCTAAAGACTTACTATTTGCTCCCTGTGGAGATCGACCCTTACTTAACCGCTGTACTGAGTGGAAGAGGAAGGATTATATTTGACGCGCACAACGACGCGGGATCAAATTTTGGCGCCGTTGCCGGGGAGCAACACAGCTAAGTTCTAGTTAGTTTACGTTTTTTCCTTTTTAGTAACTAGTTATTTCAGTTTGTTTTGTTTTCGTTGTTGTTTCTGACAGCGCGCAATCACCATTAGCCTGCGCAACCTTGAAACAGTTGTGCTGCGCAGATTCTAGTTGCGCACTGACAGACGCAACAACATTAGTTATCTTTTAATTTCATTTTCTTTGAGATTCAGAACAGGTTATGGAGGATAACAGTGTCGTAGGAGACAACTTGGGGGACAGAACCCCAGAGGACGCAAGAGCACATAACCGCGCAGCCCTGTTCAGAGAGGAAGTGCAGCGCGAGGTTGAAGCAAGGAGGGCCGCTGAAGTGTATCATGCGCCTCCCGTGCAACGAGCCGCGCGACGCAGAACAGTGCGCGAGATGTCAGCCCCTATCACTGTTAACCAGCCATGGTGCATCGTGCTTCCACCAGGCGGTCATTTTGAGCTAAGGAGCTCGCTCATCCATCACATGCCCAAGTTCCACGGGATGAACAACGAAAATCCAGTCAAGCATGTGCGAGAGTTCCTAGTCATTTGCGAGAACATGAAGACCGAAGGGGAGAGTGATGAGGCGCTGAAAATGAAGGCATTCCCATTTTCATTGTGTGATACAGCCAGACATTGGTTGATGAATTTACCCGCAGGATCCATTCACACATGGGAGCAGCTGCAGAAGAAATTCCTAGATAAATTCTATCCAGCAGCAAAGATTGCGCTGCTCAGAAGGGAACTGCCCGCGCCAAGGCAGAGCGCAGGGGAGTCTCTGTCAGAATATTACGAGCGTTTCAGGGAGCTGGAGGCCAACTGTTACAATCACGGCCTGCCCCAGAATGTGCTGATAGAGAACTTTCTGAATGGACTGCTTCCCATGGAGCTGCGACTACTGAATGCATGCTCAGGCGGGGACATTTGCAACATGTACCCAGAGGATGCGTGGCAGCTGATAGAAGACTCTGCTAGGCAGGTAAGACATCAACTAACGCTTGAAAATAGTCGTGCTCGCTCTGTGCATCAGGTAGAAGCAAGCGCTGAGATCAAGGAAATGAAGGCCATGCTGCAGAAATTGATGAGTGCGCAGAGCGCACAACCAGTTGCGCCAAAGGTATGTGAATTCTGCAGGTCCACCGAGCACAAGACAGATGAATGCCCAACACTTTTTGAAGAATCTGGAGATGTCAACGCTCTTGGAGGATGGGACAACAGAGGGCCGCAGAGGCAGAATCAGCCGCGCTTTGGGCTTGCCGCAAATGGATTCAGATGGAGGGAAGAGAACAATTTCCAGAGGCAGTCCACTGATCAGCGCGCGCCACAGCAGACGCAACCAGCTGCGCCCTACAATCCACCGCATCGCCGCAATGACGCACCAGCGCATAACAACCAGCAACCGAGGCGATTCCTAGAAGATATCGTGGGGCAGCTAGCAGACACAGTGCGCAAAAATGACGAGAAATATGACAAAAGGTTCGAGTCCATCGAAAAGCAGTTATCACAGATCGCAACCACAGTATATGAGCTAAAAAAGAGCGATGGCAACCTGCCTTCGCAAGTGATTCAGAACCCTAAAGGAGGAGTCAATGCAGTGACACTGAGGACTGGGCGCACAGTAGGAACAGATCAGACCGCGCAGGCGCCCGCGCAACCAGTTGCGCAAGTCCCGGATCCAGCAGATCAGAATACGCAACCAGAGCAAGATGCGCAACCAGAAGCGCCAGCCACAAACCAGCAGGGCAACACGCCAGGTATGTCTCAGTCCAGAAACAAGGACATAAATTGTACTAACATACCTGCACCTTTCCCTGTGCAGGCACCATTGGCTAGAAAGGAAGCGTTGGACAAGGAGCTTTATGAGTTGTTCAGCAAGGTGGAAATCAATATTCCCCTCATTGAAGCTATTCGGCAGATTCCCAGGTATGCAAAGTTTTTAAAAGAGCTGTGCACAAACAAAAGGAGGAAGGGCGAATGCGCACAGGTAATGCTAAATGCGCAGGCCTCAGCAATCGTGCAACAAAAGGTACCACCTAAGTGCCGAGATCCAGGTACATTTACTATTCCATGCACGCTAGGTAAGACCACAGTGAGTAATTGCATGATCGATTTAGGCGCATCCATAAATTTGCTACCTTATTCCCTATATACGACATTGCGCCTTGGACCACTAAAGCCTGCAGGTCTGACCATTCAGCTAGCAGATAGATCGTGCAAACAACCTGCAGGCATGATAGAAGATGTCCTAGTTCGAGTAGGAGAGCTGGTGTTCCCAGCAGATTTTTATGTGCTCGAAATGGAGGGTGAATCAAGCGCCAGCGGTGCGCAGATCCTCCTAGGCAGACCGTTTCTGATGACCGCGCGCACAAAGATAGACGTGTGGAGGGGCACGCTCTCCAAGGAGGTAGATGGCGAAGAAATCCATTTCAACATATTCAAGGGGATGCAGCATCCACATGAGGACGCTACAGTGCACGCAATGGACAGCATTGACGATTTAGTCATAGAAGCGCAATGTGCGAGCGCAACCGTAGGACCAGAGCTACTGACACAGGCAGAGCTGGAGGAGCAAGAGGAAGAGCTGAGCAGTGCGGAACCAGCACCCACACAGGTACGTGATATAGTTCATATTTGCACCGCTAACAAAATCTTGCCCTCTATTGAACAGGCACCCAAGATCGAACTGAAGCAACTCCCAGAGCACCTCAAATACATTTTCTTGGGAGATAAAGACACCCTGCCAGTGATCATAAAGAAAGGATTAGAAGAGGAGCAGGAGGCACGGTTACAGCAGGTACTGCGCAAGAACCAGCGCGCCATAGGATGGACACTTGCCGATCTGCGCGGAGTGAGCCCAGACGTATGCATGCATAGGATTCTATTGGAAGATGGTGCCAAACCATCCAGAGAGGCTCAGCGCAGGTTGAATCCAAATATGATGGAGGTAGTGCAAAAGGAAGTCCTGAATTTGCTTGGCGCGGGGGTCATTTACCCAATCTCGGACAGCAAATGGGTCAGTCCGGTGCATGTTGTGCCAAAGAAAGGAGGAATCACAGTAGAAGAAAATGCGCAGGGCGAGTTAGTTCCCAAGCGCATACAAACTGGCTGGCGCATGTGCATCGACTACAGGAAGCTTAACGCAGTAACGCGCAAGGACCACTTCCCGCTACCCTTCATGGACCAGATGCTGGATCGCTTAGCAGGTAAACCTTATTTTTGTTTCTTGGACGGATATTCAGGGTACAACCAGATACCCATAGCTGCGGAAGATCAAAAGAAGACCACATTCACATGCCCGTTCGGTACGTTTGCGTTTCGGCGCATGTCTTTTGGGCTGTGCAACGCGCCAGGTACGTTCCAACGCCTTGTCATGAGCATTTTCTCTTATATGATTGGTATATGCATAGAAGTGTTCATGGATGATTTTACCGTATATGGAAGTACCTTTGATGCATGCTTAACACATCTAGATAAAGTCTTAGCGCGCTGCATTTCTAAGAACTTAGTGCTAAATTACGAAAAATGTCATTTCATGGTAACGCACGGAGTAGTACTAGGTCATATCATTTCAGAGGAGGGGATCAAGGTAGACAAAGCTAAGATAGATCTTATTTCTAATCTACCTTATGCCACCAACGTGCGCGACGTGAAATCATTCTTAGGGCATGCTGGGGGTTCTACAGGCGTTTTATCAAAGATTTCTCTAAAATTTGTATACCCCTGTCTAACCTTTTGCAAAAAGATGTGTGCTTCGACTTTACTGATGAGTGCAGGGCTGCGTTTGATAAGCTGAAAGAAGCGCTGACCAGTGCGCCAGTAATGCGCGCACCAGACTGGAACCTACCATTTGAGCTGATGTGCGACGCAAGTGATTATGCAGTAGGTGCAGTCTTGGGGCAGCGCGTAGACAAGAAGCCGCATGCCATTTACTATGCATCGCGCACACTGGACTCTGCGCAGAGGAACTACACCACCACGGAGAAGGAGCTTCTGGCAATTGTATTTGCACTGGAGAAGTTCCGAGCATATGTTCTAGGCGCAAGAGTCATCATCTACACTGACCACGCAGCTATCCGCTACCTCATGTCCAAGAAGGAAACCAAGCCGCGCCTGATGCGCTGGGTGCTCTTACTGCAGGAATTTGACTTGGAGATCAAAGACAAGAAGGGCACGGAGAATACAGTTGCTGATCACCTGAGCAGGATCGTGAAAGAGGAGGAACCAGGGCAGATCACGGAAACATTCCCTGACGAGCATCTGATGGCGCTGACAGGTAAGGTACCATGGTATGCGCACATCGCAAATTACCTGGTCACAGGTACGTTTCCTCCTCATTTCAATAAAACTCAGTGCATGCGATTAAAACATGAGTCCAAGCATTACCTTTGGGATGATCCTTACATGCTTAGAATAGGACCAGATCAGATATTGAGGCGTTGCGTGCCTGACCACGAAATTAATTCTGTTTTGATGTTTTGTCATGCGCACGCATGCGGAGGACACTTCGGTCCCAAGCGCACAAGCAGAAAGGTCCTGGACTGCGGATTCTATTGGCCGCACCTGTTTAGAGACGCCTATAATCAATGCAGGAATTGTGACAGGTGCCAGCGCACAGGAGGAATATCCGCGCGCAATGAGATGCCGCAGACCCCGATTCTGGTGGATGAAGTGTTCGATGTTTGGGGAATCGACTTCATGGGGCCATTTCCTCCATCTGCAGGTTACGAGTACATATTGGTGGCAGTAGACTATGTCTCCAAATGGGTTGAAGCTAAGGCTACGCGGAAGGATTATGGTAAGACTGTCGCTGATTTTCTCAGAACTAACATATTTTGCAGGTACGGAGTGCCTAAGGCAGTAATCAGCGACCAGGGGACACACTTTTGCAACAGGGTCGTGGCGCAAGTTTTCAAGCACTATGTGGTGCGCCACAAGACGTCCACCGGTTACCATCCGCAGACGAATGGACAGGCCGAAGTTTCTAACAGGGAGATCAAGCGCATCTTAGAAAAGACTGTGAGACCATCGCGCAAAGATTGGAGCCAGCGCCTCGATGATGCGCTATGGGCATACCGTACTGCGCATAAGACGCCCATTGGGACCTCACCATTTCGGCTGGTCTATGGGAAAGCATGCCACCTGCCAGTAGAGCTCGAGCACAAGGCATATTGGGCCTTACGCATTTGCAACCTGAACTTGGATGAGGCAGGAAGGGAGCGCGCATTTGAGCTGAACGAACTAGCAGAGCTGCGCCTGGACGCCTATGAGGGACTGCGCGATTACAAGGAGCGCACCAAGGCCTTTCACGACAAGCATATCCTCAGACGCACTTTTGAACCAGGAGACCAGGTATTACTATTCTCATCACGCCTGAAGCTTATGCCTGGAAAGCTGCGCAGCAAATGGACGGGACCATACACGGTCACCAAGGTTTTCCCCTACGGAACAATCGAGTTAGAAGACGAGCACCAGCATCGTTTTCAGGTTAATGGGCAGAGAGTCAAACGGTACTTAGGAGAACCTTGGGATAGCACAGCGCGCAACATTGACTTGGGCGAACCAGAGATAATAGATGCGCAAGCTGCTGCGCCAGACACACCACCGGATGTACCAGAGGGAGAACTGGAACCTATTTCTTATATCTCTTCTTCCTCTGCATTTGCCCTCGTTACGCATAATTTATCACATGCTGACTTCCCATCTTACCCTTTGCGCAGGACCAATGAGATCGCAACACACACACTGGCGCAAGAACACTCAGGAGCAAGAGTGGGGGAGGTTGCAGGCACACATTTTGGCACGTAACGAGGTACAGTCGAGCCAACGACGTTAAACAAAGGCACTTGTCGGGAGGTAACCCGACACGTTTTTACTTTTGCATATTTTATTTTCTACTTGTTTTGTTTTTTTTTGAGTTTTTTTAGCTAGTTTAGGACTTGGTAGTTTTTTAGTCACGCAGTAGTGCGCAGGACCGTGCGCCTAGCAATGCGCAGGTCAGATGCGCTAGCCAGAGGGGTATATAAGGCAGGACTTAGGAAAAATCCAGCACTTTTCACTCGACCGTTGCACACGAGCCCCCGCCTTCAGACCTCTGCCCGTCGATCAGCGCCCAACCCAGCGTCCGTTTAGAGTGATTCGAGGACCACACAGCCGCACTACACCCAAGTAACCTCTCCCCCCGATTTGAGCAGCTTCCGTTAGGGTTTGTGCAGAGGAGAAGTTTTCTAGGGTTTTGAAATCGCACCGGGGTAGAGTGCGCCGATTGGAGTATTGTTTAGTGCGTTGTGTAGGCGAGCAGTAGGCGCTCCTTCGGTGAGAATTTCAGGGATTTCTGTGCAGTTTGAATTTTTGAAGTTGTTGAGGGTGTTGACCACAATTGACCGCAGCCCTAGCGCATCATGAGACCTGCCAAGGACCAGGAGACCCCAGCTGCGTTCGCCAGCAAGTATGCGGCGTTTATAAGCCTGGAAATGTACGGGACCCCGTACATCAGCCGAGAGTTCCTGCGCGAGGTTGGACTAGCGGACCTCGTAGCGCAGAGGCTGGCGCTCGCAGGCTGGGAAGCGGTGTTGGAACTCAACAGTGCATCTGACCAAGAGGACACGTGCGAGTTTTTAGCGTCTCTGGAGGCAGGAGACAAGGAGATCAGGTACAGACATAGGGGTGTTTGGTTCATAGCCTCGGCAAGGAGGCTGAGGCGCGCGTTCGGGTGCGCCAAGGTGCGTGACGAGGACTTAGACACGCACACTAACCAGGAGGCCTGGCGCGAGATGGCGACTGGGCCAGCATTTGCCGCGGGGCGCAGCAGGGGCCGAGAGCTACGCGACCCGTGGCTGTTCTACTTGTGGCGCATTGTCGCCTATGCGGTCATTGGCCGTTTCAACGGCGCACCGAAGATCAGCCTCCTGGATTTGGACATTTTAAAGGGGCTGTACTATGGGCGGAAGGTGCTTTTTATCCTGAACATGGTGCACCACTGGAGCCGCGTCAGCATGAAGGGGCCGCTGACTTGCGGAGGAGTCATAACGCACCTGCTGCGGGCATTACATGGAGAGCCCGAGGTGCCAGAGCACACTTTGGTGCCGGCTGTCCCTCTCGATCGCGCCCATATGCTGCAGATCAGGGCGGTAGCTCTGAAGGAAGATGGCACTTTGGAATGGTGCTACCGCCTGCAGCCGGCCAGAGTTCCGCGGCCCAGAGCAGAAAGCAGTGCGCAGGGCGCAGCAGCCGCGCAGGACATGGAGGAGGATGAGGCCTCAGAACCAGAGGTGCCTCTGGTCAGGCGCCCAAGGACCCGGGCGCAGACTGGAGCGCACCAGAGGGCCCGTGCACCACAAGGGGAGCCAGTGACCATTTCCATCGAGGATTCTCCCCCTCGTGCACGTGGAAAGCGCCCAAGGACTGAGGCTGAGGAGGCGCCCGAGGCAGCAACCGCCGAGCAGCGCATGATGTTCAACGTCATGCGCGTGCTCGAATACTTAGCGCCAGAGGGGGCGGATTTAAGTATGAGTCCACCATCCGGGTGGAGATTTGGAGACGCGATTCCCCCTCTCCTCAGCCTGCACCGGCCACCTCCAGGTCCCCCTAGCCAGCCAGCCAGCCCTCCTACCCGAGCCCCAGCAGCCCCAGTCCATCCAGCAGAACCCTCTCCAGTACCACCACCAGCACCAGCACCGGCAGCCCCCACAGCAAAACCCACCCCTGAACCAGAACCGATACCACCACCAGCAGTTTCCCTTGCCCGGCCTTCTGTTCCGGAGTCCCCCATAGCCTATCCCAGCATAGACTCCGATTCCATTTGGGATTCACTTTCCGAGGACGACCTCATAGCGCAGCCTGACCCCCTCACCATAGTGCCACCAGCCTCCAGCACCGACTATGTGACGGATTCTTCAGAGGATGAGGCGCTTGGATCAGCAGCTGCGTCTAGCTCGGAGGACTTCTAAGGCCGAGGGGCAGCAGCATTAGTTTTCTTTAGGGTGGTGTCTTTTATTTTGCTGCGTCTTATTGGATATTATGTGCTGAATATTTCTGCCGCATATTTTGTGACCCTGTGCTATCGTTTATGCTGTGTGACTATTTGTTTTTGTTCTTATGTTCTTTATTTTTGCATTACATGCATGTGTGCGCTCTCCATGCGCTTGCGCTTGAGTCGTGGGGACACGTCTCTGTTCAAGTGTGGGGGGGGGGGGGGGTGTTACATTCACTTTTCACGTTTTTGAGCATTTTAGTGTAGCTTAGTTTAAGTTAAAGAGAATAGTAGCAGTAGTGCGCTAGAGTGCAGGATGCGCATGCGCTCCAGCTTGTTTTGCGCTATCCATATTGCGTGCGCTGCTATCTACTATTTTAGTATAATTTTTTCGTTTTTTTGCTCCTGTTAGTTGGGATATGCAGGGGATGTGGAGTTGACAGAAATGCTCCAGAGAGGCGGTTAGTCGCTTTTGCTTCGAAGGCAAGGTATATGGTCGAGAGCGTTAGTGGAGGCCGGTGCTTCGCAGCCTTCGGAACAAAAGAGCGCGCTCAGTCACGCAGATGCCAAAGGCGAAATACCCATAGCGTGGCGAGGTGGGAAAACAGACCACCTTCTCTCTGGAAATCGAGCTAAGGAAGGCAGGCGCGGATGTAAACGCGTGCGCTGACCTGCGCAGACAGACCAAAGGAGAGAGAGCGGGGCGAGTTCCATAGCTGCTATCCGAAGGCTGAGACTGGAACTGCTCTGGGAATGTAAGAAATTAAAGAGACAAGCTGTACAAAAGAAAAATACCAGCAGATGATACGCGCTACAAAAGAATCAGCATGCGCACAAGCATCAACATGCCCAAAGACCATAAGGAAATCATCAGAAAGCTCAGGTTCCCAGGAAGTGCGCGGACGAATCACGCACTGGAAGAAGCTGCGTTATCCACCATATACCTATCTTCGGAGTAGGAGCTGGCAGCCTGGAGCCTAAGAAGAGCTATCTCCCAGCCATCCAAAAATCTTCATCCCGGGTGAGAGGTAATGAATTTCTAAATTATTATATTAGAACTGTTGAGTGCAGTTGTGCGCAGGTGATAGAGCAGTGCGAGTTGAGCAATTGTGCATTCGCATCAGAGTGCAAGACTGTGCGCTAAACTCCGGAAGAGGTAATTTTATCCGCGCTTCAGTGCTTGTTCGGGACGAACAAGGGGCAAGTGTGGGAGGTTTGATAGAGGCTATTTGTACGCATTATTTAGATCATAACCTTATGCTTGTTTGCAATATTTTATGAGCAAGATTACTCGTTTCTAGTATTTTTGTATTACAGGGCAAAACGAGTCCTTGAGTCGGATACGCGCTAACAGGCAGCGTTCTAGGAGTGAAAGATCCGCCTGCGGAGCTAGCAGCACAAACAGGAGAGAAGTTGGCGAGAGTCAGCAGAGGTGCGCTAGCCGATGCCGTGCGCCAAGCGCAAAGTCCAGTACTGCCTAATCTTGACGTGACCAGATTTGGAAGTTGCCAAAAGTGAGCTTCCCAAGCAGTATATAAACAAGAGGAAGGCTAGGGCAACGGAGAAAGGAGAAAGAGACCTTCTGGAGACACACCAGAGATCACTAAGAGGCACTGCGCAGCAGAACTGGAAAACACACGGACTTGTTGAGAGGATTTGCGCCAGCCGACTGCGCCAGCCGAGAAGACAAGCTGCACGCACTGTTTGCTACTGTTTTCTCAGACACATTAGTCATTATTTACTATTCTATGATGTTTATCACTAGCATGTCTAGCTAAACTCTTAGTGTTGGTTGGGCATGAATCTATGATGTATTTTCTTTTAGACTTGAGCTTAATGCATAGTTTACTTACTTGTATTAATCCTGTGCATACGGAGACAGCCAGTTGCATGAGTAGGGGAAGCCTTGAACCGCAATCTTACTTGTGTTGCTTGCTTGTCATATGTTAAACTAGTTGATAGCTTTACGGTGACAACTAGGAGTAACGAGCTAGGGTGATCAGTTGCTACTTTGAACGGATTCGCAGCTGTTTTAGTCTATGTTCTAAGGATTAATAGCACATGAACTTTGAACGGAACATGCGCACGTGTTAGAAAGCCTTGACCGGACACTAACCCAAGTAAACCGAAAACTATAGACGTTTAGAGTCGATGATAAGGAATGCACTCATAGAGGATTGTCTGCCCAATGCTTCTCATAATCATAGTATTTAATCTCTACTGCTTGCACACGTCTAGTGCAAATTTTCTGCGTTACACTAGTTACTGTTCACTTGCGCATCGCGCATTTCAATCACTCACACACCCCCCATTTTCGTAAGTGTAGGTTGCTAGCTAAAGACTTACTATTTGCTCCCTGTGGAGATCGACCCTTACTTAACCGCTGTACTGAGTGGAAGAGGAAGGATTATATTTGACGCGCACAACGACGCGCGATCAATGACCTCTCCGTGGTATTGTTTCACCCTTTGGGCATTCACCATGAACTTCTCCCCCGTGCTCATTTTTTCCAGCTCAAGTGCACCATGAGTGAGCACTCGTATCACCGTGTATGGGCCTGTCTAACGCGAACGCAACTTCCCAGACATTAGTTTTAATCTTGAGGAATAAAGTAGTACCTTTTGTCCCTCTTCAAATGAACGACGCAGGATGAATTTGTCGTGATACATCTTTGTCCGCGCCATGTAGTCTGTTTGGCTCTCGTAAGCCTCTAGGCGCAGCTCCCCAAGTTCGTTCAGTTGAAGCATCCTCTCCTTGCCTGCAGAAGTTAGTTTGAAATTACATTGTTTAATAGCCCAAAATGCTTTATGTTCTACCTCGACCGGCAGGTGGCACGCCTTGCCATAGACAAGTCTGAATGGAGAGGTCCCGATAGGCATTTTGTAGGCCGTGCGATACGGCCACAATGCCTCATCTAGTCGTATGGACCATTCTTTCCTAGATGGCTTAACCATCTTCTCCAAAACCAGCTTTATCTCTCGGTTAGAAATCTCTGCTTGCCCATTAGTCTGTGGATGGTACGCGGTAGAAACTCGGTGATGCACTCCAAAGTGTTTGAAAACGGCAGTCACGGATTTGTTACAGAAGTGAGACCCTTGATCGCTTATTACGGCCTTCGGAACCCCGTACCTACAAAATATGTTAGTACGCAAGAAATCCACAACTATTTTGCCATCATCCTCTCGCGTGGCCCGCGCTTCTACCCATTTAGATGCATAATCAACAGCACCCATTAGATGAAGGGAAAGGTCCTATAAAGTCGATGCCCCAAATATCAAACACTTCATCAACAATTATCGGCATTTGTGGCTCTCATTCCTAGCAGATATATTTCCTACACGCTGGCATCTATCATAATGTTTACAATGGTTATACGCATCCTTAAACACATGAGGCCAATAAAAACCACAATCCAGAATTTTCCTAGCGGTCCTACGAGGTCCGAAATGGCCTCCACAAGCATGCTCATGGCAGAAACTAAGCACAGAATGTATATCACCATCCGGGACACATCTCCTAAGTATTTGATCAGCCCCAATATTCCACAAAAAAGGATCATCCCATATATAAAATCGAGAATCATGCTTGAGTTTAAATCTTTGAGGTCTAGAGAAGGAAGAGGGAAATTTACCTCCTACTAGGTAATTCACTATGTGAGCGTACCATGGCGCTTTGTCCTGCACGGCATAGAGATGCTCGTCGGGGAATGTCTCCGTGATGGCTATCGGCTCCTCCTTTGTGACAATCCTACTCAAGTGGTCGGCCACCGTGTTCTCCATCCCTTTTTTGTCTTTTATTTCCACGTCGAACTCCTCGAGTAGTAAGATCCATCTTATCAATCGAGGTTTGGACTCCTTCTTCGACATTAGATACCTAATCGCTGCATGATCAGAAGATACAATGACTTTAAGACCAAGTAAATAGGGACGAAACTTTTCTAATGCAAACACTACGGCCAGGAGCTCTTTCTCTGTAGTGGAGTAATTCTTTTGCGCCACGTCTAAGGTCCTCGAGGCGTAGTGGATCACCACTGGTTTTTGCTCCTTCCTTTGTCCAAGGACAGCCCGGCGTAGTCGCTCGCGTCACACATGATTTCGAAGGGCTACGTCCAATCGGGTGCTTGGATGATGGGTGCACTAGTCAATGCGTGTGTAAGCTCATCAAACGCCTCCTTGCATTTTTCTGAAAATTCAAAAGGAACATCTTTTTGCAAGAGGTTAGTCAATGGCAGCGCCTTCTTAGAAAAATCTTCAATAAAACGACGATAGAAGCCCGCATGCCCAAGAAAAGACTTAACATCACACACATTCAGAGGGTAAGGAAGACTAAAAATCAAGTCTATCTTTGCCTTGTCTACCTGAATTCCCTCTGGTGACACTATATGTCCTAGCACCACACCATGTGTGACCATGAAATGACACTTCTCATAATTTAAAACAAGGTTCATCGACACACATCTCTCCAGCACCTTGTTCAAATTCTCTAAACACGCATCAAATGTGTCACCATGTACAGTGAAATCATCCATGAACACCTCAATGAAACTACCTAACATGTCAGAAAAATACTAGTGACCAACCTTTGAAAGGTTCCCGGTGCATTCCATAAACCAAATGACATACGCCTAAATGCAAATGTACCAAAAGGACATGTAAAGGTAGTTTTCTCTTGATCCTCAGGAGCTATGGGGATCTGATTATATCCCGAAAAACCATCAAGAAAGCAGAAGAATGGCTTACCTGCCAGCCTTTCCAACATCTGATCAATGAAAGGGAGGGGGAAGTGATCCTCCACCCATTCTGAATTCGCTTGGTCACCATCTCGCCGGCTGCATTTTCTTGCACTGTTATGCCAGTCTTCTTCGGGACCACATGTACTGGACTCACCCATGGGCTATCTGAAATAGGATAAATGATGTTAGCGTCTAATAATTTCTGAATTTCTTTTCTTACCACTTCCATCATTATCGGGTTGAGTTGGCATTGTGGTCCTCTCGACGGTTTAGCTCCCTCTTCCAGCAAGATCCTTTGCATGCAAACTGTGGGGCTGATTCCTCTAATGTCGCCGACTGTCCATCCAATTGCTTGCTGGTTGTTTTTCAAAACCTTGACGAGCCTGTGCTCTTGCTCCAGCCCCTTTTTGATAATCACCGGTAATGTGTCATCCTTTCCCAAGAAGGCGTACTTCAAGTGCTCCGGTAATGGTTTTAGCTCGATGATTGGGGCCTGCACAAAAGAAAACAGCAAGGTATTAGTTTTATATAAACTGATCTGATTAGCTTCATACCTTGGTGTCAGCGGGCGTGATACTTCTAATTGCCCGAGGGCTGCCTGCACTAACTCTCTCAGCTCGTATGATTCATCCGGTTCCAAGATAGATTTTTCCATCGCAATCTCGAGTCCATCATCTCCACAGGATGGGTTCACTTCACTCACAATGTCATCCACGACATCAATAGCATTTACTGTGTTGTGCTCCGGTGGATGCCTCACTGCTTTGAAGATGTCAAACTCTACTACCTCATCCTCGACTCGCATGGTTAGCATGCTGGTATCGCAATCAATCTTCATCCTCGAGGTCTTCAAAAAGGGGCGTCCTAGCAGTATTGGTGGGCTGTCGGCTAGGTCTCCACCATCCATTTTTAAGACATAAAAGTCTGCCGGAAACACAAGCTCCCCTACCTGTACTAGTACATCTTCGATAATACCCTCAGGTTGCTTACACGATCTATCTGCAAACTGAATAGTTAGTCCAAGAGGTTTCAAAGGTCCAATATGAAAGCACGAGTAAATAGAATGTGGTAAGACATTGATAGAAGCTCCTAGGTCCAACATACAATTGTTAATGCGAATACTACCAATCATGCAAGGAATAGAAAACACACCGGGGTCTCCGCATTTCCTAGGCAATGAGCTCTGAATAACAACGGCTACATGAGCATTAAGGGTTACCTTTTCCAGTTGTGATGATCGACGATGGCTTTTGCACAATTCCTTGAGAAACTTAGCATAGCGAGGTATTTGATTTGATGGCCTTCAATAAAAGGATGTTGATTTCCACCTTGCTGAACAAGTCCCACACTTCTTGATCTATCTCTTGCCTCTTAGGGGTCTTGACGCTCTGGCGTGCCTGGCTAATGTTCTCCTGGGGCGCTTGATCCTCTGAGTCTGTTTTCTTCGGTGCCTCTTCTGTAACCTGGATCACTGATAGAGCCTATTTATACGCATTATTTAGATCATAACCCTATGCTTGTTTGCATTATTTTATGTACAAGATTACTGATTTCCAGTGTTTTTGTATTTCAGGGCAAAACAAGGGCCTAAGCCGGATACGCGCTAACAGGCAGCGTTTAGGACGCGCAGCACACAGCCTGCGGAGCTAGCGGCGCAAACAGAAGAAATGGCGAGACACAGCAGAGTTGCGCCAACCAATGCGCTAAGCAGTACGCCATGCGCCAGGCGCAGAGTCCAGTATTTCCTAATCCCGACATGACCAGATTTGGAAGTTGCCAAGGATGGACCTCTCGAGCAGTATATAAAGGGGAGGAGGTCTAGGGTTTCAAGAAGAGAAGAACAATAATAGGAAGAGACGATCATCATCAGAGACACACAGAGCGGCAAACTGGAAAACACACGGACTTGTTGAGAGGACTTGCGCCAGCCGAGAAACATTTTGCACGCACTGTTTGCTACTTGTTTCTCAGATACATTAGTTATTATTTACTATTCTATGATGTTTATCACTAGCATGTCTAGCTAAACGCTTAGTGTTGGTTGGGCATGAATCTATGATGTATTTCCTTTGAGACTTGAGCATAATGCATAGTTTGCTTACTTGTATTAAACTCTGTGCATACGGAGACAGCTAGTTGCATGAGTAGGGGAAGCCTTGAACCGCAATCTTACTCTTATTGCTTGTTCGTCATATGTTAAACTAGTTGATAGCTTGACGGTGACAACTAGGAGTAACGAGCTAGGGTGATCAGTTGCTACCTTGAACGGATTCGTAGCTGTTTTAGTCTAGTTCTAGAGATTAATAGCACATGAACTTTGAACGGAACATGCGCACGTGTTAGGAAGCCTTGACCGGACACTAACCCAAGTGAAATCAAGCTATAGACATATTAGAGTCAGTGATAAGGAATGCACTCATAGAGGATTGTCTGCCCAATACTTCTCATAGTCATAGTACTTAATCTCTACTGCCTGCGCATGTCTAGTGCAAATTCCTGCGTTTTACAACTGTTCACTTGTGCACTGCGCAAACCAATCACTCACCCCCCAATCTTCGTAAGTGTAGGTCGCTGGCTAGAACCGAACTACTTGCTCCCTGTGGAGATCGACCCTTACTTAACCGCTGTACTAGTGGAAGAGGAAGGAATTATATTTGACGCGCACAACGACGCGCGATCAAATTTTGGCGCCGTTGCCGGGGAGCAACACAGCTAAGTTCTAGTTAGTTTACGTTTTTCCTTTTAGTAACTAGTTATTTCAGTTTGTTTTGTTTTCTCGTTGTTGTTTCTGACAGCGCGCAATCACCATTAGCCTGCGCAACCTTGAAACAGTTGCGCTGCGTGGATTCTAGTTGCGCACTGACAGACGCAGCAGCATTAGTTATCTTTTAACTTCATTTTTCTTTAAGATTCAGAACAGGTCATGGAGGATAACAGTGTCGTAGGAGACAACTTGGGGGACAGAACCCCAGAGGAAGCAAGAGCACATAACCGCGCAGCCCTGTTCAGAGAGGAAGTGCAGCGCGAGGTTGAAGCAAGGAGGGCCGCTGAAGTGTATCATGCGCCACCCGTGCAACAGGCCGCGCGACGCAGAACAGTGCGCGAGATGTCAGCCCCTATCACTGTCAACCAGCCATGGTGCATCGTGCTTCCACCAGGCGGTCATTTTGAGCTAAGGAGCTCGCTCATTCATCACAATGAAAATCCAGTCAAGCATGTGTGAGAGTTCCTGGTTATATGCGAAAACATGAAAACCGAAGGAGAAAGCGATGAAGCGCTGAAGATGAAGGCATTCCCATTTTCACTGTGTGATACAGCCAGACATTGGTTGATGAACTTACCCGCAGGATCCATTCACACGTGGGAGCAGCTGCAGAAGAAATTCTTGGACAAATTCTATCCCGCAGCAAAGATCGCTGATAGAGGCTATTTGTACGCATTATTTAAATCATAACCCTATGCTTGTTTGCAATATTTTATGAGCAAGATTACTCGTTTATAGTGTTTTTGTATTACAGGGCAAAACGAGTCCTTGAGTCGGATACGCGCTAACAGGCAGCGTTCTAGGAGTGAAAGATCCGCCTGCAGAGCTAGCTGCACAAACAGAAGAGAAGTTGGCGAGAGTCAGTAGCGGTGCGCTAGCCGATGCGCCAGGCGCAAAGTCCAGTATTTCCTAATCCCGACATGACCAGATTTGGAAGTTGCCAAGGATGGACCTCTCGAGCAGTATATAAAGGGGAGGAGGTCTAGGGTTTAATAACAATAATAGGAGAGAGATATCATCCACCATTGGACGACACACATTAGAGAGAGCGGCAAAACTGGAAAACACACGGACTTGTTGAGAGGATTTGCGCCAGCCGACTGCGCCAGCCGAGAAGACAAGCTGCACGCACTATTTGCTACAGTTTTCTCAGACACATTAGTCATTATTTA
Organism: Umbilicus rupestris; assembly: GCA_963678935.1. NCBI lineage: Eukaryota > Viridiplantae > Streptophyta > Magnoliopsida > Saxifragales > Crassulaceae > Umbilicus > Umbilicus rupestris. Next base: position 7,986,852 of record OY787607.1, on the reverse strand, counting down.
CTATTCTGTGATGTTTATCACTAGCATGTCTAGCTAAACTCTTAGTGTTGGTCGGGCATGAATCTATGATGTATTATCTTTGAGACTTGAGCTTAATGCATAGTTTACTTACTTGTATTAATCCTGTGCATACGGAGACAGCTAGTTGCATCAGTAGGGGAAGCCTTGAACCGCAATCTTACTTGTGTTGCTTGCTTGTCATATGTTAAACTAGTTGATAGCTTTACGGTGACAACTAGGAGTAACGAGCTAGGGCAAGCAGTTGCTACTGTGACAGGATTCGCAGCTGTTTTGGTCTATGTTCTAAGGATTAATAGCACATGAACTTTGAACGTAACATGCGCATGTGTTAGAAAGCCTTGACCGGACACTAACCCAAGTGAAATTAAGCTATAGACGTTTAGAGTCGATGATAAGGAATGCACTCATAGAGGATTGTCTGCCCAATACTTCTCACAATCATAGTATTTAATCTCTATTGCTTGCGCACGTCTAGTGCAAATTCCCTGCGTTACACTAGTTACTATTCATTTGCGCATCGCGCATTTCAATCATTCACACACCCCCATTTTTCGTAAGTGTAGGTTGCTGGCTAGAACTGAACTTTTGCTCCCTGTGGAGATCGACCCTTACTTAACCGCTGTACTGAGTGGAAGAGGAAGGATTATATTTGACGCGCACAACGACGCGCGATCAAATTTTGGCGCCGTTGCCGGGGAGCAACACAGCTAAGTTCTAGTTAGTTTACGTTTTTCCTTTTAGTAACTAGTTATTTCAGTTTGTTTTGTTTTCGTTGTTGTTTCTGACAGCACGCAATCACATCAGCCTGCGCAACCTTGAAACAGTTGCGCTGCGCAGATTCTAGTTGCGCACTGACAGACGCAACAACATTAGTTATCTTTTAATTTCATTTTTCCTTGAGATCCGGAACAGCTTATGGAGGATAACAGTGTCGTAGGAGACAACTTGGGGGACAGAACCCCAGAGGAAGCAAGAGCACATAACCGCGCAGCCCTGTTCAGAGAGGAAGTGCAGCGCGAGGTTGAAGCAAGGAGGGCCGCTGAAGTGTATCATGCGCCACCCGTGCAACAAGCCGCGCGACGCAGAACAGTGCGCGAGATGTCGGCCCCTATCACTGTTAACCAGCCATGGTGCATCGTGCTTCCACCAGGCGGTCATTTTGAGCTAAGGAGCTCGCTCATCCATCACATGCCCAAGTTCCACGGGATGAACAATGAAAATCCAGTCAAGCATGTGCGAGAGTTCCTAGTCATTTGCGAGAACATGAAGACCGAAGGGGAGAGTGATGAGGCGCTGAAGATGAAGGCATTCCCATTTTCGTTGTGTGATACAGCCAGACATTGGTTGATGAAATTACCCGCAGGATCCATTCACACATGGGAGCAGCTACAGAAGAAATTCCTAGATAAATTCTATCCAGCAGCAAAGATTGCGCTGCTCAGAAGGGAACTAGCCGCGCCAAGGCAGAGCGCAGGGGAGTCATTGTCAGAATATTACGAGCGTTTCAGGGAACTGGAGGCCAACTGCTACAATCACGGCCTGCCCCAGAATGTGCTGATAGAGAACTTTCTAAATGGACTGCTGCCCATGGAGCTGCGCCTACTGAATGCATGCGCAGGAGGGGACATTTGCAACATGTACCCAGAGGATGCGTGGCAGCTGATAGAAGACTCTGTTGGGCAGGTAAGACATCAACTAACGCTTGAAAATAGTCGTGCTCGTTCTGTGCATCAGGTCGAAACAAGTGCTGAGATCAAGGAAATGAAGGCCATGCTGCAGAAATTAATGAGTGCGCAGAGCGCACAACCAGTTGCACCAAAGGTATGTGAATTCTGCAGGTCCACCGAGCACAAGACAGATGAATGCCCAACACTTTTCGAAGAGACTGGAGATGTCAATGCTCTTGGAGGATGGGATAACAGAGGACCGCAGAGGCAGAATCAGCCGCGCTTTGGGCTTGCCGCAAATGGATTCAGATGGAAGGAGGAGAACACTTTCCAGAGGCAGCCCACAGATCAGCGCGCACCACAGCAGACGCAACAAGCTGCGCCCTACAATCCTCCGCATCGCCGCAATGACGCACCAGCGCATAACAACCAGCAACCGAGGCGATCTTTGGAAGATATCGTGGGGCAGCTAGCAGATACAGTACGCAAAAATGACGAGAAATATGACAAGAGGTTCGAGTCCATCGAAAAGCAGCTATCACAGATCGCAACCACAGTATATGAGCTAAAGAAGAGCGATGGCAACCTGCCTTCGCAAGTGATTCAGAACCCTAAAGGAGGAGTCAATGCAGTGACACTGAGGACTGGGCGCACAGTAGGAACAGAGCAGACCGCGCAGGCGCCCGCGCAACCAGTCGCGCAAATCCCGGATCCAGCAGATCAGGCTGCGCAACCAGAGCAAGATGCGCAACCAGAAGCACCAGCCACGAACCAGCAGGGCAACACGCCAGGTATGTCTCAGTCCAGAAGCAAGGACATAAATCGTACTAACATACCTGCACCTTTCCCTGTGCAGGCACCATTGGCTAGAAAGGAAGCATTGGACAAGGAGCTTTATGAGTTGTTCAGCAAGGTGGAAATCAATATTCCCCTCATTGAAGCTATTCGGCAGATTCCCAGGTATGCAAAGTTTTTAAAAGAGCTGTGCACAAACAAAAGAAGGAAGGGGGAATGCGCACAGGTAATGCTAAATGCGCAGGCCTCAGCAATCGTGCAGCAGAAGGTACCACCCAAGTTCCGAGATCCAGGTACATTTACTATCCCATGCACGCTAGGTAAGACCACAGTGAGTAATTGTATGATCGATTTAGGCGCATCCATCAATTTGCTACCTTATTCTCTATATACAACATTGCGCCTTGGACCACTAAAGCCTGCAGGTCTCACCGTTCAGCTAGCAGATAGATCGTGCAAACAACCTGCAGGCATGATAGAAGATGTCCTAGTTCGAGTAGGAGAGCTGGTGTTCCCAGCAGATTTTTATGTGCTCGAAATGGAGGGTGAATCAAGCGCCAGCAGTGCGCAGATCCTCCTAGGCAGACCATTTCTGATGACCGCGCGCACAAAGATAGACGTGTGGAGGGGCACGCTCTCCATGGAGGTAGATGGCGAAGAAATCCATTTCAACATATTCAAGGGGATGCAGCATCCACATGAGGACGCTACAGTGCACGCAATGGACAACTTAGATGATCTAGTCGCAACCATAGGACCAGAACTACTGACACAGGCAGAGCTGGAGGAGCAAGAGGAAGAGCTGAGCAGTGCGGAACCAGCACCCACACAGGTACGTGATATAGTTCATATTTGCACCGCTAACAAAATCTTGCCTTCTATTGAACAGGCACCCAAAATCGAACTGAACCAACTCCCAGAGCACCTCAAATACATTTTCTTGGGATGTGAGGACACCCTGCCAGTGATCATTAAGAAAGGATTAGAAGAAGAGCAGGAAGTGCGCCTACAGCAGGTACTGCGCAAGAACCAGCGCGCCATAGGATGGACACTTGCAGATCTGCGCGGAGTGAGCCCAGACGTATGCATGCATAGGATTCTACTGGAAGATGGTGCCAAACCATCCAGGGAGGCTCAGCGCAGGTTGAATCCAAACATGATGGAGGTAGTGCAAAAGGAAGTCCTGAAATTGCTTGGCGCAGGGGTCATTTACCCAATTTCGGACAGCAAATGGGTCAGTCCGGTGCATGTTGTGCCAAAGAAAGGAGGAATCACAGTGGAAGAAAATGCGCAGGGCGAGCTAGTGCCCAAGCGCATACAAACCGGCTGGCGCATGTGCATCGACTACAGGAAGCTTAACGCAGTAACGCGCAAGGACCACTTCCCGCTACCCTTCATGGACCAGATGCTGGATCGCTTAGCAGGTAGACCTTATTTTTATTTCTTGGATGGATATTCAGGGTACAACCAGATACCCATAGCTGCGGAAGATCAAGAGAAGACCACATTCATCTGCCCGTTCGGTACATTTGCGTTTCGGCGCATGTCCTTTGGGCTGTGCAACGCGCCAGGTACGTTCCAACGCCTTGTCATGAGCATTTTCTCTGATATGATTGGTATATGCATAGAAGTGTTCATGGATGATTTTACCGTATATGGAAGTACCTTTGATGCATGCTTAACACATCTAGATAAAGTCTTAGCGCGGTGCATTTCTAAGAACTTAGTGCTGAATTACGAAAAATGTCATTTCATGGTAACGCACGGAGTAGTATTAGGACATATCATTTCAGAGGAGGAGATCATGGTAGACAAAGCTAAGATAGATCTTATCTCTAATCTACCTTATGCAACCAACGTGCGCGACGTGAAATCATTTTTAGGGCATGCTGGGTTCTACAGGCGTTTTATCAAAGATTTCTCTAAAATTTGTATACCCCTGTCTAACCTTTTGCAAAAAGATGTGTGCTTCGACTTTACTGATGAGTGCAGGGCAGCGTTTGATAAGCTGAAAGAAGCGCTGACCAGTGCGCCAGTAATGCGCGCACCAGACTGGAACCTGCCTTTTGAGCTGATGTGCGACGCAAGTGATTATGCAGTAGGTGCAGTCTTGGGGCAGCGCGTGGACAAGAAGCCGCATGCCATTTACTATGCATCGCGCACACTGGACTCTGCGCAGAGGAACTACACCACCACGGAGAAGGAGCTTCTGGCAATTGTATTTGCGCTGGAGAAGTTCCGAGCATATGTTCTAGGCGCACGAGTCATCATCTACACTGACCACGCAGCGATCCGCTACCTCATGTCCAAGAAGGAAACCAAGCCGCGCCTGATGCGCTGGGTGCTCTTACTGCAGGAATTTGACGTGGAGATCAAAGACAAGAAGGGCACGGAGAATACAGTTGCTGATCACCTGAGCAGGATCGTGAAGGAGGAGGAACCAGGGCAGATCACGGAAACATTCCCTGACGAGCATCTGATGGCGCTGACAGGTAACGTACCATGGTATGCGCACATCGCAAATTACCTGGTCACAGGTACGTTTCCTCCACATTTCAGTAAAACTCAGTGCATGCGAATAAAACATGAGTCTAAGCGTTACCTTTGGGATGATCCTTACATGCTTAGAATAGGACCAGATCAGATATTGCGGCGTTGCGTGCCTGACCACGAAATTAATTCTGTTTTGATGTTTTGTCATGCGCACGCATGCGGAGGGCACTACGGTCCCAAGCGCACGAGCAGAAAGGTCCTGGACTGCGGATTATATTGGCCGCACCTGTTTAGAGATGCCTATAATCACTGCAGGAATTGTGACAGGTGCCAGCGCACAGGAGGAATATCCGCGCGCAATGAGATACCGCAGACCCCGATTCTGGTGGATGAAGTGTTCGATGTTTGGGGAATCGACTTCATGGGGCCATTTCCCCCATCTGCAGGCTACGAGTTCATATTGGTGGCAGTAGACTATGTCTCCAAATGGATTGAAGCTAAGGCTACGCGAAAGGATGATGGTAAGACTGTCGCTGATTTTCTCAGAACTAACATATTTTGCAGGTACGGAGTGCCTAAGGCAGTAATCAGCGACCAGGGGACACACTTTTGCAACAGGGTCGTGGCGCAAGTTTTCAAGCACTATGGGGTGCGCCACAAGACGTCCACCGCTTACCATCCGCAGACGAATGGACAGGCCGAAGTTTCTAACAGGGAGATCAAGCGCATCTTAGAAAAGACTGTGCGACCATCGCGCAAAGATTAGAGCCAGCGCCTTGATGATGCGCTATGGGCATACCGCACGGCGCATAAGACGCCCATTGGGACCTCACCATTTCGGCTGGTCTATGGGAAAGCATGCCACCTGCCAGTAGAGCTCGAGCACAAGGCATATTGGGCCTTACGCATTTGCAACCTGAACTTGGACGAGACAGGAAGGGAGCGCGCACTTGAGCTGAACGAACTAGAAAAGCTGCGCCTGGACGCCTATGAGGGACTGCGCGATTACAAGGAGCGCACCAAGGCCTTTCACGACAAGCATATCCTCAGACGCACTTTTGAACCAGGAGACCAGGTATTACTATTTTCATCACGCCTGAAGCTTATGCCTGGAAAGCTGCGCAGCAAATGGACGGGACCGTACACGGTCACCAAGGTTTTCCCCTACGGAACAATCGAGTTAGAAGACGGGCACCGGCATCGTTTTCAGGTTAATGGGCAGAGAGTCAAACGGTACTTAGGAGAACCTTGGGACAGCACAGCACGCAACATTGACTTGGCCGAACCAGAGATAATTGATGCGCAAGATGCTGCGCCAGACGCACCACCGGATGTACCAGAGGGAGAACTGGAACCTCTTGCTCATATCTCTTCTTCCTCTGCATCTACCCTCGTTACGCATAATTCATCACATGCTGACTTCCCATCTTACCCTTTGTGCAGGACCAATGAGATCGCAGCATACACACTGGCGCAGGAACACTCAGGAGCAAGAGTGGGGGAGGTCGCAGGCACACGTTTTGGCACGTGACGAGGTACAGTCGAGCCAACGACGTTAAACAAAGGCACTTGTTGGGAGGTAACCCGACACGTCTTCACTTTTCACGTTTTGAGCATTTTAGAATAGCTTAGTTTAAGTTTAAGAGAATAGTAGCAGTAGTGCGCTAGAGTGCAGGATGCGCATGCGCTCCAGCTTGTTTTGCGCTATCCGTATTGCGTGCGCTGCTATTTACTGTTTTAGTATAATTTTTTCATTTTTCTGCTCCTGTTAGTTGGGATATGCAGGGGATGTGGAGTTGACAGAAATGCTCCAGAGAGGCGGTTAGTCGCTTTTGCTTCGAAGGCAAGGTATATGGTCGAGAGCGTTAGTGGAGGCCGGTGCTTCGCAGCCTTCGGGACAAAAGAGCGCGCTCAGTCACGCTGATGCCAAAGGCAAAATACCCAAAGCGTGGCGAGGTGGGAAAACAGACCACCTTCTCTCTGGAACTCGAGCTAAGGAAGGCAGGCGCGGATGTAAACGCGTGCGCTGACCTGCGCAGACAGACAAAGGAGAGAGAGCGGGGCAAGTTCCATAGCTGCCATCCGAAGGCTGAGACTGGAACTGCTCTGGGAATGTAAGAAATTAAAGATGAAGCTGTACAAAAGAAAAATACCAGCAGATGATACGCGCTACAAAAGAATCAGCATGCGCACAAACATCAACATGCGCAAGGACCATAAGGAAATCATCAGAGAGCTCAGGTTCCCAGGAAGTGCGCGGACAAATCACGCACCGGAAGAAGCTGCGTTGTCCACCATATACCTGTCTTCGGAGTATGAGCTGGCAGCCTGGAGCCTAAGAAGAGCTATCTCCCAGCCATCCAAAAATCTTCATCCCAGCTGAGAGGTAATGGATTTCGAAATTATTATATTAGAACTGTTGAGTACGGTTGTGCGCAGGTGATAGAGTAGTGCGAGTTGATCAATCGCGCTACTCAGAAGAGAGCTGGCCGCGCCAAGGCAGAGCGCAGGGGAGTCACTGTCAGAATATTACGAGCGTTTCAGGGAGCTAGAGGCCAACTGCTACAATCATGGCCTACCCCAGAATGTGCTGATAGAGAACTTCCTAAATGGACTGCTGCCCATGGAGCTGAGGTTATTGAACGCATGCGCAGGAGGCGACATTTGCAACATGTACCCAGAGGACGCTTGGCAGCTGATAGAAGACTTTGCTGGTCAGGTACGACATCAGCTAACACTTGAAAATAGTCGTACTCGTTCTGTGCATCAGGTAGAAATAAGCGCTGAGATCAAGGAAATGAAGGCCATGCTGCAGAAGTTGATGAGTGCGCAAAGCGCACCACCAGTTGCGCCAAAGGTATGTGAATTTTGCAGGTCCACTGAGCACAAGACTGATGAATGTCCCACGCTATTTGAGGAATCTGGAGATGTCAATGCTCTCGGAGGATGGGACAACAGAGGGCCACCGAGGCAGAATCAGCCATGCTTTGGACTGGCAGCAAATGGATTCAGATGGAAGGAGGAGAACAATTTCCAGAGGCAGTCCACAGATCAGCGCGCACCACAGCAGACGCAACAAGCTGCGCCTTACAATCCACCGCATCGCCGCACTGATGCACCAGCACATAACAACCAGCAACCGAGGCGATCGCTGGAAGATATCGTGGGGCAACTAGCAGACACAGTGCGCAAAAATGACGAGAAATATGACAAGCGGTTCGAGTCCATTGAAAAGCAGCTATCACACATTGCGACCACAGTATATGAGCTGAAAAAGAGCGATGGCAACCTGCCTTCGCAAGTGATTCAGAACCCCAAAGGAGGAGTCAATGCAGTAACACTGAGGACTGGGCGCACGATAGGAACAGAGCAGACCGCGAAAGCGCCCGCGCAACCAGCTGCGCAAGTCCCAGAATCGACAGAGCAGAATGCGCAACCTGAAGTGCCAGCCACAAGCCAGCAGGGCGAAGCACCAGGTATAACAGAATTAAAAGACAAGAGCACGAATCGTACTAATATACCTGCACCTTTCCCTGTGCAGGCACCCTTGGCTAGGAAGGAAGCGCAGGACAAAGAGCTCTACGAGTTATTCAGCAAGGTGGAAATCAACATTCCCCTTATTGAAGCAGTTCGGCAGATCCCAAGGTACGCCAAGTTTTTGAAGGAGCTGTGCACGAACAAGCGACGAAAAGGCGAGTGCGCACAGGTAATGTTAAATGCGCAGGCCTCAGCAATCGTGCAACATAAGGTACCACCTAAGTGCCGAGACCCAGGTACATTCACTATCCCATGCACTCTAGGTAAGACCACGGTGAGCAACTGCATGATTGATTTAGGCGCATCCATAAATTTGTTACCATATTCTCTATATGCAACATTGCGCCTTGGACCACTAAAGCCTGCAGGTCTCACCATTCAGCTAGCGGATCGATCATGCAAACAACCTGCAGGTATGATAGAGGATGTTCTTGTACGCGTAGGAGAGCTAGTGTTCCCAGCGGATTTTTATGTGCTAGAAATGGAAGGCGAATCGAGCACCAGCAGTGCTCAGATCCTACTAGGCAGACCTTTCCTTATGACCGCGCGCACGAAGATAGATGTGTGGAGAGGCACGCTCTCCATGGAAGTAGATGGCGAAGAGATCCATTTCAATATTTTCAAGGGGATGCAGCACCCACACGAGGACGCCACAGTGCACGCAATGGACAACTTGGATGATTTAGTCACCGATGCGCAGTGCGCAAGCGCAACAGTAGGACCAGAGCCACTGGCACAAGCAGAGTTGGAGGAGCAGGAGGAAGAACCGAGCAGTGCTGAACCAGCACTCACTCAGGTACATGATATAGTTCATATTTGCACCACTAATAAAATCTTGCCCTCCATTGAACAGGCACCCAAGGTCGAGCTGAAGCAACTCCCAGAACATCTCAAATACATTTTCCTGGGAAGTGAGGACACCCTGCCAGTGATCATCAAGAAAGGATTAGAAGAGGAGCAGGAAGTGCGTTTACAGCAGGTGCTGCGCAAGAACCAGCGCGCCACAGGATGGACACTTGCTGACCTGCGCGGAGTGAGCCCAGACGTATGCATGCATAGAATTCTGTTGGAAGATGGTGCCAAACCATCCAGGGAGGTTCAGCGCAGATTAAACCCAAACATGATGGAGGTAGTGCAAAAGGAAATTTTAAAGTTGCTTGACGCAGGAGTCATCTACCCCATCTCAGACAGCAAATGGGTCAGTCCAGTGCACGTTGTGCCTAAGAAGGGAGGAATCACAGTGGAGGAAAATGCGCAGGGCGAGCTAGTTCCCAAGCGCATACAGACTAGATGGCGCATGTGCATTGACTACAGGAAGCTTAACGCAGTTACGCGCAAGGACCATTTCCCGCTACCCTTCATGGACCAGATGCTGGACAGATTAGCAGGTAAACCCTATTTCTGTTTCTTGGACAGATATTCAGGGTATAATCAGATACCCATAGCTGCGGAGGATCAGGAGAAGACCACGTTCACTTGCCCGTTCGGTACGTTTGCGTTTCGGCGCATGTCATTTGGGCTGTGCAACGCGCCAGGTACGTTCCAACGCTTAGTCATGAGCATTTTCTCTGATATGATTGGTATATGCATAGAAGTGTTCATGGATGATTTTACTGTATATGGAGGTACCTTTGATACATGCTTGACTCATCTAGATAAAGTCTTAGCGCGCTGCATTTCTAAGAACCTAGTGCTAAATTATGAAAAATGTCATTTCATGGTAACGCATGGTGTAGTACTAGGACATATCATCTTAGAGGAGGGGATCAAGGTAGATAAAGCTAAGATAGACCTTATTCCTAATCTACCTTATGCCACTAACGTGCGCGATGTGAAGTCCTTCTTAGGACATGCCGGCTTTTACAGGCGATTTATAAAAGACTTCTCTAAAATTTGCATACCCCTGTCTAACCTCTTGCAAAAAGATGTGTGCTTCGATTTTACTGATGAGTGCAGGGCCGCATTTGATAAGCTGAAGGAAGCGCTGACCAGCGCGCCAGTGATGCGCGCGCCAGACTGGAACCTGCCATTTGAGTTAATGTGCGACGCAAGTGATTATGCAGTAGGTGCAGTCTTGGGACAGCGCGTGGACAAGAAGCCGCACGCCATTTACTATGCTTCGCGCACACTGGACGCTGCGCAGAGGAACTACACCACCACGGAGAAGGAGCTTCTGGCAATTGTGTTTGCGCTTGAGAAGTTCCGTGCATATGTTCTAGGCGCCAGGGTCATCGTATACACAGATCACGCAGCCATCCGCTACCTAATGTCCAAGAAGGAGACTAAGCCGCGCCTGATGCGCTGGGTACTCTTACTTCAGGAATTCGACTTGGAGATCAAAGACAAGAAGGGTACGGAGAACACAGTTGCTGACCACCTGAGCAGGATCGTGAAAGAGGAGGAGCCAGGGAAGATCACGGAGACATTCCCTGACGAGCATCTGATGGCGCTGATAGGTAAGGTACCATGGTATGCGCACATTGCGAATTACCTGGTCACAGGTACGTTTCCTCTGCATTTCAATAAAACCCAGTGCATGAGATTAAAACATGAGTCCAAACATTATATTTGGGATGATCCGTATATGCTTAGAATAGGACCTGACCAGATATTGAGGCGCTGCGTGCCTGACCATGAAATTAACTCTCTTTTGCTGTTTTGTCACGCGCACGCATGTGGAGGACATTTTGGTCCCAAGCGCACAAGCAGAAAGGTCCTGGATTGCGGATTTTATCGGCCGCATCTGTTCCGAGACGCATATGATCATTGCAGGAATTGTGATAGGTGCCAGCGCACAGGAGGCATATCAGCGCGCAATGAGATGCCGCAGACGCCGATTCTAGTGGATGAAGTATTTGATGTATGGGGCATTGATTTCATGGGGCCATTTCCTCCATCTTCCGGATACGAGTACATATTAGTGGCAGTGGATTATGTCTCCAAATGGGTCGAAGCTAAGGCCACGCGGAAGGATGATGGTAAGACCGTCGCTGATTTTCTCAAAACTAACATTTGTTGCAGATACGGAGTGCCTAAGGCAGTCATCAGCGACCAGGGGACGCACTTTTGCAACAGGATTGTGGCGCAAGTTTTCAAGCACTATGGAGTGCGCCACAAGACGTCCACTGCCTATCATCCTCAGACAAATGGACAGGCCGAGGTTTCCAACAGAGAGATCAAGCGCATCCTGGAAAAGACTGTCAGACCTTCGCGCAAAGATTGGAGCCAGCGCCTGGACGATGCGCTGTGGGCATACCGCACTGCGCATAAGACGCCCATCGGGACTTCACCATTCCGGTTGGTCTACGGAAAAGCGTGCCACCTGCCAGTAGAGCTAGAGCACAAAGCATATTGGGCCTTGCGCATTTGCAACCTGAATCTAGACGAGGCCGGGAAGGAGCGCGCCTTTGAGCTCAGTGAATTAGAAGAGCTGCGCCTGGATGCCTATGAGGGACTGCGCGATTACAAGGAGCGGACAAAGGCGTTTCATGACAAGCATATCCTCAGACGCACTTTCACGCCAGGAGACCAGGTACTATTATTCTCATCACGCCTGAAGCTCATGCCTGGAAAGCTGCGCAGCAAATGGACAGGACCGTACAGAGTCACCAAGGTTTTCCCCTACGGAACAATCGAGTTAGAAAACGAGCACCGGCATCGTTTTCAGGTAAACGGGCAGAGAGTCAAACGGTATCTCGGAGAACCTTGGGATGGTGCAACGTGCGACATTGAGTTGGCAGAACCAGAAATAACAAATGCGCCAAATGCCGCGCCAGAGGCACCACCGGATGCACCAGAGGGAGAACTGGAGACGATTGCTCACATTTCTTCTTCCTCTTCATCCACTCTCGTTACTGCAGATTTATCACATATTAACCATGCTGATTTCCCTTTTTATCCTTTGCGCAGAACTAAGACGAACGCAGCGCCTGCACAAGCGCAGGATCACTCAGGAGCAAGAGTGGGGGAGGTCGTTGACACACATTTTGGCACGTAACGAGGTACAGTCGAGCCAACGACGTTAAACAAAGGCACTTGTCGGGAGGTAACCCGACTCGTTTTTATTTTTACATGTTTTCTTTTTAGTTTTTCTAGTGTTTTTTTAGGCAGTTTAGGACTTGTTATTTTTAGTCGAGCAGCAGTGCGCAGGTCCGTGCGCACTATAATGCGCAGGACCTCTGCGCCAGCCAGAGGGGTATATAAGGGCAGGACTTAGAATTTTTCCAGCACTTTTTTCATTCGACCGTTGCCAGCAGCCTTTACCTCCCGTTTCCACCAGCCGATCAGAGCTTCCAGTTAGAGAGATTTGCAGAGCACTCAGTCGCAAGACCCCCAGGTAACCCTTTCCCCCGATCTGAGCAGATTTTATTAGGGTTTGTACGGTGGAGGAGTGCATTAGGGTTTTGACATCGCACCAAGCTAGAGTGCCCCGACTGGATTGCTGTTTAGTGGGTTGTGTAGGCGAGCAGTAGGCGCTCCTTTGGTGAAAGTTTCATTGGATTTGGAGGAGTTTGGATTTTTGCAGTTTTTGAGAAGTGTTGACCGGCGTTGACCAGAGCACCAAGCACAGAATGAGGCCTGCCGAGGACCAAGAGACCCCTGCCGACTTCGCCTACAAATATGCGGCGTTTATGAGCCTGGAAATGTACGGGGCTCCGTACATTAGCCGAGAATTCCTGCGCGAGGTCGGACTGGAGAACCTCGTTGTAGAGCGCCTAGCGCTAGCAGGCTGGGAGGCACTGTTGGACCTCAACAGGGCATCAGACCAAGAGGACACATGCGAGTTCCTGGCGTCGCTGGAGACGGGCGACCTGGAGATCAGATATAGGCATCGGGGCGTATGGTTCATCGCCTCAGCTGGGAGGATGAAGCGCGCACTCGGATGCGGTAAGGTGCGCGAGGGAGACACAGACACGCACTCCAACCAGGAGGCCTGGCGCGAGATGGCGACCGGGTCAGCTTTTGCCGCGGGGCGCAGCAGAGGACGCGAGCTGCGTGACCCGTGGATGTTCTACTTGTGGCGCTTGGTCGCTTATGCAGTCATTGGCCGATTTAATGGCGCGCCGAAGATCAACCTCCTGGACTTGGACATTTTGAAGGGGTTGTACTATGGAAGGAGGGTGCTATTTGTTTCAACCATGGTAGTCCATTGGGGACGGGTTAGCACCAGGGGACCGCTGACGTGCGGTGGAATTATTACGCACCTACTGCGGGCGCTACATGGAGAGCCCGAGGTGCCTGAGCACACTATGGTGCCGGCTGTCCCGCTGGACCGCGCCCACATGCTGCAGATCAGGGCGGTAGCTGTGAAGGAAGATGGCACATTGGAATGGTGCTACCACCTGCAGCCGGCCAGAGTTCCGCGACCAAGGAAAGAAAGCAGTGCGCAGGGCACAGCGGCCGCGTAGGACATGGAGGAGGATGAGGCCCCAGAACCAGTTGTGCCTCTGGTCAGGCGCCCAAGGACCCGTGCGCAGACTGGAGCGCAACAGAGGGCCCGTGCACCACAAGGGGAGCCAGTAACCATTTCCATCGAGGATTCTCCCCCTCGTGCACGCGGAAAGCGCCCAAGGACTGAGGCTGAGGAGGCGCCAGAGGCAGCATCAGCCGAGCAGCGCATGATGTTCAACGTCATGCGTGTGCTCGAATACTTAGCGCCAGAGGGGGCGGATTTGAGTATGAGTCCACCATCCGGGTGGAGATTTGGAGACGCGATTCCCCCTCTCCTCAGCCTGCACCGACCACCTCTCGGTTCCCCCAGTGAGCCACATCAGCCAGCTAGCCCTCCTACTCATCCCCCAGCAGCACCCTCCCCAGTACCAGTACCAGCACCAGCCCCCGCGCCCGCAACAGAATCAGCCCATGCACCGGCACCAGCACCAGAACCCACCCCTGAACCAGAACCAGTACCAGTACCCGCATCTTCCCCTGCCCAGCCGCCCATTCCAAGGTCCCATCATTAGCACCAGCTCAGAATCGCTATGGGACCGTGTTTCAGAGGATGACGGCGAGGCGCAGCCTGTCGCCCTATCAGTTGTACCGCCTCTCTCCAGCTCCGAATATGTGACGGATTCTTCAGAGGAGGAGGCGCATAGTTCATCGGCTGCGTCCAGCTCAGAGGACATCTAGAGCTGCGGAGGGGGGAGCGCACATTATTCCTTTCGGGTGGTGTCTATTTTCTTTTCTATGCTGAACTTTATTTTATATTCTGTTGCTCTATTTGTGTGCTGAACTTGTGTGCTACATATTTTTGTGCCCCTATGCTATATTTGCGCTGCTTTGATTATTATGTTTTTTAGGGTTTTATGTTCTTTATTTTTGCTTGCATGCGTGTGCGCCGCCTCCGTGCGCTTGAGCTTGAGTCGTGGGGACACGTCTCTGTTTAAGTGTGGGGGGGGGGGGGGGAGCGTTACACTTACATTTCACGTTTTTTTTGAGCTTTTTAGTGTAGCTTAGTTTTATTGAAGGAACAGTAGCAGTAGTGCGCTGTGTGCGGGTTGCGCGCACTGATCAGCTTGTTTGCGCTATCCATATTGCGCCGTGCGCTATCAACTGTTTTTAGTATATTTTTTCGTTTTTTCTGCTCCTGTTAGTTGGGATATACAGGGGATGTGGAGTTGACAGAAACGCTCCAGAGAGGCGGTTAGTCGTTCGCGCTTCAGAGGAAAGGTATATGGTCGAGAGCGCGAGTGGAGGCCAATGCTTCGCGACCTTCGGACCAAGAGAGTGCGCTCAGTCACGCAGATGCCAAAGGCGAAATACCCAAAGCGTGGCGAGGTGGGAAAACAGACCACCTTCCCTCTGGAAGTCGAGCTAAGGAAGGCGGGCGCGGGTGTAAACGCGTGCGCCGACCTGCGCAGATAGACCAAGGAGGGAGAGCGGGGCGGTGTTCCATAGCTGTTATCCGGAGGCCGAGACTGGAACCGTTCTGGGAAGATAGGAACCGTAGACAAAGCTGTACGAAAGAAAAATACCAGCAGATGATACGCGCCACAAAAGAATCAGCATGCGCACTGATGAGCACCAGCGTGCGCAAAGACCACAAAGAAAGAAATCATCAAAAAGGCTTGAGTTCCCAGGTAGTGCGCGGAAGAATCACGCATCGGAAGATGAGGCTATGTAGTTAGAAGATGAGGCTAGATCATCCAAGGAACATCAACGTAGGTTGAATCCCAATTTGAGTGAGGTAGTGAAGAAGGAGATTATGAAACTGTTAGATGCTGGCATTATCTTTTCTATTCCTGATTCAAACTGGGTTAGCCCAATCCATGTTGTTCCGAAGAAGGGAGGATTTACTGTTGTGGCCAATGAGCGGAATGAATTGATACCTACACGAACCGTAACTGGTGGGCGTATGTGTATTCATTACCGTAAGTTGAATAAGGCCACAAAGAAAGATCACTTCCCTCTTCCGTTTATTGATCAAATGCTTGAGAGGTTGGCCAATCATAGCTTCTTCTGTTATCTTGATGGATACAGTGGGTTTTTCCAGATACCCATTCACCCACAAGATCAAGAGAAGACGACGTTCACTTGTCCTTATGGGACTTTCGCTTATAGGCGAATGCCATTTGGACTTTGTAACGCACCTGCAACTTTTCAAAGATGCATGATGGCAATCTTCTCTGATCTTATAGAAACGGAGATGGAAGTCTTCATGGATGATTTCTCGGTTTATGGGTCTTCTTTTGGTCATTGCCTTCTTAACCTTTCCCATGTTCTTGAGAGATGTGATGATGCAAGTATGGCAGGTTTGACAAAACCAACATATGTGAACAAGGAGCTGCTGCAGCTCAAACAAACAAGCAGTAGCAGATACAGCAGGGGATGCTGCAGCAGGTGCTGGTTCAAGTGCTGTATCAACTGTCCGAGTAGCAGTTATGTACTTGGTGAGCTTTGAAGGTATGGCAGTTGTGTTCTTGCTCTTAGAAGAATTTCTAAAATGCTGTTGAGCATATTCCAGCAAGGTTTACTGGTCAGAGGAAGGAGATTTGCATTGAAGATATTAATCAAATCTAATCTCCTAGATTTTAGGAGATAATTGATCTTGTGGATCAATGGCCTAAACCTGGAAACTGCTTAAAGTGGTGTGGGTATTTAAGCAGAAGGTGTTAGGGCTGAAGAGGGTGATCGAAGCTGAGTGATACACGAGAGTAGACACAGATTTCAGAGAAGGAACTTTCTGGGTGCTACGGACGTTGTTCTTCGATCAAACACACACGGGCAGAGCGCAGAGCTGTGGTGAGCATTGCAGAAGAGAATCAGGTCTTGCAGAGACTGATTTGTGCATTGATCTGGAAGCCAATTCAGAGCTGTGGAGCTTGTTGGTTGATCAAAGGCAGCCGCGGAAGAACTGACGGGTGGAAGGCTCGGTGGAGGTTCGTGCGGAAGAACTCACTAGTGACAGGTGGTCACTGAGTGAGGGGGAGTTACTCAGAGTGTGCAGCGCTCTTGGAGTGGTTCGATCGGCTCGGCAGAAGGCCTTGGAGCGACGCGGACATTGTGCTTCAGCTGTGTGTTACAGCTGTTGCTGCAGCAACTCTGCTGAGTAGTGTAGTATAGAATAGGCTAAGTTCTTTGAGAAGATTGTAGCTATTCTAGACTGACATACTGTAGAGGGTGTGCTGACACAAATCAGAGCTTGTTCTGATTGTGTTGTGTGATCCACACGGGGTTAAAGTAGCATAGGTTGCGTGCGTTGTAACCGAGTGTGCTTGGGACCTTTGATTGAGTGGATTGAGGACTGGAGAATAGTCCTCCCCAGACGTAGGCAGTTTGGCCGAACTGGGTGAACAAACCTGTGCCTTTGTTCATTGCTTGCTGAGATTATTTCTTGTGAACAAGAGTGTGCTGCAGCAACTGCTAGTTCACAAATCTGTCTAAGTGAGACGCTGTGAAATTTCAATTGGTATCAGAGCGGAAACTCGACACACAGAGTTAAAAGATCCTACAGTGTCTCTGAAGAAGCCAAGACAATGAAGGAAGGACAGAGCACAAGCAGACCTCCATTATTGGAAGAGAGCGACCAAAGGGAGTAGCCACAAACTATGAGGACTAGCATAGGAGAGAGAAAGCTCCGTTCTAGGGCTCGTGGAGCACGTCGTTTCTAGGGCTCGAGGAGCTCGTTTCTAGGGATCATTTCTGGGTAATTCTCCTCGTTGATTCTAGGGATCTCTCGGTGCCAGCCCGATATGGGCTCGGCCTCTCAGGACCTATCGGAGCCTCCTGGCTCTTCCGGATCTGGCAGTGCCGCTGGTTCGAAGGCTAAGCTTCCGGCTCCGTCTTATGCTGCCTCGGTGGCCTTGGCGAGGCCCCTCTTGAAACCGAGATTCAGCCCCATCTCCCTTCCTTCCAGACAGGTTAGGCTGAAGGATGGTCGTCCTTCCATTGGGTTCACTGGGTCGGAAATTGGGGCTGGAGCAAAGAGGTTTGACTTCTCCCTCATTGCTAAATTCACAGTTGGCCGTCCTAGCCTCGGGGAGATCCAAAAAGCTTTCCAGACCAGCTGGACTATCTCAGGTCGAGCTACTATTAGTGAAATTTGGGACTCGAGACATGTTCTTATCATTCTGGACTCAGAAGCTGATATCAGGAATGCTTTATCTTCCTCCCAGAATAAGGTTGGTCACGCTTTCTATCGTTTATTTCGGTGGACGGCTGATTATAACCCTAAGAGAGAATCTTCGACCACTTCAGTTTGGGTTAGGCTCCCCAACCTACCGCTGCCTCTTTATGATAGTGCTTTCATTGAAGCCATAGTATCCACTTTTGGTTATTTTGTAGCAGTGGACGATAGAACAAAGGCTTGTGTTTCGGTTAAGTTTGCTCGGGCGTGTGTGGAGTTAGACGTCACTCAGGCTATTCCGGACTCTGTTTGGATTTCAATGCCGGATAACCAGGGCTTCTGGCAATCTATCTTAGTGGAGACTAAAATTGCCTACTGTAGCAAATGTAGAGTCCATGGGCACAAGGTTGATTCTTGTCGGAAAGACTTACAGGTCATTGACCCCCTTAAGTCCAAAGTTGCGGGTCCTTCAAAGGGCTATCTGAACAAAGGGGATTTGACAGACCAGGGCATTATCACTGGGAATAATTCTAAAGGTTTAGTAGAATCTGTCTGGAATAGGGTAGGATCAAAAAAGTCTAGGAAAGGGAAGGGCCCTCTTTCTACTTTTAAGGGATTGGATGGCGATCCTTTGATCACTCTTAAAGAGACAGACCCTTCCGATCCTGCTTCCTCACAGGTTAGCGGCGGAGAAATTTCGTGTCAGAGCAAGGATGCCAATATTGGGGTTGCTTCCGTCTCTCTAAATGAGGGGGCGTGCACTGAGTTAGCCTCTAGCTGCCTGGTTGTTGGGAGGACTGAGGCTGTCAGCGATGGGGTTATGGCTAAAAATATTCCGAACGTTCTCTCAGGTGCTGAGCTTCGTCTAAAGAAGCAGAGTCCTAACAAGATTTTTTTTAATGAGGATTTAGGGGTGCTCGTTCATCCAGGGTCCCTTCAACATTATAAAAATATCCGAGATAAGGCGGGGAGCACAAGAAGCCCTGGTAGTGGTAGAAAGGAAAGAAGGCTATCGGAGGCTATTATAGATTGTATCATTCCGGGCAGCAAGCACTGTCTTTCCAATGTGTCTTAATGTTTAAAGGTCTTTGCTGGAATGTGAGAGGAATCGCAAATAGAGGTACTATCTGTTTTCTTAAAAGTTTAATCTCCAAGCATGATATTTCTTTTTGTGCTATTCTTGAACCTAAGTTGCAAGGGAAAAAAATAGTGTCCATTGCTCGGAAGCTTGGGTTTTCTAGGTTTTTGCAGGGCAATCCTACCAATAGACATATTTGGATTTTCTGGAAGGATTTTTTAGATGTTACCGTGGTTAATATCAGCTCTCAGCATCTTTCTTGTGAAGTTTTCCTCCCTGCGTCCGGTATTAAGTCCTTTTGTACGGTGGTCTATGCTTCCTATAAAGTTAATGACAGAGTTTCTTTATGGAAGCATCTTGATGAGGAATCTGCCTTTATTTCGGAGCCTTGGATTCTGATGGGAGATTTTAATGCGGTGACTTCTGAAGATGAAAAAATTGGTGGTCAAAAATTCGGAAATAAGTCTTCTTCAGATTTTAATAGTTTCATAATTGGGAGCGGTTTATCGGATGTAGGTTTCACTGGGAATAAGTTCACTTGGAGCAATAATCAAGCGGGATTGAGTTGTATCTGGATGAGGCTGGATAGGGTGCTCATTAATGGATTTGCTACAGCTCGGTTTCCGGAACTGAAAGTGGTACATCTTCCCCGTATTCACTCTGATCACTGCCCCCTGTTGATTTCTTTTATCAAAAAAGATCATATACAAAGCTTCTTTAGCTTTAATCCGGCTTGGATCAAGCATGCTGATCTGCAGGAATTTGTTCAGAGATCCTGGAATGATCGAGCCCATGTCAATCCTTTTTTTAATTGTCACGCTAAACTCAAAAGACTGAGAAGTGAGCTTCGTATATGGAACTGGAATGTCTTTGGGGACTTCAATCAGAAGATTTGTGATCTTAGTAAACAAGTTGAAGCTACCGAGGCCTTGCTTCAGAATCAATGCAATTTGGAGAGGGAAGAAGACCTCGTTCAAATTCAGAAGCGATTGCAAACAGCTCTTGATGATCGGCAGGCTTTTCTCAATGCTAAATCTCATCTGGGTTGGCTTCAGGATGGGGATAGGAATACAGGGCTTTTTCATGCAGCCATCAAGGCTCGCAGATCTGCCAATAATTTCAAAGTTACCCTTCCCTCTGGTTCTGTTTCAGATGATCGGGATGAAATAGGTTCTATGGCTACTGATTTCTTCCGGGATTTAATAGGGGAATTTTCTGCCTTACCTGATAGGAATTGTTTTGACAATATTCGGGCTAAAATCTCCCCCTCAGATAATGTTTCTCTGAGGGCCATTCCTGAAGCTGATGAAATCTGGCTTGCTGTGACCAAACTTCCGGAGAATAGTGCTCCTGGACCAGATGGGTTCACCGGAGTTTCTTTTAGGTCCTGCTGGAATATTATTAGGGAGGACATTATTGAGGCTATTCAGTTCTTTTTCAAGGGAGTCAGCCTTCCCAACTGTTTGTCTGCTACAGTCCTTATTCAAGTCCCAAAGGTAAAGAATGCCACCTCTCTAGATCAACTAAGACCAGTCAGTTTGTGCAACTTCTTTCACAAGATCATCTCTAAGATCCTCAATGATAGGATCCGCCCGCTGCTGGATAGAATTATAAGCCCGGAACAATCTGGTTTTATTCCTGGGAGGTCTATTCACCACAGCATAGCTCTAGCTCACGATCTAGTTTCAGATATTCATAAAAAAGTTCACGGGGGCAATGTGCTGATCAAGATAGATATGGCGAAGGCTTATGATAGAGTTTCTTGGGTTTTTCTTCTCCGTGGTATGAAGGCTCTTGGCTTCGATGAGCAATGGTGTGATCTAGTTTATCGGAACATTAGCAACTGTTGGTACTCCATCCGAATTAAAGGGAAATCCTTCGGCCATTTCAAATCCAATAGGGGGCTGAGGCAGGGGGACCCTCTATCCTCTAGCCTGTTTGTGTTAGCTATGGATTTTTTGTCCAGTAGATTAAAGCTGGCTGGCAGAGCAGGGGGTGGAGTTATGCCCTATTGGTCTTCTCTTCAAGCTGTGGATATTAATCATATACTATATGCGGATGATGTCTTGGTCTTCACCAATGGAGGGAAGTCTTCCTTTTCAAAAGTTCTGGAGGTATTAAGATCTTTCTGTTTTAATTCGGGACAGCTGCTAAACACAAGGAAATGTCAGATCTTTTTCTCCAAACATGTTAATCTTGCGAGGAAAGCTTATTTGCTGAATCTTTCTGGTTTTCTCCTGAGTTCTTTCCCTGTCAAATATCTGGGAGCCCCTCTATTTCCAGGGAGACCCAGAATTTCCTTCTTTCAAGGGCTAGTTGATGGAATTAAAGGTAGGCTCTTAGGATGGATGAAAGCCTTTTTATCTATGGCTCGAAGGATCACCTTAATTAAAGCTGTCCTTCAGTCCATCCCCTTACATTGTATGTCAGTTATCCCTATCCCTAAAGGTATTTTGAGGGTTATAGATAAGGATATACGGAATTTTCTGTGGGATGCCGGGAACGAATCTCGCCATCATTGGGTCAATTGGGGAGTTGTATGCCAGCCTACTTCTGCCGGTGGATTGGGGATCAAAATTCTAAAACATGTTATGACAGCGCTGCATGCGAAATTGGCTTGGAACTTCTTGGTTAATTCCTCCTTGTGGGCTACTCATGCTAGGAGCAGATTTGCTATTGGAGGGAGAGGCTCTAGTTTATGGAAAACTATATCTCCTTTCATTACTAGTATTTCCCTGAACTGCCGCTGGATCCTTGGTAATGGTAAAATCTCTTCTTTAGATTTTTGCAAAGGAATTGCTATGAGTTGTCCTTCGAGTTTAAGGGATCTGCAAATCAAAGAGGTGTTGAATAATTCAGTTTTTAGAAGGTCTCTCCTTGTTAATGTGAATCCTCGCATTTTTAATTCCATTGAAGGGGATTTTTCAGATGACAGTCCGGACAAGCTAGTGTGGGAAGGGGATCCTAGTGGTAAAGTTACTACAGCTAACTTCCTAAAAAGCTTTACCTTCTCTCAGCCTAGTATAGGAAAATTTGAAGCTGTTTGGAGCAAGTTTATTCCTTTGAAAGTGTCCTGCTTCCTTTGGAGGGTTCTTCACTCGGCTCTTCCTACTAATGAAAACATTATCAAGACTGGATTCCAATTGGCCAGTAAATGTGTTTGCTGTAGCGTTTCTAGGGAGGAATCCACGGAACACTTGTTTCTTCATAGTGACAAAGCTAGTATGGTTCTGAATTTTCTGTGTCCGCTATTTAGGAAAAGCAGGCCGTCTTCCTTTCACCAGCTTTTTTATGATTGGGCCATCTTGGCTGATTTTAATTCTTTCAGGGACTGCTTGGGTTTTGGTTTATTGAGCTGCTGCCTGTGGGACATTTGGAAGATCAGAAATCAGATTGTGTTTGATGATCAGGCCATCTCCTTTGGAAAATGTAATATTCTCAGATGGGCCGCCTCTCTTTCTAATAGAATCAAGGCTCCTTGCGGCCAAGATCCCCTGTCTATTTCAGTCTGTAAAACTCTTCATGTTAATCCCCCAGCGATCAAGTCAGACAGAATTTATTGGATTCCTTGGCAGCCTAATATTAAAGGTAACACCTGTAGCATTGCTATTGTTGCTGATGATGCTAATTCTCGCATGGCTGCTGTGGTTAGGGATAGAAATGGTCACTTTGTTGCTGCCGTCAAGATTGTAGCGGCGCGTAAGAATTTTATGCAGAGTCTGATGCAGATTATTTGTGAACTGCAACATCGGAGACTGATCTTGAAATGTATTCGTATTTCTCATCCGGAGGTGCACTCTCTCAGTCATAACTCCTTGGTGGATTGGAGGTTTTTCCAGATTAAAAGGGTGCTGTCTAAAAAGCTTAAGGACATAGATGTTTTCAGCGTTAGCCTCTCTATCAATCGCCCAGCAGAGGTCCTTTGCTGCTCCTCTCTTACAGAGCTCTTCACTACCAGTTTTGCGGCGTTGCCCCGGGCAGTCAAGCTGGCTATAGCTAATGACTCGAAGCCCCAGCCTTGCTATGTCAGAGAGCAACTCATTGCTGTTCAAGGGTCCCTTCTCAGATCCTCTTTTGCTGGATAGAGTAGTCTTGTTTGTTGCTAGCTATTTTGTTCTGTTGAGCTTAGCTCCCTTTTCTTGGTTAGTAGCAGGCTGCTCCTACCTTTTTTGGAGGCCCTGCTTTTGCTCCTTATCAGATCTCTCTCATCTTTGGTAGAGTCCTTTTAGGTCTTGGATGGATGGTCTTTGCTGGTTTTGTTAGTTGTTTGTATGGTTTTTTAAGTTGGTTGGTCTTTGCTGCGTTTGCAGCCTTCTGTTTTAGCGCCATGGCCCTGGCTGTTAGGGCCTTCTATATATTTCTATTTTTATTAAAAAAAAAAAAAAAAGTGCTTCTATTGCACCCCATCCATATACCTTGACCAGGTGAACCTTTGAGGTATCTGAGGACCCTCTCCACCATATGCCAATGATGCATCTTTGGTGCTTGCATATGTTGACTCACCTGATTCACAGCAAAGCAGATATCAGGTTTAGAAATGGTTAAGTAGATGAGTTTACCAACCATCCTCCTATATTGCTTGAAGTCTTCAAATGGCCTATCTTCAATCTCCCCCTCTCTAATGACTTTGTAGCCTTCCTCAAGGGGTATGTTGGTTGGTTTTGCTCCAAGTTTTCCTGCCTCACACAACAGACCAAGTGTGTACTTCCTTTGGGATAAGAAGAGCCCCTCTTTAGATTGGCAAACTTCAATTCCAAGGAAGTACTTTAGCTCACCCAAATCTTTAATATCAAAGACAGTTTTTAAGAAAACTTTGGTAGCATGTATACCTGCCTTGTCGCTCCCTATGATGATGATATCATCAACGTACACAAGAATGACAACTCTACCTTTTGAACCAGAGAGGTTGAAGAGGGTGTGATCAGCTTCTGAAGTCTTGAAGCCTCTCCTTATAAGAGTTGAACTCAGCTTGTGGTACCAAGCTCTTGGTGATTGTTTCAGGCCATAAATTGCCTTTTTCAATCGAAGCACTTTTCCTGGCTTGATTGAGTCTTCTAGGCCAGAAGGGGGATACATATAGACCTCCTCTTCTAGCTCTCCTTGGAGGAAAGCATTCTTGACATCCATCTGCCATAATTCCCACTCAAGGTTGGTTGCAAGTGAAAGGATGATTCTGACAGTATGTAGTTTGGCCACTGGAGCAAATGTATCAAGTAGTCCTCTCCATATGTTTGAGTGAATCCTCTTGCTACCAGCCTTGCTTTGTGCCTTTCAATTTGTCCATCACTCTTGTACTTGATTGTGAAGACCCACTTGCTTGACACTGCCTTCTTTCCTTCGGGAAGATTAGACTCGTACCAAGTGTCATTTACCTCCATTGCCTTGGTTTCATCACAAATAGCTTCCCTCCACACCTTATGCTCCTTCGCTTCTTCATAGGATCTTGGCACTTGTCCTTCATCCACCTTTCCAATAAATACTTGTTCTGCTTTGCTCTTGTGGGCTGGATGGTTGTTTTTCTGGCAGGGGATATTCTTGTCCTCTCTTATTTGAGAGATATGAGCATAGGAATATGCGTGCATCTTATTTTCCTATAGCTGCCTTCTCCTTATTTTCTGCTGCCATGATTTTGCTAATATGCTCAATTGGCTGCTCGGTGCTGGTTTTTGCTCCCTGGTTTTTAGCGCCATTGCTTTGGTTGATCATGCTTTTATGTTGTGCGGATGGCCAAGCAGGCTCCTTGGTGGGTTCTCGCATTCTCTTGGTTAGCACCGGACCTTGGCAGTGTTCAGGTTCCTCTCCCAGTGATGCTGCTGCCATTTCAGAATTTGAAAATGCCATACCCTTTTTTGTAGCTTTTTATTTTTGCTATGTTTCTAGGCATTTGAATGCTTTTCTTTTTTTATGTTTGGGAGGGATATGGATATTCCCAGGCCGTCCCCCAGACTTTGTATACACCATGGTCCAGGTTCTTTGGATCGTTTTTTCAATAAAATAATGTTTTTTGAAAAAAAAAAAAAAAAAAAAAAGAATACTTGATGCTCTCGAGGGAAATAAGCCAAAGAACACATAGCTTGAATAGGGTGAGCTACCGCCTTGTTGTTGTAAAACACTCTTGTGTTTACCCAATTAGAAGGATCCTTCTTCACCCTTGCGCTTCTCCTTAAAGGCTGCACTTGTTCAAGCTCTTCTTCTTGATGCTCTTCATCATCAGATTGAACAGACTTTGATTCAACTTGGACTCCATCCTGATCATGACTTGATGAGCCAACTTCTTGTATTTGTGGCTCTACTTGTGCTTCTGGTTCATCTTGATTTCCCCCCTCATGATCAGGATGAGGAGTTTCCTCAGCCTCTTGAGGTGTCAAAGGCTTAGATGTATCCTTTGTTCCCTCCTGGTCCTTGGGCAGATTGAGCCCAAAGCTCTCCAAGATGATCCGTAGGTTTGTGGCTCTATCTGAGGGTGCTTGAGAAATGTCCTTCAGGTCATCCCAACTCCTACTTTCATAGTACCCTTTTTTCTCCACAAACTGCACATCTCTGGACACTAAGACTTTCCTTGCTACTGGATCATAGCACTTGTATCCCTTCTGATTTGCTGAGTAGCCAATGAACATTGCCTTTGCACTCTTAGCTTCCAGTTTGTTTCTTTGTTCCCCTGGGATTAACACAAAACAAAGGCACCCAAACACTCTTAAGTGATCAAGGGAGGGTTTGGTTTTGTTTAGTACCTCATATGGAGAGATGTCATCAAGGATCCTTGTTGGAATCCTATTGATGAGATAGCAAGCTGTCATCACCGCATCACCCCAAAACCTCTTTGGCACATTGGTATGGAACATCATGGACCTTGCCACTTCCATCAAGTGCCTATTCTTCCTCTCAGCCACTCCATTCTGTTGGGGAGTGTATGGGCAGCTTGTTTGGTGTGTAATCCCATGTTTTGCTAAGTGTTGCTTGAAGGCATTACTAGTGTATTCCCCACCATTATCTGATCTCAAAACTTTTATCTTGGCATTGAAATGGTTAGTAGCATAGTTTTGAAAGTTGATAAAGGCTTCTAGGACTCTATCCTTAGATTGGATTAATGTTAGCCAAGTGTACTTAGATTTTTCATCAATGAATGTAACAAAGTACTTATGGTTTTCTCTACACATACAAGGAGCAGTCCATACATCAGAGTGAACAAGATCAAAACAATTTTCATAAGTAGTCATAGATCTTGGAAATACTGATTTGCAATGTTTACCCAAAATACAAGCTTCACATTCATCATTCTTAAAAGAAACACTAGGCAACATCAAGTTTAGAGCTCTCGCATGAGGATGTCCTAATCTAGCATGCCACATTGTATCATTGGATAAAAGAGAAGTTGAGCTAAAAGCACAAGGCAAAACAGATAGGGACTTAGTGTCCTCAAGCAAGTACAAGCCTTCTTTGGTTACTCCTTTTCCAAGTAACTTATTGCTCTTAATATCCTGAAATTTCACATCATTAGGACTAAAGATAACATTGCAATCCAAATCTGTTGCAACCTTTTTCACAGATAACAAGTTAGAAGTAAAACTAGGCATATAAAAGGCTCTAGACTTCTTATCAAATAGCTCAAGGTTTCCCATACCCTTAATAGGTATCTTATCACCATTTGCAATCACAACATTTCCTAAGGCAGGCTCGACATCCGTAATCAACTTAGAGTTACTAATCATGTGATGAGAGGCTTCTGAGTCTATAATCAATGATTTGGAAATGTTTGATGCAAAGAATGATTTACCAAGAGTATTACCAGAGTTCTCCTTGAGAGCTTTGATGAGTGCATCAAGATCTGATCTCCTGATCATCCCATCCTCAGTGCCTTTCATGGCAGTCAAGGCTTGCCCTTCTTCCTTATTGGAAAGGTGAGCTCTTGCATCCTTGAACTTGTTTGGCTTCAAGTGAGGGTGAAGGATCCAACATTTGTCCTTCGTGTGCCCCTTTTTCTTGCAAAACTCACATGCCAAGACCTTCCTCTCCTCTGATTTATACGCCACCTTGTTGGCCTGAGCTGCTTCAGCTTTGTTAGTCATGGAGAGTTCTCCTTTTTCTCCAAAGAGACCAAGAGAACCTTGCTCTTTCTGGATTTGAGCACACACTTCTTCAAGTGTTGGAAGCTTGTCAGCCCTCAAAAAGTGTTTGATCAGGTCGTTGTAGGTTGGATTCAAGGTAAGTAGTAGCCCAAACACCTTGTCTTGCTCCCTTCTTTCATTAAGAGTTGTTGGATCAGTGGTGCTTGGTCTAAGCATTTCCAGCTCAGCCCATAAGGACCTAAACTTCCCGAAGTGTTGGGTGAACTCCATGTCTTCTTGGCTTAGGTTGTTGATGGCCTTCTTGACCTCAAACACCCTGCTCAAGTTGGATGTGTTCCCATACACTGTTTGGAGTGTATCCCATAGGTCTTTGGCTGTCTCACAATAGGAGTATGCCTCTAAGATTGATGCTTCAAGGGAGCTTTGAATGATGGAGAGAACCATCAAGTCTTCTTGAAGCCACTTATCCTCATTAACAAGGACAATCTCCCTGCCATCTTCTTGTTGAACAATTTGGCTTGGAGCTTCACTCTTGGTGACATGACTCCATAGACTTCCTGAACTGCCGCTGGATCCTAGGGAATGGCAATACTTCCTGTCCTGATTTCTGCAGGGGCATTGCCATAGAATGTCCTAAGAGTTTAAGGAAGTATCAAATTAAAGAAGTAGTTCAGAATCCGGTTTGTAGAAGACAATTCTTGCATAATATGAACCCCCGTATTTATCTGTCCATTGGAGAGTCTTTGTCTGATAGCATCTCAGACAAATTAGTTTGGGAAGGGGACACTAGTGGTTTGGTCACTACAGCCAACTTCCTGAAGACCTTCAGCCTTCCTCAACCTTGTATTAAAAAGTTCGAAGTCATTTGGAGCTATTTTATCCCTGCAAAAGTCTCCTGCTTCTTGTGGAAGGTTCTTCACTCAGCCCTCCCCACTCATGATAATGTCATCAAAACTGGCTGCCAGATTGCTAGCAAATGTGTCTGCTGCATTGATCCGAGCATTGAAACTATGGAACATTTGCTGCTTCATAGCAATAAAGCTAACCTGATGTGGGATTTTATTTGTCCTTTATTCTGTAAAAGAAAGCCAACAACGTTTCACCAGCTCTGTTATGATTGGGGAACTTCAGTTGATCTCAATACCTTTAAAGACTGTTTAGGGTTTGGTCTCATTAGCTGCTGCTTGTGGGACATCTGGAATTTCAGAAATAGGATGGTATATAATGATAAGCCAGGGGTTTTTAGTAAATGCAACATATTCAGATGGGCTGCGACCCTCGGCAGCACAATTAAGGCCCCTTGCACTCAAGATTTATTGGCTACCAATGTTTGTAAAGTGCTCCATGTTAACCCCAGATTTGTTAGGTCGGACAGATTATCTTGGGTCACTTGGCAGCCAACGGCTAAAGGAAACACTTGCAATTTTGCTATTTATATTGACGAGAATAACACTAGAATGGCAGCAGTGATCCGGGATCGCTATGGTATGTTTGTTGCAGCTATTAAAATTGTTGCAGCTCGAAAACATTTCCTGCAGGGTTTGATGCAGATTTTTTGCGAGGTGCGAGCTAGAAAGTTAAATTTTCAGTGTTTGCGGATCTCTCATCCCGACGTGCATCTTCTTGGACACAGCTACTCGGTGGACTGGAAGGTTTTCCAGGTTAAAAGATTGCTGGTTAAAAGGCTCAAGAACCTTGACATCTTTAGTATTTGTCACTCCCTTAATAGGCCGGCTGATGTATTGTGTTTTTCTGAGTTTAAGGCCGGCTTCTCCTCCAGATTTGAAGAGATTCCTAGAGCTGCTCAACTTGCTTTCGCCAGCGACTTGAAGCCTCAACCTTGCTCTTTTAGGGAGCAGCTCATTGCTATTTGATTGTTTGTCCTCTTTCTTGGCCTAGCTTTGTTTGAGGAGGGCCTTGCAGGTTTATGTAGTCGGCAGGTTTTTAGTAGGGGTTTGTGTTGGGTTGTGTTATATGGTCTGTAGCTTGGTGTCTTAGTTGAGCAGGGTATTGTTGATGGATGTTGGGCAGGTGGTTCGCCCAAGGCTGTTTTGATCATTCTAGACCATAGTAGGTAATTCACCCCCTTTAGAGTCACTGGAATGACCACAGCTTTGGTATCCATCTTGGATGAGCTTGTGGTTTGGCTTCCTCAAAACAGTTTTGAATGCAAGGAGAATAAGAATGCGTTTGAGTATGCTGCGGAATTTGGATCTATGCTTCTGATACCATGTTAGAATGGAGAAAATAAGAGAGAGTAGTGAATGAAGAGAATAAGAGATTATATTGAGTTAACACAAACTTGATACAATATACAAGCTTATATAAAAACTAGATTCAAATTCGAATTTGAATTTGAATTTGAATTTGAATGTGCAAGTGGGCAAGTGGAAGCTCCAACGGCTCTTTTTCCTACTTCATCCTTGGATAGCTCTATTCTTGGATATAGTCTTGAATAGAGTCTTCATGTCAATAGCTGGTTGATCAAGGGCAGCCGCGGACAAACTGACGAGTTGTTGGCTCGGTCGAGTGTGGTGCGGCAGTACTCGCTAGTGGCAGGTGGTCACTGAGTGAGGGGGAGTATTCCAGAGTGTGCAGCGCTCGTGGAATCGTTCGATCGGCTCGGCAGAAGGCTTTGGAGCGACGCGGACATTTGTGCTTCAGCTGTGTGTTACAGCAGTTGCTACAGCAACCCTGCTGAGTAGGTGTAATTTAGAATAGGCTGAGTTCTTTGAGAAGATTGTAGCTATTCTAGATTGACATATTGTAGAGGGTGTGCAGGCACAAGTCAGAGCTTGTTCTGATTGTGTCAAGTGATCCACACAAGGTTGAGTAGCATAGGTTGCGTGAGTTGTAACCGTGTGTACGTGGGAACCTTCGAGTTAGTGGATTGAGGACTGGAGAATAGTCCTCCCCAGACGTAGGCAGTTGGCCGAATTGGGTGAACAAACTTTGTCTTGTTCATTGCTTGCTGAGACGATTTCCTAGTGAACAAGAGTGTGCTGCAGCAACTGCTTGTTCACAAATCTGTCGAACTAAGACACTGTGAAATTTCAATTGGTATCAGAGCGGGAGCTCAACACACAGAGTTAAAGATCCTACAGTGTCTCTGAAGAAGCCAAGACAATGAAGGAAGGACAGAGCACAAGCAGACCTCCATTGTTGGAAGAGAGCAACTATGGATATTGGAAAGCTAGAATGAAAGCCTTTCTCAAGGCTATTGATGAGAAGACATGGAGAGCTGTCGTAATCCAGTGGTCTCCCCCAATCACCATGGATGAACAAGGAGTCACAAGGATAAAGCCTGAAGAACAATGCACTGCTGAAGAAGGTGCTGCAGCAACTGGAAATTCAAAGGCCCTGAATGCACTTTTTGCTGCAGTTGATGCCAGCAACTTCAGGTTGATTTCAAACCGTGACATGGCCAAACAAGCGTGGGAAATTCTGCAAACTGCACATGAAGGAACTGATAGAGTGAAGCTGTCAAGACTCCAGATCATTGCCACACAATTTGAGAATCTGAGAATGCTGGATGAGGAAACAGTCACTAAGTTTAATGCTAAACTCTGTGATCTTGCAAATGAAGCTCATGCCCTTGGTGAACCCATCCCTGAAGAAAAACTTATCAGAAAAGTTCTCAGATCGCTGCCCACAAAATTTGACATGAAAGTGACGGCCATTTAAGAAGCTCAAAATATCAGATTCATGAAGTTGGAAGAGTTAATGGGGTCTCTCAAACAATTTGAGATGAAGCTGGTTAAAGGAGACACCACTCCCAAGGACAAGAATGTTGGATTGAAAGCTGAAGCAGAAACCAAGCAGACAGTTCCAGATGATCAGATGAGCATGCTTGTTAAGAATCTTGGAAAGCTCCTGAAGAACATGGACTCAAGAAATGGGAAAAGCTCCTCCTCACGAAAACAATTCAGAAGAGGTGGTGAAAATAAAAGGAAAGGGAAGGAACCAGCTCAGGATGAAGATGAGAAGAAAGAAATGAAAAAGGGAGTTCAATGCTGGAACTATGAAGGGTATGGACACATTGAGGCTGACTGTCCAAGCAAACCCCTCAAAAACTCAGAGAAAAAGAACAATAAATCCATGACAGCAAAATGGAGTGACTCTGATGAAAGTGATGAAGAAAACTGTGTTGTGCTAACCAGTGTATCAGATTTCAACCTCAAAGAGCTAAAGAAGGAAGGATTTCACTATGGGATTGAAGTATCTGAAAGTGAAGATGAAGAGGACCCATCTGACGGCCTTGTTGACTATCTGAGGAAGATACTCGAGCAGTGTGAGGCAGTTCTTCAGACCAATCAAGCATTGACTGATAGAGTCAATCTCTTGGAAGAAGAACGAAAGAAAAGTCTTTTCTCATCCAATAATCAAGTCACCATTCTGAAAAGAGAAGACTCTGGAAGACAGATCTCTGTTGGATCCTCTCCAGCAACAGCCAAGACAACTGATCCGCAGAATAATATCTTGGACGAAATACTGTCTTACCAAAGACTTGGAAAAGGGAGAACAGGGCTTGGGTATACTGGTGAAGAAAGCTCTAGAGGGACAGTCTTCATTAAAGCCTTGGATGCTGAGATAGATGAAAAGAACAATTCAGATGTCACTTCAAAAACTGGAGAGAAGGATGGAACTAGGCATGTGAACAAGAGGATGCTGCAGCACCGGGCACATCATTTTTCTAGAACAAAGCTAAAGGCTCAGAATAAAAGGGGCTCTTATACAAGTGTTGGGAATCAGAAGATTACCTCAAATCTGAAGCAGCTGCACAAAATCTCTTCAGTTGAAAAAGGGGGAGCAAAATCCAGAACCAACACATACTGCATAAAGACTCCGTATCATGTAGCTTCAAGAAAAGCTCCTTGCTGGAAAGAATCGCAGAAGAGGATTGCTAAGACTGCTACACAAGGGCACTGGACCGCTAAAGACAAGGGAAAACCACAGTCTTTATAGGTATGGAAACCCAAACCTAACAAACGAAGAGATAGGAGGCTGGAAGGTCAGAAAAGGAGAAACTATGGCGTTTCACAGGTGTGGGTAAAGAAACCTCCATCAGAACCTCTTAAGGATCCTCTGAGCAAAGCTGTTGTCTGACCAAAATAGGTGAACTAGCTCGCATGTGCTGTAGCAACCTGGCCAAGAATAAGCTTGTTCACATGTTTTGGTTGCTAATGATGGGAGAAGGCACATGTGAGGCACGTGATCTAACAACTTCAAAATGGAAAAGAAAATAACGGGTAAATCATTTTCTAGGGCAAGGACAAAGTGCAAGGTGCTTCCCAAAATCGTTGCCGATCATCCTCTGTACGTTCCTCAAACCGTCTGCAATTTAACTACAATGGTGAAGACGCGCGGGTTGAAGAAGAATCTGGCAGCAGACCGACAAGGCAGGTCTGAAAGAAGAACCAAGTCGCGCAATGAAGCCCCTGCTCAGCAACTGGATGTGGTGGTGTGGGAACCAGCACCTCTCCCTGTGTCGCACAGAGAGCCCTCCCCACACGAAGGAACATCGCAGAAAAAAAAGGCGCCTGGTACGTGGCGGAGAACCTGTCTCCAGTGCCGCGGTGCCATCTGAAGAGGCTGTGGCTGAGGAAGTTGCTGAAGAAGAACATGCTACAGCGGATGCTGTAGCAGGTTCTGCAGAAAAAGAGTGTAGAACTCTTGTTATGTCCCCAGGCATTGTGGGTGAAGGGGAGGAAACAGTTGCTGAGTCTCCTGAACAAGAACCTGCTGCAGCACATCCTCCCCCTCCATCAGACAAAGGAAAAGCTCCCATCCTAGTCCCAGTCTCCAGCAGTGAAGAAGAAGAATCAAGTGAGGAAATTACAGATGCCCCTGGTGAACCGTCTGTAAGAGGACCTACATTGGTAGACACAACTGCAATCACCGTGGGAGGTATTTGGTTCACGAATCGGAGTGCTTCTCAATCCTGGAGTGCTGTTGAGCGGAAGCATATTGTGTCAGAGAAGAGACTGGACCTAGACAAGTACAGATCAGCAGCAATCATTCAGCTTCTCACAGAGGTAAACCTGCTCAAGTCCCTAACCTTTCCATTCAGATTCAATATTGCTCTGGTTAGGGAATTTATTGTGAATATAAAGAGAAGTTTGGTGAGGAAGGAGTAGATGAGTATGGAAGAAGTTGGGTACGGGGTAAGATAGTTACTATTACCCCGGAAAAAATTGATGAATTCCTTGGGATCCATGAGAATGCCAGAGCTCCCACTGATGTTCAGCCAGAAATGCTGGCCAAGGTTCTGACAGGGGGAGTGTGCCTGTCCTGGGGAGGTCCCAATCTGAGTGCTGCTGAACTAACCTCCAAGAATGCCTTGCTATATCATCTGGGCATCAGAAACTGGATCCCCAGGTCACACAGAGGGAAGGTTAGCAAATCCTTTGCTAACCTTCTCTACTCCATTGGGAAAAGGAGGCGCATCAGCCTGGGCAGTGTGATGTTTCCCCAGCTGGCTACTCATGCCGGCAGCGCTTCCTCCAACAAGCCCATTGTGCTCCCCTCCCTCATCTATGGGATGATGGTCTCACAGCATCCGGAGCTTGGTGAGCTTACTGAAGGACTTTCTGAGGAACTGCAGGTCTTCACTGTTGATCACAAGTTATTCAAAGGAAAACATGCAGTGGACATAGCATATGAGGATCTACTCATGGTAGGAGATTCAGCTTCAGCTCCCCTGGAGGATGTTCTTCCCCCTGCTGCAACAATACAATCAGCCCTCCGCGCCAGAATTGTGAGCCATCTCAGATGGGAGCTGGTCATTCTTGAAGCAGAAGCTAAACGAAGGGACGCTAGGCGTGGACAGATCAGAAGCCTCCTCAGAGACCTGGAGTTCCCGGCAGATGAGGAGCAGGCCCCTTGAGCATCTATGACAAAAAGGGGGAGAGAAGATGCTATTTGCTACTGATGAACTTTTTTATTTGTTTTGCTGACCCTGCGTGGTTGTGCTATGGCCGAGTGTGGCCACACCTATTTACTCTTACTCTTAATTGTTGGATCTTTCCTTTTAGAGTATTCAGAGTTTTTTTTCTGGTTCATGGGAGAGTGCATATGGTCTAAGGTTTTGTCAAAATGCCAAGGGGGAGATTGATGATGCAAGTATGGCAGTGTTTGACAAAACCAGCAGAAGTGAACAAGGAGTTGCTGCAGTTCAAGTATTTAAGCAGGCCAGCAGAAGTGAACTAGCAGCAGCTGCAGCAGGGGATGCTGCAGCAGGAGCTTGTTCAACTGGCTGGTTCATCTGTCGGAGAAGCAGCAGCAACCTGGGCGTGTCTTGAAGGGCTGGAATCTCTACGGAGAGCATCTGAAGAATTTCTAATATGCTGTGGAGTATATTCCAGTGAGGTTTACTAGTCAGAGAAAGAGATTTGCATTGAAGATAAATATCAAATCTAATCTCCTAGATTTTAGGAGATAATTGTTCCTTTTGGGACATTGCCTAAACCTGGACATTGCTTAAAGCTGGTGCGGCTATTTAAGCGAGAGGGGTTCAGAGCTGAGAGGTTGATCGAAGCTGAGGGATACACGAGTGCATACACAGATTTTAGAGAGGACAATCTTTGGTGTGCGACAGACAAAATCTTCGATCATCACCCGAGAGCAGAGCGTGAGCGCAGAGCTGTGGTGATTGTAGCAGAAGGGAATCAGGACTTGCAGAGTCTGGAAGCCAATTCAGAGTTGTGGAGCTTGTTGTTTGATCAAAGGCAGCCGCGGACAAACTGACGAGTTGTTGGCTCGGTCGAGTGTGGTGCGGCAGTACTCGCTAGTGGCAGGTGGTCACTGAGTGAGGGGGAGTATTCCAGAGTGTGCAGCGCTCGTGGAATCGTTCGATCGGCTCGGCAGAAGGCTTTGGAGCGACGCGGACATTTGTGCTTCAGCTGTGTGTTACAGCAGTTGCTACAGCAACCCTGCTGAGTAGGTGTAATTTAGAATAGGCTGAGTTCTTTGAGAAGATTGTAGCTATTCTAGATTGGCATATTGTAGAGGGTGTGCAGGCACAAGTCAGAGCTTGTTCTGATTGTGTCAAGTGATCCACACAAGGTTGAGTAGCATAGGTTGCGTGAGTTGTAACCGTGTGTACGTGGGAACCTTCGAGTTAGTGGATTGAGGACTGGAGAATAGTCCTCCCCAGACGTAGGCAGTTGGCCAAACTGGGTGAACAAACTTTGTCTTGTTCATTGCTTGCTGAGACGATTTCCTAGTGAACAAGAGTGTGCTGCAGCAACTGCTTGTTCACAAATCTGTCGAACTAAGACACTGTGAAATTTCAAAAGGGATGCAGCACCCACATGAGGACGCCACAGTGCACGCAATGGACAACATTGATGATTTAGTCACAGATGCGCAATGTGCGAGCGCAACGGTAGGACCAGAGCCACTAGCACAGGCAGAGTTGGAGGAGCAGGAAGACGAGCTGAGGAGTGCTGAACCAGAATCCAAACAGGTACACGATATAGTTCATGTTTGCACTGCTCATAAAATCTTGCCCTCTATTGAACAGGCACCCAAGATCGAGCTGAAGCAACTTCCAGAGCACGTCAAATACATTTTCTTAGGAAATGAGGACACCCTGCCAGTGATCATAAAGAAAGGATTAGAAGAGGAATAGGAAGCGCAATTACGGCAGGTGCTGCGCAGGAACCAGCGCGCCATAGGATGGACACTTGCTGACCTGCGCGGAGTGAGCCCGGACGTATGCATGCATAGAATTCTATTGGAAGATGGTGCCAAACCATCCAGGGAGGCTCAGCGCAGATTGAATCCGAATATGATGGAGGTGGTGCAAAAGGAGATTTTAAAGTTGCTTGACGCAGGAGTCATTTACCCGATCTCGGACAGCAAATGGGTCAGTCCAGTGCACGTTGTGCCGAAGAAAGGAGGAATTACTGTAGAGGAGAATGCGCAGGGCGAGCTAGTTCCCAAGCGCATGCAAACTGGATGGCGCATGTGCATCGACTACAGGAAGCTTAACGCAGTCACGCGCAAGGACCATTTCCCGCTACCCTTCATAGACCAAATGCTGGACAGATTAGCAGGAAAGCCCTATTTTTGTTTCTTGGACGGATATTCAGGGTACAACCAGATACCCATAGCTGCGGAGGATCAAGAGAAGACCACGTTCACCTGCCCGTTCAGTACATTTGCGTTTCGGCGCATGTCATTTGGGCTGTGTAACGCGCCAGGTACGTTCCAACGTCTAGTCATGAGCATTTTTTCTGATATGATTGGTATATGCATAGAAGTGTTCATGGATGATTTTACTGTCTATGGAGGTACCTTTGATGCATGCTTAACTCATCTTGATAAGGTCTTAGCGCGCTGCATTTCTAAGAACCTAGTGCTCAATTATGAAAAATGTCATTTCATGGTATCGCACGGTGTAATACTAGGACATATCATCTCAGAGGAGGGGATCAAGGTAGATAAAGCTAAGATAGATCTTATTTCTAATCTGCCTTATTCCACTAACGTGCGCGACGTGAAGTCATTCCTTGGGCATGCCGGGTTTTACAGGCGCTTCATAAAGGATTTTTCTAAAATTTGTATACCCCTGTCTAACCTCTTGCAAAAGGATGTGTGCTTCGACTTTACTGACGAGTGTAGGGCCGCGTTTAATAAGCTGAAGGAGGCGCTGACAAGTGCGCCAGTGTTGCGCGCGCCAGACTGGAGCCTACCATTCGAACTAATGTGCGACGCAAGTGATTACGCAGTAGGAGCAGTCCTGGGACAGCGCGTGGACAAGAAACCGCACGCCATTTATTATGCATCGAGCACACAGGACTCTGCGCAGAGGAACTACACCACCACGGAGAAGGAGCTTCTGGCAATCGTTTTCGCGCTAGAGAAGTTCCGCGCATATGTTCTAGGCGCCAGAGTTGTCATCTACACAGACCACGCAGCCATCCGCTACCTACTGTCCAAGAAGGAGACTAAGCCGCGCCTGATGCGCTGGGTACTCCTACTTCAGGAATTTGACTTGGAAATTAAGGATAAGAACGACACGGAGAATACAGTTGCTGACCACCTGAGCAGGATCGTGAAAGAGGAGGAGCCAGGGCAGATCACGGAGACATTTCCTGACGAGCATCTGATGGCGCTGACAGGTAAGGTACCATGGGATGCGCACATTGCGAATTACCTGGTCGCAGGTACGTTCCCTCCTCATTTCAATAAAACCCAGTGCATGAGATTAAAGCATGAGTCCAAGCATTACATTTGGGATGATCCATATATGCTCAGAATAGGACCAGATCAGATATTGAGGCGCTGCGTGCCTGACAATGAAATTAACTCTGTTTTGATGTTTTGTCATGCGCACGCATGTGGAGGACACTTCGGTCCCAAGCGCACGAGCCGGAAGATCCTGGATTGCGGATTTTATTGGCCGCACTTGTTTAGAGATGCGTATAATCACTGCCGGAATTGTGACAGGTGCCAGCGCATAGGGAGCATATCAATGCGCAACGAGATGCCGCAAACGCCGATTCTAGTGTATGAAGTGTTTGATATTTGGGGTATTGACTTCATGGGGCCATTCCCTCCATCTGCCGGATACGAGTACATATTGGTCGCAGTGGATTATGTCTCCAAATGGGTCGAAGCTAAGGCCACACGGAAGGATGATGGTAAGACGGTCGCTGAGTTTCTAAAAACTAACATCTTTTGCAGGTACGGGGTGCCTAAGGCAATCATCAGCGACCAGGGGACGCATTTCTGCAACAGAGTTATGGCGCAAGTTTTCAAGCACTATGGAGTGCGCCACAAGACGTCCACCGCTTACCACCCTCAGACAAACGGACAGGACGAGGTTTCCAACAGAGAGATCAAGCGCATCCTGGAAAAAACCGTGAGTCCATCGCGGAAGGACTGGAGCCAGCGCCTAGACGATGCGCTGTGGGCATACCGGACCGCACATAAGACACCAATCGGGACTTCACCGTTTCGGTTGGTCTATGGAAAGGCGTGCCATCTGCCAGTAGAATTGGAGCACAGAGCATACTGGGCACTACGCATATGCAACCTAAACTTGGATGAGGCTGGCAAGGAGCGCGCGTTTGAGCTGAGCGTATTAGAAGAGCTGCGCCTGGATGCCTATGAGGGACTGCGCGATTACAAAGCACGCACCAAGGCATTTCACGACAAGAATTTCTTAGACGCACTTTTGAGCTAGGAGACCAGGTACTGTTGTTCTCCTCGCGCCTAAAGCTCATGCTAGGGAAGCTGCGCAGCAAATGGACAGGACCATACACGGTTACCAAGGTTTTCCCTACGGAACAATCGAGTTAGAAAACGAGCACCGGCATCGTTTTCAGGTCAATGGGCAGAGAGTCAAACGGTATCTAGGAGAACCTTGGGATGACACAGCGCGCGAAATTGAATTGGCAGAACCTGAGATAGCAGATGCGCAGGTTGCTGCGCCAGAGTCACCATCAGACGCGCCAGAGGGAGAACAGGGGACTATTGCTCATATTTCTTCTCCCTCTTTACTTACCCACGTTACTTACAATTTATCACATACTATTAACCATGCTGACCACCCGCCCGACCCTTTGCGCAGGATCAAGAAGAACACAACGCATGCACAAGCGCAGGGTCACTCAGGTGCCCGTGTGGGGGAGGTCGTTGGTATACTTTCACGCAAGTAACGAGGTACAGTCGAGCCAACGACGTTAAACAAAGGCACTTGTCGGGAGGTAACCCGACTCGTTTTACTTTTACATGTTTTTTCTTTTAGTGTTTCTAGTATCTTTTAGCTAGCTTTGGACTTGTAGTTTTTTTAGTAGAGCAGCAGTGCGCAGGACAGCACTTTTTCAGGGGGTATATAAGGGCAGTACTTAGAAAATTTCAGCACTTTTTCACTCGACCGTTGTAAGAAAAACTCCCGCCCTCGCACCTCCGCCCACCGTCCGGCGCTCAAACCAGCTTCCGTCTAGAGAGATTTGAGGAGCACTCCATCGACCACCCTCCAGGTAACCTTTCCCCCAGATTTGAGCAGATTCTAGTAGGGTTTGTGCGGTAGAGGAGTGCTCTAGGGTTTTGAAATCGCACCAGGCTAGAGTGCACCGATTGGAGTATTGGTTAGAGGGTTTTGTAGGCGGGGAGTAGGTGCCCAATTGGTGAAAGTTTCAGGGCATTTGGAGGAGTTTTGATTTTCTGAGCTTTAGAGAGTGTTGACCGGAGTTGACCAGAGAGACCCAGCCACAATGCAGCCTGCAAGGGATCAAAAAACCCCAGCTGTTTTCGCCAGCAAGTATGCCGCATTTCTGAGGATAGAAATGTACGGGACTCCGTACATCAGCAGGGACTTCCTGCGCGAGGTCGGACTGGAGGACCTCATTGTGGAGAGGCTGGCGTTAGTAGGCAGGGAGGCGCTGTTGGAACTCAACAGCGCATCAGACAAGGAGGACACCTGCGAGTTCCTGGCGTCGTTAGAACCAGGTGAGATGGAGATAAGGTACCGGCACCGAGGAGTGTGGTACATTGCCTCGGCTAAGAGGCTGAAGCGCACACTAAGGTGCGCTAAGGTGCGAAAAGCTGACATGGACGCGCACACGAATCAGGAGGCGTGGCGCGAGATGGCGACCGGGCCAGTGTTTGCCGCGGGGCGCAGCAGGGGACGAGAGCTGCGTGACCCGTGGATGTTCTACTTGTGGCGCTTAGTCGCCTATGCGATTATTGGGCGTTTCAATGGCGCCGAAGATCAGTTTGCTGGATATGGAGATTTTGAAGGGCTTTTATTATGGGAAGAGGGTGCTTTTTGTCCTGAACATGGTACACCACTGGAGCCGAGTGATCGCGCGTCGTTGTACGCGTCAAATTAATCCTTCCTCTTCCACTAGTACAGCGGTTAAGTCAGGATCGATCTCCACAGGGAGCAAGCAGTTCAGTTTTAACCAGTGACCTACACTTACGAAAGCTGGGGGTGTGAGTGATTGGGGTTGCGCGATGCGCGAGTAAACAGTCGTAAACGCAGGAATTGCACTAGACGTGCGCAGGCAGTAGAGATTAAGTACTATGACTATGAGAAGTATCGGGGCAGACAATCTTCTATGAGTGTATTCCTTATCATCGACTCTAAACGTCTATAGTTTGATTTCACTTAAGTTAGTGTCCGATCAAGGCTTCCTAACATATGCGCATGTTCCGATCAAAGTTCATGTGCTATTAATTATTGAACTAGACTAAACAACTACGAATCCGATCAAAGTAGTAATTGCTTTTTTTTTTTTTTTTTTTTTTTTATAAACTGGCTATAGCCAGCAATTTTATTGCAATAGTGATCCAAAAAACCTGGACCGTGGTACGAATACAATCAGGGGGGCGGCCTGGACATATCCAAGGCTCACCTAAACACAAAAGCATATAATTACAAGTAAGCACAGCAGTCCTTGAGCAGCAGCCATTGAGCACAATTCTATTATCATACATTGACTGGTATATATGCCTGCTGCTGCCCAATCTACAGCACTCTAAGCACACTATATCAACTAGTCCAAACAAGCACATAAGAAGCCATGGAAAGTAAATCACAGCCCTAAATACAGCTATCATCCCGTGAGCTAGAGGTTGCAGCATGGTGGAAAGTTTGGATGTAGCTGTTCTCATCCGGAGTCCGGTTTATACGCCGCGGACAGAAGCTCCGAAGACCTGTATAATCAGCCTTCAAACAGTGAATAACCGCAACGGGAAGGTCTTCAACCTGCTGATAAATCGCATATTTCATACTCTTGAAGGCAAGGCAGTTAGTAGCATGAGGGAGCATAAAATGAGTGCGTCGCAACTGCTGAACATCAAATCTCTCCATCAAGGCCTTCAGCCTAGGCCTGATCTTCCACTGGCAAGCATAAATCCCCTTGTGATCCATAAACAACATCTCGGAGTGAGCACTTTGGATCATTTTAATTTTAACTTCCAGCTTCTCAGCTTCCTCAAGGGCAGCTTCAATAAAATTTAGCAAGTCATTAACTGATTTCCCTTTTTGAAGAATTGTGGACAAAGCAAGCATAAATCTTCCCTGTGAATTGCTGGCAATGGCAGCTCCAATAGTCTTGTCGGCAATGTCAATAATGCTTACGTCTAGGTAATTTCCATCTTCTCCCGGGTCCCAGCATAGCCATTTTCCGTAACATAAAGGCCGATGAATGCTTGTAATATCAAAATAAAAGAGCGCAAACTTCACCTTCCTGTCGTCTGGCTGTAAATCTGGCAGAGAGGACACAAGGGTTTTAGCCCATTGAGAAATTCTGGACTTCAAAGGAGGGCATTTAGTATCATGAAACATGTTGTTCCTTGTCTTCCAAAGCTCCCACAGGCCAAAACAGGCTAAACTAATCTTGAAACAGTGCAGATAGCAATTCTGGGAGAATTGCGACATCCAGCCATGGTTAAAATTCGACAAAGACAGGGGCTTGTCGCAAGAAAAGGCAGCAGCAATAGCACCCCACACCTCCGCAGCCCAGTTGCCTCTAAAAAATAAATGATTGATGTTTTCCTCACTTTTACAGCAGCAAATACATCGAGATGTAATAGGGATGCCGAGCTTCTTAATATTGGTATCAATGGGAAGGCCATTCAAAAACAGGCGCCACAGAAAAACAGAGACCTTCGGGGGAAACCAGTTCTGCCAAATAACTTTAGCCCAAATGGGAGCTGAGTGAATTGTGGCATAGGAATCAAGAAACTTTTTGACAGAGAAATTACCTGATTCGTGCCCAGTCCACCTTAAGCAGATAGCCGATTGAGTCCAGATAATTCTCCCATAATAATCTGCAGCAACTCTGGGAAGTGCAGCCAGTAAAGAGAAACGTTGAGCCGGTCTGTCAAAAATTTCTCTAACTGTCAGTCCGCTAACATCACTTCCACACGGTATATCATATAATTTGCAGATCCTTTCGATGGGCACGTTGCCCTCCCCAACCTCCAAAACAGCCTGATTTCGAAGGTACACTATAAGGTGATTCATAGCATTCCAAAGAGGGGAACCAGCTTTTCCAATATCAAACCGAGAATTAGCATATCTGGCCCATAGACTTTCCTGTTTCAGAAAATTCCAAGTCAGCTTGCCATGGAACGCGAGCATTGTATTTTCCAGGCTTCGAAAACCCAATCCACCCCTATCTTTATTTCTGCACATTCGCTCATACCGAATCCAATGACGCTTTTTCCCATTACCTTGATCCCACAGGAAATTAGCTATTAATCCTTCCATTTTTTTAAGCACACTCTTAGGAACTGGTAAAACAGCCAGGATATGCATGCTCATGGAATTCAAAACTGCCTGAATTAATGTAACTCGGCCACCCATAGTGAGAATATTGCGCATCCAGCCCCCAATTTTGCTGCGCAGCTTATCAAGAAGGCTGTCAAAGTAGATTCTTTTCACCCTCCCTTGTAAAAGAGGAGCACCAAGATAAGTTGTCGGCAGAGACGCCTCCACAAACTGAGTCAGACCAAGAATAATCTCTTTCTTTTCACTGCTGGTTTTCTTAGAGAAAAAAACCTGACTTTTATTATGGTTGAGGACTTGGCCAGAAATGGAGCAGAACTTCTGAATAATTCCTATTAGCCGAGTCACCGTTTCAGGGCAGTCCCTGGAGAATAATAGGATGTCGTCTGCAAACAAGAGATGGTTAACTTTAATAGCTCCCTGCTTTGTTTTGTAAGGTTTTAACTCTCCTTGTTCTGCACTTAGATTAATAGCCCTAGAGAACCATTCCATGGCAAGCACAAAGAGGCTAGGCGAAAGCAGATCCCCTTGACGAACACCACAGCCAGATTTAAAGAATCCAAATAATTGACCATCTCAAGCCACTGAATACCATATATTAGAAATGCATCTAAAAATCAGGTCACACCAAGCCTCGTTGAAGCCAAAACCGCGCATAACATATAAAATGAAGTTCCAGGATATCCTGTCATAAGCTTTAGCCATATCCAGTTTGTACATAATGTTACCATCATCTCCCTCCTTATGAAGATCATGTATTAGGTCATGGGCCAAGGCTAAATTATCATGAATCCCCCTCCCTTTAATAAAACCTGACTGTTCTGGGCTAATAATAACGGGCAATATATCACGAAGGCGATTACTCAAAATTCTAGAAATTACCTTGTGATTAATGTTGCACAGGCTGATGGGTCTTAGATGGTCAATACTGCTAGCATTGGCTTTTTTAGGGATGAGAGTGATAGTAGTAGAGGACCAAGCCACAGGAATTTGCTGCCCTTTAAAAAAATTCTGCACACTTAAAACAAAGTCATTCTCAATCAGATTCCAAAAAGTAATGTAAAAAGGGAATACTAAATCCATCCGGTCCTGGTGCCCCGTCTGCGTTCATCCCACGAAGGGCCTCCAGAATCTCAGCGCTATCTGGAACCGCTGTGAGCTTATTATTCATTTCGTTAGAAATCATAGGATGAATTAAAGCCATATCCTGCAGATTCGGAGGAGGAGGTACCTGATTAAGCAGATTAGTATAGAAGCAAACAGCAGCATTCCCTATAACAGTTTTATCTGAGGTAAAACAGCCGTCCTCCTGCTGTAGAGACATTCTCATCTTAGCTCGCTTCACTTTAATAGCCGCGTGATAGAATGCAGTATTTCTATCGCCATCCTTAAACCAAGACATCCTCGCCTTATCCTTGGCCATTGACTCTTTATAAATCATATTATCTTCCAGCCTCGTCCTCATAGCCTTTATGGCAAGATGAAGATCCTCATCCCACTGAGCCTGAAGTCTGGATTCAGCACTGGCAATATCAGATAAAAGTTGTTCTTCCTTAAGACGAATATCTCCAAAAATCTCCCAGTTCCATTTCTTAAGAGCCTTTCGCAGACGCTTAAGTTTCAAAGAGAAATTGTGCATTGGATTAACATGCAGATTTCCTAAC
This sequence comes from Umbilicus rupestris, assembly GCA_963678935.1. Classification (NCBI taxonomy): domain Eukaryota; kingdom Viridiplantae; phylum Streptophyta; class Magnoliopsida; order Saxifragales; family Crassulaceae; genus Umbilicus; species Umbilicus rupestris. The sequence goes on along the minus strand of OY787607.1, from coordinate 7,942,716 downwards.
CAGTTAGCCTCAACCACCGATCGGAAGCCAGGATGGGATTCCCACATGCGAAAATAATGGAACCTGCCTCTTCTACGACTCTCCCCATCAATAACAACCCATAATGGGCAGTGATCCGAGAAAGCTCTTGGAAGGTGAGACACTCTGGGACAAGGGAAATCAGCCAGGAAGCGGCCATTCACCAAAAACCGATCAAGCCTTTCCCATATAACTCTTCTCCTTGCCGATTATTGCACCAGGTAAAAGGATTGCCACTGAATCCTATATCACTAAGCCCCGCTCTCAGCATGAACTCATTGAAATCCAGGAGAGCATTTCTATCCGGTTGATTACCCCCTTTCTTTTCCTTTAATTGAGCAATCACATTGAAGTCCCCTCCTACCAGCCAGGGACTATTGTTGGTATCAGAAAGATGAACCAGCTCTTCCCAGAGTTGAAGTCTATCCACCCGACTACATAGAGCATAGACAAAGGAACACAATATACTGTTACTGGCCCCAGTCCCCGAGATTCTGCACGAAACATGCTGTGTGTGCCACTGAAAATTATCAACACCGATGTGATCTTTCCACAGAATCCAAATCTTTTTATTCCTATCCCCACCATGAACTGCCTTGCCAAAGTTAAGAGCACGGCAAAGCTTATCTAGATATTGACCTTCAGTCATGGGTTCAAGCAACACAATAATGTCAGCTTGACATCGAGAAATAATGTGTTTGAGGTAAGTGAAGCTACCCCTACTCTGAACTCCTCTGATATTCCAGCAAAGGATATTAATCATGATTGATGTTGTAAAAAGGGCTCAATATGTGGTACACCTACCCCTGAGAAGGTGTTATCCCCTTTAAGTCTCGCAAGTCTATTTTCCACCTCAATAAAATCCTTGGCTAGTTCCTCCTGCTGACCGTCTAAAAAATGAGCAGAATTAGTCATGCTCTGAGCAGGCTTAGGTCTTCGAAGAATGGAATTCACCCTTGACAAACCTTGCTCACTAATCAGATCACCTTTACCCGGTAAGGCATTCCCGGCTGCTGAGACAAGTGACTGATCTTTCTCTATTGACCCAGTAGACACAGTCGTCGGAGACACTTTCAATGGCGGAGCTTTCTCTATTGGATCATCAGGCACGACCGTAAAAGGCGCTGTTATTTCCCTTCCCATTTGTTGATCTGTTGGCTCTTGAGCAACTTTTCTAGGATTTTTATTTCTGCTCTTCACCTGAATCCATTCCTGTGATTTATTGACCCCGCTCTTACCCTGATCTGCGTCTTTGGCCTTCGCATTCCGACTAACTTCTATTTGGTGCGATCCCTCTGAATCTACACGTCCGCCCATGATTGGAGCAACCTCAACTAGCTTACTCGGTTTAGCTTTTCTGCAGCTGCTAAGATTATGCCCATGAACCCTGCACTTTGAGCAGTAAGCCAGTTTACTCTCTACCACTATTTGTTGCCAATAGCCCCCTGCATTCCCCATAGAAACCCAAACCTCAGAAGGTATGGGAAGGGTGACATCTAATTCCACACAGGCTCTCGCAAACCGCAGTGATAGGCAGGCCTTAGTGCGGGCATCAACATCAAGGAAAGATGAGAAAGACGAGACAATAGCCCCGATAAAGGACTTATCATACAACTGTAATGGTAAGTCAGGTAGCCGAAGCCATACCGTGGTAAAAGCTGATTCCTTCTTAGGATTGTACTCCTCCGTCCAGCGAAAGAGCCGAAATAGAGCATGGTTAATCTTGCGCAATGGGCAGGTCAACGCTGTGACTACATCCTCCTCAGAATCCAACATGACCAATATGTGTCTACTGTCCCAGATTTCACTGATAGTAGCCCTCCCCTTGATGAGCCAAGCAGACTGGAAAGCTTTCTGGATCTCGGCTAGTGAGGGGCGACCCACTGTGAACTTGGCAACTAAGGAGAAATTAAACCTCCGCGCCCCAGCCTGGACTTCTCCCGCAGTGAAGGCGACAGCCGGCTTACCATCACGCGACCCAATCTGCCGAGAGGGAAGAGAAATCGGGCCAAAGTGAGGTTGTGGCCGCGGCCGTGACGCCACCGAGGCAAAGGATCTGGCACGCCCGGTCTCTCCCTGGCCTGTAGCCCTAATGGAGGGTTGAACAGACGGATTGCTAGCAATTGGATCCGGTGGTCTCGGTGGAATCGAGACTTCATTAGGGAAGGGGGAGACCGACATCTGTCGGTAGCACGCTCTACAGTTCCCGAAACGCTCTCCACTCAAGGTTAACGTGCTTGGTGTTTATCCTAGCGCGTTAACCTTGAGTGGAAAATAGACTAAACTAGACTAAACAACTACGAATCCGACAATTGCTTATCCTAGCGCGTTACTCCTAGTTGGCACCGTCAGGCTATTCAACTAGTTTAACATACAACAACAAGCAACAAGAGTAAGATTGCGGTTCAAGGCTTCCCCTACTCATGAAACTAGCTGCCAACAATTTGCACAGAATTAATATAAGTAAGCAAGCTATGCATTAAGCGCAAGTCTCAAAGGAAATACTCATAGATTCATGCCCAACTGATACTAAGCGTTTAGCTAGACATGCTAGTGGTAAACATCATAGAAACAGTAAATAATAACTAAAGTGTCCAAGAAAATAATAGCAAACAGTGCGTGCAGGTTGCAGTCTTGGCCGGCGCAGTCGGCTAGCGCAGGTCCTCTCAGCAAGCTCGTGTGTTTTTCAGTTCTGCCTCTCTCTCGTGTGTTGTGTCGTTCTGGGGTCTCGTGGTGTCTCCTATGATGTGTGTTAAAACCCTAGACTTCCTCTTCTTTATATACTGCTCAGAGGCTCATTCTTGGCAACTTCCAAATCTGGTGATGTCAGGATTTGGAAACACCACCATCTGCGCCTGGCGCACGTCATCTTGGTTAGCGCAATTGGTTAGCGCACCGTGGTCGACTCTGCCAGTTTTTCTGTTTGCGCCGCTAGCTCCGCAGGCTGTGTGATGCGCGTCCTAAACGCTGCCTGTTAGCGCGTATCCGACTTAGGCCCTCGTTTTGCCCTGAAATACAAAAACACTGGAAACCAGTAATCTTGTACATAAAATAATGCAAACAAGCATAGGGTTAGGATCTAAATAATGCGTATAAATAGGCTCTATCACCGAGTCAACACCAAGGGGCCGCTGACTTGCGGAGGAATTATTACGCACCTGCTGCGTGCATTGCATGGAGAGCCTGAGGTGCCCGAGCACACAATGGTGCCGGCTGTTCCTCTGGACCGCGCCCACATGCTGCAGATAAGGGCGGTAGCCGTGAGGGAGGATGGCACATGGGAGTGGTGCTACCGCCTGTAGCCGGCCAGAGTGCCGCGGCCAAGAGCGGAGAGCAGTGCGCAAGCAGCAGAGGCTGCGCAGGAGATGGAGGAGGACGAGGCCCCAGAGCCAGTTGTGCCTCCAGTCAGGCGCGCAAGGACCCGCGCGCAGACTGGAGCGCACCGGAGGGCCCGTGCACCGCAGGGGGAGCCAGTTACCATTTCCATCGAGGATTCTCCCCCGCGTGCACAAAGAAAGCGCCTGAGGACCGAGGCTGAGGAGGCGCCGGAGCAAGCATCAGCAGAGCAGCGCATGATGTTCAACGTCATGCGCGTGCTCGAGTATTTAGCGCCAGAGGGGGCGGACTTGAGCATGAGCCCACCATCAGGGTGGAGATTTGGAGACGCGATTCCCCCTCTCCTCAGCCTGCACCGGCCACCTCCAGGTTCCCTCAGCGAGCCGCGCCAGCCAGCCAGCCCTCTTACTCAGCCCCCAGTGCATCCAGCAGAGCCCTCTCCTTCCCCAACCTCAGCACCAGAACCAGCCTCAGCACCAGAGCCAGCACCAGCAGCCCCAAAAACAGAGCCCACCCCCGAACCAGAACAAGTACCAGCACCTGCACTATCCCCTGCCCAGCCGTCTATTCCGAGGTCCCCTGTAGCCGAACCCATCATTAGCACCAACTCAGACACGCTATGGGACCCCGTCTCAGAGGACGACTTCGTGGCGCAGCCTGCCGCCCTTTCTGTTGTACCACCTTCCTCCAGCACCGAATATGTGACGGATTCTTCAAAGGAGGAGGCACATGGTTCAGCGGCTGCGTCCAGCTCAGAGGACATCTAAAGCTGCGGGGGGGGGGGGGGGGGGGGGCGAATTATTCATTTCGGGTGGTGTCTTTTTCTTTTATATGCTGAACATTATTCGATATTATGTTGCTATCTGTGTGCTGAACTCTTGTGCTACATATTTTGTGTCCCTATGCTATATTGCGCTGCTTTGACTATATGTTCTTAGTTTTTATGTTCTTTATTTTGCTTGCATGCATGTGCGCATTCTCCATGCGCTTGAGCTTGAGTCGTGGGGACACGTCTCTGTTTAACTGTGGGGGGAGCGTTACATTTACATTTCACGTATTTTTGAGCTTTATAGTGTAGCTTAGTTTAATTGAAGAAAACAGTAGCAGTAGTGCGCGTAAGTGCGGGTTGCGCACACTGTTCAGCTTGTTTTGCGCTATCCATATTGCATGCGCTGCTATCAACTGTTTTAGTATACATTTTTTTTCGTTTTTCTGCTCCTGTTAGTTGGGATATACAGGGGATGGGGAGTTGACAGAAACGCTCTAGAGAGGCGGTTAGTCGTTCGCGCTTCGGAGGTGAGGTATATGGTCGAGAGCGCTAGTGGAGGCCTGTGCTTCGCGACCTTTGGAACAAGAGAGCGCGCTCAGTCACGCAGATGCCGAAGGCGAAATACCCAAAGCGTGGCGAGGTGGGAAAACAGACCACCTTTCCTCTGGAAGTCGAGCTAAGGAAGGCGGGCGCGGGAGTAAACGCGTGCGCCGACCTGCGCAGATAGACCACGGAGGGAGAGCGTGGCGGTGTTCCATAACTGTTATCCGGAGGCCGAGACTGGAACCGTTCTGGGAAAGATAGGAACCGTAGACAAAGTTGTACAAAAGAAAAATACCAGCAGATGATATGCGCTACAAAAGAATCAGCATGCGCACAATAAGCACCAGCGTGCGCAAAGTCCACAAAGAAAATCATCAAAAGGCTCAGGTTCTCGGGAAGTGCGGAAGAATCACGCACGGGAAGAAGCTGCGCTGTTAACCATATACCCATCCTCGGAGTGCGAGCTGACAACCTGGAGCCTATGAAGAGCTATCTCCCAGCCATCCGAAATGATCTTCATCCCAGCTGAGAGGTAATGAATTGCGAAATCATTATATTAGAACTGTTGAAAGCAGATGCGCGCAGGTGGTAGAGCAGCGCAAGGTGATCAGTAGTGCAGATCGCGCCAGAGTGCAAGACTGTGCGCTAGACTCCAGAGAGGTAATAGTATCCGTGCTTGAGTGCTTGTTCGAGGACGAACAAGGGGCAAGTGTGAGGGGTTTGATAGAGCCTATTTATACACATTATTTAGATCCTAACCCTATGCTTGTTTGCATTATTTTGTGTACAAGATTACTGGTTTCCAGTGTTTTTGTATTTCAGAGCAAAACGAGGGCCTAAGTCGGATACGCGCTAACAGGCAGCGTTTAGGACGCACATCTCACAAGCCTGCGGAGCTAGCGGCGCAAACAGAAGAGTTGGCAGAGTCGACTACGGTGCGCTAACCGATTGCGCTAACCAAGATGCCGTGCGCCATGCGCAGATGGTGGTGTTTCCAAATCCTGACACCACCAGATTTGGAAGTTGCCTAGAATGAGCCTCTGAGCAGCATATAAAGAAGAGAAGAAGGCTAGGGTTTCATCATCATATCATAATTCAGAGAGAGAGCGATAGGATCAAAAACACACGAGTTTGTTGAGAGGACCTGCGCTAGCCGACTGCGCCAGCCAAGAACTGCATCCTGCACGCACTGTTTGCTATTGTTTTCTTGGACACTTTAGACATTATTTACTATTTCTATGATGTTTACCACTAGCATGTCTAGCTAAACGCTTAGTATCGGTTGGGCATGAATCTATGAGTATTTCCTTTGAGACTTGTGCTTAATGCATAGCTTGTTGGCTTATATTAATTCTGTGCACATTGTTGGCAGCTAGTTGCATGAGTAGGGGAAGCCTTGAACCGCAATCTTACTCTTGTTGCTTGTTGTTGTATGTTAAACTAGTTGAATAGCCTGACGGTGCCAACTAGGAGTAACGCGCTAGGATAAGCAATTGCTACCTTGATCGGATTCGTAGTCGTTTAGTCTAGTTCAAGAATTAATAGCACATGAACTTTGATCGAAACATGTGCATATGTTAGGAAGCCTTGATCGGACACTAACTTAAGTGAAATCAAACTATAGACGTTTAGAGTCTGATAAGGAATGCGCTCATAGAGGATTGTCTGCCCAATACTTCTCATAGTCATAGTATTTAATCTCTACTGCCTGCGCACGTCTGGTGCAAGTTCTGCGTTAGCTACTATTTACTTGCGCATTGCGCAACCCAATCACTCACCCCCCCCCCTCAATTTTCGTAAGTGTAGGTCACTGGTTAAAACTGAACTGCTTGCTCCCTGTGGAGATCGACCCTGACTTAACCGCTGTACTAGTGGAAGAGGAAGGATTAATTTGACGCGTACAACGACGCGCGATCAAATAGCTTCAATCATCATTTCTGTTTCCAGTAGTGAAGAAGAGGAGTCCAGTGAGGATGCTACTGGAGAACCTTCCGAGAGAAGACCGATGGTTCTAAAGCCCAGTGAAGAAGATGACACTGCTGCAGTCACAGTCGGGGGCATATGGTTCAGAAACAAGATTGCCTCTCAATCATGGAGCTCAGTAGAGAGGAAGCACATTGTGACAGAGAAGAGACTGAACCTGGACCTGGATAAATACAAATCTGCATCCATTGTCCAGCTTCTTACTGAGGTAAATTTACTCAAGTCCCTCACTTACCCATACAGATTCAATACGTCATTAGTCAGGGAATTTATAGTCAACATGGAAGAAAAATTTGGTGAGGAAGAAGGGAATGTGTTTGGACAGAGCTGGGTGCGGGGTAAGAAAGTAGTAATCACCCCTGAGAAAATAGATGAATTTCTTGGGATAGACAGCGATGCTACAGAACCCACAAATGTTAAACAAGAGGTGTTGGCTAGAGTGCTCACGGGAGGAGTGTGCTTGTCTTGGGGTGGACCAAATCTCAGTGCTGCTGAACTCACCTCCAATAATGCCCTATTGTACAACCTGGGCATTAGGAACTGGATTCCCAGCTCCCACAGGGGAAAGGTTAGCAGGTCCTTTGCTAACCTTCTAAACTCAATTGGCAAACGAAGAAGAATTAGCCTGGGTAGTGTAATGTTTCCCCTGGTGGCTGCTCATGCTGGCAGTGTGATAGAGGCTATTTGTACGCATTATTTAGATCATAACCCTATGCTTGTTTGCAATATTTTATGAGCAAGATTACTCGTTTCTAGTGTTTTTGTATTACAGGGCAAAACGAGTCCTTGAGTCGGATACGCGCTAACAGGCAGCGTTCTAGGAGTGAAAGATCCGCCTGTGGAGCTAGCAGCGCAAGCAGGAGAGAAGTTGGCGAGAGTAAGCAGAGGTGCGCTAGCCCATGCGCTAGCCGATGCCGTGCGCCAGGCCCAGAGTCCAGTACTGCCTAAACTTGACATGACCAGATTTGGAAGTTGCCAAGTGTGGACCTCTCCAGCAGTATATAAAGGGGAGAAGGTCTAGGGCTTCAGAGCATCATGCATCATATCATCATCAGAGCCTCACGAGAGAGCGAGTGAGCGGCAAAACGGGAAAACACACGGACTTGTTGAGAGGATTTGCGCCAGCCGACTGCGCCAGCCGAGAAGACAAGCTGCACGCACTGTTTGCTACTTGTTTTCTCAGACACATTAGTCATTATTTACTATTCTATGATGTTTATCACTAGGATGTCTAGCTAAACTCTTAGTGTTGGTCGGGCATGAATCTATGATGTACTTTCTTTGAGACTCGAGCTTAATGCATAGTTTACTTACTTGTATTAATCCTGTGCATACGGAGATAGCCAGTTGCATGAGTAGGGGAAGCCTTGAACCGCAATCTTACTTGTGTTGCTTGCTTGTCATATGTTAAACTAGTTGATAGCTTTACGGTGACAACTAGGAGTAACGAGCTAGGTTGATCAGTTGCTACTTTGAACGGATTCGCAGCTGTTTTAGTCTATGTTCTAAGGATTAATAGCACATGAACTTTGAACAGGTTATGGAGGATAACAGTGTCGTAGGAGACAACTTGGGGGACAGAACCCCAGAGGAAGCAAGAGCACATAACCGCGCAGCCCTGTTCAGAGAGGAAGTGCAGCGCGAGGTTGAAGCAAGGAGGGCCGCTGAAGTATATAATGCGCCACCCGTGCAACAAGCCGCGCGACGCAGAACAGTGCGCAAGATGTCAGCCCCTATCACTGTTAACCAGCCATGGTGCATCGTGCTTCCACCAGGCGGTCATTTTGAGCTAAGGAGCTCGCTCATCCATCACATGCCCAAGTTCCACGGGATGAACAATGAAAATCCAGTCAAGCATGTGCGAGAGTTCCTGGTCATTTTCGAAAACATGAAGACCGAAGGGTAGAGTGATGAGGCGCTGAAAATGAAGGCATTCCCATTTTCATTGTGTGATACAGCCAGACATTGGTTGATGAACTTACCCGCAGGATCCATTCACACATGGGAGCAGCTACAGAAGAAATTCCTAGATAAATTCTATCCAGCAGCAAAGATTGCGCTGCTCAGAAGGGAACTGGCCGCGCCAAGGCAGAGCGCAGGGGAGTCTCTGTCAGAATATTACGAGCGTTTCAGGGAGCTGGAGGCCAACTGTTACAATCACGGGCTGCCCCAGAATGTGCTGATAGAGAACTTTCTGAATGGGCTGCTTCCCATGGAGCTGCGACTACTGAATGCATGCGCTGGCGGGGACATTTGCAACATGTACCCAGAGGATGCGTGGCAGCTGATAGAAGACTCTGCTGGGCAGGTAAGACATCAACTAACGCTTGAAAATAGTCGTGCTCGTTCTGTGCATCAGGTCGAAACAAGCGCTGAGATCAAGGAAATGAAGGCCATGCTGCAGAAATTGATGAGTGCGCAGAGCGCACAACCAGTTGCGCCAAAGGTATGTGAATTCTGCAGGTCCACCGAGCACAAAACAGATGAATGCCCAACACTTTTTGAAGAATCTGGAGATGTCAACGCTCTTGGAGGATGGGACAACAGAGGGCCGCAGAGGCAGAATCAGCCGCGCTTTGGGCTTGCCGCAAATGGATTCAGATGGAGGGAAGAGAACAATTTCCAGAGGCAGTCCACTGATCAGCGCGCGCCACAGCAGACGCAACCAGCTGCGCCCTACAACCCACCGCATCGCCGCAATGACGCACCAGCGCATAACAACCAGCAACCGAGGCGATCCCTAGAAGATATCGTGGGGCAGCTAGCAGACACAGTGCGCAAAAATGACGAGAAATATGACAAAAGGTTCGAGTCCATCGAAAAGCAGTTATCGCAGATCGCAACCACAGTATATGAGCTAAAAAAGAGCGATGGCAACCTGCCTTCGCAAGTGATTCAGAACCCTAAAGGAGGAGTCAATGCAGTGACACTGAGGACTGGGCGCACAGTAGGCACAGAGCAGACCGCGCAGGCGCCCGCGCAACCAATCGCGCAAGTCCCGGATCCAGCAGATCAGAATGCGCAACCAGAGCAAGATGCGCAACCAGAAGCACCAGCCACAAACCAGCAGGGCAACACGCCAGGTATGTCTCAGTCCAGAAACAAGGACAAAAATTGTGCTAACACACCTGCACCTTTCCCTGTGCAGGCACCATTGGCTAGAAAGGAAGCGCTGGACAAGGAGCTTTATGAGTTGTTTAGCAAGGTGGAAATCAATATTCCCCTCATTGAAGCTATTCGGCAGATTCCCAGGTATGCAAAGTTTTTAAAAGAGCTGTGCACAAACAAAAGGAGGAAGGGCGAATGCGCACAGGTAATGTTAAATGCGCAGGCCTCAGCAATCGTGCAACAAAAGGTACCACCTAAGTGCCGAGATCCAGGTACATTTACTATTCCATGCACGCTAGGTAAGACCACAGTGAGTAATTGCATGATCGATTTAGGCGCATCCATCAATTTGCTACCTTATTCTCTATATACAACATTGCGCCTTGGACCACTAAAGCCTGCAGGTCTCACCATTCAGCTAGCAGATAGATCGTGCAAAAATTACTCTAAAAAGTGAACAGTATAGCTCCGTTCCTATAGTCGACCGATTCTAGGGTTCCCGGCATGGGCTCCGCCCCGCCGGCTCTGCCGCCAGAGCCGCTTGCTCCCACTGCTTCTACTCCCTCGTTAAGCTCTCCGCCCTTATCTTGGTCCTTCGCCAACACAGTCGCTTCAGTGAGACCTCCTCTGAAGCCGAGATTCAGCCCCATTTCTCTTCCGTCCAGGCAAGTCGGGTTAAAAGACGGCCGGCCGTCCATCAGCTTTTCGGGACCTGAGCTTGGAGCTGGTGCCAAGAGGTTCGCCTTCTCTCTCATTGCCAAATTCACTGTTGGCAGGCCTAGTTTGGGTGAGATCCAAAAAGCTTTCCAGGCGAGCTGGTCCGTCTCCGGAAGAGCTACCCTCAGTGAGATTTGGGATGCGAGGCATATCTTAATTATACTGGATTCAGAAGCTGACATCCGGAATGTCTTGTCGTCATCCCTCTCAAAGGTTGGACACGCCTTTTTCCGACTTTTTAGATGGTCAGCCGACTACAATCCTAAGAGTGAATCTACGAGCACCTCGGTATGGGTTAGACTACCAAATCTCCCTCTTCCTCTTTATGACAGCGCCTTCATTGAGGCGATAGTCTCTACCTTTGGGTATTTTATTGCAGTGGATGATAGAACTAAAGCTTGTACTTCAGTTAAGTATGCTCGCGCCTGTGTTGAGCTAGATGTTACCCAGAGTTTACCGGAGGCCGTGTGGATTTCTCTGCCAGATAATCAGGGTTTCTGGCAATCTATTGTCGTTGAGACAAAACTAGCATATTGTAGCAAATGCAAGGTTCATGGGCATCTTTTAGCTATGTGTCGGAAGGTCAAACAGTCCTTTGATAACATTAGGACAAAAGAAGGTGGATCCATGGTGGTAATCTCGAAAGAAGGAGCTTTGGCTAAAGTTCCCATTCAGTCGGGGGATACCGGTTGGGTCAAGGTTGGGAAAAATAAATCTAGGACTCTAGAAGGTTTTACCCCCTGTGATCTCAGTGTTAAGCCTTTTGAGGCTGCTCGGAAGGACTTGGGTGCTACAGAGGTCCCTCCTACAGTGGTGTTAAAAGAAGGGGTTCCTTCAGTGGTGATAAAAGAAGGGGTTGGCGCAAGGTCTAGGAAGGTTCTCCGGAAAGGGGTCTCTACGGTAAGTTTCTGCGAGGGGGAACCCTCTAAGGTGGATGCTTCAAATCAGTCCGATGTTGGTCTAGAGGAAGATAGCTCCGGAGAAAGGGTTAAAGCTCCTCCAAACGATTTTTCAGAAGCTGAGCTTCGGTTAAGGAAGCAAAGCCCCAATAAAATTTTCTTCAATGAGGAGCTAGGAGTGCTAGTTCATCCTGGATCCTTTCAACATTATAAAAACATTTTGGATAAAGCTGGATGCACTAGGTGCCCTGGTAGAAGTAGAGCGGATAGAAGATTTGCGGATGCTCTTTCAGATTGCATTATTCCTGGCAGCAAGCACTGCCTTTCCAAGGTGGATCAATGATTAAAGGCCTTTGCTGGAATGTGAGAGGGATCGCAAATCGAGGTACAATCTGCTTTCTAAAAAGTTTATTATCCAAGCATGATATTTCGTTTTGTGCTGTGCTAGAGCCTAAATTGCAAGGGGATAAAATTTTATCTATCGCTAGGAAGTTAGGATTCTCTAGATTTATGCAGGGGAACCCTACCAATAAACATATTTGGATATTTTGGAAGGATTCATTGGATGTTTCTGTTTTAAATATCAGTTCGCAACATATCTCCTGTGAAGTTTCCATTACTGAGTCTGGCATTAAGTCTATCTGCTCTATTGTTTACGCGTCCTACAAAGTAATTGACAGATTGGTGTTATGGGAGAATCTTGCCAAAGAGGCCATTTGTACCACAGATCCCTGGATTGTTATGGGAGATTTCAATGCAGTTTCTCATGCTGGTGAGAAAAAAGGTGGTCAAAAATTCGGAAACAAGGCTTCCTCAGATTTCAATAGTTTTATTGCTGACAATGGTCTTACTGATGTCGGATTTTCTGGTAATAAATTCACCTGGTGTAACAATCAAGCGGGTCTGAGGTGTATATGGATGAGGCTTGATAGAGTGCTTATTAATGGGCTAGCTGCAGCCTGGTTTCCAGCTCTCAAGGTGATACATCTTCCTCGTATACAATCTGACCATTGCCCCTTGTTGATCTCCTTTAGTAGAAAAGAACATGTGCAAAGCTTTTTCAGATTCAATCCAGCCTGGATTAAGCATGCTGATTTGCACTCTTTTGTTCGGAGTTCTTGGGATGCTCGGGCTCATGTCAATCCCTTTATTAATTGCTATGCTAAGCTCAAAAGATTGAGAAGTGGGCTGCGGAGTTGGAATTGGAATGTATATGGGGATATTAATCAAAAGATCAGTGTTCTCAGTAAACAAGTGGAGGATAATGAATTTTCCCTTCAGAATTGTTGGAGTACGGAAAATGAGGAAGATCTAGTTCATTGTCAAAAGAGGCTCCTAACAGCTCTAGATGAAATCAGATTGTGTTTGATGATCAGGCCATCTCCTTTGGAAAATGTAATATTCTCAGATGGGCCGCCTCTCTTGCTAATAGCATCAAGGCTCCTTGCGGCCAAGATCCCCTGTCTATTTCAGTCTGTAAAACTCTTCATGTTAATCCCCCAGCGATCAAGTCAGACAGAATTTATTGGATTCCTTGGCAGCCTAATATTAAAGGTAACACCTGTAACATTGCTCTTGTTGCTGATGATGCTAATTCTCGCATGGCTGCTGTGGTTAGGGATAGAAATGGTCACTTTGTTGCTGCCGTCAAGATTGTAGCGGCGCGTAAGATTTTTATGCAGAGTCTGTTGCAGATTATTTGTGAACTGCAACATCGGAGACTGATCTTGAAATGTATTCGAATTTCTCATCCGGAGGTGCACTCTCTCAGTCATAACTCCTTGGTGGATTGGAGGTTTTTCCAGATTAAAAGGGTGCTGTCTAAAAAGCTTAAGGACATAGATGTTTTCAGCGTTAGCCTCTCTATCAATCGACCAGCAGAGGTCCTTTGCTGCTCCTCTCTTACAGAGCTCTTCACTACCAGTTTTGCGGCGTTGCCCCGGGCAGTCAAGCTGGCTATAGCTAATGACTCGAAGCCCCAGCCTTGCTATGTCAGAGAGCAACTCATTGCTGTTCAAGGGTCCCTTCTCAGATCCTCTTTTGCTGGATAGAGTAGTCTTGTTTGTTGCTAGCTTTTTTGTTCTGTTGAGCTTGGCTCCCTTTTCTTGGTTAGTAGCAGGCTGCTCCTACCTTTTTTGGAGGCCCTGCTTTTGCTCCTTATCAGATCTCTCTCATTTTGGTAGAGTCCTTTTAGGTCTTGGATGGATGGACTTTGCTGGTTTTGGTAGTTGATTGTATGGATTTTTAGGTTGGTTGGTCTTTGCTGCGTTTGCAGCCTTCTGTTTTAGCGCCATGGCCCTGGCTGTTAGGGCCTTCTATATTTATCTATTTTTATTAAAATAAAATAAAAAAAAAAAAAAAAAAAACAGCTCTAGATGATAGACAATTATTTCTAAACGCTAAATCCCAGATAGGCTGGTTGCAGGAGGGGGATAGGAACACTGGGCTTTTTCACGCAGCTATTAAGGCTCGAAGGGCTGCCAATAATTTTAAAGTTACTCTCCCCTCGGGTTTGGTCTCAGATGACCGGGAGGATATTGGTTCTCTGGCCACAGACTTCTTTCAGGGATTACTTGGAGGGTTCTCTGCCATTCCTGATAGGAGCTTCTTTAATAATATTCGGCCCATGATTTCTGCCTCAGATAATTGCAAGATGAGTGGTATTCCTGATGAAGACGAGATCTGGCTCGCTGTTTCTAATCTGCCAGAGAACAGCTCCCCGGGTTCAGATGGGTTCACAGGTGTTTTTTATCAGTCGTGTTGGAATATCATTAAAGAAGACATTATAGAAGCAGTCCAGATTTTCTTTAAGGGTGTCAGTCTTCCCAACTGCATCTCAGCTACGGTGCTTACTCTCATTCCGAAAGTTAAGAACGCTATCTCTCTGGATCAACTAAGACCGGTCAGCCTCTGCAACTTTTTCCACAAGATCATTTCTAAGATTTTAAATGATAGGCTTCGTCCCCTCCTTGACAGAATTATCAGCCCGGAACAATCAGGTTTCATCCCCGGGAGGTCCATCCAGCATAGCATTGCGCTGGCTCATGATCTAGTTTCAGATATCAACAAAAAAGTTCATGGGGGTAATGTGATGATTAAAATAGATATGGCAAAAGCCTATGATAGAATGTCTTGGGTCTTTATTATCCGAGGTATGAGGGCCTTAGGTTTTGACGAGAAGTGGTGCGATCTTGTCTACCGGAATATTAACAATTGTTGGTATTCTATCCGGATCAGAGGGAAAACCTTTGGGCATTTTAAATCTAATAGGGGGCTGAGGCAGGGGGATCCTTTGTCTGCCAGCCTCTTCGTTGTGGCTATGGAATTCCTCTCCAGAATGCTGAAGAGGGCTGGTAGGAGGGGAGGAGGTGTAAAATCCTACTGGTCTTCTCTTCAAGCTGCCAACATCAATCATATTCTCTACGCGGACGATGTTTTGGTTTTCACTAACGGAGGGAGGACCTCCTTTGCTAAAATTCTACAGATTCTAAAATGCTTCTGCGTTAATTCTGGGCAACAACTCAGTGAAAGAAAATGCAAGGTGTTCTTTTCCAAGCATATTAATAATGATAGGAAAGCTATGATTATTCAAATGTCGGGATTTATCCCTAGTGCCTTCCCTGTTAGGTATTTAGGAGCCCCTTTATTTCCAGGGAGGCCTAGAATTTCCTATTTTCAGGGGATTGTTGATGGTGTTAAAGGGAGGCTTCTTGGATGGATGAAATCTTTCCTTTCTATGGCCGGGAGGATCACTTTGATCAAGGCAGTCCTTCAATCCATTCCCATTCACTGCATGTCGGTTCTTCCTGTTCCTAAAGGTACGATAAGGGAGATAGATAAGGTCATAAGGAATTTTTTGTGGGACTCTGGAGGGGTTTCTCGGCACCATTGGGTTAAGTGGGAGACAGTCTGCTTGCCCTCTAATGCTGGAGGTCTAGGGATCAGAATTATGCAGCAGGTTATGTCAGCGTTGCAAGGGAAACTAGCCTGGAATTACCTACTCAATTCTTCCTTGTGGGCTAAACATGCTAGGAGCAGGTTTTCCATTGGAGGCAGAGGCTCTTGGATTTGGAAAACTATTTCCCCTTATATTTCTAGTATCTCCCTGAACTGCCGGTGGATACTAGGAAATGGCAAAACCTCTATTCCTGATTTCTGCAGGGGTATTGCCATAGAATGCCCTAAGACTTTAAGGAATTACCAAATTAAAGAGGTAGTTCGGAATCCGGTTTGCAGAAGACAATTTTTGCATAATATGAACCCCCGTATTTATCTGTCCTTTGGAGAGGATTTGTCTGAAAACATCTCAGACAGATTAGTTTGGGAAGGGGACACTAGTGGTATGGTCACCACAGCCAACTTCCTGAAGAGCTTCAGCCTCCCTCAGCCTAGTATTAAAAATTTCGAAGTCATCTGGAGCTATTTTATCCCTGCAAAAGTCTCCTGCTTCCTGTGGAAGGTCCTGCACTCAGCCCTCCCCACTCATGATAATGTCATCAAAACTGGCTGCCAGATTGCTAGCAAATGTGTCTGCTGCATTGAGTCAAGCATTGAAACTATGGATCATTTACTCCTGCATAGCAATAAAGCTAAACTGATGTGGGATTTTATTTGCCCTATATTCTGTAAAAGAAAGCCGGCGACGATTCACCAGCTTTGTTATGATTGGGGAACTTCAGTGAACCTCAATATTTTTAAAGACTGCTTAGGGTTTGGCCTCATTAGCTGCTGCTTGTGGGACATATGGAACTACAGAAATAGGATGGTCTATGATGATAAGCCAGGGGTTTTTAGTAAATGCAACATTTTCAGATGGGCTGCGATCCTCGTTAACTCTATTAAGGCCTCTTGCAATCAAGACTCTTTGGCTATCAATGTTTGTAAAGTGCTCCATGTCAACCCCAGGTTTGTTAAGTCGGACAGATTGTATTGGATGCCTTGGCAGCCAACTGTTAAAGGAAACACATGCAATTTTGCTATTTATATTGGAGAGAATAACTCTAGATTGGCTGCAGTGATCCGGGATCGATATGGTATGTTTGTTGCTGCTATTAAATTTGTTGCGGCTCGTAAACATTTCCTGCAGGGTTTGATGCAGCTTATTTGTGAGGTGCGAGCTAGAAATTTGACTTTCCAGTGCTTGAGGATCTCCCATCCTGATGTGCATCTTCTTGGACACAGCTACTCGGTTGATTGGAAACTTTTTCAGATTAAAAGAATGCTGGTTAAAAGGATCAAGAATATTGATTTATATAGTATTTGTCACTCCCTCAATAGGCCAGCAGATGCCCTGTGTTTCTCTGAGTTGAAGGACTGCTTCTTCTCCAGGTTTGAAGACATTCCTAGAGCTGTTCAACTTGCTATCGCCAGCGACTTGAAGCCTCAACCATGCTCTTTTAAGGAGAAGCTCATTGCTATTTGATTTGCTGGACTCTTGTGGTTTTTCTTGGCTAGCTGTGGTTGAGTAGGGTGATGCAGGTTTATGTGGTCTGTAGGATTGCTTTTGGATGTTTTTGGGTTATGGTTTGTTAGCTTTTTAGGGCAGATCCTTGCTGTCTAGCTCCTTGTTTTGTGGCTTCCCTGTATTGGTTTAGGATTCATTGGATTTGGTGTTGGTTTAGGTTGCATTGGCTTTGTCTCAGCCAGAGTGAGCTGCGCAGGTCTGTCCAGGCTCCATTATTGCTCTTGGCTGGTGTTTTTTGGTTTGGGTAGTTCCCAACATGTGGGTTCATCCTCCTTTTCCTTGTTAGATGGGTTTTCCATCCTCCTTTGTTTGCCTCGATCCAGGCTGTTTGGATCTCTTTTTATATATCTATCTGAAAAAAAAAAAAAAAAAAAGATCGTGCAAACAACCTGCAGGCATGATAGAAGACGTCCTAGTTCGAGTAGGAGAGCTGGTGTTCCCAGCAGATTTTTATGTGCTAGAAATGGAGGGTGAATCAAGCGCCAGCGGTGCGCAGATCCTCCTAGGCAGACCGTTTCTGATGACCGCGCGCACAAAGATAGACGTGTGGAGGGCACGCTCTCCATGGAGGTAGATGGCGAAGAAATCCATTTCAACATATTCAAAGAGATGCAGCATCCACATGAGGACGCTACAGTGCACGAAATGGACAGCATTGATGATTTAGTCGCAGAAGCGCAATGTGCGAGCGCAACCGTAGGACCAGAGCTACTGACACAAGCAGAGCTGGAGGAGCAAGAGGAGGATCTGAGCAGTGCTGAACCAGCACCCACACAGGTACGTGATATAGTTCATATTTGCACCGCTAACAAAATCTCGCCCTCTATTGAACAGGCACCCAAGATCGAACTGAAGCAACTCCCAGAGCACCTCAAATACATTTTCTTGGGAAGTGAGGACACCCTGCCAGTGATCATCAAGAAAGGATTAGAAGACGAGCAGGAAGTGCGCCTACAGCAGGTACTGCGCAAGAACCAGCGCGCCATAGGATGGACACTTGCAGATCTGCGCGGAGTGAGCCGAGACGTGTGCATGCATAGGATTCTATTAGAAGATGGTGCCCAACCATCCAGAGAGGCTCAGCGCAGGTTGAATCCCAATATGATGGAGGTAGTGCAAAAGGAAGTCCTGAAATTGCTTGGCGCAGGGGTCATTTACCCAATCTCGGACAGCAAATGGGTCAGTCCGGTGCATGTTGTGCCAAAGAAAGGAGGAATCACAGTGGAAGAAAATGCGCAGGGCGAGCTAGTTCCCAAGCGAACACAAACTGTCTGGCGCATGTGCATCGACTACAGGAAGCTTAACGCAGTAACGCGCAAGGACCACTTCCCGCTACCCTTCATGGACCAGATGCTGGATCGCTTAGCAGGTAAGCCTTATTTTTGTTTCTTGGATGGATATTCAGGGTACAACCAGATACCCATAGCTGCGGAAGATCAAGAGAAGACCACATTCACATGCCCGTTCGGTACGTTTGCGTTTCGGCGCATGTCTTTTGGGCTGTGCAACGCGCCAGGTACGTTCCAACGCCTTGTCATGAGCATTTTCTCGGATATGATTGGTATATGCATAGAAGTGTTCATGGATGATTTTACCGTATATGGAAGTACCTTTGATGCATGCTTAACACATCTAGATAAAGTCTTAGCGCGCTGCATTTCTAACAACTTAGTGCTAAATTACGAAAAATGTCATTTCATGGTAACGCACGGAGTAGTACTAGGACATATCATTTCAGAGGAGGGGATCAAGGTAGACAAAGCTAAAATAGATCTTATTTCTAATCTACCTTATGCCACCAACGTGCGCGACGTGAAATCATTCTTAGGGCATGCTGGGTTCTACAGGCATTTTATCAAGGATTTCTCTAAAATTTGTATACCCCTATCTAACCTTTTGCAAAAAGATGTGTGCTTCGACTTTACTGATGAGTGCAGGGCTGCGTTTGATAAGCTGAAAGAAGCGCTGACCAGTGCGCCAGTAATGCGCGCACCAGACTGAAACCTGCCATTTGAGCTAATGTGCGACGCAAGTGATTATGCAGTAGGTGCAGTCTTGGGGCAGCGCGTAGACAAGAAGCCGCATGCCATTTACTATGCATCGCGCACACTGGACTCTGCGCAGAGGAACTACACCACCACGGAGAAGGAGCTTTTGACAATTGTATTTGCGCTGGAGAAGTTCCGAGCATATGTTCTAGGTGCAAGAGTCATCATCTACACTGACCACGCAGCTATCCGCTACCTCATGTCCAAGAAGGAAACCGAGCCGCGCCTGATGCGCTAGGTGCTCTTACTGCAGGAATTTGACTTGGAGATCAAAGACAAGAAGGGCACGGAGAATCCAGTTGCTGATCACCTGAGCAGGATTGTGAAGGAGGAGGAACCAGGGCAGATCACGGAAACATTCCCTGACGAGCATCTGATGGCGCTGACAGGTAAGGTACCATGGTATGCGCACATCGCCAATTACCTGGTCACAAGTACGTTTCCTCCGCATTTCAATAAAACTCAGTGCATGCGATTAAAACATGAGTCCAAGCATTACATTTGGGATGATCCTTACATGCTTAGAATAGGACCAGATCAGATATTGAGGCGTTGCGTGCCTGACCACGAAATTAATTCTGTTTTGATGTTTTGTCATGCGCACGCATGCGGCGGACACTTCGGTCCCAAGCGCACAAGCAGAAAGGTCCTGGACTGCGGATTCTATTGGCCGCACCTGTTTAGAGATGCCTATAATCACTGCAGGAATTGTGACCAGTGCCAGCGCACAGGAGGAATATCCGCGCGCAATGAGATGCCGCAGACCCCGATTCTGGTGGATGAAGTGTTCGATGTTTGGGGAATCGACTTCATGGGGCCATTTCCCCCATCTGCAGGTTACGAGTACATATTGGTGGCAGTAGACTATGTCTCCAAATGGGTTGAAGCTAAGGCTACGCGAAAGGATGATGGTAAGACTGTCGCTGATTTCCTCAGAACTAACATATTTTGCAGGTACGGAGTGCCTAAGGCAGTAATCAGCGACCAAGGGACACACTTTTGCAACAAGGTCGTGGCGCAAGTTTTCAAGCACTATGGGGTGCGCCACAAGACGTCCACCGCTTACCATCCGCAGACGAATGGACAGGCCGAAGTTTCTAACAGAGAGATCAAGCGCATCTTAGAAAAGACTGTGAGACCATCGCGCAAAGATTGGAGCCAGCGCCTTGATGATGCGCTATGGGCATACCGCACTGCGCATAAGACGCCCATTGGGACCTCACCATTTCGGCTGGTCTATGGTAAAGCATGCCACCTGCCAGTAGAGCTCGAGCACAAGGCATATTGGGCCTTACGCATTTGCAACCTGAACTTGGATGAGGCCGGAAGGGAGCGCGCATTTGAGCTGAACGAACTAGAAGAGCTGCGCCTGGACGCCTATGAGGGACTGCGCGATTACAAGGAGCGCACCAAGGCCTTTCACGACAAGCATATCCTCCGACGCACTTTTGGAACCAGAAGACCAGGTATTACTATTCTCATCACGCCTGAAGCTTATGCCTGGAAAGCTGCGCAGCAAATGGACGGGACCATACACGGTCACCAAGGTTTTCCTCTACGGCACAATCGAGTTAGAAGACGGGCACCGGCATCGTTTTCAGGTTAATGGGCAGAGAGTCAAACGGTACTTAGGAGAACCTTGGGACAGCACAGCACGCAACATTGACTTGGCCGAACCAGAGATAATAGATGCGCAAGCTGCTGCGCCAGACACACCACCGGATGTACCAGAGGGAGAACTGGAACCTATTGCTTATATCTCTTCTTCCTCTGCCTCTACCCTCGTTACGCATAATTTATCACATGCTGACTTTCCATTTTATCCTTTGCGCAGGACTAAGAAGAACACAGCGCCTGCACTGGCGCAGGAACACTCAGGAGCAAGAGTGGGGGAGGTTGCAGACACACGTTTTGGCACGTAACGAGGTACAGTCGAGCCAACGACGTTAAACAAAGGCACTTGTCGGGAGGTAACCCGACACGTTTTATTTTCACATATTTTATTTTTCTGCTTGTTTTGTTTTTTTGAGTTTTTTAGCTAGTTTAGGACTTAGTAGTCTTTTTAGTCCCGCAGTAGTGCGCAGGACTGTGCGCCTAGCAATACGCAGGTCAGATGCACTAGCCAGGGGGTATATAAGGCAGGACTTAGAACAAAAATCCAGCACTTTTCACTCGACCGTTGCACACGAGCTCCCGCCTTCAAACCTCTGCCCGTCGATCAGCGACCAACCCAACGTCCGTTTAGAGTGATTCAACCATGCGCTTGCGCTGGAGTCGTGGGGACACGTCTCTGTTCAAGTGTGTGTGTGGGGTGGGGGGGGGGGGGGGCGTTAAATTCACTTTTCACGTTTTTGAGCATTTTAGTGTAGCTTAGTTTAAGTTAAAGAGAATAGTAGCAGTAGTGCGCTAGAGTGCAGGGTGCGCATGCGCTCCCGCTTGTTTTGCGCTATCCCTATTGCGTGCGCTGCTATTTACTGTTTTAGTATAATTTTTTCGTTTTTTTGCTCCTGTTAGCTGGGATATGCAGGGGATGTGGATTTGACAGAAATGCTCCAGAGAGGCGGTTAGTCGCTTTTGCTTCGAAGGCAAGGTATATGGTCGAGAGCGTTGGTGGAGGCCGGTGCTTCGCAGCCTTCGGGACAAAAGAGCGCGCTCAGTCACGCAGATGCCAAAGGCGAAATACCCATAGTGTGGCGAGGTGGGAAAACAGACCATCTTCTCTCTGGAAATCGAGCTAAGGAAGGCAGGCGCGGATGTAAACGCGTGCGCTGACCTGCGCAGACAGACCAAAGGAGAGAGAACGGGGCGAGTTCCATAGCTGCTATCCGAAGGCTGAGACTGGAACTGCTCTGGGAATGTAAGAAATTAAAGAGGAAGCTGTACAAAAGAAAAATACCAGCAGATGATACGCGCTACAAAAGAATCAGCATGCGCACAAGCATCAATATGCGCAAAGACCATAAGGAAATCATCAGAAAGCTCAGGTTCCCAGGAAGTGCGCGGACAAATCACGCACTGGAAGAAGCTGCGTTATCCACCATATACCTATCTTCGGAGTAAGAGCTGGCAGCCTGGAGCTTAAAAAGAGCTATCTCCCAGCCATTCAAAAATCTTCATCCCGGCTGAGAGGTAATGAAGTTCGAAATTATTATATTAGAACTGTTGAGTGCAGTTGTGCGCAGGTGATAGAGCAGTGCGAGTTGAGCAATTGTGCATTCGCATCACAGTGCAAGACTGTGCGCTAGACTCCAGAAGAGGTAATTGTATCCGCGCTTCAGTGCTTGTTCGGGACGAACAAGGGGCAAGTGTGGGGGGTTTGATAGAGGCTATTTGTACGCATTATTTAGATCATAACCCTATGCTTGTTTGCAATATTTTATGAGCAAGATTACTCGTTTCTAGTGTTTTTGTATTACAGGGCAAAACGAGTCCTTGAGTCGGATACGCGCTAACAGGCAGCGTTCTAGGAGTGAAAGATCCGCCTGCGGAGCTAGCAGCGCAAGCAGGAGAGAAGTTGGCGAGAGTAAGCAGAGGTGCGCTAGCCCATGCGCTAGCCGATGCCGTGCGCCAGGCGCAGAGTCCAGTACTGCCTAAACTTGACATGACCAGATTTGGAAGTTGCCAAGTGTGGACCTCTCGAGCAGTATATAAAGGGGAGAAGGTCTAGGGCTTCAGAGCATCATGCATCATATCATCATCAGAGCCTCACGAGAGAGCGAGTGAGCGGCAAAACGGGAAAACACACGGACTTGTTGAGAGGATTTGCGCCAGCCGACTGCGCCAGCCGAGAAGACAAGCTGCACGCACTGTTTGCTACTTGTTTTCTCAGACACATTAGTCATTATTTACTATTCTATGATGTTTATCACTAGCATGTCTAGCTAAACTCTTAGTGTTGGTCGGGCATGAATCTATGATGTACTTTCTTTGAGACTCGAGCTTAATGCATAGTTTACTTACATCATATGGAGGACAGGCCCCTTGGAATTTCCGGAGGATGGAGGACAGGCCCCTTGAGCATCTGTGACAAAAAGGGGGAGAGAAAGTAAGGAGCAGCCTCTGATGAACCTGCAACCTGCACTGATGAACTTTGAACTCTTATCTGCTTTTGGCCCTGCGTGGCTCAGCTAAGGCCGAATGTGGCCATTACTTACTCTTGTTCTAAGAACACTTTTTTGTAGTAAGTTCGTTTTTTTTCTTGCCTGTTCATGGAAGTGTGCATCAATGGCCTAGGGTTTTGTCAACATGCCAAGGGGGAGATTGATGTTGCAGTATGGCAGTGTTTGACAAAATCAGCACAAGTGGACAAGCAAGTGAACAAGTTGCTGCTATAGCTCGTGTCCAGTGTTTGTGAACAAGGAGCAGCTATAGCAAGAGAAAGCTATAGCAGGAGCTTGTTCAGAAGGGCTGTAGCGTCTGTCCGAGTAGCAGCTTTTTGGATCTTTGGAAAGAGGGCGTGGTAGTCCTTCTAAGAGCATCAGAGGAGTTTCTAAGTTGCTGCAGAGAATATTCCAGTGGAGTTTCCTAGTTGAAGTAGGAGATTTGATTGTGGGAGATTTGAATCTCAAATCAAATCTAATCTCCTAAAATTTAGGAGATATTGATATTGCTAAGGGAATTGCTAAATCCTGATAATGATGGCCGTGGACGCACCTATATAATGGAGTCTCTTCAGAGCAATGAAGGTGGATCGAATGACAGAGTGAATTCACAGAGCATACGCAGAAGATCAAGTGACAGATTCGAGTCCGTGCGAAGATTCGATCACCACCGAGAGCAGAGCGTGAGCGCAGAGCTGAGTGGTTATAGCAGTGTGTGATCAGAACTTGCAAAGTCTGATTACAGCTTGATCTGGAGACCAATTCAGAGCAGCAGTGCTTGTTGGTGGATCAAGAAAGGCCGCAAAGGGATTGTCGAGTGGAGGAACTTGGGCAATTGATTGAAGGCCAGCTCTTGCTAGTGACAGGAGGTACTGAGTGAGGGGGAGTATTCCAGAGTGTGCAGCGCTCGTGGAATCGTTTGTGCGAATGGCTCAGCGGAAGGCTTGGAGCGACGCGGACAGTTTGTGCTACAGCAGATGCTATAACAACTTTGCAGAATCTGAGTATTGTTTAGAATAGGCTGAGTTTCGAGGAGACAGTAGCTATTCTAGATAGATATCAGTAGAGGGTGTGCAGACACAAGTCAGAGCCTGTTCTGATTGTGTACGTGGATCCACTTGTGGTTGGGTAGCATAGGTTGCGTGAGTTGTAACCGTGTGTACTTGGAAACCTTGAGATTAGTGGATTGAGGACTGAGAAGAGTCCTCCCCAGACGTAGGCAATTTGGCTGAACTGGGTGAACAAACCCTTGTCCTTGTTCTTTCCTGCTGAAACAGTTTTCTGGTGAACAAGAGTGTGCTGTAGCAACAGCTTGTTCACAAATCTGTTTATCAGAGGCGCTGTGACTTTCAGAACTGTCTGCTTCTAATTTGAGAGTTCCTTCTTGATCTGTACTGCCCGTTGTGCTGAGCGGACTATCCCACCACATTTTTGTTCAACCTGTTCATGAACCTACCAAATTGCTTGCTTAAGAGGGCCATCTCTTCTGACATATCCTCTCTACTGTTATATACTTGAGTTTTAGCTTTGAGTCTGATGGTTTTTTCTATGAGTGCAGATTGGTTGCTGGCTATCCTCATTTCATAGGTGGTGAATGATCCCATCAGATCATCAAGTTGCATGTTTTTCACGTACTAGGCTTCCTTGATGGCGGTGACTTTCATTTCAAATCTAGCTAGCAGAGATCGTAATGCCGTTCAACCCAGCTTCTCTTCAAGCATTGGTTCTCCTAGGTTGAACACTTGATTTGACAGGTCCTCCAACTTTGCAAAGAAATCTCTTATGATCTCGGCTTTGCTCATCTTCAATTCCTCAAACTGGGTGTTGATCATCCACATGCGGGATAGCTTCACTTTGTCGGTTCCTTCATGGTGAGTCGCCAATATGTCCCACGCTTCTTTGGCTATTTTGTATTTTGAGATAAGTTTGAAGATCTTCTCATCTACTAAGGAGAAAATGGCATTCAGGGCTTTTGCATTGCTGGTGTTGGCCCATTCTTCCTCTTTTGTCCATTGTTCTACAGGTTTGTCGGTCTCTTTTCCTTCTGCGTTCTTTACCTTTGACACACTCCATGGTTTTAGAATGACTCTCCACGCTCGGTCGTCGACAGTTTGGATGTATGCTTTCATTCTGGCTTTTCAGTAGTCGTAGTTGTCTTCATCCAACAACGGAGGTCGCGCGATTCTTTGCCCTTCTCTCATACTCATCTTCCTTCAGCCTTTTTACCAAGATCTTTTACTCTGTTTGTTGAGCACGCCGCTCTAATACCAATTGAAAATGCTGAAAGATGGATGGCAGGAACTTGTCCAACACGTTGGTAGAACAACTTCTTGAACAAGCTACACAATATGATGAGATGACAAAAGTAATCTATTTTATGAACTAAGTGCACAAGAAAGATTACCTAGTTCGACTGTAAACTAGCCTACGTCCGGGGGGCTTATCCCAATCCCGTGGGAACCAATTCATTATTTCAAGATTAAGTACAATGTCATTACATAATAGCAGCTCCTTCTCTATTCTAGCTTCAATGTACTCACCCAATGTGATCAACACTTAGGCTCCCCCTAAATGTGAGACCTCCCGTCTCTTCCCACTGTTAGAGTCCTTCTCCCGAATAGAGTCTCTTTCGCCTGGTGTTGTATGTAGCTCAAGATCGGATGCTTTCAAGATTGTCTTTAATACTTGTGCAATTATCAATCTCTCAAGATCAGCTCACAGTTCTCTTCTTGAAGCATGCCTTCATAGGCTGTGTGTTGCTCATATTTATACTAAGTTGCAGCCCGCGAATCCACACTATTTGTTTTGATTTATTCATTTGAATATACTTTGAATAGTTTGTTGAGATTTATCCTTTGAGATTGTTCGTTGACTCCTTTGAATAGTTTGTTGCGATTGTTTTTTATCAAATATTTAGTTGGTGATATTATTAACTCATATCTGCTAATTTTGCGCTCGTGTTTGACGGAGTCTCCCTTCGAGGTTGTACAACATTGGTCGCTTTGTACAACACCTTGAACATCCGGTTTGTACAATTTTGTTCAACATGCCAATGTGCAGCCACAACTTGTATTTCAAATTAGTTTTTCATAGAAATGCAGATCGAATGATTCATCTAGGGCTGTCTCTGAGCATTGACCAGAGAGGCACAAGCCTAGATTCAAGTTAAGGAGGTGGCCCAATTTTTTTAAAGCTTAATTTGATCCTAAAACTCAATTATTCATTGCCCAAACTCAATTTCAAGAGACCAAATTTTTTGGCATTGAATTTTCTTAATTTTTGCTTTATGGACTAGCTCAAGCTCAATTTAGTGATAGCCTAAGAATTTTAAGTTTTATTTATTCTATTAATAAATTAATTAATAAAAAATCTAATAAGAATTAATTTTAAATTTTAAATTATTTATACAGCTATATAAAAGGGACCCAAATTTGTTTTTTGCCCAAGGCCTATAAATGTATAAGACCGGGACTGGATTCAATCCTGATGAATAAAAAAAGTGACTTTCGGAGAAAGTGAAACTGTCCGTCTTGGTCCCGTGTTGACCATAGATCAATATGATGTATTTAAAATAGGTTGTATCTGCCAAAATCTGATTCAATTTGAAAAACATTTTAAGGGTGGCCGCATTGGTTTAACCGTATCGACCAAAAACCAATATTGCATGTTGAAGAGCATGTATTGGTTTTTTCGTATTAAGGCATCCTAATGCCCAATGTACTATACTATGAAAGGAAAACTAAGCAAAAAGGAAAAAACATTTTGAGTTTTTTTTTTTTTTTTGTCTAATCTTGAGAGGAGTGAGACCACATTCTAGGGGTTCTTCAAGAGAAAACACAAAGTAACTTGTTTATTCAAAGAGACAAGATTGAAGATTCGGCTACTAGAGAAGAATTACTTTTTCCAATTACAATGTATTTTCAAATGAGTTCATTTTTAATGCTTAATTTGTCCCCATAATATGAGAGTAGTGACCACATTGGAAAGGTCCAATGCATGAACACAGGACGAGTTTGAAATTTCTACTAACTATTGAATTAACCTTAAATAGTAACCACAATGGTGACTTACAATCTAATTGGTTGACATTTTAAGTTTGACAAACTAAGATTTAAAACTTTCCATCGAGATTAATTGCACAACAAAAATTGATGATCAAACGAGTTAGAAATAACAACTCTTAGTTGAGGTGTATTCTTTTCGGAAACATATGTTATGTTTATTCGGAAACATATGTTATGTATTCTAATCTTTTATTATACATTATAATTATATGTATGTATATTTCTTTATCAATTTAGTTGGAACATTTAGCTGAAGTAATTGCCCTTAAATGCTCTCTTGAATTGGTTAAAAATACTTGTTTTTACTTCATCATTCAACATGACTAATTTCATCATTCGATTTAAATAGATAAATTGATACATCGCTTTACATAGTACATAGGATTATTTTACTTCTTTGCAATCATCCTGATTTTGCCAATTTACAAATTTAGTTTGACATTTGTACCAACATCGCTCGTGAATTCTATTCATGTTTCTGCTGAGTTTTTTTATTTATTAGGTGATTCTCAGTCGGTAGCATGTGGGCATGTTGCCTTTTTTTTCCTGTTGAAAGTGGAGTTGTTGGCTTGTTTTGTTCTCAATGCACCATGTTTCATAGAAATTTCAATGACCGACAACGATTTGGGCTCTTTTTGATGCAATTGTTGTCAAGATGTTAGTAAGTTTATGGGGATGAAAATGAAATGATAACAAATTCGGAAAAGGTAGTTAACAAGTTTAATTTTACCTCGTAATATGTTAAGCAAAGAGAATCGATTGTTGTAAAAAAATATTTACAACCGGAAAGGTCGGATAAAACCCAAGAGAGCAATTAGATCATACACTAGTTGATATTGCATTTTTTGTTTAACTACTCTGTTAGAATAATTATATTTTTTATTCTACTAAATGAAAGTTGAGGACTGTTTATCAAGAATTAAAGCCGCTCCAAAGGGGTTATGTCCCTCACCAACTAACTCACTAATTCTATCATTGGAAAAATAGAAACTTATAAATAGAATAGATGATAGCAAGCAACTACGCCTCTATCTCGGCTAGATCGACGGTCATTGTATCTTTACCAAAGTAAAACACATAGCAAGGATTCAACCTCTTTCTTTTGAAGTATTGGCTCACTTACTTTATCTTGTTTAACCAGTAACTTTCATTACGTCGTTAGTGACATTGAACTTAACATTAAACATTTTTTAAACTCTCAAACCTCACATTGACTTTCAAAAATGCAAAACCTAAGTTGTTCCCACTAATATCTCAGCTCCAATCTTAGTCTTCTTATTTGGATTAAAGTCTAGGCTTAAGTCCACACATAGTTATTTTGTCAAACATCGAGTTGGGATTAAGACCCTGTTCTTTTGCACTTAAATTTTAAATTAAGTTAAGTTGAGTTAAATTAAGTTAAGTACTTTAATTATTATTTTTTATTGGTGGTGTGTTGTTTTTGTGATGGTGGGTTGTCGTATTTTGGAAGTGTTGTGGTAATGGTGGTGGTGGTAGTAGTGTGGTGGTGGTGTGGTAATGGTGGTGGTAGTGTTGTGGTAATGGTGGTGGTAGTGGTGTTGTGGTGGTGGTGGGTTGTTGTTGTGTTGTGGTGTTTTTGTGGTGGTGAGTTCTTATTGTGTTGTGTTGTGGTGGTGGTAGTGTTGTGGTAATGGTGGTGGTAGTGGTGTTGTGGTGGTGATTGGTTGTTGTTGTATTGTGGTGGTGGTGGATTGTTGTTGTATTGTGGTGGCATGGTATTTTTGTTGTGGTGGGTTGTTGTTGTGGTGGTGGTGATATTGTGGTTGTGATGTTAAAGTAGTGGGGTGGTGGTGTGATGGTGGTGGTAGTGGAGTGGTGGTGTTGTTGTTGGTGGTGGTGTGAATGTGTTGTGGTTGTGATGCTAAGGTAGTGGGGTGGTGGTGGTGATGGTAGTGGTAATGGAGTAGTGGTGTTGTTATTGGTGGTGGTGTAAATGTGTTGTGGTGGTGTGGTGATGGTGGTGGTGTGTTAATGAGGTCATAGTGGTGTGGTGGTGGTGTGGATGTGTTGTTGTGGTGGCGGTAGTAATTTTGTGGTGGTGGGGTCTTGTGGTGGTGGTGATATTGTGGTTATGTGGTAGTGGTAATATTTTTGTGGTGGTGGTGTGGATGTGTTGTTGCGGGGGTGGTGGTAGTGTTGTGCTGGTGGTGGTGTTAATGTGGTTGTGAAGTTAAGGTAGTAGGGTGGTGGTGGTGGTAGTGGTAGTGGTAGTAGAGTGGTGTTGTTGTGGTGATGGTGGGTTGTTGTTGTGTTGGTGGTGGTAGTGGTATTGTGGTGGTGGTGGTGGTAGTGGTGTTGTGGTGGTGGTGGGTTGTTGTTGTGTTGTGGTGGTGGTAGTATTTTTGTGGTGGTGGGTTGTTGTGGTGGTGGTTGTGGTCTGGTAATGGGATTGTGATATTAAGGTAGTGGGGTGATGGTGGTAGTGGAGTGGTGGTGGTGTTGCTGGTAGTGTGAATGTGTTTTGGTGGTGGTGGTGTGGCGTTGTGGTGATGGTGTTGTTGTGGTGATGAATAGTAATTTAAGTACTTAAGTAAATAATTTAATATCAAAAAAACAGGCCCTTAGAGGAATAAACCATCAAATAAACATGTTTTCATTGCAAATGTAGAATACAAGTGTTAGTGAGGTCCATAAAATCTCCTTAAAATAAAAGGAGACTACTCACAAAGCATCTTCATCATCAATTATTTACGGTATGTGTTACAATGAAATCAAGTAAAGAGGAGTTGTATGAAAGAGAAGAACCAAAATTAATTTTATTTAAGCTTTGGAAAGTCTTCTTTTACTCCTTCAAGGGACTCCTTGGTGATGATTATTAGCAGACCTCTCCATTAAGTTCCGCCAAAACCCTTAGTTTTCGGGCCCTCACTTAAAAAATCCCAATTTTACATTTATACTCTCAATTTAAGCATTTTGGGATAAGTGGCATGAAATTGGCACTTCGTTACTATAGACGACAACCCACGGTTTGCTTCAGCAACTTCTTCCACTAAGTTGCTGACGCTTTGCTTCTGCCAAATCTGTAGAACACAAACAAGTTTGTTCACCTAGTTCGGCAACAACCTACTTCTGGGGAGGTCTACTCTCGGTCCTCAAGAGTTCACTATCTCAGTTAGAGTACAATGGTTTCTAACAACTCAGCCACCGCTAGTCTAACCACTACTCCTAACCTAGTCCAAGTCTCCACTCAATCTGTCAACACAGACTAGCTACACAGGGTAAACTACTTTCAACAGATAGCTAGTCGTCGTACAACTCTCAGCATATCTTATTACAAAATATACTCAGGTTATGCTGCAGCAACTTCTTCTACCAAGGTGCAGACTCTTCTGCTGACGACTTCTCCAAGCACTCCCTGCCGACTAGTCGGACACTCTGTGCTGCCCCCCCTCAATCAATACCTTCGGTCACTACAAGGGAGCACGCTGGGACAGCCCACGCAAGCTGCACTCCACGACTATCAACCGTTCGGTCTATCAACGAGACTATGCTCCAGTCGACTCCCTCAAATCATTATAGTAATCAGACTACTCCAGTCCAAATTACTCCTCAGCTCTCACACAACTCAATGCTCCAGCTCTCTCTGCTTCCGCGGACTCTGACCTATGCTCAGTGTGTGTGTTTTCTTCGATTCTTGATTTGCTTCTCTCTTCTGCAACACTGTTGCTTCGGTCTCTGCCTGCTCATATAGCTTTAGCATCTCAACAACTTTAGTCCCAACAGATAATGCTACTTTCCGAATTCTCCCCTGGATTCCTAGAAAGAGTTAAAATTCGATTTCTTAAATTTGAATTTAGAAACCTTATTTTGATCGCCTTCATCTGCGCCGTTGCTAAAGATTCTCTGATCAACCGGGCCTCTCTCTGGCTGTTGTTACGCCGACAACAATCACCCGGACATCCTCCGAGCACTTCCAGATTGATTGGCTACAAAAAAACTCTCGTTATGCTTTAGCCTTGAATCTCTAGGATGCTATAGCCTCTTCTAGTTCTTGTCTTGATCCCTTCTGATCATCCATACCAGCTCTAATCATCACAGGATGTTATAGCTTCTTCTGCTTCTTCTGTTTTGTCAGTCTTCATTTGCAAGTACCAGTTCCTGGAACTGTGTACCCTCTTCTTTCACTGGGATCTTCGCTTTGTCACAGATGCCATATCCATAACAACCATATCAGATGTCAACTGACCGCTACGACCTTGGTGGAAATAGTATTTTTTAGGATTTGGTCTTTTCGTCATACCGCATGGGATGATACGACTTATACGGTCGATAACGATCGATACAACCTCCGTGGGAACATGCGCTTCAAGGTTTGGTCTTATCGATCTTACCGCATGAGCTAGAACAACAGATGCGACATTTTCTGAAATTGTTAGAGGTATGGCATCCGTTGAAAAAACTGCACAAGATTCTGCTTTAGCAATCCCTGAAGATTTGAAGCTGGAGCACAATCGGAAGAATGGGCGAGATACATCAACCAAGAACAAGGATCTGCTACAGCACTCTGTGGATCACCAAAGCTGAGGCAAACTTAGCAAAAGGCAGATTCTGCTTCAGCAACCCGTGTTGATTTGAAGCTGGAGCAGTTTGGGCTAATATCCTGAAGATTCAAGGAGTGGCCTTGGGAAAATGCTACATGAGTCGCGGAAGTTCAGGATGCGCCACAATCGTCATCAAGTGTCCTGCAGATGTCATCTCTCGGTTGGAAGAAAAGCTTAAAAGATAAGGATCCTAAAGTCCGATTTAGGAAACTGAATCTTCAACAACCTTTCAAGAATGTAGGAAGAGATTCTGATAATGATGGGCTATATGAGCAAGGCAGGGGCAGTCCCTTGAAATCATCAAAGAGAATTCTCACAACCTGAGGTTAAGGCAGAGGGCTGAAAGTGTTGTGAGGTGCGCTGTAGAGATCAGAACTCGCTGAGTTTGATCAAGTTTTGATCCACAGATTTTGATTTGAGCGTGGCTCGTTGAAGTTCCAAACAAATGCTTCGCAGAACAGCTGCGGACGACCTGTCACAGGCTGTTGAAGACTCGAGCATCTCTCCTTGATATTTTTAGGTGGGCATTGACCTAGGGGGAGCAGATTCTGAGTTGGTAGAACTCAGAGAGAGACGGACTGATTGGCAGAGAGTGCTGGAGAAGTCGTCTACAGAAGTTACAGCAGCTCTTAGATAGAGTTTGCTGAAGCATTCTGTGTACTGCACATTGTAATAAGGTAGGCTAAGCCTGAGTGTCAGGTCTGTAACTATTTTTTAATGGCAGTGTGTAGGTAGCACGAAGAGAGTCTATGTGATCAGACTGCTAGCTAGTATAGGGGATTAGACTCAGCATAAGATTTTGGCTAGGTGAGAGTTATTTGTACTTAGATCCGTGATAGTAAAGTCTTGAGGATCGGAGAGTGATCCTCCCTAGACGTAGGCAAGTTGCCGAATTGGGTGAATAAATTTTCAGTGTCTTTCTTATTAGTCAGAAGAATAATTTCCGCATGAAGATACAGAGAGTGCTACAACAGAAGCTGTAACTTGAGATCAGCAGCGTATTCAATTTTTAGTTGGTATCAGAGCCTATTACTCGACATATAGAGTGTGATCCAAGAGAGCGCTGCTGAGGACTATGGATAACTTACTTAATAGACAAAGCTCAAACAGGTCACAAAAAGGGCAAGAGTGTAAGTACTTACCTCAACACTACATCTAAATGATTGACAAATTCTGGAAGTAGTGAAAGTGAATGAAAGATTGATCAACAAAGTGTCCAGACTGAATAACAAAAAGGAGGAACTCCTGAGGGATATCTCAAGTATGAAAGAGAAGGCTGATCAACAAGAAAAGAAGTACAATGAAGTAATGGAAGAAGTACATTTGTACAGAAAAACAGCAAAGATTCTCCACACAGGATTGAACCTTAGATAGGTTGTTAGAGTTTCAAAAGTATGGAGGAAGTAAGACAGGACTAGGCTACACTAGAGAAGATGGCTCTGGAGTAACCACATTGTCAAAACATCGATGACAGAGAGAACTAAACCAAAGATGCAAAGCAAGATAACACCAGTTGAACATCAAAAATGGGCTCTGAAGAAAAAGTCCAGAACAAAATGCAAGAAGATGCCCTAGCAACCTGTGCAGCACGTAGCTGTAACTCGACGGGACAAATGGTGTTGCTACTTCTGCGATCAAGCTGGTCACATCCAAAGGTCCTGTACTCAACAAGCACTGGAGGCCACATAAATGATGTCCAAGCAATTTTCCAAAGCACAGATCTAGAATGAATTATCACACTCATCTGTGCTACAACTCAACCAAATCAAAGAAAAAAGGGGATTGATATTTTGAAAGTGGATGCTCTGGACATATGACTGGGAACAGATCCTGCCTGACTAACTTTCAACCCTGTAGGGAACAAGACGTGACATTTGGAAATGGACTGAAAGAGAGAATCCTTGGAAAGGAACGCTGGAAATTCGGCGATTGCTAAAGCTAAAAAATGTGATGCTCTTAGAAGGGCTGACTGCAAATCTCATCAGTATCAGCCAACTGTGTGACGGTACGCACTTTGTAAATTTTGCTCAAAAGATTTGTCAAGTGTTTGATGCAGAGGGAAGAGGCGTAACGAAGGGTATACGGTCTGCCAACAACTATTATCTACAATGAAATTCACAACAACAAGTCAAAAACTCCTTTATCTCAAGCTATCTGATAGAGCCTATTTATACGCACTATTTAGATCTTAACACTGTGCTTGTTTGCATTATTTTACGTACAAGATTATTGGTTTTCGGTGTTTTTGTATTCCAGGACAAAACAAGGGCTTAAGTCGAATACGCGCGTTTAAGGAGCGCAACACACAGCCTGCGGAGCTAGCAGCGCAAACAGGATACGAAGTGGCAGATTTAGACTGCGGTGCGCTAACCAACTGTGCGAACCAATGTGCGCAGTGAGCCATGCGCAGGATGTTGGTGTTTCCAAATCTTGAACACCATAGGATTTTTTAAGTTGCCAAGATTGTCCTCATGAGCAGTATATAAAGAGAGGAAGGCTAGGGTTTGAAACATAACACAATATCAAGGAGAGAGAGCCAGAACTGAAAAACACACGAGCTGCTGCGAGGACCTGCGCTAGCCGACTGCGCGAGCCGAGACACAGCAACCTGCACGCACCTGCTTGTTACTGTTTCCTTGGACACTTTATGAGCGTCACAGGTTGCCCACCAAGGGCTAGCCTAGTGGTCGTGGTGGTGTATTATAAACTCCATGTCACAGGTTCGATTCCTGGTGGGTGTTAGGGTTGGGGCTCTAACGGGGTGGGTTTTAAAAAAAAAAAAAAAAAAAAAAAAAAAAAAACTTAAGTTAGTGTCCGGTCAAGGCTTCCTAACATGTGCGCATGTTCCGATCAAAGTTCATGAGCTATTAATTCTTAAGACTAGTCTAAGCAGCTACGAATCCTGTCACAGTAGCAACTGATTATCCTAGCGCGTTACTCCTAGTTGTCACCGTCAAGCTATTCAACTAGTTTAACATATAACAAACAAGTAGCAAGAGTAAGATTGCGGTTCAAGGCTTCCCCTACTCATGCAACTAGTTGTCAACCGTGTGCACAGAATTAATACAAGCAAACAAACTATGCATTAAGCACAAGTCTTAAAGGAAATACTCATAAAATCATGCCCAACCGATACCAAGCGTTTAGCTAGACATGCTAGTAGTAAACATCATAGAAATAGTAAATAATATCTAAAGTATCCAAGAAAACAGCAACAAGCAGGTGTGTGCAGGTTGCAGAGTCTCGGCTGGCGCAGTCGGCTAGCGCAGGTCCTCGCAGTAGGCTCGTGTGTTTTTCTGTTCTGCCGCTCTCTCATGTGCTGTGGTCCTCTCTTGGTGCTAGTGATGCTCTCTCTGATAATTAACGAACCCTAGCCTTCCTCTCTTTATATACTGCTCATGAGGCCCAACCTTGGCAACTTCCAAATCTGGTGGTGTCAAGATTTGGAAACACCACTATTCTGCGCATGGCGCACGGCACCTTGGTTAGCGCAATCGGTCTGCGCACCGTGGTTGACTCTGCCACTATCTGTTTGCGCTGCTAGCTTCGCAGGCTGTGTGATGCGCGTCTTAACCGCTGCCTGTTAGCGCGTATCCGACTTAGGCCCTCGTTTTGCCATGAAATACAAAAACACTGGAAACCAGTAATCTTGCACACAAAATAATGCAAACAAGCATAGGGTTAGGATCTAAATAGTGTGTATAAGTAGGCTCTATCAAACCCCCCACACTTGCCCCTTGTTCGTTTCGAACAAGCACTCAAGCACGGATACAATTACCTCTCTGGAGTCTAGCGCACAGTCTTGCACTCTGGCGCGATCTACACTACTATTCACCTTGCGCTGCTCTATCTCCTGCGCGCATCTGCCTTCAACAGTTTAATATAATAATTTTTGAATTTCGTTACCTCTCAGCTGGGATGAAGATCATTTCGGATGGCTGGGAGATAGCTCTTCATAGGCTCCTGGTTGTCAGCTTTCACTCCGAGGACGGGTATATGGTTAACAGCGCAAGCTTCTTCCGGTGCATGATTCTTCCGCGCACTTCCTGGGAACTCGAGCCTTTTGATGATTTTCTTGTGAACGTGCGCACGCTGGTACGTATTTGTGCGCATGCTGATTCTTTTGTAGCGCATATCATCTGCTGGTGTCTTTCTTTTTTTTGTACAGCTTTGTCTATGGTCCCTATGTTCCCAGAACGGTTCCAGTCTCGGCCTCCGGATAGCAGCTATGGAACAACGCTCCGCTCTCCCTCCTTGGTCTATCTGCGCGGGTCAGCGTACGCGTTTACACCCGCACACGCCTTCCCTCACTCGACTTCCAGAGGAAAGGTGGTCTGTTTTCCCACCTCGCCACGCTTTGGGTATTCGCCATCGGCATCTGCGTGACTGAGCGCGCTCTCTTGTTCCGAAGGTCGCGAAGCACCGGCCTCCACTAGCGCTCTCGACCATATACCTCACCTTCGAAGCTCAAACGACTAACCGCCTCTCTAGAGCGTTTCTGTCAACTCCACATCCCCTGTATATCCCAACTAACAGTAGCAGAAAAAACGAAAAAATATACTAAAACAGTTGCTAGCAGCGCATGCAATATGAATAGCGCAATACAAGCTAAACAGTGTGCGCAACCCGCACACAAGCGCACCACTGCTACTATTCCCTTCACTAAACTAAGTTACACTACAAAGCTAAAAAAAAAACGTGAAATGTAAATGTAACGCCCCCCCCCCCCCCCCCACATACTTAAACAGAGACGTGTCCCCACGACTCAGGCTCAAGGGCAACGGAGAACGCACACATGCATGCAAGCAACACAAAGAATATAAGAACGAAAAAACAAATAGTCTGCGCAGCAACATAGCAAGGGGTCACACAATATTCAGCAGACATATAGCAACAGTTTTCAAAAAGATAAGAAAAGAAACCACCCGAAAGAAATGCGCGCCCCACTGCAGCCCTAGATGTCCTCGGAGCTGGACTTAGCCGCTGATCCGTGCGCCTCCTCATCTGAGGAATCAGTCACATACTCGGTGCTGGAGGCTGGCGGCACTACAGAAATGGCGGCGGGCTGAGCCACGAGGTCGTCCTCTGAGATAGGATCCCATAGTGAATCTGAGCTGGAACTTATGATGGGATCGGCTTCAGGGGACCTCTGAGTAGAAGGCTGTGCAGGGGGAACTGCAGGTGCTGGTACTGGGTCTGCTACTGGGGTGGGCTCTGCTGCTGGGGCTGGCGCTGCTGGATGGACCGGGGACTAGGTAGGAGGGTGGCTGGCTGGCGTGGCTCGCTGGGGGATCCTGGGGGTGGCCTGCGCAGACTGAGGAGAGGGGGAATAGCATCTCCAAATCTCCACCCTGATGGTGGGCTCATGCTCAAATCTGCCCCCTCGGGCGCTAAATATTCGAGCACGCGCATGATGTTGAACATCATGCTCTGCTCCTCTGGTACTTCCTCAGGCGCCTCCTCTGCCTCCGTCCTGGGGCGCTTTCCTTGGGCATGCGGGGGAGAATCCCCAATGGAAATGGTAACTGGCTCCCCCTGCGGTGCACTTGCCCTTCGGCACGCTCCAGTCTACGCACGAGTCCTCATGCGCATGATTGGAGGCGCAACTGGCTCTGGGGCCTCGTCCATCTCCATTTCCTCCGTAGCCTCCTCTAGTTGTGCGCTGCTCTCTGCTCGCTGCCTCGGCGCTCTGGCCGGCTGCAGCCGGTAGCACCATTCCAATGCACCATCCTCTCTCATGGCTACCGCTCTTATCTGCAGCATATGGGTGCGGTCCATGGGAACAGCCGGCACCACTATGTGCTCGGGCACCTCTGGCTCTCCATGCAACGCACGCAGCAGGTGCGTGATCATCCCTCCACAAGTCAGCAGCCCCCTCGTGCTGACCCGACTACAATGGATCACCATGTTCAAGACAAACAGCACCTTCTTCCCATAGTAAAAACCCTTCAAAATCTCCATGTCCAGTAAGCTGATCTTGGGGGCACCATTGAAGCCCCCGATGATGGCATAGGCGACCACGCGCCAAAGGTAGAACATCCACGGGTCGCGCAGCGCGCGTCCTCGGCTGCGCCCCGCGGCAAAAACTGGGCCGGTCGCCATCTCGCGCCACGCCTCTTGATTCGTGTGCATGTCTATGTCCGCTTCACGCACCTTTGCGCACCTCAGCGTGCGCTTCAGCATATTAGCCGAGGCAATGTACCAGACTCCTCTGTGCCGGTACCTTATCTCCAGATCAGCCGGCTCTAGTGACGCCAAAAACTCGCAGGTATCCTCCTTATCCGCTGCGCTGTTGATGTCCAACAGTGCCTCCCAGCCCGCCAGCGCGAGCTTCTCCATGATGAGGTCCTCCATCCCGACCTCTTGCAGGAACTCCCTGCTGATGTACGGAGTCCCGTACATCCCCAGCCTCATGAAGGCTTCATACTTGCTGGCGAAAGAAGCTGGGGTCACTTGATCCTCAGCAGGCTGCATTGTGCGCTAGGGTTCTTCCGGTCAACGCTCACAAACGTTCACAAAAACCAAACTCCGCCAAATGCCCTGAAACTTTCACAGATTGATCGCCTACTGCCCGCCTACAAAACCCCCTAACCAAAACTCCAAATGGTGCAGGCTAGCTAAGTGCGATTTCAGACCTAGGGCACTCCTCTTCTCGCACAAACCCTAACTTAATCGGCTCAAATCTGAGGGGAAGGGTTACCTGAATGCTCCTCAAATCTCTCTAAACGGAAGCTGGGTTGAGTGCCAAACGGTGAGCGGTTGCTGAGGGCGGGAGCTTCTTGCAACGGTCGAGTGAGAAAAGTGCTGAAATTTTTCTAAGTACTACCCTTATATACCCCCGTGTCTGGCGCATCTGTCCTGTGCACTGAATTTGCGCACTGACCTGCGCGCTGCTGCTCGACTAAAAAAAATCTACAAGTCCTAAACTAGCTAAAAGACACTAGAAAAACTAAAAGAAAAACATGTAAAAGTAAAACTGTCGGGTTACCTCCCGACAAGTGCCTTTGTTTAATGTCGTTGGCTCGACTGTACCTCGTTACTTGCGTGAAAGTGTACCAGCGACCTCCCTCGCTCGTGCGTGTGTTGCGTTCTTCTTGTTCTTGCGCAAAGGATCGGAAGGGTGATCATCATGGTTAAAAGTATGTGATAAATCATAAGTAACGAGGTTAGGTAAAGAGGAAGAAGAAATATGAGCGATAGTTCCAAGTTCTTCCTCTGGTGCATCTGGTGGTGACTCTGGCGCAGCAACCTGCGCATCTGCTATCTCTGGCTCTGCCAATTCAACTTTGCGTGCTGTGCCATCCCAAGGTTCTCCTAAATACTTTTTGACACTCTGCCCATTGACCTGAAAACGATGCCGGTGCTCGTTTTCTAACTCGATTGTTCCGTAGGGGAAAACCTTGGTAACCGTGTATGGTCCTGTCCATTTGCTGCGCAGCTTCCTAGGCATGAGCTTTAGGCACGAGGAGAATAGTAGTACCTGGTCTCCTGGCTCAAAAGTGCGTCTGAGGATATGTTTGTCATGAAATGCCTTTGTGCACGCCTTGTAATCGCGCAGTCCCTCATACGCATCCAGGTGCAGCTCTTCTAATTCGCTTAGCTCAAATGCGCGCTCTTTACCAGCCTCGTCTAGGTTCAGGTTGCAAACGCGCAATGCCCAGTATGCTTTGTGCTCTAACTCCACTAGCAGGTGGCACGCTTTTCCCTAAACCAACCGAAACGGCGAAGTCCCAATTGGGGTCTTATGTGCAGTTCTGTATGCCCACAGCGCATCATGAAGGCGCTGGCTCCAATCTTTGCGCGTCGGTCTCACAGTTTTTTCCAGGATACACTTGATCTCTCGGTTGGAAACCTCAGCCTGGCCATTCGTCTGAGGGTGGTAAGCGGTGGACGTCTTGTAGCGCACTCCATAATGCTTGAACACCTGCGCCACAATCCTATTGCAAAAATGCGTCCCCTGGTCGCTTATGATTGCCTTAGGCACCCCGTACCTGCAAAAAATGTTAGTCCTCAAAAAGTCAGCGACCGTCTTACCATCATCCTTCCGGGTAGCCTTGGCCTCAACCCATTTGGAGACATAATCTACCGCGACCAATATATACTCATATCCGGAAGATGGAGGAAATGGCCCCATGAAGTCAATTCCCCAAATATCGAATACTTCATCCACTAGAATCGGCGTCTGCGGCATCTCATTGCGCGCTGATATGCCTCCTGTGCGCTGGCACCTGTCACAGTTCCTGCAGTAGTTATACGAGTCACTATACAGGTGCGGCCAATAGAATCCGCAATCCAGGATCTTTCTACTCGTGCGCTTTGGACCAAAGTGTCCTCCACATGCGTGCGCATGACAAAACATCAAAACAGAGTTAATTTCATGGTCAGGCGCGCAGCGCATCATAATCTGATCAGGTCCTATTCTGAGCATATACAGATCATCCCAAATGTAATGCTTGGACTCATGCTTTAATCTCATGCATTGGGTTTTAGTGAAATGAGGAGGAAACGTACCTGTGACCAGGTAATTCGCAATGTGCGCATACCATGGTACCTTACCTTTCAGCGCCATTAGATGCTCGTCAGGGAATGTCTCCGTGATTCGCTCTGGCTCCTCTGCTTTCACGATCCTGCTCAGGTGGTCCGCGACTGTGTTCTCCGTGCCTTTCTTATCTTTGAGTTCCAAGTCGAATTCCTGAAGTAGGAGCACCCAGCGCATCAGGCGCGGCTTAGTCTCCTTCTTGGACATTAGGTAACGGATTGCTGCGTGGTCTGTGTAGATGATGACTCTAGCGCCAAGAACATATGCGCGGAACTTCTCCAGCGCAAACACAATTGCCAGAAGTTCCTTCTCCGTGGTGGTGTAGTTCCTCTGCGCAGCGTCCAGTGTGCGCGATGCATAATAAATGGCATGCGGCTTCTTATCCCAGGACTGCACCTACTGCATAGTCCCTTGCATCGCCCATCAGTTCGAATTGCAGGTTCCAGTCTGGCGCGCGCATCACTGGCGCACTAGTCAGCGCCTCCTTCAGCTTATCAAACGCGGCCCTGCACTCATCAGTAAATTCGAAACACACATCCTTTTGCAAGAGGTTAGACAGGGGTATACAAATCTTAGAAAAATCTTTTATGAAGCGCCTGTAAAACCCAGCATGCCCAAGGAATGATTTCACATCGCGCACGTTAGTGGCATAAGGCAGATTGGAAATAAGATCTATCTTGGCCTTATCTACCTTGATCCCCTCCTGCGAGATAATATGTCCAAGTACTACTCCATGTGATACCATGAAATGACATTTCTCATAATTGAGCACTAGGTTTTTTGAAATGCAGCGCGCTAAGACCTTATCAAGATGAGTTAAGCATGCGTCAAAGGTACCTCCGTACACAGTAAAATCATCCATGAACACTTCTATGCATATACCAATCATATCAGAAAATATGCTCATGACTAGACGTTGGAACGTACCTGGCGCGTTACACAGCCCAAATGACATGCGCCGAAACGCAAACGTACCGAATGGGCAGGTAAACGTGGTTTTCTCTTGATCTTCCGCATCTATGGGTATCTGATTGTACCCTGAATATCCGTCCAAGAAACAAAAGTAGGGCTTCCCCGCTAATCGATCTAGCATCTGGTCCATGAAGGGTAGCGGGAAATGGTCCTTGCGCGTGACTGCGTTAAGCTTTCTGATGCACATGCGCCATCCAGTTTGTATGCGCTTGGGAACTAGCTCGCCCTGCGCATTCTCTTCAACTGTGATTCCTCCTTTCTTCGGCACAACGTGCACTGGACTTACCCATTTGCTGTCCGAGATTGGGTAAATGACTCCTGCGTCAAGCAGCTTCAGGATCTCTTTCTGCACCACCTCCATCATGTTCGGGTTCAATCTGAGCTGAGGCTCCCTGGATGGTTTGGCACCATCTTCCAATAGAATCCTATGCATGCATACGTCCGGGCTCACTCCGCGCAGGTCAGCAAGTGTCCATCCTATAGCGCGCTGGTTCTTGCGCAGCACCTGCTGTAATCGCGCCTCCTGCTCTTCTTCCAATCCTTTCTTTATGATTACTGGCAGGGTGTCCTCATTTCCCAAGAATATGTACTTGAGGTGCTCTGGGAGTTGCTTCAGCTCGACCTTGGGTGCCTGTTCAATAGAGGGCAAGATTTTATTAGCAGTGCAGACATTAACTATATCGTGTACCTGTCTGGATGCTAGTTCAGCACTACTCAGACCTTCCTCTTGCGCCTCCAACTCTGCCTGTGCCAGTGTTTCAGGCTCTTCTTCTGCGCTTGCACATTGCGCATCTGCAACCAAGTCATCTATGCTGTCCATTGCGTGCACTGTGGCGTCCTCATGAGGGTGCTGCATCCCTTTGAATATATTAAAATGAATTTCTTCGCCATCGACCTCCATAAAGAGCGTACCCCTCCACACGTCTATCTTGGTGCGCGCTGTCATCAGAAATGGTCTGCCCAGTAAGATCTGCGCACTGCCTTTGCTCGACTCACCCTCCATTTCTAGGACATAGAAGTCTGCTGGGAACACCAGCTCTCCTACTCGGATTAGAACATCCTCTATCATGCCCGTAGGTTGCTTGCACGACCGATCTACTAGCTGAATGGTGAGACCTGCAGGCTTTAGTGGTCCAAGGCGCAATGACGCATATAGGGAATAGGGTAGCACATTTATAGATGCGCCTAAGTCAATCATGCAATTGCTCACTGTGGTCTTACCTAAAGTGCAAGGGATGGTAAACGTACCTGGATCTCGGCATTTAGGTGGTACCTTATGCTGCACGATCGCTGAGGCCTGCGCATTTAACATTACCTGTGCGCACTCGCCTTTCCTTCTCTTATTTGTGCACAGCTCCTTTAGAAACTTGGCGTACCTAGGGATTTGCCGAACTGCTTCAATAAGGGGAATGTTTATTTCCACCTTACTGAATAACTCGTAGAGCTCCTTATCAAGCGCTTCCTTCTTAGCCGATGGTACCTGTACAGGGAAAGGTGCAGGTATGTTAGTACGATTCATGCCTTTGTCTTTTGATTGTGTCATACCTGGCGCCTCGCCCTGCTGGTTTTTGGCTGGCGCTTCTGATTGCGCATCTTGCTCTGGTTGCGCATTCTGCTCTGTTGGATCTGGGACTTGCGCAACTGGTTGCGCGGGCACCTTTGCGGTCTGCTCTGTTCCTACTGTGTGCCCAGTCCTCAGTGTCACTGCGTTGACTCCTCCCTTGGGATTCTGGATTACTTGCGAAGGCAGGTTGCCATCGCTCTTTTTCAGCTCATACACCGTGGTAGCGATCTGTGATAGCTGCTTCTCAATGGACTCGAACCTCTTGTCATACTTCTCATCATTCTTGCGCACTATGTCTGCTAGCTGCCCCACGATATCTTCTAAGGATCGCCTCGGCTGCTAGTTGTTATGCGCTGGTGCGTCAGTGCGGCGATGGGGTGGATTGTAGGGCGCAGCTTGTTGCGTCTGCTGTGTTGTGCGCTGATCTGTGGACTTCCTCTGGAAATTGTTTTCCTCCTTCCATCTGAACCCATTTGCTGCTAGTCCAAAACGCGGCTGATTCTGCCTCTGCAGCCCTCTATTATCCCATCCTCCAAGAGCATTGACATCTCCTGATTCCTCGAAAAGTGTGGGACATGCGTCGGTTTTGTGCTCAGGGGTTGTGTAGAACTCGCATACCTTTGGCGCAGCTGGTTGCGCTCCCTGCGCATGCATCAACTTCGGCAGCATGGCCTTCATTTCCTTTATCTCAGCGCTTGTTTCCACCTGATGCACAGAACGAGCACGACTATTTTCAAGTGTTAGCTGATGTCTTACTTGTCCAGCAGAGTCTTCTATCAGCTGCCACGCGTCCTCTGGGTACATGTTGCAAATGTCGCCTCCTGCGCATGCATTCAATAATCTCAGCTCCATGGGCAGCAATCCATTCAGGAAATTCTCTATCAGCACATTCTGGGGCAGGCCGTGATTGTAGCAGTTGGCCTCCAGCTCCCTGAAACGCTCGTAATACTCTGACAGCGACTCTCCTGCGCTCTGCCTAGGTGCGGCCAGCTCCCTTCTGAGTAGCGCGATCTTTGCTGCGGGATAGAATTTGTCCAGGAACTTCTTCTGCAGCTGCTCCCATGTGTGAATTGATCCTGCTGGTAAGTTCATTAGCCAATGCCTGGCCGTGTCACACAGTGAAAATGGGAACGCTTTCATCTTCAGCGCTTCATCGCTCTCCCCTTCGGCCTTCATGTTCTCGCAAATGACTAGGAATTCTCGCACATGCTTGACTGTGTTCTCGTTGTTCATCCCGTGGAACTTGGGCATGTGATGAATGAGCGAGCTCCTGAGTTCAAAATGACCGTCTGGTGGAAGCACTATGCACCATGGCTTGTTAACTGTGATTGGGGCTGACATCTCGCGCACTGTTCTGCGTCGCGCAACTTGTCGCGCGGGTGGTGCATTATACATTTCAGCTGCCATCCTTGCTTTTTTTTTTTTTTTTTAAAAAGCTGTGGGCTGTGCCATCCTTGCTTCAACCTCGCGCTGCACTTCCTCTCTAAACAGGGCTGCGCGGTTATGTGCCCTCGCATCCTCTGGGGTTCTGTCACCTAAGTTATCTCCAACGACACTGTTATCCTCCATAACCTGTTCTGAATCTCAAAGAAAACGAAATTAAAAGAAAACCAAGTCGTTGCGTCTGTCAGTGCGCAACTAGAATCTGCGCAGCGCAACTGTTTCAAGGTTGCGCAGGCTGATGTTGATTGCGCGCTGTCCGAAACAACAACGAAAACAAGGTAAACAGAAATAACTAGCTACTGTAAAAGAGACTTAAGCTGGTTAAAGCTTATCTGTATTGCTCCCCGGCAACGGCGCCAAAATTTGATAGCGCGTCGTTGTGCGCGTCAAATTTATTCCTTTCTTCTCCACTTAGTACAGCGGCTAAGTCAGGGTCGAATCCACAGGGAGCAAGTAGATTAGCTTTAACTAGTAATCTGCACTTACGAAAACTGGGGGGTGTGAGTGATTGGGTTGCGCAAGTGCGCGAGTAAACAGTAGTAAACGCAGGGATTGC
This sequence comes from Umbilicus rupestris, assembly GCA_963678935.1. Classification (NCBI taxonomy): domain Eukaryota; kingdom Viridiplantae; phylum Streptophyta; class Magnoliopsida; order Saxifragales; family Crassulaceae; genus Umbilicus; species Umbilicus rupestris. The sequence continues at coordinate 7,898,031 of OY787607.1, read as the reverse complement.
ACTAGACGTGCGCAGGCAGTAAAGATTAAGTACTATGACTATGAAAAGTATCGGCGCAGACAATCCTCTATGAGTGTATTCCTTATCATAGAATCTAAACGTCTATAGTGTGGTTTACTGATGTTAGTATCCGATCAAGGCTTCCTGACATGTGCGCATGTTCCGATCAAAGTTCATGAGCTATTAATTCTTAAGACTAGTCTAAGCAGCTACGAATCCTGTCACAGTAGCAACTGATTATCCTAGCGCGTTACTCCTAGTTGTCACCGTCAAGCTATTCAACTAGTTTAACATATAACAAACAAGTAGCAAGAGTAAGATTGCGGTTCAAGGCTTCCCCTACTCATGCAACTAGCTGTCAACCATGTGCACAGAATTACTACAAGCAAACAAACTATGCATTAAGCACAAGTCTCAAAGGAAATACTCATAAAATCATGCCCAACCGATACCAAGCGTTTAACTAGACATGCTAGTAGTAAACATCATAGAAAAAGTAAATAATATCTAAAGTATCCAAGAAAACAGGAACAAGCAAGTGTGTGCAGGTTGCAGAGTCTCGGCTGGCGCAGTCGGCTAGCGCAGTCGGCTAGCGCAGGTCCTCGCAGTAGGCTCGTGTGTTTTTCTGTTCAGCCGCTCTCTCGTGTGCTATGGTCCTCTCTTGGTGCTAGTGATGCTCTCTCTGATGATTAACAAACCCTAGCCTTCCTCTCTTTATATACTGCTCATGAGGCCCAACCTTGGTAACTTCCAAATCTGGTGGTGTCAAGATTTAGAAACACCACTATTCTGCGCATGGCGCACGGCACCTTGGTTAGCGCAATCGGTCTGTGTACCGTGGTCGACTCTGCCACTATCTGTTTGCGCTGCTAGCTCCGCAGGCTGTGTGATGCGCGTCTTAAACGCTGCCTGTTAGCGCGTATCCGATTTAGGCCCTCGTTTCGCCCTGAAATATAAAAACACTGGAAACCAGTAATCTTGCACACAAAATAATGCAAACAAGCATAGGGTTAGGATCTAAATAGTGTGTATAAATAGGCTCTATCAGCCTACTTATACACACTATTTAGATCCTAACCCTATGCTTGTTTGCATTATTTTGTGTGCAAGATTACTGGTTTCCAGTGTTTTTGTATTTCAGGGCGAAACGAGGGCCTAAATCGGATACGCGCTAACAGGCAGCGTTTAAGGAGCGCATCACACAGCCTGCGGAGCTAGCAGCGCAAACAGATAGGAGTTGGCAGAATCAGCTACGGTGCGCTAACCGATTGCGCTACCCAGGAGCAGTGCGTCATGCGCAGGATATTGGTGTTTCCAAATCCTGACACCACCAGATTTGGAAGTTGCCAAGGATGGGCCTCTTGAGCAGTATATAAAGAGAAGAAGGCTAGGGTTTGAGAAGAATAATCAATATACCACAAGAGACACAAGATATCAAGGAGAGAGAGTCAGGATCAAAAACACACGAGCTTACTGCGAGGACCTGCGCTAGCCGACTGCGCCAGCCGAGACACTGCAACCTTCACACACCTGCTAGTTGCTGTTTTCTTAGATACTTTAGATATTATTTACTGTTTCTATGATGTTTACTACTAGCATGTCTAGCTAAACGCTTAGTATCGGTTGGGCATGAATCTATGAGTATTTCCTTTGAGACTTGTGCCTAATGCATAGTTTTTTTGCTTGTATTAATTCTGTGCACACTGTTGACAGCTAGTTGCATGAGTAGGGGAAGCCTTGAACCGCAATCTTACTCTTGTTGCTTGTTTTTTATATGTTAAACTAGTTGAATAGCCTGATGGTGACGACTAGGAGTAACGCGCTAGGATAATCAGTTCCTATTGTGACAGGATTCGCAGCTGCTTAGACTAGTCTTAAGAATTAATAGCTCATGAACTTTGATCGGAACATGCGCACATGTTAGGAAGCCTTGACCGGACACTAACTTCAGTGAATCAAACTATAAACGTTTAGAGTAAATGATAAGGAATACACTCATAGAGGATTGTCTGCGCCGATACTTCTCATAGTCACAGTACTTAATCTCTACTGACTGCGCACGTCTAGTGCAATTCCTGCATTTTACTACTGTTTACTCGCGCATTGCGCAAACCCCAATCACTCACACCCCCCAGTTATCGTAAGTGTAGGTTACTAGTTAAAGCTAATCTACTTGCTCCCTGTGGATTCGACCCCGACTTAATCGATGTACTAAGTGGAAGAGGAAGGAATTAATTTGATACACGCACAACGACGCGTGCACATCAAATTTTGGCGCCGTTGCTGGGGAGCAACACAGATAAGCTTTAATTAGCTTAAGTTTTCTTTTATAATAGTTAGTTATTTCTGTTTGCTTTATTTTCGTTGTTGTTTCTGACAGCGCGCATCAACATCAGCCTGCGCAACCCTGAAACAATTGCGCTGCGCAGATTCTAGTTGCGCACTGACAGACGCAACAGCTTAGTTATCTTTTAATTCCCTTTTCTTTAAAGTTTAGAACAGGTCATGGAGGATAACAGTGTCGTTGGAGATAACTTAGGGGACAGAACTCCAGAGGAAGCAAGGGCACATAACCGCGCAGCCCTGTTAAGAGAGGAAGTGCAGCGTGAGGTTGAAGCAAGGATGGCCGCTGAATTGTATAATGCGCCACCCGCGCGACAAGCTGCGCGACCCAGAACAGTGCGCGAGATGTCAGCCCCGCTCACGGTTAACCAGCCATGGTGTATAGTGCTTCCACCAGACGGTCATTTTGAACTAAGGAGCTAGCTCATTCATCACATGCCCAAGTTCCACGGGATGAACAACGAGAATCCGGTCAAGCATGTGCGAGAATTCCTAGTCATTTGCGAGAACATGAAGGCTGATGGGGAGAGCGATGAAGCGCTGAAGATGAAAGCGTTCCCATTTTCATTGTGTGACACAGCCAGGCATTGGCTGATGAACTTACCAGCAGGATCAATTCACACATGGGAGCAGCTGCAGAAGAAGTTCCTGGACAAATTTTATCCCGCAGCAAAGATCGCATTGCTCAGGAGGGAGCCGGCCGCACCTAGGCAGGGCGCAGGAGAGTCGCTGTCAAAGTATTACGAGCGTTTCAGGGAGCTGGAGGCCAACTGCTACAACCACGGCCTACCCCAAAATGTGCTGATATAGAATTTCCTGAATGGATTGCTACCCATGGAGCTGAGATTATTGAATGCATGCGCAGGAGGCGACATTTGCAACATGTACCCAGAGGACGCGTGGCAGCTGATAGAAGACTCTGTTGGGTAGGTAAGACATCAGCTAACACTTGAAAATAGTCGTGCTCGTTCTGTGCATCAGGTAGAAACAAGCGCTGAGATCAAGGAAATGAAGGCCATGCTGCAGAAGCTGATGAGTGCGCAAGGCGCGCAACCAGCTGCGCCAAAGGCGTGTGAGTTCTGCACTTCCACCGAGCACAAAACCGACGCATGTCCCACGCTTTTCGAGGAATCAGGAGATGTTAATGCTCTTGGAGGATGGGATAATAGAGGGCCGCAGAGGCAGAATCAGCCGCGTTTTGGACTCGCCGCAAATGGGTTCAGATGGAAGGAGGAAAACAATTTCCAGAGGCAGTCCACGGATCAGCGCGCGCCACAGCAGACGCAACAAGCTGCGCCCTACAATCCACCGCATCGCCGCACTGAAGCACCAGCGCAGAACAACCAGCAACCAAGGCGATCCTTAGAAGATATTGTGGGGCAGCTAGCAGACACAGTGCGCAAAAACGATGAGAAATATGACAAGAGGTTCGAGTCCATTGAGAAGCAGCTATCACAGATTGCTACCACGGTGTATGAGCTGAAAAAGAGCGATGGCAACCTGCCTTCGCAAGTGATCCAGAATCCTAAGGGAGGAGTCAACGTCGTGACACTGAGGACTGGGCGCACGATAGGAACAGAGCGAATCGCGAAGGCGCCCGCGCCACCAGTTGCGCAAGTCCCGGATCCAACAGAGCAGAATGCGCAACCGGAGCAAGACGCGCAACCAGAAGCGCCAGCCACAAGGCAGCAGGGCGAAGCGCCAAGTATAAGACAATTACAAGACAAGGGCACGAATCGTACTAACATACCTGCACCTTTCCCTGTACAGGCACCATCGGCTAGAAAGGAAGCGCTCGATAGGGAGCTCGACGAGTTATTCAGTAAGGTGGACATAAACATTCCCCTTATTGAAGCAGTTCGGCAAATCCCTAGGTACGCCAAATTTCTAAAGGAGCTGTGCACAAATAAGAGAAGGAAAGGCAAATACGCACAGGTAATGCTAAATGCGCAGGCCTCAGCAATCGTGCAACATAAGGTACCACCTAAATGCCAAGCCCAGGTACGTTCACCATTCCATGCGCTTTAGGTAAGACCACGGTAAGCAATTGCATGATTGACTTAGGCGCGTCTATAAACGTGCTACCCTATTCCCTATATGCGTCATTGCGCCTTGGACCACTAAAGCCTGCAGGTCTCACCATTCAGCTAGCAGATCGGTCGTGCAACCAACCTACGGGCATGATCGAGGACGTTCTGGTTCGAGTAGGAGAGCTGGTGTTCCCAGCAGATTTCTATGTCCTAGAAATGGAGGGTGAGTCGAGCAACGGCAGTGCGCAGATCCTACTGGGCAGACCATTTTTGATGACAGCGCGCACAAAGATAGATGTATGGAGCGGCACGCTCTCTATGGAGGTCGATGGCGAGGAAATTAATTTTAACATATTCAAAGGGATGCAGCACCCTCATAAAGACGCCACAGTGCACGCAATGGACAGCATAGACGACTTGGTTGCAGATGCACAATGTGCGAGCGCAGCAGAAGAACCTATAACACTGGCACAGGCAAGAGTTGAAGGCACAAGAGGAGGAACTGAGCAGTGCTGAACCAGAACCCTGACAGGTACAAGACATAGTTAATGTCTGCACTGCCAATAAAATCTTGCCCTCTATTGAACAGGCACCCAAGGTCGAGCTGAAGCAACTCCCAGAACACCTCAAGTACATATTCTTGGGAAATGAGGACACCCTGCCAGTGATCATAAAGAAAGGATTAGAAGAGGAGCAAGAGGTGCGATTACAGCAGGTGCTGCGCAAGAACCAGCGCGCTATAGGATGGACACTTGCTGATCTGCGCGGAGTGAGCCCCGACGTATGCATGCATAGGATTCTGTTGGACGATGGTGCCAAACCATCCAGGGAGTCTCAGCGCAGATTGAACCCGAATATGATGGAGGTGGTACAGAAGGAGATCCTGAAGTTGCTTGACGCAGGAGTCATTTACCCTATTTCGGACAGCAAATGGGTAAGTCCAGTGCACGTTGTGCCGAAGAAAGGAGGAATCACAGTAGAAGAGAATGCGCAGGGCGAGCTAGTTCCCAAGCGCATACAAATTGGATGGCGCATGTGCATCGACTACAGGAAGCTTAACGCAGTCACGCGCAAGGACCATTTTCCGCTACCCTTTATGGATCAAATGCTAGATCGATTAGCGGGGAAGCCCTACTTTTGCTTCTTGGACGGATATTCAGGGTACAATCAGATACCCATAGCTGCGGAAGATCAAGAGAAGATCACGTTTACCTGCCCATTCGGTACGTTTGCGTTTCGGCGCATGTCATTTGGGCTGTGTAACGCGCCAGGTACGTTCCAACGTCTAGTCATGAGCATATTTTCTGATATGATTGGTATATGCATAGAAGTGTTCATGGATGATTTTACTGTGTATGGAAGCACCTTTGAGGCCTGCTTAACTCATCTTGATAAGGTCTTAGCGCGCTGCATTTCAAAGAACCTAGTGCTCAATTATGAAAAATGTCATTTCATGGTATCGCATGGTGTAGTACTAGGACATATTATCTCGCAGGAGGGGATCAAGGTAGATAAGGCCAAGATAGATCTTATTTCTAATCTGCCTTATGCCACTAACGTGCGCGATGTGAAATCATTCCTTGGGCATGCCGGGTTTTACAGGCGTTTCATAAAAGATTTTTCTAAGATTTGTATACCCCTGTCTAACCTCTTGCAAAAGGATGTGTGCTTCGAATTTACTGATGAGTGCAGGGCCGCATTTGATAAACTGAAGGAGGTGCTGACAAGTGCGCCAGTGATGCGCGCACCAGACTGGACCCTGCCATTTGAACTGATGTGCGACGCAAGCGACTATGCAGTAGGTGCAGTTTTGGGACAGCGAGTGGACAAGAAGCCGCACGCCATTTATTCATCGCGCACACTGGACGCTGCGCAGAGGAACTACACCACCACGGAGAAGGAACTTCTGGCAATTGTGTTTGCGCTGGAGAAGTTCCGCGCATATGTTCTTGGCGCCAGAGTCATCGTCTACACAGACCACGCAGCAATCCGTTACCTAATGTCCAAGAAGGAAACTAAGCCGCGCCTGATGCGCTGGGTGCTCCTACTTCAGGAATTTGACTTGGAGATCAAAGATAAGAAGGGCACGGAAAACACAGTCGCGGACCACTTGAGCAGGATGGTGAAAGCGGAGGAGCCAGGGCCAATCACGGAGACATTCCCTAACGAGCATCTGATGGCACTGACAGGTAAGGTACCATGGTATGCGCACATTGCGAATTACCTGGTCACAGGTACGTTTCCTCCTCATTTCACTAAACCCCAATGCATGAGATTAAAGCATGAGTCCAAGCATTACCTTTGGGATGATCCATATATGCTCAGAATAGGACCTGATCAGATTTTAAGGCTCTGCGTGCCTGACCATGAAATTAACTCTATTTTGATGTTTTGTCATGCGCACGCATGTGGAGGACACTTCGGTCCAAAGCGCACGAGCAGAAAGATCCTGGACTGCGGATTTTATTGGCAACGCTTGTTCAGTGACTCATATAACTACTGCAGGAACTGTGACAGGTGCCAGCGCACAGGAGGCCTATCAGCGCGCAATGAGATGCCGCAAATGCCAATTCTCGTGGATGAAGTATTCGACATTTGGGGGATTGACTTCATGGGGCCATTCTCTCCAACTTCCGGATACGAGTATATATTGGTCGCGGTAGATTATGTCTCCAAATGGGTTGAGGCCAAGGCTACACGGAAGGATGATGGTAAGACGGTCGCTTACTTTTTAAGGACTAACATATTTTGCAGATACGGAGTGCCTAAGGCAATCATTAGCGACCAGGGGACGCACTTTTGCAACAGGATAGTGGCGCAGGTTTTCAAGCATTATGGAGTGCGCCACAAGACGTCCACTGCTTACCATCCTCAGACGAATGGACAGGCTGAGGTTTCCAACAGAGACATCAAGCGCATCCTGGAGAAAACTGTGAGACCGTCGCGCAAAGACTGGAGCCAGCGCCTTGACGATGCGCTGCGGGCATACCGAACAGCACATAAGACCCCAATTGGAACCTCACCGTTCCGGTTGGTTTATGGAAAAGCGTGCCACCTGCCAGTGGAGTTGGAGCACAAGGCATACTGGGCATTGCGCGTTTGCAACCTGAACCTAGACGAGGCCGGTAAGGAGCGCGCTTTTGATCTGAGCGAATTGGAAGAGCTGCGCCTGGATGCATATGAGGGACTGCGCGATTACAAGGCTCGCACAAAGGCATTTCATGACAAAAATATCCTCAGACGCATTTTTGAGCCAGGAGACCAGGTATTATTATTCTCATCACGCCTAAAGCTCATGCCTGGGAAGCTGCGCAGCAAATGGACAGGACCTTACACGGTTACCAAGGTTTTCCCCTACGGAACAATCGAGTTAGAAAACGAGCACCGGCATCGTTTTCAGGTCAATGGGCAGTCAAAAGGTATTTAGGAGAACCTTGGGATGGCACAGCGCGCGAAGTTGAATTGGCAGAGCCAGAGATAGCAGATGCGCAGGTTGCTACGCCAGAGTCACCACCAGACGCGCCAGAGGGAGAACTGGGAACTATTGCGCATATTTCTTCTTCCTCTTTACCTACCCTCGTTACTTATAATTTATCACAAACTATTAACCATGCTGACCACCCTTCCGATCCTTTGCGCAGAACCAAGAAGAACACAACACATGCACGAGCGCAGGGTCACTCAGGAGCAAGTGTGGGGGAGGTCGCTGGTACATTTCCACGCAAGTAACGAGGTATAGTCGAGCCAACGACGTTAAACAAAGGCACTTGTTGGGAGGTAACCCGACACGATTACTTTTACATGTTTTTCTTTTAGTTTTTCTAGTGTCTTTTAGCTAGTTTAGGACTTGTAGTTTTTTAGTCGAGCAGCAGTGCGCAGGACAGCTGCGCCAGTCAGGGGGTATATAAGGGCAGTACTTAGAAAACTTCAGCACTTTTCACACTCGACCGTTGCAAGAGAAACTCCCGCCCTCAGCAGCCGCTCACCGTCTGGCGCTCAACCCAGCTTCCGTTTAGAGAGATTTGAGGAGCACACAGTCGCACGCTCACCAGGTAACCTTTCCCCTCAGATTTGAGCCGATTGAGTTAGGGTTTGTGCGAAGAGGGGTGCCCTAGGTCTGAAATCGCACCGATTGAGTGGATTTTTTGAGCTTTAGATAGTGTTGACCGTAGTTGACCGGAGAGACCTAGAGCACGATGCAGCCTGCCGAGGACCAAGTGACCCCAGCTCACTTCGCCAGCAAGTACGAACCCTTCTTGAGGCTTGAGATGTACGGGACTCCGTACATCAGCAGGGAATTCCTGCGAGAGGTCGGTATGGAGGACCTCATCATGGAGAAGCTCGCGCTGGCGGGCTGGGAGGCGCTGTTGGAATTCAACAGCGCAGCAGACAAGGAGGACACCTGCGAGTTTCTGGCGTCGCTAGAAACGAGTGATATGGAGATCAGGTACCGGCACAGGGGAGTCTGGTACATTGCCTCGGCTAAGAGGCTGAAGCGCACAATGAGGTGCGCAAAGGTGCGTGAAGCGGACATAGACACGCACACGAATCAGGAAGCGTGGCGTGAGATGGCGACCGGCCCAGTCTTTGCCGCGGGGCGCAGCCGAGGACGCGAGCTGCGCGACCCGTGGATGTTCTACCTGTGGCGCCTGGTCGCCTATGCGATCATTGGGCGTTTTAATGATGCACCGAAGATCAGCTTGCTGGATATGGAGATTTTGAAGGGCTTTTACTATGGGAAGAGGGTGCTGTTTGTCTTGAACATGGTGATCCATTGGAGCCGGGTCAGCACGAAGGGGCCGCTGACTTGTGGAGGGATAATAACGCACCTGCTGCGTGCGTTGCATGGAGAGCCAGAGGTGCCAGAGCACACAGTGGTGCCAGCTATTCCCTTGGACCGCGCCCATATGCTGCAGATAAGAGCGGTAGCAGTGAGAGAGGATGGCACATTGGAGTGGTGCTACCGGCTGCAGCCGGCCTGAGCGCCGAGGCAAAGAGTGGAGAGCAGCGCGCAAGCAGAAGAGGCTGCGGAGGAGATGGAGGAGGACGAGGCCCCAGAACCAGTTGCGCCTCCAGTCAGGCGCATGAGGACTCGTGCGCAGACTGGAGTGCGCCGAAGAGCAAGCGCACCGCAGGGGGAGCCAGTTACCATTGCCATTGAGGATTCTCCCCCGCGTGCACGAGGAAAGCGCCCAGGACTGAGGCAGAGGAGGCGCCTGAGGAGGTATCCGAGGAGCAGCGCATGATGTTCAACGTCATGCGCGTGCTCGAATATTTAGCGCCAGAGGGGGCAGATTTGAGCATGAGCCCACCATCAGGGTGGAGATTTGGAAATGCTATTCCCCCTCTCCTCAGCCTGCGCAGGCCACCTCCAGGATCCCCCAGCGAGCCGCACCAGCCAGCCAGCCCTCCTACCCAGTCCCCAGTGCATACAGCAGAGCCCACTCCAGCCGCAGCGCCAGCCCCAGCACCAGAGCCCACCCCAGCAGCAGACCCAAGTACCAACACCTGCACCACCCCCTACACAGCCTTCCATTCAGAGGTCCCCTGAAGCCGAACCCATCATTAGTACCAGCTCAGATTCACTATGGGATACTATCTCAGAGGACGACCTCGTGGCTCAGCCCGCTGCCATTTCTATAGTGCCGCCAACCTCCAGCACCGAGTATGTGACGGATTCTTCAGATGAGGAGGCGCGCGGATCAGCGGCGGAGTCCAGCTCCGAGGACATCTAGGGCTGCAGTGGGGCGCGCATTTCTTTCGGGTGGTTTTCTTATTTCTATCTTTTCTGCTGAACATTGTTGCTATATTTTGCTATGTTTTGCTGACTATTGTCCTGAATATTTTTGTGCCCCCTTGCTATATTTTGCTGCGTTGACTTTATGTTTTTTATGTTCTTTGTTTTGCTTGCATGCATATGTGCTCTTCGTGCGCTTGCGCTTGAGTCGTGGGGACACGTCTCTGTTTAAGTGTGGGGGGGAGCGTTACATTTACATTTCACGTTTTTTGAGCTTTTTAGTGTAGCTTAGCTTAGTTGAAGAAAATAGTAGCAGTGGTGCGCTTGTGTGCGGGTTGCGCACACAGTTCAGCTCGTTTTACGCTAGCCATATTGCATGCGCTGCTATCAACTGTTTTAGTATATTTTTTTTATTTTTCTGCTCCTGTTAGTTGGGATATACAAGGGATGTGGAGTTGACAGAAACGCTCTAGAGAGGCGGTTAGTCGTTCGAGCTTTGAAAGTGAGGTATATGGTCGAGAGTGCTAGTGGAGGCCGGTGCTTCGCGACCTTCGGAACAAGAGAGCGCGCTCAGTCACGCAGATGCCGAAGGCGAATTACCCAAAGCGTGGCGAGGTGGGAAAACAGACCACCTTTCCTCTGGAAGTCGAGCTATGGAAGGCGGGCGCGGGTGTAAACGCGTGCGCTGACCTGCGCAATTAGACAAAGGAGGGAGAGCGGAGCGTTGTTCCATAGCTGTTATCCGGAGGCCCAGACTGGAACCGTTCTGGGAAACATAGGAACCGTAGAGAAAGCTGTACAAAAAGAAAAATACCAGTAGATGATATGCGCTATAAAAGAATCAACATGCGCACAAACACGTACCAGCTTGCGCAAAGTTCACTAGAATATCATAAAAAAGGCTTGAGTTCCCAGAAAGTGCGCGGAAAAATCATGCACCAGAAGAAGCTGCGCTGTTAACCATATACCCATCCTCGAAGTAAGAGCTGACAACCCTGAGCCTATGAAGAGCTATCTCCCAGCCATCCGAAACGATCTTCATCCCAGCTGAGAGGTAACGAATTGCGAAATTATTATATTAGAATTGTTGAAGGCAGATGCGCGCAGGTGATAGAGCAGCGCTAGGTGAATAGTAGTGCAAATCGCGCCAGAGTGCAAGACTGTGCGCTAGACTCCAGAGAGGTAATTGTATCCGTGCTTGAGTGCTTGTTCGGGACGAACAAGGGGCAAGTGTGGGGGGTTTGATAGAGCCTATTTATACACACTATTTAGATCCTAACCCTATGCTTGTTTGCATTATTTTGTGTACAAGATTACTGGTTTCCAGTGTTTTTGTATTTCAGGGCAAAACGAGGGCCTAAGTCGGATACGCGCTAACAGGCAACTTTTAAGGAGCGCATCACACAGCCTGTGGAGCTAGCAGCGCAAACAAATTGAAGTTGGCAGAATGAGCTACAGTGCGCTAACCGATTGCGCTACCCAGGAGCAGTGTGCCATGCGTAGGATATTGGTGTTTCCAAATGGGCCTCTTGAGCAGTATATAAAGAGAAGAAGGCTAGGGTTTGAGAAGAATAATCAATATACCACAAGAGACACAAGATATCAAGGAGAGAGAGCCAGGATCAAAAACACACGAGCTTACTGCGAGGACCTGCGCTAGCCGACTGCGCCAGCCGAGACACTGCAACCTGCACACACCTGCTAGTTGCTGTTTTCTTAGATACTTTAGATATTATTTACTGTTTCTATGATGTTTACTACTAGCATGTCTAGCTAAACGCTTAGTATCGGTTGGGCATGAATCTATGAGTATTTCCTTTGAGACTTGTGCTTAATGTATAGTTTGTTTGCTTGTATTAATTCTGTGCACACTATTGACAGCTAGTTGCATGAGTAGGGGAAGCCTTGAACCGCAATCTTACTCTTGTTGCTTGTTTTTTATATGTTAAACTAGTTGAATAGCCTGACGGTGAAGACTAGGAGTAACGCGCTAGGATAATCAGTTGTTACTGTGACAGGATTCGTAGCTGCTTAGACTAGTCTTAAGAATTAATAGCTCATGAACTTTGATCGGAACATGCGCACATGTTAGGAAGCCTTGACCGGACACTAACTTCAGTGAATCAAACTATAGACGTTTAGAGTCAATGATAAGGAATACACTCATAGAGGATTGTCTGCGCCGATACTTCTCATAGTCGTAGTACTTAATCTCTACTGCCTGCGCAGTCTAGTGCAATTCCTGCATTTTACCACTGTTTACTCGCGCATTGCGCAAACCCCAATCACTAACACCCCCCAGTTATCGTAAGTGCAGGTTACTAGTTAAAGCTAATCTACTTGCTCCCTGTGGATTCGACCCCGACTTAACCGCTGTACTAAGTGGAAGAGGAAGGAATTAATTTGATACACGCACAACGACGCGTGCACATCATAGGCTCTATCAGGGATCGACCCTGACTTAGCCGCTATACTAAGTGGAGAAGGAAGGATTAATTTGACGCGTACAACGACGCGCGATCACTATCCCCAGCTTGTCTTCTGGCTTCTTCTCAAGTGGCGTCTTCAGATAGCTTCTGCTGTCATCTGATGCTGTACCAACTTCTTGCTCTTTGTTGTTCTTGCCCTAGCGCGTTACTCCTAGTTGTCACCGTCAAGCTACCAACTAGTTTAACATATAACAAACAAGTGGCAAGAGTAAGATTGCGGTTCAAGGCTTCCCCTACTCATGCAACTAGCTGTCAACCGTGTGCACAGAATTAATACAAGCAAACAAACTATGCATCAAGCACAAGTCTCAAAGAAAATACTCATAGAATCATGCCCAACCGATACAAAGCGTTTAGCTAGACATGCTAGTAGTAAACATCATAGAAGTAGTAAATAACAACTAAAGTATCCAAGAAAATAGTAACAAGCAGGTGCGTGCAGGTTGCAGTGTCCGACTTAGGCCCTCGTTTCGCCCTGGAATACAAAAACACCGGAAACCAGTAATCTTGTTCACAAAATGATGCAAACAAGCATAGTGTTAGGATCTAAATAGCGCGTATAAATAGGCTCTATCAAACCCCCCACACTTGCCCTTGTTCGTCCCGAACAAGCACTCAAGCACGGATACAATTACCTCTCTGGAGTCTAGCGCACAGTCTTGCACTCTGGCGCGATCTGCACTACCATTCACCTTGCGCTGCTCTATCACCTGCGCGCATCTGCCTTCAACAGTTTAATATAACAATTTCGAAATTCGTTACCTCTCAGGTGGGATGAAGATCATTTCGGATGGCTGGGAGATAGCTCTTCATAGGCTCCGGGTTGTCAGCTTTTACTCCGAGGATGGGTATATGGTTAATAGCGCAAGCTTCTTCCGGTGCGTGATTCTTCCGCGCACTTCCTGGGAACCCGAGCCTTTTTGATGATTTTCTTGTGAACTTGCGCAAGCTGGTACGTATTTGTGCGCATGCTGATTCTTTTGTAGTGCATATCATCTGCTGGTTTTTTTTTCTTTTTGTACAGCTTAACCTATGGTTTCTGTGTTCCCAGAACGGTTCCAGTCTCGGCCTCCGGATAGCAGCTATGGAACAACGCTCCGCTCTCCCTCCTTGGTCTATTTGCGCAGGTCAGCGCACGCGTTTACACCCGCCCCCGCCTTCCATAGCTCGACTTCCAGAGGAAAGGTGGTCTGTTTTCCCACCTCGCCACGCTTTGGGTATTCGCCTTCGGCATCTGCGTGACTGAGCGCGCTCTCTTGTTCCGAAGGTCGCGAAGCACCGGCCTCCACTAGCGCTCTTGACCATATACCTCACCTTTGAAGCAAAAACGACTAACCGCCTCTCTAGAGCGTTTCTGTCAACTCCACATCCCTGCATATGCCAACTAAAAGGAGCAGAAAAAACGAAAAATATACTAAAACAGTTGATAGCAGCGCATGCAAGATGAATAGCGCAAAACAAGCTGAAGAGTGTGCGCAACCCGCACACAAGCGCACCACTGCTACTATTCCCTTCACTAAACTAAGTTACACTACAAAGCTAAAAAAAAACGTGAAATGTAAATGTAACCCCCCCCCCCCCCCCACATACTTAAACAGAGACGTGTCCCCACGACTCAGGCTCAAGGGCAACGGAGAACGCACACATGCATGCAAGCAAAACAAAGAATATAAGAAAAACATATAGTCATCGCAGCAACAATATAGTCAGGGGTCACAAAATATTCAGCACAATATAGCAACATCGAGCAATAGTGTTTAAAAAAAGATAAGAAACCACCCGAAAAAAATGCGCGCCCTCACTGCAGCCCTAGATATCCTCGGAGCTGGACTCAGCCGTGGATCCGTGCGCCTCCTCATCTGAAGAATCGGTCTCATACTCGGTACTGGAGGCGGGCGGCACGACAGAAACGGCGGCGGGCTGAGGCAAGAGGTCGTCCTCTGAGATAGGGTCCCATAGTGAATCTGAGCTGGAACTTATGATGGGATCGGCTTCAGGGGACCTCTGAACAGAAGGCTGTGTAGGGGGTGCTGCAGGTGCTGGTACCGGGTCTACTGCTGGGGTGGGCTCTGCTGCATGGACCGGGGACTGGGTAGGAGGGCTGGCTTGCTGGCGCGGCTCGCTGGGGGATCCTGGAGGCGGCCTACGCAGACTGAGGAGAGGGGGGATAGAATCTCCAAATCTCCACCCTGATGGTGGGCTCATGCTCAGGTCTGCCCCCTCGGGCGCTAAATACTCGAGCACGCGCATGACGTTGAACATCATGCGCTGCTCCTCTGATACCTCCTCAGGCGCCTCCTCAGCCTCTGTCCAGGGGCGCTTTCCTTGTGCACGCGGGGGAGAATCATCAATGTCAAAGGTAACTGGCTCCCCCTGCGGTGCACTCTCCCTCCGGCGCGCTCCAGTCTGCGCACGAGTCCTCATGCGCCTGACTGGAGGCGCAGCTGGCTCTGGGGCCTCTTCCATCTCCCTTTCCTCAGCGGCCTCCTCTGGCGGCGCGCTACTCTCTGCTCGTTGCCTCGGTAGCACCATTCCAAGGACCCATCCTCTCTCACGGCCACCGCTCTGAGCTGCAGCATATGGGCACGGTCCAGAGGGACAGCTGGCACTACCGTGTGCTCAGGCACCTCCGGCTCTCCATGGAACGCACGCAGCAGCTGCGTGATCATTCCTCCACACGTCAGCGGCCCCTTCGTGCTGACCCGACTCCAATGCACCACCATATCCGAGACAAACAGCACCTTTTTCCCATAGTAAAATCCCTTCAATATGTCCATGTCCAGCAGGCTGATCTTTGGCGCACCACTAAAACGCCCGATGATTGCATAGGCGACCATGCGCCAGAGGTAGAACATCCACGGGTCGCGCAGCTCGCGTCCTCGGCTGCGCCCCGCGGCAAAAACTGGGCCGGTCGCCATCTCACGCCACGCCTCCTGATTCGTGTGCGTGTCTTTATCCGCCTCACGCACCTTGGCGCACCTCAGCGTGCGCTTCAGCCTCTTGGCCGAGGCAATGTACCAAACCCCTCTGTGCCGGTACCTGATCTCCAGATCCGCCGTCTCCAGCGACGTCAAGAATTCGCATGTATCCTCCTTATCCGCCGCGCTGTTGATCTCCAACAGCGCCTGATCGCGCGTCGTTGTGCGCGTCAAATATAATCCTTCCTCTTCCACTCAGTACAGCGGTTAAGTAAGGGTCGATCTCCACAGGGAGCAAGTAGTTCGGTTCCAGCCAGTGACCTACACTTACGAAGATTGGGGGGTGAGTGATTGGTTTGCGCAGTGCGCAAGTGAACAGTTGTAAAACGCAGGAATTTGCACTAGACGTGCGCAGGCAGTAGAGATTAAGTACTATGACTATGAGAAGTATTGGGCAGACAATCCTCTATGAGTGCATTTCTTATCACTGACTCTAATATGTCTATAGCTTGATTTCACTTGGATTAGTGTCCGGTCAAGGCTTCCTAACACGTGCGCATGTTCCGTTCAAAGTTCATGTGCTATTAATCTCTAGAACTAGACTAAAACAGCTACGAATCCGTTCAAGGTAGCAACTGATCACCCTACCTTGTTACTCCTAGTTGTCTCCGTCAAGCTATCAACTAGTTTGACATATGACGAACAAGCAACAAGAGTAAGATTGCGGTTCAAGGCTTCCCCTACTCGAGCAACTAGCTGTCTCCGTATGCACAGAGTTTAATACAAGTAAGCAAACTATGCATTATGCTCAAGTCTCAAAAGAAATACATCATAGATTCATGCCCAACCAACACTAAGCGTTTAGCTAGACATGCTAGTGATAAACATCATAGAATAGTAAATAATAACTAATGTATCTGAGAAACAAGTAGCAAACAGTGCGTGCAGAATGTTTCTCGGCTGGCGCAAGTCCTCTCAACAAGTCCGTGTGTTTTCCAGTTGGCTGAGCCTCCCTGGATGGTTTGGCACCATCTTCCAACAGAATTCTATGCATGCATACGTCTGGGCTCACTCCGCGCAGGTCAGCAAGTGTCCATCCTATGGCGCGCTGGTTCTTGCGCAGCACCTGCTGTAAGCGCACTTCCTGCTCTTCTTCTAATCCTTTCTTGATGATCGCTGGCAGGGTGTCCTCATTTCCCAGGAAATTGTATTTGAGATGTTCTGGGAGTTGCTTCAGCTCGACCTTGGGTGCCTGTTCAATGGAGGGCAAGATTTTAGTAGCGGTGCAAATATGAACTATATCATGTACCTGTGTGGACTCTGGTTCAGCATTGCTCGGCTCGTCTTCCTGCTCTTCCAACTCTGCTTGTGCCAGTGGCTCTGGTCCTACTGTTGCGCTTGCGCATTGCGCATCTGTGACTAAATCATCCAAGTTGTCCATTGCGTGCACTATGGCGTCATCATGTGGGTGCTGCATCCCTTTGAAAATATTGAAATGGATCTCTTCGCCATCTACTTCCATGGAGAGCGTGCCTCTCCACACGTCTATCTTCGTGCGCGCGGTCATAAGGAAAGGTCTGCCTAATAGGATCTGCGCACTGCTGGTGCTCGATTCGCCCTCCATTTCTAGCACATAAAAATCTGCTGGGAACACCAGCTCTCCTACTCGCACAAGAACATCCTCTATCATGCCTGCAGGTTGTTTGCACGATCGATCCGCTAGCTGAATGGTGAGACCTGCAGGCTTTAGTGGTCCAAGGCGCAATGTTGCATATAGAGAATACGGTAACAAATTTATGGATGCGCCTAAATCAATCATGCAGTTGCTCACCGTGGTTTTACCTAGAGTGCATGGGATAGTGAATGTACCTGGGTCTCGGCACTTAGGTGGTACCTTATGTTGCACGATCGCTGAGGCCTGCGCATTTAACATTACCTGTGCGCATTCGCCTTTCCGTCGCTTGTTTGGGCACAGCTCTTTCAAAAACTTGGCGTACCTTGGGATCTGCCGAACTGCTTCAATAAGGGGAATGTTGATTTCCACCTTGCTGAATAACTCGTAGAGCTCTTTGTCCTGCGCTTCCTTCCTAGCCAAGGGTGCCTACACAGGGAAAGGTGCAGGTATATTAGTACGATTCGTGCCCTTGTCTTTTAATTTTGTTATACCTGGCGCTTCGCCCTGCTGGTTCGCGGCTGGCACTTCAGGTTGCGCACTCTGCTCTGGTTGCGCATTCTGCTCTGTCGATTCTGGGACTTGCGCAGCTGGTGGCGCGGGCGCTTTCGCGGTCTGCTCTGTTCCTATTGTGCGCCCAGTCCTCAGTGTTACTGCATTGACTCCTCCTTTGGGGTTCTGAATCACTTGCGAAGGCAGGTTGCCATCGCTCTTTTTCAGCTCATATACCGTGGTTGCGATCTGTGATAGCTGCTTTTCAATGGACTCGAACCTCTTGTCATATTTCTCGTCATTTTTGCGCACTGTGTCTGCTAGCTGCCCAACGATATCTTCCAAGGATCGCCTCGGTTGCTGGTTGTTATGTGCTGGTGCGTCAGTGCGGCGATGCGGTGGATTGTAGGGCGCAGCTTGTTGGGTCTGCTGTGGCGCGCGCTGATCTGTGGACTGCCTCTGGAAATTATTCTCCTCCTTCCATCTGAATCCATTTGCTGCCAGTCCAAAGCGCGGCTGATTCTGCCTCGGTGGCCCTCTGTTGTCCCATCCTCCGAGAGCATTGACATCTCCAGATTCCTCAAATAGCGTGGGACATTCATCAGTCTTGTGCTCGGTGGACCTGCAAAATTCACATACCTTTGGCGCAACTGGTTGTGCGCTCTGCGCACTCATCAACTTCTGCAGCATGGCCTTCATTTCCTTGATCTCAGCGCTTGTTTCTACCTGATGCACAGAACGAGTACGACTATTTTCAAGTGTTAGCTGATGTCGTACCTGATCAGCAGAGTCTTCTATCAGCTGCCACGCGTCCTCTGGGTACATGTTGCAAATGTCGCCTCCTGCGCATGCGTTCAATAATCTCAGCTCCATGGGCAGCAATCCATTTAGGAAGTTCTCTATCAGCACATTCTGGGGCAGGCCATGATTGTAGCAGTTGGCCTCTAGCTCCCTGAAACGCTCGTAATATTCTGACAGTGACTCCCCTGCGCTCTGCCTTGGCGCGGCCAGCTCTCTTCTGAGTAGCGCGATCTTTGCTGCGGGATAGAATTTGTCCAGGAATTTCTTCTGCAGCTGCTCCCATGTGTGAATGGATCCTGCGGGTAAGTTCATCAACCAATGTCTGGCTGTATCACACAGTGAAAATGGGAATGCCTTCATTTTCAGCGCTTCATCGCTTTCTCCTTCGGTCTTCATGTTCTCGCAAATGACTAGGAATTCTCGCACATGCTTGACTGGATTTTCATTGTTCATCCCGTGAAACTTGGGCATGTGATGAATGAGCGAGCTCCTTAGCAGTGATAGGGGCTGACATCTCGCGCACTGTTCTGCGTCGCGCGGCCTGTTGCATGGGTGGCGCATGATACACTTCAGCGGCCCTCCTTGTTTCAACCTCGCGCTGCACTTCCTCTCTGAACAGGGCTGCGCGGTTATGTGCTCTTGCTTCCTCTGGGGTTCTGTCCCCCAAGTTGTCTCCTACGACACTGTTATCCTCCATGACCTGTTCTGAATCTTAAAAAAATGAAGTTAAAAGATAACTAATGCTGCTGCGTCTATCAGTGCGCAACTAGAATCTGCGCAGCGCAACTGTTTCAAGGTTGCGCAGGCCAATGGTGATTGCGCGCTGTCAGAAACAACAACGAAAACAAAACAAACTGAAATAACTAGTTACTAAAAGGGAAAAACGTAAACTAACTAGAACTTAGCTGTGTTGCTCCCCGGCAACGGCGCCAAAATTTGATCGCGCGTCGTTGTGCTCGTCGAATATAATCCTTCCTCTTCCACTCAGTACAGCGATTAAGTAAGGGTCGATCTCCACAGGGAGCAAGTAGTTCGGTTCTAGCCAGTGACCTACACTTACGAAGATTGGGGGGTGAGTGATTGGTTTGCGCAGTGCGCAAGTGAACAGTTGTAAAACGCAGGAATTTGCACTAGACGTGCGCAGGCAGTAGAGATTAAGTACTATGACTATGAGAAGTATTGGGCAGACAATCCTCTATGAGTGCATTCCTTATCACTGACTCTAATATGTCTATAGCTTGATTTCACTTGGATTAGTGTCCGATCAAGGCTTCCTAACACGTGCGCATGTTCCGTTCAAAGTTCATGTGCTATTAATCTCTAGAACTAGACTAAAACAGCTACGAATCCGTTCAAGGTAGCAACTGATCACCCTAGCTCGTTACTCCTAGTTGTCACCGTCAAGCTATCAACTAGTTTAACATATGACGAACAAGCAACAAGAGTAAGATTGCGGTTCAAGGCTTCCCCTACTCAAGCAACTAGCTGTCTCCGTATGCACGGAGTTTAATACAAGTAAGCAAACTATGCATTATGCTCAAGTCTCAAAGGAAATACATCATAGATTCATGCCCAACCAACACTAAGCGTTTAGCTAGACATGCTAGTGATAAACATCATAGAATAGTAAATAATAACTAATGTATCTGAGAAACAAGTAGCAAACAGTGCGTGCAGAATGTTTCTCGGCTGGCGTAGTTGGCTGGCGCAAGTCCTCTCAACAAGTCCGTGTGTTTTCCAGTTTTCCGCTCTGTGTGTCTTTGATGATGATCGTATCTTCCTATTATTGTTCTGAAACCCTAGACCTCCTCCCCTTTGTATACTGCTCGAGAGGTCCATCTTTGACAACTTCCAAATCTGGTCATGTCGGGATTAGGAAATACTGGAATCTGCGCCTGGCGCACGGCGTACTGCTTAGCGCGTTGGTCGGCGCAACTCTGCTGTGTCTCGCCATTTCTTCTGTTTGCGCCGCTAGCTCCGCAGGCTGTGTGCTGTGCGTCCTAAACGCTGCTTGTTAGCGCGTATCCGGCTTAGGCCCTCGTGTTGCCCTGAAATACAAAAACACTGGAAACCAGTAATCTTGTACATAGAATAATGCGAACAAGCATAGGGTTATGATCTAAATAATGCGTATAAATAGGCTCTATCAGCGCCTCCCAGCCCGCCAGCGCGAGCTTCTTCACAATGAGGCCCTCCATTCCGACCTCGCGCAAGAAGTTCCTGCTGATGTACGGGGTCCCGTACATCTCCAGCCTCATGAAGGCTTCAAACTTGCTGGCAAATGATGCTGGGGTCTCTTGATCCTCGGCAGACTGCATGGTGCGCTGGGGTTCCTCCGGTCAACTAAGGTCAAAGCTCCACAAATGCTCAAAAATCCAAACTCCGACATACGCCCTGAAATTGTCACCCACAGGTCGCCTAACGTCCGCCTACAAAACCCACTGCCCAGAACTCCAAATGGTGCAGGCGATCCAGGTGCGATTTCAAACCTAGGGCAACTCTTCCACCGCACAAACCCTAACTAAATCGGCTAAAACTGAGGGGAAAGGGTTACCTGGTGAGTGTGCGACGGTAAGCCCTTCAAATCTTTCTAAACGGATGCTTGGTTGAGTGCCGGACGGTGAGTGGAGGCTGAGGGCAGGAGCTTTCTTGCAACGGTCGACTGTAAAAATGCTAAATTTTTTCTAAGTCCTGGCCTTTTATACCCCCTGTCTGGCGCATTTGTTCTGCGCACTGAATTTGCGCACTGACCTTCGCACGGCTGCGTGACTAAAAAAAACTACAAGTCCTAAACTAGCTAAAAGACACTAAAAAAAATGTGTAAAAGTAGAACGTGTCGGGTTACCTCCCGACAAGTGCCTTTGTTTAACGTCGTTGGCTCGACCGGACCTCGTTACTTGCCTAAAACTGTGCCAGCGACCTCCCCCATGCTTGCTCCTGAGTGACCCCGCGCTCGTGCGTGTGTTGCGTTCTCCTTGGTCCTGCGCAAATTGACTGGGTTCTCGTTGTTCATACCATGAAACTTAGGCATATGATGAATGAATGAGCTCCGTAGTTCAAAATGCTCATCGGGTGGAAGAACTATGCACCACGGTTGGTTGACTGTGATTGGAGCCGACATCTCGCGCACTGTTCTGCGTCGCACGATCTGTTGCGCGGGTTGCGCATTATATACTGCCTCAGCGGCCATCCGAGCTTCAACTTCGCGCTGCACTTCCTCTCTGAACCGAGCTGCGCGGTTATCTGCCCTTGCATTGTTAGGTCCCTCTGGGGTTCTGTCCCCTAAGTTATCGCCGATGACACTATTATTCTCCATGCCCTGCTCTAAACTTAAGAAAACGAAATTAAAAGAAACTAGGTTGTTGCCCCTGTCGGTGCGCAACTATGATCTGCGCAGCGCAACTGTTTCAAGGTTGCGCAGGCTGATGTTGATTGCGTACTGGCAGAAACACCAACGAAAAATAAAAAGAAATAACTAACTACTGTAAAAGAAAACTTATCTGTGTTGCTCCCCGGCAACGGCGCCAAAATTTGATCGCGTCAAATTAATCCTTCCTTCTCCACTTAGTATAGCGGCTAAGTCAGGGTCGATCCCACAAGAAGCGTGCAGACTCGTCTTTGCTAGCAACCTACAACTTACGAAATTGGGGTTGTGAGTGATTGGGTTGCGCAGGTGCGCAAATGAACAGTAGTGAAAGCAGAATTGCACGATACGTGCGCAGGCAGTAGATTTTAGGTACTATGACTATGAAAAGTATCGGTACAGACAATCCTCTATGAATGTATCCCTTATCATCGACTCTAAACATCTATAGTGCAGTTCTACTTAAGTTAGTGTCCGATCAAGGCTTCCTAACGTGCGCGCATGTTCCGATCAAAGTCCATGAGCTATTAATTCCTGAAACTAATCTAAGCAGCTACGAATCCTATCACAGTAGCAGCTGATTATCCTAGTGCGTTACTCCTTGTTGTCACCGTCAAGCTATCAACTAGTTTAACATACAATAACGAGCAGTTAGACTAAGAATGTGGTTCAAGGCTTCTCCTATTCGCACAATTAATTATCACCCATATGCATAGAATTAATACAAGTAGACGAACTAAGCATCAAGCACAAGTCTCAAAAGAAATACTTCATAGAATCATGCCCAACCGATACAAAGTGTTTAGCTAGACATGCTAGAAAAAAACATCATAGAAATAATAATTAAAACTAAAGCAGCAAGAGAAAAGTAGCAGGTCGGCGCAAGTGCGGATTGCTATTCTCGGCTGGCGCAGGTGGTTCGCGCAGAATCCGGGCTGGAGTAGTTCGTGTGTTTTTGCTGTTGTGTGTCCTTCTCTCTATCTGCTCTCTCTCTCTCCAAACCCTAGCTTCCCTCCTCTTATATAGTGGTCTTGAAGCCCAAGGAATGCTTAGATTTGGCCCGAGAGACTTTTAGCAACTTCCCAAATCTAGGAGATCAATATTTCGAAACTCTGGAGATTAATATTCCCATGCTGATTGCGCTACTTGCTTCGTGCAGCCGGTTTGCGCACTGTAGTCCGAATCTGCTATCTTCTTTTCCGCTGCTAGCTCCGCAGGTCGTGCATTGCGCTCTAAAAACGTCCGTTAGCGCACATCTGACTTATGCTCCTGTTTTATCCTGAAATACAAAAATACCGAAAACCAGTAATCTTGTACACAAAATAATGCAAACAAGCACAATATTAAGATCTAAATAGCGCATATAACTAGGCTCTATCAGGGTTTTGTCAAAATGCCAAGGGGGAGATTGATGATGCAGTATGCCAGTGTTTGATAAAACCAGCACAAGTGAACAAACAAGTGAACAAGGAGCAGCTGTAGCAGGAAGAAGCTTTAGCAGGAGCTTGTTCAGAAGAGCTGTAGCGTCTGTCCGTGCAGCAGCAATCTGTTTTTGAAAAGAAGGTGTGGCAGTCCTTCGAAGAGCATCAGAGGAGGTTCAGAGTTGCTGCAGAGAATATTCTAAAGTGGAGATTCCTAGCTGAAGTAGGAGTCTTGGTTTGAATCTCAAATCAAATCAAATCTCCTAGAAATTAGGAGATATTGATGTTGCTAGGGGAACTGTTATAATCTGATAATGATAGCAGTGGACGCACCTATATAATAGAGAGCAGAGCCTGAGCAGAGCGTGAGCGTAGAGCTGAGGGGATAGAAGTAGAGGGTGATCAGGACTTGTGTAGTCTGATTCAAGCTTGATATAGAAGCAAATTCAGAGCAGTGGTGCTTGTTGGTTGATCAAGCGCAGCCGCGGAAGAACTGACGGGTGAGTGACTCAGTCGAGTGTCTGGACGGCAGTGCTTGCTAGTGGTGAGTGAGGGGGAGTATTCCAGAGTGTGCAGCACTCGTGGAATCGTTCGAATGGCTCAGCGAAAGGCTTTGGAGCGACGCGGACAATTTGTGCATCAGCTGTGTGCTACAGCAGATGCTATAGCAACCCTGCATAACTTGAGTATTGTTTAGAATAGGCTGAGTTTCGAGGAGACAGTAGCTATTCTAGATAGATATCAATAGAGGGCGTGCAGACACAAGTCAGAGCCTGTTCTGATTGTGTGCAAGAATCCACCTAAGGTTGAGTAGCATAGGTTGCGTGGGTTGTAACCGTGGGTACTTGGAAACCTTGAGAATAGTGGATTGAAGACTGAGAAGAGTCCTCCCCAGACGTAGGCAATTTGGCTGAACTGGGTGAACAAACTTGTGTCCTTGATCTTTCCTGCTCAAACAGTTTCCGAGTGAACAAGAGTGTGCTGTAGCAACTGCTTGTTCACCAATCTGTGTATCAAAGGCGCTGTGAATTTTCAAAATGACATACGCCTAAATGAAAATGTGCCGAAAGGACATGTAAAGGTGGTTTTCTCTTGATCCTCAGGAG
This sequence comes from Umbilicus rupestris, assembly GCA_963678935.1. Lineage (NCBI taxonomy): Eukaryota > Viridiplantae > Streptophyta > Magnoliopsida > Saxifragales > Crassulaceae > Umbilicus > Umbilicus rupestris. Next base: position 7,873,658 of record OY787607.1, on the reverse strand, counting down.
CTATGGGGAACTGATTATAGCTCGAAAAACCATCAAGAAAGCAGAAGAATGGCTTACCTGCCAGCCTATCCAACATCTGATCAAAGGAAGAGGAAAGTGATCCTTACGAGTGACTGCATTCAGCTTCCTATAGTCGATGCACATCCTCCACCCATTCTGAATTCGCTTGATCACCATCTCACCGGCCTCATTTTCTTGCATTGTTATGCCAGTCTTCTTCTAAACCACATGTACTAGACTCACCCATGGGCTATCTGAAATAGGATAAATGATGTTAGCATCAAATAATTTCTGAATTTCTTTTCTTACCACTTCCATCATTAATTGGGTTGAGTTGGCATTGTGGTTCTCTAGAGGCTTTAGCTCCATCCTCCAGCAAGATTCTATGCATGCAAACTGTGGGACTGATTCCTCTAATGTCGCCGAGTGTCCATCCAATTGCTTGTTGGTTTTTTTTTTCAAAACCTTGACGAGCCTGTGCTCTTGCTCCAGCTCCAGCCCCTTTTTGATAATCATCGGTAATGTGTCATCCTTTCCCAAGAAGGCGTACTTCAAGTGCTCCGGTAATGGTTTTAGCTCGATGATTGGGGCCTGCACAAAAGAAGACAACAAGGTATTAGTTTTACATAAACTGATTTGATTAGCTTCATACCTTGGTGTCAGCGGGCGTGATACTTCTAATTGCCCGAGGGCTGCCTGCACTAACTCCCTCAGCTCGTAGGATTCATCCGATTCGAAGACAGACTTTTCCAACGCAATCTCGAGTCCATCATCTTCACAGAATGAGTTCACTTCACTCACAATGTCATCCACTACATCAATAGCATTTACTGTGTTATGCTCCGATGGATGCTTCATTGCTTTGAAGATGTCAAACTCCACTACCTCGTCCTCAACTCGCATGGTCAGCATGCCGGTATCGCAATCAATCTTCATCCTCGAGGTCTTCAAAAAGGGGCAACCTAGCAGTATTGGTGGATTACCGGCCTGGTCTCCACCATCCATTTTCAGGACATAAAAAAGTCCGCTGGAAACACAAGCTCTTCTACCTGCACTAGTACATCTTCCATAATACCCTCATGTTGCTTACATAATCTATCTACCAACTGAATAGTTAGTCCAGGAGGTTTCAAAGGTCCAATACGCAAGCACGAGTAAATAGAATGTGGTAAGACATTGATAGAAGCTCCTAGGTCCAACATACAATTGCGATCACTGAAAAAGCCTGAGAGAGTTCATGTCTGGATAAGTGTGATAAAAGCTTGATCATTGTGTTCGTCCGGAGAGGAGTCTCGTTGAAGATCAAGTACATGCCTTTTGAAAAATCGTCACTGTTGAGCTGAACATGGACGATCAAGGTGCTGAACAACGCTCCAATACATCAAGAAGAGGTTTCCGATCAAGGGGGAGCATCACTGGAGTTGTGTGAACTCACGGAGGTCCGACTAAGCATCTGGAAAGCTTGGAGAGTCTGAGACCCGTGCTACGGAAGAGCAACTTGACTGAGTAAAATGCTATAGCATCCTGACATACCCTAAAGTGAGTACTTGACAGAGTAGGCTAGTTTGTGTGATCAGACTTGTAGTTCTTGTGCGGATGATAAAAGTTATCCCAACGGTTGTTATGACAACTCCTGAGGAAACGTGTTAGAAATGTTTCGACTATTTTGAGTGAAAGCAAATACGAGTCACAGAGATTTGGTAACCCACTTCTGGACAATGTGTCCGTAATATGGGGGGGGGGGGGGTTCTCCTAACCCCAATAAGCAGCAATCCACTTGTAACGATCAGACAACAAAGAACAAACTTGCAAGACTCCCTCTTCAAGTTCTTCTACCACCGACTGGTTTGGATGCGCACTGAGCTCCCTTTATTGTAGAGATCCCTGTCTATGGCTTGTCACCACAGCTTCGTTCTCCTGAACAGCTGCTCGTCCACTCAATATCCTCCCGGATAGTTGGACAGATCTGTTTTGGCAACAAAATTAGTGAAAATTATAGCTTCAGCAGATACTCCTGATTCGCGTGCTTGAGTGATAACTTTGCTCCGATCTCCAATGGGTGCACTCAATCACTCAACCTCGACTTCTCTTGTATATTTCTATAACTCATGGGAGATACAGTATCGTCCGTCCTTTTCAACTTCGTTCCGTCTGCGTTTTTTGGCCAATGACAATCTCGTCAAATATCTTATCCAATATTTGAATATTTATTGATCTTCATCTTATTGCCAAACCAAGAGATTGTGTTTCCAAAATATAGTTGAAGATATTCTTGGTTTTTATCCAGCCAAGACCCCAGTAGTCTCGGAGATATGCTCCGCCCTCAAGATTCTCGGAATCTGCTGCTTCCTGAGAATATACATCTTTGGTCCCGCCTGAAAACCAATATTTAAGTTTACCCCTTTGAAAATGGCGTGCTCTCCTATGTGGTCAAAGATCATCTTCCCAAGGCTGTCCTTCTTCTCATCCCCAATTGCCTCTAGAAGTAAGGCATAGCCCATTGATAGAGGTCCACTAGTTGTGCTGACTCACAGCATGGATCACAACGTGCTTCGCAGATAAAACTCCAAATGTCAAATCTGCAGACCAAATAGCGAGTCCCCCAGTTAGCTTCATTGCTACTGTATCCCAGTCAGAATTCTCCTCAAAAACCACTTCAACACCCTCCTCAACATCTATGCCATAGAATTCATTAATGGCCTTTGGTGTAATCTTAATCAGGCTCCCCCTGATCCACACATGTCCATACTCAGAACTCATCTCATCACCAAAATCTTCGCTAAGATTGTCTATAACCTCCTTCACCATAGCTTCATCATATCTCTTCGCTTTCCTCAGCGAATGATACAACCCAGTTCTCTTGAACAGTTCAGCCATGTGATACAGCCCATTTTCTCATAAACCAAGCATCTTTTCTACACATTCTTCCAACGATTTGCTCGTAGTCTGTCAACAAACCAGACTTGATTTCTCATCTTTTGGCCTCTTCCCCATTGAAGCATCATCAACACTCTTCCCTTTTCTCTTCAACCTGCTGAACTCAGTCTGGTCAACTCTTACTGTAACAACTCCTTCCACACTCTTCCCTTTTCTCCTCAACCTCATCAAGAATGTTCATAACTGGAACTTCTTCTGCTGATGGGAATAGGCTGTCCTCAGATGTATCTGACTCTATATCCTCTGCTCCAACTGATTAAGACTGTTCCTTTCCTTTGGCTAATTCCTCAGCGATGGTCTGCGCAATGGCCTCTTCACTTTCAACAACACCAGTTGGACTCTTCACACTCTCCTCCTCGGACTCTTCATCAACCTCCTCTGATTCAGATTCATTATTAATAACTGAGACCCCTGGAGCGTGGACCACTTCAACCTGGTCCGCTCCCCCAGCATCTATGCCAGGGGTATCCTCAGTCATCTCATCAACAACTTCCTCTGTAGTCTCCTTAGCACCACCCTTCGTGATTTCTTTGTTCACAGAAGGTTCAATGACCGCTGCAACAGTTTCCTCAGCAGTGGGTGCAACAACCCCTTTAACATTTATCTCAATATTAACAGGAATAGGAATTACCTCAACAGACGACGCAATAGCAGTTTCCTTAATCAATAATTCAAGCTCTGCTGCTTCACGCCTCAGTCATTCTGCTCTCTCTTCCTCTACGTCCTTTTCCTTAGCTTCAGCTCTAGCCACCTCTGCACCTAGTCTGTCAGTTTCTCCTTAGCGACCAACTCAGCTTTCATCCTCTCATTCTCCTCTTAAATTTTTCTCTAAGTCTCAGCCTTCCTCTTCGTCTCTGACTTTTTCTCTGCTTTTCTTTTCGCCCTCATCGACGACTTTCTTAGAGGCGGTTCTTTTAGACTTAGGCGCCGGAGCTGCCCTTTTGGCCGGATCTTGAGGCTCAGACCCCTCCCCATCATTCTGAACGGACTTCTCCGAATGCATGTCCTTCTTGGAGGATGTCCTCCTTACAGTTTTCTTGGACGCCAGAGCTTTATGGGTGGCTTTGGAGCATCGCTCTTTTCTGACGATTTCTGTTGGCGACACTACTGTCAGAGGTACATATATGTCAAGCTCAGTGGAGGCGGCGACGGCGGCTTGGGATGTGCCGGAGTCTGTTGCTGGAGTAGCTTCACGGGTGTTCACCATTCTGATTTTGAGGGTTTGATAGTTGGAGAAGCTAGCGTCGGTGGTGAGAGAATTTCAGACTTCAATTTCTAGGGTTATAGCTTTGAGAGATGTACCAGATTTCCAAAAGTAAAGCAGCTTCCAAAAAAACTCTCGCAATCCTTTTTTTCCCGCTTCAAATATTTGGCCCATATTCAATTCCTTCAGAAGTTTTTCATAGATCTGAAATAGCACCCAAATCGAAATTGTTATGACATTAGCTGAGATATAAATGTTACATTTCCTTTTACTTTTCGAGTAGCCCAAACTTTAGCTCTCGTCTTTATTAAAGGACTACCAGAAGTCATGTCATGATAAGTTTTCGATCATGCACAGTCCCAACTAAGGTCTCGAATTGTTGTGTGCACCTTTGTAAAGATATCAGCTTTCTGGCAATCTGTACAAACATGAGTCAAGATCAGCTTCTTCTTCTCCACAAGCTCACGAATATAGTGGTGTCTCATCTCTATATGCTTTGTCCGTGTGTGCTGAACTGGATTCTCCGATATGTTGATGCCGCTCATATTGTCACAATACAATGTCATAACATCTTATTCAACACCATATTCCTCCAGCGTGTGCTTCATCCACATCATCTGCTGAGCACTTATCCCAGCTACTATGTATTCTGCCTCTGCAGTTGATAAGGAAATGTTATTCTGCTTTTTACTGAACCATGAAACAAGATTGTTTCCAACATAAAATCATCCTCCAAAAGTGTTTTTCCTATCATCCGTATTACCTGCCCAATCTGCATCACAATATCCTACAATGCTGGATGTTGTGTCTTTAGTGTACTAGAGTCCAAGTTCAGCAGTACCTGCAACATATCGTATATTCCTCTTCACTTGGGATACATGATTCTCCTTGGGATTAGCTTGGTAACAGGCGCATACTCCTACAGCATAGGCAATGTCTGGTCTGGTAGCTGTCAAGTAGAGAAGACTCCCAATCATACTTTTGTACAGCGTCTGGTCAGCATCTGCTCCAACATCATCTCTACTCACCATTTATGGCAGCAGGGGTACGCTTGTGACTTGCCTTCTCCATATTGAATTTTTTCATCAGCTTCTTTCCGTACTTGCTCTATGTGATGAAAATGCCATCTTTTTTTTTGGTTTACCTGGAAACCCAAAAAATAGGTTAGTTCTCCAACCAGGCTCATCTGAAACTCACTCTGCATTTGCTCCACGAACTGCTTCACCAACTTCATAGATGTGGATCCAAACACTATGTCATCGACATATATCTGAGCCACTATAAAATTAGAGCTTGTCCGTTTGATGAACATCGTTGTGTCAACTCCCCCTCGCTCATAGCCTTGAGGTGGAAAAAACTGTATCATTCGCTTATACCTGGCTCTGGGCGCCTGCTTGAGTCCATACAACGCTTTCTTTAAGCGATACACATGGTCTGGCTGATTTGTGTCAACAACGCCTTTAGGTTGCGCTACATATGCCTCTTCCTGTAACACTCCGTTTTAAAAAGGCACACTTCACATCCATCTGATTCAATGTGAAATCAAAGAAGCAAGCCATCAGGATTCTAACAGCTTCTAGGTGAGCCACTGGTGCAAAAGTTTCCTCAAAGTCAACCCCATTAATCTATGAGTAACCATGTGCCACCAATCTTGCTTTGTTCCTAGTGATGTTCCCTTTTTCATCAGTCTTATTTTTGAACACCCATTTTGTGCCAATCACGTTCACATCAAGTGGTCGTGGAACCAGTTCCCAGACATCATTGCTGACAAACTCTCCAACTTCCTCCTGCATACCACAACCCAGTACTCATCTGCTATGCCATCCTAGACCCGTTTGGGTTTGATGGTAGATACAAAGAAAGCTAAGCGAACCATCTCTCCGTAATTCTTCTTAATCCCACGAGTGACCATACTCCCTCTTTGACTTCCATTGATTGGTCAAAGGATGGTGTTTCTAAACATGCTTTGAAGGAATCATCTCTATCTCCTCTGCCGCATCAACACTTTCCTTAGCATGTTCCTCTACAATAGGTGTCTGTGAATCAGCCTCTATTATAGCATCCTCTGCTGGAACCTCAGCATCACTTACTTGATCTATATCAGCAACTTGTGGAATCCAACCTTCTTGATCGTCAGTGGTATTCATTTCTCCATCATCTATAACAACATTCGACGACTCCATAATAGTCCTTGTCCTCCGATCGTAGACTCTGTAGGCACGACAATTACGGGAATATCCTATGAAGATCCCTTCATCACTTCTAGCGTCAAGCTTCTGCTTATACTCTCTGTCATCTAAAATATAGCCGGAGTACCAAATACATGAAAATATTTCACGTAGCCTTCTTACCATTCCAGATCTCGTATCATGTTTTATCAGTACTCCCCCGCAGTGTTACACGGTTAAGTATGTGACAAGCAGCGTTAAGAGCCTCTGGCCAGAAGTGCAGTGCTACATCTTTGGCCCGTAACATCGTACTTCCCATTTCCACAATTGATCTATTTTTCCTTTCAACTACTCCATTCTGTTGCAGGGTCAGTAGTGAAGAGAACTGATGTGCAATGTGTTCCTTCTTGCAGAACTCCTCAAATGACTGATTCTGAAATTCTCTGCCATGATCACTTCGGATAAATAGAAGATGTAATCCTTTCTCACGCTGTAATCTGGTAATCAGCTCAACAAGATGCTCAGCAGACTCTGATTTTTCTCTAAGAAACTCAACCCAAGCATATCTACAAAAATCATCAAAACTTACCAGAGCATACCTTTTTACACCAATCCCCTCTACTTGAAATGGTCCAACAAGATCCACATGGAGAAGCTCAAAGATACGCTGTGTGTTTATTTGAGTGGTTGCTGGGTGACTGCCTCTAGTCTGCTTCCCAGTCTGACATCCCCTGTAAACTCTGTTCTCCTCTCCTTTGACAATAGGAAGCCCTCTCACCATCTTCTCGCATGACAACTTCTTCAGAGCTTTCAGATTCAAGTGCCCCAATCTCCTGTGTCACAGATTCATCTCATACATCTTAGTAGGTAGACATTTTGCATCAGAATTAGCTCCTGCAACATCTAACAAATAGCAGTTGTTAGTAAAGCGACTGCCACGCATCACACAATCACCATCAGCATTGAGAACTCTGCACGAATTTCTAATAAACTTTACGTCACAAAAGTCATCGCATATCTGGCTAATAATGATGAGATTTGCATGTAGACCCTCAACAAAGAGTACGCTTGTCAGACTGGGTAATCTATGTAGTTCCAGGACACCTGCTCCAACAGCTATTCATTTTCCACCAACTCCAAAAGTCACTGATCTCCCATCTAGTGGTGTTAGATGCTTAAGAAAGGTTGAGTTACCCGTCATATGTGCTGAAGAACCGCTATCAAAGTACCACATATCTTTGTTCAAGTTGACAGTTGAACAATAAGCAACAAGGCATACCTCCTTCTCATGTCTCTTTGATCTCCATTCTTGCATCATATGTGTCTCATTACGTTGATCGGTTGACTTCTTACGATTATTCCCTTCATTCGATGATGAATTTTGCTGTGCTCCCGAACTTTTCATTGTGTTTTTACCATTCTACTCTCATTTCAGGTCAAATTATATTAAATCGAGGCTTTGTAGTCCGTTTGAAGCAAAATAGACAAAACACAAAGGTTCAAACGAATACAAATCAAATTTGGGCAGATTTACCTATTTGTGATCCAACGCTTGCTGAGCACATGATTCTTATCCTATTGGGGCAAGCCATATAATGTTGGAAAGCTTACTCGAAGGGCTACAACTTTGTAGTTTACACCAAGCCAAATTTGAAGGTTTAAAAGGTCAACTATGCAACAAAAGTGCTGAGTGAATAGTAGCCCGGTCCATATGTTGAACTGGCGGTTTGGTTTTTGAACCGGCCCAAAGTGCAAAAATTGATGATCCACTGAGACAGCCCGGTTCAATAGAGAACCGGTGGTTCACCAACTGAACCGGCGGTTTGGACACTAAACCGGCCCGGAACCTAATTCTAAAAATCAGCCCAATTGATTTTTAGTATAAATACAGATTGAGAACTCATTCACGGGGGTTGGACGATTGGGAGAACGAAAGCATGAGAGAAGAGACAATCTTGGAGTAAGGATCATCGTCACGTGTTCTTCGTTCTATATTCTCTTCGTTCTTATGTTGGTAGTAAACACCATGAGTAGCGAGTATTATATTAGTTCTGGGATCTTACGGATCCCATGTCTGTAACCTGATTTCATGTGATTTGTACGAACATCAGCTTTAGTCTAATGCTAATTTATGTTTTTCAATTCTATTATACTTCATTCGATCGTTTTACCATTGTCATTCATTGATTGGGATGACTGCATGTTAGAACGAAACTAGGTTATATGCTAAAAAGATGATTGGGTCTGAGGTAATTAACCAGGTTGAGTAGAGTTGATATCCAAGCATGATAGCTATATTGTTAGTACATGAATTGATAGGAAAGTGGATATCTTTTGTCCGGAAACCTTAGGCTTACTAAATTGAAACTGTTGAAAATCCGTGATTGGGCGGTGTTCAATAGTGTAGATTAATTCAGGTGATGATCCGTGAATGGATGGCTCACCTGATGTCAATTTAGGTTATTTCCAAACCTATTTCGCATGACTATATGGTGTGACTGATTGCATGAATTGTGTTGCAATCATGGGTGAAGTTCGATCTTGGAATTATTTTCTCTGATCGAATCAACAATTAGTTATATTAATTAGGACAATTATGATAATTAGAACAAACTCAGAATTCCTATTAGGAGTAGCTAAACACATTGATTGCTTGCTAGTATATACAAGCGCTTGTTCCTAGGATCGACCCTTGGCTTACCAAGGTCTATAAATTATTTTTGACTACAATTTGACCCCTGAAATTTAAATCTAACAACTATAAAGCTTTTTTTTTTTTTTTATAATTCTTTTTTTTTTTTTAAATCCCACCCCGTTAGAGCCCCAGCCCTAACACCCACCAGGAATCGAACCTGTGACATGGAGTTTATAATACACCACCACGACCACTAGGCTAGCCCTTGGTGGGTAACTATAAAGATTTCAAAAATACGATTGTCATACGTCCATACTCAGCTACAATGAATTGTGGTGCGAACATGGGTGAAGTTCGATCTTGGAATTATTTTCTCTGTATGTGTCCTTGAGTATTGCAATAATGACAGATCCTGGTATCTCTAGTCTAGGGATTGTTATAGCGATTGCTTTCGATAAATCTGTGAAATTTCACAGTGTCTTAGTTCGACTGTTTTGTGAACAAGCAGTTGCTGCAGCACACTCTTATTCACTCAGAAATTGTCTCAGCAAACAATGAACAAGGCACATGTTTGTTCACCCAGTTCGGCCAATCAGCCTACGTCTGGGGAGGACTATTCTCCAGTCCTCAATCCACTCAAACCAAAGGTCTCCACATACACACGGTTACAACTCACGCAACCTATGCTACTCAACCCCGTGTGGATGACTCGGCACAACCAGAACAAGCTCTGATTTGCGTCTGCACACCCTCTACAATATGTCAATCTAGAATAGCTACAGTCTTCTCAAAGATCTCAGCCTATTCTAAACTACACTACTCAGCAGGGTTGCTGTAACACACAGCTGAAGCACAAATGTCCGCGTCGCTCCAAGGCCTTCTGACGAGCCGTTCGAACGATACCACGAGCACTGCACACTCTGGAATACTCCCCCTCACTCAGTGACCACCTGCCACTAGCGAGTACTGCCGCACGACACTCGACCGACCTTCCACCCGTCAGTTCTTCCGCGGCTGCCCTTGATCAACCAACAAGCTCCACAGCATTTTAGATACTCTTTAGCATTTTAGAAATTCTTCAGATGCTCTGCATAGGGTTTCCAGCCCTTCTGGACCAACCCAGGTTGCTGCTGCTACTTGGACAGTGAAACAGCCAGTTGAACAAGCTCCTGCTGCAGCATCCCCTGCTGCAGCTGCTGCTAGTTCACTTCTGCTGGCCAGCTTAAATACTTGAGCTGCAGCAACCCCTTGTTCACTTGTGCTGGTTTTGTCAAACACTGCCATACTTGCACTATCAATCTGGAACTTCCCCGTAACGTCTCTCCTCTGACAAAATGTGTCTTGCCTTTGCTACTTCCAGATGTGTTTCCAATACCAGACCGTCCTGCACCATATCTCTGAGCTCCAAAGATCTCATTCAAATCTTTTGTTCCAGAACTCATCATCCTTATTCTCTTTCTTAGATTAGCCAGCTCTTTCTTTGTCTCACCATGATCATGAACTTCCTTCTTGAGTCTGGTCTTTGTCGCAGCAAGTGCCTCATCCATACCTTTCTTCTGTTCCTTTAACTGCGTGATAGTGACACTGAGTTTTTCATTCGTCTTTACCACTAGCTTCCACTTCGCGTACATATCCCTCAGGTTTCTCCTCAGAGTCTCCTCATTGATCTCCTCACCATCACTTGATTCAGTGTCTCTATCAAGGTATGTTTCCTCGGCTCCTTCCTTAGCATTTAGTACGACAATATTTGTGACATCCTCAATTACAGTTATTAGTGCAACAAAGTTACTCTGGTCTTCTCCAGTATCACTACTCTCAGACTCACTATCACTGTATGTGACTACCATGGCTTTCTTCTTCATAAATGTGTTAGCACAGTGCCTTTGTATGTGACCGTATCCGTGACAGGCTCTACATTGAATCTCTTCATTTGAATTTTGATCATTCTCCCTGCGCTTGCCTTTTTAAAATCTATCATCTTTCCTCACAAGATATCTTCGGTTAGTACGCTCCTTCTTCTTCCCTTGGTATCCATGATCACAATGAGCCTTGTAATTGGATCTTTTCTTGTCCATCTTTTTGATGAACCTTCTGAACTGTTTGCCCATCATAGCTACTTGACCATCCTCCATCTCATCATCCGACTCTGTGTCAGCGTTTGTTATAGCAGACTTTAGTGCAATTCCTCTAGTCTTCTTCTCTGATGCCTTTCTGTTCTTCATCTCATATACTCTCAGAGATCCCATGAGAGAGTCCATCTTCATGTTCTCCATATCATTAGTTTCCTCAATAGCTGTCACCTTGACATCAAACTTCTGAGGAAGTGACATAAGAAACTTTTCAACCTGCTCATCCTCTGATACATACTTCCCAAGTATGCCCATTTCATTCACTATATCCATCAAACGATTTTGAAGTCAGCTATGGTCTCATCATCCTTCATCATCAGCTGCTCATAACTAAGCCTCAGCATCTGCATTCTAGTCTTCTTTACCTTAGCATCTCCTTCAAAATTTGTTTCCAGAATGGTCCATGCAACCTTTGCTATCTCAACACCAGCTATCATCTTATAGTTTTGCTTATCCACGGCATACAAAGCTTGACTATTCCCTTGTAACAGTTTCTTCTCCTCCTCAGTCTAGTCTTTTTTTGGCTTTTGTGCTTTTACTCCAATAGCATCTGCAGCACCTGATGGTACAGCCCAACATTCAACAACAGCCTTCCGCACATACTCATTTACTAATCTGATGTATGCTTTCATCTTCGACTTCCAGTAGCCGAACTCATCTTCCTCTAAACTGGGAGGTCTCGCCATATCTCTTCCACTCATTCTGAGTTTCCTCCAATCTTACCCTATGTGTCGGATGTCTACTCTGATACCACTTTTAGTTCTAATGCGGATGATAGAACTTGTCCCAGTGGTTGTTATGACAACTCCTGAGGAAACGCATTAGGAATGTTTTGACTATTTCGAGTGAAAGTAAATATGAGCCACAAAGATTTGGTAACCCACTTCGGGAATCCCTTAATGTGGGGGGGGGGGGGGGGGGGGTTCTCCTAACCCCAACAAGCAGCAATCCACTAGTAAGGATCGGACAACGAAGAACAAACTTGCAAGACTCCCTCTTTAAGTCCTTTTACCACCGACTCGCCTGGATCACACTGAGCTCCCCTCAATATAGAGATCCCTCTCTATGGCTTGTCACAATAGCTTCGTTCTCTCGAACAGCTTCTCGTCCACTCAACATCCTCCCAGATCGCTGGCTTCCTCCCGAATAGCTGGACAGATCTGTTTTGCAACAGAATTAGTGAAACATATAGCTTCAGCAGATACTCCTGGTTCTCGTGCTTGAGTTATAACTTTGCTCCTATCTCCGATGGTTGCACTCAATCACTTAACCTCGACTTCTCTTGTATATTTCTATAACTCAAGAGAGATACATTATTGTCCGTCCTCTTCAACTTCGTTCCGCCTGCTTTTTATGGCCAACGATAATCTTCTCAAATATCTTAACCAATATTTGAATATTTGTTGATCTTCATCTTGTTGCCAAATCAAGAGATTGTGTTTCCAAAATATAATTGAAGATATTCTGGGGCTTTATCCAGCCAAGACCCCAGTAATCTCGGAGATATGCTCCGCCCCCTAAATTCTCGGAATCTGCTGCTTCCTGAGAATATGCATCTTTGTTTTACAGCCAACGCGTACTCCAGCACTTGCTATAACACCTTGTGTTGCATTCTCCTGACTTCAGTGTTGTAGTTTTAACTTCAAACTACTCTACGCATATTTCTAACTTACTTGAACAACTCTTTGCACAAAAACATGCCATACATAATCATGGGACTAACAAGACTGAGTAGAGATTCTAGCTAGGTTAGAAGTAGTTCTATCAGTTAATGAGAGTTGGTACCTGTGTACTTTAAACAGGTAATAGTGGAATCTTGGGGATTGAAGAGAAGTCCCCCCAGACGTAGGCTATAGCCAAACTGGGTGACCAATGTGCGTGTGTGCTTTAAGTTTCTATCTTAGTTATATTATTCCGCAATCATTTCAATCAGTTGCTATAGCAGCCTGATTGACCCCAACATCAGTAACACATCGATTTCAAGGCAATGTTAACTCCCTTACCAAATAATATACTACCAACATAGCTACTATGATTAGATGTCAATCCTGCATAATTCCGGTTAATTACCTCAACTATGGTGATATTGGTTCTTAACCTATTTATTCTTACGACAAGTTCACATAGAACTTAACATTAAGCGATGTAGGATCAAACACATACGTATAATTCGAAATAAAGTCTATATTAAATCGCATGTAAAGAGTTCATACAACACGGGATCTTTAGGATCCTAGAATAATACGACTACTCAAGAATGGAGAACATAAGGAATGGAGAAGCACACTAAAATTACGCGCGCTGCTGGTGACAGGTTACAGCAGTTTGCTATAGCAACCTCTAGGTCACTTTGCGGAATTTCTTTGCTTCGGCAGAACCTGATGAATGCACGAGCTTTGATTACCTAGTTTGGCAACTGCCTACGTCTGGGGGAGGACTTCTCTCGGTCCTCAAGATGTCACTATCTCAGTTCAAGTACAAAAGATTCCAAAACTCAGCCAACGCTAGTTTAACTTCTACTTCTAACCTAGTCGAAATCTGTGCTCAATCTGATCCACAGATTAGCTACACAGTCTAATCCGATAGACATGCTCACATTGTCTACACACTCTAGTAATAGATAGCTACAGTTCACAGACTCAGCCTATTCTAAAACAATGTGTAACAGGAGGATGCTATATCAACTTACTTAGTCAAGTTGCTGTAACTTCTGTCCACGACTCTTTTAAGCACTCTCTACTGAGTAGTCAGACTTCCACGAGTTCACATGACCCTTGCAATGCTCCCCCTTGATCAATGAACTCCTATCAATAACTGGGAACTCTGCTTTGATCTCTTACGGTCCGCGACAACTCGTCTCCGTTACTATGCTCCAAAGCAAGTACTTGATCTTTCAACGAGACTACGCTCCAATTGAAGTTCTTAGATCAATCTTAGATCAGACTCTGCTAGTCGCGATCTTCTCTCAGCTCTTGCACCCACAACTCTGTGCTTTAGCCTTTGGCTCCTACTCTTTACTTATGCGTATCTCTCTGTGGTTGTGTGTGTGCTGCACTGCCATATATAGCTGCAGCACTGAGCAAACATAGGAATCCTAATTCCCTTAGGATTCGCAGATTTTTCCAACCAACTTTTCACTTTGGATCTTCTCCTAGATTCTTGCAAGTTGTTGAGAATTGATTTTCTAAACCCTAAACCTTATGTTATTCAATCGATTTTTTTATCGCTTGATGAAGACTTCTGAACAACTGTGATCGACTGAGAGACTCCCTAACTTGTTGCGATGCGTTCAGCAACCCACCGGACGCTCTCCGTGCTGCTCCATGTTGAACGGCTACTTTGCTCTAGCTCTGAGTGTCCATGGTATGCTATAGAAACTTCTAGCGGTCGGTTGACAGCTTTCGATACTTGCTCCAGCTTCTATTGCAACAGGCATCTTCTCGCGGTCTTTTTGTCAACTTCAAAAACTTGCTCCAATTTCTTTTGCAACGGGTTGCTATAACATCTTCTTGTGGTTCATTTTTTCAACTTCAGAAACTTGCTCCAGCTTCTAGTTTTACGGGATGTTGTAGCAACTTCTTGCGACTATTTTATTTTGTCAAGGATGCCATTACCTTAACACAAGTAGTAGATGAAGAATTCTTCACTACGTATGTCGAATCTTCAATCCTTCAAATCTCTACCATGTCTCTTGTTCTTGGTCATAATCTCTCTCCTAGTTAGGTCAAGATTCTCAATTCTCTGATCCCTCCTGAATGGGCAGCATTTCCTTGCACGTATTTGCCAAAAATGGCCATTCTCCAAGGCGGTACGGTCATACTGCCCATGAAGCGATATGGGGGTATTGCTTGGGGTACCGAGGAAACTCAACTTCGTGCCTTCAAGCCGTACCGGCCGTACTGCTCATGAATGATCCGGCTGATACAGACATAAACACATTCACGGGCTTCAATCTCGTACTCACCCTTCGACACGACCGTACTCTCTATCGGTATGAGCTTGCCTAGCCCGTATGGGTACCGGCTACTGTTCCCTCTACACCATGATTCAGTTCAATGTCTTTTTTGGCCATTTAAATCTTTGAATTTCTTTCTTCTATGAAGAAGTTGTAACCCTTTGAGTTAGCTCTCCAACAAGCTATGACACGCCTTAATGAGACAATGATAATGCGCTTGAAAAGCCTTTGAAGTCGAATAGGTCAATTTGGCAATATTTGGTCAGTTTTCGTTTGAATCTTTGTATTTTGCCTTATTTTTCTCCTAATGGACTACAAAGCTTCAATTTAATATGATTTGACCTGAAACAAGAGTAACGTAGTAAATTGACAATAAAAAGTTCGGAAAACAAAAATAAATCCCTTGTAAATGAGTGAATATTTAGTTGATAAATCGACTGATCATCCATCTAGTTGAGACATCCACCATTGTCTGAATAGCTATACCGATACATTGTCTTACATAGTACACGTGTTTATCTTGCTCCTTAGGGTTCGACCTGGTCTTACCGATTTATAAATTTTATTTGACCTATAATCATCCTCTTTGTTTGACACATAGAGAGGTTAAAGATAGAGCACGTTAGAAATCCTCAAAACAAACTTTAATAACTAGATCTCCCGTCGGATGCTGAGTTTGTTGCATTAGATAAATGTGGCGAAGAAGCTGAATGATTAGGGAACTTTGTAGAGGATATTCCCAATTGGACAAAACTTGTGCCAACAATATGTTTATAAAGGGATAACCAATCTGCAATTTGTAGGGCATAGAGTATATTGTATAAATGGTAAGTCAAAAAATATACGTCGACAACATAATACCATTAAACAACTTCTCTTCACATTAGTCACAAGTATTGACTATGTGAGGTTCAAGGAGAACATTACGGATCTATTAACCCAATTGTTAAATAGAGACCGAGTAGAGAAGACATTTGAAGGAATGGGACTAAAAGACTTGTTGATAAAAAGGTCAAGGAAAAGGAAAACCCAACCATGTTGACTAAAGATATTGAATCAAATGGACAACCGTCAAGGCAAACATGTGTATATACTATGCAAGATAGTACCTTTGTTTAGCTATTATAATAAAAAAAGTGTACTTACCAAACTAAGGCAAACTTAGCTGCTGCTTTTTCTTGTGACAGACCTACTTCTCTTAAACATTTTATTCAGTTCTGGGCAAACTCTGTTAATAAAGCAAATGCTTTCACTTGCTTTAAGTTTGGATTGGCTTGTTATGGTTTATGGGAGATCTGGACGGCTAGAAATAATGTTTTACATGAAGATAGGACTTGCTGTAACTTCCTGGCTAAATTATCTCATTGGGCCCGTGTTTTAATATCGTTTATTCCTGGAATTCAGTGGGAGGGAAAGGACACAAGGGCTGCCATGTTTTATTTTGATATCCAGTTTACAGGCAGAGAATTAATTACCGGCAGGTGGAAGTGTTGGAATTCTGGTGTGAAAGGCATTTGTATGGATGTCTATATTGCTGAAAAAACAGGTGCTGCCCTCTTCAAAAATGATCAGGGCGATTTTCTGCTTGCTTGCTCTTCTCCTGTGACATCTGGTTGCACTATGTTTGAATTCTTTGATTTTATTCTCAATGCCCTCACTATTGCTCAAAGACACAATATAGCAGTGACAATGGTCCAGAGCTCCAATGCTGATATGGGCTTTGCTTCCCATAACAAGTTCAGAGATATCCACTGGAAGCTCATTCCTATTATCCAGCAATTGTTTGAGAGGTTTGGTGTGAAGAAGGTTAGGCGCATCCCCTCCTTTCTTAATCAAGCAGCTATTTGCCTTGCTTATACCTGCAGTTTTTCTTGTGAGGAAACGGATCTGCTCAGGCTTCCTAAGGCGTTCCAAAATCGTATCAGAATTGATGCTATGCAGCTGGCGGTCTTTTGTCCGCAACAACCAGCTTCCTCTTCTCTTTCAGCTAATATGGGATCTTCAAGATCCAATAGTACCCAGGATGATACTTCATTTTTCAGAAACTCTAATGAGTCCTTATCAGATTTTAGAGATGATATGTTGCTGTATACTTAATTCTTCGAAGGAGATGGGAATTAATCCCTATGACCCTTCTTTTGCTCTCTTTTTTAGGGCCTCTCATCCTCTCGGGTTGGCTGAAGTCGACCGGGGTTTTGGTCAGCTTCTCCTAGGTTTATTGGATCCTTTGAAGCTTTCCTTTGTTTGCTTTGAGACCAATTTTCTCTCGTTGTTTCGGTTATGGCCATGGGTAATGCCCGCGCCATCTTTGTTTTTTAGGGAAGCTTGTACTGGCCATGACTCAGGCTTTTTGAGTCAATTTTAATAATAAATAATAGCCAAAAAAAAAAAAAAAAAAAAGTCATTCTGATGCAAGAAGAAGACTCTATATATAAAAGTAGTATTCTCCAATCAAACTTCACCCGTGAGCAACACTCAATTCATGAAACAAAATATATAGTTACTCATATCATACGATGGGAATAAACTATGTGTGCTATAAGTAAGCTCCACATTCCTGAATCATTATTTTTCGCGACACATCTTGTACTTTGAGTCCCTCCAGCAAAGCATACACTCGATAGTTCCTAACCATTAATACCCAATCAATATTGGTAATTATTAATTATGTTAGGAACACATTAAACACATGTTTTTCGAAAAAAAAAATTATGTCAGGAAAAAAAAAAACATGTTTTTCGAACAAGTGATGTTAACTCCCCTACCAAATCATATACTACCAATATGTTGAGGTATGACATGCCTTGACAAAACTGCAAAAGATTCTGCTTCAGCACTCCTTGAAGATTTGATGTTGGAGCACAATCTAAAGAATGGACGAATTATAGCAACCAAGAGCAAGGATCTGCTATAGCACTCCGTGGACCACAAAAGCTAAGGCAAACTGGGCAAATGGCACAAGACAGTTTCTGCTTCGGCAATCCCTGAAGATTTGAAGCTTAAGCAAAAAATCTGAGAAGGCTTGAAGATGCACGGGAAAGTCCAGAGGAGTGTTCCCATTGTCTCAGAGGTTTAAGTTGCTTTGTAAACGTCCAGCAGAGGTCATCACTCAGGCAGAAGAAAAGCTTCAAAAGATAAAGATCATAAGGTTCAAATTAGGAAACATAATCTTCAATAACCTTGGAAGAATCTAGGAGAAAGATGCTGATAATGATGGGATGCCCTACGGATCAAAACCCAACGAGGTTTCCCTCGCAGGCAATCGACGACGATATAAGAGGACGGCAGAAGCAGTGTCATTGATAGTACTGAGAGATAGACGAAAGAAACCAAAGCAAAGAACACTCATAACTCGAGGTAAAAGTAGAGGGCTGAAGGTGGTGTGAGGCGCGTTATAGTGATCAGAACTCGTTGAGTGTGACCAAGTTTTGATCCACAACATTCAACTAGAGCATGGATCGTTGAAGGATCAAACAGAAGCTTCAGAGAACAGCTGCGGATGAACCTATCGCAAGCTGTTGAAGACCCAAGCATCTCTCCTTGATATTGTCAGGTGGTCAATGATCAAGGGGGAGCAGATTCTGAGTTGGTGAAACTCAGAGAGAGACAGACTAATTGGCAGAGAGTGCTGGAGAAGTCATCTAGAGAAGTTATAGCAATTCTGAGATAGAGTGTGCTGAAGCATTCCGTGTACTGCACATTATAATAGGGTAGGCTAAGTCTGAGTATCGTATTCATTACTGGAAGTGTGTAGGTACCACAAAGAGAGTCCATGTGATCAGACTGCTAGCTAGTCTAGCGAATTAGATTGAGCATAAGATTTCGACTAGGTGACAAGTAGAGGTGAGAGTCCTTTGTACTTGAAACGGTGATAGTGAAGTCTTAAGGATCGGAGTATCCTCCCCAGACATAGGTAAGTTGCCGAACTGGGTGAACAAAGACTTGCGTCTCTCTTATTCGTCCGTAAAATAATTTCTGTAGAAAGATACAGAGAGTGCTACAACAAAAGCTGTAACTCCAGAAGCTATAACTCAAGTTTAGCAGCGCAGCAAAATTTCACAATATAGCTACAATAATTAGCTACAATAATCAGTGAAGAGTTGGCAAAATTTCACAATATAGCTACAATAATCAGTGAAGAGTTGGGCGTTCTTGTTCATCCTGACCATGTTCAGCATTATTTAGATATACAGGACAAGGCTGGATCTGCTAGGCGTCTCTCTATGCAATCCGAAGCTATGAAAAAGAGTGTTTCCCCTGGCAGCAAGCACTGCCCTACCAAAAAGCTTAAATGACTAGTGGTTTATGCTGGAATGCCAGGGGTATCTCCAATCGAGGTACCATTTGTTATTTAAAGTCTATCCTTTCCAAGCATGATATTTCTTTTTGTGCAATTCTGGAACCTAAATCGCAGGGGAACAAAATTATGTCTGTTGCTCGGAAGCTTGGTTTTTCAGGTTTCTTTCAGGGAGAACCAGCTAATAATCATATCTGGTTTTTTTGGAAGGACTCCATATCGGTCTCCATTTTGAATATTAGCAATCAGCATATTTCTTGCGCTATCAATCATGTTGCGATGGATGTTAAAACTATTTGTTCAGTAGTCTATGCCTCTTACAAAGTCTTAGATCGGGTTAAGCTTTGGTGTGATCTTTCTGCGGAGAGCCAATCCTTTTCAGAACCTTGGATCCTTATGGGTGATTTTAATGCAGTCTCTAGTGCTGAAGAAAAAATGGGTGGTCGGGATTTTGGGAATAAATCCTCTTCTGATTTCAACAATTTTATTTTTGGAGCTGGTCTTTTGGACGCTGGTTTTTCTGGGAACAAGTTCACTTGGTGTAATAATCAAGCTGGTAGGCGGTGTATATGGATGAGACTAGATAGGATTTTAATTAGTGGTTTGGCGGCAGCAGCTTTTCCTGAGCTGAAAGTAGTACATCTTCCTCGTGTTAAATCAGATCATTGCCCCCTTTTAGTCACCTTTAGAAATTTTGAGCGCTGTCATAGTTTTTTCAGCTTCAACCCCGCTTGGGTCAATCATGAGGATTTTATTTCAGTTGTGCGGGATTCTTGGGGAGTTCAAGGTCACTCCAATCCCATGTTTAATTGTCATATTAAACTCAAAAGACTGAGAAGCATCCTCCGCAGTTGGAATTGGAATGTTTTTGGTGATATCAATCAAAGAATCAATGATTTATCTAAAAGGGTAGAAGCTGTTGAGCACATCCTCCAGTTTCAGTGGTCAGCCGAAAGTGAGAGAGAATTTGTCTTTCTTCAAGGTCGCCTAAATTCTGCCTTGGATGATCGTCAGCTTTTCCTTGATTCAAAATCTCATGTTGGTTGGTTGCAGAAGGGTGAGAGGAATACGGAGCTTTTCCACACTGCTATTAAGGTTCGAAGATCTAGGAACAATTTCAAAGTGACGCTGTCTGATGGTTCTGTCTCAGATGATCGTGAGGTTGTTGGGTCTATGGCAGTGGAGTATTTTAATGATCTTTTAGGTGGTTTTTCTGCTGTTCCAGATATTGGTTATTTTGATGATATTTTGCCGGTTATCTCGGAAGCTGAGAATGGGGAGCTGATTGGTATTCCATCCGCAGAGGAGGTGTGGCTTGCTGTTTCTTCGCTGCCAAAAGCTAGTGCTCCTGGGCCTTGTGGTTTTACAGGCGTTTTTTATCGCAGCTGCTGGAGGGTTATTAGTGAGGATATAGTAGCTGCTGTCCAATTCTTCTTTAAGGGTTTTAGTCTGCCTAAATCTATGTCCTCCACAGTTCTTACTTTAGTTCCGAAAGTGCAGAATGCTACCTCCCTAGACCAGCTGAGACCCATTAGCCTATGCAATTTTCTTCAAAAAATCATATCCAAGATTCTTAATGAGCGTATTCGGCCGTTGATGAATAGAATTATTGGCTTAGAACAGTCTGGTTTTGTTCCTGGCCGATCCATCCAGCAGTGTATAGCCCTGGCTCACGACTTGATTTCCGACATTCATAATAAAGTTCATGGTGGGAATGTTATGGTAAAGCTGGACATGTCAAAGGCATATGACAGGCTCTCTTGGATTTTTCTAATCCGGGGAATGAAGGCTTTGGGCTTCAATGATATATGGTGTGATCTGATTTATCGCAACATCAGCAATTGTTGGTATTCGATTCGGATAAGAGGGAAGTCTTTTGGTCATTTTAAATCCAATAGAGGATTGAGGCAGGGTGACCCTTTATCCCCCAGCCTTTTCATCATTGCTATGGAAGTTTTATCCAGAAAATTAAAGGAGGCAGGTAAACCTGGTGGTGGCATTATGCCATACTGGTCCTCTCTTAAAGCTTTGCCGATTAACTATATCTTCTATGCTTATGATATTCTTATCTTCACAAACGGAAGGAAGTCTTCCTTTGCTAAGCTTTTAGATATTTTGAATTCTTTTTGTTGAAATTCAGGTCAACAGTTGCAAGCTGGCAAATGTAAGATTTATTTTTCAAAACATATCAATATAGTGAGGAAAGGTAATATTCTTAGTATGTCTGGGTACTCTCAAGGGGTGTTTCCAGTTCGGTATCTTGGAGCTCCTCTCTTTCCTGGCGCAGCTAAAATATCCTATTTTCAGGGTCTGGTAGATAGAATCAAAGACAGGATTCAAGGCTGGATGAAGTCCTTTCTCTCCTTGGCTGGAAGAGTCACTTTAATTAAGTCAGTTTTGCAATCTATCCCCATCCATTGTATGTCTATCCTCCCGGTTCCGAAAGGTATTTTGAACTCTATTAATAAGCTGTTGCGGAATTTTTTATGGGATCATGGCAGTGCCTCGCGTCATCATTGGGTTAACTGGAATATTGTTTGCCAGCCTTGTACTGCTGGCGGAATCGGAATTAAATCTTTACAGCAGGTGATGTTTGCGCTGCATGGTAAAATGGCCTGGAATTATCTGGAGAATCAGTCTCTTTGGGCTTTACATGCTAGGAGTAGATTCTCGATTACTCGGAAGGGTTCTTGGTTGTGGAAAACGATTGCTCCCCTGGTGAATAGTATTGCTCTCAACTGCAGATGGGTTTTAGGAAATGGCCAGACTGTGACTTCTATATTCTGCCAGAATATTGCCGTTCCTTTCCCAAAGAGGTTTCGAAGGAAGCCCATCAAAGAAGTCCTTCAAGATTCTACGTTAAGAAGGCTGTTTGTGCATAATATGAACCCAAGGATTTTTGCCTCTATTGAAGGCAATTTTGCTGATAATCAGCAGCAAGACAGGCTGGTATGGGAAGGTCATCAGGATGGCTTTATTACCACTTCCAATTTTGGGAAGAGCTTTGCCCAACCTATTATTAGTTTGCCCAAGTTTAAAATTATATGGCAATCTTGGCTACCTGCGAAGATATCTGGCTTTCTCTGGAAGATTTTACACTCAGCTCTGTCTACTCATGATAATATTATGAGAGCTGGTATTTATTTGGCCAGCAAATGTGCCTGCTGTAAAATTCCTAAGACAGAGTCTATGGAGCATTTGTTTTTGCACAGTGACCTAGCTGATTTGCTCTTCCATTATCTTTGTCCCCTCTTCAAGAAGAGCAGACCCCTTAGCTTGCATCAGTTTTTCTATGAATGGGGCAGCAATGTGGTTTTTAACAATTTCTCGGACTGTTTAGGTTTTGGGCTGGTGAGCTGCGGCTTTTGGGACATTTGGCTTAAAAGAAATCAGGTTTTTTATGGGGAAAATGTTGGTAGTTTTACCAAGAATAATGTTCTTCGCTGGGCTGCTTTCTTATCTAGGAGCATTAATGTTCCTTACACTTCTAGCCCCTCTTCCTTGCATGTTTGCAG
Source organism: Umbilicus rupestris (assembly GCA_963678935.1). Lineage (NCBI taxonomy): Eukaryota > Viridiplantae > Streptophyta > Magnoliopsida > Saxifragales > Crassulaceae > Umbilicus > Umbilicus rupestris. Next base: position 7,850,818 of record OY787607.1, on the reverse strand, counting down.
TGCACTGCACATCTCTCCCCCAGCTGGTATCATTGGGTGCCCCTGGTTGATTCCTTGGCAGCCTATTAATAAAGGTAATATGTGTAACATCTCTATTAATGTTAATGATGCTTGCTCCCTCATGGCTGTTGTGATTAGGAATTGTTCCGGTTCCTTTGTTGCGGGTTTGAAGCTTGTTTCTATGAGAAAGAATTTTTTGAAGTGCTTGTTACATGTTTATCAAGAAATCTGCAGATATGGCTTGAATATTCAGTGCATTAAGATAGCTCACCTGGACATTTCCCTCTTGAGTCGAGATTCTGAAGTGGATTGGTCAGTTTTCCGTATTAAAAGGCAGCTTGTGCGTCAATTCCAGGAGGTTGATATTTTCAGAATCTGCCCCAATCTTAATCTGCCAGCAGAAGCTTTGTGTTGGTCAAAATTCAGCTTCTTATTTGTCAGGAAAATGGAAGAACTTCCTATGTCGGTTAGGTATGCTCTTGCCAATGATTATAAGCCTCATCCGTGTACTATCAATGAGCAGCAAATCTTCTTATAGTTTGAGCTTTGGAGCAATCTCAGGGGGCTTAGCTATTTCTCTTCTTCCTATTATCTTGCTCTTTGTTGGTTTAGTAGGATTGGAAGTTTATTGCTTTTGGGCCTCCTCTCAGGATATGTATCTGTCTTTTTGTAATGTTTGTGTTTTGTATGATGGTATGTATAAGCGTTTTCAGCGCTTTTTATTGTCTTTTATGTTGAGCTGGGTCTATAACCTGTTCGGTGTTTTTAAGTTGGGAATGTATACCTACTGGCACTTGAGGGTCAAGCTCAACTTTATCTGTATTAGCCAAGATCCGGGCTTTTTGGATCTTTTGTAATAAAATCTGGGTTAAAAAAAAAAAAAATTAGATATCAACCCTACATGATTCTTGTTACTTACCTCAACTACGGTAATATTGGTTCTTAACCTAATTATCCTTATGATATTCTTGCAAAGAACACGACAACAAGCGATGTAGGATCAAACACATTTGTATAATTTAAAGCAAAAACAATATTTAATCGAATGAAAAGAGTTGATACCATATGAGACTATAGGACCAGAAACAAGACTACGACAAACTAATCAAGGTGATAAAATCAAAATACACATATAAAAAGAGAATTAAACAAGAACTATCGGAAAGTAAGGAAGAATCCTTCACTATGAAACCGATCTTTAGTCTCTTATAGTCTTGAGTCGTCATTCCTCTCTTTAAGAACTAGGTCTAATCTTGCCCAAGTTTAGAATGCTGATTTTAGGTCTTTGGGTTTATATTTATAATGTATCTGACTTTGCTCGTTTGTTTGAACCTTGAAACCTTCAAATTTTGTCTTAATGTAAACTATGAAGTTTCACCCCCTTCAAGTTAGCGCTTTAACAAGTTATGTACAGTCTCAATCGGACAATCCTTGTAAGTCTTCATGTATTCCCTTGGTTTACTCCAAATGAACTACAAAGCTTCAAAGTAATAGAATTAGACCTAAAACAAGAGTAATGTGGTAAAAGATAATAAAAAAGCACGGGAAACGAACAGAAATCTATTGTAAATGAGTGAATATTTAGTCGATAAATCGACCGATCACCTATCCTAAACATATTTGGATCGTGAAAACTATCACCACACTATGTCGAGTCTTTATTTTTTTAATTTCACCATTTGATTCTCTTTATGTTGGGGATAGTTGGAATAATGTGTGTTAAATGTGAAGAAAATGATGGTGCAACCTCATTTTGTGAGCCAAATTTGAGGGTGGAGTACACCTCAGATTGGGAAGAATTAGTCATAATTAAATACCTTAACAAAAAAGCCATAAAATTGATTATTCATAAACTAAAATTTAAGTTAAATTAATTGAGAGATTGATGCTCAAAGAGTGTTCTAAGATATTAGAAATGTAAGTTCATTAAGAATAGAACACTCAACTTAGTGGAGTAGAAATATAAACAATGTGTATGTATTATACATTTTCGGAAAGTGGATAGAATGTTATTTTATATATATACTTATTCTACCTCCTATGAATTATGTTAACTAGGGAGGCTCTTGATCGGTCGATTTATCGATTGAATATTCACTCATTTCCAATAGATTACTGTTCGTATCCCTGGCTTTTACTATCATTTTACTATGTTACTCTTATTTCAGATCAAATATAATCAAATAGAGGCTTTGGAGTTCGTTTGAAGCAAAATAATGCAATATGTGAAGGTTTGGACGAAAACATGCCAAATATTAGAGCACACTACCTTCTTGCATTCAAAAGCCTGTCGGCAACACATAGAATGTCCGATTAGAACAAACTATATATCATTGCAAAGCTAGTTCAAGGCGCTAAAACTTTTCAGTTTACAGTAAGACAAAATTCGGAGGCTAAAACATTCAAATCAGTAACCGTAGACTATTGTGTGAACAGTACCATATCGCTACTAGTACTGCTGTACTGAGGACCAATCAGGTCTAAACAAGAAGTGAGTTCATTGCCGGTACTCATTAAGCAATACGTGTTATGACGGTATCACTAAAAATCAATACGGCCAGTATGGGTTGAAGGCCTTTTAGTTGAAAGAAGTTTGTATGCCTCTCTAAAGGGACTCAAAGTACAAGATGTGTCGCAAAAAGTAATGATCCAAGAGTGTTTGGCTTACTTATAGCACTCATGGTTTATTCCCATTCATTATATGATATGAGTAACTATATGTTCTTCTTCATGAATTGAGTGCTGCGCACGACTGAAGTTGGATTCTTGAATATTAGTTTTATTTTCATAATCTTGTTCTTGCATTAGAATCACTTAGTTAAGCATTTGCAATACTTTCTTGATTAAAATAGCTAAACCAAGGCATTATCTTGCATAGTGAAATTCACAGTGTCTTAGTTCGACAGATTTGTGAACAAGCAGTTGCTGCAGCACACTCTTGTTCACTCAGAAATTGTCTCAGCAAACAATGAACAAGACAAAGTTTGTTCACCCAGTTCGGCCAACTGCCTACGTCTGGGGAGGACTATTCTCCAGTCCTCAATCCACTAAACTCGAAGGTCTCCAAGTACACTCGGTTACAACTCCACGCAACCTATGCTACTCAACCTTGTGTGGATCACTCAACACAATCAGAACAAGCTCTGACTTGTGACTGCACACCCTCTACAAATGTCAATCTAGAATAGCTACAGACTTCTCAAGACTCAGCCTATTCTAAACTACACTCAGCCAGCAGGGTTGCTGTAGCAACTGCTGTAACACACAGCTGAAGCACAATTTGTCCGCGTCGCTCCAAAGCCTTCTGCCGAGCCGTTCGAACGATTCCACGAGCACTGCACACTCTGGAATACTCCCCCTCACTCAGTGACCACCTGCCACTAGCGAGAACCAGCGCTTTAGACACTCGACCGAGCCACACACCCGTCAGTTCTTCCGCGGCTGCCCTTGATCAACCAACAAGCTCCAAGCTCTGAATTGGCTTCCAGATCAAGCTCGAATCAGACTCTGCAAGTCCTGATTCCCTTCTGCTACAATCACCATAGTTCTGCGCTCACGCTCTGCTCTCGGGTGATGATCGAAGAAACACGTCCGTCACATACCAAAAATTGCTCTCTCGGAATTCTGTGTATGCACTCGTGTATCCCTCAGCTTCGATCAATCCTTCTGCTCTAAACCACTTCTTCTTAAATAGCAGCACCAGCTTTAAGCAATGTCCAGGTTTAGGCAATGTCCAACAAGAACAATTATCTCCTAAAATTTAGGAGATTAGATTTGATATTTATCTTCAATATAAATCTCCTTCTCTGATTAGTAAACCTCACTGGAATAAACTCTTCAGCAGTTTAGAAATTCTTCAGATGCTCTCCATAGAGTTTCCAGCCCTTCTAGACAAGCCCAGGTTGCTGCTGCTTCTCGGACAAATGAAACAGCCAGTTGAACAAGCTCCTGCTATAGCATCCCCTGCTGTAGCTGCTGCTAGTTCACTTCTGCTGGCCTGCTTGTTTACTTGTGCTGTAGCAATCCTTTGTTCACTTGTGCTGGTGTTATTTGCTGCTGCTGGAATTTCCTAAATGCATTAGGAAACAATCCCATCAATTTTAAGGAAGATCCTCCAAGATCTCTACAAGATCATATCTCCTAATTTATAGGAGTTTTGATTTTCCAATCAAATCTTCACTCAACAAATCTGCCCTTGTTCTTGAGAGACACTCCAGAAATATTCTCCTGAATATTCATCTCTTTCCGGAAGCCCTTTACAATCTCCGAGAAAGCTTTGAATTTCTGCTACAGCATTTTAGGTCCAGCATCTGCTGTAGCACATGCTGTCAGAAGATGTGCTCTGGATTTCTGCTACAGGGACTGCTGTAGCACATACTCTGAAGAAGTGCAATACTTTTGCTGCAGCTCCAGGCACCAGCGTCTGCTGTAGCACTTGCAGCTTTTCTGCCTTGTATACATGCACTGGATTTCTGAAGGAGAGCTGATCTTCTGCTGCTGAAATTCTGCTCCAAAGATTGCTATAGCACTTGCTTACTCCACTTGAGCACTGAGATAGTCACTCTGCCCAGATTGCACAAGCTGATGGCTTCATGATCTCTTCCAGAAAGCAGTTGTCGCAGATTGCTACCACGGTCTATGAGCTGAAAAAGAGCGATGGCAAACTGCCTTCGCAAGTGATTCAAAACCCTAAGGGAGGAGTTAACGCCGTAACACTGGGGACTGGGCGCACAGTTGGGACAGCTCCGACCGCGAAGGTGTCCGCGCAGCCAGTTGCGCAACCTCCAGAGCAAGAACAGCCGGATGCGCAACCAGCCGCGCCAGCTACAAACCAACAGGGGGAGGCGCCAGGTATGATACAATCAGGAGAAAAGAGTACCAGTCATACTAACGCACCTGCACCTTTTCCTGTGCAGGCACCTTTAGCAAGAAAGGAGGCGCTGGACAAGGAGTTATACGAATTATTTAGTAAGGTGGAAATAAACATCCCCCTGATTGAGGCAGTTCGGCAGATTCCCAGATATGCCAAGTTCTTGAAGGAGCTGTGCACAAACAAGAGGAGGAAAGGCGAGTGCGCACAAGTAATGCTTAACGCACATGCATCAGCAATTGTGCAACACAAGGTACCACCTAAATGCCGGGATCCAGGTACGTTCACCATACCGTGCACCTTAGGTAAGACCACGGTAAGCAACTGCATGATTGATCTCGGTGCATCTATAAATGTGCTTCCTTACTCCTTGTATGTGTCATTGCACCTTGGTCCACTAAAGCTTGTAGGTCTCACCATCCAATTAGCAGATCGGTCGTGCAAACAACCGACGGGCATGATAGAGGACGTTCTCGTCCGAGTGGGAGAGTTGATGTTCCCAGCAGATTTCTACGTCTTGGAAATGGAGGGTGAGCCGAGCAAGGGAAGCGCGCAAATCCTACTGGGCAGACCATTTCTGATGACAGCGCGCACAAAGATAGACGTGTGGAAAGGCACGCTCTCAATGGAGGTAGATGGCGAGGAGATTCACTTTAACATTTTTAAGCGGATGCAGCATCCTCATGAGGACACCACAGTGCACGCATTAGACAGTATGGACGACTAGGTTGCGCATGCGTAGTGTGCGTGCGCAACAAGGGAGCCTGCGCCACTGGCACAGACAGAGATGGAGGCACAAGATGATAAGTTGAGCAGCACAGAACCAGTGTCCAGACAGGTATGTGATCTGGTTAATGTTTGCGCTACTAATAAAATTCTGCCTTCTATTGAACAGGCACCCAAGGTTGAGCTGAAGCAATTGCCCGAGCACTTAAAGTACATCTTCCTTGGCAATGAGGACACGCTGCCTGTCATTATAAAGAAAGGATTAGAGGACGAGCAGGAGGCGCGATTACAGGAGGTGTTGTGCAAGAACCAGCGCGCTATAGGATGGACATTAGCTGACCTGCGCGGAGTAAGCCCTGATGTGTGCATGCACAGAATTCTGCTAGAAAATGATGCCAAACCATCCAGGGAACCTCAGCGCAGACTGAATCCGATTATGATGGAGGTAGTGTAGAAGGAGATCCTGAAGCTGCTTGACGTAGGAGTAATATACCCGATTTCAGACAGTAAGTGGGTAAGTCCAGTGCACGTTGTGCCCAAGAAAGGAGGCATCACAGTAGAGGAGAATGCGCAGGGCGAGATAGTTCCCAAGCGCATACAAACTGGATGGCGCATGTGCATTGACTACAGGTAGCTAAACGCAGTCACGCACAAGGATCATTTCCCGCTACCATTCATGGAGCAGATGCTCGACCGGTTGGCGGGGAAGCCACACTTTGCTTCTTGGACGGTTACTCAGGGTACAATCAGATCCCTATTGCTGCGGAGGATCAGGAGAAGACAACCTTTACCTGCCCATTCGGTACCTTTGCGTTCCGGCGCATGTCGTTTGGGCTGTGTAATGCGCCAGGTACGTTCCAACGCTTAGTCATGAGCATTTTTTCTGATATGATTGGTTTATGTATAGAGGTATTCATGGATGACTTCACTGTGCATGGTGAGACTTTTGATGCATGTTTGGATAATCTTGATAGGGTCTTAGCGCGCTGCATTACCAAGAACCTAGTTCTCAATTATGAAAAATATCACTTTATGGTGTCACATGGGGTAGTACTAGGACATATCGTCTCGCAGGAAGGAATTAAGGTCGATAAAGCAAAAATTGATCTTATCTCAAATCTGCCTTATTCCACTAATGTGCGCGACGTTAAGTCGTTTCTTGGGCATGCAGGGTTCTAAAGGCGTTTTATTAAAGATTTTTCTAAAATATGTATTCCATTGTCTAACCTCCTTCAAAAGGATGTGTGCTTTGAGTTCACTGATGAGTGCAGGAATGCTTTTTTTTTTTTTAACCCAGATTTTATTACAAAGGATCCAAAAAGCCCGGATCATGGCTAATACAGATAAAGTTGAGCTTGACCCTCAAGTGCCAGTAGGAATACATTCCCAACTTAAAAACACCGAACAGGTTATAGACCCAGCTCAACATAAAAGACAATAAAAAGCGCTGAAAACGCTTATACATACCATCATACAAAACACAAACATTACAAAAAGACAGATTCATATCCTGAGAGGAGGCCCAAAAGCAATAAACTTCCAATCCTACTAAACCAACAAAGAGCAAGATAATAAGCCCCCTGAGATTGCTCCAAAGCTCAAACTATAAGAAGATTTGCTGCTCATTGATAGTACACGGATGAGGCTTATAATCATTGGCAAGAGCATACCTAACCGACATAGGAAGTTGTTCCATTTTCCTGACAAATAAGAAGCTGAATTTTGACCAACACAAAGCTTCTGCTGGCAGATTAAGATTGGGGCAGATTCTGAAAATATCAACCTCCTGGAATTGACGCACAAGCTGCCTTTTAATACGGAAAACTGACCAATCCACTTCAGAATCTCGACTCAAGAGGGAAATGTCCGGGTGAGCTATCTTAATGCACTGAATATTCAAGCCATATCTGCAGATTTCTTGATAAACATGTAACAAGCACTTCAAAAAATTCTTTCTCATAGAAACAAGCTTCAAACCCGCAACAAAGGAACCGGAACAATTCCTAATCACAACAGCCATGAGGGAGCAAGCATCATTAACATTAATAGAGATGTTACACATATTACCTTTATTAATAGGCTGCCAAGGAATCAACCAGGGGCACCCAATGATACCAGCTGGGGGAGAGATGTGCAGTGCACTGCAAACATGCAAGGAAGAGGGGCTAGAAGTGTAAGGAACATTAATGCTCCTAGATAAGAAAGCAGCCCAGCGAAGAACATTATTCTTGGTAAAACTACCAACATTTTCCCCATAAAAAACCTGATTTCTTTTAAGCCAAATGTCCCAAAAGCCGCAGCTCACCAGCCCAAAACCTAAACAGTCCGAGAAATTGTTAAAAACCACATTGCTGCCCCATTCATAGAAAAACTGATGAAAGCTAAGGTGTCTGCTCTTCTTGAAGAGGGGACAAAGATAATGGAAGAGCAAATCAGCTAGGTCACTGTGCAAAAAAAAATGCTCCATAGACTCTGTCTTAGGAATTTTACAGCAGGCACATTTGCTGGCCAAATAAATACCAGCTCTCATAATATTATCATGAGTAGACAGAGCTGAGTGTAAAATCTTCCAGAGAAAGCCAGATATCTTCGCAGGTAGCCAAGATTGCCATATAATTTTAAACTTGGGCAAACTAATAATAGGTTGGGCAAAGCTCTTCCCAAAATTGGAAGTGGTAATAAAGCCATCCTGATGACCTTCCCATACCAGCCTGTCTTGCTGCTGATTATCAGCAAAATTGCCTTCAATAGAGGCAAAAATCCTTGGGTTATGTGGCTGATTTTAGCAAGTTTGCTGACTGTTTGGGTTTTGGTTTATTGTGTTGCTGTCTTTGGGACATCTGGAAATGTCGGAATCAGATTATTCATGGTGATACTTCTGGTAACTTCAGTATTTGCAATATTTTCAAATGGGCATCTAGGCTATCAGGCCTTATTAAACTCCCCTTAGCTGAGGATGAGTTCTCCAGGGACATCTGCCATGCTCTACACATCAACCCTCCAAGAACTAAAGGCTTCAAAATTTTCTGGATCCCCTGGCAGCCCTCCGACCAAGGTAACACTTGTAATATTGCAATCTCAATTGATGACTCTTGCTCTAGAATGGCAGCTATTGTGCGTGACAGTTGTGGCTGTTTTGTTTGTGGCCTGAAAGTCAGTTCGGCCAGCAAGTGTTTTTTTAGAAGTCTTTTGCAGATTCTTCATGAATTATCTCTTAAGCAAGTCAGCTATTGCTGCCTGAAGTTGGCTCACTCGGATTCAACCTTTCTTGGTCAAGGCGCTTCTGTGGATTGGCCTTCCTTTCAGATTAAACGGAGGATAATTCAAATGATTCGTAAAGTAGAGGTCAGCAAGGTGTGTTATGCCATGAATCGCCCGGCTGAGACGCTCCTCTTTGCAACGCACAGGCAGTTCTTCGCATCTCAGCTGCTAGCTCTCCCCAGCTCAGTTATCAAAGCTCTTGCTAATGACTCCTGCCCTCAGCCTTGCTTCTCCATTGATCAACGCATTTTTCTTTAACTTTACGGTTCGTCTCTTTGCGTTTGTAGACAGGTTTGTGCCGTCTCAGCGCCTTCACTTGCTCTTTTTTTTTTTCTTTGTTCTTTGTTCCTTTTCTTGGGACTTTGGTTTTCAGCCTTGTAATTACCATGATCCAGGTTTTTTGGATCGTTTGATTAATAAAGCTGCTGGCACAGTCCAGCTTTAAAAAAAAAAAAAAAAATATTATGCACAAACAGCCTTCTTAACGTAGAATCTTGAAGGACTTCTTTGATGGGCTTCCTTCGAAACCTCTTTGGGAAAGGAACGGCAATATTCTGGCAGAATATAGAAGTCACAGTCTGGCCATTTCCTAAAACCCATCTGCAGTTGAGAGCAATACTATTCAGCAGGGGAGCAATCGTTTTCCACAACCAAGAACCCTTCCGAGTAATCGAGAATCTACTCCTAGCATGTAAAGCCCAAAGAGACTGATTCTCCAGATAATTCCAGGCCATTTTACCATGCAGCGCAAACATCACCTGCTGTAAAGATTTAATTCCGAGGCCGCCAGCAGTACAAGGCTGGCAAACAATATTCCAGTTAACCCAATGATGACGCGAGGCACTGCCATGATCCCATAAAAAATTCCGCAACAGCTTATTAATAGAGTTCAAAGTACCTTTCGGAACCGGGAGGATAGACATACAATGGATGGGGATAGATTGCAAAACTGACTTAATTAAAGTGACTCTTCCAGCCAAGGAGAGAAAGGACTTCATCCAGCCTTGAATCCTGTCTTTGATTCTATCTACCAGACCCTGAAAATAGGATATTTTAGCTGCGCCAGGAAAGAGAGGAGCTCCAAGATACCGAACTGGAAACACCCCTTGAGAGTACCCAGACATACTAAGAATATTACCTTTCCTCACTATATTGATATGTTTTGAAAAATAAATCTTACATTTGCCAGCTTGCAACTGTTGACCTGAATTTCCACAAAAAGAATTCAAAATATCTAAAAGCTTAGCAAAGGAAGACTTCCTTCCGTTTGTGAAGATAATAAGAATATCATCAGCATAGAAGATATGGTTAATCGGCAAAGCTTTAAGAGAGGACCAGTATGGCATAATGCCACCACCAGGTTTACCTGCCTCCTTTAATTTTCTGGATAAAACTTCCATAGCAATGATGAAAAGGCTGGGGGATAAAGGGTCACCCTGCCTCAATCCTCTATTGGATTTAAAATGACCAAAAGACTTCCCTCTTATCCGAATCGAATACCAACAATTGCTGATGTTGCAATAAATCAGATCACACCATATATCATTGAAGCCCAAAGCCTTCATTCCCCGGATTAGAAAAATCCAAGAGAGCCTGTCATATGCCTTTGACATGTCCAGCTTTACCATAACATTCCCACCATGAACTTTATTATGAATGTCGGAAATCAAGTCGTGAGCCAGGGCTATACACTGCTGGATGGATCGGCCAGGAACAAAACCAGACTGTTCTAAGCCAATAATTCTATTCATCAACGGCCGAATACGCTCATTAAGAATCTTGGATATGATTTTTTGAAGAAAATTGCATAGGCTAATGGGTCTCAGCTGGTCTAGGGAGGTAGCATTCTGCACTTTCGGAACTAAAGTAAGAACTGTGGAGGACATAGATTTAGGCAGACTAAAACCCTTAAAGAAGAATTGGACAGCAGCTACTATATCCTCACTAATAACCCTCCAGCAGCTGCGATAAAAAACGCCTGTAAAACCACAAGGCCCAGGAGCACTAGCTTTTGGCAGCAAAGAAACAGCAAGCCACACCTCCTCTGCGGATGGAATACCAATCAGCTCCCCATTCTCAGCTTCCGAGATAACCGGCAAAATATCATCAAAATAACCAATATCTGGAACAGCAGAAAAACCACCTAAAAGATCATTAAAATACTCCACTGCCATAGACCCAACAACCTCACGATCATCTGAGACAGAACCATCAGACAGCGTCACTTTGAAATTGTTCCTAGATCTTCGAACCTTAATAGCAGTGTGGAAAAGCTCCGTATTCCTCTCACCCTTCTGCAACCAACCAACATGAGATTTTGAATCAAGGAAAAGCTGACGATCATCCAAGGAAGAATTTAGGCGACCTTGAAGAAAGACAAATTCTCTCTCACTTTCGGCTGACCACTGAAACTGGAGGATGTGCTCAACAGCTTCTACCCTTTTAGATAAATCATTGATTCTTTGATTGATATCACCAAAAACATTCCAATTCCAACTGCGGAGGATGCTTCTCAGTCTTTTGAGTTTAATATGACAATTAAACATGGGATTGGAGTGACCTTGAACTCCCCAAGAATCCCGCACAACTGAAATAAAATCCTCATGATTGACCCAAGCGGGGTTGAAGCTGAAAAAACTATGACAGCGCTCAAAATTTCTAAAGGTGACTAAAAGGGGGCAATGATCTGATTTAACACGAGGAAGATGTACTACTTTCAGCTCAGGAAAAGCTGCTGCCGCCAAACCACTAATTAAAATCCTATCTAGTCTCATCCATATACACCGCCTACCAGCTTGATTATTACACCAAGTGAACTTGTTCCCAGAAAAACCAGCGTCCAAAAGACCAGCTCCAAAAATAAAATTGTTGAAATCAGAAGAGGATTTATTCCCAAAATCCCGACCACCCATTTTTTCTTCAGCACTAGAGACTGCATTAAAATCACCCATAAGGATCCAAGGTTCTGAACAGGATTGGCTCTCCGCAGAAAGATCACACCAAAGCTTAACCCGATCTAAGACTTTGTAAGAGGCATAGACTACTGAACAAATAGTTTTAACATCCATCGCAACATGATTGATAGCGCAAGAAATATGCTGATTGCTAATATTCAAAATGGAGACCGATATGGAGTCCTTCCAAAAAAACCAGATATGATTATTAGCTGGTTCTCCCTGAAAGAAACCTGAAAAACCAAGCTTCCGAGCAACAGAAATAATTTTGTTCCCCTGCGATTTAGGTTCCAGAATTGCACAAAAAGAAATATCATGCTTGGAAAGGATAGACTTTAAATAACAGATGGTACCTCGATTGGAGATACCCCTGGCATTCCAGCATAAACCACTAGTCATTTAAGCTTTTTGGTAGGGCAGTGCTTGCTGCCAGGGGAAACACTCTTTTTCATAGCTTCGGATTGCATAGAGAGACGCCTAGCAGATCCAGCCTTGTCCTGTATATCTAAATAATGCTGAACATGGTCAGGATGAACAAGAACGCCCAACTCTTCACTGATAACAAGCGCAGAAGAGTTGTGTTTCCTTAAACGAATTTCAGCACCAGACAGGTCATTCGGAATAGAAGCTGGGACTATACTCTGGCTCCCCTCCAAGCTAGCTAGAAGAAGGATATTGTCATCTTGAGAAAGAAAATTTGTGTCAGAAACCTCTTGGGATAAACTGATGACAGGAGCATCACCAACATGTGCATTATCCTTGAGAGGAGAGACCTCTCTCTTGTCATTATTTATCACAACAATAGAATTACCATCCTTCCCAGGAGCAGGAATAAAATCTGAAGATTTATCTCTTATGGATTTGCGTTTAGCTACTCGTTTCCACTGAGCTTCAGCCTTCCCAGTTTCATCTGCTTTGTCTAATTCTATTCGACTAACTTCCTTTTTGTTCACCTTAGCTGTTCCTTCAGAACTAACCAAATCAACAGCAGTATCAGCTTGTTTGCTTGCCTTAGCTTTACGACAGATGCTAAGTTCATGCCCATGAACCTTGCACTTTGAGCAATAAGCCAATTTGCTTTCCACCACAATACGTTGCCAGTATCCCCCTGCATTCCCCATAGAAACCCAAACCTCAGAGGGGATTGGTTGGGTGACATCTAATTCCACACAGGCTCGCGCAAATCGCATAGCTAGATAGGCCTTGATACGGTCATCAACATCCAGAAAGGTGGAAAAGGACGAGACAATCGCTCCAATAAAAGCTTTATCGTACAACTGAAGAGGTAACTCAGGCAATCTAAGCCATACCGTTGTAACTGTAGATTCCTTCTTCGGATTGTAGTCCTCCGACCAACGGGAAAGCCGGAACATAGCATGATTGACTTTCCGCAGCGGACAGGACAACGCTGTCACTGCATCCACCTCCGAATCTAAGATGACCAGAACATGTCTATTGTCCCACAGCTCACTAATAGTAGCCCGTCCCTTAATACGCCAAGCCGCCTGGAAGGCCTTCTGAATCTCAGCCAGAGAGGGACGGCCTACAGTAAATTTGGCGACCAAAGAACAGCCAAATCGACGCGCCCCAGCTTGGACCTCTCCGGCAGTGAACGCGACAGCCGGCTTGCCATCACGAGACCCGAACTGTCTGGAAGGGAGGACAATAGGAGCGAAACGAGGCTGAGAGACCGGGCGAGCCGCAACAGCCGCGAAAGACCTTGCAAGCCCTAACGGCGGAGGACCCCCATTTGCTAAAACTGGGGGGGAAGGACCCGAGGAGAGATTGGGAGCAATGGGGTCTGGAGGTCTAGGAGGATGGGCAATATCAATGTTTATTGGGGGGACCGACATCTCCAGTGGCCAAGCTTGGCCTGACGGTAAGCTGACCGCTCAGTAAAACGGTAAAAACTTAGAGAGAGAACCGATATGAGGTTAATGCTTTTGATAAGTTAAAGGATGCGCTGACCAGTGCGCCAGTGATGCGCGCACAAGACTGGAACTTACCATTTGAGCTGATGTGCGATGCTAGTGACTACGCTGTAGGCGCAGTGCTGGGCCAGCGCGTGGATAAAAGGCCGCACGCTATCTATTATGCATCGCGCACACTGGACACTGCGCATAGGAACTACACCACAACCGAGAAGGAACTTCTGGCAATCGTATTTGCGCTGGAGAAGTTCCGCGATATGTTCTGGGCGCTAAAGTCACTGTCTACACTGACCACGCTGCTATCCGCTACCTGATGTCCAAGAAAGAGACTAAGCCGCGTTTGATGCGCTGGTTGCTGCTGCTCCAAGAGTTCGATTTAGAAATCGAGGATAAGAAGGGAACAGAAAACACTGTTGCTGATCACCTAAGTAGGATAGTGAAGGAAGAGGAGCCAGGGCAGATCACGGAGACATTCCCGGACGAGCACCTGATGGCGCTGAACGGTAAAAGGTACCATGGTATGCGCATATTGCAAATTACCTGGTCACAGGTGCGTTTCCCTCTCATTTCACTAAAACTCAATGCATGAAGTTAAAACATGAGTCTAAATATTACGTTTGGGATGATCCGTACATGCTTGGAATAGGCCCTGATCAGATCTTGAGGCGATGTGTGCCTGATAATGAGATGAGCTCTGTTTTTAGATTTTGTCATGCGCACGCGTGCGGAGGACACTTTGGTCCAAAGCGCACGAGCAGGAAAATCCTAGATTGCGGTCTTTATTGGCCGCACTTATTTCGTGACTCATATAAACACTGCAGGGCTTGTGACAGGTGTCAACGCATAGAAAATATCTCAGCGCGCAACGAGATGCCACAAACACCTATACTGGTAGACGAAGTGTTCGACTTGTGGGGAATTGACTTCATGAGGCCGTTTCCGCCATCTTGTGGATACGAGTACATACTAGTTGCGGTGGACTATGTCTCGAAGTGGGTCGAAGCTAAGGCCACGCGCAAGGATGATGGTAAAACGGTTGTTGAGTTTTTAAGGACTAACATTTTCTGCAGGTACGGAGTGCCTAAGGTAATAATCAGCGACCAGGGGACGCACTTCTGCAACAGAATAGTGGCGCAAGTACTAACGCATTATGGGGTGCGCCACAAGACGTCCACTGCATACCATCCTCAAACGAATGGCCAGGCCGAGGTTTCCAACAGAGAGATTAAGTACATTCTGGAGAAAAGCGTGAGACCTTCGCGCAAAGACTAGAGCTAGCGGCTGGACGATGCACTTTGGGCATACAGGACTGCGCACAAGACACCGATTGGGACTTCACCATTTCGGTTGGTGTATGGAAAGGCGTGCCACCTAACGGTTGAGTTGGAGCACATGGCATACTGGGCATTGCGCACTTGCAATCTGAACCTCGATGAGGCTTGTAAGGAGCACGCATTTGAATTAAGCGAGCTAGAGGAGCTGCGTCTGGATGCATATGAGGGGTTGCGCGACTACAAAGCGCGCACGAAAGCATTTAACGATAAGTACATCCTCAGACGCACCTTCGAGCCAGGAGATCGGGTGCTGTTGTTCACCTCGCTGTTAAAACTGATGCCCGGGAAGCTGCGCAGCAAGTGGACGGGACCTTACACAGTCACAAAGGTTTTCCCATATGGAACAGTCGAGTTAGAGAACGAGCGCAAGCATCGCTTTCAGGTCAATGAGCAAAGAGTCAAGAAATACTTGGGAGAACCTTGGGATGAGGCCACGCGCGAAGTTGATTTGGCGGAACCAGAAATAGAGGATGCGCAGGCTGCTGCACCAGAGATACGACCTGATGCACTGGAGGGAGAACTAGGAGCTACTGATTATATATCTTCTCCGTCACTTATTCACCTCGTTACTTATGTTGTGCCACATAATTTTGGCCACACTGACCACCTATCTGTTCCTTTGCGCAGGACTAAAGAAGACATAGCACACACAGATGCAAAAGAGCGCGCAGGAGCAAGTGTGGGAGTGGTCACAAACGCGAACTTGAGCGAGTAACGAGGTACTGTCGAGCCAACAATGTTAAACAAAGGCACTTGTCGGGAGGTAACCCGACATGTCTTCCACGTTTTATTTTTACACGTTTTTTTTTAGGATTTGCATTTTAGCTAGTTCAGTACTTGCATAGTTTTTGAGTCACATAGCAATGCGCGAGTCAGTGCGCAGGACATATGCGCAGGTCAGGGGGTATATAAGGGCTGATACTTAGAAGATTCCAGACATTCTGCAATTTCGACCGTTAAGAGCTCTGCACTGCTGCCAGCCGATCTTTGCCGTCCGCCCACCGTTTTCAGCGTTCTTTAGTGAGATTTGAAGAGCACAACATCACCAGCGCACTAGTTAACCTCTCATTCCTTGTTTCAGTCATTTTAGCGAGGGTTTGGTGAAGGAAGCCGACTAAGGACGTAACCCTAGAATCGAAATCGCACCTAGTTAGCCAGCTCCGTTTGGTGATTTCATTGCTGGGTTTTGTTGACAAGAGTAAGGCGCCCATCTGGTAGAAATTTGAGGGTTTGATTCGAAGTTCTAATTTTGGGATCCTTAGTAGAGCGTTGACTACAGTTGACCGCTGCAAATATGAGGCCAGCAGAGGACCAGGACACCCCGGCATCTTTCGCACTGAAGTATGACGCCTTCTTGAAGCTTGACATGTATGGCAGCCCGTGCATCAGCAGGGACTTCCTGCGCGAAGTGGGCTTTGAGGACTTGGTCACAGAGAAGCTCGCGCAGGCCGGCTGGGAAGCGCTGATGGACATGGATAGCGCGGCCGACAAAGAGGACACTTGTGAGTTCCTGGCGTCCCTGCAGATCGCTGACTTAGAGATCCGATACCGACACCGAGGGGTGTGGTACATTGCATCCGCCAAGAGGCTGAAGCGCACCCTGCGCTCTGACAAGGTGCGCGAGATAGATGTGGATACGCACACCAACCAGGAGGCATGGCGCGAGATGGCACCGGGCAAACCGTTTGCCGCTGGTCGCAGCAAAGGGCGAAAGCTGCGCGACCCCTGGATGTACTATCTGTGGCGCATGGTCGCGTACGCAGTCATCGGGCGCTATAACGGTACGCCGAAGGTCAGCCTGCTTGATATGGACCTACTAAAGGGGTTGTATAATGGGAAGAAGGTGAGGTTTATGTCGGACATGGTGGTGCACTGGGAGCGGAGGTGTGATCACGCATTTGCTGCGTGGGCTACACGGAGAGCCAGAGGTGCCTGAGCACACAATTGTTCTAGCCGTTCCTCTTGACCGTGCCCAGATGCTGCAGTACAGAGCGGTAATTGTTAAGGAAGATGGGTCATTGGAATGGTGTTACCGGCTGCAGGCTGCTAGGGCACCGAGGAACGCCACAATCAGAGGAGCGCTTGCAGAAAGTAGTGCGCGGCAAGAGGAAGCTGCTGATGAGGAGGAAATGGAGAATGTGGAGGCACCAGTCGTGCAGCCAGCTAGGCGCATGAGGACGCGCGCACAGACTGGAGCGCGCGCGCGGGCGAGTGGACCGCCAGGGGAAGTTGTGACCATTGACATCAGAGACTCTCCCCCGCGTGCGCAGGCGAAGCGGCGCAGACAGGATTCTGAGGAGGCGCCAGCAGAGCAGCGCATGATGTTTAACGCAATGCGCATGCTGGAGTACTTGGCGCCCAAGGGGGCAGATTTAAGTATCAATCCACCAGCTGGGTGGAAATTTGGAGATCCCATTCCCCCTCTTCTCAGTCTGCGCAGGCCACCTCCAGGGTCACCTTCAGAGCAGCGCGAGCCAGCCAGTTCTCCCGCGCATTCACCAGCCCAATCCTCAGTGCGCACCCCAGTCATGGACCCACTGCAGATGCCATCAGAAACCCCTCCGCAACCCTCTGCTCAGATCATCATATCGCCCTCTGAGGTCACCCCCATCAAAGAGTTAAGTTCAGATTCGATATGGGAGACTAACTCGGAGGAGGAGCCTGCAAACCAGCCCGCAGCAATTTCAGTTGCGCAGCCATCCTCCAGCTCTGAGTATGAGACAGAGACTGAGTCCATGGGCGAGGAGGCACAAGGGTCTGCGTAGGACTCCAGCTCAAAGGACCTTTAGGGCTGCACAGAGGGCTAGGCACAAATCATTTCGGGTTGTTTTTGTTGCTTTTGAAAACTATCATTGGATATTCTGTTCCTATTTTGTGTGGATATTTTGAGCACTCCTGACCTTGTTTCATTTGCTGCATTGACTTTGTTTTTCATTTTCATGATGCATTTTACTTTTAGTTCTTAGTTGTCCTAGTAGCTTGCATGTGTGCGCTCTCCGTTGCGATTGAGCTTGAGTCATGAGGACACGTCTCTGTCTAAGTGTGGGGAGGGGGGGCGTTACATTTACATTTCATATTTATCATTGTAGTTTAGCTTAGTTAGTGCAATATAGGAAATAGCAGTGGTTGTGCGCTTGTGTGCGGATTGCGCACACCTTTCGACTTATTTTATCTTATTCATCCTACATGCACTGCCATTAACCGATTTAGTATAATTGTTTCGATTATTGTCTTTTTAGTTGGGATATTCAGGGGATGTGGAGTTGACAGAAAAAGCTCTAGAAAGGCGGTTAGTCGTTTTTGCTTCGAGAGTAAGGTACATGGCTAAAAGCACTAGTGGAGGCCGGTGCTTCGCAACCTTCGGAACAATAGTGCGCGCTCAGCCACGCAGATGCCAAAGGCGAATACCCAAAGCGTGGCGAGGTGGGAAAACAGACCACCTTTCCTCTGGAAGTCGAGTGTAGGAAAGTGGGCGCGGGTGTAAACGCGTGCGCTGACCTGCGCAAGTAGACCAAGGTGGGAGAGCAGGGCGTTGTTCCATAGCTGCTATCCGAAGGCCGAGACTGGAACCGTTCTGGGAATATAAGAAAAGTGGACGAATGATCGCGCGTCGTTGTACGCGTCAAATTAATCCTTTCTTCTCCACTTAGTATAGCGGCTAAGTCAGGGTCGATCCCACAAGGAGCAAGCAGACTCGTTCTAGCTAGCAACCTACAACTTACGAAATTGGGGGTGTGAGTGGTTGGGTTGCGCAGGTGCGCGGATGAACAATAGTGAAAGCAGATTTTGCACTAGACGTGCGCAAGCAGTAGAGATTAAGTACTATGACTATGAAAAGTATCGGTGAAGACAATCCTCTATGAATGTATTCCTTATCATCGACTCTAAACGTCTATAGTTCGATTTTAGTGAAGTTAGTGTCCGATCAAGGCGTCCTAACATGTGCGCACGTTCCGATCAAAGTCCATGAGCTTTTAATTCTTGAAACTAGTCTAAGTAGCTACGAATCCTGTCACAGTAGCAGCTGATTATCCTAGCGCGTTACTCCTAGTTGTCACCGTCAAGCTACCAACTAGTTTAACATATAACAACAAGTAGTAAGAGTACGATTGCGGTTCAAGGCTTCCCCTACTCATACAACTAGCTGTCAACCGCGTGCACAGAATTAATACAAACAAACAAACTATGCATTAAGCACAAGTCTCAAAGGAAATACTTCATAGAATCATGCCCAACCGATACAAAGTGTTTAGCTAGACATGCTAGTGGTAAACATCATAGAAATAGTGAATAAAAGCTAAAGTGTCCAAGGAAACAGTAACAAGCAGGTGCGAGCAGGTTGCTGTGTCTCGGTTCGGGCAGTCGGTTGGCGCAAGTCCTCGGCGGCAGCTCGTGTGTTTTTCAGTTTTTGCTCTCTCTCGTGTGTTGTTGTCGTCTCAAACCCTAGCCTTCCTCTCTTTATATACTGCTTGTGAAGCCCGAGGACAATCTTGGCAACTTCCAAATCCTAGGAGATTTTGTAGGGATATGGTGTTCAAGATTTGGAAATACCGCTACCCTTCGCATGGCTCACTGCGCACGTTGGTTCGCGCAGTTGGTTAGCACACCGCAGTCTGAATCTGCCACTTCCTATCCTGTTTGCGCTGCTAGCTCCGCAGGCTATGTGTTGCGCTCCTTAAACGCGCCTATTAGCGTGTATCCGACTTAGGCCCTTGTTTTGTCCTGCAATACAAAAACACCGGAAACCAGTAATCTTGTACACAAAATAATGCAAACAAGCACAGTGTTAAGATCTAAATAGTGCGTATAAATAGGCTCTATCAACGAAGCCGTATAAAAGGAAAAAAAAACCAGTTGACAATATACGCAAGGAAAAGAAACCAGCGTGCGCACACAGCGCATGCGCAAGTCCAAAAGTAAAAATCGTCAAGGACAGAAGGCTTGAGTTCCCAAGAAGCGCGCGAATGAATCACGCACCTGAAGAAACCTACGCGATTATCCATGTACCAGAAATCGGAGTAGGGACCGACAACCAAGAGCCTATGAAGAGCTATCTCCGAATCATCCGAATTAAGTTGCATCCTGGCTGAGAGGTAACAAATTTCGAAATTATTATATTAGAATTGTTAAGGGTTTCTACGCGTAAGTGATAGAGCAACGCAGGGTGAATCGCTGTGCGGATCGCGCATGAGTATAAGGCTGTGCGCTAGACTTTAGAGAGGTAATTGTATCTGTGCTTCAGTACTTGTTCGGGACGAACAAAGGCAAGTGTGGGGGATTTGATAGAGCCTAGTTATATGCGCTATTTAGATCTTAACACTGTGCTTGTTTGCATTATTTTGTGTACAAGATTACTGGTTTTCGGTATTTTTGCATTATAAGTCAGATGTGCGCTAACAGACATTTTTAGAGCGCAATGCACGACCTGTGGAGCTAGCAGCGCAAAAGGAGATAGCTGATTCGGACTATAGTGCGCAAACCTACTGCGCGAAGCAAGCAGTGCAATCAGCCTGCGCAGGATGGCAGAGTTTCTAAATATTGATCTCCTAGATTTGGGAAGTTGCTAAAAGTCTCTCGGGCCAAATCTAAGCATTCCTTGGGCTTCAAGACCACTATATAAGAGGAGGGAAGTAAGGGTCGTGGGCTTCAAGCATTCCTTGATAACTTGGGTCTCGTGATATCTATATGCCTTTCGATCCTCAGCCTTCTTCTCTTTATATACTGCTCAAGAGGCCCAACCTTGGCAACTTCCAAATCTGGTCGTGTCAAGATTTGGAAACACCAATATCCTGCGCATGGCGCACTGCTCCTGGGTAGCGCAATCGGTTAGCGCACCGTAGCTGATTCTGCCAACTCCTATCTGTTTGCGCTGCTAGCTCCGCAGGCTGTGTGATGCGCTCCTTAAAAGCTGCCTGTTAGTGCGTATCCGACTTAGGCCCTCGTTTTGCCCTGAAATACAAAAACACTGGAAACCAATAATCTTGTACACAAAATAATGCAAACAAGCATAGGGTTAGGATCTAAATAGTGTGTATAAATAGGCTCTATCAAACCCCCCACACTTGCCCCTTGTTCGTCCCGAACAAGCACTCAAGCACGGATACAATTACCTCTCTGGAGTCTAGCGCACAGTCTTGCACTCTGGCCCGATTTGCACTACTATTCACCTTGCGTTGCTCTATCACCTGCGCACATCTGCCTTCAACAGTTCTAATATAATGATTTCGCAATTTGTTACCTCTCAGCTGGGATGAAGATCGTTTCGGATGGCTGGGAGATAGCTCTTCATAGGCTCCGGGTTGTCAGCTCTTACTTCGAGGATGGGTATATGGTTAACAGCGCAGCTTCTTCCGGTGCATGATTTTTCCGCGCACTTTCTGGGAACTCAAGCCTTTTTGATGATATTCTTGTGAACTTTGCGCAAGCTGGTACGTGTTTGTGCGCATGCTGATTCTTTTGTAGCGCATATCATCTGCTGGTGTTTTTCTTTTTGTACAGCTTTATCTACGGTTCCTATGTTTCCCAGAACGGTTCCAGTCTCCGCCTCCGGATAACAGCTATGGAACAACGCTCCGCTCTCCCTCCTTTGTCTAATTGTGCAGGTCAGCGCACGCGTTTACACCCGCGCCCGCCTTCCATAGCTCGACTTCCAGAGGAAAGGTGGTCTGTTTTCCCACCTCGCCACGCTTTGGGTAATTCGCCTTCGGCATCTGCGTGACTGAGCGCGCTCTCTTGTTTCGAAGGTCGCGAAGCACCGGCCTCCACTAGTGCTCTCGACCATATACCTCACCTTCGAAGCTCGAACGACTAACCGCCTCTCTAGAGCATTTCTGTCAACTCCACATCCCCTGTATATCCCAACTAACAGGAGCAAAAAAAAAACGAAAAAATATACTAAAACAGTTGATAGCAGCGCATGCAATATGGATAGCACAAAACAAGCTGAATAGTGTGCGCAACCCGCACACAAGCGCACCACTGCTACTGTTTTCTTCAACTAAACTAAGCTACACTAAAAAGTTCAAAAAAACGTGTAATGTAAATGTGACGCTCCCCCCCACACTTAAATAGAGACGTGTCCCCACGACTCAAGCTCAAGCGCACGGAGAGCACATATGCAAGCAAAACAAAGAACATAAAAAAACATATAGCCAACGCAGCACAATATAGCAAGGGGGCACAAAAATATTCAGCACAATATTCAGCAAAACATAGCAAAATATAGCAACAGTGTTCAGCAGAAAAGATAGAAATAAGAAAACCACCCGAAAGAAATGCGCGCCCCACTGCAGCCCTAGATGTCCTCGGAGCTGGACTCAGCCGCTGATCCGCGCGCCTCCTCATCTGAAGAATCCGTCACATACTCGGTGCTGGAGGCTGGCGGCACTACAGAAATGGCGGCGGGCTGAGCCACGAGGTCGTCCTCTGAGATAGTATCCCATAGTGAATCTGAGCTGGTACTAATGATGGGTTCGGCTTCAGGGGACCTCTGAATGGAAGGCTGTGTTGGGGGTGGTGCAGGTGCTGGTACTGGGTCTGCTGCTGGGGTGGGCTCTGGTGCTGGGGCTGGCGCTGCTGCTGGAGTGGGCTCTGATGTATGCACTGGGGATTGGGTAGGAGGGCTGGCTGGCTGGTGCGGCTCGCTGGGGGATCCTGGAGGCGGCCTGCACAGGCTGAGGAGAGGGGGAATAGCATCTCCAAATCTCCACCCTGATGGTGGGCTCATACTCAAATCGGCCCCCTCTGGCGCTAAATATTCGAGCACGCGCATGACGTTGAACATCATGCGCTGCTCATCTGATACCTCCTCAGGCGCCTCCTCTGCCTCAGTCCTGGGGCGCTTTCCTCGTGCACGCGGGGGAGAATCCTCAATGGCAATGGTAACTGGCTCCCCCTGCGGTGCGCTTGCCCTTCGGCGCGCTCCAGTCTGCGCACGAGTCCTCATGCGCCTGATTGGAGGCGCAACTGGCTCTGGGGCCTCGTCCTCCTCCATCTCATCTACAGCCTCCTCTGCTTGCGTGCTGCTCTCCGCTCTTTGCCTCGGCGCTCTGGCCGGCTGCAGCCGGTAGCACCACTCCAATGTACCATCCTCTCTCACGGCTACCGCTCTTATCTGCAGCATATGGGCGCGGTCCAAGGGAACCGCCGGCACCACTGTGTGCTCGGGCACCTCTGGCTCTCCATGCAACGCACGCAGCAGGTGCGTTATCATCCCTCCACAAGTCAGCGGCCCCTTGGTGCTGACCCGACTCCAATGAAGCACCATGTTCAAGACAAACAGCACCCTCTTCCCATAATAAAAACCCTTCAAAATCTCCATATCCAGCAAGTTGATCTTTGGTGCACCATTAAAACGCCCAATGATCGCATAGGCAACCATGCGCCATAGGTAGAACATCCACGGGTCGCGCAGCTCACGTCCGCGGCTGCGTCCTGCGGCAAAAACTGGGCCGGTCGCCATCTCGTGCCACGCCTCCTGATTCGTGTCCGCGTCCATATCAGCTTCACGCACCTTTGCGCACCTCAGTGTGCGCTTCAGCCTCTTAGCCGAGGCAATGTACCAGACCCCTCGGTGCCGGTACCTTATCTCCATATCGGCCGTCTCCAGTGACGCCAAAAACTCGCAGGTGTCCTCCTTGTCTGCTGCGCTGTTGATCTCCAACAGCGCCTCCCAGCCCGCCAGCACGAGCTTCTCCATGATGAGGTCCTCCATCCCGACCTCTCGCAGGAACTCCCTGCTGATGTACGGAGTCCCGTACATCTCCAGCCTTAAGAAGGCTTCGTATTTGCTGGCGAAATGAGGTGGGGTCACTTGGTCCTCGGCAGGCTGCATCGTGCTCTGGGTCTCTCCGGTCAACTACGGTCAACACTCTCTAAAGCTCAAAAAAATCCAAACTCCTCCAAATGCCCTGAAACTTTCACCAAATGGGCGCCTACTGCCCGCCTACAAAACCCACTAACCAAACCTCCAATCGGTGCACGCTAGCTCGGTGCGATTTCAGACCTAGGGCACCCCTCTTCGCACAAACCCTAACTCAATCGGCTCAAATCTGAGGGGAAAGGTTACCTGGTGAGTGTGCGATGGTGTGCTCCTCAAATCTCTCTAAACGGAAGCTGGGTTGAGCGTCGGCGGTGAACGGCTGCTAAGGGCGGGAGTTTTCTCTTGCAACGGTCGAGTGTGAAAAGTGCAGAAATTTTCTAAGTACTGCCCTTATATACCCCCTGACTGGCGCAGCTGTCCTGCGCACTGCTGCTCGACAAAAAAACTACAAGTCCTAAACTAGCTAAAAGACACTAGAGAAACTAAAAGAAAAATAGGTAAAAGTAAAACGTGTCGGGTTACCTCCCGACAAGTGCCTTTGTTTAACGTCGTTGGCTCGACTGTACCTCGTTACTTTCGTGAAAGTGTACCAGCGACCTCCCCCACTCTTGCTCCTGAGTGACCCTGCGCTCGTGCAAGTGTTGTGTTGTTCTTGGTCCTGCGCAAAGGATCGGAAGGGTGGTTAGCATGAGTAAAGGTATGTGATAAATCATAAGTAACGAGGGTAGGTAAAGAGGAAGAAGAAATATGCGCAATCGTTCCCAGTTCTCCCTCTGGCGCTTCTGGTGGTGACTCTGGCGCAGCAACCTGTTCCTCTGCTATCTCAGGCTCCGCCAATTCAACTTCGCGCGCTGTGCCATCCCAAGGTTCTCCTAAATACTTTTTGACTCTCTGCCCATTGACCTGAAAATGATGCCGGTGCTCGTTTTCTAACTCGATTGTTCCGTAGGGGAAAACCTTGGTAACTGTGTACGGTCCCGTCCATTTGCTGCGCAGCTTCCCAGGCATGAGCTTTAGGCGTGAGGAGAATAATAATACCTGGTCTCCTGGCTCAAAAGTGCGTCTGAGGATATTTTTGTCATGAAATGCCTTTGTGCGCGCCTTGTAATCGCGCAGTCCCTCATATGCATCCAGGCGCAGCTCTTCCAATTCGCTCAGCTCAAAAGCGCGCTCCTTACCGGCCTCGTCTAGGTTCAGGTTGCAAACGCGCAATGCCCAGTATGCCTTGTGCTCCAACTCCACTGGCAGGTGGCACGCTTTTTCATAAACCAACCGGAACGGTGAGGTTCCAATTGGGGTCTTATGTACTGTTCGGTATGCCCACAGCGCATCGTCAAGGCGCTGGCTCCAGTCTTTGCGCGACGGTCTCACAGTTTTCTCCAGGATGCGCTTGATCTCTCTGTTGGAAACCTCGGCCTGTCCATTCGTCTGAGGGTGGTAAGCGGTGGACGTCTTGTGGCGCACTCCATAATGCTTGAAAACCTGCGCCACTATCCTGTTGCAAAAGTGCGTCCCCTGGTCGCTAATGATTGCCTTGGGCACTCCGTATCTGCAAAATATGTTAGTCCTTAAAAAGTCAGCGACCGTCTTACCATCATCCTTCCGTGTAGCCTTGGCCTCTACCCATTTGGAGACATAATCTACCGCGACCAATATATACTCGTATCCGGAAGATGGAGGAAATGGCCCCATGACGTCAATCCCCCAAATGTCGAATACTTCATCCACGAGAATTGGCTTCTGCGGCATCTCATTGCGCGCTGATATGCCTCCTGTGCGCTGGCACCTGTCACAGTTCCTGCAGTAGTTATATGAGTCATTGAACAAGCGCGGCCAATAAAATCCGCAGTCCAGGATCTTTCTGCTCGTGCGCTTTGGACCAAAGTGTCCTCCACATGCGTGCGCATGACAAAACATCAAAACAGAGTTAATTTCATGGTCAGGCACGCAGCGCCTTAAAATCTGATCAAGTCCTATTCTGAGCATATATGGATCATCCCAAAGGTAATGCTTGGACTCATGCTTTAATCTCATGCATTGCGTTTTAGTGAAATGAGGAGGAAACGTACCTGTGACCAGGTAATTCGCAATGTGCGCATACCATGATACCTTACCTGTCAGTGCCATCAGATGCTCGTCAGGGAACGTCTCCGTGATTTGCCCTGGCTCCTCCGCTTTCACGATCCTGCTCAAGTGGTCCGCGACTGTGTTTTCCGTGCCCTTCTTATCTTTGATCTCCAAGTCAAATTCCTGAAGTAGGAGCACCCAGCGCATCAGGCGCGGCTTAGTCTCCTTCTTGGACATTAGGTAACGGATTGCTGCGTGGTCTGTGTAGACGATGACTCTGGCGCCAAGAACATATGCACGGAACTTCTCCAGCGCAAACACAATTGCCAGAAGCTCTTTTTCCGTGGTGGTGTAGTTCCTCTGCGCAACGTCCAGTGTGCGCGATGCATAATAAATGGCGTGCGGCTTCTTGTCCACTCGCTGTCCCAAAATTGCACCTACTGCATAGTCACTTGCGTCGCACATCAGTTCAAATGGCAGGGTCCAGTCTGGTGCGCGCATCACTGGCGCACTTGTCAGCGCCTCCTTCAGTTTATCAAATGCGGCCCTGCACTCATTAGTAAATTCGAAACACACATCCTTTTGCAAGAGGTTAGACAGGGGTATACAAATCTTAGAAAAATCTTTTATGAAGCGCCTGTAAAACCCGGCATGCCCAAGGAATGATTTCACATCGCGCACGTTAGTGGCATAAGGCAGATTAGAAATAAGATCTATCTTGGCCTTATCTACCTTGATCCCCTCTTGCGAGATAATATGTCATAGTACTACACCATGCGATACCATGAAATGACATTTTTCATAATTGAGCACTAGGTTCTTTGAAATGCAGCGCGCTAAGACCTTATCAAGATGAGTTAAGCAGGCGTCAAAGGTACTTCCGTACATAGTAAAATCATCCATGAACACTTCTATGCATATACCAATCATATCAGAAAAAATGCTCATGACTAGACGTTGGAACGTACCGGGCGCGTTACACAGCCCAAATGACATGCGCCGAAACGCAAACGTACCGAATGGGCAGGTAAACGTGGTCTTCTCTTGATCTTCCGCAGCTATGGATCCAAGAAACAAAAGTAGGGCTTACCCGCTAATCGATCTAGCATTTGATCCATAAAGGGTAGCGGGAAATGGTCCTTGCACGTGACTGCATTAAGCTTCCTGTAGTCGATGCATATTTGCCATCCAGTTTGTATGCGCTTGGGAACTAGCTCGCCCTGCGCATTCTCTTCTACTGTGATTCCTACTTTCTACGGCACAACGTGCACTGGACTTACCCATTTGCTGTCCGAAATAGGGTAAATGACTCCTGCGTCAAGCAACTTGCACTGCCGTTGCTCGACTCACCCTCCATTTCTAGGACATAGAAATCTGCTGGGAACACCAGCTCTCCTACTCGAACCAGAACGTCCTCGATCATGCCCGTAGGTTGCTTGCACGACCGATCTGCTAGTTGAATGGTAAGACCTGCAGGCTTTAGTGGTCCAAGGCGCAATGACGCATATAGGGAATAGGGTAGCACATTTATAGACGCGCCTAAGTCAATCATGCAATTGCTTACTGTGGTCTTACCTAAAGTGCATGGAATGGTGAACGTACCTGGGTCTTGGCATTTAGGTGGTACCTTATGTTGCACGATTGCTGAGGCCTGCGCATTTAGCATTACCTGTGCGCATTCGCCTTTCCTTCTCTTGTTTGTGCACAGCTCCTTTAGAAATTTGGCGTACCTACGGATTTGCCGAACTGCTTCAATAAGGGGAATGTTTATCTCCACCTTACTGAATAACTCGTAGAGCTCCTTATCGAGCGCTTCCTTTCTAGCCGATGGTGCCTGTACAGGGAAAGGTGCAGGTATGTTAGTACGATTCGTGCCCTTGTCTTTTAATTGTGTTATACCTGGCGCTTCGCCTGCTGGCTTGTGGCTGGCGCTTCTGGTTGCGCATCTTGCTCCGGTTGCGCATTTTGCTTTGTTGGATCCGGGACTTGCGCAACTGGTTGCGCGGGCGCCTTGGTGGTCTGCTCTGTTCCTACCGTGCGCCCAGTCCTCAGTCTCACGGCGTTGACTCCTCCCTTGGGATTCTGGATCACTTGCGAAGGCAGGTTGCCATCGCTCTTTTTCAGCTCATACACCGTGGTAGCAATCTGTGATAGCTGCTTCTCAATGGACTCGAACCTCTTGTCATATTTCTCATCGTTTTTGCGCACTGTGTCTGCTAGCTGCCCCACAATATCTTCTAAGGATCGCCTTGGTTGCTAGTTGTTCTGCGCTGGTGCGTCAGTGCGGCGATGCGGTGGATTGTAGGGCGCAGCTTGTTGCATCTGCTGTGGCGCGCGCTGATCCGTGGACTGCCTCTGGAAATTGTTTTCCTCCTTCCATCTGAACCCATTTGCGGCTAGTCAAAAACGCGGTTGATTCTGCCTCTGCGGCCCTCTATTATCCCATCCTCCAAGAGCATTAACATCTCCTGATTCCTCGAAAAGCGTGGGACATGCGTCGGTTTTGTGCTCGGTGGAAGTGCAGAACTCACACGCCTTTGGCGCAGCTGGTTGCGCTCCCTGCGCATGCATCAACTTCTGCAGCATGGCCTTCATTTCCTTTATCTCAGCGCTTGTTTCTACCTGATGCACAGAACGAGCACGACTATTTTCAAGTGTTAGCTGATGTCTTACCTGCCCAGCAGAGTCTTCTATCAGCTGCCACGCGTCCTCTGGGTACATGTTCCAAATGTCGCCTCCTGCGCATGCATTCAATAACCTCAGCTCCATGGGTAGCAATCCATTCAGGAAATTCTCTATCAGCACATTTTGGGGTAGGCCGTGGTTGTAGCAGTTGGCCTCCAGCTCCCTGAAACGCTCGTAATACTCTGACAGCGACTCTGCTGCGCCCTGCCTAGGTGCGGCCAGCTCCCTCCTGAGCAACGCGATCTTTGCTGCGGGATAAAATTTGTCCAGGAACTTCTTCTGCAGCTGCTCCCATGTGTGAATTGATCCTGCTGGTAAGTTCATCAGCCAATGCCTGGCTGTGTCACACAATGAAAATGGGAACGCTTTCATCTTCAGCGCTTCATCGCTCTCCCCTTCAGCCTTCATGTTCTCGCAAATGACTAGGAATTCTCGCACATGCTTGACCGGATTCTCGTTGTTCATCCCGTGGAACTTGGGCATGTGATGAATGAGCGAGCTCCTTAGTTCGAAATGACCGTCTGGTGGAAGCACTATACACCATGGCTGGTTAACCGTGAGCGGGGCTGACATCTCGCGCACTGTTGTGCGTCGCGCAGCTTGTCGCGCGAGTGGCGCATTATACAATTCAGCGGCCATCCTTGCTTCAACCTCACGCTGCACTTCCTCTCTGAACAGGGCTGCGCGGTTATCTCCAACGACACTGTTATCCTCCATGACATGTTCTAAACTTTAAAGAAAACGGAATTAAAAGATAACTAAGCTGTTGCGTCTGTCAGTGCGCAACTAGAATCTGCGCAGCGCAACTGTTTCAGGGTTTCGCAGGCTGATGTTGATTGCGCGCTGTCAGAAACAACAACGAAAATAAAGCAAACAGAAATAACTAACTATTATAAAAGAAAACTTAAGCTAATTAAAGCTTATCTCTGTTGCTCCCCAATTTCGTAAGTTGTAGGTTGCTAGCTAAGACGAGTCTGCATGCTCCTTGTGGGATCGACCCTGACTTAGCCGTTATACTAAGTGGAGAAGGAAGGATTAATTTGACGCGTACAACGACGCGCGATCAAACCCCTTTGAAAGCATCAATCTAAATCCTCCGAAACTAACTCCCCCTCCCTTTTTCTCCCCCTTTTTGGCACAATTGACAAGGGGAAGTTCCTTCTTGTCTCAAGAGGGCAGGACACAGAGACCCAAAGAAGATCTCAGGTCTTCAAACCGTACTGTGTCCAGAGGTTTAGTGAAGATATCAGCAAGCTGTTTGGCCGACACAACATGCTGGAGAGCAATAATTCTCTTTTCCACCAGATCTCGGATGAAGTGATGCCTAATGTCAATGTGTTTGGTTCTGCTGTGCTGAACAGGATTCTTGGAGATGCTGATTGCACTCATGTTATCACAGTAGAGAGTCATTTCACCTTGATCGAGTCCATACTCGCCCAGCATTTGCTTCATCCACATCATCTGTGCATAGCAGCTCCCAGCAGCTATGTATTCTGCCTCAGCTGTAGATAGTGAAATGCTGTTTTGTTTCCTACTGAACCATGGCACCAGGTTGTTCCCCAGAAAGAAGCAGCATCCAGAAGTGCTCTTCCTATCCTCAGCACATCCTGCCCAGTCTGCATCACTATATCCCACTAGATTTGCATTTGTATCCTTAGTATATCATAAGCCATAGTGCACAGTACCTCCAACATACCGAATGATTCGCTTGACCAGCTGCAAGTGACTGTCTTTGGGGCAGGCTTGAAATCTAGCACAAACTCCTACAATAAAGGAGATGTCAGGGCGGCTGGCGGTTAGGTATAATAATCTCCCAATCATACTTCTGTAGGTGGTCTGACTCACTTCCATTCCATATTCATCTTTGATGGCTTTGACATGAGTGGCAGCGGGTGTTCGTTTATTACTGGCTTTATCTAGCTGAAATTTCTGCACAAGATTCTTGCTGTATTTGCTTTGTGCAATAAATATGCCATCTGTTTTCTGGGTGATCTCCAGACTCAGGAAATACGATAATTCTCCGACCATGCTCATTTGGAATTCCTTCTGCATGTGATCCACAAACTGCTTCACCAGATGCTGAGACTTCGATCCAAAGACAATGTCATCCACATATATCTGCGCAATGATCACATCCGACTTGGTGTTTTTCACAAATAGAGTTTTGTCAGCTCCTCCTCTTTTGTAGCCATGTTTTTTAAGAAAAACTGTCAGCCGCTCGTACCATGCTCGACGGGCCTGTTTAAGCCCGTACAGAGCTCTCTTTAGTTTGTACACGTGCTCCGGATGATGAGGATCTTCAAAACCTTTTGGCTGGGAAACATATACTTCTCCAGTGAGGTCTCCGTTTAGAAATGCACTTTTGACATCCATTTGATATAGTTTAAAACCCAGAAAACATGACATAGCTAGAAGCAGTCTGATGGCCTCCAAACGAGCGACTGGAGCAAAAGTTTCTTCGAAGTCTATCCCCTAAATTTGAGTGTATCCTTGAGCAACAAGCCTGGCTTTGTTTCTTGTGATGTTCCCCTTTTCATCAGTTTTGTTTTTGAAGATCCATTTGGTAACTATAATGTTTACTCCTTTAGATCTGTCCACCAAGTCCCAAACATTGTGTCTTTCGAATTCTGCTAGTTCTTCCTGCATAGCTATCTTCCAAAATTCGTCATTCAAGGCTTCCTTGAAAGTCTTCGGTTCTATACTGGATAGGAAGCAGGTATTGAGGTAAGCATTGCTTCTGGTTCTCCTTCTTTCTGTCGGATCTCCAATCACATTGGTCAGTGGATGGTTCTTCTGAATCTTCTTTGGAGGCTGCCTTGGTGGTAGATCATGAGTCTCATCATTCTGTTCTTCATGCAGGCTCTCTTGGAGTTCGTCTGTATTTTCTGCTTCAGCACTTGCTATAGCATCTTCTGGAGCTGAAGTTTGTTCACTTCTCCTCTGATTGGCAGGGGCATCTTCAATATCAGAGTCTTCGTCGTCAGGAACAGTGGAAGATTCTTCTTCAACATCTTTGACTACTACATTTATGGATTCCATCACTGTTCTTGTTCTCTGATTGTACACTCGATATGCCCTACTGTTCATTGAATATCCCAGGAAGAAACCAACATCGCTCTTTGGTTCAAGCTTCTTCCTGTACTCCCGATCTCTCAGAATGTAGCAGTCACTTCGAAAGATGTGAAAGTATTTTATTGTGGGCTTCTTCTGATTCCAGAGCTCATAGCAAGTCTGGTTGGTTCCTTTTCGTATGGTGACTGATATCGCGTCGTTGTATGCGTCAAATTAATCCTTCCTTCTCCACTTAGTACAGCGGCTAAGTCAGGGTCGATCCCACAAAGAGCGTGCAGACTTGTCTTCGCTACCAACCTACAACTTACAAAATTGGGGGCTGTGAGTGATTGGGTTGCGCAGGTGCGCGAATGAACAGTAGTGAAAGCAGTAGTGAAAGCAGAATTGCAGAAGAAAAAAAAATAGTAGTGAAAGCAGAATTGCACTATACGTGCGCGGGCAGTAGATATTAAGTACTATAACTATGAAAAGTATCGGTAAAGACAATCCTCTATGAACATATCCCTTATCATCGACTCTAAACATCTATAGTGCAGTTCTACTTAAGTTAGTGTCCGATCAAGGCTTCCTAACGTGCGCGCATGTTTCGATCAAAGTTCATGAGCTATTAATTCTTGAAACTAGTCTAAGCAACTACGAATCCTATCACAATAGTAGCTGATTATCCTAGTGTGTTACTCCTAGTTGTCACCGTCAAGTTATCAACCAGTTTAACATACAATAACGAGCAGTTAGAATAAGATTGCGGTTCAAGGCTTCTCTTATTCGCACAACTAATTATCACCCATGTGCATAGAATTAATATAAGTAGACGAACTAAGCATTAAACACAAGTCTCAAAGGAAATACTTCATAGAATCATGCCCAACGGATACAACGTGTTTAGCTAGACATGCTAGAAGCAAACATCATAGAAATAATAAGTAAAACTAAAAAAGCAGCCAAGGAAAAGTAGCAAGTCGGCGCGATCGCGCGTTGCTGTTTTCGGCTGGCGCAGGTGGTTCGCGCAGAATCTAGATGGCAGGCTTCTTGAGCTCGTGTGTCTCTGCTGCTATATGTCTCTCTCTCTATCTCTCCTCTTTCTCTCCTCTTTATATACTGGTCTTGAAGCCCAAGGAATGCTTAGATTTGGCCCGTGAGAATCTTAGCTACTTCCCAAATCTAGGAGATTTTGTAGGGATAATGATGATCAAAATTTAGAAACACTGCTATCCTACGCATGGCTTGTTGCGCACGTTGATTGCGCTACAAGCTTCGCACAGTTGGTTTGCGCACTGCAGTCTGAATCAGCTATCTCTTTAAAAGCACCCGTTAGCGCGCATCTAACTTATGCTCCTGTTTCATCCTGAAATACAAAAATATCGAAAACCAGTAATCTTGTACATAAAATAATGCAAACAAACACAGTGTTAAGATCTAAATAGCGCATATAACTAGGCTCTATCAAATCCCCCACACTTCCCGAACAAGTACTTAAGCACAGATACAATTACCTCTCTGAAGTCTAGCGCACAGCCTTACACTCATGCGCGATCTGCACATCGGTTCACCCTGCATTGCTCTATCACCTTCGCGCACATACCCTCAACAATTTTAATATAATAACTTCGAAATTCGTTACCTCTCAGCCAGGATGCAATTTAATTTGGATGATTGGGAGATAGCTCTCCATAGGCTCCTGGTTGTCAGTCTCTACTCCGATTTCTGGTACATGATAATCGCGCAAGCTTCTTCAGGTGCGTGATTCATTCGCGCGGTTCTTGGGAACTCAAGCCTTTTGTCCTTGATGATTTTTTTTACTTTTGGACTTGCGCATGTGCTAATATGGAGTTGTGTGCGCACGCTGGTTTCTTTCCTTTTATACAGCTTTGTCCACTTTTCTTATATTCCCAGAACGGTTCCAGTCTCGGCCTTCGGATAGCAGCTATGGAATAACGCCCCGCTCTCCCTCCTTGGTCTACTTGCGCAGGTCAGCGCACGCGTTTACACCCGCGCCCACTTTCCTACACTCGACTTCCAGACGAAAGGTGGTCTGTTTTCCCACCTCGCCACGCTTTGGGTATTCGCCTTTGGCATCTGCGTGGCTGAGCGCGCTCTTTTGTTCTGAAGGTCGCGAAACACCAGCCTCCATTCGCGCTTTTAGCAATGTACCTTAATCTCGAAGTAAAAACGACTAACCGCCTCTCTAGAGCTTTTTCTGTCAACTCCACATCCCCTGTATATCCCAACTAAAAAGACAAAAATCGAAAAAAATTATACTAAAACGGTTTATAGTAGCGCATGTAGGATGAATAAGACAAAACAAGTCGAAAGGTGTGCGCAATCCGCACAAAAGCGCGCAACCGCTACTATTTCCTTTAACTACATTAACTAAGCTAAACTACAATGATAAATGTGAAATGTAAATGTAACGCCCCCCCACACTTAAACAGAGACGTGTCCCCACGACTCATGCTCAAGCGCAACGGAGTGCGCACTCATGTCCTAAACTAGCTAAAAATTCAAATCCTAAAAAAAAACGTGTAAAAATTAAAACGTGTAAAAAATTAAAACGTGTCGGGTTACCTCCCGACAAGTGCCTTTGTTTAACGTCGTTAGCTCGACAGTACCTCGTTACTTGCTCAAGTTTGCGCACGTGACCACCCCACACTTGCTCCTGCGCGTCCCTGTGTATCCGCGCGTGCTATGTCTTCCTTAGTCCTGCGCAAAGGAACAGATAGGTGGTCAGCGTGGCCAAAATCATGTGACACATCATAAGTAACGAGGTTAATCAGTGAGGGAAAAGATATATAAGCAGTAGCTCCCAGTTCTCCCTCCGATGCATCAGGTTGTATCTCTGGCGCAGCAACCTGCGCATCCTCTATTTCTGGTTCCGCCAAATCAACTTCGCGCGTGGCCTCATCCCAAGGTTCTCCAAGTATTTCTTTACTCTTTGCCCATTAACCTGAAAACGATGCTTGCGCTCGTTCTCTAACTCGATTGTTCCATATGGGAAAACCTTTGTGACTGTGTATGGTCCCGTCCACTTGCTGCGCAGCTTCCCGGGCATCAGTTTTAAGCGCGAGGAGAACAAAAGCACCCGGTCTCCTGGCTCAAAGGTGCGTCTGAGGATGTACTTATCGTGAAATACTTTCGTGCGCGCTTTGTAGTCGCGCAGCCCCTCATATGCATCCAGACGCAGCTCCTCTAGCTCGCTCAATTCAAATGCGCGCTCCTTACTAGCCTCGTCGAGGTTTAGATTGCAAGTGCCAAGGCTCAGTATGCCTTGTGTTCCAATTCAACCGGTAGGTGGCACGCTTTTCCATACACCAACCGAAATGGTGAAGTCCCAATCGGTGTCTTTTGCGCAGTCCTATATGCCCAAAGTGCATCATCCAGCCGCTGGCTCCAGTCTTTGCGCGTAGGTCTCACGGTTTTCTCCAGAATGCACTTAATCTCTCTGTTGGAATCGGCTTGGCCATTCGTTTGAGGATGGTATGCAGTGGACGTCTTGTGGCGCACTCCGTAATGCTTTAGTACCTGCGCCACTATTCTGTTGCAGAAGTGCGTCCCCTGGTCGCTGATTATTTGCCTTAGGCACTCCGTCCCTGCAGAAAATGTTAGTCCTTAAAAACTCAACAACCGTTTTACCATCATCCTTGCGCGTGGCTTTAGCTTCGACCCACTTCGAGAAATAATCCACTGCTTCGACCCACTTCGAGACATAATCCACCGCAACTAATATGTACTCGTATCCACAAGATGGAGGACACAGCCCCATGAAGTCAATCCCCCATAAGTCAAACACTTCGTCTACCAATATTGGCGTATGTGGCATCTCGTTGCGCACTGATATATTTCCTATGCGCTGACACCTGTCACAAGCCCTGCAGTGGTTATATGAGTCACGAAATAAGTGCGGCCAATAAAACCGCAATCTAGGATTTTCCTGCTCGTGCGCTTTGGACCAAAGTGTCCTCCGCACGCGTGCGCATGACAAAACCTCAAAACAGAGCTCATCTCATGATCAGGCACACATCGCCTCAAGATCTGATCAGGGCCTATTCTAAGCATGTACGGATCATCCCAAACGTAATATTTAGACTCATGTTTTAACCTCATGCATTGAGCTTTAGTGAATTGAGGGGGAAACGCACCTGTGACCAGGTAATTTGTAATATGCGCATACCATGGTACCTTACCGTTCAGCGCCATCAGGTGCTCATCAGGGAATGTCTCCGTGATCTGCCCTGGATCCTCTTCTTTCACTATCCTACTTAGGTGATCAGCAACAGTATTTTCCGTTCCCTTCTTATCCTTGATCTCTAGATCGAACTGTTAGAGCAGAAGCAACCAGCGCATCAAGCGCGGCTTAGTCTCTTTCTTGGACATCAGGTAACGAATAGCAGCGTGGTCAGTGTAGACAATGACTCTAGCGCCCAGAACATATGCGCGGAACTTCTCCAGCGCAAATACGATAGCCAGAAGCTCCTTCTCAGTCGTGGTGTAGTTCCTCTACGGAGTGTCCAGTGTGCGCGACCCATAATAGATAGCGTTCGGCCTCTTATCCACGCGCTGACCCAATACTGCGCCTACGGCGTAGTCACTTGCATCACACATCAGCTCAAAGGGTAAGTTCCAGTCTGGTGCGTGCATCACTGGCGCACTGGTAAGCGCATCCTTCCACTTATCAAAAGCATTCCTGCACTCATCAGTGAACTCAAAGCACACATCCTTTTGAAGGAGGTTAGACAAGGGAATACATATTTTAGAAAAATCTTTTATAAAACGCCTGTAGAACTCTGCATGCCCAAGAAACGACTTAACGTCGCGCACATTAGTGGAATAAGGTAGATTTGCGATAAGATCTATTTTTGCTTTATCAACCTTAATTCCTTGCTGTGAGATAATATGTCCTAGTACTGCTCCATGTAATACCATAAAGTGACATTTTTCATAATTGAGGACTAGGTTCTTGGTAATGCAGCGCGCTAAGACCCTATCAAGATTATCCAAACATGCATCAAAAGTCTCACCATGCACAGTAAAGTCATCCATGAATACCTCTATACATAAACCAATCATATCAGAGAAAATGCTCATGACTAAGCGTTGGAACGTACCTGGCGCATTATATAGCCCAAACGACATGCGCCGAAACACAAAGGTACCGAATGGGCAGGTAAAGGTTGTTTTCTCCTGATCCTCCGCAGCTTTAGGTATCTGATTGTACCCTGAGTAACCGTCCAGGAAGCAAAAGTGTGGTTTCCCTGCGAAACGGTTGAGCATCTGGTCCATGAACGGTAGCGGGAAGTGATTGTTGCGCGTGACTGCGTTTAGCTTCCTGTAGTCAATACACATGCGCCATCCAGTCTGTATGCGCTTGGGAACTAGCTCGCCCTGTGCATTTTCCTCTACTGTAATGCCTCCTTTCTTTGGCACAACGTGCACTGGACTTACCCACTTACTGTCTGAGATCGGGTATATTACTCCTGCGTCAAGCAGCTTCAGAATCTCCTTCTGCACTACCTCCATCATAATTGAATTCAGTCTGCGCTGAGGTTCCCTGGATGGTTTGGCACCATTTTCCAGCAGAATTCTGTGCATACACACATCAGGGCTTACTCCGCGTAGGTCAGCTAATGTCCATCCTATAGCGCGCTGGTTCTTGTGCAACACCTCCTGTAATCGCGCCTCCTGCTCCTCCTCTAATCCTTTCTTTATAATGACAGGCAGGGTGTCCTTATTGCCCAGGAAGATGTACTTTAAGTGCTCGGGCAATTGCTTTAGCTCAACTTTGGGTGCCTATTCAATAGAAGGTAGGATTTTATTAGTATCGCAAACATTAACAAGATCATATACCTGCCTGGACATTGGTTCTGAGCTGCTCAGCTCATCATCATGCGCCTCCATCTCTGTTTGTGTCAGTGGCATAGGCTCCCATGTTGCGCATGCGCAACCAAGTCGTCCATGCTATCTAATGCGTGCACTGTGGCGTCCTCATGAGGATGCTGCATCCCCTTAAAAATGTTAAAGTGAATCTCCTCACCATCTACCTCCATTGAGAGCGTACCTTTCCACACGTCTATCTTTGTGCGCGCTGTCATCAGAAATGGTCTGGCCAGTAGGATTTGTGCACTTCCCTTGCTCGGCTCACCCTCCATCTCCAAGACGTGGAAATCTGCTGGAAACACCAGCTCTCCCACTTGGACGAGAACGTCCTCTATCATGCCCGTCGGTTGTTTGCACGACCGATCTGCAAAATTGGATGGTGAGACCTGCAGGCTTTAGTGGACCAAGGTGCAATGATACATACAAGGAGTAAGGAAGCACATTTATAGATGCACCGAGATCAATCATGCAGTTGCTTACCGTGATCTACCTAAGGTGCACGGTATGGTGAACGTACCTGGATCCCGGCATTTAGGTGGTACCTTGTGTTGCACAATTGCTGATGCATGCGCGTTAAGCATTACTTGTGCGCACTCGCCTTTCCTCCTCTTGTTTGTGCACAGCTCCTTCAAGAACTTGGCGTATCTAGGGATCTGCCGAACTGCCTCAATCAGGGGAATGTTTATATCCACCTTACTGAATAATTCATACAGCTCCTTGTCTAGCGCCTCCTTCCTTGCTAAAGGTACCTGCACAGGAAAAGGTGCAGGTGCGTTAGTACGATTAATACTCTTTTCTCCTGATTGTATCATACCTGGCGCCACTCCCTGTTGGTTTGTAGCTTGCGCGGCTGGGTGCGCATCCGGCTGTGCTGGCTCTGGAGGTTGCGCAACTGCCTGCGCGGGCTCGAAGCTATCCCAACTGTGCGCCCAGTCCTCAGAGTTACGGCGTTAGCTCCTCCCTTAGGGTTTTGAATCACTTGCGAAGGTAGGTTGCCATCGCTCTTTTTCAGCTCATAAACCGTGGTAGCAATCTGCGACAACTGCTTCTCAATTGACTCGAACCTCTTGTCATACTTTTCATCATTCTTGCGCAGTGTCTGCTAACTGACCCACTATGTCTTCTAAGGAGCGCCGCGGTTGCTGGTTATTTTGTGCTGGTGCGTCATTGCGGCGGTGCGGTGGGTTGTATACTTGCTGCGCCTGCTGTGGTGTGCGATATTCCGCGGGCTGCCTTTGGAGATTGCTGTCTTCCTTCCATCTGAATCCATTTGCGGCCAGTCCAAAACGCGGCTGATTCTGCCTCTGCGGTCCTCTATTGTCCCATCCTCCTAGAGCATTTACATCTCCTGATTCCTCGAAAAGTGTGGGACATGCGTCTGTTTTGTGCTCAGTGGACGTACAGAACTCGCATGCCTTCGGCGCAACTGGTTGCGTGCCTTGCGCACTCATCAGCTTCTGTAGCATGGCTTTCATCTCCTTTATTTCAGCACTGGAATCCACCTGGTGCACAGTGCGCGCACGACTGTTCTCGAGCCTCAATTGATGCCTCACCTGTCCAGCAGAATCCTCTATCATCTGCCATACATCCTCCGGGTACATGTTACATATGTCACCGCCTGCGCATGCATTCAATAATCTAAGTTCCATCGGTTGTAGCCCGTTTAGGAAATTCTCTATCAACAAATTTTGGGGCAGGCCATGATTATAGCAGTTGGCTTCCAGCTCCCTGAAACGCTCATAGTACTCTAATAGTGACTCTCCTACGCCCTGCCTAGGCGCAGCCAACTCCCTCCTGAGTAGCGCGATCTTAGCTGTGGGGTAGAACTTATCCAAGAACTTCTTCTGGAGCTGCTCCCATGTGCGAATAAATCCTGCTGGTAAGCTCATCAGCCAATGCCTGGCTGTATCACACAATGAAAAAGGGAACGCCTTCAGCTTCAGCGCTTC
Organism: Umbilicus rupestris; assembly: GCA_963678935.1. Lineage (NCBI taxonomy): Eukaryota > Viridiplantae > Streptophyta > Magnoliopsida > Saxifragales > Crassulaceae > Umbilicus > Umbilicus rupestris. Next base: position 7,811,277 of record OY787607.1, on the reverse strand, counting down.
TTCACTCTCCCCATTGGTTTTCATGTTCTCGCATATAACTAGGAATTCACGCACATGCTTGACCGGGTTCTCGTTGTTCATCCCATGAAACTTAGGCATATGATGAATGAATGAGCTCCGTAGTTCAAAATGCCCATCGGGTGGAGGTACTATGCACCAAGGTTGGTTGACTGTGATTGGAGCAGACATCTCGCGCACTGTTCTGCGTCGCACGATCTGTTGCGCGGGTTGCACATTATATACTGCTTCAGCGGCCATCCCAGCATCAACTTCGCGCTGTACTTCCTCTCTGAATCAACTGGCTGCGCGGTCCCAGCGGTCCCAGCATCCCAGCATCCCAGCGGCCATCCCAGGTTGCGCAACTGGCTGCGCGGTTCTCTGCCCTTGTTGCCCCTTTCGGTGCGCAACTATAATCTGCGCAGCGCAACCGTTTCAAGGTTGCGCAGGCTGATGTTGATTGCGTACTGTCAGAAACACCAACGAAAAATAAATAAATAAAGAGCGTGCGTCGTTGTACGCGTCAAATTAATCCTTCCTTCTCCACTTAGTATAGCGGCTAAGTCAGGGTCGATCCCACAGGGAGCGTGCAGACTCGTCTTCGCTAGCAACCTACAACTTACGAAACTGGGGGCTGTGAGTGATTGGGTTGCGCAGGTGCGCGAATGAACAGTAGTGAAAGCAGAATTGCACTATACGTGCGCGGGCAGTAGATATTAAGTACTATAACTATGAAAAGTATCGGTAAAGACAATCCTCTATGAACGTATCCCTTATCATCGACTCTAAACATCTATAGTGCAGTTCTACTTAAGTTAGTGTCCGATCAAGGCTTCCTAACGTGCGCGCATGTTCCGATCAAAGTCCATGAGCTATTAATTCTTGAAACTAGTCTAAGCAACTACGAATCCTATCACAGTAGTAGCTGATTATCCTAGTGTGTTACTCCTAGTTGTCACCATCAAGTTATCAACCAGTTTAACATACAATAACGAGCAGTTAGAATAAGATTGCGGTTCAAGGCTTCTCTTATTCGCACAACTAATTATCACCCATGTGCATAGAATTAATATAAGTAGACGAACTAAGCATTAAACACAAGTCTCAAAGGAAATACATCATAAAATCATGCCCAACCGATACAAGGTGTTTAGCTAGACATGCTAGAAGCAAACATCATAGAAATAATAAGTAAAACTAAAGCAGCCAAGGAAAAGTAGCAAGTCGGCGCAATCGCGCGTTGTTGTTTTCGGCTGGCGCAGGTGGTTCGCGCAGAATCTTGATGGCAGGCTTCTTGAGCTCGTGTGTCTCTACTGCTATATGTCTCTCTCTCTCTATCTCTCCTCTTTCTCTCCTCTTTATATACTGGTCTTGAAGCCCAAGGAATGCTTAGATTTGGCCCGTGAGAATCTTAGCTACTTCCCAAATCTAGGAGATTTTGTAGGGATAATGATGATCAAAATTTAGAAACACTGCTATCCTGCGCATGGCTTGCTGCGCACGTTGATTACGCTACTCGCTTCGCGCAGTTGGTTTGCGCACTGTAGTCTGAATCAGCTATCTCCTTTTGCGCTGCTAGCTCCGCAGGTCGTGCATCGCGCTCTTTAAAAGCGCCCGTTAGCGCGCATCTGACTTATGCACCTGTTTCATCCTGAAATACAAAAATACCGAAAACCAGTAATCTTGTACACAAAATAATGCAAACAAACATAGTGTTAAGATCTAAATAGCGCATATAACTAGGCTCTATCAGTGACTCTGTTGATGATGTAGCATGCGGTGTTCATTGCCCTAGTCCAGAATCTCAGGGGGATCCTCTTGGCATGACTCATGACTCTGGCCATTTCTTGAATTGTCCGATTCTTTCGTTCCACTACACCATTCTGCTGAGGAGTGATTGGAGAAGAAAACTGATGTGAGATACCCTTTTGGCGACAGAACTCATCCATTTTGCTTCGTTTTCAAACTCTCTGCCATGATCACTGCGGATGTTGGTGATTCTGAGATTTTTCTGTTTCTCCAGACGGGACACCAATGAGACTATTTGATGAGCGGACAAATAACCTTATATTTGTCCACATTTTTCCCTTACTTCTTGTTTGTTCCGCAATTCTATAAAGCCATTTGATGATTTCTTCGTCCATTTCAGGTTAAAATTATATATCTCACGATACGAAGTGGCCCGAAGAAAATCTAGACGAATTCCGGTCGATGGAGATCAAAAGAAGAAGGCTGAGCAAACTGCAGAAGTGATTCGGCCGAATCACTAGTGATTCGCCCACCAGCCTGACCGAATCACCCTCAGCTGCGCGAATTGACCTGATCCGGGGAAGTCCTGAAGATTTGACCGAATCACATAATGGGTGTGACCGAATCAAAAGTGATTTGGCCAAGAAAAGTGATTCGCCCAGTCCGAGACCACCACTGAACAGATGATTCGGCCGAATCAGAGGTGATTCGCCCAGAGGTGCCAGAATCAGTTTAGCTCCACAAGACGTTTGACCGTTGATAGAGCCTAGTTATACACACTATTTAGGTCATAACCCTGTGCTTGTTTGCAATATTTCATGAGCAAGATTACTCGTTTCCAATGTTTTTGTATATCAGGTCAGAACGAGTCCTTGAGTCGGATACGCGCTAACAGGCAGCGTTCTAGGAGTGAAAGATCAGCCTGAGGAGCTAGCGGCGCAAAGAAGAAGAAATGGCGAAAGACAGCAGAGGTGCGCTACCCGATTGCGCCAACCAATGCCGTGCGCCAGGCGCAAAGTCCCAGTGACCAGATTTGGAAGTTGCCGAAAGATGAACCTCCTATATAAAGGAAGTAAGTCTAGGGTTTCAAGGAGTTCGAAAAGACTGTTGTTCCAGAGGCACCAGAGGACGCAAGGAGGCACTGTGCGGCAGAACTGGAAAACACACGGAATTGAGGAGATTTGCGCCAGCCGACTGCGCCAGCCGAGAGAAGACACTGCACGCACTGTTTGCTACCGTTTTCTTGGATTCAGTAGTTGTTATTTACTATTTTATGATGTTTACCACTAGCATGTCTAGCTAAACACTTAGTGTTGGTCGGGCAGGAATCTATGATGTATTACCTTTGAGACTTGAGCTTAATGCATAGTTTATTTACTTGTATTAATTCTGTGCGCTCTGAGACAGTTAGTTGCATGAGTAGGGGAAGCCTTGAACCGCAATCCTATTTGTGTTGCTTGCTTGTCACCTGTTAAACTAGTTGCATGAGTAGGGGAAGCCTTGAACCGCAAACTTATCGTGACAACTAGGAGTAACGAGTTAGGGTAAGCAGTTGCTACTGTGACAGGATTCGCAGCTGTTTAGTCTAGTTCTAGGATTAATAGCACATGAACTTTGAACGGAACATGCTCACGTGTTAGGAAGCCTTTACCGGACACTAACCCAAGTAGGACACAAACTATAGACGTTTAGAGTCGATGATAAGGAATGCATTCATAGAGGATTGTCTGCCCAATACTTCTCATAAAGATAGTACTTAATCTCTACTGCTTGCGCACGTCTAGTGCAATTCCCCGCGTTACGATATTCACTGTTACTCACGCATCGCGCAAAACCCCCAATCACTCACGCAACCCCCGTTTTCTTAAGTGTAGGTTACTGGCTAAGACTCACTGCTTGCTCCCTGTGGAGATCGACCCTTACTTAACCACTGTACTAGTGGGAGAGGAAGGAATTATATTTGACGCGCACAACGACGCGCGATCAACCGTATCAAAACAAAGACGTTTGACCGAATGAAAAGTGATTCGGCCAGGATAATTGATTCGCCCAAACTCAAGACACCACTGAACAAAAGCTTCGAGCGAATCACATGGACATTGACCGAATCAAGTGATTCGGTCACTTCGGGCTCTTTTTGGAAATCTTCACAAAGTATAAATAGAAGGAGATAGAAGTAAAGAAAAGAGAGCTTGCATATTTTCTCAACCCTAGAAAGGAGCTTCCACTTTTTGCAACCCTAGACGACAAAAACTCAAAGAAGACCAAGCTTGATGGAAGATTGAAGCTTGGATTGAAGATTCTACACCATCCTCTCCTAAACCCTACCTTTGTATTTACATTTATGCTTCCCTTAGTTGTCATGTATTTGTGCACGCTCATTATGAGTGAGTAGTTACTTTTGTGGTTGGGGATTAAATGGATCCCCTAGGATTGGATATGATGTAGAACACTATTGTTATTGCATTGAATGAAGTTTGGTTTGATCTTATTGTGCCCTAGTGATAGAGGCTATTTGTACGCATGCTATCATAACCCTATGCTTGTTTGCAATATTTTATGAGCAAGATTACTCGTTTCTAGTGTTTTTGTATTACAGGGCAAAACGAGTCCTTGAGTCGGATACGGGCTAACAGGCAGCGTTCTAGGAGTGAAAGATCCGCCTGCGGAGCTAGCAGCACAAACAGGAGAGAAGTTGGCGAGAGTCAGCAGAGGTGCGCTAGCCGATGCCGTGCGCCAAGCGCAAAGTCCAGTACTGCCTAATCTTGACGTGACCAGATTTGGATGTTGCCAAAAGTGAGCTTCCCAAGCAGTATATAAACAAGAGGAAGGCTAGGGCAACAATGAGGGAAAAAAAGACCTTCTGGAGACGCACCAGAGATCACTAAGAGGCACTGCGCAGCAGAACTGGAAAACACACGGACTTGTTGAGAGGATTTGCGCCAGCCGACTGCGCCAGCCGAGAAGACAAGCTGCACGCACTGTTTGCTACTATTTTCTCAGACACATTAGTCATTATTTACTATTCTATGATGTTTATCACTAGCATGTCTAGCTAAACTCTTAGTGTTGGTTGGGCATGAATCTATGATGTATTTTCTTTGAGACTTGAGCTTAATGCATAGTTTACTTACTTGTATTAATCCTGTGCATATGGAGACAGCCAGTTGCATGAGTAGGGGAAGCCTTGAACCGCAATCTTACTTGTGTTGCTTGCTTGTCATATGTTAAACTAGTTGATAGCTTTACGGTGACAACTGTTGGCAGGCCTAGTTTGGGTGAGATCCAAAAAGCTTTCCAGGCGTGCTGGCCCGTCTCCGGAAGAGCTACCCTCAGTGAGATTTGGGATGCGAGGCATATCTTGATTATACTGGATTCAGAAGCTGACATCCGGAATGTCTTGTCGTCATCCCTCTCAAAGGTTGGACACGCCTTTTTCCGACTGTTTAGATGGTCAGCCGACTACAATCCTAAGAGTGAATCTACGAGCACCTCGGTGTGGGTAAGACTACCAAATCTCCCTCTCCCTCTTTATGACAGCGCCTTCATTGAGGCGATAGTCTCTACCTTTGGGTATTTTATTGCAGTGGATGATAGAACTAAAGCTTGTACTTCAGTTAAGTATGCTCGCGCCTGTGTTGAGCTAGATGTTACCCAGAGTTTACCGGAGGCCGTGTGGATTTCTCTGCCAGATAATCAGGGCTTCTGGCAATCTATTGTCGTTGAGACAAAACTAGCATATTGTAGCAAATGCAAGGTTCATGGGCATCTTTTAGCTATGTGTCGGAAGGTCAAACAGTCTTTTGATACCATTACGACAAAAGAAGGTGGATCCATGGTGGTAATCTCGAAAGAAGGTGATTTGGCTAAAGTTCCCATTCATTCGGGGGATACCGGTTGGGTCAAGGTTGGGAAAAATAAATCTAGGACTCTGGAGGGTTCTACCCCCTGTGATCTCAGTGTTAAGCCTTTTGAGGCTGCTCGGATGGACTTGGGTGCTACAGAGGCCCCTCCTTCAGTGGTGATTAAAGAAGAGGTCCCTTCAGCGGTGGTAAAAGAAGGGGTTGGCGCAAGGTCTAGGAAGGTTCTCCGGAAAGGAGCCTCTACGGTCAGTTTCTGTGAGGGGGAACCCTCTAAGGTGGATGCTTCAAATCAGTTTGATGTTGGTCTAGAGGAAGATAGCTACGGAGAAAGGGTTAAAGCTCCTCCTAACGATTTCTCAGAAGCTGAGCTTCGGCTAAGGAAGCAAAGCCCAAATAAAATTTTTTTCAATGAGGAGCTAGGAGTGCTAGTTCATCCTGGTTCCCTTCAGCATTATAAAAACATTTTGGATAAAGCTGGAAGCACAAGGACCCCTGGTAGAAGTAGAGCGGATAGAAGATTTGCGGATGCTCTTTCAGATTGCATTTTTCCTGGCAGCAAGCACTGCCTTTCCAAGGTGGATCAATGATTAATGGCCTTTGCTGGAATGTGAGAGGGATCGCTAATCGAGGTACAATCTGCTTCCTAAAAAGTTTATTATCCAAGCATGATATTTCTTTTTGTGCTGTGCTAGAGCCTAAATTGCAAGGGGATAAAATTTTTTCTATCGCTAGGAAGTTAGGCTTCTCTAGATTTATGCAGGGGAACCCTACCAATAAACATATTTGGATATTTTGGAAGGATTATTTGGATGTTTCTGTTTTAAATATCAGTTCGCAACATATCTCCTGTGAAGTCTCCATTACTGCGTCTGGTATTAAGTCTATTTGCTCTATTGTTTACGCGTCCTACAAAGTAATTGACAGATTGGTGTTATGGGAGAATCTTGCCAAAGAGGCCATTTGTACCACAGATCCCTGGATTGTTATGGGAGATTTCAATGCAGTTTCTCATGCTGGTGAGAAAAAAGGTGGTCAAAAATTCGGAAACAAGGCTTCCTCAGATTTCAATAGTTTTATTGCTGATAATGGTCTTACGGATGTCGGATTTTCTGGTAATCAATTCACCTGGTGTAATAATCAAGCGGGTCTGAGGTGTATATGGATGAGGCTTGATAGAGTGCTTATTAATGGGCTAGCTGCAGCTTGGTTTCCAGAACTTAAGGTGATACATCTTCCTCGTATACATTCTGATCATTGCCCATTGTTGATCTCCTTTAGTAGAAAAGAACATGTGCAAAGCTTTTTCAGATTCAATCCAGCCTGGATTAAGCATGCTGATTTGCACTCCTTTGTTCGGAGTTCTTGGGATGCTCGGGCTCATGCCAACCCCTTAATTAATTGCTATGCTAAGCTCAAAAGGTTGAGAAGTGGGCTGCGGAGTTGGAATTGGAATGTCTATGGGGATATTAATCAAAAGATCAGTGATCTCAGTAAACAAGTGGAGGATAATGAATTTGCCCTTCAGAATTGTTGGAGTACGGAAAATGAGGAAGATCTAGTTCATTGTCAAAAGAGGCTCCTAACAGCTCTAGATGATAGACAATTATTTCTAAACGCTAAATCCCAGTTAGGCTGGATGCAGGAGGGGGATAGGAACACTGGGCTTTTCCACGCAGCTATTAAGGCTCGAAGGGCTGCCAATAATTTTAAAGTTACTCTCCCCTCGGGTTTGGTTTCAGATGACCGGGAGGATATTGGTTCTCTGGCCACAGGCTTCTTTCAGGGATTACTTGGAGGTTTCTCTGCCATTCCTGATAGGAGCTTCTTTAATAATATTCGGCCCATGATTTCTGCCTCAGATAATTGCAAGATGAGTGGTATACCTGATGAAGACGAGATCTGGCTCGCCGTTTCTAATCTGCCAGAGAACAGCTCCCCGGGTTCAGATGGGTTCACAGGGGTTTTTTATCAGTCGTGTTGGAATATCATTAAAGAAGACATTATAGAAGCAGTCCAGATTTTCTTTAAGGGTGTCAGTCTTCCCAACTGCATCTCAGCTACAGTGCTTACTCTCATTCCGAAAGTTAAGAATGCTACCTCACTGGATCAACTAAGACCGGTCAGCCTCTGCAATTTTTTCCACAAGATCATTTCTAAGATATTAAATGATAGGCTTCGTCCCCTCCTTGACAGAATTATCAGCCCGGAACAATCAGGTTTCATCCCTGGGAGGTCCATCCAGCATAGCATTGCGCTGGCTCATGATCTAGTTTCAGATATCAACAAAAAAGTTCATGGGGGTAATGTGATGATTAAAATAGATATGGCAAAAGCCTATGATAGAATGTCTTGGGTCTTTATTATCCGAGGTATGAGGGCTTTAGGTTTTGACGAGAAGTGGTGCGATCTTGTCTACCGGAATATTAGCAATTGTTGGTATTCTATCCGGATCAGAGGGAAAACCTTTGGGCATTTTAAATCTAATAGGGGGCTGAGGCAGGGGGATCCCTTGTCTGCCAGCCTCTTCGTTGTGGCTATGGAATTCCTCTCCAGATTGCTGAAGAAGGCTGGTAGGAGGGGAGGAGGTGTAAAACCCTACTGGTCTTCTCTTCAAGCTGCCAACATCAATCATATTCTCTACGCGGACGATGTTTTGGTTTTCACTAACGGAGGGAGGACCTCCTTTGCTAAAATTCTACAGATTCTAAATTGCTTCTGCGTTAATTCTGGGCAGCAACTCAGTGAAAGAAAATGCAAGGTGTTCTTTTCCAAGCATATTAATAATGATAGGAAAGCTATGATTATTCAAATGTCGGGATTTATCCCTAGTGCTTTCCCTGTCCGGTATTTAGGAGCCCCTTTATTTCCAGGGAGGCCTAGAATTTCCTATTTTCAGGGGATTGTTGATGGTGTTAAAGGGAGGCTTCTTGGTTGGATGAAATCTTTCCTTTCTATGGCCGGGAGGATCACTTTGATCAAGGCAGTCCTTCATTCCATTCCCATTCACTGCATGTCGGTTCTTCCTGTTCCTAAAGGTACGATAAAGGAAATAGATAAGGTCATAAGGAATTTTTTGTGGGACTCTGGAGGGGCTTCTCGGCATCATTGGGTTAAGTGGGAGACAGTCTGCTTGCCCTCTAATGCTGGAGGTCTAGGGATCAGAATTATGCAGCAGGTTATGTCAGCGTTGCAAGGGAAACTAGCCTGGAATTACCTACTCAATTCTTCCTTGTGGGCTAAACATGCTAGGAGCAGATTTTCCATTGGAGGCAGAGGCTCTTGGATTTGGAAAACTATTACCCCTTATATTTCCAGTATCTCCCTGAACTGCCGGTGGATCCTAGGGAATGGCAAAACCTCTATTACTGATTTCTGCAGGGGTATAGCCATAGAATGCCCTAAGACCTTAAGGAATTACCAAATTAAAGAGGTAGTTCAGAATCCGGTTTGCAGAAGACAATTTTTGCATAATATGAACCCCCGTATTTATCTGTCCATTGGAGAGGATTTGTCTGAAAACATCCCAGACAGATTAGTTTGGGAAGGGGACACTAGTGGTATGGTCACCACAGCCAACTTCCTGAAGAGCTTCAGCCTCCCTCAGCCTTGTATTAAAAATTTCGAAGTCATCTGGAGCTATTTTATCCCTGCAAAAGTCTCCTGCTTCCTGTGGAAGGTCCTGCACTCAGCCCTCCCCACTCATGATAATGTCATCAAAACTGGCTGCCAGATTGCTAGCAAATGTGTCTGCTGCATTGAGTCGAGCATTGAAACTATGGATCATTTATTCCTGCATAGCAATAAAGCTAATCTGATGTGGGATTTTATTTGCCCTATATTCTGTAAAAGAAAGCCGGCGACGATTCACCAGCTTTGCTATGATTGGGGAACTTCAGTGAATCTCAATATTTTTAAAGACTGCTTAGGATTTGGCCTCATTAGCTGCTGCTTGTGGGACTTATGGAACTTCAGAAATAGGATGGTCTATAATGATAAGCCAGGGGTGTTTAGTAAATGCAACATTTTCAGATGGGCTGCGATCCTTGTTAACTCTATTAAGGCCCCTTGCAATCAAGACTCTTTGGCTATCAATGTTTGTAAAGTGCTCCATGTCAACCCCAGGTTTGTTAAGTCGGACAGATTGTATTGGATGCCTTGGCAGCCAACTGTTAAAGGAAACACATGCAATTTTGCTATTTTTATTGGAGAGAATAACTCTAGATTGGCTGCAGTGATCCGGGATCGATATGGTATGTTTGTTGCTGCTGTTAAATTTGTTGCGGCTCGTAAACATTTCCTGCAGGGTTTGATGCAGCTTATTTGTGAGGTGCGAGCTAGAAACTTGACTTTCCAATGCTTGCGGATCTCCCATCCTGATGTGCATCTGCTTGGCCTCAGCTACTCGGTTGATTGGAAGCTTTTTCAGATTAAAAGAATGCTGGTTAAAAGGATCAAGAATCTTGATTTATATAGCATTTGTCACTCCCTCAATAGGCCAGCAGATGCCCTGTGTTTCTCTGAGTCGAAGGACTGTTTCTTCTCCAGGTTTGAAGACATTCCTAGAGCTGTTCAACTTGCTATCGCCAGCGACTTGAAGCCTCAACCATGCTCTTTTATGGAGCAGCTCATTGCCTTTTGATTTGCAGGGCTCTTGTGGTTTATCTTGGCTAGATGTGGTTGAGTAGGGTGTTGCAGGTTTATGTGGTCTGTAGGATTGCTTATGGATGTTTTTGGGTTATGGTTTGTTAGCTTTGTAGGGCAGATCCTTGCTGTCTAGCTCATTATTGTGTGGCTTCCCTGTTTTGGTTTAAGATTCATAGGCTTTGGTGTTGGTTTAGGTGCATTGGCTTTGTCTCAGCCAGATTGTTGGTGTGCTCTGTTTTGATTCCCAGCTCTTGGCCTAGTTTGGTGGGCTGCGCAGGCCTGTCCAGGTCCCTTTTTGCTCTTGGCAGGTGCTTTTTGGTTTGGATAGTTCCCAACATGTGGGTTCATCCTCCTTTTCCTTGTTAGATGGGTGTTCCATCCTCCTTTGTCTGCCTCGATCCAGGCTATTTGGGTCTCATTTTATATAGCTATTTTGAAAAAAAAAAAAAAAAAAAACTAGGAGTAACGAGTTAGGGTGATCAGTTGCTACTTTGAACGGATTCGCAGCTGTTTTAGTCTATGTTCTAAGGATTAATAGCACATGAACTTTGAACGGAACATGCGCACGTGTTAGAAAGCCTTGACCGGACACTAACCCAAGTAAACCGAAAACTATAGACGTTTAGAGTCGATGATAAGGAATGCACTCATAGAGGATTGTCTGCCCAATGCTTCTCATAATCATAGTATTTAATCTCTACTGCTTGCGCACGTCTAGTGCAAATTTCCTGCGTTACACTAGTTACTGTTCACTTGCGCATCGCGCATTTCAATCACTCACACACCCCCCCATTTTCGTAAGTGTAGGTTGCTAGCTAAAGACTTACTATTTGCTCCCTGTGGAGATCGACCCTTACTTAACCGCTGTACTGAGTGGAAGAGGAAGGATTATATTTGACGCGCACAACGACGCGCGATCAAATTTTGGGGCCGTTGCCGGGGAGCAACACAGCTAAGTTCTAGTTAGTTTACGTTTTTTCCTTTTTAGTAACTAGTTATTTCAGTTTGTTTTGTTTTCGTTGTTGTTTCTGACAGCGCGCAATCACCATTAGCCTGCGCAACCTTGAAACAGTTGCGCACTGACAGACGCAACAACATTAGTTATCTTTTAATTTCATTTTCTTTGAGATTCAGAACAGGTTATGGAGGATAACAGTGTCGTAGGAGACAACTTGGGGGACAGAACCCCAGAGGAAGCAAGAGCACATAACCGCGCAGCCCTGTTCAGAGAGGAAGTGCAGCGCGAGGTTGAAGCAAGGAGGGCCGCTGAAGTGTATCATGCGCCACTCGTGCAACAAGCCGCGCGACGCAGAACAGTGCGCGAGATGTCAGCCCCTATCACTGTTAACCAGCCATGGTGCATCGTGCTTCCACCAGGCGGTCATTTTGAGCTAAGGAGCTCGCTCATCCATCACATGCCCAAGTTCCATGGGATGAACAATGAAAATCCAGTCAAGCATGTGCGAGAGTTCCTAGTCATTTGCGAGAACATGAAGACCGAAGGAGAAAGCGATGAGGCGCTGAAAATGAAGGCATTCCCATTTTCACTGTGTGATACCGCCAGACATTGGTTGATGAACTTACCCGCAGGATCCATTCACACATGGGAGCAGCTGCAGAAGAAGTTCCTGGACAAATTCTATCCCGCAGCAAAGATCGCGCTACTCAGAAGGGAACTGGCCGCGCCAAGGCAGAGCGCAGGGGAGTCTCTGTCAGAATATTACGAGGATTTCAGGGAGCTGGAGGCCAACTGTTACAATCACGGCCTGCCCCAGAATGTGCTGATAGAGAACTTTCTCAATGGACTGCTTCCCATGGAGCTGCGACTACTGAATGCATGCGCAGGCGGGGACATTTGCAACATGTACCCAGAGGATGCGTGGCAGCTGATAGAAGACTCTGCTGGGCAGGTAAGACATCAACTAACGCTTGAAAATAGTCGTGCTCGCTCTGTGCATCAGGTAGAAGCAAGCGCTGAGATCAAGGAAATGAAGGCCATGCTGCAGAAATTGATGAGTGCGCAGAGCGCACAACCAGTTGCGCCAAAGGTATGTGAATTCTGCAGGTCCACCGAGCACAGGACAGATGAATGTCCAACACTTTTTGAAGAATCTGGAGATGTCAACGCTCTTGGAGGATGGGACAACAGAGGGCAGCAGAGGCAGAATCAGCCGCGCTTTGGGCTTGCCGCAAATGGATTCAGATGGAGGGAAGAGAACAATTTCCAGAGGCAGTCCACTGATCAGCGCGCGCCACAGCAGACGCAACCAGCTGCGCCCTACAATCCACCGCATCGCCGCAATGACGCACCAGCGCATAACAACCAGCAACCGAGGCGATCCCTAGAAGATATCGTGGGGCAGCTAGCAGACACAGTGCGCAAAAATGACGAGAAATATGACAAAAGGTTCGAGTCCATCGAAAAGCAGTTATCACAGATCGCAACCACAGTATATGAGCTAAAAAAGAGCGATGGCAACCTGCCTTCGCAAGTGATTCAAAACCCTAAAGGAGGAGTCAATGCAGTGACACTGAGGACTGGGCGCACAGTAGGAACAGATCAGACCGCGCAGGCGCCCGTGCAACCAGTTGCGCAAGTCCCGGATCCAGCAGATCAGAATGCGCAACCAGAGCAAGATGCGCAACCAGAAGCGCCAGCCACAAACCAGCAGGGCAACACGCCAGGTATGTCTCAGTCCAGAAACAAGGACATAAATTGTACTAACATACCTGCACCTTTCCCTGTGCAGGCACCATTGGCTAGAAAGGAAGCGTTGGACAAGGAGCTTTATGAGTTGTTCAGCAAGGTGGAAATCAATATTCCCCTCATTGAAGCTATTCGGCAGATTCCCAGGTATGCAAAGTTTTTAAAAGAGCTGTGCACAAACAAAAGGAGGAAGGGCGAATGCGCACAGGTAATGCTAAATGCGCAGGCCTCAGCAATCGTGCAACAAAAGGTACCACCTAAGTGCCGAGATCCAGGTACATTTACTATTCCATGCACGCTAGGTAAGACCACAGTGAGTAATTGCATGATCGATTTAGGCGCATCCATCAATTTGCTACCTTATTCCCTATATACGACATTGCGCCTTGGACCACTAAAGCCTGCAGGTCTCACCATTCAGCTAGCAGATAGATCGTGCAAACAACCTGCAGGCATGATAGAAGATGTCCTAGTTCGAGTAGGAGAGCTGGTGTTCCCAGCAGATTTTTATGTGCTCGAAATGGAGGGTGAATCAAGCGCCAGCGGTGCGCAGATCCTCCTAGGCAGACCGTTTCTGATGACCGCGCACACAAAGATAGACGTGTGGAGGGGCACGCTCTCCATGGAGGTAGATGGCGAAGAAATCCATTTCAACATATTCAAGGGGATGCAGCATCCACATGAGGATGCTACAGTGCACGTAAAGGACAGCATTGACGATTTAGTCACAGAAGCGCAATGTGCGAGCGCAACCGTAGGACCAGAGCTACTGACACAGGCAGAGCTGGAGGAGCAAGAGGAAGAGTTGAGCAGTGCGGAACCAGCACCCACACAGGTACGTGATATAGTTCATATTTGCACCGCTAACAAAATCTTGCCCTCTATTGAACAGGCACCCAAGATCGAACTGAAGCAACTCCCAGAGCACCTCAAATACATTTTCTTGGGAGATGAGGACACCCTGCCAGTGATCATAAAGAAAGGATTAGAAGAGGAGCAGGAGGCACGCTTACAGCAGGTACTGCGCAAGAACCAGCGCGCCATAGGATGGACACTTGCCGATCTGCGCGGAGTGAGCCCAGACGTGTGCATGCATAGGATTCTATTGGAAGATGGTGCCAAACCATCTAGAGAGGCTCAGCGCAGGTTGAATCCAAATATGATGGAGGTAGTGCAAAAGGAAGTCCTGAAATTGCTTGGCGCGGGGGTCATTTACCCAATCTCGGACAGCAAATGGGTCAGTCCGGTGCATGTTGTGCCAAAGAAAGGAGGAATCACAGTGGAAGAAAATGCGCAGGGCGAGCTAGTTCCCAAGCGCATACAAACTGGCTGGCGCATGTGCATTGACTACAGGAAGCTTAACGCAGTAACGCGCAAGGACCACTTCCCGCTACCCTTCATGGACCAGATGCTGGATCGCTTAGCACGTAAACCTTATTTTTGTTTCTTGGACGGATATTCAGGGTACAACCACATACCCATAGCTGCGGAAGATCAAGAGAAGACCACATTCACATGCCCGTTCGGTACGTTTGCGTTTCGGCGCATGTCTTTTGGGCTGTGCAACGCGCCAGGTACGTTCCAACGCCTTGTCATGAGCATTTTCTCTGATATGATTCATATATGCATAGAAGTGTTCATGGATGATTTTACCGTATATGGAAGTACCTTTGATGCATGCTTAACACATCTAGATAAAGTCTTAGCGCGCTGCATTTCTAAGAACTTAGTGCTAAATTACGAAAAATGTCATTTCATGGTAACGCACGGAGTAGTACTAGGTCATATCATTTCAGAGGAGGGGATCAAGGTAGACAAAGCTAAGATAGATCTTATTTCTAATCTACCTTATGCCACCAACGTGCGCGACGTGAAATCATTCTTAGGGCATGCTGGGTTCTACAGGCGTTTCATCAAAGATTTCTCTAAAATTTGTATACCCCTGTCTAACCTTTTGCAAAAAGATGTGTGCTTCGACTTTACTGATGAGTGCAGGGCTGCGTTTGATAAGCTGAAAGAAGCGCTGACCAGTGCGCCAGTAATGCGCGCACCAGACTGGAACCTGCCATTTGAGCTGATGTGCGACGCAAGTGATTATGTAGTAGGTGCAGTCTTGGGGCAGCGCGTAGACAAGAAGCCGCATGCCATTTACTATGCATCGCGCACACTGGACTCTGCGCAGAGGAACTACACCACCACGGAGAAGGAGCTTCTGGCAATTGTATTTGCACTAAAGAAGTTCCGAGCATATGTTCTAGGCGCAAGAGTCATCATCTACACTGACCACGCAGCTATCCGCTACCTCATGTCCAAGAAGGAAACCAAGCCACGCCTGATGCGCTGGGTGCTCTTACTGCAGGAATTTGACTTGGAGATCAAAGACAAGAAGGGCACGGAGAATACAGTTGCTGATCACCTGAACAGGATCGTGAAAGAGGAGGAACCAGGGCAGATCACGGAAACATTCCCTGACGAGCATCTGATGGCGCTGGGTAAGGTACCATGGTATGCGCACATCGCAAATTACCTGGTCACAGGTACGTTTCCTCCGCATTTCAATAAAACTCAGTGCATGCGATTAAAACATCAGTCCAAGCATTACCTTTGGGATGATCCTTACATGCTTAGAATAGGACCAGATCAGATATTGAGGCGCTGCGTGCCTGACCACGAAATTAATTCTGTTTTGATGTTTTGTCATGCGCACGCATGCGGAGGACACTTCGGTCCCAAGCGCACAAGCAGAAAGGTCCTGGACTGCGGATTCTATTGGCCGCACCTGTTTAGAGACGCCTATAATCACTGCAGGAATTGTGATAGGTGCCAGCGCACAGGAGGAATATCCGCGCGCAATGAGATGCCGCAGACCCCGATTCTGGTGGATGAAGTGTTCGATGTTTGGGGAATCGACTTCATGGGGCCATTTCCTCCATCTGCAGGTTACGAGTACATATTGGTGGCAGTAGACTATGTCTCCAAATGGGTTGAAGCTAAGGCTACGCGGAAGGATGATGGTAAGACTGTCGCTGATTTTCTCAGAACTAACATATTTTGCAGGTACGGAGTGCCTAAGGCAGTAATCAGCGACAAGGGGACACACTTTTGCAACAGGGTCGTGGCGCAAGTTTTCAAGCACTATGAGGTGCGCCACAAGACGTCCACCGCTTACCATCCGCAGACGAATGGACAGGCCGAAGTTTCTAACAGGGAGATCAAGCGCATCTTAGAAAAGACTGTGAGACCATCGCGCAAAGATTGGAGCCAACGCCTCGATGATGCGCTATGGGCATACCGCACTGCGCATAAGATGCCCATTGGGACCTCACCATTTCGGCTGGTCTATGGGAAAGCATGCCACCTGCCAGTAGAGCTCGAGCACAAGGCATATTGGGCCTTACGCATTTGCAACCTGAACTTGGATGAGGCAGGAAGGGAGCGCGCATTTGAGCTGAACAAACTAGCAGAGCTGCGCCTGGACGCCTATGAGGGACTGCGCGATTACAAGGAGCGCACCAAGGCCTTTCACGACAAGCATATCCTCAGACGCACTTTCGAACCAGGAGACCAGGTATTACTATTCTCATCACGCCTGAAGCTTATGCCTGGAAAGCTGCGCAGCAAATGGACGGGACCATACACGGTCACCAAGGTTTTCCCCTACGGAACAATCGAGTTAGAAGACGGGCACCGGCATCGTTTTCAGGTTAATGGGCAGAGAGTCAAACGGTACTTAGGAGAACCTTGGGATAGCACAGCGCGCAACATTGACTTGGCCGAACCAGAGATAATAGATGCGCAAGCTGCTGCGCCAGACACACCACCGGATGTACCAGAGGGAGAACTGGAACCTATTGCTTATATCTCTTCTTCCTCTGCATTTGCCCTCGTTACGCATAATTTATCACATGCTGACTTCCCATCTTACCCTTTGCGCAGGACCAATGAGATCGCAACACACACACTGGCGCAGGAACACTTAGGAGCAAGAGTGGGGGAGGTCGCAGGCACACATTTTGGCACGTAACGAGGTACAGTCGAGCCAACGACGTTAAACAAAGGCACTTGTCGGGAGGTAACCCGACACGTTTTTACTTTTGCATATTTTATTTTCTACTTGTTTTGTTTTGTTTTTTTTTTTTTTTAGCTAGTTTAGGACTTGGTAGTTTTTTAGTCACGCAGTAGTGCGCAGGACCGTGCGCCTAGCAATGCGCAGGTCAAATGCGCTAGCCAGGGGGGTATATAAGGCAGGACTTAGGAAAAACCCAGCACTTTTCACTCGACCGTTGTACACGAGCCCCCGCCTTCAGACCTCTGCCCGTCGATCAGCGCCCAACCAAGCGTCCGTTTAGAGTGATTCGAGGACCACACAGCCGCACTACACCTAGGTAACGTCTCCCCCCGATTTGAGCAGCTTCCGTTAGGGTTTGTGCGGAGGAGAAGTTTTCTAGGGTTTTGAAATCGCACCGGGGTAGAGTGCGCCGATTGGAGTATTGTTTAGTGCGTTGTGTAGGCGAGCAGTAGGCGCTCCTTCGGTGAGAATTTCAGGGATTTCTGTGCAGTTTGGATTTTTGAAGTTGTTGAGGGTGTTGACCACAGTTGACCGCAGCCCTAGCGCATCATGAGACCTGCCAAGGACCAGGAGACCCCAGCTGCGTTCGCCAGCAAGTATGCGGCGTTTATAAGCCTGGAAATGTACGGGACCCCGTACATCAGCCGAGAGTTCCTGCGCGAGGTTGGACTAGCGGACCTCGTAGCGCAGAGGCTGGCGCTCGCAGGCTGGGAAGCGCTGTTGGAACTCAACAGCGCATCTGACCAAGAGGACACGTGCGAGTTTTTAGCGTCTCTGGAGGCAGGAGACAAGGAGATCAGGTACAGACATTGGGGTGTTTGGTTCATAGCCTCGGCAAGGAGGCTGAGGCGCGCGTTCGGGTGCGCCAAGGTGCGTGACGAGGACTTAGACACGCACACTAACCAGGAGGCCTGGCGCGAGATGGCGACTGGGCCAGCATTTGCCGCGGGGCGCAGCAGGGGCCGAGAACTGCGCGACCCGTGGCTGTTCTACTTGTGGCGCATGGTCGCCTATGCGGTCATTGGCCGTATCAACGGCGCACCGAAGATCAGCCTCCTGGATTTGGACATTTTGAAGGGGCTGTACTATGGGCGGAAGGTGCTTTTTATCCTGAACATGGTGCACCACTGGAGCCGCGTCAGCATGAAGGGGCCGCTGACTTGCGGAGGAGTCATAACGCACCTGCTGCGGGCATTACATGGAGAGCCCGAGGTGCCAGAGCACACTTTGGTGCCGGCTGTCCCTCTCGATCGCGCCCATATGCTGCAGATCAGGGCGGTAGCTCTGAAGGAAGATGGCACGTTGGAATGGTGCTACCGCCTGCAGCCGGCCAGAGTTCCGCGGCCCAGAGCAGAAAGCAGTGCGCAGGGCGCAGCAGCCGCGCAGGACATGGAGAAGGATGAGGCCTCAGAACCAGAGGTGCCTCTGGTCAGGCGCCCAAGGACCCGGGCGCAGACTGGAGCGCACTAGAGGGCCCGTGCACCACAAGGGGAGCCAGTGACCATTTCCATCGAGGATTCTCCCCCTCGTGCACGTGGAAAGCGCCCAAGGACTGAGGCTAAGGAGGCGCCCGAGGCAGCAACCGCCGAGCAGCGCATGATGTTCAACGTCATGCGTGTGCTCGAATACTTAGCGCCAGAGGGGGCGGATTTAAGTATGAGTCCACCATCCGGGTGGAGATTTGGAGACGCGATTCCCCCTCTCCTCAGCCTGCACCGGCCACCTCCAGGTCCCCCTAGCCAGCCAGCCAGCCCTCCTACCCGAGCCCCAGCAGCCCCAGTCCATCCAGCAGAACCCTCTCCAGTACCACCACCAGCACCAGCACCGGCAGCCCCCGCAGCAAAACCCACCCCTGAACCAGAACCGATACCACCACCAGTAGTTTCCCCTGCCCGGCCTTCTGTTCCGGAGTCCCCCATAGCCTATCCCAGCATAGGCTCCGATTCCATTTGGGATTCACTTTCCGAGGACGACCTCGTAGCACAGCCTGACCCCCTCACCATAGCGCCACCAGCCTCCAGCACCGACTACGTGACGGATTCTTCAGAGGATGAGGCGCTTGGATCAGCAGCTGCGTCTAGCTCGGAGGACTTCTAAGGCCGAGGGGCAGCAGCATTAGTTTTCTTTAGGGTGGTGTCTTTTATTTTGCGGCGTCTTATTGAATATTTGTGCCGCATATTTTGTGACCCTGTGCTATCGTTTATGCTGTGTGACTATTTGTTTTTGTTCTTATGTTCTTTATTTTTGCATTACATGCATGTGTGCGCTCTCCATGCGCTTGCGCTTGAGTCGTGGGGACACGTCTCTGTTCAGGTGTAGGGGGGCGGGGGGGGGGGGGGGGGGGGGGGCGTTACATTCACTTTTCACGTTTTTGAGCATTTTAGTGTAGCTTAGTTTATGGTTAAAGAGAATAGTAGCAGTAGTGCGCTAGAGTGCAGGATGCGCATGCGCTCCAGCTTGTTTTGCGCTATCCATATTGCGTGCGCTGCTATCTACTGTTTTTAGTATAATTTTTTCGTTTTTTTGCTCCTGTTAGTTGGGATATGCAGGGGATGTGGAGTTGACAGAAATGCCCCAGAGAGGCGGTTAGTCGCTTTTGCTTCGAAGGCAAGGTATATGGTCGAGAGCGTTAGTGGAGGCCGGTGCTTCGCAGCCTTCGGAACAAAAGAGCGCGCTCAGTCACGCAGATGCCAAAGGCGAAATACCCATAGCGTGGCGAGGTGGGAAAACAGACCACCTTCTCTCTGGAAATCGAGCTAAGGAAGGCAGGCGCGGATGTAAATGCGTGCGCTGACCTGCGCAGACAGACCAAAGGAGAGAGAGTGGAGCGAGTTCCATAGCGGCTATCCGAAGGGTGAGACTGGAACTGCTCTGGGAATGTAAGAAATTAAAGAGAAAGCTGTACAAAAGAAAAATACCAGCAGATGATACGCGCTACAAAAGAATCAGCATGCGCACAAGCATCAACATGCGCAAAGACCATAAGGAAATCATCAGAAAGCTCAGGTTCCCAGGAAGTGCGCGGACGAATCACGCACTGGAAGAAGCTGCGTTATCCACCATATACCTATCTTCGGAGTAGGAGCTGGCAGCCTGGACCCTAAGAAGAGCTATCTCCCAGCCATCCAAAAATCTTCATCCCGGCTGAGAGGTAATGAATTTCGAAATTATTATATTAGAACTGTTGAGTGCAGTTGTGCGCAGGTGATAGAGCAGTGCGAGTTGAGCAATTGTGCATTCGCATCAGAGTGCAAGACTGTGCGCTAAACTCCAGAAGAGGTAATTGTATCCGCGCTTCAGTGCTTGTTCGGGACGAACAAGGGGCAAGTGTGGGGGGTTTGATAGAGGCTATTTGTACGCATTATTTAGATCATAACCCTATGCTTGTTTGCAATATTTTATGAGCAAGATTACTCGTTTCTAGTGTTTTTGTATTACAGGGCAAAACGAGTCCTTGAGTCGGATACGCGCTAACAGGCAGCGTTCTAGGAGTGAAAGATCCGCCTGCGGAGCTAGCAGCACAAACAGGAGAGAAGTTGGCGAGAGTCAGCAGAGGTGCGCTAGCCCATGCGCTAGCCGATGCCGTGCGCCAAGCGCAAAGTCCAGTACTGCCTAATCTTGACGTGACCAGATTTGGATGTTGCCAAAAGTGAGCTTCCCAAGCAGTATATAAACAAGAGGAAGGCTAGGGCAACAATGAGGGAAAAAAAGACCTTCTGGAGACGCACCAGAGATCACTAAGAGGCACTGCGCAGCAGAACTGGAAAACACACGGACTTGTTGAGAGGATTTGCGCCAGCCGACTGCGCCAGCCGAGAAGACAAGCTGCACGCACTGTTTGCTACTGTTTTCTCAGACACATTAGTCATTATTTACTATTCTATGATGTTTATCACTAGCATGTCTAGCTAAACTCTTAGTGTTGGTTGGGCATGAATCTATGATGTATTTTCTTTGAGACTTGAGCTTAATGCATAGTTTACTTACTTGTATTAATCCTGTGCATACGGAGACAGCCAGTTGCATGAGTAGGGGAAGCCTTGAACCGCAATCTTACTTGTGTTGCTTGCTTGTCATATGTTAAACTAGTTGATAGCTTTACGGTGACAACTAGGAGTAACGAGTTAGGGTGATCAGTTGCTACTTTGAACGGATTCGCAGCTGTTTTAGTCTATGTTCTAAGGATTAATAGCACATGAACTTTGAACGGAACATGCGCACGTGTTAGAAAGCCTTGACCGGACACTAACCCAAGTAAACCGAAAACTATAGACGTTTAGAGTCGATGATAAGGAATGCACTCATAGAGGATTGTCTGCCCAATGCTTCTCATAATCATAGTATTTAATCTCTACTGCTTGCGCACGTCTAGTGCAAATTTCCTGCGTTACACTAGTTACTGTTCACTTGCGCATCGCGCATTTCAATCACTCACACACCCCCCCATTTTCGTAAGTGTAGGTTGCTAGCTAAAGACTTACTATTTGCTCCCTGTGGAGATCGACCCTTACTTAACCGCTGTACTGAGTGGAAGAGGAAGGATTATATTTGACGCGCACAACGACGCGCGATCACCTAGCTATGTATTCATTGTATGCATACCAAGTGTTTGACGAAATGCTTAAGTGAGTATGCTGGGTTAGAACCCCTAAGGAAGGAGCGAGAGTTGAACTTAGGATGTTTCATAGCTATTGTATGATCATAGATGGAGTGTTTGTGCGTGAGAGCGACATGCATTCTTGACATTAGGCTAAGTTTTGAGCGGATTTGAGTAACCGGCCAATAGACCGAGAGGGTGCGGTTATGGGACTCATATTCTACACGGTTCAATAGAATGAGAGTTTGAGAACCATGTCATTTATGAATCCTCTCCATTCTAGGGAAGGAGCGAGAGTTGAACCTAGAGCGGACGATGCATTAGCCTTGCTTTTATCAACCAAATGTAGTTCATGCATGTATTAGTGAGTTATTTCATTTCCTCATATCTTAGGAGAGAAGTTGAATCCCTAGACACCCTTTTTATTCATTAAGTAGAACTCAACAATATCATTTGTGCTTGCTAGAGATACCTCTATAGGAGGACAAACCCCCCCCCCCCCCCAAAACCGTAGACTTACATTAGTAGCATTGATTAGTTGTCAATTAGTCTAAGCTTTTCCCTTGGGTTCGATCCGAGGTCACTCGGTTATAAATATTGTTTGATATTTGCGTGACTAGAATAGCACTTCATTTTGCTTGCCTAAAACGCCAACGTCACTATTACTTTTACAGTGTCTGATTTCTCTCTGATAAAATCAATCCAAGTGAGCCGAGTATAGTCATCAACGCAGACAAAGGCATATCTTTTCTTACCCACACTCTCGACTTCCATAGGACCCATCAGGTCCATGTGTATCAGCTGGAGAGGTCGGGTTGTGTTTGTATCTTTAACTGTTGGATGTGAAGCCCTTTTTTGTTTCCCAATCTGACAATCTCCGCAGATGGAACTTGTCTCGCCTTTAATCAGCGGTACTCCTCTGACTAACCCTTCTGTTGCAATCTTCTTCAGAGTCCTCAGATTGACATGACCCATCCTTCTGTGCCAGAGATTCATTTCCTCTGCATTAGTTAGCATGCATCTTGGTAAAGGAGAGTTTGTGTCTACCTTGAGAAGATAGCAGTTGCTTCTCGATCTGGTCCCCTCCATTATACATTCTCCATTCTTGTTGAAGACTTTGCACGAATCTTTTGTAAAATTCACCTGTTGAGTCCCATCACACAGCTGGCTAATGCTTATGAGGTTCGCCTTCAGTCCTTCCACCAGCATGACATTGCTTAGTTCGGGCATCCCTTCAACTGCCAGTGTTCCCTTTCTCAGAACTCTTCCCCTCAGGCCATTTCCAAACTTCACATGTTGTTCTAAGCAAGGGGTTATACTCTTCAAGAAGGATCTTTCTCCCGTCATATGCCCCGAGCAGCCACTGTCAAAATACTAGCTAACGTTGTTCGAGGAACTATCTGTGCTGATAAGAGCAAGATGCTGAGTTCTCCCATAGTTGTGCTTGGGTGTTTTTCTGGCTGACCCCTTTCTGTGTTATGCTGATGGACAGTTCCTCCTAATGTGACCTTTGAGCCCGCACCTATAGCATGTTTTATACTTTAATAGTGTCTTGACATGGTGATATAGGGATTGCTGTAGCAGAAGCTGATTCACCTTACCTTGTGTTTTTCTGCCTTTTCTGACTGATCTAGATCTGACCATGTTGCTTTCATCTTCACTCAGATCTGTCTAGTCTTCACTCCCGCTGGCAGAAAGAGCATTTTTCTGATCGGCCTTCTTCATTGGTTTACTAGTACAGTCGACTTGTCGATGACCATATCCTTCACAGTTCCAACACTTCATGCTCTATTTTCTGTTTCTCTTTTCATCATCATTTTGAGCAGATTCCTTCCCTCTCCTTTTATTCTCTCCATCTCTTCTAAATTATTTTCGTGTGGAAGAGCTTTGCCCAGTTCTTGAATCCATGTTCTTCAGGAGTTTCCCAAGGTTCTTTACCAGCATACTAAGCTGGTCATCTGGAGCTGGCTTCTTCACTTCTGTCTCTGCCTTCAGTCCTATATTCTCCTTAGGAGTAGGCTCTTCTTTAACCAGCTTCATCTCAAATTGTTTGAGTGATCCAACCAATTCTTCCAGCCTCAAGTGTTTGACATTTTAAGCTTCTTCAATGGCAGTCACTTTCATGTCAAATCTTATGGGCAATGATCTGAGTACCTTCCTAATCAGCTTCTCTTCAGAGATAGGTTCTCCAAGAGCATGGGCTTCATTTGCCAGGTCACAAAGTTTTTGCATTGAACTCAGTGATCGTCTCCTCTTCTAACATTCTCAAATTTTCAAACTGCGTAGCAATAATCTATAATCTTAACAGCTTTACTTTATCAGTTCCTTCATGGGCAATTTGCAAGATCTTCCAAGCTTGCTTGGCCATATCACAGTTTGATATCAACCTGAAATTGTTAGCATCAACCGCAACAAATATAGCATTCAGAGTCTTTGAATTACCAGTTGCTGCAGCTCCCTCTTCGGCAGTCCATTGTTCTTTAGGTTTTATCTGTGTAACTCCCTGTTCATCCGTGGTGATCGGAGGAGACCACTGGAACACAATAGCTCTCCAGGTCTTCTCATCAATGGCTTTGAGAAAGGCCTTCATCCTAGCCTTCCAATATCCATAGTTGCTTTCTTCCAACAATGGAGACCTGCTCGTGCTCTGTCCTTCCTTCATTGTTCCTTGACTTCTTCAGAGACGATGTAGGATCTTTTACTCTGTGTGTTGAGCTCCCGCTCTGATACCAATTGAAAATTCACAGCGCCTCTGATACACAGATTGGTGAACAAGCAGTTGCTACAGCACACTCTTATTCACTCGAAAACTCTTTCAGCAGGAAAGATCAAGGACACAAGTTTGTTCACCCAGTTCAGCCAAATTGCCTACGTCTGGAGAGGACTCTTTCAGTCCTCAATCCACTATTCTCAAGGTTTCCAAGTACCCACGGTTACAACCCATGCAACCCATGCTACTCAACCTTAGGTGGATTCTTGCACAGAATCAGAATAGGCTCTGACTTGTGTCTTCACACCCTCTACTGATATCTATCTAGAATAGCTACTGTCTCCTCGAAACTCAGCCTATTCTAAACAATACTCAAGTTCTGCAGGGTTGTTATAGCATCTGCTGTAGCACACAGCTATTCCTCGACACAAATTGTCCGCGTCGCTCCAAAGCCTTTCGCTGAGCCGTTCGAACGATTCCACAAGTGCTGCACACTCTGGAATACTCCCCCTCACTTAGTGACCTCCTGTCACTAGCAAGCACTGCCGTCCAGACACTCGACTGAGTCACTCACCCGTCAGTTCTTCCGCGGCTGCCCTTGATCAACCAACAAGCACCACTGCTCTGAATTGACTTCCAGATCAAGCTTGAATCACACTACACAAGTCCTGATCACCCTCTACTTCTGTCCCCTCAGCTCTGCGCTCACGCTCTGCTCTCGGTGATAATCGAAGACTTCGTTCGCACACCAAAATTGTTCTCTCATAAATCTGTGTGTTCTCGATTTCAGCTCTCTTCTTTCGATCACTCTCATCGCTCTGAAGGGTCTTTATTATTTAGGAGCGTTCACTGCTATCATTATCAGATTATAGCAGGTCCCCTAGCAACATCAATATCTCCTAATTTCTAGGAGATTAGATTTGATTTGAGATTCAAACCAAGACTCCTACTTCAGCTAGGAATCTCCACTCTGGAATACTCTTTGCAGCAACTCTGAACCTCCTCTGATGCTCTTTGAAGGACTGTCACACCTTCTTTCCAAAAACAGATTGCTGCTGCACGGACAGACGCTACAGCTCTTCTGAACAAGCTCCTGCTAAAGCTTCTTCCTGCTATAGCTGCTCCTTGTTCACTTGCTTGTTCACTTGTGCTGGTTTTGTCAAACACTGCCATATTGCATCATCACATTTGGTTTATGCAATGCACCGGGAAGCTTTCAAAGGTTGGTCACTAGCATTTTCTCTGACATGTTAGGTAGTTTCATTGAGGTGTTCAGGGATGATTTCACTGTACATGGTGACACATTTGATGAGTGTTTAGAGAATTTGAACAGGGTGCTGGAGAGATGTGTGTCGATGAACCTTATTTTGAATTATGAGAAGTGTCATTTCATGGTCACACATGGTGTGGTGCTAGGAAATATAGTGTCGGAAGAAGGAATTCAGGTAGACAAAGCAAAGATAGATTTGATTTTCAGTCTTCCTTACCCTTCGAATGTGCGTGATGTTAAGTCTTTTCTTGGGCATGCTGGTTTTTATCGTCGCTTTATTAAAGATTTTTCTAAGAAGACACTGCCATTGACTAACCTCTTGCAAAAAGATGTTCCTTTTGAATTTTCAGAAAAATGCAAGGAGGCGTTTGATGAACTTACAAACGCATTGACTAGTGCACCCATCATCCAAGCATCCGATTGGACGCAGCCCTTTGAGATCATGTGTGACGCGAGCGACTACGCCGTAGGGGCTGTCCTTGGAGAAAGGAAGGAGGAAAAACCAGTGGTGATCCACTACACCTCGAGGACCTTAGACATGGCTAAAAAGAATTGAAATTCGCAGCGTCTCAGTAAGACAGATTAGTGAACAAGCAGTTGCTGCAGCACACTCTTGTTCACTCGGAAATTGTCTCAGCAAACAATGAACAAGACAGAAGTTTGTTCACCCAGTTCGGCCAACTGCCTACTTCTGGGGAGGACTATTTTCCAGTCCTCAATCCACTAACCACAAAGGTCTCCAAGTACACTCGGTTACAACTCCACGCAACCTATGCTACTCAACCTTGTGTAGATCACTCAACACAATCAGAACAAGCTCTGACTTGTGTCTGCACACCCTCTACAAATGTCAATCTAGAATAGCTACAGTCTTCTCAAAATTCAGCCTATTCTAAACTACACTCACTCAGCAGGGTTGCTGTAGCAACTGCTGTAGCACACAGCTGATGCACAATTGTCCGCGTTGCTCCAAAGCCTTCTGCCGAGCCGATCGAACGTTTCCACGAGCGCTGCACACTCTGGAATACTCCCCCTCACTCAGTGACCACCTGCCACTAGCGAGAACGACCACTTAGACACTCGACCGAGCCACACACCCGTCAGTTCTTCCGCGGCTGCCCTTGATCAACCAACAAGCACCACTGCTCTGAATTGGCTTCCAGATCAAGCTCGAATCAGACTCTGCAAGTCCTGATCACCTTCTGCTTCTGTCACCACAGCTCTGCGCTACGCTCTGCTCTCGGGTGATGATCGAAGAAATTCATCCGTCACACACCAAAATTGATGTCTCTAAATTCTGTGTATGCGCTCGTGTATCCCTCAGCTTCGATCAACCTCTCTGCTCTAAACCCCTTTCTCTTAAATAGTAGCACCAGCTTTAAGCAAGACCAGGTTTAAGCAATGTCCCAAAAAGAACAATTATTTCCTAAAATTTAGGAGATTAGATTTGATTTTGATCTTCAACACAAATCTCCTTCTCTGACTAGGAAACCCCACTAGAATATTCTCCACAGCATCTTAGAAATTCTTCTGATGTTCTCCGAAGAACTCCCAGCC
Source organism: Umbilicus rupestris (assembly GCA_963678935.1). Classification (NCBI taxonomy): domain Eukaryota; kingdom Viridiplantae; phylum Streptophyta; class Magnoliopsida; order Saxifragales; family Crassulaceae; genus Umbilicus; species Umbilicus rupestris. Next base: position 7,784,114 of record OY787607.1, on the reverse strand, counting down.
CTTCTAACCAAGCCCAGGTCGCTGCTGCTTCTCGGACAGATGATGCAGCCACTTGAACAAGCTCCTGCTATAGCATCCCCTGCTGAAGCTGCTGCTTGTTCACTTGTGCTGTAGCTGCTCCTTGTTCACTTGTGCTGGTTTTGTCAAACACTGCCATACTACATCATCAATCTCCCCCTTGGGATTTTGACAAAACCCTAGAACACTTATGCACACTTCCATGAACCAGTAAATACTCTAAATGAAAAAAAATTCAACAAGAGAGTAAGATAGTAAGAGGTGGCCACACTCGGCCGTAGCACGACCACGCAGGGTCAAAAAAATTATCAGTTCATCAGCCTTTTACTATACTCCCCCTTTTTGCCACAGATGCTCAAGGGGCCTGCTCCTCATCCGCCGGGAACTCCAGGTCTCTGAGCAGACTTCTGATTTGGCCACGCCTAGCATCCCTCCTTTTGGCTTCGGCTTCAAGGATGAGCAGCTCAGATCTGAGATGGCTCACAATTCTGGCACGGAGAGCTGATTGAATTATTGCAGCAGGGGGAAGAGATTCCACCAGAGGGGCTGGGGCTGAAGCACCAACCAAGAGTGGATCCTCATAGGCTATATCCACCGCATGTTTCCCTTTGAACAACTTGTGGTCTACTGTAAAGACCTGCAGCTCCTCAGATAAACCTTCAGAAATGTCACCAAGCTCCGGATGCTGTGAGACCATCATCCCATAGACGAGGGAGGGTAGCACAATGGGCTTGCTGGAGGAAGCGCTGCCGGCATGAGTAGCCAGCTGGGGAAACATCACACTGCCGAGGCTGATTTTCCACCTCTTCCCAATAGAGTAGAGAAGGTTAGCAGAGGCTCTGCTAACCGTCCCCCTGTGAGAGCTGGGGATCCAGTTTCTAATGCCACTACAAGAAAAACTGCTAAAATCCACAAAGCAAAACCAACGGATTGTATTTTGTCGGTTATATATGTAAAAGCCACAACAAATGGTGGGAATTAATTCTGTCGATTATATTACTTATAAAAGCAACAGATATTTGTCAATAAAATAACCGTTGGTATTTGTTCGTATATACCACAGACTTTCGTAGGAAATAAAGATCGTAAATAATTAATTTTCTAAACTAGATAATGAGTAGTTTTTACTTTGCTATTTGCAACAAAAAATATGGTTGGAAATAATTCTGTTGCTACTTTATGTTTAATTCCAATAGATATTTGTCGTTGCTAAGATCCATTAATTTTGACTATCATATACTTAAAAGAATTTCCGTAAGAAATAAAATTTGTAAATTTAATTTTTGAAAATTTTTCATTGTCTCTGTAACATAGTAGTTCTTGGAACAATTTGATTTTAGAAAAATACACCCTTACATCTACTCTCTCGACTGGATCAAACGCACAAATTGGATTCCAGTTGGTCGGCATAAGTAAGCATACTAGTTTAAGTATTAAGCTTAGTGAAGCTGAAGTTGCAGAGAAGCTTATGTGATGATTCATCGCCTAAGATTGTTCTTGACGAGTTAGATTTACTGGCAGAGCTCATGTTCATGGCGAGTTAGATTTACATAAAGGCTAATAAAAAATTTTAAAAAAAGCCCAAGTAGACAAAGGCTAATAAAAAAATTTTTTAAAAAAAATTTTCAGCCCACTGACGGAACGTGCCGTTGATTTTAGCAGCTTTTCTTGTAGTGTGCCCAGATGATACAGCAGGGCATTCTTGGAGGTGAGTTCAGCAGCACTCAGGTTTGGACCACCCCAAGACAGGCACACTCCCCCTGTCAGAACCTTAGCCAGCATCTCTGGCTGAACATCAGTGGGCGCTCTGGCATTCTCATGGATCTCAAGAAACTCATCGATTTTTTCAGGGGTAATAAGAACTGTCTTACCCCGCACCCAACTCTTTCCAAACTCATCCCCTCCTTCCTCACCAAACTTCTCTTCCATATTCACAATAAATTCCCTAACCAGAGCTATATTGAATCTGAATGGGTAAGTTAGGGACTTGAGAAGGTTTACCTCAGTGAGAAGCTGGATAATTGCTGTTGATTTGTACTTGTCCAGGTCCAGCCTCTTTTCTGACACAATGTGCTTCCTCTCAACAACACTCCAGGATTGAGAAGCATTCCTATTTCTGATTTCCTGCGACTATATGCTGCCAGTTTTATGCCATTATATGCCATGATGAAGATGTTGAGTTTATGAGATGCTGTTTGATGCTATGAGGTTTTGATTTGTATGCTTTGCATGATTTCTACAATTTTGTGATGCTAGTGACTTGATGTTATATGTTCCTTTGAGTTGAGATATTACAGGATGTGGAGTTGATAGAAAATATCCTAGAGGGACTTGACAAACATGCAAAGGTTCAAGGGATTAGTCACATAGCGCGCTGAGTTTGTGGAAGTTGGCGCTTCAAGTTATGAGGGGTGAGACTTTCACTCCATCATTGCAGCGTTTATGCAATGGTGGGACGGGAAAACAAACCGTCCTATCTCTAGTCCTAGTAACCGAGAATGGGTGGGTAACCCCTATCGTGCCTCGCGCTGAAAGGATAATGATGAGAAAGAGCGGGTGATGAGCGGACAAATAACCTTATATTTGTCCACATTTTTCCCCTTACTTCTTGTTTGTTCCGCTATTCTATAAAGCCATTTGATGATTTCTTCGTCCATTTCAGGTTAAAAATATGTATCTCACGATATGAAGTGGCCCGAAGAAAATCTGGACGAATTCTGGTCGATGGAGATCAAAAGCAGAAAGACTGAGCAAACTGCAGAAGTGATTCGCCCACCACCCTGGCCGAATCAATCTCAGCTGCACGAATCGACCTGATCCGAGGAAAGTCTTGAAGATTTGACCGAATCACATAAGGAGTTGACCGAATCACATAGTGATTCGGCCAAGAAAAGTGATTCGCCCGTCCGAGATCAGCACTGAACAGATGATTCTAGCGAATCAAGTGATTCGCCCATGAGGTGCTCGAATCAGTTGAGCTCCATAAGACGTTTGACCGAATCAACACAAGGGTTTGACCGAATCAAAAAGTGATTCGGCCAGGAAAAGTGATTCGCCCAGACTCAAAATAGCACTGAACAGATGATTCGAGCAAATCACATGGAGAGTGACCGAATCATGTAATTCGGACACTTCGGGCACTTTTTAGAAATCTTCAAAATGTATAAATAGAATGAGATGGAAGTGAAGAACAGGAGCTTCCACATTTTCGCAACCCTAAGCGACTGGAACTCGGAGAAGATCAAGCTTCATTGAAGATTGAAGTTTGGATCGAAGATTCTACATCAACCTCTCTTAAACCCTTTAGCTTTGTATTTACATTGATGTTTCACTTAGTTGTCATGTATTTGTGCACACTCATTATGAGTGAGTAATTGTTCTTGTGATTGGGGATTAAATGGATCCCCTAGGATTGGATATGATGTAGAACACTATGTTATTGTATTGAATGAAGTTTGGTTGAAAATGAGTCATTGATTGAGTTCTAGCTTCTCCTCCCTCTGGGATCTGCTCAAAAAGAATTTGAGCCAGAGAGCGTGCGTGCGGGAGCTTGGTTGAGCGTGGTACCGACAGATGTCGGTCTCCCCCTTCCCTAATGAAGTCTCGATTCCACCGAGACCACCGGATCCAATTGGTGTCAACCCGTCTGTGAACCCCTCCAATAGGGCTACAGGCCAGGGAGAGACCGGGCGTTCCAAATCCTTTGCCTCGGTGGCGTCACGGCCGCGTCCACAACCTCGCTTTGGTCCGATTTCACTTCCCTCTCGGCAGTTTGGGTCGCGTGATGGTAAGCCGGCTGTCGCCTTCACTGCGGGAGAAGTCCACGCTGGGGCGCGGAGGTTTAATTTCTCATTAGTAGCCAAGTTTACAGTGGGTCGCCCTTCATTAGCCGAGATCCAAAAAGCTTTCCAGTCTGCTTGGCACATCAAGGGGAGGGCCACTATCAGTGAAATCTGGGACAGTAGACACATATTGGTCATGTTGGATTCTGAGGAGGATGTAGTGATAGCGTTGACATGCCCATTGCGCAAGATTAACCATGCTTTATTTCGGCTCTTTCGCTGGACGGAGGAGTACAATCCTAAGAAGGAATCAGCTTTTACCACGGTATGGCTTAGGCTACCTGACTTACCATTACAGTTGTACGATAAGTCCTTTATCGGGGCTATTGTCTCATCTTTCTCATCTTTCCTTGATGTTGATGACCGAACTAAGGCTTGCCTATCACTGCGGTTTGCGAGAGCCTGTGTGGAATTAGATGTCACCCTTCCCATACCTTCTGAGGTTTGGGTTTCTATGGGGAATGCAGGGGGCTATTGGCAACAAATAGTGGTAGAGAGTAAACTGGCTTACTACTCAAAGTGCAGGGTTCATGGGCATAATCTTAGCAGCTGCAGAAAAGCTAAACCGAGTAAGCTAGTTGAGGTAGCTCCAATCATGGGCAGACATGTAGATCCAGAGGGACCGCTCCAAATAGAAGTTAGTCGAAATGCGAAGGCCAAAGACGCAGATCAGGGTAAGAGCGGGGTCACTAAATCACAGGAATGGATTCAGGTGAAGAGCAGAAATAAAAATCCTAGAAAAGTTGCTCAAGAGCCAACAGATCAGCAAATGGGGAGGGAAATGACAGCGCCTTTTACGGCCGTGCCTGATGTTCCAATAGTGAAAGTTCCGTCAATGACAGTGTCTCCTACGGTTGTGTCTACTGGGTCAATAGAGAAAGATCAGTCAATTGTCTCAGCAGCCGGGAAAGACATAACGGGTAAATGTGATCTGATTAATGAGCAAGGTTTGTCAAGGGTGAAATCCATTCTTCGAAGACCCAAGCCTGTTCAGAGCACGGATAATCCTGCTCAATTTTTAGACGGTCAGAAGGAGGAAATAGCCAAGGATTTTATTGAGGTGGAAAACAGACTTGCGAGGCTTAAAGGGGATAACACCTTCTCAGAGAAGGTGTACCACATATTGAGACCAATATACAACATCAATCATGATTAATATCCTTTGTTGGAATATCAGAGGAGTCCAGAGTAGGGGTAGCTTCACTTACCTCAAACACATTATTTCTCGCTGTCAAGCTGACATTATTGTGTTGCTTGAACCCATGACTGAAGGTCAATATCTAGATAAGCTTTGCCGTGCTCTTAACTTTGGCAAGGCAGTTCATGGTGGGGATAGTAATAAAAAGATTTGGATTCTGTGGAAAGATCACATCGGCGTTGATAATTTTCAGTGGCACACACAACATGTTTCGTGCAGAGTCTCGGTGACTGGGGCCAGTAATAGTATATTGTGTTCCTTTATTTATGCTCTATGTAGTCGGGTGGATCGACTTCAACTCTGGGAAGAGCTGGTTCATCTTTCTGATACCTACAGTATCCCCTGGCTGGTGGGAGGGGACTTCAATGTGATTGCTCAATTAAAGGAAAAGAAAGGGGGTAATCAACCGGATAGAAATGCTCTTCTTGATTTCAATGAGTTCATGCTGAGAGCGGGGCTTAGTGATATAGGATTCAGCGGCACTCCTTTTACCTGGTGCAATAATCGGCAAGGAGAAGAGGTTATTTGGGAAAGGCTTGATCGATTTTTGGTGAATGGCCGCTTCCTGGCTGATTTCCCTTGTCCCAGAGTGTCTCACCTTCCTAGAGCTTTCTCGGATCACTGCCCATTATGGGTTGTTATTGATGGGGAGAGTCGTAGAAGAGGAAGGTTCCATTATTTTCGCATGTGGGAATCCCATCCTGGTTTCCGATCGGTGGTTGAGGCTAACTGGATAGGAAATCTGCATGTTAATCCAATGCATAATTTCTCTTTGAAGCTTAAGCGTCTGCGAAAGGCTCTTAAGAAGTGGAACTGGGAGATTTTTGGAGATATTCGACTTAAGGAAGAACAACTTTTATCTGATATTGCCAGTGCTGAATCCAGACTTCAGTCTCAGTGGGATGAGGACCTGCATCTTGCCATAAAGGCTATGAGGACGAGGCTGGAAGATAATATGATATATAAAGAGTCAATGGCCAAGGATAAGGCGAGGATGTCTTGGTTTAAGGATGGCGATAGAAATACTGCATTCTATCACGCGGCTATTAAAGTGAAGAGAGCTAAGATGAGAATGTCTCTTCAGCAGGAGGACGGTTGTTTTACCTCAGATAAAACTGTTATAGGGAATGCTGCTGTTTGCTTCTATACTAATCTGCTTAATCAGGTACCTCCTCCTCCGAATCTGCATGATATGGCTTTAATTCATCCTATGATTTCTAACGAAATGAACACTAAGCTCACAGCGGTTCCAGATAGCATTGAAATTCTGGAGGCCCTTCGTGGGATGAATGCAGACGGGGCACCAGGACCGGATGGCTTTAGTATCCCCTTTTACATTACTTTCTGGAATCTGATTGAGAATGACTTTGTTTTAAGTGTGCAGAATTTTTTAAAAGGTCAGCAAATTCCTGTGGCTTGGTCCTCTACTACAATCACCCTCATCCCTAAAAGAGCCAATGCTAGCAGTATTGACCATCTAAGACCCACCAGTCTGTGCAACATTAATCACAAGGTAATTTCTAGAATTTTGAGTAATCGCCTTCGTGATATATTGCCTGTTATTATTAGCCCAGAACAGTCAGGTTTTATTAAAGGAAGGGGGATTCATGATAATTTAGCCTTGGCCCATGACCTAATACATGATCTTCATAAGGAGGGAGTTGATGGTAACATTATGTACAAACTGGATATGGCAAAAGCTTATGACAGGATATCCTGGAACTTCATTTTATATGTTATGCGTGGCTTTGGCTTCAACGAAGCTTGGTGTGACCTGATTTTTAGATGCATTTCTAATATATGGTATTCAGTGGCTTGGGATGGTCAATTATTTGGATTCTTTAAATCTGGCTGTGGTGTTCGGCAAGGAGATCCGCTTTCGCCGAGCCTCTTTGTGCTTGCCATGGAATGGTTCTCTAGGGCTATTAATAAAAGTGCAGAACAAGGAGAGCTGAAACCTTACAAAACAAAGCAGGGAGCTATTAAAGTTAACCATCTCTTGTTTGCAGACGACATCCTCCTATTCTCCAGGGACTGCCCTGAAACGGTGACTCGTCTAATAGGAATTATTCAGAAGTTCTGCTCCATTTCTGGCCAAGTCCTCAATCATGATAAAAGTCAGGTTTTTTTCTCTAAAAGAACCAGCAGTGAAAAGAAATAGATTATTCTTGGTCTGACTCAGTTTGTGGAGGCGTCTCTGCCGACAACTTATCTTGGTGCTCCTCTTTTACAAGGGAGGGTGAAAAAAATCTACTTTGACAGCCTTCTTGATAAGCTGCGCAGCAAAATTGGGGGCTGGATGCGCAATATTCTCACTATGGGTGGTCGAGTTACATTAATTCAGGCAGTTTTAAATTCCATGAGCATGTGTTTGTGGACTGTTTTACCAGTTCCTAAGAGTGTGCTTAAAAAAATGGAAGGATTAATAGCTAACTTCCTGTGGGATCAAGGTAATGGGAAAAAGCGCCATTGGATTCGGTATGAGCGAATGTGCAGAAATAAAAATGTGGGTGGATTGGGTTTTCGAAGCCTGGAAAATACAATGCTCGCGTTCCATGGCAAGCTGGCTTGGAATTTTCTGAAACAGGAAAGTCTATGGGCCAGATATGCTAATTCTCGGTTTGATATTGGAAAATCTGGTTCCCCTCTTTGGAATGCTATGAATCACCGTATAGTGTACCTTCGAAATCAGGCTGTTTTGGAGGTTGGGGAGGGCAACGTGCCCATCGATAGGATCTGTAACTTATATGAAATACCTTGCGGAAGTGATGTAAGAGGCCTGACAGTTAGAGAAGTCTTTGACAGACCGACTCAACGTTTCTCTTTACTGGCTGCGCTTCCCAGAGTTGCTGCAGATTATTATGGGAGAATTATCTGGACTCAATCGGCTATCTGCTTAAGGTGGACTCGGCACGAATCAGGTAATTTCTCTGTCAAAAAGTTCCTTGATTCTTATGCCACAATTCACTCAGCTCCCATATGGGCTAAAGTTATTTGGCAGAACTGGTTTCCCCCTAAGGTCTCTGTTTTTCTGTGGCGCCTGTTTTTAAATGGCCTTCCCATTGATACCAATATTAAGAAGCTCGGCATCCCTATTACGTCTCGTTGTATTTGCTGCTGTAAAAGTGAGGAAAACATCAATCATTTGTTTTTTAGAGGCAATTGGGCTGCGGAGGTGTGGGGTGATATTGCTGCTGCCTTTTCTTGCAACAAGCCCCTGTCTTTGTCGAATTTTACCCATGGCTGGATGTCGCAGTTCTCCCAGAAATGTTCTCTGCACTGTTTCAAGATTGGTATAGCCTGTTTTGGCCTGTGGGAGATTTGGAAAACAAGGAACAACATGATTCATGAAACCAAAGGCCCGCCTTTGAAGACCAGAATTTCTCACTGGGCTAAAGTCCTTGTGTCCTCTCTGCCAGATTTTCAGCCAGATGCCAGGAAGGTGAAGTTTGCGCTCTTTTATTTTGATATTACAAGCATTCATCGGCCTTTATGTTACGGAAAGTGGCTATGCTGGGATCCGGGAGAAGATGGAAATTGCCTAGACGTAAGCATTATTGACATAGCCAACAAGACTATTGGAGCTGCCATTGTCAGGAACTCCCAGGGCAGATTTAGGCTGGCTGTGTCCACAATTCTTCAAGAAGGGAAATCAGTGAATGACTTGCTGAATTTTATTGAAGCTGCCCTTGAGGAAGCTGAGAAGCTGGAAGTTAAAATTAAAACGATACAAAGTGCCCACTCCGAGATGTTTTTTATGGACCACAAGAGGATTTATGCTTGCCAGTGGAAGATCAGGTCTAGGCCGAAGGCCTTGATGGAGAAATTTGATGTTCAGCAGATGAGACGCATTCATTTTATGCTTCCTCATGCTACTAACTGCCTTGTCTTCAAAAGTATGTGATAGAGGCTATTTGTACGCATTATTTAGATCATAACCCTATGCTCGTTTGCAATATTTTATGAGCAAGATTACTCGTTTCTAGTGTTTTTGTGTTACAGGGCAAAACGAGTCCTTGAGTCGGATACGCGCTAACAGGCAGCGTCCTAGGAGCGAGAGATCCGCCTGCGGAGATAGCAGCACAAGCAGAGGAGAAGTTGGCGAGAGTCAGTAGCGGTGCGCTAGCCGATGCGCTAGCCGAATGCCATGCGCCAGGCGCAACATCCAGTGACCAGATTTGGAAGTTGCCAAAGGTGAACCTCCTGGGCAATATATAAACGAAGGAAGTCTAGGGTTTCTGAGAGAGACATTACGGCCGTCATTGGACAACGCACATCAGGGAGAGCGGCAACACTGAAAACACACGGACCTGTTGAGAGGATTTGCGCCAGCCGACTGCGCCAGCCGAGAAGACAATCTGCACGCACTGTTGCTACTGTGTTCTCAGACATATTAGACCTTATTTACTATTCTATGATGTTTATTACTAGCATGTCTAGCTAAACTCTTAGTGTTGGTCGGGCATGAATCTATGAAGTATTACCTTTGAGACTTGAGCTTAATGCATAGTTTACTTATTTGTATTAATCCTGCGCGCACTGAGACAGTTAGTTGCATGAGTAGGGGAAGCCTTGAACCGCAAACTTACTTGCGTTGCTTGCTTGTCATATGTTAAACTAGTTGCATGAGTAGGGGAAGCCTTGAACCGCAAACTTACCGTGACAACTAGGAGTAACGAGTTAGGGTAGGCAGTTGCTACTGTGACAGGATTCGCAGCTGTTTAGTCTAGTTCTAAGGATTAATAGCACATGAACTTTGAACGGAACATGCGCACGCGTTAGGAAGCCTTGACCGGACACTAACCCAAGTAAGCCGAAAAACTATAGACGTTTAGAGTCGATGATAAGGAATGCGTTCATAGAGGATTGTCTGCCCAATACTTCTCATAGTCATAGTATCTAATCTCTACTGCTTGCGCACGTCTAGTGCAATTTCCTGCGTTACGCTCGCTACTGTTCATTTGCGCATCGCGCACCCCAATCTCACACAACCCCCATTTTTAGTGTAGACGACAGGATTGAAGACTGAACTACTTGCTCCCTGTGGAGATCGACCCTTACTTAACCGCTGTACTGGTGGAAGAGGAAGGATTATATTTGACGCGCACAACGACGCGCGATCAAATTTTGGAGCCGTTGCCGGGGAGCAACACAGCTAAGTCTTTAGTCTGAGTTTTTATTATAGTAATTCTTTCAGTTTGTTTTGTTTTCGTTGTTGTTTCTGACAGCGCGCATTCACATCAGCCTGCGCAACCTTGAAACAGTTGCGCTGCGCAGATTCTAGTTGCGCACTGACAGCCGCAACAACATTAGTTATCTTTTAATTTCATTTTTCTTGAGATTCGGAACAGGTTATGGAGGATAACAGTGTCGTAGGAGACAACTTGGGGGACAGAACCCCAGAGGAAGCAAGGGCACATAACCGCGCAGCCTTGTTCAGAGAGGAAGTGCAGCGTGAGGTTGAAGCAAGGAGGGCCGCTGAAGTGTATCATGCGCCACCCGTGCAACAAGCCGCGCGACGCAGAACAGTGCGCGAGATGTCGGCCCCTATCACTGTTAACCAGCCATGGTGCATCGTGCTTCCACCAGGCGGTCATTTTGAGCTAAGGAGCTCGCTCATCCATCACATGCCCAAGTTCCACGGGATGAACAATGAAAATCCAGTCAAGCATGTGCGAGAGTTCCTAGTCATTTGCGAGAACATGAAGACCGAAGGGGAGAGTGATGAGGCGCTGAAAATGAAGGCATTCCCATTTTCATTATGTGATACAGCTAAACACTGGCTAATGAATTTACCTGCAGGATCTATTCACACATGGGAGCAGCTGCAGAAGAAATTCCTAGATAAATTCTATCCAGCAGCAAAGATTGCGCTGCTCAGAAGGGAACTGGCCGCGCCAAGGCAGAGCGCAGGGGAGTCTCTGTCAGAATACTATGAACGTTTCAGGGAGCTAGAAGCCAACTGCTACAATCACGGGCTTCCCCAGAATGTGCTGATAGAGAACTTTCTAAATGGACTGCTGCCCATGGAGCTGCGACTACTGAATGCATGCGCAGGAGGGGACATTTGCAACATGTACCCAGAGGATGCGTGGCAGCTGATAGAAGATTCTGCTGGGCAGGTAAGACATCAATTGACGCTTGAAAGTAGCCGTAATCGTTCTGTGCATCAGGTAGAAACCAGCGCTGAGATCAAGGAAATGAAGGCCATGCTACAGAAGCTGATGAGTGCGCAGAGCGCACAACCAGTTGCACCAAAGGTATGTGAATTCTGCAGGTCCACTGAGCACAAGACAGACGAATGCCCAACACTTTTCGAAGAGACTGGAGATGTCAATGCTCTTGGAGGATGGGACAATAGAGGACCGCAGAGGCAGAATCAGCCGCGCTTTGGGCTTGCCGCAAATGGATTCAGATGGAAGGAGGAGAACAATTTCCAGAGGCAGCCCACAGATCAGCGCGCACCACAGCAGACGCAACAAGCTGCGCCCTACAATCCGCCGCACCGCCGAAATGACGCACCAGCGCAGAACAACCAACAGCCGCGGCGTTCCTTGGAAGACATCATGGGGCAGCTAGCAGATACAGTGCGCAAAAATGACGAGAAATATGACAAAAGGTTCGAGTCCATAGAAAAGCAGCTATCACAAATAGCAACCACGGTGTATGAGCTGAAAAAGAGCGATGGCAACCTGCCTTCGCAAGTGATTCAGAACCCTAAGGGAGGAGTCAATGCAGTGACACTGAGGACTGGGCGCACAGTAGGAACAGAGCAGACCGCACAGGCGCCCGCGCAACCAGTTGCGCAAATCCCGGATCCAGCAGATCAGAATGCGCAACCAGAGCAAGATGCGCAACCGGAAGCGCCAGCCACAGACCAGCAGGGCAAAGCGCAAGGTATGTCTCACTCGAAACACAAGGACAAAAATTGCACTAACATACCTGCTCCCTTCCCTGTGCAGGCACCACTGGCGAGAAAAGAAGCGCTGGACAAGGAATTATATGAGCTATTCAGCAAGGTAGAAATCAACATACCTCTCATAGAAGCCATTCGACAGATCCCCAGGTATGCGAAGTTTTTAAAAGAGCTGTGCACAAACAAGCGAAGGAAAGGTGAATGCGCACAGGTAATGCTAAATGCGCAGGCCTCAGCGATCGTGCAACAAAAGGTACCACCCAAGTGCCGAGATCCAGGTACATTTACTATTCCATGCACGCTAGGTAAGACCACAGTGAGTAATTGCATGATCGATTTAGGCGCATCCATCAATTTGCTACCTTATTCTCTATATACGACATTGCGCCTTGGACCACTTAAGCCTGCAGGTCTCACCATTCAGCTAGTAGACAGATCGTGCAAACAACCTGCAGGCATGATAGAAGATGTCCTAGTTCGCGTAGGAGAGCTGGTCTTCCCAGCAGATTTTTATGTGCTCGAAATGGAGGGTGAATCAAGCGCCAGCAGTGCGCAAATCCTCCTAGGCAGACCATTTCTGATGACCGCGCGCACGAAGATAGACGTATGGAGGGGCACGCTCTCCATGGAGGTAGATGGCGAAGAAATCCATTTCAACATATTCAAGGGGATGCAGCACCCACATGAGGACGCTACCGTGCACGCGATGGACAGCATTGACGATCTAGTCGCAGAAGCGCAGTGTGCGAGCGCAACCATAGGACCAGAGCTACTGACACAGGCAGAGCTGGAGGAGCAAGAGGAGGAGCCAAGCAGTGCTGAACCAGCACCCACACAGGTACTTGATATAGTTCATATTTGCACCGCTAACAAAATCTTGCCCTCTATTGAACAGGCACCCAAGATCGAACTGAAGCAACTCTCAGAGCACCTCAAGTACATTTTCTTGGGAGATGAGGACACCCTGCCAGTGATCATCAAGAAGGGATTAGAAGAAGAGCAGGAGGCGCGCTTACAACAGGTACTGCGCAGGAACCAGCGCGCTATAGGATGGACTCTTGCTGATCTGCGCGGAGTGAGCCCAGACGTGTGCATGCACAGAATTCTGTTGGAAGATGGTGCCAAACCATCCAGGGAGGCTCAGCGCAGGTTGAATCCAAACATGATGGAGGTAGTGCAAAAGGAAGTCCTGAAATTGCTTGGCGCAGGGGTCATCTACCCAATTTCGGACAGCAAATGGGTCAGCCCGGTGCATGTTGTGCCAAAGAAAGGAGGAATCACAGTGGAAGAGAATGCGCAGGGCGAACTAGTTCCCAAGCGCATTCAAACTGGCTGGCGCATGTGCATCGACTACAGGAAGCTGAACGCTGTCACGCGCAAGGACCACTTCCCGTTACCCTTTATGGACCAGATGCTGGATCGCTTAGCAGGTAAGCCTTATTTTTGTTTTCTGGATGGATATTCAGGGTACAACCAGATACCCATAGCTGCGGAGGATCAAGAGAAGACCACATTCACATGCCCGTTCGGTACGTTTGCGTTTCGGCGCATGTCTTTTGGGCTGTGCAACGCGCCAGGTACATTCCAACGCTTAGTCATGAGCATTTTTTCTGATATGATTGGTATATGCATAGAAGTGTTCATGGATGATTTCACTGTATATGGGAGTACCTTTGATGCATGTTTAACTCATCTAGATAAAGTTTTAGCGCGCTGCATCTCTAAGAATTTAGTGCTCAATTACGAAAAATGTCATTTCATGGTCACGCACGGAGTAGTACTAGGACATATCATTTCAGAGGAGGGTATTAAGGTAGACAAGGCTAAAATAGATCTTATTTCTAATCTGCCTTATGCCACCAACGTGCGCGACGTGAAATCATTCTTAGGGCATGCTGGGTTTTACAGGCGTTTTATTAAGGATTTCTCTAAAATTTGTATACCCCTGTCTAACCTGTTGCAAAAAGATGTGTGTTTCGATTTTACTGATGAGTGCAGGGCGGCGTTCGATAAGCTGAAGGAAGCGCTGACCAGTGCGCCAGTGATGCGCGCACCAGACTGGAACCTGCCATTTGAGCTGATGTGTGACGCAAGCGATTACGCAGTGGGTGCAGTCTTGGGGCAGCGCGTGGACAAGAAGCCGCACGCCATTTACTATGCATCGCGCACGCTGGACTCTGCGCAGAGGAACTACACCATCACGGAAAAGGAGCTTCTGGCAATTGTATTTGCGCTGGAGAAGTTCCTAGCTTATGTCCTAGGCGCAAGAGTCATCATCTACACTGACCACGCAGCTATCCGCTACCTCATGTCCAAGAAGGAGACCAAGCCGCGCCTGATGCGCTGGGTGCTCCTGCTTCAGGAATTCGACTTGGAGATCAAAGATAAGAAGGGCACGGAAAATACAGTCGCTGATCACCTGAGCAGGATCGTCAAGGAGGAGGAGCCAGGGCAGATCAAGGAGACATTCCCTGACGAGCACCTGATGGCGCTGACAGGTAAGGTACCATGGTATGCGCATATCGCAAATTACCTGGTCACAGGTGCGTTTCCTCCGCATTTCAATAAAACTCAGTGCATGCGATTGAAACATGAGTCCAAGCATTACCTTTGGGATGATCTTTACATGCTTAGAATAGGTCCAGATCAGATATTGAGGCGTTGCGTTCCTGACCATGAGATTAACTCTGTCTTGATGTTTTGTCATGCGCACGCTTGTGGAGGGCACTTTGGTCCCAAGCGCACGAGTAGGAAAATCTTGGACTGCGGATTCTACTGGCCGCACCTATTCAGAGACGCATATGACCATTGCAGGAATTGCGACAGGTGCCAGCGCACAGGAGGCATATCCGCGCGCAACGAGATGCCGCAGACCCCGATTCTGGTGGATGAAGTGTTCGATGTTTGGGGAATCGACTTCATGGGTCCATTTCCCCCATCTGCCGGCTACGAGTACATACTGGTGGCCGTGGATTACGTATCCAAATGGGTCGAAGCTAAGGCCACGCGCAAGGATGATGGTAAGACTGTCGCTGACTTTCTCCGAACTAACATATTTTGCAGGTATGGTGTACCTAAGGCAGTCATCAGCGACCAGGGGACGCACTTCTGCAACAGGATTGTGGCGCAAGTTTTCAAGCACTATGGGGAGCGCCACAAGACGTCCACCGCTTACCATCCACAAATGAATGGGCAGGCCGAAGTGTCTAACAGAGAAATCAAGCGCATCTTGGAAAAGACTGTGAGGCCATCGCGCAAAGATTGGAGCCAGCGCCTGGATGATGCGCTATGGGCATACCGCACTGCGCATAAGACGCCCATTGGGACTTCGCCATTTCGGCTGGTCTATGGGAAGGCCTGCCACCTGCCAGTAGAGCTCGAGCACAAGGCGTATTGGGCCTTGCGTATTTGCAACCTGAACTTGGATGAGGCAGGAAAAGAACGCGCATTTGAGCTGAGCGAACTAGAAGAGCTGCGCCTGGACGCCTATGAGGGACTGCGCGATTACAAGGAGCGCACCAAAGCGTATCATGACAAGCATATCCTCCGGCGCACATTTGAACCAGGAGACCAGGTACTGTTATTTTCATCACGCCTGAAGCTCATGCCGGGAAAGTTGCGCAGCAAGTGGATGGGTCCATACACCGTCACCAAGGTTTTCCCCTACGGAACAATCGAGTTAGAAGACGGGCACCGGCATCGTTTTCAGGTTAATGGGCAGAGAGTCAAACGGTACTTAGGAGAACCTTGGGATAACACAGCACGCGACATTGAGCTGGCAGAACCAGAGATAATCGATGCGCCAGCTGACGCGCCAGAGGCTGCACCAGAGGGAGAACCGAAGATCATAGCTCACATTTCTTCTCCCTCTGCATCCACCCTCATTACGCATAATTTATCACCTACTGACCTTCCATTTTACCCTTTGCACAGGACCAATGAGATCGCGACACACACGCTGGCGCAGGAACACTCGGGAGCAAGAGTGGGGGAGGTTGCAGACACACGTTTTGGCACGTAACGAGGTACAGTCGAGCCAACGACGTTAAACAAAGGCACTTGTCGGGAGGTAACCCGACACGTTTTATTTCCGCCTATTTTATTTTTTCTGTTTTTTTTGTGTTTTTTTTTTAGTTTTTTTAGCCAGTTTAGGACTTGGTAGTTTTTGAGTCACACAGTAGTGCGCGGGACCGTGCGCCTAGCAATGCGCAGGTCGGAAGCGCTAGCCAGGGGGGTATATAAGGCAGGACTTAGGAAAAAATTCCAACACTTTTTCACTCGACCGTTGCACACGAGCCCCTGCCGTCAGACTTCTGCCGTCGATCAGCGCCCAACCCAGCGTCCGTTTGGAGTGATTCACGGACCGCACAACCACACAACACCCAGGTAACCTTCCCTCCCCGATTTGAGCAGTTCCAGTTAGGGTTTGCGCAGTGGAGGCAGTTTTTAGGGTTTTGAAATCGCACCGGGGTAGAGAGCGCGGATCAGAGCAGTGTTTAGTGCGTTGTGTCGGCGAGTAGTAGGCGTTCGTTCGGTACAAGTTTCAGGGATTTCTGTGCAGTTTGGATTTTTGCAGTTCTTGAGGATATTGACCACAGTTGACCACAGCCCTAGCCATCATGAGACCTGCCACAGACCAGGAGACCCCAGCTGTGTTCAGCAACAAATATGCCGCGTTTATCAGCCTGGAGATGTACGGGACCCCGTACATCAGCAGAGAGTTCCTGCGCGAGGTAGGACTGGAGGACCTTGTGGCGCAGAGGCTGGCGATCGCAGGCTGGGAGGCGCTGTTGGACCTCAACAGCGCATCTGACCAAGAAGATACGTGTGAGTTTTTGGCATCACTGGAGGCAGGAGACAGGGAGATCAGGTACAGACACAGGGGTGTCTGGTTCATAGCTTCGGAGAGGAGGCTGAGGCGCGCATTCGGGTGCGCCAAGGTGCGTGAGGAGGAGTTAGACATGCACACTAACCAGGAGGCCTGGAGCGAGATGGCAACTGGGCCAGCATTTGCCGCGGGGCGCAGCAAGGGCCGAGAGCTGCGCGACCCGTGGCTGTTCTACTTGTGGCGCATTCGCCTATGCAGTCATTGGCCGTTTCAACGGCGCACCCAAGATCAGCCTCCTGGATTTGGACATTCTGAAGGGGCTGTACTATGGACGGAAGGTGCTATTTATCCTGAACATGGTGCACCACTGGAGCCGCGTCAGCATGAAGGGGCCGCTGACTTGCGGAGGAGTGACCATTTCTATCGAGGATTCTCCCCCTCGTGCACGTGCCAAGCGCCCAAGGACTGAGGCTGAGGAGGCGCCCGAGGAAGTAACCGCCGAGCAGCGCATGTTGTTCAACGTCATGCGCGTGCTTGAGTACTTGGCACCCGAAGGGGCAGATTTGAATATGAGCCCACCATCAGGGTGGAAATTTGGAGACCCTATTCCCCCTCTCCTCAGCCTGCACCATCCACCTCCTACCCGAACCCCAGCAGCCTCGGCAGCCCCAGTCCATCCAGCCGCGCCTTCCCCCGCGCCAGCACCAGAACCAGCAGCCCCAGCAGCCGAGCCCACCCCTGAACCAGCACCGATACCACCACCAGTAGCTTCCCCTGCCCGGCCTTCTGTTCCGGAGTCCCCCATAGCCTATCCCAGCGTAGACTCCGATTCCATTTGGGATTCACTTTCCGAGGACGAGCAGCCTGACCCCCTCGCCATAGTGCCACCGGCATCCAACAACGACTACGTGACTGATTCTTCAGAGGATGAGGTGCTTGGCTCAGCAGCTGCGTCTAGCTCGGGGACCTTCTAAGGCCGCGGGGCAGCCGCATTAGTTTTCTTTAGGGTGGTGTCTTTTATTTTTGCTGCGTCTTATTGGATATTATGTGCTGAATATTTGTGCCGCATATTTTTGTGACCCTGTGCTAATGTTTGTGCTGTGTGACTATTTGTTTTTGTTCTCCTGATCTTTATTTTTTGCATTACCTGCATGTGTGCGCTCTCCATGCGCTTGAGCTTGAGTCGTGGGGACACGTCTCTGTTCAAGTGTGGGGGGGGGGGGGGGGGGCGTTACACTTACATTTCACGTTTTTGAGCATTTTTAGTAGCCCTTAGTTTAAACTGAAGAGAATAGTAGCAGCAGTGCGCTAGAGTGCAGGATGCGCATGCGCTCCAGCTTGTTTGCGCTATCCATATTGCGTGCGCTGCCATCTACTGTTTTAGTATAATTTTTTCGTTTTTTTGCTCCTATTAGTTGGGATATGCAGGGGATGTGGAGTTGACAGAAATGCTCCAGAGAGGCGGTTAGTCGCTTTTGCTTCGAAGGCAAGGTATATGGTCGAGAACGTTAGTGGAGGCCGGTGCCTCGCAGCCTTCGGGACACAAGGGCGCGCTCAGTCACGCAGATACCAAAGGCAAAACACCCTATGCGTGGCGAGGTGGGAAAACAGACCACCTTCTCTCTGGAAATCAAGCTAAGGAAGGCGGGCGCGGGTGTTAACGCGTGCGCTGACCGGCGCAGACAGAAGGAGAGAGAGCGGGGCGAGTTCCATAGCTGCTATCCGAAGGCTGAGACTGGAACTGCTCTGGGAATGTAAGAAATTAAAGATTAAGCTGTACAAAAGAAAAAAATACCAGCAGATGATACACGCTACAAAAGAATCAGCATGCGCACAAACATCAAAATGCGCAAGGACCATAAGAAAATCATCAGAGAGCTCAGGTTCCCAGGAAGTGCGCGGGCAAATCACGCACTGGAAGAAGCTGCGTTATCCACCATATACCTATCTTCAGAGCAGGAGCTGGCAGCCAGGAGCCTAAGAAGAGCTATCTCCCAGCCATCCAAAAAAATCTTCATCCCGGCTGAGAGGTAATGAATTTCGAAATTATTATATTAGAACTGTTGAAAGTAGTTGTGCGCAGGTGATAGAGCAGTGCGAGTTGAGCAAATTGCGCATTCGCATCAGAGTGCAAGACTGTGCGCTAGACTCCAGAAGAGGTAATTGTATCCGCGCTTCAGTGCTTGTTCGGGACGAACAAGGGGCAAGTGTGGGGGGTTTGATAGAGGCTATTTGTACGCATTATTTAGATCATAACCCTATGCTCGTTTGCAATATTTTATGAGCAAGATTACTCGTTTCTAGTGTTTTTGTGTTACAGGGCAAAACGAGTCCTTGAGTCGGATACGCGCTAACAGGCAGCGTCCTAGGAGCGAGAGATCCGCCTGCGGAGATAGCAGCACAAGCAGAGGAGAAGTTGGCGAGAGTCAGTAGCGGTGCGCTAGCCGAATGCCGTGCGCCAGGCGCAACATCCAGTGACCAGATTTGGAAGTTGCCAAAGGTGAACCTCCTGGGCAATATATAAACGAAGGAAGTCTAGGGTTTCTGAGAGAGACATTACGGCCGTCATTGGACAACGCACATCAGGGAGAGCGGCAACACTGAAAACACACGGACCTGTTGAGAGGATTTGCGCCAGCCGACTGCGCCAGCCGAGAAGACAATCTGCACGCACTGTTGCTACTGTGTTCTCAGACATATTAGACCTTATTTACTATTCTATGATGTTTATTACTAGCATGTCTAGCTAAACTCTTAGTGTTGGTCGGGCATGAATCTATGAAGTATTACCTTTGAGACTTGAGCTTAATGCATAGTTTACTTATTTGTATTAATCCTGCGCGCACTGAGACAGTTAGTTGCATGAGTAGGGGAAGCCTTGAACCGCAAACTTACTTGCGTTACTTGCTTGTCATATGTTAAACTAGTTGCATGAGTAGGGGAAGCCTTGAACCGCAAACTTACCGTGACAACTAGGAGTAACGAGTTAGGGTAGGCAGTTGCTACTGTGACAGGATTCGCAGCTGTTTAGTCTAGTTCTAAGGATTAATAGCACATGAACTTTGAACGGAACATGCGCACGCGTTAGGAAGCCTTGACCGGACACTAACCCAAGTAAGCCAAAAAACTATAGACGTTTAGAGTCGATGATAAGGAATGCGTTCATAGAGGATTGTCTGCCCAATACTTCTCATAGTCATAGTATCTAATCTCTACTGCTTGCGCACGTCTAGTGCAATTTCCTGCGTTACGCTCGCTACTGTTCATTTGCGCATCGCGCACCCCAATCTCACACAACCCCCATTTTTAGTGTAGACGACAGGATTGAAGACTGAACTACTTGCTCCCTGTGGAGATCGACCCTTACTTAACCGCTGTACTGGTGGAAGAGGAAGGATTATATTTGACGCGCACAACGACGCGCGATCAGTATGAAAGATGCGATTTATCAGCAAGTAGAAGACCTTCCCGTTGCGGTTATTCACTGTTTGAAGGCAGATTCTACAGGTCTTCGGAGTTTCTGTCCGCGGCGTATAAACCGGACTCCGGATGAGAACAGCTACATCCACACTTTCCACCATGTTGCAACCTCTAGCTCACGGGATGATAGCTGTATTTAGGGCTGTGTTTTACTTTCCATGGCTCCTTATGAACTTGTTTGGGCTTGTTGATATTGTGTGCTTAGAGTGCAGTAGTTTGGGCAGCAGCAGTCATATATACCAGTCAATGTATGATGGTAGAATTGTTTCACTTGTGCTCAATGGCTGCTGCTCAATGACTGCTGTGCTTAATTGTAAGTATATGCTTTTGTGTTTAGGTGGGTCTTGGATATGTCCAGGCCGACCCCCTGATTGTAATCGTACCACGGTCCAGGTTTTTTGGATCACTATTGCAATAAAATTGCTGGCTATAGCCAGTTTATAAATAAAAGAAAAAAAAAAAGAATGAAGTTTGGTTTGATTACTTGTGCCCTAGCTATGTATTCATTGTATGCACACCAAGTGTTTGACGAAATGCGTAAGTGAGTATGCTTGGGTAAAACCCCTAAGGAAGGAACAAGAATTGAACTTAGGATGTTTCATAGCTATCGTATGATCATAGATGGAGTGTTTGTGCGTGAGAGTGACATGCACTCTTGACATCAGGCTAAGTTTTAAGCGGATTTGAGTAACCGGCCAATAGACCGAGAGGGTGCGGTTATGGGACTCAAGTTCTACACGGTTCAATAGAACGAGAGTTTGAGAACCATGTCATTTGTGTATCCTCTCCATTCTAGGGAAGGAGCGAGAGTTGAACCTAGAGCGGACGATGCATTAGCCTTGCTTTTATCAACCAAAAATTCAGAAAGCAATCGCTTTGAGTGAAGTCTTCGGACCAAACAAAACAAGAAAGTTCAAAAGCTGTCCTCCAAAAGAAGAAGAATGAAAAAGTTGAGTTCCTCATGACTTGGATTTCTCACGTGCCAGAGAAAGCAAATTCAGCGTGTGCGCGTGACTATAACATCGAGCTAAAGAATGGAATCAGGAGTCTAAAGAGGACTATCTCCCATTCATCCTATGAATCCATCTCGACATCTCAGGTAACATGTATCATTGCAGTTTCTTGCTGATCTTTATTTTTTTTTATTTTTTATTTTAAAGCTTTTTTTTTTTAAACCCACCCCGTTAGAGCCCCAACCCTAACACCCACCAAGAATCGAACCTGTGACATGGGGTTTATAATACACCACCACAACCACTAGGCTAGCCCTTGGTGGGCTGCTATGAGTGTGAGCATGTGTTGATGAACTTATTAGTGAGAACATATCAAGTAAATTCAGTGTTTAATCGTTGGCATATTAGAAGTGCTTTGAGTATTGCGAGTCTTGTCTTTGTTCTTGTTCGGGACGAACAAGTTTAACTGTGGGGTAGTTTGATGGAGCGTATTTATACGATCCATCAAGTTGTTTATTCCAAGTGTTTTATCGCTTTTTGCGTGTGATAGATTACTTCTTTGTAGTGTTTCGCATCGCAGGTGTATCAAGACCGCTTGGAACTTTATTGCGCATTTGGATGGATATACAGCAAATCTGGGCAGATTGACCTATTCGTAGTCAAAGGCTTTCTGAGCGCATGATTCTAATCCGATTGAGTCGTGTTATACCTTGTTGGAAAGCTAACTCAAGGGGCTACAATTCTCTAGTTTACGTCCAGACAAGATTCGGAGGTCTAAAGGGCCAAACAAGCGAGTTTCTGACACTGCAGATACTACCGCGCCGGCAGCACACTTTAGCTGAGTTTGTCTTTTTCGAGCACGCATATAATGTCTTCATGAGGTGCGCGACTAATGTCTTCATCGGGAGCGAAATGCAATTGATGACGTCAGCGTTGGGCCCACAGTCCAAAGTCAGATTTAAAATTTTTCAAGATTTAGAAGTCTCCCTTACCTATAAATATAGACTTTCTACACCAAGGAGAACATGAATCTTCAGCACGAAAATTCAGAAGACGAATTCAGAGAAGCGGCAACTACGCGCGGATTTCGAGGAGAGTACTATTCATTGCCGAAATTACTATTCACGGCCGGAGTTACTGTTCATCGCAGATTACTATTCACCGTTTCAGTATTATTCCTAAACTCAGTTTATTTTTATTGTTTTAGATGACTCGTAGTAGCTAAACCCTTAATTTCAGTTTGGGGATTTTGTATTGCGACGTACGGTTTGAGATATTTATGTTTCGTAATTCAATTCATTAAATTCATGTTCTTTGTTTGAACTGCATGCTCTGATTATCAAGTTGGCATAGACTAGCGGTGAAACTGAGTTGATATCTATTGCGTGATATGGGATTGACTTCCCTATTAGCTAAGCCTAGCGGTGTAACCTAATCGGTGTTGTTAATCGAGTAATTGTTAAACCTATTCGAGAACTTAGCGGTTGAGAGTAGGTAGAACACTAGAGTCGGCATTACCCTAGCGAGATTGTTAGACTAAGAACAGTAGTTTACTAGTTGATGCATGTTACAATCGATGATTACCAGTTCCAATGCATATCCCTGAACTGACTTTTCTCTGAATTTGACAACAAAACATTATTCCTGCAACCCCCTTCTTATCGTGACAATTATTAGTAGGACCTTATCACTAATTGCTCTCTCGTGGGTTCGACCCTGCTTACCGCTTTCTCAGTGTTAACAGGAGATATAAATATAAGTTTGGCGCACACAACGACGTGTCGTTAGGTCCTCCTGGATGTTTTCACTTTGATCAGTAACCGTAGCTTTGAAAAATGTAGTTACACCTGTTCCTTCATCACCAGTGTACCCTAGACCTTCACCTCCATACCTTTGGTAAGCCAAGATTTCATTCAGAATGGATGCCTCTCCACTATTTGCTCCGGATATGGCTTTTTGTCGACAGCCTTCACTAACTATCTTGGCATCATCTGAACGTTGTTCCTTGAACAGAAAGGTGATGATGTTCTGAAGCTCATCTCTAGGGCTGCAAGCGAGTCGATACACTCGCGAACAAGCTCGGTCAAAACTCGGTCAAAGCTCGGCTCTATTTTAAATGAGTCAAGTACGAACATGATTCTTATGCTCGTTTATTAAACGAGTCAAGCTTGAACAAAGTGGTACTCGACTCGTATAAACTCGCGAACAACTCGTTTATTTGTTTGATTAAAGTCCGTTTATAAACTCGATTAAAGCTCGTATGCATACGTTTATTTATTCGATTAGTCATTCAATTGAGTTCTAAGTTGAAGAATGCCTACTTTTTTAGTCATCCAAATGATTCGTCTCCTAGTCATTTTTGTTGGTATGATGACGAAGGTTGAAGATGATATCAAAAACAAGTCATCCAAACAATTCGTTTCCTAGTCATTGTCCCATTTAAAGTTCGTTGCTAGAAAAGTGCACTTCAACTATAATGAAGTAAACAACTCGTTTAACTCGAGCTCGGCTCGAACTCGTGAAAATGAAACGAGTCAAGCTCGAACATATTTTTTTTAAGCTCGTGACTACTCGGCTTGAGCTCGAACTCGTAAAAAAGTTAATGAACCAAGCTTGAACACTATGATACTCGGCTCGACTCGGCTCGTTTGCAGCCCTATTCATCTCTTTCTCCTTCCAATCTGAAAACCTTTGACAGTAATCCTTTGTTGGCTTCAATAACTAAATACAGTGGTCAAAGCTAGATTTCCTTTGAGATCAGTCTCCTCTTCACTCTAATCATCACTCCAATTTGCTGTTCGAGACTTGTTATTCTTCTTCAGATAACTGGGGCACTCAGATTGCCCATGTCCATATCCCTCGCATTTTTTTTTTTTTTTTAAACCCACCCCGTTAGAGCCCCAGCCCTAACACCCACCAGGAATCGAACCTGTGACATGGAGTTTATAATACACCACCACGACCACTAGGCTAGCCCTTGGTGGGCATATCCCTCGCATTCCCAGCACTGGATTCCTCTCTTTTTTTCTTTTCCTTCATCATTATCTTTGTCAGCATCCTTGCTTTTTCTTGGGAGTTGTCCCCTCTTTTGTTTCTTCCCCTGGATGAATGTCCCGAGTATGCAGGTTTTCTGGTCCATTTTCTTTTCATGAACTTCCCAAGGTTTTTGAAAAGCAGATATAGTTGTTGGTTGACATCATCTGTGATTTCTTCTTTTTCTTTAGTCCCAGCTTTCAGTCTGAGGTCTTTCCCAGAGGGTGGTGAAGCAGTCTCTGTAACTTTCATCTCGAACTACCATAGTGAACCCATGAGTGCCTCCAGCCTCATGTTCTTCACATCCTGGGCTTCTTCGATAGCAGTCACCTTCATATCAAACTTTGAGGTAAGGGATCTTGAGGACTTTTCTTACCAGCTTCTCCTCCTAATTTTTTTCTCCAAGTGCATGGGCCTCGTTCGATATATCACACAATCTGGCATTAAACTCAGAGATGGTCTCTTCTTCCAGCATCTTTAGGCTTTCAAATCTTGAGGTGATCATCTACATTCTAGAGATCTTCACTTTGTATATTCCCTCATGAGCAGTTTCAAGGATCTCCCATGCTTGTTTAGCAGTGTCACAGTTGGAGATCAATCTGAAATTGTTAGCATCCACAATAGCAATTATAGCATTCAAGTTAGAATTTTCGAATGCTAAGGATAACTCATCGGCAATCCATTTGTTTTCAGGTTGCTTGTGTGTAACTCCTGAGCTGTCTACTGTCATTGGGTGAGACCATTCTGATATGACTTCTGAACGTTGTCGAAATTGTGGTAGTAAAAATACTAGTCCAATCACAGTACGCAAACAATCTTTATAGTCCGAGTGACCTCGAGTCAAACCCAAGAGAAAAGCCTAGATAGTCTAAAGCTAGCTAGTAATGCCTAATGTGAGTCTACTAAATAAAAATGGGGGGTTTTTCCTCTATGCGAGGTATCTCTAGTGAATACTAAAGACAAGATCAAATTTGGTTAAAAGAAAGTAATAGAGAAAACGTGGTTGGAATTCTATTTCATCCCTAGGTCATACGATTGGTAATGCAAAACAGAAATATATTCATGAATTAATTTGATAGATTATTCTAGGCTAAAGTATCACGCATTCTAATTCAACTCTTGCTCCTTCTCTAGAATGGGAATGATACCTAAGTGACACAATTCTCAAACTCTTGCTCTATTGAACCGTGTGGAACAAAAGTCTCCTAATCTCAACCTCTTAGTCTATTGATAGTTAACTAAAGTCCACTCTATACTTAGCCTATAGAAGGCGAATGTCACTCTCGCGCACAAACGCTATCTAAAATAATCATGCTTGATCTTCTAAACAACCTAAGTTCAATTCTGATTCCATCCCCGGGTGTTTTATCAATTCATACTCATTCATGTGTTTCGTCAAACACTTGGTGTGCATAGAATTAACATGAAGAACAAGCATAAGAATTTTCAATCAAACTTCACTCATATAGATAAAAGAACTTATTTTGCATTACAACCTAACCTAAGGGATCCTTATGGATCCCAACTACTATGGGGCTACTCACTCATGATGAGTTCAATACAAGACATGATTTTTTAAAGGAAATTGTTCACCAATTGAATGCAAAGTAGTACGGATTGATTGGAGGGTTGGTGTAGAATAGCTAATTGTTGATGTCTTCTCCCAATTCTTGACAATTCTCCAAGTTTTCGATGTAGGTGTGAAGGTATGTGGCATCATTGACAAACTCCTACAAAGTGAACTAGAGCCTGCTACAGCAAGTATGGAAAGGAAACAGCTGATGAAGAGCATTCCAGAGTGAGCAAACTCAGTAAGTGGCGCTCCAGCTGAAGACATTAAGTGGCGCTCCAGATGAAGACATTAAGTGGCTAATGTCTTCACGAGGCGCGCGACCTAATGTTGCCTTGGGGAACTCGAAATTCTGAAAGAGAGCATGAAGACATCAGCTTGTGCAATCTGGGCAGAGTGACTATCTCTGGAGTTAAAGTGGAGTAAGCAAGTGCTACAGCAATCTCTGGAGCAGAAGTTCAGTAGTAGATGCTGGAGCTAAAATGTGGTAGCACAAATTCAAAGCTTTCTCGAAGATTGCATTCAATCAACAAATCAGTGGACCGAAGGGCTTTCGGAAAGAGCTGAATATTCAGGAGAATATTTCTGGAGTGTCTCTCAAGAACAAGGGCAGATTTGTTGAATGAAGATTTGATTGGAAAATCAAAATCCTCTATAAATTGGAGGATCTTCCTTAGAATTGATGGGATTGTTTCCTAATGCACATAGGACATTCCAGCAGCAGCAAACAGCTACAGCACAAGTGAACAAGGAGTTGTTGCAGCTCAAACAATCAAGCAGTCCAGCAAAAGTAAACCAGCAGCAGATGCAGCAGAGGATGCTGCAGCAGGTGCTGGTTCAAGTGCTGGTTCAACTGTCCGAGTAGCAGCTTTGTGCTGAGTTCGTTCTGGAGGTATGGCAGTTGTGTTCTTGCTCTTAGAAGGTTTTCTAAAATGCTGCTGAGCATTTTCCAGCAAGGTTTGCTAGTCAGAGAAGGAGATTTGCATTGAAGATATTAATCAAATCTAATCTCCTAGATTTTAGGAGATAATTGATCTTGTGGGTCAATTGCCTAAACCTGGAAATTGCTTAAAGTGGTGTGGGTATTTAAGCAGAAGGTTTGAGGGCTGAAGAGGTGGATCGAAGCTGAGGGATACACGAGAGTAGACACAGATTTCAGAGTGAGGATTCTTTGGTGTGCTACGAACGTTGTTCTTCGATCAACACACACGGGCAGAGCGTTGAGCGCAGAGCTGAGGTGTGCATTGCAGAGGAGAATCAGGTCTTGCAGAGACTGATTCGTGCATTGATCTGGAAGCCAATTCAGAGCTGTGGAGCTTGTTGGTTGATCAAAGGCAGCCGCGGAAGAACTGACGGGTGGAAGGCTCGGTCGAGGTTCGTGCGGAAGAACTCACTAGTGGCAGGTGGTCACTGAGTGAGGGGGAGTTACTCAGAGTGTGCAGCGCTCTTGGAGTGGTCCGATCGGCTCGGCAGAAGGCCTTGGAGCGACGCGGACAGTGTGCTTCAGCTGTGTGTTACAGCTGTTGCTGCAGCAACCCTGCTGAGTAGTGTAGGATAGAATAGGCTGAGTGCTTGGAGAGGATTGTAGCTATTCTAGACTGACATATTGTAGAGGGTGTGCTGGCACAAATCAGAGCTTATTCTGATTGTGCTGAGTGGTCAACAAGAGGTTGAGTAGCATAGGTTGCGTGCGTTGTAACCTAGTGTACTTGGAACCTTTGGTTGAGTGGATTGAGGACTGGAGAATAGTCCTCCCCAGACGTAGGCAGATTGGCCGAACTGGGTGAACAAACTTGTGCATTGTTTGTTCCTTGCTGAGATTAATTCTAGTGAACAAGCGTGTGCTGCAGCAACTGCTTGTTCACAAATCTGCCGAATTGAGACACTGTGAAATTTCAGTAGGGTTTCATTTTTTGGAGAAAAAAAACCTTCTAATTTTGCATCTCTTTCTATTTATACTATTTTGGAAATTACCAATTCACCCGCAGTGCCCGAATCAAAAGTGATTCGCACACGCTCTAGTTGATTCGGTCGAATCAATATCTCAGTGCTGTAATGAAGCTGGGCGAATAACTTTTTGCTGGGCGAATCACATTTGATTCGGTCAAGCCCTCCAGTCGATTCGGTCAAAATCCTTATGGAGCGAAGCTGATTCGGGCAACACGCTTCTTCGTTGGGCGAATCACTTTTGATTCGGTCAAGTCTATTTGAGTCGGTCAATCTTCTCCTCCAGTTAGGTTGATCCGTGCAACTGGAGGATGATTCAGCCAAGGCTGGTCGAATCATATTTGATTCGGTCTGATGATGCGATATGGCAACAAAACCAGCACAATTGAACAAGCAGCTGAACAAGATGCTACTATAGCAAGAGTCCAGCCTTCGTGAACAAGGTCAGTGAACAAGGAGCAGCTATAGCAGGAGCTGTAGCGGTTGTCCGTGCAGCAGCAATTTGGGTTTTGGAAAGAAGGTGTGGCAGTCCATCTAAGAGCATCAGGAGGTTTCTAAGTTGCTGAAGAGAATATTCCAATGGAGATTCCTAGCTGGAGAAGGAGATTTGATTGTGGGAGATTTGAATCTCAAATCAAATCTAATCTTCTAAAATTTAGGAGATATTGACATTGCTAAGGGAATTGCTAAATCCTGAAAATGATGGCAGTGGACGGGCTTATATAATGGAGTCTCTTCAGAGCAATGAAGTTTGATCGAAGCTAAGAGAGAAAACACGAAAGTTACACAGAAGTTCAACAGAGAGTGAATCTGTGCGGGCGAATCTTCGATCATCGCCAAGAGCAGAGCGTGAGCGCAGAACTGAGGTGATTGAGACAATGAGTGATCAGGACTTGCAGAGTCTGATCACAGCTTGATCGGGAGACCAATTCAGAGCAGCAGTGCTTGTTGGTGGATCAAGGAAGGCCGCGAAGGGATTGTCGAGTGGAGGGACTCGGGCAATCGATCGAAGGCCAGCTCTTGTTAGTGACAGGAGGTCACTGAGTGAGGGGGAGTATTCCAGAGTGTGCAGCGCTCGTGGAATCGTTCGAACGGCTCAGCGGAAGGCTTCGGAGCGACGCGGACAGTTTGTGCATCAGCTGTGTGCTACACCAGATGCTATAGCAACCCTGCAGATTCTGAGTATTGTTTAGAATAGGCTGAGTTTTGAGGAGACAGTAGCTATTCTAGATAAATATCAGTAGAGGGTGTGCAGACACAAGTCAGAGGCTGTTCTAATTGTGTACGTGGATCCACTTATGGTTTAAAAAAAAAACTGCTTGTTCACTAATCTGTTTTTCAGAGGTGCCGTGAATTTCACGGTCACCCTGTTGGCCGAATCAAATTTGCCTTGGGAGAATCACTTTTGCAGCTTGCTGCAATCTTGCTTGTTTTTACTCTCGATCGATCGGAATTCATCCATATTTTCTTCGGGCCACTTCAATCGTGTAATACACATTTTAAACCTGAAATGGACAAAGAAAGCATCAAATGACTTTATAAAATAACGGAACAAACAAGAAGTAAAGTGAAAATAACGGACAAATATAAGATTATTTGTTCGCTCATCAAAACACCCCACACTTAAGTCTTGTTCGTCCCGAACAAGTATATGCAAAAGTCAAGCGAAGA
Organism: Umbilicus rupestris; assembly: GCA_963678935.1. NCBI lineage: Eukaryota > Viridiplantae > Streptophyta > Magnoliopsida > Saxifragales > Crassulaceae > Umbilicus > Umbilicus rupestris. The sequence goes on along the minus strand of OY787607.1, from coordinate 7,754,658 downwards.
GTAAGATGCTAGATCATTTATGACAGTATCAAAGCACGTAGCAAATCTTACGCTCATAAAACACACCCATCCTCTGCTCGTGTAACATAACATAAAAATAACTAAACAAAGAAAATTAATCTACTCCTAACTCACTATCGTAGGGATCACGGATGCATTTAGCGTATGCATCAAGCCTTTAAACCCCTAGGCTACCCTAGTGGACGAGTTATAGTCTCATAAGAGTTTTCAGAATAGGAATACTCACAAATCCTACTCGCAATCATCCATAAGAGTTCAAAATCCAAATATAGTTTGCTAAGCAAGTAGTTCTTTTATCAACCATAATAATAATAAAGTTGTGCAAATTATTCACTTCACGCAAACTCTAAGGATCATTCACTTCTTTGCGACAACAAATATTCATAGAATCGATATCAAAACTATCATTCATCAAATTTGAATTGCTGCTCAATTTCCTATGCAAGTAGTATGAAGAGAAGCGTCGCTTACACTAAAATTTTGTCGAGTCAATCACATATGCTTGCTAAGGGCAAGTCCATAAGCTCATGACAACAAACTCATTCTCAAGTTTTAGATTATAAGTCATAATCCGTAAGAGAAGAGGAGTCTCGACATTGAAAATTTTAAAATTCACTCGTACAAATCTTGATTCTTAAGTAACAAGTTACGAGGGTCATACCTTAAACGTTTTCTAAAAGCGAAATGCAAAAGTCTTACTCACACTCATGAGAAAGAACTTGTGGAAAAGGCATAAACTCAAGAATTAAGTGTGTTTATTATTATTATTTTGCGTTTATACAAATGCTTTCAAGGGGGAACTTACATTTCTAATCCTCGGCAGTTGCAGAACTTTTCCTTGACCCAAAAAAATAAATAATATTTTTGCGTTTATACAAATGCTTTTAAGGGGGAACTTACCATCCTAACCCTCGGCATTTGTAAAACCTTAAAAATATAATGGAGCATGAAGTGTGAGCTAAACAAGGCTAAATAGGAAAGTCAAAGTCACCTAAAAGCAAACAAGAGGAAGTACAAGGTTTTTATATGAAGACCATTTTTTTTTATTTTTATGCTCGCTAAACTTAACTTCAATTTTTCATGCACGGAAAGAGCTTAAAAAATAAATAAAACTAAGCTAGTCAAAACACCAAATCATGTGAATAAAATCATCACAAAGAATGTCAATCAACTTAAGGATACGATTCATGAATTCAAAGCACAACTCATTCCAATTTTTTTTTTTAAATGATACTACTTAATTGCTTAGCAAACATTACTTCGTGTGATCAATACTTAAAGCTAGGATGAAAACAGTACTTAAAGCACGACTATAATGCACGCAAAGTAAATATGTAGCATAGAATCATATTGTTAAACAAATAAAAGCGCAAGCGCAAAACACCCCACACTTAAAAATATGCTTAGTCCCTAAGCAATAGAAAGTAAGAGAATTAAAGATAAAGCTTCGAAGGAACTTCTCTCGTTTGAAGGTAGCCAAATGCGCATCCGCTAATGCCCGTGAATGATGCTCCAATCAATTGCGATAAATCTGAAACTCAAGAAAAATGTTAGTGCAACCTCTGAATTCATAGATGAAAACAGCTAGCTATTAAAGATAAATCACGCGAAACATATAGCTAGGCGAAAGATTGGAAAATAAATGCGCGAAAATTAACGATGAGTGTATTTAGATATGCTCGTGTAAATCAAGAGTCATGAACTAATGTATTATAGTGCTTCAAAAAGGTTTCGAACAAATGCGAGTAAAGTTGCAAAATTTCCCTAAGTCACACAGAAATAGCTCTGCTCAAAACTGCCCGAATCAGAATTGATTCGGGGTGCTCAAAATGTGATCCGGTCACACCCTGGTCGAATCGAAGCAGTTCGGATAACGTGAGCTTGTCCGAATCAAAGTTGATTCGGGAAAGGCAAAAAAATTTGATTCGGCCAGGGTGGTCGAGTCAAACTAGTTCGGATAGCTGATGCTTCCCTGAATTAAAAGTGATTCGGGCAAGGCAAAAATTGTGACTCGGCCAGTATGTCCGAATACAACAAGCAGTGCAGTCCGAATTCTAAGGGAAAAATCTGCCGAATAAAAACCATACAAGTTCGAAAACCATCTGTCATGAAAAAAATATCACGGCGAAGAACGTCAAAATACAAATGGACTAGTCAAGCAAATTACATAGCAAGAATAACAACACAAGTCATGACATATAAAAATGCAACCTAAACATCATTCCTATGTTTTGTGCGGTTCTCGGGGTCCGAGTCATCACTTTCTTGCATAGTATCGTTGGTTGCTTCGCCCTCCCCCTCAGCATGATCTCCATTGCCACTCCCAGGGGCTTCCTCACCGTCATTACCTTCGGTTGAGGCATTGGCCTCATCAACCCCACCTTCGACCATGGCTGAAATGGAGTCATCTTCCGCGTCTGCTGGTGGCACAATCTGTGGAGGCGGCGGCTGAGCAAAGGGTGCTGGCGGAGGTGGAATGTCTACAATACCCAAGTGTGCTGCGATACGCGCCATGACACCTCCTTGCCATGTGACAAAATCGTGGACAAGGGTGGATAATACCTCGTGGGAGCGGACAAGCGTCGTGTGAGAATCTGAGAGGGAATTCAAACGTGTACTCATCAACCTCAGGTCCTCGTGTACACTTGTCTCGGGCTCAACAGGAGAAGGAGCAGTGGAGGATGGTCTGAAATATAGAATATGTTCTGAAGCATGGGCAGGTGCAAGTGTAGGTGCGGCTTCTGGTGTCAAGGGCTGCTCGCTGGCTGGTCTAGGCGGTGTTGCCTACCGAAAAGCTCCATGATCTTTTTGCTTAATCGCTATCCACTTCTCTAATTGTGCCGGCACATCTGTGCGAATAATCCACGCACGATTTTTCGCGTCTATCATATGCATCTTGCGAAGACTCTCTAGGTTAAGTACCTTCTTGGCAAAAGTGTGCCGTGGTCCAAAGTGAAACCCACATGCTTCGTGAGGAGCATAATAAATGTCCCGCCACCTAAAGCACGCCCCATGTACTCTATTTTCTGATAGGACTCAAATTGGAGCGATAAGGCATTGACAATGCAAACCGGTCTCCTAAAATGAATTAGAAGCATCAAGTCCAAATCCGAGGTGTTAACATACCGGCCACCATCCTTGCGGATGCGAATGGACGTCGCAATAAGACGATGAATTAGCCGCCAAATCGGGGAATCAATCATCGTTGCTGGGTGAGGGGACGCGAAGAAAATATCCTGCCCGGTGAGTTCCGCCCAGAAGTTGTACCGATCCCCTGCCCTGAATTTCGGGTAGTCACCATCCTTAATACAGCCGAATGCTTTTCTGATATCGATGGAAGGCATGTTAGAAACATGCCCGCCTAAGCGGAAATTCCAAAAGCGTACATGGCTCTCCCTCTTGCCCTTATACATATAATTACCTCCGACATCTTCCCATGTCGCAGAAAATGAGGCCATGAATTTCTTTACCAGCCTCAGGTAAGTACTCGGATCATCCTTCAAAATATAGTGGAGATCACTTGCACGTAGATAATGACTAATTCTATTCATAACATTAAGATCACGCAGTGCGGCATGATCCGGGTAAGTGGGTGCGAGTACCTCATATCCACTGTGCTGCGCCAACAGAGTCTTCATATGAGCGTCAGCAATATGAATCTCGTCACTGAAAGGGAAGGGCGTCCTTGCCCTTTCTACTCCCGCGGATCGCGCACAGAGGACTCCCCCACTGGCCTCTCTTCCTCGGAGGAAGATGATGATGATTTCTCGCTGACTGGAGACGACGGAGGAGAGGATCGAATAACAATGCCGGCAGCAGCTCGCCTTGGCCTCGGTTTGTGTTTGGTTTGGGGCTTAGGTTTAGCTAGTCCTTTACCTTTCTGAGTAGGGAAAAACCTTCGGGATGGTGGCTGTCGTGGTTTCCCGGCTGAATTTAGGTTGGTGTGAGCCATTTTAATGAGCATTGTAGAGGAGGCTAAACTGATTCGGGTAGGGGAGATGACTGGGGCAGGTTGGCGATTCGGGTGAAGGAGTCGGCTAGGTCGGACGGGATGGGCGAGTGTGCAGTGCGGTCGGTTGGACAGAGCCGGCAAGTTGTGAATGTGGGCGACGGATGGAGCGGTCAAGGGTTTGGTGTCGGGAGAGATGTGAGAGAGAAGAAATTTGAACGAGTTAAACTTAAAAAACCTAATGAAATTGATTCGGGGAAGTGGGTGAATGGCTTTGCCCGAATCAAAAGGGATTCGCTCGAATCAAATACTCAGTGTTGTTTTAAACAGTTTCAAACTACACGAATCTGATAATGCAAATGGCAATCGATTGACAAAACCTGCCAGAGTGTACAAGCCCAGTGAACAAGCAGTCGCTACAGCAGGAGCTATAGCAGCAGAGCAACATTTTTTGCCTGATGAGAAATCTGCCCAGATATGAAGTACCAGTGCAACGGGAGGTTTCCAAATATTCTCAGAATATCTCAGTAAAGACTTCCGTGCTTCAAGCTTGAAGGTTTGATTGAAAAATCAAATCTCTTAAAAATTAGGAGATAGAATCTTGTTGAATATCTCTTGAAAAGGATTTCTAAAGTTGATATTGATGGAGCATGGAGTTCCTGTTTGAAGGAGGCTAAGCAGAGCGTGATAGGGCATCCGAATAGAGAGAAAAATAAAGAGAGAGCATTCTATCACCAAAGATTACAAAGTGGAGATTAGAATAGTTGGATCACCACCGTGAGGAGAGCGTGAGCGCAGTTCAATGTGGTTTCTGTATCGACTGATTCCACAATAGCAGTGTCAGGTCAGTGCTTGATCGGAGAAGACCAATTCAGAGCAGGGCGTGCTTGTTGGTTGATCAAGAAAGACATCAGAAGAGTTGTAGAGTGGAGGAACTCGGACAATCTGCAGAAGGCCTGTTATTGCTAGTGACAGGCAGTCACTAAGTGAGGGGGAGCATCCCAGTGTGAGGAGCACTCACGACAGAGTTCGAGCCGCTCAGCGGAAGGCTTTGAAGCGAAGTGGACAGAACCTCTGCAAGCTAGTTGCACAAGCATGTGCTATAGCAAACCTATTGAGACATTATGTTAATTAGAATAGGCTGAGTCTGTGTGATCAAAGGAGTAGCTATTATGAATTAATTCGAGTGTGTAGGTGAGTGAGACACAAATCAGAGGGTGTTTTGATTGTGTGCGAAGTGCTAGTTGAGGTCGGGTAGCATAGATTATCGAGGAGTCGAGTCTGTGTGGTACGGAGTACCTTGGAGACTAGTAGATTGATAAATGAAGTATAATTCTCCCTGAACGTAGGCACATTTGCCGAACTGGGTGCACAAATCGTTGTTCACTATTTTGTTTCTTGTTGCACCAGATCCGGCTGAACAAGGAGTTGCTATAGCAACTACTTGTAGACTATCAGTAACTCAAGAGTATTGCAAATTTCAATTGGTATCAGAGCGGGAACTCGACACACAGAGTAAAGATCCTGAGCGCCTAGCTGAGACGAGCAAGAAACAATGAAGGAAGGTCAGAGTACAAGTCGGCCACCTCTGTTGGAAGAAAGCAACTATGGGTATTGGAAGGCTAGAATGAAAGCATTCCTCAAAGCTATTGATGAGAAGACTTGGAGAGCTATTGTGACAAAATAGTCCCCTCCGTTGACCATGGATCAGAGCGGAGTCACCAGGATAAAACTTGAGAGGGAATGGACTGACGAAGAGGATGCTAGAGCAACTGGTAACTCAAAAGCTTTAAATGCTATTTTTGCTGTTGTAGATGCTAACAATTTCAAGCTTATTTCCAACTGCGACATTGCAAAACGTACCTGGGAGATTCTCCAAACAGCTCATGAAGGAACTGATAAAGTGAAGACAACAAGGATGCAGATCATTATTTTCCAGTTTGAGAACCTGAAAATGCAAGAAGAGGAATCCATCACCGAGTTCAATGCCAAGCTGTGTGATTTATCAAATGAAGCTTATGCCCTCGGAGAACCAATTCCAGAAGAGAAGCTGCTAAGGAAAGTTCTCAGGTCCTTGCCCTTCAGATTTGACATGAAAGTGACAAGCCATGGAAGAAGCTCAGAATATCAAACATATGAGGCTAGAGGATTTGATTGGATCCCTTAAACAATTTGAGATGAAACTGACCAAGGATGATACTCCAGACAAAAGCAAGAGTGTTGGTCTAAAAACTGAAACAGAGAAGAAGAAGCTCTCCACTAATGATCAGCTAGGGCTGCTGGTAAAGAACCTTAGGAGATTCTTAAAAAGCATGGAAGCAAAAGCTGGCCAGAACTCAAATCCCCGAAGACAGGATCAGGATGAGTATGAGAAGAAAGAGAAAAAGAAAGGGCCACGGTGCTGGAGCTGTGGAGAATATGGTCATCGAAAGGTGAACTGTCCAAATAAACAAAAGAAAAGACAAAATCCCTCTCGGTAAATTGGAGTGATGATGATACTGACAACAGTGAGGACGAATGCAACATTGCTGAACCAAAACAATCAAAAAAATTGGTTAATCTCACTGAAAAAAAGGTACACAGAAAGATGATCAAGAAGTTGCTACAACAACCCTTGTACCACCATCAGAAATCTGGAATAAATCCGAGAATCAGAAATTGAGGATGTTATGGCTGCGGTCACAAGGGACATATTAAAAGACTCTGCCCGTCTATCATCGGATTCCTGAAAACAGCTACTGATTCCAGATCGCAGGGACAAGAAAGAGTTGAGAACTATGCCCTTGTCAGCATCTCAAGATCATCAAGCTAAGATAGCTGGTATTTTGACAGTGGTTTCTCTGGCCATATGACTGAAGAGAGATCTTTTCTAAAAAACATAACACCCTGCTCAGAACAACTGGTAAAGTTTGGAAAGGGACTTTGGCAGTCAAAGGGCTGCCCAAGTTAACAAATGTAATGCTCGTAGATGGATTGAAAGTAAATCTCATAAGCATCAGCCAGCTCTGTGACGGTACACTTCAGGTAAAGTTCACTCAAAACTCTTGTCAGGTTTTTAATGATACTGGAGTGTGCATAATCAGGGAATCAGATCAAAGAATAACTATTACCTACTCAAGGTTGGTACAGCAGCCCCTTCACCAACATGCAAGTTAACCAACACAGAAGAAATGACTCTCTGGCACAGAAGAATGGGCCACATCAACTTAAGAACTCTAAAGAAGATTGCAGCTGAAGGATTATTCAGAGGAGTTCCAGTGATCAAAGGTGAGCTAAATACCATTTGTGGGGAATGCCAGATAGGAAAATAGAAAAAAGCTTCTCACCCTAGAATTGGCAACACAACCACAATCAGACCTCTACAACTGTTACACAGGGACTTGATGGGACCAATGGAAGTGGAAAATTGTGGAAAATAGAGGTATGCATTTGTGTGCGTTGATGATTATACTAGATATACATGGGTTGACTTCATCAAGGAAAAATCAGACACTGTGAGTATATTTGTTACCCTAGTATCTCGGTTAGAGCAAGAGAAGAACCTCAAAATCACCGCCATTAGAAGTGATCGTGGGAGGGAATTAGAGAATGAAGCCATGGACAGTTTCTGTAGCAAACATGGAATCACTCATCAATATTCTTCTCCAATTACTCCTCAACAGAATGGCGTGGTGGAGAGAAAGAATCGAACAATACAAGAAGTGGCCCGAGTCATGATCCATGCAAAGAAGGTTCCCCTGAGGTTTTGGGCTAAAGAAATGAACACAGCTTGCTATATGATCAACAGAGTCTCCATACGAAAAGGAACAAACCAGACGTGCTTTGAGCTTTGGAATCAGAAGAAGCCCACAGTCAAATATTTCCACATATTTGGGAGTAACTGTTACATTTAGAGGGACCGAGAGTACAGAAAGAAACTTGATCCGAAAAGTGACGCTGGGATATTCAGTCAACAGCCGAGCATATCGTGTTACAACAAGCGAACAGAAATCGTCATGGAATCAATAAATGTTGCCATCAATGATGTTGAAGAAGAAGCATCCACCAGCTACGGAGATGAAGACTCAGACACAGAGGTTGGTCCGTTGATGCAGAAAAGGAGTGAACAAGAAGTTGCTCCAGAGGATACTGTAGCAGATGCTGAAGCAGAACCTGTGGATCAACACAGGGATAACACTGTCGCAGAACAGAACAGTGAGGCCCCTTAGACTTCATCAAGGCAACCTCGAAAGAAGATTTAGAAAAACCCTCCGCTGAGAAATGTGATTGGAGATCCTACAGAAGGGAGAAGGACACGAAGTTCATCACACTTCAGCATATGCGAATATTTCTGCAATTCCTGCTTCCTATCCTATGCAGAGCCAAAGAACTTTAAGGAGGCTATGAGTGACAAATATTGGATATTGGCGATGCAAGAGGAATTAGCTAAATTAGAAAGACATGATGTATGGGATCTGGTTGCCAGACCAGAAGAAGTAAACATCATAGGAACTAAGTGGATCTTCAAGACCAAGACTAATGAGAAAGGAAATATCACAAGGAACAAGGCCAGACTGGTTGCACAGGGATATACTCAGATTGAAGGGTTGGACTTTGACGAAACGTTTGCATTAGTAGCCCGATTGGAAGCCATCAGACTTCTCCTGGCCCTGTCCTGCTGTCTCGGATTCAAACTCTGCCAAATGGATGTCAAGAGTGCATTCTTGAATGGTGATCTTTCAGAGGAGGTATATGTGGCACATCCCAAAGGATTTGAAGATCCTCACCATCTGGAGCATTGTACAAGCTTAAGAAGGCCCTGTATGGGTTGAAACAAGCTCCTAAAGCTTGGTATGATAGACTGACCGTCTTTCTGGAGAAGCACGGCTATGAAAGAGGAGGAGTTGACAAGACACTTTTCATAAGAAGAACCATGTCAGATCTGATCATTGCTCAAATATATGTTGATGACATTGTTTTTGGCTCCAGATCCCAGCAGTTGGCGAAGCAATTCGTAGATCACATGAAGAATGAATTCCATATGAGCATGGTAGGAGAATAAACCTACTTTCTAGGGTTGGAAGTAAGCCAAAAGCATGACGGAATCTTCATCTCACAAAGTAAATATAGCCAGAACCTGATAAAGAAGTTCTTGCTAGAGAATGCAAGTTACATATGTACACCAGCTCCCACCCATATCAAAGCTATCAAAGATGAAGCTGGAGTTGAAGTGAATCAAGGTACATACAGAAGCATGATTGGGAGCCTGTTGTACCTTATAGCCAGTTGTTCTGATATCTCCTACTCAGTGGGAGTCTGTGCTTGATTCCAAGCCTGTCCGAAGGAGAGCCACATGCAACTGGTCAAGAGAATCATTAGGTATATTGGAAGGACCCTAAACTATGGGCTCTGGTACACCAAGGACACTAATGCAAACTTGGTAGGATTCAGTGATGCAGATTGGGCAGGATGCACAAAAGATAGGAAGAGCACATCAAGAGGTTGTTTCTTCCTAGGGAATAATCAGGTATCTTGGTTCAGCAAAAAGAAAAACATCATCTCCTTTTCCATAGCCAAGGCAGAGTACATTGCTGCAGGAAGCTGCTGGGCTCAGATGGTTTGGATGCAGCAAATGTTGACTGAGTATGGGATGAATCAAAGAGAAATTGTTCTCTACTGTGACAACATGAGTGCTATCAGCATCTCCAAGAATCCAGTGCAACACTCGAGAACCAAACACATTGACATAAGGCATCACTTCATCAGGGAATTGGTAGAAAAGAAGACCATCGTCCTTGAGCACGTTGCAACTGACAAACAGCTTACCGACATCTTCACCAAACCTCTGGATGCAGCAAGATTCAAAGCACTGAGATATTCTCTGGGTCTCTGTGTTCCTTCCACCTAGCCTGAACGAAAATTCCCCCTCGGCCATTTATAACAAAAAGGGGGAGATAAAGACGGTGTAGACAGGTGTTGTCTGCCACTAAGGGAGGATCAACTCAAGGCATCAGTGGTCATCAGGTTTTGTCAACAATGCCAAAGAGGAGATTGATAATGCAAATGGCATTCAATTGACAAAACCTGCTATAGTGTACAAGCCCAGTGAACAAGCCGTCGCTATAGCTTGAGCTGAATCAGACTCTGTTGCCGGAGCCTGCTGCAACTTGCTGGAGCCTCTTCGTGCATCTTCAAAACGATCGGGTATACTTCTCTAGCTTTGGGTCATCACGGAGTGCTGAAGCAGACTCTGATGCTTGTTTGTTGTATCTCGTCCATTCTTCAGATTGTGCTCCACCTTCAAATCATCAGGGATTACTTAAGCAGAATATTCGTATAGTTTTGTCAAGGTATGCCATATCTCAACACCTTGCATTAAAGTCCGTTATTGTTTCCTCTTCACGCATGTTCGAAAAGTTTGTGATGATCATCAGGATTCTTGACAATCTAAATTTGTCTATGACCTCATGAGCTGTCTCTAGAATGTCCACGCTTGTTTAGTAACATCACAGTTTGAGATCAGCTTGAAGTTATTAACATCCACTGCAGCAAATATGGCGTTGAGGGCCTTGGAGTTCCCGGATGCTACAGCTTCTTCTTTTATAGTCAATCGATCCTCAAAATTCTGTTGTGCTACTCCTGTACTGTCTATCACCAGTGGACGCCCACATTCCGAGATCACAGTGCTCCATGCCTTCTCATCTATGACCTTCAAGAATGCTCTCATGCGAGCTTTCAATATCCATAATTTCCTCCTTCAAGCAACGAAGGTCTACTTGTGCTTTATCCTTCCTTCATAGTCATCTTAGTTGTCAGCAACACATCCGGATCCCACTCTTTGTGTCGAGTAACCCACTCTTATACCAATTGAAATTGATGCGTTGCTGGTGTCTGGGTCAATCAGGCTGTTATAGCAACTGATTGCTACTATAACTAAGACAGAAACTTAAAGTATACACGCACTTCGATCACCCATTTCGGATACAGCCTACATCTGGGGGGACTACTTCTCAGTCATTAAGATTCCACTATTACAGGTTAAAGTACACAACAATTATTAGAACCTAGCTAGAATCTCTACTCAGTCTGTTCACATAGACTAGCCTTAGGGTATCACAGGATGCTATAACAACTTACTCAGTCAAGTTGCTCTTCTGTAGCATGGGTCTCAGACTCTCCAACCTCTTCCAGACACTTAGTCTTACCTCCGCGAGTTCACAAAACTCCGGTGATGCTCCCCCTTTGTTAAATCCTGGTGCCCAATGGATATATGTATGACATGTATTTTGGCAAACGGTACAAAACCAACAAGGCTGTAAACGAGGGTGAGAGACAGGCGCATGCAAGAAGAACAATCGAGATCAGCGAATATATTGCGTCAGCAAAGAAATATTCCAAAGATATATTCTCCCAGATTCTACGCTCCGAAGATTATATCCGAACTTGATTTAGGAAAGCATGATCGAATATTATCATGTTTCCTAAGAAATATAATAAGATAATCTAATCTAAATATGTGGAATCAGAAAAATGCAGAGGTAACGATTCTGACCTCTCTGATCTGAGAACGAAGAAGAACGGAACCTGCAAATCGGCAATCAACATCAGAGATAGATTGAAATTGAAAAAGAAAGAGTTTGATCAATGTGTACTCAAGAGAATCATTGAACAGACTGTGTTACAGTGCTGATATTCTTGGGAAAAGAATTACCGATTTGCGGGAGGCAAATCGAGGTGGAAAGAGAAGGATTTCCGTCTGAGGGAGTCAGACGCACTCACAGTGAATCAACTACATAGTGGTAACCAAGGGAGTTATGTTACTTAAAGATCTATTGTATTTGATCGTATACATTGTGAAGTGGTTTCCACATGGGGTTCCGAGAAACCTCCCTGAGTAGGCTCGGTGAGCTGAATAGGGTAAACATATCCTATGTCATTTACATTCCTTTGTACTATTTCTGTTGCGACTAATAATCATTTAAACGCGATCTGTTAAAGCTTTGTGAAACAGCTAATAAGTGATCTAGAACAGTCCGAGTCGAACAGACGTACGGGATGATGAACACGTATCTGATACAAAACCAGAGTCAGTTCCAGCTATTCAACCTCCGCAGCGTGTTTTGCAAAATCATCTGATGACCAACATTATTCAGGATCCACAGCTGAATGAAGAAGTATATGTTGCTCAGCTTAAGGGGTTTGAAGACCCTCATCTCTCTGATCATGTTTATCGTCTCAAAAAGGCCTTGTACGGACTAAAACAGGCGCCCAGAGCATGGTATAAATGTCTCATGATATTTCTCGTTCAAAATGGCTATGTGCGAGGGGGAGAAGACAATACTCTATTTTGGAAGTAATTTCAGAAGGAATTCATCATTGCTCAAATCTATGTGGTTTACATAGTATTTGGATCTCAATCACAGAAGTTGGTGGATCAGTTTGTTGAACAGATGCAGAGTGAATTACAGATGAGTATAGTGGGTTAGATGATCTACTTTCTTGGTCTGCATGTGTCTTAGAAATCAGATGGAATATTTGTGACACAACTCAAGTATGCTAGGAACTTGGTGAAGAAGTTCGGATTGGAAAATGCCAGCCATAAGTACACTCATGCCGCTACATACGTGAAAATCACGAAAGATGAATCTGGAGTCAGTGTGGAGCAACACCTGTACATGAGCATGATCGGTAGCCTACTCTATCTCACTACCAGTCGACCCGACATTTGTTATGCTATTGTAGTATGTGCTAGGTACCAGGCTAACCCCAAAGAAAGTCACATGACAAGTGTGAAACAGATGATGGAAGAGTATGGTCTGAAACAGAGGGAGATGACTTTATTCTGTGACAATTTGAGTGCAATCAACATTGCGAAGACATCAAGAATCACTTCATTCGTGAGTTGGTTGAACAGAAGATCATCACTCTGAAACATGTATCCACTGATGGGAAGCTAGCAGATATTTTCATTGAAGCCTTGAATAATGCTCAGTTGAAACACTTAGACTCGCCTTGGGTCTGTGTGTTGTTGACACTTAGTCAGGTTCAGAAATGCTTGACCAGTTCTGGAATAATGTTTAAGGAACTGATAAACTGGTTAAGCATCTAGAGGCAGAGATTCTAATGTCTGACTCTCATGTTGGGTGAAGCAGAGTTTGAGGCAGAGCTGTGTGACAGATCATGAATGACGAGATAGATATGTTCTAGATCCTTTGAAAAAAAAGAAATCAGCAAGATCCGAGAGTCAAATTGAGGTTTCTAATGTTCTAAAATTTGAGTTTTGAATTCCTAATTCTCTTCTATATATTCACAGAGCATCCAGGCGACAGCTCCAAGTGCCAAAAAGGGGTGGCGAAAGGAAGAAGAAGCCCTCGGATAAGCCTTCAGTTCCGAAATCTATAAAGTTGAACCTGAACCGGCCTTAAAGGTGAGCCTTATTATTGATTCATCTATGATTATGCCTGTAGTGGAGGCCGATAACCCAGAGGGTGTTGTGATGAAGAAGGAGGTGGGAGTTATTGATGATGGGAGCAAATCTAGGGAAGATCAAGTGGCTGCAGGTTCTGGCAGTCAGGGGGAGTTGCCTGCCGAGAGGACTGAGACGACTGCGCTACAGAAGGCAAAGTCGGTCAAAAGGTCTCTGGCAAACAAGATTGAAACAGACCTGTTTCAGAGAAGAATATGTGTGAAGTCTGTTGGTTAAACAAGGGTCAGGCCTCGAGAGTAACCAAGCTATTTGCTCAGAAAGCTGAGGAGAAGATAAAGGAATCAGAATTTGGGTTGATGCTAGGTCCAAAGTATGCGTCGTTAGAAGAAAGTAAGGATCTGGTTGTTGAGACATTCTCTGGTGGACAAAAAGGTAGATGGGTGACGCTGAGGAATTTCTAGTCAGTTTTCCTCCAAAGATCACTAAACCTGAGTCAGTTGATGAGACAATTAAATAGTATGAGGAAGTGATGGAGTCCTCTGTTGTAACACGGCTGTCTAAGATAAATGGGACATTAGAACAAGACAAAAGAAGAGTGAGGCCACTGAGACAAGGGGAGCAGTTTAAAGAAGAAGGGAAAGATTGGTGCCAGGAAGTTCGAGAAGTGACCACCCTATCATAAATTTGGATCAACTCAAAGTGGAGTTCCGACAAAGGCTGTCACGGTATGGTTCTGCAACAGTGAGGATGGCAAGTGGAAGATTGTTCTAGAGATGAAAATTGTTCAGGAGAGTGTTTTGAAGTCCCTGAGAATATCAAGGACATTGAGAATGAATCAAACATGTGTTGCAGAGGAAGCAAAGACACCCCTATCTAGTTTTGATTGGTCATAAATATCCTTGTCACTTTTGTTTACAAAAAGGGGAAGTAATGTTACAAGGAGGCGCACAGTGGATTCTTGTCTTGTGAGAGTTGAAGAAGTTTTGCCAAAAAAATGTCAAGGGGGAGATTGTTAAATTCTGGTGCCCCAAGGATATATGTATGACATGTATTTTGGTAAACGGTACAAAACCAACAAGGCTGTAACAGAGGGTGACACAGTGATAGTTCAGACAAGCGCATGCAAGAAGACCAATCGATATCAGCGAATATATTGTGTCAGGAAAGAAATATTCTGGAGATATTCCGAAGATATATTCTCCCAGATTCTGCGCTCCAAAGATTAAATCCGAACCTGATTTAGAAAACCATGATCAAATATTATCATGTTTCCTAAGAAATACAAAAAGATAATATAATCTATATATGTGGAATCCGAAAAATGCAGAGGTAACGATTCTGACCTATCTGATTTGAGAACGAAGAAGAACGGAACCTGCATATCGGCGATCAACATCAGAGATAGACTGAAATTGAAAGAGCAAGAGTTTGATCGTTGTGTGCTCAAGAGAATCGTTGAACAGACTGTGTTACAGTGCTGATATTCTAGGGAACAGAATTATCGATTTGCGGGAGGCAAATCGAGGTGGAAAGAGAAGGATCTCCGTCTGAGAGAGTCAGACGCACTCACGGTGAATCAACTACATAGTTGTAACCAAGGGTGTTGTGTTACGTAAAGATCTATTATACTTGATCGTATACATTGTGAAGTGATTTCCACTTGGGGTTCCGAGAAACACCCCCTGAGTTGGCTCGGTGAGCTGAACAAGGTAAACCTATCCTGTGTCATTTACATTCCTTCGTATTGTTTCTGTTGCGACTAACAATCATTTAAACGCGATCTGTTAAAGCTTTGTGAAACAGCTAATAAGTGATTTGAAACAGTCCGAGTCGAATAGACGTACAACTTTCACCTTGATCGGCGACCTCTTCTCGGCGTATGGGAGAGTTGTTCAACACCTTGATCGTTCGTGCTAAGCTAAATAGTGAAGATTTTTCAAAGGGCATGTACTTGATCTTCAACATGACTCCTCTCTAGTTGAACACAATGATCAAGCTTCGATCGCACTCATCCAGTTGTGATCTCTCTCAGGCTTTTTCAGTGAGCGCACTCTCGCTCTATGCATATCGCCCTTTGTTTTCTCTCTTTCTTCGTGCTTCTTTTCTTCTATATCTTTTAAGACTCTGCCCATATCTATATATATGGCAAACTTGTGCAGGTTATATAAGTCCTAGTCCAACTAGGAATTTATCAGATTTAGGACACCTCTTAAATCCTTTTTAGTAATTTGAATCTTCTCATGGATCTTCATAGGTTGTTTTATAATTTGGTTGCAACAACCCTTTCCTAAATCAGTTTAGGAAACTACGACAAGTTGTTGTTGACTTCAGTTTTGCTCTTCCAGCTTGCTTCACCACTTGCCGTAGCAAATGCACGGGTTTTGTCCAGAATGTCACACTCCTTAACACGTCTGTTTTATAAAAACACGGTCTTAATGTAATTAGTAGTTAGTAGTTACCAATGTTGATTGGATATGGATGGTTAAGAACAATCGAGTGTATGCCTTAGTGGAGGGTGAACGTTGTCGAAATTGTGGTAGTAAAAATACTATTCCAATCACGGTACGCAAACAATATTTATAATCCGAGTGACCTCGGGTCGAACCCAAGAGAAAAGCCTAGATTAGTCTAAAGCTTGTTAGTAATGCTAAATGGGAGTCTCCTAAAAAGAAAATTTTGGGTTTTTCTTCTATGCGAGGTATCTCTAGTAAATACTAAACACAAGGTTGAAATTTGGTTTGAAGTAAAACAATAAAGAAAACGTAGTCGGAATCCTATTTCACCCCTAGGCCATCGATTAGCAACACGAAACAGCAATATATGCATGAGGTAATTTTATTGATAATTCTAGGCTAAAGTATCACGCATTCTAAATTCAACTCTCGCTCCTTCTCTAGAATGGGAATGATACCTAAGTGAAACAATTCTTAAACTCTCGCTCTATTGAACCGTGTAGTACAAAAGTCTCTTAATCTCACCCTCTCGGTTTATCGACCGATAACTTAAGCCCGCTATATGCTTAGTCTAATAAAATGTGAATGTCACTCTCGGGTACAAACGCTATCTAAAATAAACATTCTTGATCTTCTATACAACCTAAGTTCAATTCTCATTCCATCCTTAGGTGTTTTATCAATTCATACTCATTCATGCGTTTCGTCAAACACTTGATGTGCATAAAATTAACATGAAGTTAAAGCATGAGAATTTTCAATCAAACTTCACTCATATTGATAAAGAAACATGTTTTGTATTACAATCTAACCTAAGGGATCCATAAGGATCCCAACTACTATGGGACTACTCACTCATGGTAAGTTCAATACAAGACATAATTTTTAAAGGAAATTGTTCACCAATTGAAGACAAACAAGTAGGGATTGAGTAGAGGGATGATGTGGAAAAAAAGCCTTTATTAATTTTGCATCTCTTTCTATTAATACTCTCTTCGAAAATTACCTATTTGCCCGCAGTGCCAGAATCACTTTTGATTCGGGCAAGCTTTAGTAAATTGACTCAGGCAAAGTGGGCGAATCAAAGTCTCAGTGCGAATCAAAGTTGGGCAAATCAATTCTCTTGGCTAAATCACTTTTGATTCGGTCAAGCCCTTCAATTGATTCGGTCAATCGGTCGAAATCCTTCTCGAGTCAAACTGATCCGGGCAGCACACTTCTTCTTGGCCGAATCACTTTTGATTCGGTCAAGCCTTCATTTGATATGGTCAAGCCTTGGTCAATATTCTCCTCGAGTCAGGTTGATCCGTGCAGCTGGAGGATGATTCGGCCAAGGTTGATCAAGTCATATGTGATTTGGTCACTCAGTTGGTCGAGTCAAAATTGTTTTGGGCGAATCACTTTCGCAGCTTGCTCCAGTCTTGCTCATTTTTGCTATCGATCGACTAGAATTCATCCAAATGTTCTCCGAGCCACTCCTGCTCTGTTTCCCAAACAAAGCTCTGATACTCCCGATCTCTAAGAATAAAGCAGTCACTTCCAAAGAAGTGAAAGTATTTAACTGTGGGCTTCTTCTGATTCCAGAGCTCATAGCAGGTCCGGTTGGTTCCTCTCCGTAAGGTGACTCTATTGATGATGTAACATGCAGTGTTCATGGCCTCTGCCCAGAATCTTAGGGGAACCCTCTTAGCATGAATCATGACTCTGGCCATTTCTTGGATTGTTCGATTCTTTCGTTCCACTACACCATTCTGCTGAGGGGTAATGGGAGAGGAGTACTGATGTGAGATACCCCTTTGACGACAGAAATCATCCATAGCTTCGTTTTCAAATTCCCTGCCATGATCACTGCGAATGCTGCTAATTCTGAGATTTTTCTCTTGCTCTAGCCGAGACACCAGTGACACAATAACTCTCACAGTATCTGATTTTTCTCTGATAAAATCTATCCTGGTGAATCTGGAGTAGTCATCAACACAGACAAATGCATACCTCTTTCTGCCCAGACTCTCGACTTCCATTGGTCCCATCAGGTCCATGTGAATCAACTGTAGAGGCCTGGTAGTACCTATCTTTCTAACTCTTGGATGTGAAGCCTTCTTTTGTTTCCCAATCTGACAATCTCCACAGATAGAGTCTGTCTCCCCTTTTAACAGCGGTATTCCTCTGACTAGCCCTTCTGTTGGAATTCTCTTCAGAGTTCTCAGGTTAACATGCCCCATCCTTCTGTGCCATAGAATCATTTCCTCGGCCTTTGTCAGCATACATTTCGGAACCAGTGAGTTTGAACTCACATTGAGAAGATAACAGTTACTTTTTGATCTGGCTCCTTCCATAATACATTTTCCAGATTTGTCGAAAACTTTGCACGAGTCTTTCGTAAATTTCACCTGTTTAGTCCCATCACACAGCTGACTAATGCTTATGAGATTTGCCTTTAGCCCTTCCACTAGTAAGACATTGCTCAGGCTCGGCATTCCTTCAACTGCCAAGGTTCCCTTTCCCAGTACTCTTCCTTTTAGACCATTTCCAAACTTCACCCGTTGTTCCAGACAGGGTGTAATGTTTTTCAAGAAGGATCTTTCTCCTGTCATGTGTCCTAAACAACCACTGTCAAAGTACCAGCTTATCTTGTCCGAGGTGCTTGCTGTGCTTACAAGCGCGAGGAGCTGAGTCTGTGCATGAATCTGCTTGATAGGTCCCCTGGCTGAAGCTATTCCAGCATGAGCTGAGAAACAGTTTCTTTTTATGTGACCTTTGTGCCCGCAGCTATAGCAATTTTTATACTTTGAAGCTTTCTTGTTACGGTGATACAGAGGTTGCTGTAGCAAGTGCTGGTTCACTCTTCCTTGTGTTTTTCTCCCTCTTCTGACTGATCTATATCTGGCCAAGTTGCATTCATCCTCACTCAGATCTTTCTCGTCTTCACTTCCACTGGCAGAGAGAGCCCTCTTTTTCATTGGTTTGCTAGTGCAGTTGATTTGTCGATGACCGTAACCTGCACAGTTCCAGCATTGGACTCCCTTTTTCATCTCTTTCTTTTCGTCTTCATTCTGAGTTGGTTCCTTCCCTTTCCTTTTATTTTCACTACCCCTTCTGAATTGTTTTCGCGAGGAAGAGCTTTTCCCAGTTCTGGATTCCATGTTCTTCAGGAGCTTTCCAAGATTCTTAACAAGCATACTCAGCTGTTCATCTGGAACTGGCTTCTTGGCTTCTGTTTCAGCTTTTAGTCCAACATTCTTGTCCTTAGGAGTCGTGTCTTCTTTTAACCAGTTTCATCTCAAATTGTTTGAGAGACCCCATCAACTCTTCCAGCCTCATAAATCTGACATTTTGAGCTTCTTCAATGGCCGTCACTTTCATGTCAAATCTTGTGGGCAGCGATCTGAGAACCTTTCTGATCAGCTTTTCTTCAGGGATGGGTTCACCAAGGGCATGGGCTTCATTTGCAAGATCACAGAGTTTAGCATTGAACTCAGTGACAGTCTCCTCTTCCAGCATTCTCAGATTCTCAAACTGTGTAGCAATGATCTGGAGTCTTGACAGCTTCACTCTATTAGTTCCTTCATGTGCAGTTTGCAGAATTTCCCACGCTTGTTTGGCCATATCACAATTTGATATCAGCCTGAAATTGTTAGCATCAACTGTAGCAAAAAACGCATTCAGGGCCTTTGAATTATCAGTTGCTGTAGCTCCCTCTTCAGCAGTCCATTGTTCTTCAGATTTTATCCGTGTGACTCCTTGTTCATCCATGGTAATTGGGGGAGACCACTGGACCATGATTGCTCTCCAGGTCTTTTCATCAATGGCCTTGAGAAAGGCTTTCATCCTAGCCTTCCAATATCCATAGTTGCTTTCTTCCAACAATGGAGGTCTGCTTGTGCTCTGTCCTTCCTTCATTCTCGTGACTACTTCAGAGACACTGTAGGATCTTCTACTCTGTGTGTCGAGCTCCTTCTCTGATACCAATTGAAATTCACAGCGTCTGAGTTATGCAGATTTGTGAACAAGCAGTTGCTGCAGCACACTCTTGTTCACTCGGAAATTGCCTCAGCAAACAATGAACAAGACAGAAATTTGTTCACCCAGTTCGGCCAACTGCCTACTTCTGGGAGGACTATTCTCCAGTCCTCAATCCACTAAACACGAAGGTCTCCAAGTACACTCGGTTACAACTCCACGCAACCTATGCTACTCAACCTTGTGTGGATCACTTGACACAATCAGAACAGGCTCTGACTTGTGTCAGCACACCCTCTACAATTGTCAATCTAGAATAGCTACAGACTTCTCAAGACTCGGCCTATTCTAAACTACACTCACTCAGCAGGGTTGCTGTAGCAACTGCTGTAACACACAGCTGAAGCACAATTGTCCGCGTCGCTCCAAAGCCTTCTGCCGAGCCGTTCGAACGATTCCACCAGCATTGCACACTCTGGAATACTCCCCCTCACTCAGTGACCACCTGCCATTAGCGAGAACCACCGCTTAGACACTCGACCGAGCCACACATCCGTCAGTTCTTCCGCGGCTGCCCTTGAACAACCAACAAGCACACCTGCTCTGAATTGGCTTTCAGATCAAGCTCGAATCAGACTCTGCAAGACCTGATTCCCTTCTGCTTCTGTCACCACAGCTCTGCGCTCACGCTCTGCTCTCGGGTGATAATCGAAGAATTCGTCCGTCACACACCAAAATTGCTCTTTCTGAATTCTGTGTATGCACTTGTGTATCCCTCAACTTCGATCAACCTCTCAGCTCTGAACTCCTCTCACTTAAGTAGCAGCACCAGCTTTAAGCAAGACCAGGTTTAAGCAATGTCCCAAAAAGAACAATTATCTCCTAAAATCTAGGAGATTAGATTTGATCTTTATCTTCAATACAAATCTCCTTCTCTGGCTAGGAAACCTCACTGGAAAATTCTCCACAGCATTTTAGAAATTCTTCTGATGATCTCCGTAGCGATCCCAGCCCTTCTGGACAAGCCCAGGACGCTGCTGCTTCTTCGTCAGATGATGCAGCCACTTGAACAAGGTCCTGCTATAGCATCCCCTGCTGCAGCTGCTGCTTGTTCACTTGAGCTGGTCTGCTTGTTCACTTGTGCTGGTTTTGTCAAACACTGCCATATTACATTATCAATATCATATAATACACATTTTTAACCTGAAATGGACAAAGAAAGCATGAAGCGACTTAAAGGGAAAATACAGATAAATATAAGGTCATTTGTCCGCTCATTTAGAGGGACACGTAGTACGAGATGTACTGCGAAAAGTAATGATTCAGGAGTGTATGTCTTACTTTGAGCGTACATGGTTTATTCTCATTCATGGTATGATTTGAGTAAATATATGTTTGTTTCATGGATTGAATAAATGCACATGGGTGAAGTTTGATTCTGGAATGCTTTCTTTATTAATACAAATCTCAATCTTTACATTAAGATACATTAGGAGATAAATTTATATCTTTTATTGGTAGAATAGCTAAGAAGAAATACTTTCCTGCGTAATACACGTACACACTTGCTCCTTCGACCGACTCTTGGACTTAGGTAGGCTATAAAATTGTGTTTGACTGCAATTTGACACCTGAACATAAATCGACTATATAAAGGATTAAAAATATGCTGTTCAAGGGACTATCATGAACTTGTACCCCGAGGAAGTTTGGGAGATGGTTGCCAACATAGCAGAAATTGCTAGATACCTGGAGGGGGCAGGCTGAGCAAAGACCATTTCAAAGGTGGACACTTCCTCCAAAATTCAGGAAGTAAAAGAGATGTTGCAGAACCTCGTGGTGAATCAAACAGGAGTGCCTACACCAAAGAATTTTGTGGAGCTACAGATCAAAAGGCAGACGAGTGGTTCACCCATCATATAGAGACGAAAGATGTCAACACGGTAGGAGAATTCCAAAACATCGACAATCGTTAGCCTCGGTGGTAATTCGGCTTGACAAATAGTGGATTCAGTTGGTGCAGCGGCAACAACTTTCAGAAAGAACTATTACAACAATCTACGTCGCAACAGCATCCGCAGCCGTATCATCCACCTTATCACTAGCAAGGACAACTCAACAATAAAATTTGTATTAAGTCACTCGAGGACATGGTAAAGCAGTAGACGGTCAACATGCAGCAGTACTAGGCAGGACCGATGGAGCCATAGTAGAAATTGTCCAAGCAGATTGAAATTGTGCTTTGTTGCTGATGCGGGGATATAGCTTCTAATTAAGCACTCTCTATATCTTTCTGCGGAACAACTCTACTAAAGAATAAGAAGACATAGCAAGTTTGTCCACCCAGTTTGGCAACTTGCCTACGTTTGGGGAGGATGCTCCGATCCTCAATATTCCACTATCACATTTCGAAGTACAAGGACTCACACCTCTACTTCTCACCTAGCAAAAATCTAAAGCTCAGTCTAATCTTCTAGATGAGCAAGCAGTCTGATCTCACCGACTCTCTTTGTGTACTCTACACACCCTCAGTAATAAATAACTACAGTTCTACCTCTCAAACTCAGCCTTCTATTACAGTGTATAGCTCACGGAATGCTTAAGCACACTCTTCACCAAAGTTGTTATATCTTCTATCCCTGATTCTCCAAGCTCTCCCGCCAAGTAGTCGGACCCTCTGAGTTCTTCAAACTCAGCCTTAAGTCCCCCTCAATCTATTACACACTCTGTCAATATAGGGTAGCCTCGATCACTGCTCCTTAGCCCGCGACACTGCCTGTCCGGGGCTGATCACCGAGCTCCTGACTGTTCCTCTGACGAGCAGCGCTCTAGTTGAACTCATAACCAGTCCAGAATCAAACTCCATTAGTTTTGATTCCTCTGCGCAATACAAGCCTTTAATTCAACGTATAAAACCCTGCCACCGTGAGTTAATATCTCCATGTGCTCTTCTCTTGCGCTTTGTGTTTTCTCTCTTTGGTTTTTTGTCGTGCTACTGCCTCTGCACTCCTTTTTAAGCACTCGCAACCCCTAATAGCGCCAAGCATCAATATCAAAATCTTACTCTTAGATTCTAGCAAGTTCATTAAAGATTCCGTTGTAAAATTTGAACCCTTGGATCTTTATCTTTTTGAGCATGTGCTGACAACTGCTGAGCTCTTGATGACATCCGCATACCTCGTTGAACTTCCTCGATGCCAACTGGTTCAAGCCGAAGCCTCATCGTGCAACGCCGACCAATTCTGCTCTAGCTCTGGATCACCATAGAGTGCTGAAGCAGACTCTGTCTCTTCATACTTGTCTCTTGCCCATTCTTCAAATAGTGTCTCAGCTTCAGATCTTCAGAGATTGCTGAGGTACACTCTGGCTCTTTTGTTGTTTTGTCAGTCTTCAGATTGTGCTCCAACCACCAAACTTCAGGGAGTGCTTCAGTAGTTTCATGAGCAGTTTTGTCAAGGATGTCATATCCTCAAAGATCTCCCGCTTGCCATTTTGACAAAACAAAAACACAACTACAGAAATAAAAATCTACCGATACTAGTTAACTGTTATATCAATTACATTCCTCTCCCCCTTTTTGTCACAAATGACAGAGAGCTGTTGTCAGCTCAACCAGGAACTACACATACATCCAAGGTTGCTCTGAGTTCTTCGAATTTAGCTCCATCCAAAGGCTTTGTGAAAATATCAGCTAGCTGCTTCTCAATAGCTACATGCTTGAGGACAATAGTCTGAGTCTCTACCAAGTCTCTGATGAAATGATGTCTGATGTCAATATGTTTAGTACGAGAGTGCTGCACTGATTCTTGCTAATGCTAATAGCACTCATATTGTCACAATAAATAGTCATGGTGCCCTGTTGAATCCCATATTCACTCAACATTTGTTTCATCCATAACAACTGCGCACAACAGCTTCCAGCAGCAAGATACTCAGCTTCAGTAGTAGATAGAGAAATACTATTTTGCTTCTTGCTGAACCAGGATACCAGATTGTTTCCAAGAAAGAAACATCCACCAGATGTACTCTTCCGGTCTTCTTCGCAACCTGCCTAGTCAGCATCGCAGTATCCAACAAGTTCTGCACTCGTGTCCCTTGCATACCATAGCCCATAGTTTGTTGTCCCTCCAACATATCTGATGATTCTTTTTACAAGCTCCATATGACTCACCTTTGGGAAGGATTGATATCTGGCACAAACTCCTACTGCGAGGGATATATCAGGTCGGCTGGCAATGAGATACAGAAGGCTTCCAATCATGCTTCGGTACAATGTCTGATCCACAACAATTCCAGATTCATCTTTGATGGCTTTAGTGTAAGTTGCAGCAAGAGAGCGTTTGTGACTGGTCGTGTCCATCCCAAACTTTTTTACCAAATTTTTCCCATACTTGCTTTGTGAGATAAACATCCCATCTTTTTTGTGAGATTTGCAGTCCCAAAAAGTAGGTTAATTCTCCAACCATGCTCATTTGAAACTTCTTTTGCTCCATAAACTGCTTCACCATTCTCTACGAACTTGACCCAAATACTATATCATCCACATATATTTGTGCAATAATAAAGTCTGACCTTGTTTTGCTCACAAAAAGAGTCTTGTCCACCCCTCCTATATCATATCCGTTCTTAATTAGAAATTCTATCAATCTTTCATACCAGGCTCTGGGTGCTTGCTATAAGCCGTATAGAGTCTTCTTTAACTGGTAGACATGGTTTGGATTATGAGGATCCTCAAAACCATTGGGTTGAGCAACATAGACTTCTTCTGTCAAAATCCCATTCAAGAATGCACTTTTGACATCCATTTGTTACAGTTTGAACTTCAGGTGACAAGCCAGCGCAAGAAGAAGTCTGATTGCTTCCATGCGAGCAACAGGAGAAAAGGTCTCATCAAAATCTACTCCTTCGATTTGTGTGTACCCATGGGCTACTAATATGGCTTTGTTTCTTGTAATATTGCCCTTTTCATCAAACTTGTTTTTATAAATCCATTTGGTCCCAATAACATTCACATTATCTGACCGAGTAACTAGATCCCATACGTTGTTTCTTTCAAATTCACCAGCTCTTCCATCATGGCAGCTATCCAGTGTTCATCTCCCAGGGCCTCTTTGATATTCTTTGGCTCAGTGCTAGAAAGAAAACACGAGTTGTTAATCATATCACAAAGACTAATGTTGGAAGTACCTCGAGTTCGTCTTCCTTCGGTCAGGCTGCCAATGATGTGTGTGATTGGATGATCTCTCTGGATTTTTCTAGGGGGAAGTCTAGCAGTGCTTGGTGTAGTCGGTGGGTTCTCAACTGGTTTATCAGCTTCTGATCTAGACTCCTCGTCTGAAGTTTGGGGATCGTCAGGTTCTGCTGAAGCAATCTCTGGTGCTTTTTGTTCGGCTGTTCCTCTGATTTGAGACTGTTGGTCTTCAGAGTCAAAATCTTATTTATCCTCAGAGTGTTTGCAATCCTCTCATGGGTCATTCACAACAACGTTGATGGATTCTATCACAGTTCCAGTTTGTTGTTGAAGACTCGATATGCTCTGTTGTTTGTTGAGTAGCCCAAGAATATCGCCGGGTCACTTTTTGGATCAAGTTTTGTCCTGTACTCACGGTCTCTAAGAATGTAGCACTCACTTCTAAAAATATGGAAGTACTTCATAGTGGGTTTCTTCTCCTTCCATAATTCATAGCAAGTTTTGTCCATACCACTTCTTATAGACACTCGGTTAATGATATATTATGATGTGTTCATAGCTTCTGCCCAGAACTTTAAGGGAACTTTTCTTGCATGGATCAAAACTTGAGCCATCTCCTATATAGTTCTGTTCTTTCGTTCCACAATCCCATTTTGCTATGGAGTAATGGGTGATGAGCATTGGTGGGTGATCCTTCAGTTTCTGTAGAATTCATTCATGGCTTCGTTCTCAAAATCTTTCCCATGATCACTTCGGATGGCAACTACTTTCAAGCCTTTTTCTTGCTCTAGCAGTGTTAGTAAGGCCATTAGCACTTTCACAGTTTCTGCCTTTTCACGTACAATTTGATCCATGGGTAGCGAGAGTAATCATCCACACATACAAAAGCGTCCTTTTTCTTCCACAGCTTTCTACCTCCATTGGTCCCATAAGGTCTATATGCAAGGGCTGGAGCGGTCTGGTGGAGCTCATTGTAGTGACTTTTGGATGAGTAACCCTTGTCTATTTTCCAATCCGGCAGTGTCCACACACTGTGTTTATCTCTCTCTTGATCTCAGGTATACCACGTACTAATTGATCAGTTGCAAGTCTTTGTAAGGTCCTCAGATTGAGATGTCCCAGTCTTTGATGCCATAAATTTATTTCTTCAGTTTTGGTCAGCAGGCAGGATGATGCAGAGATTGCTTCAGCATTCTCTAGTAAATAGCAGTTATTGGATGACCTTGCCCCCTTCATAATGCACCTTCCCTCTGCATCAAACACTTGACATAATTTTTGTGAGAAATTTACAAAATGATCACCGTCACATAGTTGACTGGTGCTGATGAGATTCGCTATAAGTCCTTGTACGAGCAACACGTTTTTGAGATTTGGCAGTCCGTGGACTTTTAGAGTTCCCTTCCTAAGGACTCTCCCTTTCAACCCATTTCCAAATGTTATGTCTTGGTTTTTGCATGGTTGAATATCAGTGAGATAGGATCTGTTTCCTATCATGTGTCAAGAAGATCCGCTGTCGAAGTACCAGTTTCCTTTCTTCGAGGACTTTATTGAGTTGAAGCATACTTGACTGATATGGTCCATTCTTGATTCCCAGTTTTTGCTAAGTGCGGGTTAGTCTCTTTGGATGTGGCCAGATTGGTTGCAACAATAGCAGCATAGTTTGTCTTGCCGAGTTCTGGATGAATGTTGGACAGTTTGCTGAAGCATCTTCTTGCTTTTCCTTCTAAGCTTTTGCTTCAACACCATTTTTCCTTGTACACCTTGTGTCTGAATGCTTTGCAGCTTTGGTCCTGTACTAATCCATTTTGTCATCTTCCGGAGCAGGAGCACTTCATTTATTGCTTTATCGTGTTTTCTTTCTAGTTGACTTGCCTGTTCTTTCATCCTTGAGATATCACTCAGTAGTTTCTTTTTCTCGTCAATAAGTACAGACACTCTAGCAATCAGCCCTTCATTTACCTTCACCACTTTCAGACATTTGTCAACCATTTGCCTATAGTGTTGAGCAAGATATTCCTTGGTGACTCTGTTACATTCTTTATGTGGCTGGTTTGACTTTTGACTCTGCGCCATTGATGACAACAACGCTTCCCTGGATCACGCTCTGTATGTTGAGCGAATGGCTTTGATACCAATTGAAATTGTGCTTTGTTGCTGATGCAGGGATATAGCTTCTGATTAAGCACTCTCTAATTATGCGGAACTACTCTACTAAAGAATAAGAAAGACACAGCGCGTTTGTTCACCTAGTTCGACAACTTGCCTATGACTGGGGAAGATGCTCTGATCCTCAAGATTCTACTATCACAGTTCGAAGTACAATGACTCACACCTAACCGAAATATAAAGCTCGGTCTAATCTCCTAGACTAGCAAGCAGTCTTATCTCACAGACTCTCTTCGTGTACTCTACACAGCCTCAGTAATAAATAGCTACTGTTCTACCTCTCAAACTCTGCCTATTCTATTACAGTGTATAGCTGACGGAATGCTTAAGCACACTCTTCACTAGAGTTGTTATATCTTCAGTCCTCGATACTCCAAGCTCTCCCGTCAAGTAGTCGAACCCTCTGAGTTCTTCAAATTCAGCCTTAGCTCCCCCTCAATCTATGACACACTCTATCAATATTGGGTAGCAACATTTCTCTGCGCAACACACCAGTTTGGCAAATTGCCTACGTCTGGGGAGGATACATCGATCCTTAAGATTCCACTATCTCAGTTCGAAGTAAAAAGGACTCACACCTCTACTTCTCACGAAGCCAAAATCTAATGCTCAGTCTAATCTCCTAGACTAGCTAGCAATCTGATAACATAGATTCTTTGTGCAACCTACATACTTTCAGTGACAAATATCTACGGACGTGACTCATAGACCTATCCTATTCTATTACAATGTGTGGTACACAGGATGCTTAAGCACACTCTTCACCAGAATTGTTGCGCCTCCAGTCAATAACTATTCTAGCTCTCCCGCCAAATAGTCGGACACTCTGAGTTCTTCAAACTCAGTCTCTGCTCCCCCTCAATCAATGACTCACTCTGTCACTCTTGGGTAGCCTCGATCAGCGCTCCGCAGCCCGCAACAATGTCTATCCTCGGCTGATCACGGAGCTCCGATTGTTCCTTCAACGAGCAGCGCTTCAGTTGAACATCGGATCAATCCTGAATCAAACTCCATGAGTGTCGGAGGTGGGTCCCCATGTCAGAGGTAGCCAACTCAGAGGTAGGTGTCGGAGGTGGGTCCCCTTGTCAACTAACGCCGTGAATCTGCCGGTCATTTCTCAGGATCCCAAACCCCCAGATCCAAATCTTCCCACGGTTAAGTCTTCCTTTGCCTCGGTCGCAGCTAGGGCTAGAATCAACCCCCGTTTCAAACCCATCCCTCTCCCGGCTAGACAATATGGTTCGATGGATGGGTTTCCTTCCGTTCCTTTCTCGGGCGCCGAGTATGGGGCAGGTGTTCGCTGTTTCCAACACTCTTTGATAGTGAAGTTTGCTGTGGGGCGCCCCTCCATTGATGTTATACGGCAGACCTTCAAAGCCAATTGGATGATAAAGGGAAGGGCTTCTATTTGCGAGATCTGGGATGGCAGGCACCTGCTTGTAATCCTTGACTCCGAAGAAGATGTAACTGTAGCCCTCACCAGCCAGATCCGGAAAGTCCAACATGCTGCCTTCAGGCTCTTTCGCTATTCAGATGACTATAACCCCAGGAGAGAGTCTACCATCACCACCAAATGGGTGAGACTGCCAGGTTTGCCCCCGCCCTTGTGTCATAGCTCCTTTGTAGGAGCCATCTTGAATTCCTTTGCACATTTTCTGGATGTGGATGATAGGACCAAAGCTTGTTCAACCATGAGATACGCTAGAGCATGTATTGAGGTAGATGTGTCGTGTAACATCCCAGAGAAGGTCTGGATTGCATTGCCGGATAATAGAGGTTTTTGGCAGAAGATTGAATATGAAGGTAATTTAGCCTATTGCTCCCACTGCAAGATTCACGGGCATGAGCTGGCTCAATGCCGAAAGAGGAAGGTTTTGAAACCAGTTGAGATCTCGGTAGATGAGCCTAGAGTGGTGAATGAGAATCTCTCCAGTGAGATAGCAACAAATTTCCCCTTGGAGAACTTACCTATGCAAGAGTGGAAAGAGGTGCAGAATAGAAAACGGGGTAAAAAAACCTTGGGTATCCATCTGAGTTCTGTGGTATCCAAAAATAACCCTGGTATGGAGATCAGTAAGCTGGGCTCTGACAAGGCGAAATCAATAAGTGAGACGCCTTTGGTGCAGGAGGAGAGTATACAATTCAAAGAAAAGGAGCCGGGACTGAATGCCTCTCTTACTCCCAGAGAGTCGACAGACCATGTTGACCCTGATCCAACAGCTCAGCTTAACCCCCAGGTTAGTATATTGAAGAGACCTCTGATGGTGGACGAACTAGCTAGCAGAATGGCAAGATTAAAAAAAGGATCCTATGACGATGTAGTCACCAATCTCCATGGAGGTCTGAGTACTGGAGATATAAGAGGCGGGTCGGCGAAGCGAGATATAAACCCTTTGGGTCCCCATCCTGATCTCACCGCAAAGTCCTGATGAATCTTATTTGCTGGAATGTGCGTGGAATCAAGAGTAGAGGTACTATCCCTTTCCTCACCCAGTTAAGATGCTGAAATGCTAGTCCTCCTTGAACCCATGGTTAATGGTGATCAGTGTGAAGAGGTAGCCAAATCTATTCATTTTGATTTCTTTCTTATGGGTGGGACAGTTAACAAGAAAATCTGGCTCTTTTGGAAACCCCATATTATAGTCCAAGATGTTGTTTGGAATGATCAGTTTGTCACTTGCACTGTTTCTAGGGATAATATTCATAATTCAAAGATGGTTTGCTCCTTCATTTATGCCTCGTGTAGCAGGTCCGAGAGAAATTCCTTATGGACAAATCTGGTCCTGACGGCTGATTCGATTGCTGCACCTTGGTTGGTTGGGGGCGATTTTAATGTTATTTCTCAGTGGTCGGAAAAGAAGGGAGGGAATCAGGTAGATGATGGTTCTATTATGGATTTCAACAATTTTCTTATGAGGGCTGGGCTTAGTGATGTTGGGTTTAAAGGGAATCCTTTTACTTGGTCTAATAACAGGACTGGGGATAGCTGTATATGGAAAAGATTGGATATATTTTTGATTAATGGGAGATTCATTTCTGAGTTTGGCAATCTGGCAGTTAACCACCTTCCTCGGTGTAACTCGGATCATTGCCCGTTACTTGTGAAGAAAGCTGTAGCGGATAGGCGAAAGAGTAGATTCCACTACCTCAAAATGTGGGAATCTCATCCGGTTTTTGACAGAGTAGTGACTGAGGCATGGACTGGGTCCTTATCCCCTAACCCTTTGGTTAATTTTTCATTGAAACTTAAGAAGCTGAGAGGTATCTTACACAAATGGAACTGGGAGGTTTTTGGAGACCTACGCCATAGAGAGAGGCGATTATTGGGTACTATTGAATCTATGGAGGCTCAGCTTCAGCTTGCTTGGTCTGGTCAAATTGGTAGAGAGTTAAAGACTAAAAAGGCTGAGCTAGAAGATGTTTTATGTCACCAAGCTGAGTTGGCTAGACAAAAGGCCCGTGCATTATGGACCAAAGAAGGGGACAGAAACACCGCTTTCTTTCACGCTGCGATGAAGATGCGACGTAAACCTTTTAATATGTCTTTGCTACAGGCTGATGGCTCCTACTCTTCGGATAAAAAGGTGATTGGTTTGGCAGCAGTAGAGTATTTTTCAGACCTGTTCTCAGGGACTTCTGCCCACCCTCAGGAGGAGGATCTAAATCTCTTTACCAAAGTTATTGATGATGAGACGAATTCCTTCCTTATTGGCTGCCCTTTAGAGAAAGAGGTGTTCAATGCTATTTCAGCCATGTCCCAGGATAGTGCGCCTGGTCCGGATGGGTTCCCAAGCAGGTTTTTTATTAAGTTTTGGAACCTGATCAAAGAGGACTTCTTAGCTAGTATTAAAGGTTTTTTCCTAGGTCTCCAGCTGCCGCAATCTTGGACGGCTACGACCCTCATCTTAATTCCTAAATCCTCTAATGCGAAGAAGATTTCTGACATGCGGCCTATCAGTCTTTGCAATGTTTGTCACAAAATTATTATGAGAGTCCTTAATGACAGATTGAGTTCTCATCTTCCAAGGTTAGTGAGTGAGGAACAAGCAGGATTCATAAAAGGGAGGAATATTCATGCTAATATTGCTCTTGCCCATGATCTGATTCATGACCTAGATAAAAAAGGAGCGCCAGGGAATCTTATTATAAAACTAGATATGTCTAAGGCTTATGATAGAGTTTCATGGCCATTCTTATTGAAAGTGCTGAGATCCTTGGGTTTTTGCGAGCAGTGGTGTGATTTAATTTACAGAGGCATCTCCAACAATTTTTATTCTGTGGCTTGGAATGGGGATACCTATGGGTATTTCAAATCTGCGAAAGGTGTTCGCCAGGGAGACCCCCTTTCCCCCACTCTTTTTGTTCTAGTGATGGAGTGGTTGTCAAAAGAGATTAATAAGAGAGTGGAGGAGGGTTCTTTGGAACCTTTTAAAACCAAAAGAGGTGCATTAAAGGTTAATCATCTTCTCTTTGTTGACGATGTTTTAATCTTCACAAGGGACGACGAGAACACTATTCTAGCCTTGTTGGACATCCTACAGAAATTTTGTTTGCTGTCGGGACAGGTCCTTAATCCAGCTAAGAGCCAGATGTTCTTTGGTACTTCAGCTTCAGTTGCCCATAAACAGTTGGTGCGTGTGCTTACTAATTTTGAGGAAGGCCAATTACCTGTCAAGTATTTGGGAGTTCCTCTCTATCATGGACGAACTCAGATTCATTATTTTGAAGATTTGGTTAACAAGCTTCGAAATCGCATTTCAGGGTGGATGAGGAATTTACTCTCCATGGCAGGGCGTGTAACTCTCATTAAATCAGTCCTGTGTTCGCAGTCCTTTCATGTGTTTGCTGTCTTGCCAGTCCCCCTGAGAATTATACGGAGAATGGAGAGTTTGATTAGCAATTTCCTTTGGAACCAAGGACCGAACAAAAAGCATCATTGGATACGGTACGAGCTGTTATGTAGACCTACAGTGGAAGGAGGTTTGGGATTCCGGTCGCTTGCAGATAACATGGTAGCTTTTCATGGTAAATTAGCTTGGGATTTCCTCCAGAAAAATTCTATGTGGGCTAAATATGCTAAGGCCAGATTTAAGGAGGATAAGCCAGGGAGCCACATTTGGAATTCTATTAGACCTCTGATTGCCAGCTTGAGACAGGATTCTTTGTGGGATGTGGGAGACGGTAGCATGGCTATGGCGGATCTTTGCTGGCACTTTGGTGTTAGGTGCCCCTGGGATGCTAGAAACTTGTCAGTCAAAGAGGCGCTAGAGAATGAAACTATCAAGAGTAATCTCTTAATTTTATTTCCTCCTTTTGCTAGAGAGTATTATAGAGATATCTGCTGGGGGAGTGGGGATAGGATCCTTCAGTGGAAAAGGAATACCTCGGGTCATTTCAACATCAAAGCCTTTTGGGAATCCTTCCGGAGTAAATATCCCTCTTTGAAGTGGTGTCGAGCGATCTGGAAAAAATGGGTTCCTCCCACTGTTTGTTTATTTATGTGGCGGTTTTTCCTAGATGGTTTACCTCTTGATTCCAACATTAAGCGTATTGGTATTCCGATTACCTCGCGATGTCACTGCTGCGGCAACAGGGAGGAAAATCTGGAGCACCTTTTCTTCGAAGGGGTCTGGGCCACTAATCTGTGGACCTGCCTGGCTTCTATTTTCAAAAGAGCCTGCCCCCGTAACAGGTCTGATTTCAGCGAGAATTGGCTTGGTAAAGGTTTGAAAAAAGATTTTGTGAGTAAATTTACTGCTGCTATTTCAATGTGTGGTTTATGGGAAGTGTGGAAAATTCGGAATGGGGTCATTCACAATAATAAAGCCACTGATTTATTTCCTAGTTTGAAGAGATGGGCGCAAATTCTTGTTGAGCAAATTCCAGGCGGAGGAGATACCAGAAATGATTTGTTTGTGGCTGCTCCCTTTGGTATTAACTTCACTACGAGAAGTAGAGTTTATGGGACTTGGAATTTCTGGAGTGCGGGTGGCACTGGTTCCTGCATGAATCTGGCCTTGATTGATAAAGGTCAGACTATTAAAGGAGCAGCCATCTGTCGAACTAGCGTGGGTGAGATGCAGCTTGCCTTTGTTTATCAATTTGTTAAATCCTCTCCTTTGGAGGAGCTTGTTCTGTTTATGCGGAAGTCCCTCTCGGTGGCTAAGGAGAAGCAGATTCTGGTCCAGGCCGTTCAAAGCTCCCACCCTGATATGGTCTTCATGGATGATAGATATGGAATGCGTTTTCCCTGGCAGACTTCTAATGAGTTGAAGAGGCTGGCTTCTGAATTTAGCATCAGCAGAATGAAGAGAATCAGCACTTCCATGAATCATGTGGCTCTTGCTCTGGGTTTTACTTCTCCTAATCAGCTTTTGGAAACAAGAATTAATTGTATTCATCAGGCGGTCCAAAGGAGTTTATGTGCAGATAGGTTGCAGCTCAGGTTCTTCTGCCCTAGCTCGGCTGGAGGTGTAGGAGTTGATGGAGTGGAGCTTCAATCCAATGAAGACAGTGCTTTGCCAGCTCCCTTGATTTTAGATAGATACACTAGAGATGATTGGCACCTACAATTGTGAGGTGGTGGCTGTCTTTCTGTGCAGGGAGTTTATGAGGAGCAGGTGGCGCTTCTCTCTGTCCAGACGCTGGTGCTTTCCAGCCATATTGCTTGCTGAGTTTGTTCTTAATTTTTTCTTCTATGTGTCGAAGGTGATGAGTAGTATCAAGCTCTGTGATCCTTTTGACTGGTACAGCTTTAATCTTGCCTTTGCTCTCGTGATGGCAGCGCTCATCCTGTGCTTGAGGTCTGAATTTCACAGGCCTCATTGGCCTGGGCTAGGCGTTACTATTGTTTTCCTAGGCTTGACTTCTTCCTTTGAAGCTAGAGTTAGGCCCTCTATTATTTCAGCTTCTGTCTGTTTACTGTGGTTGTTCAGGCCATGGCTCAGGCTGTTTGAGCCCATTAAATAAAAGATTTTTTTTTTTTTTTTTAAAAAGTATTTCTTCTACACACAACACTAGTCTTCAAATCAATGTATAAGCCCTGGTACCGTGAGTTATCTCTGTGTATTCGCTCTATGCTGTTCTGTGTTGCTCTCGGATCGTGTGTTTTTTTTCATGCTGCATTCAGCCTTCCTTTTCAAGCACGCCAAAAACGCCGAGGATCATTATCAGAATCTTCTCCTAGATTCTAGCAAGTTTGTAGGAGATTTCGTTGCCAAATTTGGACTCTTAGATCTTTATCTTCTTTGACCACATGTTGGCGTTTGCTGAGAGCTCTTGATGACGTCTGGATAACTCTCTGATCTTCCCCGATGCCAGACGGATCACTTTGGAGCCTCACCGTGCAACTCCAGGTTGATCTGGCATTCTGCTCTCGCTCTGGATCATTACGGAGTGCTGAAACAGACTCTATCTCTTCGTGTAGGTGTCTCTCGCCCATTCTTCAGATAGTTTCTCAGCTTCAAATCTTCAGGGATTGCTGAAGCAGACTCTGGTTCTTTGTTGTTATTGTTTTGTTAGTCTTCATATTGTGTTCCAGCCACCAATCTTCAGTGAGTGCTTGAGCAGTCTCTTGAGTAGTTTGTCAAGGAATGCCATATCCGCTACAGATTTGATCACTGTTTGGGTTCTGTTGTTGAAGACTCAGTACGCTCTGCTGTTAGTTGAGTATCCTAGAAAAATCCCCGAGTCACTTTTTGGATCAAGCTTTGTTTTGTACTCACGATCCCTCAGAATTCAGCATTCGCTTCCGAAAATTTTTAAGTACTTCACCGTGGGTTTCTTCTCCTTCTAGAGTTCATAACATGTTTTATATGTCCCTCTTCTGATGGAAAGCCGATTTATGATATAGCAAGAGGTGTTCATAGCTTCAGCCCAGAACTTCAGAGGAACTTTCTTACTGTGGATCATAACTCGAGCCATTTTCTTTATTGTTCGGTTTTTTCGCTCAACAATCCCATTCTGCTACGGAGTAATGGTGATGAGTACTGATGGGTAATTCCTCGGTTGGTGCAGAAATCATCCATGGCTTCATTCTCAAACTCTTTTCCATGATCACTTCTTATTGCAGCAACTCTCAAACCTTTCTCTTGCTCTAACCGAGACAGTAGAGCTACCACTACCTTTACTGTATCTGATTTTTCGTGTAGAAACTCGATACATGAGTAATGAGAGTAATCATCCACACAGAAAAAAGCATACCTTTTTCTGCCCTAGCTTTCTACCTCCATTGGTTCCATCAGATACATATGTAGTAGTTGGAGTAGTCTAGTGGAGCTCATCTCAGTTACCCTTGGGTGAGGGACCCTAGTTTGTTTTCTGACCTGGCATTCCCCACACACGGTGTTCATCTCTCCATTGACCTCCGGAATACCACGGACTAGTTGTTCAAATGCAATTCTTCTTAATATCCTTAGATTGAGATGTACTAGCCTTTTATGCCACAGGTTCATCTCTTCTGTCTTTGTCAATAGGTAGGTTGATTTAGAGGTTGCTGTAGCATTCTCTAGCAAGTAGCGGTTGTTGGTAGACCCGGTGCCTTTCATTATGCACCTTCCCTCTGCATCAAACACTAGACACATTTTTGAGCAAAATTTACAAAATGTTTACCATCACACAGTTGGCTGGTGCTGATGAGATTCGCAGTTAGTCCTTCCACAAGCATCAAATTTTTTAATTTTGGTAGTCCCCGAACCTCCAGCGTTCCTTTTCCAAGGATCCTCCCTTTCAATCCATTACTAAATGTCACAGGATTGAGTGTTGATCAGGAACGATTTGTTCCCCATCATAAGTCTAGAACATCCGCTGTCGAAATACCAGTTTGGAGAGTTATAGCACACATGAGAGTGATAGTCCGATTCCAATCTGGGCCTCCAGTGCTTGTTGAGTACAAAACCTTTGAATGTGACCAGCTTGTTTGCAGAAGTAGCAATGACGTCTGTCATGTCGAGGTTTAGCCACGTGCTGCACAGGTTGCTGAAGCATCTTCTGATTTGCTGGATTATTTTTTCGAACCTATTTTTGTTGTTCAGCTGATGTCTTCACTGAAACTGTACTTTCTGTCATCATGGTTCTAACAAATCCCTCATTCACTTTTACGACCTCCAAGCATTTGTCAATCATTTGTGTATAGTGTTGAGCTAGGTACTCCCTCGTGATTTTACCATTACTGCTAGACCCACGGTCTTGCTCTCTCTGCAACTTGTTTGAACTTTATTTATTCACAAAGTTGGCCATAATATTCAGCAACGCTCTCCCGGATCACACTCTGTATGTTGAGTGATCGGCTCTGATACCAATTGAAATTTCGTTGCGCTGCTGATCTCGAGTTATAGCTTCTGGAGTTACAGCTTCTGCTATAGCACTCTATGTATCTTTTTGCGAAAATTATTCAACAAACGAATAAGAAAGACACAAGGCTTTGTTCACCCAGTTTGGCAACTTGCCTAAGTCTGGGGAGGATACTCCAATTATCAAGACTTCACTATCACGGTTCAAAGTACAAAGCATTCACACGGACTTGTTGAGAGGATTTGCGCCAGCCGACTGCGCCAGCCAAGAAGACAAGCTGCACGCATTGTTTACTACTATTTTCTCAGACACATTAGTCATTATTTACTATTCTATGATGTGTATCACTAGCATGTCTAGCTAAACTCTTAGTGTTGGTTGGGCATGAATCTATGATGTATTTTCTTTGAGACTTGAGCTTAATGCATAGTTTACTTACTTGTATTAATCCTGTGCATACGGAGACAGCCAGTTGCATGAGTAGGGGAAGCCTTGAACCGCAATCTTACTTGTGTTGCTTGCTTGTCATATGTTAAACTAGTTGATAGCTTTACGGTGACAACTAGGAGTAACGAGCTAGGGTGATCAGTTGCTACTTTGAACGGATTCGCAGCTGTTTTAGTCTATGTTCTAAGGATTAATAGCACATGAACTTTGAACGGAACATGCGCACGTGTTAGAAAGCCTTGACCGGACACTAACCCAAGTAAACCGAAAACTATAGACGTTTAGAGTCGATGATAAGGAATGCACTCATAGAGGATTGTCTGCCCAATGCTTCTCATAATCATAGTATTTAATTTCTACTGCTTGCGCACGTCTAGTGCAAATTTCCTGCGTTACACTAGTTACTGTTCACTTGCGCATCGCGCATTTCAATCACTCACACACCCCCCCATTTTCGTAAGTGTAGGTTGCTAGCTAAAGACTTACTATTTGCTCCCTGTGGAGATCGACCCTTACTTAACCGCTGTACTGAGTGGAAGAGGAAGGATTATATTTGACGCGCACAACGACGCGCGATCAAATTTTGGCGCCGTTGCCGGGGAGCAACACAGCTAAGTTCTAGTTAGTTTACGTTTTTTCCTTTTTAGTAACTAGTTATTTCAGTTTGTTTTGTTTTCGTTGTTGTTTCTGACAGCGCGCAATCACCATTAGCCTGCGCAACCTTGAAACAGTTGCGCTGCGCAGATTCTAGTTGCGCACTGACAGACGCAACAACATTAGTTATCTTTTAATTTCATTTTCTTTGAGATTCAGAACAGGTTATGGAGGATAACAGTGT
Organism: Umbilicus rupestris; assembly: GCA_963678935.1. Taxonomy (NCBI): domain Eukaryota; kingdom Viridiplantae; phylum Streptophyta; class Magnoliopsida; order Saxifragales; family Crassulaceae; genus Umbilicus; species Umbilicus rupestris. Next base: position 7,716,936 of record OY787607.1, on the reverse strand, counting down.
CGTAGGAGACAACTTGGGGGACAGAACCCCAGAGGAAGCAAGAGCACATAACCGCGCAGCCCTGTTCAGAGAGGAAGTGCAGCGCGAGGTTGAAGCAAGGAGGGCCGCTGAAGTGTATCATGCGCCACCCGTGCAACAAGCCGCGCGACGCAGAACAGTGCGCGAGATGTCAGCCCCTATCACTGTTAACCAGCCATGGTGCATCGTGCTTCCACCAGGCGGTCATTTTGAGCTAAGGAGCTCGCTCATCCATCACATGCCCAAGTTCCACGGGATGAACAATGAAAATCCAGTCAAGCATGTGCGAGAGTTCCTAGTCATTTGCGAGAACATGAAGACCGAAGGAGAAAGCGATGAGGCGCTGAAAATGAAGGCATTCCCATTTTCACTGTGTGATATAGCCAGACATTGGTTGATGAACTTACCCGCAGGATCCATTCACACATGGGAGCAGCTGCAGAAGAAGTTCTTGGACAAATTCTATCCCGCAGCAAAGATCGCGCTACTCAGAAGGGAACTGGCCGCGCCAAGGCAGAGCGCAGGGGAGTCTCTGTCAGAATATTACGAGCGTTTCAGGGAGCTGGAGGCCAACTGTTACAATCACGGCCTGCCCCAGAATGTGCTGATAGAGAACTTTCTCAATGGACTGCTTCCCATGGAGCTGCGACTACTGAATGCATGCGCAGGCGGGGACATTTGCAACATGTACCCAGAGGATGCGTGGCAGCTGATAGAAGACTCTGCTGGGCAGGTAAGACATCAACTAACGCTTGAAAATAGTCGTGCTCGCTCTGTGCATCAGGTAGAAGCAAGCGCTGAGATCAAGGAAATGAAGGCCATGCTGCAGAAATTGATGAGTGTGCAGAGCGCACAACCAGTTGCGCCAAAGGTATGTGAATTCTGCAGGTCCACCAAGCACAGGACAGATGAATGCCCAACACTTTTTGAAGAATCTGGAGATGTCAACGCTCTTGGAGGATGGGACAACAGAGGGCCGCAGAGGCAGAATCAGCCGCGCTTTGGGCTTGCCGCAAATGGATTCAGATGGAGGGAAGAGAACAATTTCCAGAGGCAGTCCACTGATCAGCGCGCGCCACAGCAGACGCAACCAGCTGCGCCCCACAATCCACCGCATCGCCGCAATGACGCACCAGCGCATAACAACCAGCAACCGAGGCGATCCCTAGAAGATATCGTGGAGTAGCTAGCAGACACAGTGCGCAAAAATGACGAGAAATATGACAAAAGGTTCGAGTCCATCGAAAAGCAGTTATCACAGATCGCAACCACAGTATATGAGCTAAAAAAGAGCGATGGCAACCTGCCTTCGCAAGTGATTCAGAACCCTAAAGGAGGAGTCAATGCAGTGACACTGAGGACTGGGCGCACAGTAGGAACAGATCAGACCGCGCAGGCGCCCGCGCAACCAGTTGCGCAAGTCCCGGATCCAGCAGATCAGAATGCGCAACCAGAGCAAGATGCGCAACCAGAAGCGCCAGCCACAAACCAGCAGGGCAACACGCCAGGTATGTCTCAGTCCAGAAACAAGGACATAAATTGTACTAACATACCTGCACCTTTCCCTGTGCAGGCACCATTGGCTAGAAAGGAAGCATTGGACAAGGAGCTTTATGAGTTGTTCAGCAAGGTGGAAATCAATATTCCCCTCATTGAAGCTATTCGGCAGATTCCCAGGTATGCAAAGTTTTTAAAAGAGCTGTGCACAAACAAAAGGAGGAAGGGCGAATGCGCACAGGTAATGCTAAATGCGCAGGCCTCAGCAATCGTGCAACAAAAGGTACCACCTAAGTGCCGAGATCCAGGTACATTTACTATTCCATGCACGCTAGGTAAGACCACAGTGAGTAATTGCATGATCGATTTAGGCGCATCCATCAATTTGCTACCTTATTCCCTATATACGACATTGCGCCTTGGACCACTAAAGCCTGCAGGTCTCACCATTCAGCTAGCAGATAGATCGTGCAAACAACCTGCAGGCATGATAGAAGATGTCCTAGTTCGAGTAGGAGAGCTGGTGTTCCCAGCAGATTTTTATGTGCTCGAAATGGAGGGTGAATCAAGCGCCAGCGGTGCGCAGATCCTCCTAGGCAGACCGTTTCTGATGACCGCGCGCACAAAGATAAACGTGTGGAGGGGCACGCTCTCTATGGAGGTAGATGGCGAAGAAATCCATTTCAACATATTCAAGGGGATGCAGCATCCACATGAGGATGCTACAGTGCACGCAATGGATAGCATTGACGATTTAGTCACAGAAGCGCAATGTGCGAGCGCAACCGTAGGACCAGAGCTACTGACACAGGCAGAGCTTGAGGAGCAAGAGGAAGAGCTGAGCAGTGCGGAACCAGCACCCACACAGGTACGTGATATAGTTCATATTTGCACCACTAACAAAATCTTGCCCTCTATTGAACAGGCACCCAAGATCGAACTGAAGTAACTCCCAGAGCACCTCAAATACATTTTCTTGGGGATGAGGACACCCTGCCAGTGATCATAAAGAAAGGATTAGAAGAGGAGCAGGAGGCACGCTTACAGCAGGTACTGCGCAAGAACCAGCGCGCCATAGGATGGACACTTGCCGATCTGCGCGGAGTGAGCCCAGACGTGTGCATGCATAGGATTCTATTGGAAGATGGTGCCAAACCATCCAGAGAGGGCTCAGCGCAGGTTGAATCCAAATATGATGGAGGTAGTGCAAAAGGAAGTCCTGAAATTGCTTGGCGCGGGGGTCATTTACCCAATCTCGGACAGCAAATGGGTCAGTCCGGTGCATGTTGTGCCAAAGAAAGGAGGAATCACAGTGGAAGAAAATGCGCAGGGCGAGCTAGTTCCCAAGCGCATACAAACTGGCTGGCGCATGTGCATCGACTACAGGAAGCTTAACGCAGTAACGCACAAGGACCACTTCCCGCTACCCTTCATGGACCAGATGCTGGATCGCTTAGCAGGTAAACCTTATTTTTGTTTCTTGGACGGATATTCAGGGTACAACCAGATACCCATAGCTGCGGAAGATCAAGAGAAGACCACATTCACATGCCCATTCGGTACGTTTGCGTTTCGGCGCATGTCTTTTGGGCTGTGCAACGCGCCAGGTACGTTCCAACGCCTTGTCATGAGCATTTTCTCTGATATGATTCGTATATGCATAGAAGTGTTCATGGATGATTTTACCGTATATGGAAGTACCTTTGATGCATGCTTAACACATCTAGATAAAGTCTTAGCGCGCTGCATTTCTAAGAACTTAGTGCTAAATTACGAAAAATGTCATTTCATGGTAACGCACGGAGTAGTACTAGGTCATATCATTTCAGAGGAGGGGATCAAGGTAGACAAAGCTAAGATAGATCTTATTTCTAATCTACCTTATGCCACCAACGTGCGCGACGTGAAATCATTCTTAGGGCATGCTGGGTTCTACAGGCGTTTCATCAAAGATTTCTCTAAAATTTGTATACCCCTGTCTAACCTTTTGCAAAAAGATGTGTGCTTCGACTTTACTGATGAGTGCAGGGCTGCGTTTGATAAGCTGAAAGAAGCGCTGACCAGTGCGCCAGTAATGCGCGCACCAGACTGGAACCTGCCATTTGAGCTGATGTGCGACGCAAGTGATTATGCAGTAGGTGCAGTCTTGGGGCAGCGCGTAGACAAGAAGCCGCATGACATTTACTATGCATCGCGCACACTGGACTCTGCGCAGAGGAACTACACCACCACGGAGAAGGAGCTTCTGGCAATTGTATTTGCACTGGAGAAGTTCCGAGCATATGTTCTAGGCGCAAGAGTCATCATCTACGCTGACCACGCAGCTATCCGCTACCTCATGTCCAAGAAGGAAACCAAGCCGCGCCTGATGCGCTGGGTGCTCTTACTGCAAGAATTTGACTTGGAGATCAAAGACAAGAAGGGCACGGAGAATACAGTTGCTGATCACCTGAACAGGATCGTGAAAGAGGAGGAACCAGGGCAGATCACGGAAACATTCCCTGACGAGCATCTGATGGCGCTGACAGGTAAGGTACCATGGTATGCGCACATCGCAAATTACCTGGTCACAGGTACGTTTCCTCCGCATTTCAATAAAACTCAGTGCATGCGATTAAAACATGAGTCCAAGCATTACCTTTGGGATGATCCTTACATGCTTCGAATAGGACCAGATCAGATATTGAGGCGTTGCGTGCCTGACCACGAAATTAATTCTCTTTTGATGTTTTGTCATGCGCACGCATGCGGAGGACACTTCGGTCCCAAGCGCACAAGTAGAAAGGTCCTGGACTGCGGATTCTATTGGCCGCACCTGTTTAGAGACGCCTATAATCACTGCAGGAATTGTGACAGGTGCCAGCGCACAGGAGGAATATCCGCGCGCAATGAGATGCCGCAGACCCCGATTCTGGTGGATGAAGTGTTCGATGTTTGGGGAATCGACTTCATGGGGCCATTTCCTCCATCTGCAGGTTACGAGTACATATTGGTGGCAGTAGACTATGTCTCCAAATGGGTTGAAGCTAAGGCTACGCGGAAGGATGATGGTAAGACTGTCGCTGATTTTCTCAGAACTAACATATTTTGCAGGTACGGAGTGCCTAAGGCAGTAATCAGCGACCAGGGGACACACTTTTGCAACAGGGTCGTGGCGCAAGTTTTCAAGCACTATGGGGTGCGCCACAAGACGTCCACCGCTTACCATCCGCAGACGAATGGACAGGCCGAAGTTTCTAACAGGGAGATCAAGCGCATCTTAGAAAAGACTGTGAGACCATCGCGCAAAGATTGGAGCCAGCGCCTCGATGATGCGCTATGGGCATACCGCACTGCGCATAAGACGCCCATTGGGACCTCACCATTTCGGCTGGTCTATGGGAAAGCATGCCACCTGCCAGTAGAGCTCGAGCACAAGGCATATTGGGCCTTACGCATTTGCAACCTGAACTTGGATGAGGCAGGAAGGGAGCGCGCATTTGAGCTGAACGAACTAGCAGAGCTGCGCCTGGACGCCTATGAGGGACTGCGCGATTACAAGGAGCGCACCAAGGCCTTTCACGACAAGCATATCCTCAGACGCACTTTTGAACCAGGAGACCAGATATTACTATTCTCATCACGCCTGAAGCTTATGCCTGGAAAGCTGCGCAGCAAATGGACGGGACCATACACGGTCACCAAGGTTTTCCTCTACGGAACAATCGAGTTAGAAGACGGGCACCGGCATCGTTTTCAGGTTAATGGGCAGAGAGTCAAACGGTACTTAGGAGAACCTTGGGATAGCACAGCGCGCAACATTGACTTGGCCGAACCAGAGATAATAGATGCGCAAGCTGCTGCGCCAGACACACCACCGGATGTACCAGAGGGAGAACTGGAACCTATTGCTTATATCTCTTCTTCCTCTGCATTTGCCCTCGTTACGCATAATTTATCACATGCAGACTTCCCATCTTACCCTTTGCGCAGGACCAATGAGATCGCAACACACACACTGGCGCAGGAACACTCAGGAGCAAGAGTGGGGGAGGTCGCTGGCACACATTTTGGCACGTAACGAGGTACAGTCGAGCCAACGACGTTAAACAAAGGCACTTGTCGGGAGGTAACCCGACACGTTTTTACTTTTGCATATTTTATTTTCTACTTGTTTTGTTTTTTTTTTGAGTTTTTTTAGCTAGTTTAGGTCTTGGTAGTTTTTTAGTCACGCAGTAGTGCGCAGGACCGTGCGCCTAGCAATGCGCAGGTCAGATGCGCTAGCCAGGGGGGTATATAAGGCAGGACTTAGGAAAAACCCAGCACTTTTCACTCGACCGTTGCACACGAACCCCCGCCTTCAGACCTCTACCCGTCGATCAGCGCCCAACCCAGCGTCCGTTTAGAGTGATTCGAGGACCACACAGCCGCACTACACCCAAGTAACCTCTCCCCCCGATTTGAGCAGCTTCCGTTAGGGTTTGTGCGGAGGAGAAGTTTTCTAGGGTTTTGAAATCGCACCGGGGTAGAGTGCGCCGATTGGAGTATTGTTTAGTGCGTTGTGTAGGCGAGCAGTAGGCGCTCCTTCGGTGAGAATTTCAGGGATTTCTGTGCAGTTTGGATTTTTGAAGTTGTTGAGGGTGTTGACCACAGTTGACTGCAGCCCTAGCGCATCATGAGACCTGCCAAGGACCAGGAGACCCCAGCTAATAGGAATTATTCAGAAGTTCTGCTCCATTTCTGGTCAAGTCCTTAATCATAACAAAAGTCAGGTTTTCTTCTCTAAAAGAACTAGCAGTGATAAGAAAGAGATTATTCTTGGTATGACTCAGTTTGTGGAGGCGTCTCTGCCGACAACTTATCTGGGGGCACCTCTTTTACAAGGAAGGGTGAAAAGAATCTACTTTGACAGCCTTCTTGATAAGCTGCGTAGTAAAATTGGGGGCTGGATGCGCAATATTCTCACTATGGGTGGTCGAGTTACGCTAATTCAGGCAGTCTTAAATTCCATGAGCATGCATATCCTGGCTGTTTTACCAGTTCCTAAGAGTGTGCTTAAAAAAATGGAAGGATTAATAGCTAACTTCCTGTGGGATCAAGGTAATGGGAAAAAGCGTCATTGGATTCGGTATGAGCGAATGTGCAGAAATAAAGATGTGGGTGGATTGGGTTTTCGAAGTCTGGAAAATACAATGCTCGCGTTCCATGGCAAACTGGCTTGGAATTTCCTGAAACAGGAAAACCTATGGGCCAGATACGCTAATTCTCGGTTTGATATTGGAAAATCTGGTTCCCCTCTTTGGAATGCTATGAATCACCTTATAGTGTACCTTCGTAATCAGGCTGTTTTGGAAGTTGGGGAGGGCTGTGTGCCCATAGATAGGATCTGTAACTTATATGGAATATCTTGCGGAAGTGATGTAAGAGGCCTGACAGTTAGAGAAGTGATTGACAGACCGGCTCAACGTTTCTCTTTACTGGCTGCGCTTCCCAGAGTTGCTGCAGATTATTATGGGAGACTCATCTGGAATCAATCGGCAATCAGCTTAAGGTGGACTGGGCACGAATCAGGTAATTTCTCTGTCAAAAAGTTCCTTGATTCTTATTCCACAATTCACTCAGCCCCCATATGGGCTAAAGTAATTTGGCAGAAATGGTTTCCACCTAAGGTCTCTGTTTTTCTGTGGCGCCTGTTTTTAAATGGACTTCCCGTTGATACCAATATTAAGAAGCTCGGCATCCCTATTACGTCTCGCTGTAGTTGCTGCTGTAATAGTGAGGAAAATATCAATCATTTATTTTTTAGAGGCAACTGGGCTGCGGAGGTGTGGGGTGCTATTGCTGCTGCTTTTTCCTGCAACAAGCCCTTGTCTTTGTCGAATTTTAACCATGGCTGGATGTCGCAGTTCTCTCAGACTTGTTCTCTGCAATGTTTCAAGCTTGGTATAGCCTGCTTTGGACTGTGGGAGATCTGGAAAACAAGGAACAACATGATTCATGATACCAAAGGCCCCCCTTTGAAGTACAGAATTGCTCACTGGGCTAAAGTCCTTGTGTCCTCTCTGCCAGATTTGCAGCCTGCCGACAGGAAGGTGAAGTTTGCGCTCTTTTATTTTGATATTACAAACATTCATCGACCTTTATGTTATGGAAAGTGGCTATGCTGGGACCCGGGAGAAGATGGAAATTGCCTAGATGTAAGCATTATTGTCATAGCCAACAAGACTATTGGAGCTGCCATTGTCAGGAACTCCCAGGGCAGATTTAGGCTGGCTTTGTCCACAATTCTCCAAGAAGGGAAATCAGTGAATGGCTTGCTTAATTTTATTGAAGCTGCCCTTGAGGAAGCTGAGAAGCTGGAAGTTAAAATTAACACGATTCAAAGTGCCCACTCCGAGATGTTTTCTATGGATCACAAGAGGATTCATGCTTGCCAGTGGAGGATCAGGCCTAGGCTGAAGGCCTTGATGGAGAAATTTGATATTCAGCAGATGAGACGCATTCATTTTATGCTTCCTCATGCTACTAACTGCCTTGCCTTCAAAAGTATGAAAGATGCGATTTATCAGCAGGTTGAAGACCTTCCCGGTGCGGTTATTCACTGTTTGAAGGCTGATTGTACAGGTCTTCGAAGCTTCTGCCCGCGGCGTATAAACCGGACTCCGGATGAGACCAGCTACATCCACACTTTCCACCATGCTGCAACCTCTAGCTCACGAGATGATAGCTGTATTTAGAGCTTTGATTTACTTTCCATGTCTCCTTATGTGCTTGTTTGGGATTGTTGATATTGAGTGCATAGAGTGCAGTAGCTTGAGCAGCAGCAGGCATATTTATCAGTCAATGTATGATGGTAGAACCTTGATTGTTACTCTTGTGCTCAATGGCTGCTGCTCAATAACTGCTGTGCTTAATTGTAAGTATTTGCTTTTGTGTCTAGGTGGGTCTTGGATATGTCCAGGCCGACCCCCTGATTGTAATCGTACCACGGTCCAGGTTTTTTGGATCCCTATTGCAATAAAACTGCTGGCTATAGCCAGTTTATAAAAAAAAAAAAAAAAAAAAAAAAGGAGACCCCAGCTGCGTTCGCCAGCAAGTATGCGGCGTTTATAAGCCTGGAAATGTGCGCTTGTGCTTTAGTCGTGGGGACACGTCTCTGTTCAAGTGTGTCGGGGGGGGGGGGGGGGGGGGGGGGCGTTACATTCACTTTTCACGTTTTTGAGCATTTTAGTGTAGCTTAGTTTAAGTTAAAGAGAATAGTAGCAGTAGTGCGCTAGAGTGCAGGATGCGCATGCGCTCCAGCTTGTTTTGCGCTATCCATATTGCGTGCGCTGCTATCTACTATTTTAGTATAATTTTTTCGTTTTTTTGCTCCTGTTAGTTGGGATATGCAGGGGATGTGGAGTTGACAGAAATGCTCCAGAGAGGCGGTTAGTCGCTTTTGCTTCGAAGGCAAGGTATATGGTCGAGAGCGTTAGTGGAGGCCGGTGCTTCGCAGCCTTCGGAACAAAAGAGCGCGCTCAGTCATGCAGATGCCAAAGGCGAAATACCCATAGCGTGGCGAGGTGGGAAAACAGACCACCTTCTCTCTGGAAATCGAGCTAAGGAAGGCAGGCGCGGATGTAAACGCGTGCGCTGACCTGCGCAGACAGACCAAAGGAGAGAGAGCGGGGAGAGTTCCATAACTGCTATCCGAAGGCTGAGACTGGAACTGCTCTGGGAATGTAAGAAATTTAAGAGAAAGCTGTACAAAAGAAAAATACCAGCAGATGATACGCGCTACAAAAGAATCAGCATGCGCACAAGCATCAACATGCGCAAAGACCATAAGGAAATCATCAGAAAGCTCAGGTTCCCAGAAAGTGCGCGGACGAATCACGCACTGGAAGAAGCTGCGTTATCCACCATATACCTATCTTCGGAGTAAGAGCTGGCAGCCTGGAGCCTAAGAAGAGCTATCTCCCAGCCATCCAAAAATCTTCATCCCGGCTGAGAGGTAATGAATTTCGAAATTATTATATTAGAACTGTTGAGTGCAGTTGTGTGCAGGTGATAGAGCAGTGCGAGTTGAGCAATTGTGCATTCGCATCAGAGTGCAAGACTGTGCGCTAAACTCCAGAAGAGGTAATTGTATCCGCGCTTCAGTGCTTGTTCGGGACGAACAAGGGTCAAGTGTGGGGGGTTTGATAGAGGCTATTTGTACGCATTATTTAGATCATAACTCTATGCTTGTTTGCAATATTTTATGAGCAAGATTACTCGTTTCTAGTGTTTTTGTATTACAGGGCAAAACGAGTCCTTGAGTCGGATACGCGCTAACAGGCAGCGTTCTAGGAGTGAAAGATCCGCCTGCGGAGCTAGCAGCACAAACAGGAGAGAAGTTGGCGAGAGTCAGTAGAGGTGCGCTAGCCGATGCCGTGCGCCAAGCGCAAAGTCCAGTACTGCCTAATCTTGACGTGACCAGATTTGGAAGTTGCCAAAAGTGAGCTTCCCAAGCAGTATATAAACAAGAGGAAGGCTAGGGCAACAAGGAGGAGAAAGAGACCTTCTGGAGACGCACCAGAGATCACTAAGAGGCACTGCGCAGCAGAACTGGAAAACACACGGACTTGTTGAGAGGATTTGCGCCAGCCGACTGCGCCAGCCGAGAAGACAAGCTGCACGCACTGTTTGCTACTGTTTTCTCAGACACATTAGTCATTATTTACTATTCTATGATGTTTATCACTAGCATGTCTAGCTAAACTCTTAGTGTTGGTTGGGCATGAATCTATGATGTATTTTCTTTGAGACTTGAGCTTAATGCATAGTTTACTTACTTGTATTAATCCTGTGCATACGGAGACAGCCAGTTGCATGAGTAGGGGAAGCCTTGAACCGCAATCTTACTTGTGTTGCTTGCTTGTCATATGTTAAACTAGTTGATAGCTTTACGGTGACAGCTAGGAGTAACGAGCTAGGGTGATCAGTTGCTACTTTGAACGGATTCGCAGCTGTTTTAGTCTATGTTCTAAGGATTAATAGCACATGAACTTTGAACGGAACATGCGCACGTGTTAGAAAGCCTTGACCGGACACTAACCCAAGTAAACCGAAAACTATAGACGTTTAGAGTCGATGATAAGGAATGCACTCATAGAGGATTGTCTGCCCAATGCTTCTCATAATCATAGTATTTAATTTCTACTGCTTGCGCACGTCTAGTGCAAATTTCCTGCGTTACACTAGTTACTGTTCACTTGCGCATCGCGCATTTCAATCACTCACACACCCCCCCATTTTCGTAAGTGTAGGTTGCTAGCTAAAGACTTACTATTTGCTCCCTGTGGAGATCGACCCTTACTTAACCGCTGTACTGAGTGGAAGAGGAAGGATTATATTTGACGCGCACAACGACGCGCAATCACTCTTCTACCAAACAGTCGGACATTCTGAGTTTTGCAAACTCAGTCACTGCTCCCCCTTGATGATGCAGTATGGCATTCAATTGACAAAACCAGCACACGTGATCAAGCCGATGTACAAGCCACTGCTTTAGCAGATCCTGGAGCACGGAGCTATAGTAGAAGATCAGCACCCAATCGGACTTTGCTTTCAACGGACCATCATGAAGAGCAGAGCTTACGGGGAGCTTCTAAATATTCGCAGAAAATATCCAGTGAGAAACCGTGGTGTAGCTATTCTAAATTAAATCTAGTGTGTAGGTGTGTGATACACAAGTCAGAGCTTGTTCTGATTGTGGTTCCAGTAAAGGTCGAGTAGCATAGGTTGCGTGCGTTGTACTATGTTGTATTCGGGACCTTGAGACTAGTGGATTGAGGACTAAAGTTCAGTCCTTCCCAGACGTAAACAGTTGGCCGAACTAGGTGAACAAATTGTTTGTTCATTGTTCTTGCTGCACAAGTTCCATCTGTACAAGAGTGTGTTGTGGCAACTGTGACGTTGGTGTTTTCGGCAAGCAAAATGAAGTGCTTTCTAGTCACGCAAATATCAAACAATATTTATAACCGAGTGAACTCGGGTCGATCCCAAGAGAAAAGCCTAGACTAATTGATAACTAATTAATGCTACTATTGAAATTCAACGGTTTAAGGGGGGTTTTGTCCTCCTATAGAGGTATCTCTAGTAAGTACTAAAGATAAATGATAGTTGGGTTTGTCTAATGAATAAAAGGTGACTAGTGATTCAACTTCTCCCTTAAGATATGCGGAAAATGAAATACCTCACTAATACATGCGTAAACTACATTTGGTTGATAAAAGCAAGGCTAATGCATCGTCCACTTTAGGTTCAACTCTCGCTCCTTCCCTAAAGTGGAGAGGATACACAAATGACACGGTTCTCAAACTCTTGCTCTATAGAACTGTGTAGAACTTGAGTCCCATAACCGCACCCTCTCAGTCTATTGGCCGGTTACTCAAATCCGCTTAAAACTTAGCCTAATGTCAAGAGTGTATGTCACTCTCGCACACAAACACTCCATATATGATCATACAATAGCTATTAAACATCCTAAGTTCAATTTTCATTCCATCCTTTGGAGTTGTACTCATGCATACTCACTTAGGCATTTCGTCAAACACTTGGTGTGCATACAATAAATACATAGCTAGGGCATAAATAATCAAACCAAACTTCATTCAATACAATAAAATAGTGTTCTACATCATTTCCAATCCTAGGGGATCCATTTGATCCCCAATCACATAAACAACTACTCACTCATAATGAGTGTGCACAAATACATGATTAATAAGTGAAACATGAATGTAAATACAAAGTTAAGGGTTTAGAAAAGTAGTCTAGGTCTTGAATGATCTTCAATCCAAGCTCCAATCTTCAACCAAGCTTGATCTTCTCCAAATGTTTGATCTTTGCTCTTTAGGGTTTGAGAGAGTTTTTGAGCTTTCTTGAAATTGAGATCTCCTATTCTCTCTCTTCAAAGCTTTCCATTTATACCTAGAAAGTTTGACCAGCATTGACCGAGCTGACCGAGTTGACCTGCATTGATCGAGTCACATAGTTGACTCGGGCGAGGCAACTTTCCAGAGAATTCCAATTAGGCCGAGTGAGTCAGTGACTCGGTCTTGCGCTTCTTGACTCCGGCAGAACTGACTCGAGCGAGTCAAATAGTTGACTCGGGCGAACTTTCCAGAAAGTTCCAATTTGCCCGAGTGCTTTGATCCGGGCGAGTCAAATAGTCCAGGCCGAGTCACATTGACTCGGGCGAGTCACAATGTGACTCGGGCAATCTTCATTACCATGATTCTTTTGCGCTTACGCCCACAATCGACTGGATTTTGTCCGAAACTCTTCTAAGCTGCTGCGTGACTCCAACTACTCGATATAAACCTGAAACGCACGCGAAAAGCATTAAAAGACTTATATAACATCACGGAATGAACAAGAACTAAAAAGGGAATGCGCATAAATTTACTTTGCGCGCACATCAAAATACCCCACACTTAATTCTTGTTCGTCCCGAACAAGTAAATGCATAGGTCATGAAAGGAGTAAGATGCTATAAAATATGAAACTATGTAATGGCCCATAGCAATACTTACTATCATGAAGATCCATTCAATTCTACTACCTTTTCCTAACCTAACATGGAAACAAGTTAACTAAAATTACACCTACTCCTAATTCACTTTCGAGTTTAGTCTTGTGAGAGTTTTCAGAAAAGGAATACTCACAAATCCCACTCGCAATCATCCATAAGAGTTCAAGGTTCAAATATAGTTTGCTAAGCAAGTAGTTCTCTATGAGTTCATATAACATAAGAGTTATGCAAGTCATTCACTTCATGCAAACTATAAGATTCATTCAATTCATTTTTGACAACAGATATTCATGCGATCAATAGCAAAAACTAGCATTCGTCAAATTCAAATCATCGCTCAATTTCCTATGCAAGTAGCATGAAGAAAAGTGTCGCAAATGAATGCTTGCTAAGGGCAAGTCCATTGGCTCATGATAACAAACTCGTTCTCAAGTGTAAGACTATGCGACGAACTCATAAGAGGAGCAGTTTTGACATTTAAGATTTTAAAACCTACTCGTACGAATCAATAATGCTTACGTAATAAAATTACGAGGTACATACCTTAGGATTTTCCTAAAAGCAAGATGCAAATGCCTAGCTCGCACGCACGCGAAAGAAATTGCGGAAAAAGGCACAAAGTCAAGCATAAAGTTTTTATGGGTTTTTTTTTGTACAAATGCTTTCAAGGGGGAACTTACCTTCCTAACCCCCGGTAAATGTAAAACTTTTCATCTAGAATACTTTTTTTTTCTCTTCTTTTTTTCAGCCTTTTGCTTGCAAACATTTTATTCAACCTCACACTTAAAACTTGACAATGTGCCAAAGCGATAATAATGGAGCGTAACATGTGAGCCAGGCAAATACAAAGGCTAAATAAGAACATTAAAGTCACCTAAAAGCACACAAAGACACGCACGAGGTTTCATATGATGTAATTTTGTGTGATCGCTAGTCTTGACTTCATTTTTCATGCACGGAAAGAACATAAAAATCAATCGAACTAAGCTAGTCAAGACATCGAATCATGTGAATAAAGTCATCGCAAAGAACGTCAATCATCTTAAAGATACGATTCATGAAATCATTGCACACTCAATCTAAGATTCTTTCGAATGGTACTACTTAATCGCTTAGCAAACATTACATCGTGTGAACAATAATTAAGGCTAGGATGAACACGAAGTTTCGCAAATATCATGCGCATGAAATGAACAAAGCATGGAAATGCATTGATAAGAATGTAAAGCATGCACACTATCCACCCCACACTTAAAAAGTAAGCTTAGTCTCTAAGAAAATGAAAGTACAAAAAGAGAAAGGTATCAGAAACTTCTCCCGTGTGAAGGTAGACGGCGCTCTATGTCCAATGATTTGTAGGCGATGCTTCCTTTATTGTGACAAAAACCGAAACTCATCAAGATAGATTAGTAATAAAGTCATCGAAAACAAAGTTCACACAAATACAAAGTGTTTCAAAACAACGGCAAGAGTCTCAAATGGGAGAGTCAACCTTTGACTCGCCCGAGTCAATAAACTGACTCGGGCTTGGTTTTATTGCTCGACCTAGAAAAGTTTAACTTTTGAAATTCTTTGCCATATTTTCCACCTCAACCCAAAAATCCCTAACAACGCAAAAACGACATGGATACCCCACAATTAATCTCCCTACATATATGTATACTCACTCAAAGGGGCACCCCAATCAAATCATCAACAAACTCTTCACAATTCATGGAAATTGAACAACAACAAAAGCAATCCGTATGCAATCTACTCATTAAACTCAAGGCGCGAAGATACTCACTAGCCTAGTTTAACGTCTTGGCTAAGACGTGGCCGATTCTCCCATTTTAATAGAACCACACTTAAGAAGTCCTATGCTAGGATCCCTTCTCAAGCGGTGTAAAAGAAAAACTTGGGATTAGTTGGAGTCGTCAAGCTTGAAGTCCTCTTTCTCCAAGCTTTGTTCGGCTCCGTGATACACCTTGATTCGATGGCCATTAACTTTGAAGGTTTCCCCATCATTATTCATGAGCTCTACATGGCCATCATCATAAACTTTATCAATTTTAAAAGGTCCCGACCACCTTGATTTGAGCTTTCCCGGGAAGATCCTCAATCGTGAGTTGAAGAGAAGCACGTTATCCCCCTTTTGGAATGTACGCGCTAAAATCTTCTTATCATGCCATCTCTTCATCCTCTCCTTGTAAATCTTTGAACTCTCATAAGAATCGAGTCTAATCTCATCTAGCTCGTGGAGTTGGAGGACTCTCTCCTCTCCCGCCGTCTTCAAGTCAAAATTCAACTTCTTGATTGTCCACATGGCCTTGTACTCCATTTCGACGGGGAGATGGCATGGCTCCCATAGATTAGGCGATATGGTGACATGCCAATCGGGGTCTTGAAAGCGGTGCGATATGCCCATAAAGCTTCTTCGAGCATTGACGACCAATCCTTCCTTGAGTTCCCCACCGTTTTCTCGAGGATCGCTTTTATCTCCCTATTAGATACTTCAACTTGTCCACTAGTTTGAGGGTGGTGATAAGGACTCGCAATTTTGTGATAAACTCCATATTTTCGAAGCATCGCTTCGAATTGCCTCTCTTTGAAATGAGTTCCATTATCACTAATCACGGTCCTCGGGGCTCCAAATCTCGGAAAGATGACCTTCTTTAATAACTTCATCACAACTTTGGCATCGCAAGAAGGTGAGGCAATGGCTTCCACCCATTTCGAGACATAGTCGACGGCGACTAGAATATACTTATTCCCATAAGAAGATGGGAATGGTCCCATGAAGTCGATCCCCCATACGTCGAATATCTCAACCTCTAGAATACCCTTTTGAGGCATTTCATCTCTCTTTGAAATGTTTTCGGTTCTTTGACATGCATCACAAGACTTCACGAACTCATACGCAACCTTGAACAAACTCGGCCAATAAAATCCACATTGAAGAACCTTTGCAGCCGTTTTGGAGCTTGAGCCATGCCCACCATACGGAGAAGAGTGACATCCTTCAAGAATACCTTGTTGGTCGCATTCCACGACGCATGATCTATAAAGTCCATCCGCGCAAAGCCTATATAGATAAGGCTCGTCCCAAAAGTACCGGTTGATATCATGAAGGAATTTCTTCCTTTGATTGTAATTTGCTCCCTCCGGTAGAATTCCACAAGCTAGGAAATTCACGAAGTCCGCATACCATGGAGCTTGCGCGGTCTCGATGCTCATCAAGTATTCCCCAATGAATGTGTCATTTACGGGAATCGTTATTAAATCTTCTCCCTTGGATAGTTCGAGCCTTGATAAGTGATCGGCCACTACATTATCTACTCCTTTCTTGTCCTTAATCTCTCTATCAAATTCTTGCAATAGGAGTACCCAACGGATAAGTCTAGGCTTTGCTTCCTTCTTAGAAACCAAATACTTGATGGTGGCATGATCCGTGTAGACTATTGTTTTAGAACCAATCAAGTATTGCCTAAATTTTACAAAGGCATAGACAATGGCTAGCATTTCCTTCTCCGTTGTTCAGTAGTTTCCTTGGGTAGTGTCAAGGGCCTTACTAACGTAATAGATTACGTTGAGCCGTTTATCCATTCGTTGACCCAAGACGGCTCCAATGGCGCTATCACTTGCATCGCACATCATTTCGAACGGTAAGTCCCAATTCAGTGGTTGAATAATAGGTGCGGTCACCTTCTTCAATACCTTAAACGCCTCAAGACAAGGCTCATCAAAGGTAAATTCCACCTCATTGCGTAGAAGATTTGTAAGGGGCTTTGCTATCTTTGAGAAATCCTTAATGAACCTTCGATAAAACCCCGCATGCTCGAGAAAGGAGGTGGCAGCTTTTCAATCACGTCGATTTTTGCTCTATCGACTTCGATCCCTCTTTTCGACACACGATGTCCCAAAACTATGCCTTCTTTCACCATGAAATGACATTTCTCCCAATTGATGACTAAGTCCATCTCAATGCACCTAGCCAAAACACGTGAAAGATTTGTAAGACAATCATCAAAAGAATATCCATGCACCGAAAAATCATCCATAAACACTTCCAAGGAATTTTCAAGAAATTCGGAAAATATGGACATCATGCATCTTTGAAAAGTACCCGGCGCATTACAAAGACCAAAACGCATTCTACTATATGCAAAAGTGCCATAGGGGCAAGTAAATGTTGTCTTTTCTTGGTCATCGGGGTGGATGGGAATTTGGAAAAAACCACTATAACCATCTAGAAAGCAAAAGTATTCATGTCCCGCTAATCTTTCTAACATTTGATCAATAAAAGGAATTGGGAAATGATCTTTCTTAGTGGCTTTGTTTAATTTCCTATTGTCTATGCACATCCTCCACCCCGTGACCGTGCGCGTAGGGATTATTTCATTTTTGTCATTCTCCACAATGGTGAGCCCGCCTTTCTTAGGCACCACATGTATTGGGCTCACCCATTCGGAGTCGGGTATCGAGTAAATTATTCCCGCATCTCTTAACTTAGTCACTTCCTTTAACACAAACTCACCTAGCTTAGGATTTAATCGCTTAAGAAATTCGCGGCTAGGTTTCACATTCTCCTCAAGTCTTATCCTATGCAATCAAACCTTGGGGCTAATCCCTTTCAAATCATCAATGGAATGCCCAATAGCACCCTTATGCAATTGCAACACATGCATAAGCTTAGAGGTCTCACATTCATCAAGAGATGCTTCGATAATAACGGGTAGTGAGTTGTTTGGTCCGAGGAATTCATACCTTAGATTCGGTGGAAGGGGTTTCATCCCCTCACCGAATTCCTTACCTTTTTATGTATCTTCTTCGATGGTCTCCTCATCGAGAGTGTTACCGTCCTCAAGATTCATCAACAAGGCAAAAGATGGACTACCACTATCTTGGGTGAGCAACTCGTACTCAAAACTTGTCAACTCATCATGAGCATCATAAACATCACAAGCATCATTTTTTTCAAACAAATGACAATCCAAGAACTACTAGGAGCATTTAAAACCTTTTTCAAGTAAAATTTAATTTTGTCGGTTCCTAGGTTAAGTTCTATAACTCCTTCTCCACAATGAATAACGGCTTTAACCGTATTCAAGAAAGGCCTTCCTAGTATGATAGGGATTTCACGGTCCTCATCCATTTCAAGCACATAAAAGTCAACGGGAACATAAAATTTCCCTACTCTAATTGGAACATCCTCTAAAATACCCTTAGGTAACCTAGATGATCTATCCGCCAATCTAAGATTTATGGATGTAGGAGTGAGTTCACCCATGTCAAGTTTTTGAAACAAGGAAAATGGCATCAAAGAAATACTAGCTCCCAAATCACATAATGCTCTCTCTTCGCCAATAGCAATAGGGATAGAGAATGAACCATGATCATTTAGCTTCCTAGGCATGTTATGTTGAATAATAGCGCTACAATTTTCATCCAAAGCTACGTGATCAATTCATGCATTTCTCTCCTATGCGAAATAATGTCCTTAAAAAATTTTGCATAAGTGGGCATTTGAGTTGGTACCTCCGTGAAGGGGAGAGTCACTTGGAGTTTAGTCAAGATATCCGCAAAGCGTTTGAAATGTGCGTCCTCCTTCTTCTTCTTTAATCTTTACGGAAATGGAATGGGAGGCATATATGGAGCGGGCTCTTGAGCTTTTTCTTTTCCTCTCTTCTCAACTACCTCTTGAGATGAAGACCCTTCTTTATCAACCTCAACGGTTGTGTTGGCAACTTTGGTCTTCACTTGGGGTTCTTCTAAGACTCTTCCGCTCTTTAGGGTGATGGCATTTATAGTTTCGGAAGAGTTCACATCCGGTTGAGAAGGCAATTTCCCTTGATATCTTGAGGAAGAACTCGCTTGTTGAGCAATTTGGGTCTCAAGCATTTTGTTATGCGCTTGCAATTGGTCGAGTCTTTGAAGGATGAGTTGGTTATCCTTTTGTTGTTGAGCTTGAGTTGCGGCCAATTGCGCGACAATGGATAATATGGATGGTTCCTCTTGGCTAGGCCTCTCCTCATTTCTTTGGTAAGGAGCTTGCCCTTGTTTCCTTGGTGGGAATCCCGGAGGTGTAGGCTTTGGCTCATTGTTGATGGGCGCTCTCCTCGGAAAGTTTGGGTCTTCATGGAACCTTACATGTTGAGGAGGGTTCCTTGGTTGGTAGGGAGGAATCCTCGGTTGATACCCACTTGATTGAGGTGGCACATAAACTCTCTCTTGGTTTCTCACAAGATAGCTAACATCTTCAAATTCATCCGCATGCTTGGAGGTGCAAGAATCTTCGTCATGCGACGGGTTAGCGCATATGCTACAAGCTTGAATATGTTCTCTTCTCTTGTTCAAATTCATGTTCTCAATAGATTGTGCCAAGGAATTTACCGTCTTCGCTAGGGAGTTGAAATCTTCCTTTGTTACGACCTTAGAGGTTTCCTCCTTGCTCTTTTTCTTCAAGTGGTTCCTTTCACCACCCCATTGATGCTAATTTCGCGCAATCTTTTCGATGATCTTGAAACCATCGGTAGCCGTTAAGTCCATCATTGCTCCATTACTCGCATAGTCCATATGGTTCCTTGCATCTTGGTCCATCCCATCGTAAAAGCTTTGCAATAATTGCCACTTGTTGAATCCATGATGAGAGCAATCTCTTTGAAGCTCTTTGAAGCGCTCATAAGCCTCATAGAAGGTTTCATCGTCACGCTGAGTAAATTGATTGATTCTATCCCGAATCCTCTTTGTCTTGGAAGGAGGGAAGTATTGGATTAAAAAGGCTTGTGCTAGTCCCTCCCAAGTGTTGAATGTATCCGGTTCATGACTCATCAACCAATCCTTAGACTTCCCGGAAAGTGAGAACGAAAAAACCTTCATATATACCCACTCTTGTTGAATGCCCGGCATCTTGTATGTACGGCATAGCTCGGTGAATGGGGCCAAATGTGCATTCGGGTTTCCATACCCGTCAAATTGATGTGCGGCCACCATATGGAGGAGGGCGGACTTAATTTCAAATTCTTGGTCTTCTCCCTCCGGCAAGCAAATAGAAGAACCATAATGTCCAATGGTTGGGGCGATGTATGCCCCAACCGGTCTTTCTTCTTCTTCTTGCGGAGAGGAACATTTCCTTGCCTTCTAGGAATTTGTGGATCCATATTTCCCGGTTGTTCGGCTCGTGTAGGCGAAGGAGTATCCAAATGAGGAGTGTGAAGTGGAGGGATGAGAAGGTTGGCTTGTAGTTGAGGTAGAAGCTTGTTCTTGTACTCTCTTGCTCCTTGCTCTAGTTGCATTCAAACACCTATGAAGCAATCAAAGAGAGCTTTTGTAAGTGTGAACTTAAATAGAGACAAACAAGAATAGCACGCATGCAAGCAATTACGACAACTAAATAAAAGAAAAATAGAAAGTGAAGTAAACTAACTAAAAGTAATACTAATTAGCAATCTAGTCTAATGGCTAAGTCCCCGGCAGCGGCGCCATTTTGACGTTGGCGTTTTAGGCAAGCAAAATGAAGTGCTATTCTGGTCACGCAAATATCAAACAATATTTATAACCGAGTGAACTCGGGTCGATCCCAAGAGTAAAGCCTAGACTAATTGATAACTAATTAATGCTACTATTGAAATTCTACGGTTTAAAGGAGGGTTTGGTCCTCCTATAGTGGTATCTCTAGTAAGTAATAAAGATAAATGATAGTTGGGTTTGTCTAATGAATAAAAGGTGACTAGGGATTCAACTTCTCCCCTAAGATATGCGGAAAATGATATACCTCACTAATACATGCATGAACTACGTTTGGTTGATAAAAGCAAGGCTAATGCATCGTCCACTCTAGGTTCAACTCTCGCTCCTTCCCTAGAGTGGAGAGGATACACAAATGACACGGTTCTCAAACTCTCGCTCTATTGAACCGTGTAGAACTTGAGTCCCAAAACCGCACCCTCTCGGTCTATTGGCCAGTTACTCAAATCCGCTTAAAACTTAGCCTAATGTCAAGAGTGTATGTCACTCTCGCACACAAACACTCCATATATGATCATACAATAGCTATTAAACATCCTAAGTTCAATTCTCATTACATCCTTAGGAGTTGTACTCATGCATACTCACTTAGGCATTTCGTCAAACACTTGGTGTGCATACAATAATACATAGCTAGGGCACAAATAATCAACCCAAACTTCATTCAATACAATAAAATAGTGTTCTACATCATATCCAATCCTAGAGGATCCATTTGATCCCCAATCACATAAACAACTACTCACTCATAATGAATGTGCACAAATACATGATTAATAAGTGAAACATGAATGTAAATACAAAGTTAAGGGTTCAGAAAAGTAGTCTAGGTCTTGAATGATCTTCATTCTAAGCTGCAATCTTCAACCAAGCTTGATCTTCTCCAAATGTTTGATCTTTGCTCTTTAGGGTTTGAGAGAGTTGTTGAGCTTTCTTGAAATTGAGATCTCCCTTTCTCTCTCTTCAAAGCTTTCCATTTATACCTAGAAGGTTTGACCAGCATTAACCGAGTTGACCGAGTTGACCAGCATTGACCGAATCACATAGTTGACTCTGGCGAGTCAACTTTCCAGAGAATTCCAATTTGGCCGAGTGAGTCAGTGACTCGGTCTTGCGCTTCTTGACTCCGGCGAGTCAACTTTCCAGAGAGTTCCAATTTGCTCGAGTGCTTTGATCCGGGAGAGTCAAATAGTCCAGGCCGAGTCACATTGACTCGGGCAAATCTTCATTACCATGCTTTTGCGCTTTCGCCCGCAATCGACTGGATTTTGTCCGAAACTCTTCTATGCTGCTGCGTGACTCCAACTACTCGATATAAACCTGAAACGCACGCGAAAAGCATCAAAAAACTTATATAACATCACGGAATTAACAAGAACTAAAATGGGAATGCGCATAAATACTATTTACTTTGCGCACATCAAACTGCTTGTACACAATCTGCATTTTAGTAGCGCTGCAAAATTTCAATTGGTATCAGAGCTTGAGCTCAACATACAGAGTAAAGATCCTGAGCGTCTGCTGAAGAAAGCAAGAAATAATGAAGGAAGGTCAGAGTACAAGCCGGCCACCACTGCTGGAAGAAAGTCACTATGGCTACTGAAAGGCGAGAATGAAGGCATTCCTTAAAGCTATTGATGAAAGAACCTGGAGAGCAGTTGTTGCTGAATGGTCACCTCCCATAACTATGGATGAAAGGGATGTTACTCGAGTGAAACCTGTAGTACAATGGACTACAGAATAGGAAGCTGCACCAAACGGTAATTCAAAGGCGCTGAATGCAATTTTTGCTGCAGTAGATGCTAACAATTTCAAGTTGATCTCCAACTACGACATTGCAAAACAAGTCTGGGAAATCTTGCAAGTAGCTCATGAAGGAACTGACAAAGTAAAGATGTCCAGGCTACAGATCATTGCTTCTCAGTTTGAGAGTCTAAAGATGGAAGAAGAGGACTCCATAACTGAGTTCAACGCCAGGTCGTCCGATCTGTCAAATGAGGCTCATGCTCTTGAAAAACTGATAAGGAAAGTTCTCAGATCTCTGCCCACCAGATTTGACATGAAGGTGACAGCCATTGAAGAAGCTCAGAATGTCAAACACATGAGACTAGAGGAATTGACTGGATCCCTCAAACAGTTAAGCTGATCAAAGAAGAAACTTCTCCCAAAAGCAAAAATGTTGAATTAAAAGCAGAAACAGAAGAAAAGAAGCCTGAACCGATGATCAACTAAGTCTGCTAGTGAAGAACCTCAGGAAGCTCTTGAAGAACATGAAAACAAAATCTGGGCAGGGTTCCTCCTCTCGAAGGCAATCCAGAAGGGGTGGAGGAAATCAGAGACGAGAAAAGGAACCGGCTCAGGATGAAGATGAGAAGAAAGAAAAGAGAAAGGGTATCCAGTGCTGGAACTGTGAAGGGTATGGACACCGGGAGGCTGACTACCCTAGCAAATCCTTCAAAAGCTCTGAGCAGAAGGATAACAAATCTCTGTCAGCTAAGTGAAGTGACTCTGAGGAAAGTGAAGAAGAAAACTTTATTGTATTAACTAATGTATCCGATTGTGACCCTAAAGAGTTAATAAAGAAAGAATTCAACTATGGGATTGAGGAGTCAAAAAGTGAAAACGAGGATGATTCAACCGACAACCTGATAGATAATCTGGAGGATATCCTACAACAATGTGAAGAAACTCTCCTAGAAAGTAGAAAATTAACAGACAGAGTGAACAAACTTGAAGAAGAGCGTGATGAGCTGCTTCGCAAACTGTCCTCACTCAGTAAGCTAGCCAAACTACAAATAGAAGAAGACCTAACGGGTGAAAGCACTAATTCTAGCACCTTACAAACACCTGGAAAGTTGTCTGAAGGTCAGAACAATATTCTGGACGAGATTCTTGCCTACCAAAGATTTGGAGGAGGAAGAATGGGACTCGGATACACTGGTGAAGAAAGCTCTGGAAGAACAATCTTTGTGAAGGCATCTAACAATGAAAAATTGGAAGGGGAGATTTGCCCAAAATCTGCAGAAGAAGACAAAATCAAAAATCTGAACAAGAAGTTGCTGCAGCAATCGCTGGATCATCCTCCTGTAGCTAAAATAGAACTCGAGAAAGGACAATGCATCTACTACGGTCGAAAAGGACATATCCAGAGCAAATGGCCAAGGATGAAAGAGTTCTAGAGACCGCAAAAGGCTATCAGGATTAAAAACTGGAGAAAGAAACCAAAGACCAAGTCACACCATCAAGTGGTCTTCGGAAGAATATGTCCAGTGAATGATTACCATTGGCCAGAGCAAAGAATGGTCAGAAACAAATACGAACCAACCCACTGGGAGAAAGCAATCAAAAGTGAGTCTCGGGAAACGCAGGTGTGGAGACCTAAATGTGAAAAATGGAAAGATAGGATGTATGTGAAATTCGCAGCGCCTCTTGACAGACAGATTTGTGAACAAGCAGTTGCTACAGCACACTCTTGTTCATTCGGAAATTGTCTCAGCAAACAATGAACAAGAAAAGCAAAGAATGTTCAGAAACAAATACGAACCAACCCACTGGGAGAAAGCAATCAAAAGTGAGTCTCGGGAAACGTAGGTGTGGAGACCTAAATGTGAAAAATGGAAAGACAGGATGTATGTGAAATTCGCAGCGCCTCTTGACAGACAGATTTGTGAACAAGCAGTTGCTACAGCACACTCTTGTTCACTCGAAAATTGTCTCAGCAAACAATGAACAAGACAGAAGTTTGTTCACCCAGTTCCGCCAACTGCCTACGTCTGGGGAGGACTATTCTCCAGTCCTCAATCCACTAAACACAAAGGTCTCCAAGTACACTCGGTTACAACTCCACGCAACCTATGCTACTCAACCTTGTGTGGATCACTCAACACAATCAGAACAAGCTCTGACTTGTGTGTGGACACCCTCTACAAATGTCAGTCTAGAATAGCCACTGTCTCCCTGAAACTCAGCCTATTCTAAACTACACTCAACTCTGCAGGGTTGCTGTAGCAACTGCTGTAGCACACAGCTGATGCACAATTGTCCGCGTCGCTCCAAAGCCTTCTGCCGAGCCGATAGAACGATTCCACGAGCGCTGCACACTCTGGAATACTCCCCCACACTCCGTAACCTCCTTCCACTGACGAGAACTGCCGCTTAGACACTCGACTGAGCCACACACCCGTTAGTTCTTCCGCGGCTGCCCTTGATCAACCAACAAGCACCACTGCTCTGAATTGGCTTCCAGATCAAGCTCTGATAAGACTACGCAAGTCCTGATCTCCTTCTTCTTCTGTCATCACAGCTCTGCGCTCACGCTCTGCTCTCGGGTGATGATCGAAGAACTTGTCCGTCGCACACCAAAATTGCTCTCGTTGAATTCTGTGTATGCACTTGTGTATCCCTCAGCTTCGATCCACCTCTCTGCACTGAACTCCTCTCTCTTAAATAGCAGCACCAGCTTTAAGCAAGACCAGAATTTAGCAGTCCCAAAAAGGACAATTATCTCCTAAAATTTAGGAGATTAGATTTGTTTTTGATCTCCAACACAAATCTCCTTCTCTAGCTAGGAAACCCCACTAGAATATTCTCCACAGCACTTTAAAATATTCTTCTGGTGTTCTCCGTAGAGCTGCCAGGCCTTCTAGCCAAGCCCAGGTCGCTGCTGCTTCTCGGACAGATGTTGCAGCCACTTGAACAAGCTCCTGCTATAGCATCCCCTGCTGTAGCTGTGATAGAGCCTATTTATACGCATTATTTAGATCCTAACCCTATGCTTGTTTGCATTATTTTGTGTACAAGATTACTGGTTTCCAGTGTTTTTGTATTTCAGGGCAAAACGAGGGCTTAAGCCGGATACGCGCTAACAGGCAACGTTTAGGACGCACAACACACAGCCTGCGGAGCTAGCGGCGCAAACAGAAGAAATGGCGAGACACAGAAGAGTTGCGCCGACCAACGCGCTAAGCAGTACGCCGTGCGCCAGGCGCAGAGTCCAGTATTTCCTAATCCCGAGATGACCAGATTTGGAAGTTGCCAAGGATGGACCTCTCGAGCAGTATATAAAGGGGAGGAGGTCTAGGGTTTCAGAACAATAATAGGAAGAGACGATCATCATCAGAGACACAGAGCGGCAAACTGGAAAACACACGGACTTGTTGAGAGGACTTGTGCCAGCCGAGAGACATTCTGCACGCACTATTTGCTACTTGTTTCTCAGATACATTAGTTATTATTTACTATTCTATGATGTTTATCACTAGCATGTCTAGCTAAACGCTTAGTGTTGGTTAGGCATGAATCTATGATGTATTTCCTTTGAGACTTGAGCATAATGCCTAGTTTGCTTACTTGTATTAAACTCTGTGCATACGGAGACAGCTAGTTGCATGAGTAGGGGAAGCCTTGAACCGCAATCTTACTCTTGTTGCTTGTTCGTCATATGTTAAACTAGTTGATAGCTTGACGGTGACAACTAGGAGTAACGAGCTAGGGTGATCAGTTGCTACCTTGAACGGATTCGTAGCTGTTTTAGTCTAGTTCTAGAGATTAATAGCACATGAACTTTGAACGGAACATGCGCACGTGTTAGGAAGCCTTGACCGGACACTAATCCAAGTGAAATCAAGCTATAGACATATTAGAGTCAGTGATAAGGAATGCACTCATAGAGGATTATCTGCCCAATACTTCTCATAGTCATAGTACTAAATCTCTACTGCCTGCGCACGTCTAGTGCAAATTCCTGCGTTTTACAACTGTTCACTTGCGCACTGCGCAAACCAATCACTCACCCCCCAATCTTCGTAAGTGTAGGTCACTGGCTAGAACCGAACTACTTGCTCCCTGTGGAGATCGACCCTTACTTAACCGCTATACTGAGTGGAAGAGGAAGGATTATATTTGACGCGTACAACGACGCGCGATCAAATTTTGGCGCCATTGCCGGGGAGCAACACAGCTAAGTTCTAGTTAGTTTACGTTTTTCCCTTTTAGTAACTAGTTATTTCAGTTTGTATTGTTTTCGTTGTTGTTTCTGACAGCGCGCAATCACCATTGGCCTGCGCAACCTTGAAACAGTTGCGCTTCGCAGATTCTAGTTGCGCACTGACAGACGCAGCAGCATTAGTTATCTTTTAACTTCATTTTTCTTTAAGATTCAGAACAGGTCATGGAGGATAACAGTGTCGTAGGAGACAACTTGGGGGACAGAACCCCAGAGGAAGCAAGAGCACATAACCGCGCAGCCCTGTTCAGAGAGGAAGTGCAGCGCGAGGTTGAAGCAAGGAGGGCCACTGAAGTGTATCATGTGCCACCCGTGCAACAGGCCGCACGACGCAGAACAGTGCGCGAGATGTCAGCCCCTATCACTATTAACCAGCCATGGTGCATCGTGCTTCCACCAGGCGGTCATTTTGAGCTAAGGAGCTCGCTCATTCATCACATGCCCAAGTTTCACGGGATGAACAATGAAAATCCAGTCAAGCATGTGCGAGAATTCCTAGTCATTTGCGAGAACATGAAGACCGAAGGAGAAAGCGATGAAGCGCTGAAAATGAAGGCATTCCCATTTTCACTGTGTGATACAGCCAGACATTGGTTGATGAACTTACCCGCACGATCCATTCACACATGGGAGCAGCTGCAGAAGAAATTCCTGGACAAATTCTATCCCGCAGCAAAGATCGCGCTACTCAGAAGAGAGCTGGCCGCGCCAAGGCAGAGCGCAGGGGAGTCACTGTCAGAATATTACGAGCGTTTCAGGGAGCTAGAGGCCAACTGCTACAATCATGGCCTGCCCTAGAATGTGCTGATAGAGAACTTCCTAAATGGATTGCTGCCCATGGAGCTGAGATTATTGAACGCATGCGCAGGAGGCGACATTTGCCACATGTACCCAGAGGACGCGTGGCAGCTGATAGAAGACTCTGCTGGTCAGGTACGACATCAGCTAACACTTGAAAATAGTCGTACTCGTTCTGTGCATCAGGTAGAACCAAGCGCTGAGATCAAGGAAATGAAGGCCATGCTGCAGAAGTTGATGAGTGCGCAGAGCGCACAACCAGTTGCGCCAAAGGTATGTGAATTTTTCAGGTCCACCGAGCACAAGACTGATGAATGTCCCACGCTATTTGAGGAATCTGGAGATGTCAATGCTCTCGGAGGTTGGGACAACAGAGGGCCACCGAGGCAGAATCAGTCGCGCTTTGGACTGGCAGCAAATTGATTCAGATGGAAGGAGGAGAACAATTTCCAGAGGCAGTCCACAGATCAGCGCGCGCCACAGCAGACCCAACAAGCTGCGCCCTACAATCCACCGCATCGCCGCACTGACGCACCAGCACATAACAACCAGCAACCGAGGCGATCCTTGGAAGATATCGTTGGGCAGCTAGCAGACACAGTGCGCAAAAATGACGAGAAATATGACAAGAGGTTCGAGTCCATTGAAAAGCAGCTATCACAGATCGCAACCACGGTATATGAGCTGAAAAAGAGCGATGGCAACCTGCCTTCGCAAGTGATTCAGAACCCCAAAGGAGGAGTCAATGCAGTAACACTGAGGATTGGGCGCACAATAGGAACAGAGCAGACCACGAAAGCGCCCGCGCCACCAGCTGCGCAAGTCCCAGAATCGACAGGGCAGAATGCGCAACCAGAGCAAAGTGCGCAACCTGAAGTGCCAGCCGCGAGCCAGCAGGGCGAAGCGCCAGGTATAACAGAATTAAAAGACAAGAGCACGAATCGTACTAATATACCTGCACCTTTCCCTGTGCTGGCACCCTTGGCTAGGAAGGAAGCGCAGGACAAAGAGCTCTACGAGTTATTCAGCAAGGTGGAAATCAACATTCCCCTTATTGAAGCAGTTCGGCAGATCCCAAGGTACGCCAAGTTTTTGAAAGAGCTGTGCACAAACAAGCGGAAAGGCGAATGCGCATAGGTAATGTTAAATGCGCAGGCCTCAGCGATCGTGCAACATAAGGTACCACCTAAGTGCCGAGACCCAGGTACATTCACTATCCCATGCACTCTAGGTAAAACCACGGTGAGCAACTGCATGATTGATTTAGGCGCATCCATAAATTTGTTACCGTATTCTCTATATGCAACACTGCGCCTTGGACCACTAAAGCTTGCAGGTCTCACCATTCAGCTAGCGGATCGATCGTGCAAACAACCTGCAGGCATGATAGAGGATGTTCTCGTACGCGTAGGAGAGCTGGTGTTCCCAGCAGATTTTTATGTGCTAGAAATGGAGGGCGAATTGAGCACCAGCAGTGCGCAGATCCTACTAGGCAGACCTTTCCTTATGACCGCGCGCACGAAGATAGACGTGTGGAGAGGCACGCTCTCCATGGAAGTAGATGGCGAAGAGATCCATTTCAATATTTTCAAAGGGATGCAGCACCCACATGATGACGCCACAGTGCACGCAATGGACTACTTGGATGATTTAGTCACAGATGCGCAATGCGCAAGCGCAACAGTAGGACCAGAGCCACTGGCACAAGCAGAGTTGGAAGAGCAGGAAGACGAGCCGAGCAGTGCTGAACCAGAGTCCACACAGGTACATGATATAGTTCATATTTGCACTGCCAATAAAATCTTGCCCTCTATTGAACAGGCACCCAAGGTCGAGCTGAAGCAACTCCCAGAACACCTCAAATATATTTTCCTGGGAAATGAGGACACCCTGCCAGTAATCATAAAGAAAGGATTAGAAGAGGAGCAGGAAGTGCGTTTACAGCAGGTGCTGCGCAGGAACCAGCGCGCTATAGGATGGACACTGGCAGATCTGCGTGGAGTGAGCCCAGACGTGTGCATGCATAGAATTATGTTGGAAGATGGTGCCAAACCATCCAGGGAGGCTCAGCGCAGATTGAATCCGAACATGATGGAGGTAGTGCAGAAGGAGATTTTAAAGTTGCTTGACGCAGGAGTCATCTACCCCATCTCAGACAGCAAATGGGTCAGTTCAGTGCACGTTGTGCCTAAGAAGGGAGGAATCACAGTGGAGGAAAATGCGCAGGGCGAGCTAGTTCCCAAGCGCATACAGACTGGATGGCGCATGTGCATCGACTACAGGAAGCTTAACGCAGTGACGCGCAAGGACCACTTCCCGCTGCCCTTCATGGATCAGATGCTGGACAGATTAGCAGGTAAGCCCTATTTCTGCTTCTTGGACGGATATTCAGGGTATAATCAGATACCCATAGCTGCGGAGGATCAGGAGAAGACCACGTTCACTTGCCCGTTCGGTACGTTTGCGTTTCGGCGCATGTCATTTGGGCTGTGCAACGCGCCAGGTACGTTCCAACGCTTAGTCATGAGCATTTTCTCGGATATGATTGGTATATGCATAGAAGTGTTCATGGATGATTTTACTGTATATGGAGGTACCTTTGATACATGCTTGACTCATTTAGATAAAGTCTTAGCGCACTGCATTTCTAAGAACCTAGTGCTTAATTATGAAAAATGTCATTTCATGGTAACGCATGGTGTAGTACTAGGACACATCATCTCAGAGGAGGGGATCAAAGTAGACAAAGCTAAGATAGACCTTATTTCTAATCTACCTTATGCCACTAACGTGCGCGATGTGAAGTCTTTCTTAGGACATGCCGGCTTTTACAGGCGATCTATAAAAGACTTCTCTAAAATTTGCATACCCCTGTCTAACCTCTTGCAAAAAGATGTGTGCTTCGATTTTACTGATGAGTGCAGGGCCGCATTTGATAAGCTGAAGGAAGCGCTGACCAGTGCGCCAGTGATGCGCGCGCCAGACTGGAACCTGCCATTTGAGTTAATGTGCGACGCAAGTGATTATGCAGTAGGTGCAGTCTTGGGACAGCGCATGGACAAGAAGCCGCACGCCATTTACTATGCTTCGCGCACACTGGACGCTGCGCAGAGGAACTACACCACCACGGAGAAGGAGCTTCTGGCAATTGTGTTTGCGCTTGAAAAGTTCCGTGCATATGTTCTAGGCGCCAGGGTCATCGTATACACAGATCACGCAGCCATCCGCTACCTAATGTCCAAGAAGGAGACTAAGCCGCGCCTGATGCGCTGGGTGCTCCTACTTCAGGAATTCGACTTGGAGATCAAAGACAAGAAGGGCACGGAGAATACAGTTGCTGACCACCTGAGCAGGATCGTGATAGAGGAGGAGCCAGGGCAGATCACGGAGACATTCCCTGACGAGCATCTGATGGCGCTGACAGGTAAGGTACCATGGTATGCGCACATTGCGAATTACCTGGTCACAGGTACGTTTCCTCCGCATTTCAATAAAACCCAGTGCATGAGATTAAAACATGAGTCCAAACATTATATTTGGGATGATCCATATATGCTTAGAATAGGACCTGATCAGATATTAAGGCGCTTCGTGCCTGACCATGAAATTAACTCTGTCTTCCTGTTTTGTCATGCGCATACATGTGGAGGACACTTTGGTCCCAAGCGCACAAGCAGAAAGGTCCTGGATTGCGGATTTTATTGGCCGCACCTGTTCCGAGACGCATATGATCACTGCAGGAATTGTGATAGGTGCCAGCGCACAGGAGGCATATCAGCGCGCAATGAGATGCCGCAGACGCCGATTCTAGTGGACGAAGTATTTGATGTATGGGGCATTGACTTCATGGGGCCATTTCCTCCATCTGCCGGATACGAGTACATATTAGTGGCAGTGGACTATGTCTCCAAATGGGTCGAAGCTAAGGCCACGCGGAAGGATGATGGTAAGACGGTTGCTGAGTTTCTGAAAACTAATATCTTTTGCAGGTACGGGGTGCCTAAGGCAGTCATCAGCGACCAGGGAACGCACTTTTGCAACAGGATTGTGGCGCAAGTGTTCAAGCATTATGGAGTGCGCCACAAGACGTCCATTGCCTATCATCCTCAGACAAATGGACAGGCCGAGGTTTCCAACAGAGAGATCAAGCGCATCCTAGAAAAGACTGTCAGACCTTCGCGCAAAGATTGGAGCCAGCGCCTGGACGCTGCGCTGTGGGCATACCGCACCGCGCATAAGACACCCATCGGGACTTCACCATTCCGGTTGGTCTACGAAAAAGCATGCCACCTGCCAGTGGAGCTAGAGCACAAAGCATATTGGGCCTTACGCATTTGCAACCTGAACTTAGACGAGGCCGGACAGGAGCGCGCGTTTGAGCTCAGCGAGTTAGAAGAGCTGCGCCTGGATGCCTATGAGGGACTGCGCGATTACAAGGAGCGGACAAAGGCATTTCATGACAAGCATATCCTCAGACGCACTTTTGAGCCAGGAGACCAGGTATTATTATTCTCCTCACGCCTGAAGCTCATGCTTGGAAAGCTGCGCAGCAAATGGACTGGACCGTACACAGTCACCAAGGTCTTCCCCTATGGAACAATCGAATTAGAAAACGAGCACCGGCATCGTTTTCAGGTGAATGGGCAGAGAATCAAACTGTATCTCGGAGAACCTTGGGATGGTACAACGCGCGACATTGAGTTGGCAGAACCAGTAATAACAGATGCGCCAACTGCCGCGCCAGAGGCACCACCAGATGCATCAGAGGGAGAACTGGACTATTGCTCACATTTCTTCATCCTCTTCATCTACCCTCGTTACTGCAGACTTCTCACATATTATCCATGTTGACTATCCTTCTCACCCTTTGCGCAGGACCAAGAAGAACACAACACATGCACAAGCGCAGGGTCACTCAGAAGCAAGAGTGGGGGAGGTCGCTGGCACGCATTTTGGCACGTAACGAGGTACAGTCGAGCCAACGACGTTAAACAAAGGCACTTGTCGGGAGGTAA
Source organism: Umbilicus rupestris (assembly GCA_963678935.1). Taxonomy (NCBI): domain Eukaryota; kingdom Viridiplantae; phylum Streptophyta; class Magnoliopsida; order Saxifragales; family Crassulaceae; genus Umbilicus; species Umbilicus rupestris. The sequence continues at coordinate 7,684,556 of OY787607.1, read as the reverse complement.
CCCGACACGCTTTCCTTTTACACGTTTTTCTTTATATTGTTCTTTATTTTGCTTGCATGCATATGTTCTGCATGTGCGCGTCCTCCGTGCGCTTGAGCTTGAGTCGTGGGGACACGTCTCTGTTTAAGTGTGGGGGGGGGGGGGGAGCGTTACATGAACGTTACATGAACATTTCACATTTTTTTAGCATTTTTAGTGTAGCTTAGTTTAATTGAAGGAAACAGTAGCAGTAGTGCGCTTGAGTGCGGGCTGCGCGCACTGTTCAGCTTGTTTGCGCTACCCATGTTGCGCAGTGCGCTATCAACTATTTTTAGTTATTTTTTTCGTTTTTTCTGCTCCTGTTAATTGGGACATACAGGGGATGTGGAGTTGACAGAAACGCTCCAGAAAGGCGGTTAGTCGTTCGCGCTTCAGAGGAAAGGTATATGGTCGAGAGCGCGAGTGGAGGCTAATGCTTCGCGACCTTCGGAGCAAGAGAGTGCGCTCAGTCACGCAGATGCCAAAGGCGAAATACCCAAAGCGTGGCGAGGTGGGAAAACAGACCACCTTCCCTCTGGAAGTCGAGCTAAGGAAGGCGGGCGCGGGTGTAAATGCGTGTGCCGACCTGCGCAAATAAGACCATGGAGGGAGAGCGGAGCGGTGTTCCATAGCTGTTATCCGGAGGCCGAGACTGGAACCGTTCTGGGAAGATAGGAACCATAGACAAAGCTGTACGAAAGAAAAATACCAGCAGATGATACGCGCCACAAAAGAATCAGCATGCGCACTGATAAGCACCAGCGTGCGCAAAGACCACAAAGAAAGAAATCATCAAAAAGGCTTGAGTTCCCAGGAAGTGCGCGGAAGAATCACGCATCGGAAGAAGCTTGCGCTGTTAACCATATACCTATCCTCGGAGCAAGAGCTGACAACCTGGAGCCTATGAAGAGCTATCTCCCAGCCATCCAAAATAATTTTTTCTCCCAGCTGAGAGGTAATGAATTTCGAAATTACTATACTTGAAACTGTTGAGAGCAAATGTGCGCAGGTGGTAGAGCAGCGCAAGGTGATCAGTAGTGCAGACCGCGCCAGAGTGCAAGACTGTGCGCTAGACTCCAGAGAGGTAATGGTATCCGTGCTTGAGTGCTTGTTCGAGGACGAACAAGGGGCAAGTGTGGGGGGTTTGATAGAGCCTATTTATACGCATTATTTAGATCATAACCCTATGCTTGTTTGCATTATTTTGTGTACAAGATTACTGGTTTCCAGTGTTTTTGTATTTCAGGGCAAAACGAGGGCCTAAGCCGGATACGCGCTAACAGGCAGCGTTTAGGGACGCACAGCACACAGCCTGCGGAGCTAGCGGCGCAAACAGAAGAAATGGCGAGACACAACAGAGTTGCGCCGACCAACGCGCTAAGCAGTACGCCGTGCGCCAGGCGCAGAGTCCAGTATTTCCTAATCCCGACATGACCAGATTTGGAAGTTGCCAAGGATGGACCTCTCGAGCAGTATATAAAGGGGAGGAGGTCTAGGGTTTCAGAACAATAATAGGAAGAGACGGTCATCATCAGAGACACAGAGCGGCAAACTGGAAAACACACGGACTTGTTGAGAGGACTTGCGCCAGCCGACTGCGCCAGCCGAGAGACATTCTGCACGCACTGTTTGCTACTTGTTTCTCAGATACATTAGTTATTATTTACTATTCTATGATGTTTATCACTAGCATGTCTAGCTAAACGCTTAGTGTTGGTTAGGCATGAATCTATGATGTATTTCCTTTGAGACTTGAGCATAATGCCTAGTTTGCTTACTTGTATTAAACTCTGTGCATACGGAGACAGCTAGTTGCATGAGTAGGGGAAGCCTTGAACCGCAATCTTACTCTTGTTGCTTGTTCGTCATATGTTAAACTAGTTGATAGCTTGACGGTGACAACTAGGAGTAACGAGCTAGGGTGATCAGTTGCTACCTTGAACGGATTCGTAGCTGTTTTAGTCTAGTTCTAGAGATTAATAGCACATGAACTTTGAACGGAACATGCGCACGTGTTAGGAAGCCTTGACCGGACACTAATCCAAGTGAAATCAAGCTATAGACATATTAGAGTCAGTGATAAGGAATGCACTCATAGAGGATTGTCTGCCCAATACTTCTCATAGTCATAGTACTTAATCTCTACTGCCTGCGCACGTCTAGTGCAAATTCCTGCGTTTTACAACTGTTCACTTGCGCACTGCGCAAACCAATCACTCACCCCCCAATCTTCGTAAGTGTAGGTCACTGGCTAGAACCAAACTACTTGCTCCCTGTGGAGATCGACCCTTACTTAACCGCTGTACTGAGTGGAAGAGGAAGGATTATATTTGACGCGCACAACGACGCGCGATCAAGCTGCTCCTTATTCACTTGTGCTGGTTTTGTCAAACATTGCCATATAGCATCATCAATCTCCCCCTTGGCATTTTGACAAAACCCTAAACCAGTTTCAATACAGAGAATTTTTTCTTAACCTCCCCTTCGTCTCCTCCCCCTTTTTGGAATAAATGACAAGGGGGTGCTCCTGGCTGCCCTAGGGAGGCAATACACAGAGCCCCAGAGAGGCTCTCAGGTCTTCGAACCGGACTGCATCCAGAGCTTTTGTGAAGATATCAGCAAGCTGTTTGGCAGACACCACATGCTGTAGCGCAATGATATTCTTTTCTACTAGATCACGAATGAAGTGATGACGAATGTCAATGTGTTTGGTTCTGCTGTGCTGAACCGGATTCTTAGATATGCTGATGGCACTCATGTTGTCACAATAGAGGGTCATTTCATCTTGATCAAGACCATACTCACTCAGCATTTGCTTCATCCACAACATTTGTGCACAGCAGCTCCCAGCAGCTATGTATTCAGCCTCGGCTGTGGATAATGAAATGTTGTTTTGCTTCCTGCTGAACCAGGACACCAGGTTATTTCCTAGAAAGAAGCATCCTCCCGAAGTGCTCTTCCTGTCCTCTGAGCATCCTGCCCAGTCCGCATCACTATATCCTACCAGATTAGCATTTGTGTCCTTAGTATACCATAAGCCATAGTTCACTGTTCCTCCAACATACCGAATGATTCGCTTGACCAACTGCAAGTGACTATCTTTGGGACAGGCTTGAAATCTGGCACAGACTCCTACTACAAAGGAAATGTCGGGGCGGCTGGCAGTCAGGTACAGCAAGCTCCCAATCATGCTTCTGTAGATTGTCTGACTCACTTCCACTCCAAGTTCATCTTTGATGGCTTTGACATGAGTGGCAGCAGGGGTTCGTTTGTGACTGGCCTTATCTAGCTGAAACTTCTGCACAAGATTCTTGCTGTATTTGCTTTGTGCAATAAAGATGGCATCTTCTTTCTGGGTAATCTCCAGACCAAGAAAATATGACAGTTCTCCGACCATGTTCATTTGAAATTCCTGCTGCATGTGATCCACAAACTGCTTCACCAGGTGCTGAGACTTTGATCCAAAGACAATGTCATCCACATAGATTTGTGCAATCATCACATCTGACTTGGTTCTTTTTACAAATAGAGTTTTGTCAGCTCCCCCTCGTTTGTAGCCATGTTTTTCCAGAAACACTGTCAACCTCTCATAAGGCTTTCTTCAACTTGTATACATGCTCTGGGTGATGAGGATCTTCAAAGCCTTTTGGCTAAGAAACATATACTTCTTCAGAGAGGTCTCCGTTCAGGAACGCCCTTTTGACATCCATTTGATACAGTTTAAACCCTAGGAAACAAGACATGGCAAGAAGGAGTCTGATGACCTCCAGACGAGCAACTGGAGCAAACGTTTCTTCAAAATCTAGGCCCTCAATCTAAGAGTATCCTTGAGCAACCAGTCTGGCTGTATTCCTTGTGATGTTTCCCTTTTCATTAGTTTTGTTTTTGAAGATCCACTTGGTGCCTATAATATTCACTCCATTGGGTCTGTCCACCAGGTCCCAAACATCGTGTCTTTCGAACTCTGCCAGTTCTTCCTGCATCGCCATCATCCAGAATTCATCACTCATGGCTTCCTTGAAGCTCTTAGGTTCAATGCTGGACAAAAAACATGTATTGAGATAAGCATGGCTTCTGGTTCTTCTTCTTTCTGCCGGGTCTCCAATCACATTTGTCAAACGATGATTCTTCTGTATCTTCTTCGGAGGCTGCCTTGAAGGTGGATCAGGAGCCTCAGTATTCCGATCTTCAGACAGGCTTTCTAATTGTTCATCTGGACTTTCTGCTTCAGCACTTGCTGTAGCATCTTCTGGAGCAACAGCTTGTTCACTTCTGTTCTGACTGACAGGCACCTCTTCAAGGTCAGAGCCTTCATCATCAGTGGCAGTATCAGTGACAGGGATTTCTTCAGCATCATTGACTACTGCATTTATGGATTCCATTACTGTATTTGTCCGCTGGTTAAAGACTCGATAAGCCCTGCTGTTTATCGAATAACCCAAGAACACTCCAGGATCACTCTTTGGGTCAAGTTTCTTCCTATACTCTCGATCTCTCAGAATGAAACAGTCACTTCCAAAGATGTGGAAATATTTAACTGTGGGCTTCTTCTGATTCCAGAGCTCATAGCAGGTCTGGTTGGTTCCTCTCCGTAAGGTGACTCTGTTGATGATGTAACATGCGGTGTTCATGGCCTCTGCCCAAAATCTCAGGGGAACCCTTTTAGAATGAATCATGACTCTGGCCATTTCTTGAATTGTTCGATTCTTTCGTTCTACTACACCATTCTGCTGAGGGGTGATGGGAGAAGAATACTGGTGTGAGATACCCCTTTGACGACAGAAATCCTCCACAGCTTCGTTTTCAAATTCCCTACAATGATCACTGCGAATGCTGCTGATTCTGAGATTTTTCTCTTGCTCTAGACGGGACACCAGTGACACTATAACTTTCACAGTATCTGATTTTTCTCTGATAAAGTCAATCCAGGTGAATCTGGAGTAGTCATCAACACAGACGAAAGCATACCTTTTTCTGCCCAGACTCTCAACTTCCATCGGTCCCATCAGGTCCATGTGAATCAACTGTAGAGGTCTGGTAGAACCTACATCTTTGACTCTTGGGTGTGAAGTCTTCTTTTGTTTCCCAATCTGACAATCTCCACAGATAGAGTTTGTCTCCCCTTTTATCAGCGGTATTCCTCTGACTAGCCCTTCTGATGCAATTCTCTTCAAAGTCCTCAGGTTAACATGCCCCATCCTTCTGTGCCATAGAATCATTTCCTCAGCCTTTGTCAACATACATTTCGGAACCAGTGGATTTGAACTCACGTTGAGAAGATAACAGTTGCTTTTTGATCTGGTTCCTTCCATAATACATTCTCCAGATTTGTCGAGAACTTTGCACGAGTCTTTCGTAAATTTCACCTGTTTAGTTCCATCACACAGCTGGCTGGCTGATGCTTATGAGGTTTGCCTTTAGTCCTTCCACTAGCAAGACATTGCTTAGGTTCAGCATTCCTTCAACTGCTAAAGTTCCCTTTCCTAGAACTCTTCCTCTCAGACCGTTTCCAAACTTCACCCGTTGTTCCAGGCAGGGTGTTATGTTTTTCAGGAAGGATCTTTCTCCTGTCATGTGCCCTGAACAACCACTGTCAAAATACCAGCTTATCTTGTCCGAGGTGCTTGCTGTGCTGACAAGAGCGAGAAGCTGAGTCTGCGCATGTTTCTGCTTGATTGGTTTCCTAGCTGAACCTTTTCCGGTATATGCTGAAGAACAGTTCCTTTTTATGTGACCATTGAGCCCGCAGGTATAACATCTTTTATACTTAGAGGCTCTCTTGTCACGGTGATGTAGAGGTTGCTGTAGCAGGTGCTGGTTCACTCTTCCTTGTGTTTTTCTGCCTCTTCTGATTGATCTGTATCTGGCCAAGTTGCATTCATCCTCACTCAGATCTTTCTCGTCTTCACTTCCACTGGCAGAAAGAGTCCTCTTTTTCATCGGTTTGCTGGTGCAGTTGATTTGTCGATGACCATACCCTGCACAGTTCCAACATTGGACGCCCCTTTTTATTTCTTTCTTCTCATCTTCATTCTGAGCAGGTTCCTTCCCTTTCCTTTTATTTTCACCACCTCTTCTGAATTGTTTTCGTGATGATGAGCTTATCCCAGTTCTTGAGTCCATGTTCTTCAGGAGCTTTCTAAGGTTCTTGACTAGCATACTCAGCTGATCATCTGGAACTGGCTTCTTAGCTTCTGCTTCAGCCTTCAGTCCAATATTCTTGTCCTTAGGAGTGATGTCTTCTTTAACTAGTTTCATCTCAAATTGTTTGAGGGACCCCATCAACTCTTCCAGCCTCATGAATCTGACATTTTGAGCTTCCTCAATGGCCGTCACTTTCATGTCAAATCTCGTGGGCAGTGATCTGAGAACCTTCCTGATCAGCTTCTCTTCAGGGATAAGTTCACCAAGAGCATGGGCTTCATTTGCAAGATCACAGAGTTTAGCATTAAACTCAGTGACAGTCTCCTCTTCCAGCATTCTCAAATTCTCAAACTGTGTGGCAATGATCTGTAATCTTGACAGCTTTACTCTATGAGTTCCTTCATGTGCAGTTTGTAGAATTTCCCAAGCTTGTTTGGCCATGTCACAATTTGATATCAGCCTGAAATTGTTAGCATCAACTGCAGCAAAAATCGCATTCAGAGCCTTTGAATTACCAGTTGCTGCAGCTCCCTCTTCAGCAGTCCATTGTTCTTCAGGCTTTATCCGTGTGACTCCCTGTTCATCCATGGTGATTGGGGGAGACCACTGGACCTCGATAGCTCTCCAGGTCTTCTCATCGATGGCCTTGAGAAAGGCTTTCATCCTAGCCTTCCAATATCCATAGTTGCTATCTTCCAACAACGGGGGTCGGCTTGTGCTCTGTCCTTCCTTCATTATCGTGGCTTCTTCAGAGACACTGTAGGATCTTTTACTCTGTGTGTTGAGCTCCCGCTCTGATACCAATTGAAATTCGCAGCGCCTCTTGACAGACAGATTTGTGAACAAGCAGTTGCTACAGCACACTCTTGTTCACTCGGAAATCGTCTCAGCAAACAATGAACAAGACAGAAGTTTGTTCACCGAGTTCGGCCAACTGCCTACGTCTAGGGAGGACTATTCTCCAGTCCTCAATCCACTAAACACAAAGGTCTCCAAGTACACTCGGTTACAACTCCACGCAACCTATGCTACTCAACCTTGTGTGGATCACTCAACACAATCAGAACAAGCTCTGACTTGTGTCTGCACACCCTCTACAAATGTCAGTCTAGAATAGCTACTGTCTCCCTGAAACTCAGCCTATTCTAAACTACACTCAACTCTGCAGGGTTGCTGTAGCAACTGCTGTAGCACACAGCTAATGCACAATTGTCCGCGTCGCTCCAAAGCCTTCTGCCGAGCCGATCGAACGATTCCACGAGCGCTGCACACTCTGGAATACTCCCCCTCACTCAGTGACCTCCTGCCACTGACGAGAACTGCCGCTTAGACACTCGACCGAGCCACACACCCGTCAGTTCTTCCGCGGCTGCCCTTGATCAACCAACAAGCACCACTGCTCTGAATTGGCTTCCAGATCAAGCTCTGATCAGACTACGCAAGTCCTGATCTCTTTCTCCTTCTGTCACCACAGCTCTGCACTCACGCTCTGCTCTCAGGTGATGATCGAAGAACTTGTCCGTCGCACACCAAAATTGCTCTCGTTGAATTCTGTGTATGCACTTGTGTATCCCTCAGCTTCGATCCACCTCTCTGCACTGAACTCCTCTCTCTTAAATAGCAGCACCAGCTTTAAGCAAGACCAGAATTTAGCAATGTCCCAAAAAGAACAATTATCTCCTAAAATTTAAGAGATTAGATTTGTTTTTGATCTCCAACACAAATCTCCTTCTCTAGCTAGGAAACCCCACTGGAATATTCTCCACGGCACTTTAAAATATTCTTCTGGTATTCTTCTAGCCAAGCTCAGGTCGCTGCTGCTTCTCGAACAGATGTTGCAGCCACTTGAACAAGCTCCTGCTATAGCATCCCCTACTGTAGCTGCTCCTTGTTCACTTGTGTTGGTTTTGTCAAACATTGCCATATAGCATCATCAGTATGTTTGTCAGAAGCAGTGTAAACGGAGACCAACCCAAGTATGGATGAAGAAACAACAATCTGATCCTAACAAGGAACCTTTGGACAATGGGCATAGCACCAGTAAATAAGTGATCCAGACCCGCGTAGCTATAGCAATCAGGACCTGAAAAAGCTTGTTCAAATCATCTGGTTGCTAAAGATAGAAGAGGTCACATGCTCAGCACGTGCATCTGAAAAAGAAGAAAAATAGCGAGTAAATCAAATTTCTAGGGCACAGTCGTTTGAAGCTTTCCCCAAAAGTTAGCAGATCAATCCTCTCCCTCCTCACCGATTTCTGCAAATCCTCATAATGGTACGTACGAGGACTTAAGAAGAACCTAGGCGTCTCTCATCGTGCTAAGGGGAGCCGAAAAACTGAGGTGGCTACAATGGAGCAAGTGCACAATGCATCTGAACCGTGTCTGGACATAGTTGTCTGGCAACCTCCTCAACACCCTAAGTCTCGGAGATCGCCTCACTCAGAGAGTACTTCGTCAAAGAGGAGGAGAGTAGAGCTGACAGATGCTCCTGGAGTTACTGCAGCACCATTAGCAGAACCCTCCCCAAATGTTGAAGACCTTTCTCCCACTGTGGAACAAGCTCCAGAGGTTGCTACAGCATCTCAGGTGTCATGGAGGAGCCAAGCAAAGCAGTAGTGCTCACTCCAGGCTCAGATGAAGATTCTGAATCTTGGACTGAGGAGTCTTCTGAATCAGCAGCTGCTAAAGCATCTCCCCCACCAAAACTTGACAAAGGAAAAACCCCTATCATCAATTCAGACTCCAGTGATGAAGAAACATCAAGTGATGAGGATGGAGAACCCTCTCGGAAGCAGTCTGATATACAAGCTACCCTTCATGAGCAAGGGAAAGGGATCACTATAGGAGGCATTTGGTTTCAAAACAAGCATGTCTCTTAATCATGGGGCATTGTGGAGAGGAAGACCATTGTTCCAGAGAAGAGACTAGACCCTGACGGATACAAATCGGCAGTGATCATCCAGCTCCTGACTGAGGTAAATCTACTGAAGTCCCTGACTTTCCCTTACAAATTCAGTATACCGTTAGTCGGGGAATTTGTAGTCAACATGGAAGAAAAGTTTGGTGATGAAGGAGCTGATTATGGAAAGATTTGTGTGCGGGGTAAGAAGGTAGTAATTACCCCTGAAAAGATTAATGATTTCCTGGGAATTGACAATGAGTCCAGGGCGCCTACAAATGTAAGTCAAGAGGTGTTGGCCAAGGTTCGCACTGGAGGAATATGCATGTCATGGGGAGGACCCAATCTCAGTGTTGCTGAACTCACCTCTAAGAATGCACTGTTATACAACTCGGGCATTAGAAACTGGATTCCCAGCTCTCATAGGGGAATGGTTAGCAGACCCATTGCTAACCTTCTTCACTCAATTGGGAAAAGAAGAGTTAGCTTGGGAAGGGTGATGTTGCCACAAATTGTGGCTCATGCTGGCAGTATAACCTCAAGCAAATCTATTGTGCTGCCATCCCTCATCTATGGAATGATGATTTCTCAGTATCCGGAGTTATGGGAGATTACTGAAGGTATGTCAGAAGAGTTACAAGTTTTTGTAGTAAATCACAAGCTCTTCAAAGGAAAACATGCTATTGACATTTCCCAAGAAGACCCACTACTGGTTGCCCCATCAGATCAATCCCCTCTGGAAGAGGCACTTCCCCCTGCCCCAGCAATTCAAGCAACCCTCAAAGCCCGGATTGTGAGTCACTTGAAGTCTGAGCTGAATGTTTTGGCTACTGAAGCAAAAAGAATCAATGTCAGAAGAACTCAGATCAGAGGTTTGCTCAAGGACCTTGAGTACCCAGAGGTGGGAGGTGATGCCCCGGCCGAAGACGACTGATGTGGATTTATGACAAAAAGGGGGAGAAGGAAGAAACCTGTTTTTTTTTTTTTTTTGAAAGTCCTGCGTGGCTAATGACTTAAAGGCCGAATGTGGCTAATTGTGACTTGAACAGTTACTGTTTTAATTTCGCTTTTATTTCTTGGAAAGTTATCAGTGGCCAAAGGGTTTTGTTAAAATGCCAAGGGGGAGATTGATGATGTAGTATGACATTCAATTGACAAAACCAACACACGTCATCAAGCAGCTGTACAAGCTGCTGCTTTAGCAGATCCTGGAGCATGGAGCTGTAGCAGAAGATCAGCGCCCATTCGGAGTTTGCTTTCAACGGACCAAATGAAGAGTAGAGCTTACGGGGAGCTTCTAAATATTCAGTAGAGAATATCCTAGTGAAGATTCCGTCCCAGGGTATTAGATTTTCAAATCTAATCTAATCTTCTACAAATTAAGAGATATTAATGATTAGGGGGAATTTCTAAAAACAGATATTGATAGAACTTGGGATTCCTATTTAAGGGAGGCCGTGCAGAGGTTCAAGGGTATCGAAAATAGAGAGTGCAAACACAGAAAGCATACACAAAATATCACGGAGGGAGATTGTGTGAGCCGTGCTTCGATCATCACCAAGAGCAGAGTGTGAGCACAGAGTTAAGGTGATTAAAGCTGAGTGTGATCGAGACTTGCAGAGTCTGATCAGTGCTTGATCTGGGAAGCCAATTCAGACCAGCGATTGCTTGTTGGTTGATCAAGGGAGGCCGCGAAGCAATTGTCGAGTGGAGGTACTCGGAAAATTGGCAGGAGGCTAGATCTCGCTAGTGACAGGTGGTCACTGAGTGAGGGGGAGCATTCCAGACTGTGCAACGCTCGTGGAAGAGTTTGATCGGCTCAGCAGAAGGCTTGGAGCGACGCGGACAGATTCGGCACAAGCTAGTGGCACAAGGGTGTGCTATAGCAACCTACGGTAACATCGCTTGAGTTAGAATAGGCTGATTCTGTGAGAAATAGTGGTGTAGCTATTCTAAATTAAATCTAGTGTGTAGGTGTATGATACACAAGTCAGAGCTTGTTCTGATTGTGGTTTTAGTAAAGGTCGAGTAGCATAGGTTGCGTGCGTTGTACTGTGTTGTACTCGGGACCTTGAGACTACTGGATTAAGGACTGAAGTTCAGTTCTTCCCAGACGTAGGCAGTTGGCCGAATTGGGTGAACAAATTGTTTGTTCATTGTTCTTGCTGCACAAGTTCCATCGGTACAAGAGTGTGTTGTAGCAACTGCTTGTACACAATCTGCATTTTAGCAGCGCTGCGAAATTTCACCCCTCAATCAATGACACACTGTCACTATTGGGTAGCAACACTTCTCTTAGCAACACACCAGGAACTCCACCTTCTTTAATCCGTGTTTGTGTGTGTGAGAGTATCTAAAGCTGTGCGCTCTCTTTATCTACACACCCCTCGAAGCTGCCTCAAGCCTTCCTCTTGTAGCTTCTCAGATAACTAGTGACGAAAACCTCGTTGCCATCATTATCAAAATCTTCTCCTAGATTCTTGCAAAGTTATTGAAGATTCCGCTGTCTAAAACGGACTTTAGGATCCCTATCTTTTTCGTCCTTCTGGTGTCGTTTGCTTGACTCTTGATGATGTTTGCATGACACTCTGAACTTCCGCAATGCCTGCCGCACCTTGCCGGAGCCTCTCCGTGCATTATCAAGTCGATCGGACATTCTGTTCTAGCTTTGGGTCATCACGGAGTGCTGAAGCAAACTCTGGTACTTGGTTGCTGTATCTCGCCCATTCTTCAGATAGTGCTCTAGCTTCTAATCTTCAGAGATTGCTGAAGCAGAATCTTGGTTTTGTCAAGGCATGCCATACCTCAACACATATGTTATTATTTTTGTTACTAGTTCCCTATGATTATTACCATGAATTAAATTGGTACGCTAAGTGGAAACTTTATCGTAAAGCTTTTTCTACTTGTTTAACTCTTGTCGTTAACACTTAATGAAAACTTTGTCGTAATTTTAAGTAGTAACTACTAGGTTGAATATTACTTCGTCGGAATATGCATGCCTAGGAGAACTAAAATATATCACTTTTGTCGGGATGTATTGAATGTGCTACCTTTGTCGGAGCAGGCTATAAGATTTGTAACATATGATATTTAGTGCCTGTAATAAACGTTAATCATGAGTGATTGTCTAAAGTGATACTTCTCATAATTGGAAGGCTTCTTCTTGTTTCTTTTGTCCAAAAGTCACTCACAATCCCTAATTTCATTATTATTACAGGAATAACTTTACGGAATCAGTTCCTCGTGGGATCAACCCTGCTTGCCACTGCACTAGTGTTGAGTTAGGAATATAAACTAATTTGACGCATATGATGACGCACTTCAGCGACTCACGTCTCTCACACGCTCCACAAATCGCATCATTTGCTAGTATTTCGTCAGCCTAAATGGAATATAGCCTCAGTCTGACCTTATAATACCTCGATCATATACTCCGATATGAGCTAGCTCTTTCTCCGTCCACTAACAGATGTAGGATATTTTCATCAAGTGTTCAATTCAACAAGCACAAGGACGGTTGATGTATTCCCATTTGTTATATGCTATATCTTAGAAGTTAGTTTCCATTGTATATTTTGAATAGTACACACGGACGAAGTATGATTCTAGATTGCTCTTTATAATAATGAAACAATCTTATTCTTCCATTCAGGATACCCCAGATTTACAATACAGACTGAACCTTTATTCGCATAACAAAACTATATCACTATTTTACGTAGTATTTGTATGCAGTTGCTCTCTGAATCGATCGTTACAAATTTTGTATGACTATAATTGAAACTTAAAAACTTAATACCGATAACTAAAGAGGATGAAAAATAATACACATGTCGCTAGGTCATTGGCGGAGTTAACATCACCATAATTGAAACTTCAAAATTTAATACCGATAACTAAAGGTGATAAAAAAAAAAATACACGTCATTAGGTCATTGGTGGAGCTAATATGCCTTAATTCCGTCTAATAGGTTTGAGAAATTTGTTAACTTTTTAATTTGTATTTTTTTCTTTGAAAATTTTGATAGTTTAAAAAATGAGTGATGGTTTGAAGACCCATTTTATATATTTTTCCTATTTTAAACTAAACTCAAGTATCCATAAGAAGAAGAAAAATTAATTGTAAACTGAAGCAGACCATATTTGTTGGAAATGAGAATATGGTGAGACATGCTATATGTCATTTTAATATTGAAATATAAAGAAAACATTTCCTATCAAAATCATGACCATTAATATTATCAATGACCAAAGCTGTTGCATTACCCATCAAAAGTTGATTCATTTCATTTCCAAAAAGAAATTAATAAATAAGCAAACCTAAACGACAAAACTCTATATATCATAAAACGACATCGTGTTAAAAATTGAAAGAAAGAAAGAAAGAAAAGAAAAGTCCACATTTAATTGTATCAGTCAGCAGCCGAAGCAACAAAAAATCTCTCCTTTCCCTCTTCCTCAATCCATCTATCATCTGTCCTCCCCCCAATTCATGCGTTTTCTCCTCGATCGGAACCCGATCAAGGCCGCCTTCGATCGAATCCTCCCACTTCGATTTCAGCACCCTGCCGGTACATCAATGGCCACGACCGCTTCCTCCACCGTCACCAAGCCCCGCTTGATTGACAATGAAGCTGGGATTGCCAGGAGGTTCTGGAACAAGTTCAGAAAGGAGGCCACTTTCGCCATCTACACTCCTTTTTCCATCTGCTTGGCCTCTGGGGACCTTCAGATCCATTCCTTCCGCCATTACGTCGCTCAGGATGTTCACTTTCTTAAAGCCTTTGCACAGGCGTAAGTTCTTTTTTCCATCTTTTTCCCTTCGAGATTTTATTTGTTATTCACACAAACTGAACTAGGTGAGGAGGATTTTGGGGACTGCTAGGGTTTTTTCATTCTAGCATGATTTTGGAGACTGTTGTTGTTTAATATTCCGTTTTCTTTGTTCAGTGGCTAATTGCTTCAAGTACAAATTTAGATTGTTTTGGAGTGAGATGATAAAGGTGTTTGCAAGTTCAATTATGCTTCAGATTTAATTTTCTGATACCCTGAAGAAGCAACAGTCTGCCATTTTGAATGGGTGGTTTATTTGTAGGTATGAATTGGCAGAGGATTGTGCAGATGACGATGACGAAAAACTTGCTATATCTGAATTGAGGAAGGATGTTATTAAGGAGCTGAAGATGCATCACTCTTTTGTTCAAGTAAGATGTCTACTTCTTCTTTTTTGTCATAAGCATTGCAAGTAACTCTTCGGGCGATGCGAATCTTTGAGTTCTGTATGCGGATAGGACTGTTTGATAGATTGCAGTCCTTACCATATGTAGGATTGAACAATGAGTGATTACCAATTAGTTCTGGATGGTATAATTTTCCATGTTAACTATGTGTGTTACTTTTGTGTAAATAACATTCTTTGACCGATGTGAAGCCTGTCGTGAATCATGTTAGCAGTTAAATCTGTTATCCATGACTAATGTGAGTTTACTTTATATGAAATTATAGTCAAGACGAACTAGGATTTCACGCTTGAGGGGCTGAAGTATGATATAAAAATGGAGGGGCTAAAGAATTATCTAGGAAAACTAAATTTTCTGAAGGAAAAATGCTTTAGGTGGGAAATCAAATCAGGGCTCACATTTTCGAAAGCTAATTTGACACAACATGCATAATCCATGTATTAATTTTGTCAAATGTTGGGAGGCTAAGCCCATTCCAGCCGCCCATTTGGCTTCAGTACTGGTTATAGCTACCGGTGATGATTAGATATCAGTGGCATCACTCATACTGTCTAATTTATATTAACATTATATGTTCATGATCATGTCCATAGTGGTTTTCTCATGAACCTGCATATGATGATCATGTCCATAGTGTTCAAATTTACTTCACTAGTATTTTTCGCCTACTCTTTAAATTATTCCCATCACATGTGGACACTAAAGTAGATGTTTCAATGCAAGGAGTGGTGTTTGCTACACAAAAGGAGCAGTTTGAATGTCATCTAACTTACCGGTACTGTATTGAAAATAAATAGATTTCAGCTGAAACAAAGGACTTAAACGCATTTTGTAGGTTGAGCTACAAAATATTATTTCCTTTCCCGTGCTACCCTTAAAAATTGTGCATTTATTTAAAAAAGAGATGGCAATTTAAAATTTTCATTTACAAAGTCAAAACACTGAATATACCCTTGGCACCTGTGAAATAAACGAGAAATAATTAGATCTACAACGGCAAGATAAACAGCTTAAGAAAGCTTCACAAAAAGAAACTGTCACGATCCTGTTATTCACAAATTGATGCTCAAAAAATCATCATCTTCATCAAAGTATCGTATAACTAATAAGAAATAATATGTAAACAGTTTATATTTTGTTTCACTGAATAACTCTTTTGTTCTCGGTTGTGCTTAAGTAGTTGTACTAATATATAATGGTATATAGGATTTCCCCTGTCCTGTTTTTGAAGTTACCTATTATGCAGGAGTTTGGTTCTGATTTTACCAAAGAAATTCCTGTCAACGCGGTGACCACCAAATACACAGATTTTCTGTTGGCTACAGCCTCCGGGAAGGTCGAAGGAGTGAAGGGGCCTGGTAAACTTGCAACACCTTTTGAGAAGACCAAAGTTGCTGCGTACACTCTTGGTGCCATGACACCATGCATGAAACTTTATGCTTATATTGGTCTGGAATTTCAGGCTCTAGTTCCTGAAAATGACGGTCATCCACATCAAAAATGGATTGAGAATTATTCTTCCACAGCTTTTCAGGTTTGTGGTGCTGTTAAGATTGGGGCATGGTGATAGGGAAATAAAGTAAAAGATTTATTGAAACAATTGCAAGAATACTCTCATTCTTCATGCTGATTAAAAATTTATGATTATAGGAATCTGCACTGAAAACTGAGGACTTGCTGGATAGATTAAGTGTTTCGTTGACTGGAGAAGAACTTGAAGTTATTGAAAAGCTTTACCACCAGGCCATGAAACTTGAAATTGAGTTCTTTGCTACACAGCCACTTACTCAACACACTGTAGTCCCTTTGATTAAGTGCCATAATCCTGAAAAAGATCGTATCATGATATTTTCTGATTTTGACCTGACTTGTACTGTTGTCGATTCCTCAGCCATTTTGGCTGAGATTGCAATAGTAACGGCACCTAAATCTGATCTAAACCACTCTGAAAGCAATTTAGCCAGAATGTCATCAGTGGAACTAAGGACTACATGGGACATCCTTTCCAGGCAATACACAGAAGAGTATGAACAATGCATAGATAGCGTTATGCCCACTAAGAAAGGTTCTGTTTAAATACTTTTACTCGAGCATTTCATTTTTCTTCTTCTGCTATTACACAAGATTGGTGATATGAAACAATAGTGGTTTGTCAATCAGCAAAGCTGATAAAATGTGTAGATGTTTTTGAAATTCTGCCAGCTAGGTTCTTTTCTGGTTCTGTTAATTTTCCTTTGACTCACAGTACTCTTGCAGCTGACAAGCTCAACTATGAAGGTCTAAGAGAAGGATTGGAACAACTCTCAGATTTTGAGCGAAGGGCAAATGCTAGAGTGATTGAATCTGGCGTATTAAAAGGTCTAAATGTGGAAGACATAAAACGTGCTGGAGAACGGATGATTCTTCATGATGGCTGTGCAAGTTTCTTTGAGAAGATCATAAAGAATGACCGTGTCAACTCTGATGTTCATGTTCTTTCATATTGTTGGTGTGGAGATCTCATAAGAGCAGCCTTTTCTGCTGGTATGTTCTTATTGTATGATGGTTGCTCGTGTAACCTTAAATATGAAAGTCACCTGCTGTCAGTAGTAGGTATACATGCATGAATGATGAGTAAGGGTGTTTTATACTTGATTTGTTGTTATATCTTTTGTTTTATATGATCCATATGAGCGTTCGCTGATTTATTTTTATACGTTAAGGATATATGTGAACGATGTTTTCTTTGTAGTACTGAAAACACTTTTACGGTAATCATATATGTGCCCTGATTCACTCGATGTGCCATCTATGTTATTATCCTGTATTTCTTTTGTATTTATATGCAAATGGTCTGTCATAGGCTTATCTTATCTTGTTTTATCATTCTTATTAACCTATCTTGTTTGATTGCTCGTTTAAACAGAGACCTTACTGGCTATGAATGTGCACTCGAATGAGCTTAATTTTGAAAATTCCATATCCACCGGTGAAATTGTGAAGCATATGGAATCACCTGTTGACAAAGTTAAAGCCTTCAAGGATATTCTAGAGAGTAGTAAAGATGATAAGAAGGCATTGACAGTTTACATAGGTGACTCGGTTGGTGACTTGCTTTGCCTTCTTGAGGCGGATGTGGGCATAGTTGTCGGATCTAGCTCTAGCTTAAGGAAAGTGGGATGCCAGTTTGGGGTCTCTTTTGTCCCATTGTTTCATGGACTGGTAAACAAACAACGAGAATCTGCTAATAAAGGCTCATCAAACTGGGAAGGGTTATCGGGGACGCTGTACACAGTTTCTAGCTGGGCCGAAGTACATGCCTTCATCTTGGGAAATTAATCTGCGCTCGTTTTGTTCCTGTGGCTTATCTTCTTGTTGCCAAGCACAACCGGGACAGAGTTTTGATATATAGTAGAAAACAGTGATACAAAAATGGTGGCTTGTTTTAAAAAAAGCCGTGGGTGGCTGATGTCTTCCCTCATCACATTCGTACAGATTCTTTTGGTGAAATCTAAGTGTTGTTCTGAGAGGCCACCACAAAAACTCTTTGCTGGGTATGCGGCTCTCCTACGCTCAAAGTTTTTCCATCATTGTTTGTAGTTTCTTCTAGTAACTCATATGTCATGGAATGATTTTTCAGGTATTGGGATGTTTTCAGACGGCGCTACAATGTGAATGAGGGGAAGTCTTCCAGTTATATGTTTTGCGGTTTCAGTATTTGGGAGAAACAGCAAATCTAGAATGATGAATGCATCCATTCTGAGATATATTCTCAGAAGAGTATTTTGAACAATTATGCTCATCGCATGTGCCGAATATAAACTGTGGATTTAGTCCATTTTCAATGGAGATTATGATTTTAAATTTTCTGGGAAGCTTACTTCAAGCAAAAGATGGTAGAGCTACTTTTCGTTTTGACCCAAATACGTAGTGCAGTACGTTGTTACGAGGAGAAAAGATCAGGAAGCCAACTATTGATCCACCTATATGACCTCAGCTTCGCTTTTGAGTCTAATATTATGTTTGTCAAAAGTTTTATAATTAGGAAATCAACACCCACTAATCAAATGGCCACAGACTGTTGTGTATTACACCTCCAGATTGCACTCACAACTCTTATCTTCTTCATGGGTCAACCAAAAACACTCCTGAATCCATTTAGCAATACTCTGTCTGTGAAATGGAGGATGAATCTTGAAGAACCAGACACCTTTTGATGAAAACGATCAAGTAAAATGCTAAGAAATTTACCATGACCTTTTCTCAACAAGGTCCCTTTCACTCTCTCCAGGTTCTTGTTGGCTTTGCTTTGAGACTATGTCACTCTAGAAAAACACTTAATAAAACCACTCCTCACTTACTCTGCCCACATCTAATACTCACTCCATAAAATATGACTCAAACCTCATCGCAAGCCGGCCTCAAGCTTCCTCTTGGAAGCTGTGTAACATGGTGAAGAAGCCCTCGGTTAACGGAATGAAGGGTGAGAGACGATTTGACAGAGGGTTGAGAAGATCATGCAGCCATCTGCAGCCTTGTGGATATGGAGCTGGTTGAGAGCACGGTGGAGTGGGATTGGCCTCTTAGGCAAGTCTAATGCTTGGCTTTTCATCTTTGGTTTGTTGTCCTTGTTTCTTATACTATTTTTCTAGCATCTATTTGGTAGCCTGGAAATAATGATGAAAATGAATCCGACCGGCCAACATCATATGCCACCTTGTTTCTGTTTGGTTGTCTCAAGTTTCAGGATGGATGGAAGCTCAACTCATTGTGTCTATGCAAAGTTCAACTTTTTATTTGCTATGAAGAAATAAAAAATGCTTACATGGGTCAGAAAATATATATGATACAACAAGTATCACATCTCTATGAATCAAGCCTAAATGGATTACAATAACAAGAAACTATCACCAATTTTGGCCTCAACCAATCCGATATTACTAAAAAAATATCTGTCAACACAAAAACCATATGCTCTGCCACCGTGTTATTTGGTCTCTGTCTTGGAGCCCTCTGAGAAATGATCTGACTGTGAGGTGTTCAGCAGCATGTGTCAGGAAAGACGCTAGAATTATGCCCCCCACGACCATCAAACCCAGTGTGCAATGGGATAGAAGTAAATCATTTGTCAAGTGTCTACTGTTTAAACAGTTGGTATGCTGAAGTTCATACCTGAGGAAAAGGGCGGTGATCCCGAACAAACATGGCAGCGAGGGAGCCGCAATAGCTAGGAAAGCCATGCCTAATCCATAATACCATCCAGCAGAATCTACAAGTTGATGACCTGCAGTAGACAAAAACATTGGTTAGGAGCATTCACAAGTGTAGCATAAATTACTGAAGAGTTGAGGAAGTTGGCAAACCTCTTCTAGAGTGGAAAGTGGGGGATTCTTGAAACGAGGAACGAGCACCAACTGATCGTCCCCATATATAAACCAATCGCAAATATCCACCAAACAATACAAAAAACAATGTGAAAGTCCACTCGTACATTAGAAGCAAACCAGTCCATGGCATTACTTGCCGAGGGACAATGGCCAAAGCAATTGCAAATGACAGCAAGGCAGTAAAAAACAAATGATGAATGACACTCCTGGCAAGTAAACAGGCACCTTTTGTAGCGCGGATGATGACTGTGGAGGGTGAAAACAAGGGTGTTAGCATGCCTGAAGAATAATTTTAGTACAATAATTTCCTAAAGCAAATAACAAAATAAATTTGGGGAAGATAAGACTGCCTGGTGAGATGAATGTGAGGATGACGATGAAGACATTGTGACATATGGAAGAACACCTGTGGATCTAAATTTGTAGTATAGGTGTCTGATCTGATCACCAATTGAGCATCTACCAAGGGAATAAAAGACCTCGCGTGTCTGTACACAACATTTGAGAGCTTCAGTATCGTCATGTTTTCTTTGGCTTGCAAATATTACATATTTGAAACCTACTTGAAGGATGGGGCGACATAAATAGAACAAGATACAGACGAAAGGCATCAAAAACAATATGTTGACTACAAGAGCATCCATAGGATTTGTACCCCCTCCAGTTCCCAGAAGTGATTCAGGCAGTTGCCCTCGAACATTCTACACCCATCAACACATTGTCCAGAATGTTAGATGCATATCTGTATATAAGTTGCACATACATGCAAGACTCACAGATATAACTATATACCTGCCAAATATCTACAGGTTTCAAGAGCCATGCGGTCCACCAGTCCCAAGGTTTAAGAGGACCGAGTGTATAATGAATGATGCGAAGTTCACTCTCATCCACCATCCACTATAAAGCATATATACGCGTATCAGGTAACCTTCTAATTTTCCTGATAAAATGCTAGTTATATGATCATACAAGAATAAAGGAACACGCTGATGTATGAAATTGATATCTATCAACAGAGATATAACAATCAAGCTGTTACTATAATAGAAAAAGACAATATTAGAAACCTCAACGCCCACTACCTTATTAGCAAGCATGTACAGTCCAACATCAGCATTATATAGCGTTGAAAGTCGCTCCATTTTGAGAATTGGTTGAGAACTTCCCACATGCTGGTAAGTTTGGATCAAATACATTTGCATTGGGGAACTCGGCGTAATATGAGTTCAAGAAGCCCTGGTCTCCTGCCAACAAAACAAAATTAAGTTGGAAGAGGATATGGTGGAGATAATCCTTTTAATGCAACATTACACCATTCATCATTTTGACCACCCTCATTTTACGCAGGTGCATCACTCAAGGAAGATGACAATGTTCAGGGAGATGCCGAAACAAGTCCATAGTTCAAAATCCTAATAAGACTAAAACTTCAGTATGATCTCTCACCTCCAGTGTAGGAAAATAATAAAGTATTAACTTTGCTCATCATATCATTAAAAACCTTCCCAGACGGCTCCACAACCATCACTCCTGAATTCAGCCTTTCAGAATGCTTTAAATTAGCGCAAAATTTCTGACATCTAAACAGATCTTCAATACTCTTCACAACAATAGTGTCAGCATCAAGATACACAACTGCACAAGAAAACACCATATCTAACGTTAACAGAACCTCATTCCACAACACGCAACAGACTTTCAGACTGACAGCATTCACAATTTACATAAAGTCAAATTAAGCACCCGGAGTACCTTTCTTATAGTTTGTCATGTTGAAGATTTTCAGCTTGGTGTAAACACCCCAAAATCTAGTTGGATGAATTTGATTCGGGTTTGCCAACAGACTAATCATCTCCAACATCCATCCATCAGCCTGCAAATATACCACCACAGACATTACTACATCCACCATATCACCACCATCACTTCAATGTTCTACATTTCTAATTCAGCCATTGTCTACAGCATCCATATCTCCGTCTCAGCCTCCTATTCATCAAAACCCTAACTGCAGATCAAGAACCCTAATCCTACTTATCATACCATTTCACAAAACCTCATCAACTCAATCCACCAAATGGCAACCACACAACAGAAGGGTTTTACCTTAAGAAGCTTCTGAGCGAATCCGAGACGCCATCGGAGACCAAAACCACCAGGTCTTTCTTGGACCCTGTGTCCCGAATCGACTTCCCGAGAACTCGAACCCCGAGCAGGAACTCATCTCCGTAAAGTAAAGTCACGTACGCCTCCGACGACGTCTGATACCCAGCTTCACAAAAAACCCTCGATTGGACGATAAACAATCCGGCAAGCAGCACTAGATTCCAGAATCGACGATTCTCGATGGTCCCCAGTTCCATTTCTATTTGATTTTCTGAAAATATTTCTGTTCTCAATACACCGTTTTGGAAAAAGTTTTCGTCGATGCGTTTTTAATCAGCTCGGTTTTTCACGTATTGTTGTGCCTATTTATCATAGAATGGAAAATTGAAATCAGCTGTCACGAAAAAAACAATTTTTTGGATTCTCATTTATTCTCTTCTCTTCCATGCTCCTCTTCTCTCCATCGGCCAACCTTCCCATCTTAGCTCCCACATCCTGCTTAGTCTAACTTGATTTTTGCTTGGAAGGTCATTTGAAGTTATGGTAAAAAAGGCAAGATTTATCCATTTATATGCTAGGGTTAATTCGATGTGAAGTTTTTTTTTATAAATTGATGAATGATTGATTAAATTATTAGTTTTAGTGTTTATAAGTTGTTGTTGAGTTATTAGTAACTCAATTATTTGGCTGTTTTGTTGAAAATAAACAGTTATATGTTGAATATGCGGTTAATTTGATTTGTTGATTTATGTTAGGGTTTACAAATTGTGGATGAATTTATATGAAATTGTACTTGCACATTAAGATGTTGATGGTGAATTTGCTAGGGTTATTGTTGAATTAGATTGAATTTATTTATTTACATTATTTAGTTTATAATATAGAAATCAAAATTTTAAGAGTTTATTGTTTGATGTATCTAGTTTAAGGAAGGTAAATCGTTAAGTAATCTGAAATGAAAAATATCGAATCCAACCCGATGGTTATGTCGACGTTGGCAACACTGGACATGCTCGTAATGGATGAGTTTGATCGAAATGAGATGGAATTTCTAGACCAATTGATAAGGAGTTTTTTTTTAATGTTTTTGAACCTGAACATATATGAGATATCCCAGTATTCAATGATATCTCGGCGTGGGACGCAAATGAATCAGGGGATGAATACTGTGGTAGAAATTATTGTAGTGCACTTAGGGTGAGAGCTACATTCAGCATGTAAAGCCAGCTGACCTCCCAGCGCCATCAGATTCCCAACTGCACGACTCAGAAGCCTCGGATGAAGATGAAGACCTCAATTCTGGAATAAACCCTAATTAGTTAGTTTGTAATTTAATTTACTCTAAGGACTATTATGTAAATAATGTATATTGTAAACAAACTCAGGGACCAGTATTTAAACTAATTGTACCTTTTTCCTTGATAATATAACAGAATTTGATTCCCTTACCTAAAATCTGATCTTGAGCTTTTCCGTCCGATTTTCGTCGTGCGCCTCAAAATTTTCATTTATAGTTCCTGTTAACACTTAGCAAGTGGTAAGCAGGGTCGAATCCAAAAAGAGCAAGTGAGCAAGAGTCTTAATGCTAGTCACAGAGAAATGAACAATACTGAGGATATCAATTCAGAGAATATCAGTCTGGAGAAATACACTGCAACTAGTTACCATCGATCAAGCAACATGTATCAACTAGTGAATACTGTCCCAATTAGTGGTCTACCTATTCTTAACCGCTAGGTTCTCAAGCAAGTTCAATAGTTACTCGACTAACACCACAAATTAGTTCCACCGCTAGGCTTAGCTAACAATGCAATTCAGTCAAGTATAATGCAATGTGTATCAACCTAGCTTCACTACTAAGCTATACTAAATTGATAATCAAAACATTCAATTCATACAAGGGTAGTAAATCAATAGCTCAAATCATGTGTTCATTGACCTCAAACCAAATGTTGCAATGTAAATTACCAAACTGAGTTTGGGCTTAGCTACTCACAACATCCATCGAATACAATAAAACTGAGTTCATATACTACAGTAAGTTAAAGACAACGAAAGTGAACCGAAATGAAAAACGCCGTGAATAGTGTTTTCCGGTAGTGAATAGTAAAAGATGAACAGTAATGCGTGAACAGTAAACCCCCGGAGACTTCCAGCAGCTTCTTCTCCTCCTTCTCTCTAAGCTTCCGCCTCCTTGCTACAGTACTCCCGAGATAACAGATAGCAAATATGTTTGTCCAATGTGTTCTAATCCTAGGGTTTGGGGTTGAACCGGGTTGAACAAAATCTGCTTGAACCGGTCTTTGGTTCAGCAGCTGTTAACTTCTGTTGACTGCTTGATCTTCAATGAATGCTCCAAATATATAATAAAATCCAATACGATCTTGAACACACCTGCGATACGAAACACTACAAAAGAGTAATCGATCTCATGCAAAATGTAATAAACTATGGGAATAAACAACTCTTGTGCGAGAGAGTATGAGTCCCTCTACAGTGCCCGCCCTTCTTGTGCCTAAGAAAGATGGTCTTTTCGCATGTGTGTGGATAGTCAAGAGATTAACAAGATCACAGTGTGGTATCGTTTTCCTATCCCTCGGTTGGATGACTTACTTGATCAGATTAGTGGAGCAACGATTTTTACCAAACTGGATTTAAAAAGTGGTACCACCAGATTCGTATCAGAATTGGAGATGAATGGAAGACGGCTTTCAAAACACGTGAGGGACTCTACGAGTGGCTGGTGATGCCTTTTGGGTTGTCTAATGCACCGAGTACAATTATGCGTGTGATGAATCAAGCACTGAGGCCATTTATCTGTAAATTCGTGGTTGTTTATTTTGATGATATCTTGATATACAGTGCTAACCCGATGATGCATCTTTAGCATTTGCGGGAGGTTTTATCTGTGCTCCGCAGAGACAGTTTGTTTGCTGCCAGAAAGAAGTGTGCTTTTCTGACTCGGAAAGTTTTATTTCTGGGCTATATCGTGTCTGGAGAAGGGCTGCAAGTGGATGAGTCGAAAATTGCAGTGGTGAGACAATGGCCTCAGCCGTGTACTATTACAGAGTTTCGCAGTTTTCATGGACTGGCGTCTTTTTATAGGCGGTTCATTCCTTACTTTAGTAGCATTATGGCTCCAGTGACTGAGTGTATAAAGGGTGCCAAATTTGAGTGGACAGAGGACGCCGAGGCAGCATTTCAGGAGATCAAAGTGCGATTGACGGCAGCTCCTATTCTGGTCTTGCCCAATTTTTCTCAACCTTTCGAGTTACACAGTTCAAAGTTAGGGATCGGAGCTGTGCTGAGCCAAAATAATCGGCCAGTAGTGTATTTCAGTGACAAACCGTAGGGAGCAAAATTGAATTATAGCACATATGACGTGGAGTTTTATGTAGTGGTGCAGGCAGTCAAACATTGGAGGCATTACTTATTTCAGAAGGAGTTCGTTTTGTATACTGACCATGAGATATTAAAGCATTTACATCGAAAAGATAAAGTGTCACCTCGTCATGCAACTTGGGTGGCCTATTTGCAGCAATTTACCTTTGTCGTGAAGCACAAGGAGGGAGTCACCAATCGAGTGGCAGATGCACTGAGTCGTCGCAATAACCTTCTGGTTTCATTACGAGTGGAGGTACCTTGTCTAGACTCTTTTACTGAATTACTTGAGACTGATCTTTATTTTTCTGTAATCCTGAGGCAAGTCCGAGCAGGTGAGCACACAGAGTTTCTCCTTCATGATGGATTTTTATTTAAGGGAAACCAGCTCTGCATACTCGATAGTAGCCTACGGTTGCACATTATTCGTGAGTTGCATGGAGAGGGACATGTTGGGCGTGACAGAACCTTACAGTTGGTTCAATCATCTTACTTTTGGCCCACATTTCGAAAGGAGATAGAGAAGTACGTGCAGAGGTGTCGAGTTTGCCAAGTTTCAAAAGGTGCAGCGACTAATGCGGGCTTATACATGCCGCTACCAGTGCCATCGCAGCCTTGGGCGGATGTTAGCATGGACTTTGTGCTGGGACTGCCACGAATGCAAACTCCGAATGGGCGCTGAACTTCTGCTACAGCTCCATGCTCCAAGAACTGCTACAGCAGGAGCTTGTTCGCGTGAGCTGATTTTGTCAAAGACTGCCACACAGCATCATCAATCTCCCCCTGGGCATTTTGACAAAACCCCTTCTATGTTTCGATTGATTCTCCTTGGGTCCCTCGACTCCCCCTTGATTTTGTCTTCCTCCCCTTTTTTGGAACATATGCCAAGGGGAAAAGAAGCGGACTGGATTATGGCACCAAAGCACAGAGACCCAGAGAGGATCTCAGATCTTCAAATCTGACTGCATCCAGAGGCTTGGTGAAGATCTGCAAGTTGTTTCTCGGTCACCACATGCTGGAGAGCAATAATCTTCTTTTCCATCAAATCTTTGATGAAGTGATGCCGAATATCAATGTGTTTGGTCCTGCTATGCTGAACAGGGTTCTTGGAAATGCTGATAACACTCATGTTGTCACAGTAGAGAACCATTATTCCCTGATTGAGGCCATACTCAGCTAACATCTGTTTCATCCAGATCATTTGTGCACAACAACTTTTTGCTGCAATGTACTCTGCCTCAGCCGTGGACAAGGAAATGTTGTTTTGTTTCCTGCTAAACCAGGATATCAAGTTGTTTCCCAGGAAGAAGCATCCTCCAGATGTGCTCTTCCTATCCTCGGTGCATCCTGCCCAGTCTGCATCACTATATCCTACGAGATTTGTATTTGTATCCTTAGTATACCACAAGCCATAGTTTACTGTACCTCCGACATACCGGATGATCCTTTTCACGAGCTGCAGGTGACTTTCTTTTGGGCTGGCTTGGAACCTTGGACATACCCCTTCCGTAAAGGAGATGTCGGGATGGCTACCAGCCAGATACAACAAGCTCCCAATCATACTTCTGTAGGTAGCTTGATTCACTTCCACCCCATTCTCATCTTTGCCGGCCTTGATGTGGGTGGCAGCTGGCGTTCTTTTGTGACTGGCGTTGTCCAGCTGGAATTTCTTCACCAGGTTCTTGCTATATTTGCTTTGTGCTACAAAGATTCCATCTTCTTTCTGGGAGATTTCCAGACCGAGGAAATAAGTCAGCTCTCCCACCATGCTCATTTTGAATTCATTCTGCATGTGATCCACAAACTGCTTTATCAGATGCTGGGATCTTGATCCGAAGACAATGTCATCTACATAAATCTGGGCGATGATCACATCTAACTTGGTTCTTTTCACAAAGAGAGTTTTGTCAGCCACCCCCCCCCCCCCCCCCCTTCATATCCATGATTTTCAAGGAAGATGGTCAGTCGTTCATACCATGCTTTAGGAGCCTGTTTGAGCCCATACAGGACTTTCTTCAGTTTGTACACATGCTCCGGGTAATGAGGGTCTTCAAACCCTTTTGGTTGAGCTACATAAACTTCTTCGGATAGCTCACCGTTCAGAAATGCACTTTTGACATCCATTTGATACAGCTTAAATCCGAGGTAGCATGACATGGAAAAAAGCAGTCTAATAGCTTCCAACCGAGCAACTAATGCAAAGGTTTCATCGAAATCCAGACCTATCATTTGTGTGTACCCTTGTGCCACCAACCTGGCTTTATTTCTTGTGATGTTGCCGTTCTCATCAGTCTTGTTTTTGAAGATCCACTTGGTACCTATGATGTTTACTCCTTCTGGTCTGGTAACTAAGTCCCACATATTGTGTCTTTTGAACTCAGCTAGTTTCTCCTGCATTGCCATGATCCAGTATTCGTCGCTCATGGCTTCTTTGAAGTTCTTTGGTTCTGTGCAGGACAGAAAGCAGGTGTTGAGATGTGCGTTGCTTCTAGTTCTCCTTCCTTCTGTCGGGTCTCCAATTATATTTGTCAGGGGATGATTCCTCTGAATCTTCTTTGGGGGTTGCCTTGATGGTGTGGGAAGGACTTCACTAACCTGTTCTTCATCCAGGGTGTCCTCACATTCATTAAGACTTTCTGCATCAGCACTTGCTATAGCATCCTCTGGTGCAGGGGCTTGAACATTCCTGTTCTGTCTCATGGGTACAGCTTGTGTGTCTGAGTCTTCATCATCTAGGCCAGTGGGAGTAGCTTCTTCAACATCATTGACGACTACATTAATGGATTCCATCACTGTCTTCGTCCTCTCATTGTAAACACGATATGCTCGGCTGTTTACTGAGTAACCCAAGAAAATGCCAGCATCACTCTTGGGGTCAAGCTTCTATCTGTATTCCCGATCCCTTAGAGTGTAGTAGTCACTCCCGAAAATGTGAAAGTATTTCACTGTGGGCTTCTTCTGATTCCAGAGCTCGTAGCAAGTCCGATTCGTTCCTTTCCGTATGGAAACTCTGTTAATGATGTAGCAGGCTATGTTCATTGCCTCAGCCCAGAAGAATCTCAGAGGAACCTTCTTCGCATGAATCATGAGCCTGGCCATTTCTTGAATTGTTCGATTCTTCCGTTCCACGACACCATTTTGCTGAGGAGTGATTGGAGAAGAGTATTGATGAGTTATACCTCTTTTTCTATAGAACTCATCTACTGCTTCATTCTCAAATTCCTGTCCATGATCACTTCGGATGTTGGAAATTCTAAGGTTCTTTTCTTGCTCTAGACGGGACACCAGAGGGATAATTACTCCGACAGTGTCTGATTTCTCCCTGACAAAGTCAATCAATGTGAATCTGGTATAATCATCAACACAGACAAATGTATACCTCTTCAGAGCCTGTTCTGATTGTGGTCGAAGTCTTAGCTAAGGTTGACTAGCATAGGTTGCGTGTTGACGCATCGTGTTGTACGAGAGAACCTTGAGCTTAGTGGATTAAAGGGACTGAGTTCAGTCCTTCCCAGAGGAAGACACTTGGCCAAACTGGGTGAACAAACCATTGTTCCTTATTCTATCTTGCTGCATCAGATTTGGGTGTTCAAGAGTGTGCTGTAGCAACTGCTTGTACACAAATCTCCATCTGAGAGACGCTGCGGAAATTTCATGGTTGTTGATCGTTTTTCTAAAATGGTCCACTTTATTCCTTGCAAGAAGATGATAGATGCCGTCTCAGTGGCACAGTTATTCTTTCGAGAAGTGTATCGTCTTCATGGGTTGCCCACATCTATCATGTCAGATCGGGACACTAGGTTTCTCAGTCATTTTTGGCGAAGCTTATGGAAGTTGGTGAACACGCAGCTGAACTTTAGTAGTGCTTATCATCCACAGACAGATGGTAAGACTGAGGTGGTGAACAGGTCCCTGGGGAACCTATTGAGATGCCTTGTTAGCACACATTTGAAGAGTTGGGATCAAAAGTTATGCCAGGCAGAATTCACTCACAACAACACTATTAACCGAAGCACCGGGTTCAGTCCATTTCAGGTAGTGTATTCGATTGCTCCTAAGGGTCCATTGGGTTTAATGCCATTACCAAGCAATGTGAAAGTGCAGTCGAAGGCAGCAGCTTTTGTGGATGGCTTACAAGCAGTGCATCAGGCAGTTCAGGCCAATTTACAACAGGCAAACTCTAAATATAAGCAAGCTACAGACAGGAAGCGACGTGCGGTGGAGTATGATGTGGGTGACTATGTTTGGGATGTTCTGACCAGAGAGCGGTTTTCGGTTGGTGACTGCAATAAACTAGCTGCCAAGAAGGTTGGACCGCTTGAGATCATCGAGAAGATCAATTCCAATGCTTATCGTCTAAAGCTGCCTAGCCATCTCCAGACGTCTGATGTGTTCAACGTTAAGCAGTTGATTCCTTTCCATGGGGATTCTTCTAATGATGAGGCTCCTACAAATTCGAGGTCGAATTTTCTCAAACCTGGAGGGAATGATGCACTGGCAGAAGCAGATTTGAAGTTTATGGCTAAACATGAACATAAGCTGAAATAGTGACATTCGGAGGGCTATCCTTGATGGGAAACGGGCCTCTGGTCAATTATCACCAGCTTCGCTCGTGATGCGTGGTGTTTTTCGGTCAAATTCCATCGTTTCGACCTCCGTTTTTACGATTTTTCACTTTTCAAACTTGAGGGCCTTTTCGCAATTATCCGTTTTTTTGTTGTTTTAGGTATTTAAGCATCTCTTAGGGTTTGGAGAACTTAGTTTTGGGAAGTTAAATGATAATTCGTCTCTTGTTCCAAATATCGGTATTCTAACGAATCAACAATTTTTGATGCCCTAAACCTAGAATTCACGCTAGTGAATCAATAGGTTTTGGAAGAGCAGTGCTGGTATTGCGTGAGTAATCAACAGTCTATTGTGCTGGTATTGCGCGAGTAATCAACAGTCCGCTGCAGAGGCTTGGAAAGACCTAGAATCTAAATTTGGAGGTTCTAATGGTTTTGATATTTTTGCTATACAAGAGGAAATTTATAATCTGAAACGAGGAGATCAAAATATGGCTAGTTATTATAATGAACTAGTTCACTTATGGGCTGAGGAAGATGCTCTAACTGTTCAGGAGTTGTGTGACTTAGGGACAAAGTGCAAATCAACTAAGTGTATGCAACAAAAGAGTAGGACAGGGTGATGAGATTTCTAATGGGTAAAGGTCACTATCAAGTGCGGTCTCAGATTCTAGTTGTTGATCATATTCCTCTAGTATCACAACATCATAAGAGGAAATGAGAAACAACAAGGGATGGAAAGGAATACTCATATGGATGCTTCAGCTATGTATGCAGCGCAGAAATCCCAGATGAATGATTTTGGCCGATAGGCAATGCCCTTCAATTCGCAGCCCTACAATTCATAGCATACACAAGGTCAAAACATACAGAGAAATACTGCAAATACCAATCAGAATAGTGAAGATAAATCAAATTTGTTCTGCAATCATTGACAAATGAGAGGGCACACAAAAGAAACATGTTACAGACTGACTGGTTACCCACCTTGTTATAGAACCAATAGGAGAAATCTTGGTCAGAATAACATGAACAATTTCAGAAACTCTGCTAATAATGTTGTTGCCGACTCTATTCCTGCAAAAAATAATTCAAAGTATGAGAATCAGCCATAAGACAGTTAGTTCTCGCTGAACACAGTTAAAATGAGCCAGGATCAATTGAACAAGCTAATGTCATTTTTGAACACAAGTGAAGATACTACACACATGGTAGGTATTACTTGTTTTGCATCAATAACAATGAGGAAAACTGACTGGATCATTGAATCAATTGAACAAGCTAATGTCATTTTTGAACACAAGTGAAGATACTACTACACACATGGTAGGTATTACTTGTTTTGCATCAATAACAATGAGGAAAACTGACTGGATCATTGATAGTGGTGCAACTGATCATATAACACCTCATGCTGAACTCTTAGAAGAAATAAAGCAGCTGCAAATTCCATACAAGGTCTTAATGCCAGATGGAAACTCTATTTCAGTGACACATAGTGGGAAATGTGTTCTAAATGAGAAAATCACTTTACATGATGTCCTATTAATTCCTACCATTAAGCATAACCTGATTTCAGTTGCAAGATTAATTTCAGATACTAAGATGGATATGGTTTTTTCTAATGGAGGATGTTACATACAAGACCAAGCAAAGGAAATATTCCAATGGATTGGTGATGCTGAACAGAGACTTTTCAAGCTAAAAAGTGACCAGCTAAGGTATTGTACTGCTATCCAAGTAAATAAAGACAATACTATACTCTGACATCAATGACTAGGACATGTTCCTTTTTCAAAATTAAGAGATGATTTGAAACATTATATTCCTATTGTTGATTACAATTCAATATCTACAAACTGTGATATTTGTCCTCAAGCAAGACAAACCAGATTGCCTTTCAATAATAGTACCAATTTCAGTAAAAGTAATAGCCTACTTGAAATAAGCCAAGGTGCTGAAACTCCAAGCTGCTTTGCCAGATTGTTTTGGGGTGATTGCGTCTTAACTGGAACATACATAATCAACAGGATTCATCAATCATTTTACAAGGCAAATCTCCTATAGAAAAGCTGCTTGATCAAAAACCAGATTTTTTTTAGCATGAGAAACCTTGGTTGTCTCTGCTACATTACGAACAACATGCCACACAAAGGAAAATTTGATTCAAGAGCATTTCCATGTGTGTTTTTGGGATATCCTTTTGGTCAAAAGGGCTATAAGGTTTTTAACCTTCATTCACACTCTACTCAAGTTAGCAGAGATGTTGTTTTTCGGGAAGATATATTCCCTTTCAAGGAACATGATAATTCTAAGGGTTTAGATATCCCTAAACTAGTTATTCCTATTCCTACGTACGAAACATATGATGCAGATTTTGTACCCATTCAATCATGTGCCCCTCTGAAACAATGCCAGTCACTGAACAATCAGATATTGTTTCTGATTCTCTACCAAGACGATCTGGAAGAATTAGTCACAGGCCAAGCAAGCTGCAAGACTACATTTGTAACACTGTTTCCCCTTCTATCATATATCCCATAACCAACTATGTGAACTATTCAGGATGTTCACCTGATTTTCAACATTTTGCTTTGACTATTTTAAGTGACATTGAGCCTAAGTCCTATGTTCAAGCTAGTAAAAACTCAGATTGGGTTAAAGCTATGGAAAATGAACTTATGGCTCTGCAAAATAATGCTACTTGGAAAATTACAGATCTCCCACTAGGCAAGATAGCTATTGGCTGTAAGTGGGTTTACAAAATTAAAAGGCACTCTGATGGAGCTATTGAGAGGTTCAAAGCACGCTTGGTTGCTAAGGGGTATACTCAATTGGAAGGATTTGATTACCATGAGACTTTTGCTCTTGTAGTTAAGATGAATACTATTAGAACACTACTTGCTATTTCTATATCTAAGGGCTGGCCTTTATACCAATTGGACGTCAATAATGCGTTCCATCATGGTTCATTGGATGAGGACGTTTTTATGACATCAGCCCCTGGTTTTTATAAGAATGCTAAGGCAGAGGGCAAGGTGTGCGAACTTACTAAAAGCATCTATGACCTCAAACAAGCTTCTAGACAATGGTTTAGCAAATTCAGTGAGGCTTTAATCAAGTTTGGGTTTGTCGCTAGTCTCAATGATTATTCATTGTTCACCTATTCTGCTAATGGTGATTTCCTAGTTCTTCTAGTGTACGTTGATGATTTAGTTATCACATGAACTTCATCATCTTTTATTGGACAGATGAAAGATTTCATTCATGCCACATTCAGTATCAAAGACCTTTGTCATTTGCACTAGTTCTTGGGGATCGAAGTTGCTGGCTCTTCCTCTGGTCTTTTCATAAAATAGAGGAAGTATGCATTGGATCTTATCTCAAAGGTAGGTTTATCAGGTTGTAAACCTTCTGCCATTCCCATCGACCCAAGCCACAAATTGGCTTTATCTAAAGCCCCTATCTTGGCTGACCCAATGCCCTATCGACGTCTTGTAGGTCAGCTGATCTGCTTAGACCTGGCCTAGCTTATTCAGTTCATATTTTTAGCCAGTTTATGAATGGTTCTATAGAAGATCATTTAATGGCAGCACACAAAGTACTTCGTTACCTCAAAAATGCTTCAGCCAAAGGCTTGTTCTATCCAGCTGACCAATCTCTGACTCTTTCCGCCTTTTGTGATGCTGATTGGGGATCTTGCCCCATCACCAGGCGCTCAGTTACTGGATATGCCATTTTGCTGGGCAGTTCTCTTGTTTCCTGGAAAACCAAAAAGCATCATGTTATTTACTACTCATCAGCTGAAGCGGAATATCGAGCTATGGCTCATAATATAATTTGATTCCCTTACCTGAAATCTGATCTTGAGCTTTTCAGTTCGATTTCCGGTGTGCTCCGATCAGTGCTCCGACCACCTCCGATCTTCCATCCGCACACAACAGAAAGGCCGACGCAATCTATGTTGTTCAAAAGTATTCAATATTGAAGCGTGTTGAATACTGGATGAAGGAGTCTGACTCTAGGTTGTTGGTTCTTCCCTGCGAGAAGCAGAGAGTAACTGTTTGTGACGGATTCGCATAATGAAGAAAAAAAACTCATCATACTGGGACATTATGAAGTACCCATGGGATCACACCTGCAACAATGGTTGTATCTCAAAGGAGAATGCCCACCTGACGAAATACTTCATAGGCATGGAAATTGTGGTTGTGATTAGTGAAAGATTAAAATTATTCCTGCTTAAATAAGAGCTAGAATCTTGAAGGATTACGGTTATGAAATTTGGTACTTGAAGCATTGCAGGCCAGGCAACAGGCATTGAAATTTTTTTTCGGGGATTGTGATGAATCTTTTAGAAAACTTCCACGATTTATGCAGGCTCAGTTAATGGATCGCCCCTTAAATGATAATAATGTTTATATAATCATAAATTGGATATTCTAGGCACTTGGCCCATCAATTGATGAGTTCAACCACTGTCGCCCTATCTTATGTATCAATGGAACTCATTTATATGGAAAGTATGATGAGAAACTATTGGTTGTTGTTGCACTGGGCGTCAATAACCACATATTGTCTATTGCCTTTTTTTTGGTGGGGAGAGAGAATAATTCAAGTTGGAAGTGGTTTATGAACTGCATGCGAGAGTGTGCGACAGACCGTGATTAGTTGTGCGTACTTTCGGATACAAGTAACGGAATAATTGCTGCATTGCGCGAATCTGAATGGACTGCTCCTCGAGCTTATCACCGTGTATGTATTAAACATTTAGAGAGCAACTTCAACATAAAAGTAAAGGATTCTATTTTGAAGAAAAAAAACTAGGGCATGTGAGGCATCAGAGAGAACATATCAAATTTGATAGAGAATATCAAGAGCTGCTTGACTTGTTGCATGATAAACCACAAGTTGTATAATGGTGATCCTTAGTCAAAGTGGTCTTTGGCATACGAAGAGGGTGGTAGAAGATAGGGATCTATGACGACAAATGCTAGTGAATGTTTCATCAATATTCTAAAGGGTGGTCGGGTATGCTCTTGTTCAATTGACTCTCATGCATTTGCAATGCATAACTCTGCAAGCATCGAGATACTTATTAGAACAATATTACATTTTTCGCACCAAAGATAGACAATAAGTTGTGGGAGATTAGGAAGAAAGCTTAATACCATAGAGTTCATGGTGATTGACGCATCAAAAGAATCATGGATGTTACATTGTGTTCATACATGACATCGTATCAAAAGGAAGCATCATATTCTTGTGGTGAAGCTACTAGAAGGATCATGTACATGCAGTAAATGGGAAGCATTTCACTATCCGTGTATCCATATTTTAGCAGTCTGTAAAAGTGAGAGTATCCCTACACTAGAATAAAAAATTATCACTATACGTTAGAAGCGTACTTTTGGACTTGGACTACAGATTTAATGACATAGGAGATGGATAATATTAGAGGATATAAATGGATTTTCCCATTCTCCGGACCCTGGATACAAATGTTCGAACACTGGAAGGCACCCCTCAAGGCGTAGACATAATGAAATGGACCAAGGAGAGTCAAGTAGTAAGGGACAATCATGTATCCAGTGATGCGGCTTGTGTTAAGGTGTATGTCATAACAGAAAATCATGTCCAAATCGGTAAGCGAACTACGTGAAGAGTTATATTTTAATAGTGTAATGTTGTAAATGTCTTTTACAAATTGAACTTAGTACATTGGAATATTATTTTTTTTAAAATTTAGGTTTATTGTTGTAAACTTGTTACATTTGACTCCTATATTGTTATTGTAAACTTGTTACATTTGACCCAAATATTTTTATTGTAAACCTATCAGTCTTTCTTGTTACTGATGGATATAGATCAGATTGTTAAGCCCGGACCGATAGATTGATCCATTTTGACTTAGCAACTTAGTCATCGTTCTAAAGAAATTTGGAGAGATCCCGTTAGTTGTCATTTATAATTTATGTTCTCTAACTAAATTGAATTACATTCTTATTATGGAT
This sequence comes from Umbilicus rupestris, assembly GCA_963678935.1. NCBI lineage: Eukaryota > Viridiplantae > Streptophyta > Magnoliopsida > Saxifragales > Crassulaceae > Umbilicus > Umbilicus rupestris. The sequence continues at coordinate 7,648,818 of OY787607.1, read as the reverse complement.
TTTAGGCTAGTAAAACTCTGAAGATGGTACATCGCAAGATGTAGGAGATAGATCCTCGTGTTGTGCTTTATATAACTAAAGTTGGTTTCTATCCAAGGACTCAAGTGCACAATATTGAGGCTGAGTGGGCTTTACTCACTGCACTTGTTGAGTAATGGAGGCAGGAGACTCACATTTTCTACTTGAAATACGGTGAAGGTTCTATTACTTTGCATGACGGGGCTACCGATAGAGGGAAAGGTGGTTACCAGTAAAGAGGATGGGAATTGGAAAAATGTTTGAATACGATTGCTTGGTGCCTACCTATAGTGCCCGAGATCGCCATCCATGGCAAAGAGATGATGGTTTCATAACCACATGAAAGTGATATCCGTTGACACATTAGATGAAGTCCTTAAGAGATATGCATGGGCATACATCCATTGTATGTTAAGATCATTGTTGATGTCGATGGAGATAGGATCTCACTCCATTATATGCCATCATTGGCCAGCCTTGACACACCGAGGACATATAGTTGGGAGATTATAATTCTCACTTACTTACATAGGCAATTGTGTAGCGCTGCATGGGAGGGGACCTAAGCAAATGGGTGTGTGCGTCATTTTGTTACAATTATGAAACTGGGCACTAATAGGAATTGGCCGTACACATGGCTTCAGTAGGACTTTACAGCCGATTGATGAGTACATAGATCCATATTACAGAGGAGCTTGATCTTACACGTAAGTAGTTATCTGTTATTCACTGTTTAATTAATTAAATATTTATGTACTGACAATTAATCCTCTTATTGCGTAGGAAATGGTTTGAACCTAAATCCTACATAAAGACACAACATGGTTCATTAGTCTTCTATCAGGACCAATTAGATCGCATGAGCCATGATGATTTCATGTGGAGGCTATATGACGAGCACTTATTTCAATTGTTGAATCCCACTTGTATGGAAGGTGGTATGAGTTGGTGTTCGGAGGTCCCTTTGTTATGCTACAATATTGTTGAATGGCATCATCCCTCTAGAGTGATGAGATAATTTGGATACAAGCAGTTCATTCCATCGCACCACGAGCAACTACCGACCCTAAACATCTTTTGACGAGGAAAAAAGAAGAAGAAAGAATGGTCAATAAAATTGCATGAATACATTGACATGTGGAGGGGATGAGCTGAGAGTTTAGTGGTGGGTGAGAATGTGGATGCTCTTACGCCTGAGTACCGTACTTGGTACCTGAAATTTATACTCGTTGCTGGTGACAGGTTATAACAGGTTGTTATAGCAACCTCTTGTGTCACTTGCAGAAATTAGTTGCTTCGGCCAAACCTGGAAGACTCAAAAACTTTGGTTACCCAGATCGGCAACTGCCTACGTCTGGGGAGACTTCTCTCATGTCCTCAAGATTCCACTATTACCGGTTACAGTACAAAGGATTCCAAAACTCAGCCGAAGCTAGTTTAACCTCTACTTCTAACCTAGTCTGAATCTCAACTCAGTCTGATCACACAGACTATCGAACCCTGTTAACACACTCTAGTAGTAGAATACTACAGCTCTGATCATACAGACTTAGCCTATTCTAAAACAACGTGTTACAGCTGGAAGCTATAGCAACTTACTTTGTCAAGTTACTGTAACTTCTGTCCACGACTCTCCAAGCACTCCTTGCTGAGTAGTCGGACATCCACGAGTTCTCCAGACTCTGACGATGCCCCCCCTCGATAAATGACCTCCTGTCAATATCTGGGAACTCTGCTTTTATCTCCGAAAGTCGGCGATAGCTCCTCTCCACGACGACGCTTCAAAGCAAGTACTTGATCTTTCAACGAGACTACGGTCCCGTTAAATTTTGTAGATCAAGATTAGACCAGACTCTGCTAGTCGTGATCTTCTTTCAGCTCATGCACCCACAACTCTGTGTTCTAGCCGTTACCTCCCGCACTGCTTATGCTTATCTCTTTGTGGTTGTGTATTATATGTGTGTGCTTCATTCCCATTGATACCCGCAACACTGATCAAATATAGAAATCCTGATTCACTTAGGATTCCCATATCTTTCCAATCAACTTTGTATATTGGATCCTCTCCTAGATCCTTGCAAGTTGTTGAGATTTGATTTCTTAAAACCAATTTAGAAATCTGATTTCCACTAAGCTCTTCCAACCGACCGTTTGAGAGTTTTGTTGCGACTGGTGACAGCACGTCGTTGTGTGCCAAAATTAAATTTATAATCTACTATGCTAGCAAGCAGTAAGCAGTGTCGAACCCAAAGAGAGCAATCAGTTATAAGGTTCTACTAATAATTGTCACAAAAAGGGGGTTTGCAAGAAGATTGTTGTTTATCAATTTTAGAAAGATTCAGTTTAGGGATATGCATTGCAACTGGTAATCATCGATCGAACATGCATCAATTAGTAAAACTATTATTGCTAGTCTAACAATCTTGCTAAAGTAATGCCAACTTCAATGTTCTACCTACTCTTAACTGCTAAGTTCTCGAATAGGTTAACTATTACTCGACTAACAATACCAAATTAAATCTACCGCTAGGCTTAGCTAATAGGGCAGTCCATCCTAGTATCACGCAATAGATATCAATTCATTTTCACTGCTAGGCTGCGCTAACTTGATAATCAGAGCATGCAATTCATACGAAGAATAGTAATTAGAATTATGAAACATAAGTATCTCAAACCGTACATTGCAATACAAATCCCCAAACTGAATTAGGGTTTAGCAACTACAATCCATCTAATAACAATGAAAATAAAAAGTTCAAAAAATACTAAAACTTCCGCAATGTTGCTGCTGACTTCTCCTCTCTGCCATCTCCAATCTCCGGTTTGGGCGGCTAGCTACAATCAGTCAAAAGGCAGTCACGGCCGAAAAAGCTGCTCGTAGAGTTTCTTTCTCTCCTTCTTTTTGTACTTTTGAATTTGGTTAGGGTTGACCTTCTCTTGCACGAATCACATTTGATTCGTGGAAGGCTTGGAAAGTGATTCGTGCAGGCTTGCACGAATAAAAGTCTCAATAAGTTCCGCTGGGCGAATCACATTTGATTCGAGCTAGCTCCATAGTTGATTCGTGCAGACTTGGGCGAATTAAAGTGTGTTCCGAAGCTGGGCGAATCACTTTTGATTCATGCAACACCAAAGTGATTCGTGCAAGGCTTGGTTGAATCACCTTTGTTTGGGCGAATCACTTCTGACTCACGCACTTCTTGGGCGAATCACCTCTGCTGGGTTGATATATGTGCCCGAAACTTCTTCTCGCTGCTCCCGTGCATTCCCGAGTGATTGAATGAGGCCTAAAATGCTCCAAATACGCCAAAAAGCTGAAAAGCGATCTTGATACACCTACGATGCGAAACACTGAAAAGAAGTAATCTATCACACGCAAAATGTAATTAAATAACTCGATGAATGATATAATTACGCCCCATCAAACTACCCCACACTTATCTTTGTTCGTCTCCGAATAAGAACAAAATCAAGACTCGCAAACACTCAAATCACCTCTATCATGCAATGACTAAAAAATGAATTTACTTGAGATGTTCTCACTAATCAGTTCATAAATATATACTCACACTCATTCTTCAATAATGATCAGAAAGACACTAAAATGATACATGTTACCTATGAGGTCGAGATGGATTCATTGAATGACTGGGAGCAAGTCCTCTTCAGACTCCTAACTCCATTCTTCAGCTCAAGGTCATAGTCACGAGACTATGATGAATTTGCTTTCTCTTGCACTTGATAAGTCCAAGTCATGAGGAACTCAACTTTTTGTTCTTCTTTTTTGGTAGGACAGCTCTTGAAACTTTCTTGCTTTGTTTGGTCCGAAGACTTCACTCAACTCGATTGATTTTCTATTTTTTTTCTATCACATTTGTTTGATTTTTCTTTTTGAGCCTTGCTCTCCAATGTGAATTACTTATCCTTTGCATTTTTGCTCTTTGAACCGTTCCAATCATAGCCTTCAAATAACAACATATAGAGCGCGTCCCGCTCTTTCTCATCATTATCCTTTCAGCGCAAGGCAGGATATGGGTTACTCACCCATTCTCGGTTACTAGGACTAGAGATAGAACAGTTTGTTTTGCCGTCCCACCATTGCATAAACGCTGCAAAGGTGGAGGGAAAGTCTCACTCCTCTTAACTCGGAATGTCAACCTCCACAAACTCAGCATGCTACACCACTAATCCCTTGAACCTTCAAACATGTGTCAAGTCTATCTAGAACATTTTCTATCAACTCCACATCCTGTAATATCTCAACTCGAAAGAACACATAACATCATGTCACTAGCATCGCAATATTGCAAAAATCATGCAAAGCATACACATCAAAACCTCATAGAATCGAAACATCATCTCATAGAATCATCATCTTCATTGTAGCATATAATCGCATGAAACTTGCAGCATAGCAGCATCTAAAAAAAAAAAAAAACGTTCTCTAACTACTACTAATGCATGCTAATAAAGGTAAACGTGCTGACACATATTACTAACTCCCCCACCCCACGCTAGAAACAAACCGTGTCCTCACTGTACAATTAAATCCTTGGGAAGAGTACTCATGCAAGATTCAAAATAAAAGAAACAACTAACTAAAAGAAACAGATAAGAAATCCTAACTATGCTCGGGCTGCCTCCCGAGGAGCGCACTTGTTTAACGTCATTGGCTCGACGGTACCTCTTCTCATCCATCATTTACTGGTTCAGCCAGCTTAAATCCTTATCAGGTGGGATATTCTCTCAAACGGAACATCTTTTTACAGCATTCGAGACACTGGCAATGCTGTCTTCAAAAAGCCTTTAACAAACATACGATAAAATCTAACAAATTTGCGATAAAATCCAGCATATTCAAGGAAAGACATGATACCACGCTGGCCAGTAGGAGAAGGCAATTTACGAATCAAATCATTTTTTCTTTTGTGAGGTTGGATGCCTTCCTCACGCTGTATGCGCCGCATCCTCAATGATATCCAGCACATGTATTCATGCAATGTTAGGTGGGTGCTGCATTGACGGCACATCGTTGTGTTCATCCTCAAATTAAGTTTACTTACTTCCCCGACAATGGTGCCAAAATTTGACGGCACGTAGTTGTGTGCGCCAAAATTAAATTTATAATCTCCTACTATGTTAGCAAGCAGTAAGCAGGATCGAACCCAAAGAGAGCAATCAGTTATAAAGTTCTACTAATAATTGTCATAAAAAGGGGGTTTCAAGAAGATTCTTGTTTATCAATTTCAGAAAGATTCAGTTCAGGGATACGCATTGCAACTGGTAATCATCGATCGAACATGCATCAATTAGTAAAACTACTATTTCTAGTCTAACAATCTTGCTAAGGTAATGCCGAATTTAATATTCTACTTAATCTTAACCGCTAAGTTCTTTCTCTCCTTCTTTTTGTACTTTTTAAATTTGGGCCGAGCTGACCTTCTCTTGCACTCTTAAAACTTTTTCCTAGTCTAACAATCCTGCTAGGGTTTCCTTCTCTCCTTCTTTACCTTTGAATAGCTGACCTTCCCGAGCACGAATCACATTTGATTCGTGCAAGGCTTGGCAAGTGATTCGTGCAGGCTTGCACGAATCAAAGTCTCAGTAAGTTTCGCTGGGCAAATCTCATTTAATTCAGACTGGCTCCATAGTTGATTCGTGAAGTCTTGGTTGAATTAAAGTGTGTTCCGAAGCTGGTCGAATCACTTTTGATTCGTACAATACCAAAGTGATTCGTGCAAGGCTTGGGCAAATGAATGACTCAGTAGGTTTTGAGTTGGGCGACTCCCCTTTGTTTGGGCAAATCACTTCTGACTCGCGCACTGCTTGGGCGAATCACCTCTGCTGCGTTGATACTCTTGCCCAAAACTTCTTCTCACTGTTCTTGTGCATTCCCGAGTGATTGAATGAGGCCTAAAATGCTCCAAATACGCCGTAAAGCTCAAAAGCGGTCTTGATACACTTGCTATGCTAAACACTACAAAGAAGTAATCTATCACACGCAAAATGCAATTAAACAATGGGAATAAACAACTCGATGGATCGTATAAATACACTCCATCTATTGGAAACTCCTAAATCCGGTTGATGTGGCGGCTGCAACACTCCGGACGCTCTTCGTGCGACTTCAGATTGAGACAGTGTTGATCGGCCATGTTGCTCCAGCTTTCCATCTTCACAGAATGTTGTAGCAACTTCTTGTGTTCGGTTGCCAGCTTCCGAAACTTGCTCCAGCTTCTAACACCATAGGATGCTGTAGCAACATCCTAGGCCAGCTTGTGGGAGTTTTTTCAACAAATTCCATTAACCATAACAATCTCCCCCTTAGCATTTTTGACAAAACCCATATTTGCCGACTCCGCACTCTGCTGCTGCCTGTGTACCATATGCAACACTATGTCTATTGCTGTAATAACTACCAGCTCAGGGACTAGCTATACTAGTTCTACCAAAAGGCTCACGGCCCAATTATGGCCACATATGAGTTAGAACAAAGTTTCTACCTATTACAAAAGAAATTTGTTTTCCTTCTCCCTCTTTTTGTCACAAATGACATGCGGGGTCATCATACCTTGGTTTCGTCATCAGGTGCTGGAAGGAGGAAACTTTTTAAGCAGTCAGATGATCTTTGGTGCACTGTAATGACCAACCTCCAGCAGCCGGTCGTGCACTATTGCCCGCCTAGCAACCGTTGACATCCAGGCTGATATAGGTTACTATAGCAACCTAGTCTGGTGATCGGTTGATTTACTTACTGATTATTCATCCACTCACTGATGAATTTCGCTTCTCTCCCAAACTTTTCTTTGTGTTTTTACCACTTCACTCTCATTTCAGGTCAAATCATATTAAACAACAGCTTTGTAGCCCAATTAGAGCAAAATGAAGAAAATCACAAGATTCAGACGAATATGACCAAGGAATGCGCAGATTTACCTGTTCGTCGTCAAAGGCTTACCGAGCATGCATATCTTATTCTATTGAGGCGTGTTATATCTTGCTGGACAGCTAACTTGAAGGGCTACAACATTGTTGTTTACACTAAGGGTGTGTTCTTTTAAACTTATATTTTGTGCTTAAACTTATTACTTTACTTATATTTACTTATATGTACTTATATTAACTGATATATACTTATATTTACTTATATGTGCTTATATGTACTATTCATCACCACCACAACAACCCACCACCACCACCACCACAAAAACAACACACCACCAATAAAAAATAATAATTTAACTTAACTCCACCAACAATATCACCACTCCACTACCACCACTATTACCACCACACTTCGAAAACCATAACAACCCACCACCAAAAAAATAACACACCACCAATAAAAAATAATAATTTAACTTAACTTAATAACTTAACTCCACCAACAACACCTCCACTCCACTACCACCACCACCACCCCCACAACAACAACCCACCACCACCACAACATCATTACCACCACCACCACCACAATATTATTACCACCACATCACTATCACAACCATTATGAAATTTCTACAGCGTCTCTGTGATGCAGATTTGTGTACAAACACAACACACTCTTGAACACCCTAATCTGATGCAGCAAGATAGAACAAGGGACAATGGTTTGTTCACCCAGTTCGGCCAACTGCCTACCTCTGGGAAGGACTGAACTCAGTCCTTTAATCCACTAAGCTCAAGGTTCTCTCTTACAACTCGGTTCTTCGTCACGCAATCTATGCTACTCAACCTTAGCTAGGACTTTGACCACAATCAGAACAGGCTCTGACTTGTGTGACAACTACCTACACCGGTATTAATCTAGAACAGCTACTGACTCAACAAATCTCAGCCTATTCTAATTAACACGCAGTCTCTACAGGTCTGATATAGCACCTGTTGTAGCACACAGCTGATGCACAATTTGTCCGCGTCACTCCAAGCCTTCAGCTAAGCCGATCGAACAATTCCACTAGCGCTGTACACTCTGGAATACTCCCCCTCACTCAGTGACCTCCTGTCACAAGCAAGACACAGTCTTCAGCCAATTGTCCGAGTACCTTCACTCGACAATTGCTCCACGACCTTCCTTGATCTACCAACAAGCACTTCGATGCTCTGAATTGGCTTCCCAGATCAAGCAGTGATCAGACTCTGCAATTCTCGATCACCCTCGGTTCAATCACACAGCTCCACGCGCCTGCGGTGCTTTCGGTGATGGTCGAAGCTCTTCTCGCACTTAAATTCCACTCTCTGGTATTCTGCGTATGCTCTCTCAGTATATTCTCAGCCTCGATGCCCAGGCTGCTCTTCTCAGCCTTCTATAAATACTCGCCCAGCCTTGCACATGTTTCCGCTTTTTGGAAGTTCCCTAAAGGAACATTATCTCCTAGTTTGTAGGAGATTAGATTTGATTTCGAAAATCAAATCTCCCACAAACACATCTTTACCTGGGCACGGGAATCTTCATTGGGATATTCTTCATTGAATATTTAGAAGCTCCTTGCAGAGTACTGCTCTTCAATATTCAATACGATCCATTGAATGCATACTCCGAATGGGCGCTGAACTTCTGCTATAGCTCCGTGCTCCAGGAACTGCTACAGCAGAAGCTTGTTCGCGTGAGCTGGTTTTGTCAAAGACTGCCACACATCATCATCAATCTCCCCGTTGGCATTTTGACAAAACCCCTTGGCCATAGATGAAGTCTTCCATGGAAAACAAATATTAAAACTACTTAGCAATAGTTTCAGAGTAAAAGTTGTGACCACACTCGGCCTTGGTTTTAGCATAGCCACGCAGGGCTTCAAAAAAACAAGAGAGTTCATCTGGAGTGGCTGGCCTTCATTTACTCTCCCCCTTTTTGACATAAATGCTTACGTCCCTTGAGTAGGCCCTTGCTCCTCCAGATATTCCAAGTCCTTGAGCAGGCTTCTGATTTGGGCACGTCTGGCATCTTTTCGCTTTAGAGTCCAACATGTACAGATCTGACTTCAGGTGGCTCAGAATCCTTGCATGGAGAGCTGCTTGGATTGCTGGGGCAGGGGGAAGAGCTTCCACATGAGAGGATGGATCAGAAGGGGCAACCAGAAGCGGGTCTTCTTGGGCAATGTCAACCGCATGTCTTCCTTTGAATAGCTTGTGATCAGCAAGAAAGACTTGCAGTTCTTCAGACATTCCATCAGAAATCTCTCCCAATTCTGGATGCTGAGAGACCAACATCCCATATATGAGGGACGATAGCACAATAGGTTTGTTCGAGGAAGTACTGCCAACATGAGCAGCTATCTGAGGGAACATGACGCTTCCCAAGTTGACTTTTTTTTGTTTCCCAATGGAGTGAAGGAGGTTGGCGAAGGGTCTGCTAACTTTTCCCTTATGAGAGTTGGGAATCCAGTTTCTTTTGCCCAGATTGTACAACAGAGCATTTTTAGATGTGAGTTCAGCAGCACTGAGATTTGGTCCTCCCCAGGACAGACAAACTCCTCCAGTGAGAAGCTTGGCCAGAAGCTCCCTATTCACACTCGATGGCTCCCTAGCATCACTGTCTATTCCTAGAAAGGCATCAATCTTCTCAGGGGTAATTACTACCTTCTTACCCCGTACCCAACTCATCCCATACGAACCTGCTTCTTCAACACCAAACTTCTCTTCCATATTGACAATAAACTCCCTTACTAACGAAATATTGTATCTGTAAGGGTAAGTCAGGGACCTTAGCAGATTTACCTCAGTTAGGATCTGGATGATTGCTGCAGACTTGTATTTATCAAAGTCCAGTCTCTTCTCTGGGACAATATGCTTCCTCTCCACAATGCACCATGATTGAGAAACAACCTTGTTTCTGAACCACACTCCTCTTACAGTGGCTGCATCATTGTCAGCCGGAACAGGTCTTCTCTCAGAGGGTTCACCAGTGGCATCCCCTTCACTGGACTTCTTCTTTTCTTCGCTGCTTGAGTCAGGGATGATGATTGGAGCTTTCCCTTTGTCAGCTTATGAAGGAAGAGGTGCTGCAGCAGCTTCTTATTCAGGGAGTTCAGTTTCTACCTCCTCACCCTTTCCTTCTGTGCCGGGGGTCGTGACCAGGGTTCTACAGGGCTTTTCAACTTTTTCAGCAGCTGCAGCCACTTCTGTAGCTTGCTCTTCCCTTGAGTCTTCTTCATGAACGACCTCTTTGAACACCACTGCAGTGCTGGTCTCAGGCTTCCTGTCGTGGGCCAACCTTCTTTTCTTCGAAGGTTCTTCTTGGAGAGGAAGAACATTCTGCGACATGGGGAGAACCGCTGGCTTCCAGACCACCAGGTCCAGCCGTTAAGTAGTAGCTTCACTCTGCGGCTTATGCTGCTTTTCGATTTTGCCTTGATGAGCTGCTGCCCGGTTCCTCTTCAGACCGCGAGTTTTCACCATTGTTGGAGGTTTGCAGAAGAACGAACAGGGGAGAGGATTGATCAGTAACCGATTTTGGGGAGAAGCTTCAAATGATTGTGCCCTAGAATTTGATTACCCGTTGCTTTTCTCTCCTTTTTAATGCACGTGCTCAGCACGTGACTTTCTCTATTTTTAGCAACCAAAAGATTTGAACAAGCTTTTTAGGGCCGGGTTGCTATAGCAGTTAGGGGTTGGTTCCCTTATTCATTCGAGCTATCTTCATTGTGGGGAGAATCTTCGTGGGGCTCAGATGATTGTCTTTTCACCCATACTTGGGTTGGTTTCCATCTCCACTGCTTCTGACATTCATATCTCCTGTCTTTCAGTTGGTCATATTTAGGTCTCCACACCTGCATTTTCCGTGTCTCCCTTTTGATTGTTCCATTCCAGTGCACTGGTTCATCCACTTTTGTGACTCTCCATTGAGGTTCTGACCGTTGATGAGTACTCACTGGTTTAGCCGAGCTGAAGAGTTTATCACGTGTATTGGTCTTTGGTTTCCTCCCATTCTTTCCAAATTTGGTAGCTTTTCGGGATGTCTGTTGTTTCTTCAGACTCGGAAGTTTCCTTTGACTCCATTTCTCTTGACCACAGGTATGCGTGCGTAACCACCTTCGATTCTAAGACTCTCGTTTTGCTATAGAGGGATGATACAGAGGTTGTTGTAGCAGCCTCTTGTTCACATATCTGACTTTGTCTTCTTCTGCAGGATTTGGGCAAGAAACCTGATGATGCAGTGTGGCAGTCTTTGACAAAACCGGCACAAGTGAACAAGCGGTTGAACAAGCTCTTGCTATAGCCGGAGCTGGTTTAGGAAACTGTAGCATCTGTTCGTCTGCAGCAGCTCGGATCTTCTCAGAAGGAGCTTGGCTGTGCATCAGAAAGTATCAAGGGAGTTTCTAAAATACTCAGAAAGAATATTCCAGTGGAGATTCCCAGACAGCAGAGAAGATTTGTTTGTAAAAGATTAGATTTACAAATCAAATCAAATCTCCTACAAATTAGGAGATTTTGTGGTTTGAAGGAAATTGCTAAATCTGTGAATGGTGGAACTGGGTGTTCCTATTTAAAGGAGGCTGCTCAGAGCATCAAGGGCATCGAAGATAAGAGAGAAAACACCAGAGCATACATAGAATACCGAGAGGATAGAATTCAAGTGCGAGGATCTTCGATCATCACCGAGAGTAGAGCGTGAGCTCTTAGCTGAGGTGATTGAAGCAGAGTGTGATCAGGACTTGCAGAGTCTGATCATAGCTTGGTCAGGAAGCCAATTCAGAGCAGCAAATGCTTGTTGGTTGATCAAGGGAGGCCACGGAGGTATTGACGAGTGGACGAACTCAGTTAAGTGACTGGACGGCTAAACTCACTAGTGACAGGTGGTCACTGAGTGAGGGGGAGTGCTCTAGAGTGTGCAGTGCTCGTGGAGAGGTTCGATCGGCTGAGCAGAAGGCTTGGAGCGACGCGGACAGTTTAGGCACCAGCTGTGTGCTGCAGCAGGTGCTATAGCAACCTGCATGTGACATTGTTTTAATTAGAATAGGCCGAATCTGTGGGACTGAGTTGTAGCTATTATGAATTATTTAAAGTCAGTAGGTGTATACACAAGTTAGAGCCTGTTCTGATTGTGTGACCTGTTTAGGTCAAGTAGCATAGTTTGGTTGAGTCGAACCGTGTTGTACTGTGGACCTGGGAAACTAGTGGATTAAGGGTTGGAATTCTCGGACGTAGGCAGATTGGCTGAATTGGGTGAACAAACCTTTTTTCTTATCTTGCTACATCAGATTTGGGTGTTCGAGAGTGTGCTGTAGCAATTGCTTGTTCACTATCTACAACTCAGAGGTGCTGCAAATTCAATTGGCATCACAGCCGGAGCTCAACATACAGAGTCAAGATCCTGTGCACCTAGTTGAGAAGAGCAAGAAAATGAAGGAAGGACAAAGCACAAGCCGCCCTCTACTGCTAGAAGAAAGCAACTATGGCTACTGGAAGGCTAGGATGAAGGCGTTTCTCAAGGCTATTGATGAGAAAGTGTGGAAAGCTGTAGTGACAGAGTGGGCTCCTCCCAAACCACTGATGATAAAGGAGTCGCTCAGAAGAAACCTGAAGAGCAGTGGTCTGTAGAAGAGGATGCTGCAGCAAATGGCAATTCAAAAGCCCTGAATGCAATCTTTGCTGCTGTGGCTGCCAACAACTTTAGATTAATCTCCAATTGTGACATTGCAAAGCAAGCTTGGGAGATCTTGGAAGTTGCTCATGAGGGGACTGACAAAGTGAAGATATCCAGGATGTAGATGATTACTTCACAGTTTGAAGGTCTGAAAATGCAAGAGGACGAAACCATCACAGAATTTAATGCCAAGCTGTGTGACCTGTCAAATGAGGCCCATGCTCTTGGAGAACCTATCCCTGAAGAAAAGTTAATTAGGAAGGTCCTCAGATCATTGCCATCCAGATTTGACATGAAGGTGACAGCCATTGAAGAAGCTCAGAATGTCCGGGACATGAGGTTGGAAGAATTAATTGGGTCTCTCAAGCAGTTTGAGATGAAGCATGTCAAAGAAGATGCTCCCCTCAAAAGCAAAAATGTTGGATTGAAAGCTGAAACAGAAGAAAAGAAGCCCTCAGCTGATAATCAACTAAGTTTATTGGTAAAAAATTTGGGGAAGTTCTTGAAAATATGGAAACAAGGTCTGATCAGACCTCAAACTCTCAAAAACAAGGGAGTTGACTGTCAGAAGCTGTTTAAACAGAGACCGACTCAAGTATGGATGAAGAAACAACCAGCTACCTCTGACAAGGAATCACCAGACAATGGAGGTAGCATCAACAAGTAAGTGATCCAGTCCCGTGATGCTATAGCAACCAGAGCTTGAAGAAGCTTGTTCAAAATATTTGGTTGCTAAAGACAGAAGAGTCACATGCTGAGCACGTGCTTCTGGAAAAGAAAGAAAATCAGCGGGTAAATCAAATTTCTAGGACTCATTCGGTTGAAGTATTTCCCAAATCGCACGCAGATCAAAACCTCCCCTGCTCGAACTCCTTCTGCAAACTACTAACAATGGTGAAGACTCGCGGACTGAAGAAGAGCCTTGCAGCAGCACGACAAGGCAGAACTGAAAGGAGGTCTAAGTATCGTAATGAAGCGCCTGCTCAACGTCTAGTCTGGGAGCCCGCACCTCTCCCTGTGTCGCACAATGCTCCTTCTCCGCAAGGAGTCCGCAAGGAGGAACTCCACAGAATAGGAGGCGACTGGTCCTTGACGGGGAGCTTGTAACCAGTGCAGCAATGCTGATTGAAGAGGCAGTGCTCGAAGAAGGCTCAAGCAGAACCCTTTTCACGTCCCCAGGCATCGAAGGAGAAGGTGAGGAGGTTGACGCAGATCTTCCTTAACAAGAAACTGCTGCAACACATCCTCCTCCATCTTCTGACAAAGGAAATGCTCCAATCACCATCCCTGATTCTAGTAGTGAAGAAGAGGAGTCTAGTGAAGAGGATGCTGTAGGTGAACCTTCCGAGAGAAGACCTGCTCTGGCTGACACAGCTGCAGTCACTATAGGGGGAGTATGGTTCAGAAACAGGCATGCCTCTCAATCATGGTGCTCTATGGAGAGGAAGCACATTGTCACAGAGAAGAGACTAGACCTGGACAAGTACAAATCTGCAGCTATCATCCAGCTCTTAACTGAGGTAAACCTACTCAAGTCCCTGACTTACCCTTACAAATTCAATATATCACTAGTTAGGGAATTCATAGTCAACATGGAAGAAAAATTTCTTGAGGAAGAAGGAGATGATTTTGGGAAGAGTTGGGTGTGGGGCAAGAAGATAGTAATCACCCCTGAGAAGATAGATGAATTTTTTGAAATAGACAGTGATGCCAGAGAGCCTACAAATGTCAAGCAAGAGGTATTGGCCAAGGTTCTCACGGGAGGAGTGTGCATGTCTTGGGGTGGACCAAATCTCAGTGCTGCGGAACTCACCTCCAAAAATGCCTTGTTGTACAACTTGACCACTAGGAATTGGATCCCAACTCTCATAGGGGAAAGGTTAGCAGATCCTTTGCTAACCTTTTACACTCGATTGGGAAAAGGAGAAAAATCAGCCTGGGTAGTATGATGTTTCCCCAACTTGCTGCTCATGCTGGCAGTGCTTCCTCTAGCAAGCCCATTGTGCTGCCATCCCTCATTTATGGAATGATGGTCTCTCAGCATCCAGAGTTAGGAGAGATTACTGAACGATTGTCCGAAGAGCTGCAAGTTTTTACAGTAGATCACAAGCTCTTCAAAGGGAAGCACGCAGTTGACATTGCCCAAGAAGACCCGTTTCTGGCTGCCCCCTCTGATCCACCCTCTAATGAGGAAGCTCTTTCCCTTGCTCCTACAATTCAAGCAACTCTCCATGCAAGGATCGTGGACCATCTGAAGACAGAGCTATACATGCTGGACACTGAATCCAAACGAAAGGATGCCAGACGTCCCAAAATCAGAAGCCTGCTCAAGGACTTGGAATATCCAGAGGAGCAAGGGCCTTGATCGGTCGATTTCTTACCGATTATTCGCTTCATTCGATGATGAATTTCGCTCCTCTCCCAAACTTTTCATTGTGTTTTCACCACTCTACTCTCATTTCAGGTCAAGTTATATTAAATTGAGGGTTTGTAGTTCGTTTGGAGCAAAATAAGGTAAAACACAAAGATTCAAACGAATACAGACCAAATCTGGGCAGATTGACCTATTCGTCACCAAAAGCTTGCCGAGAACAGGATTCTTATCCGATTGAGGCGTGCTATATCTTGTTGGAAAGCTGACTCGAAGGGCTACAACTTTGTAGTTTACAGCAAGACGTAATTCGAAGGTTTAAATGGTCAAAAACGCAAGACAAGTCAGATTTACAGTGCTGAGTGAACAATAGCCCGGTTCAAGTAAGAACCGCCGGTTCACTGGTCAAACCGCTGGTTTACTGTTCAAACCGGCCCCAAAGGAAAAATTTCGTTTTTCTCTGAAAGGGGCCGGTTCAACGTAGAACCGGCGGTTTATAAGTAAAACCGGCGGTTTGAACATTTAAACTGCCGGTTTGGCAACAAACCGGGCCGCAAATCAATTTTGAAAATCAGCCCAATTGATTTTCATATAAATAGAAATCGAGGGCTCGTTCAGAAGGGGTTGGACGATTTTGGAGAACGAACACAAGAGAAGAGGATAGCTTGGAGTGAAGATCGTCGTCACGGGTTCTTCGTTCTTTATTCTCTTCATTCTTGTATTGGTAGTAATCCCGATGAGTAGCGAGTAGTTTATTTAGTTCTGGGATCCTACGGATCCCATGCCTGTAACCTGATTTCATGTGATTTGTACAAACACCAATTTTAGTCTAATGCATGTTTATGTTTTCAATTCTATTATGCTTCATTCTATCGTTTTATCATTGTTGATCATTGATTGGGATGACTGCATGTTAGAACGAAACTAGGTTAGATGCCAAAAAGATGAATGGGTCTGAGGCAGTTCACTGGAACAAATAGGATTGATGTCGAGACATGGTAGCTATATTGTTAGTACATGAATCGATAGGAGAGTTGACATATTTTGTCTGGAAACCTTTGTGTCTAATAAATCGAAACTGTTGATAATCCGTGATTGGGCGGCGTTCAATAGTGTAGGTTAATTCAGGTGATGACCCGTGAATGGGCGGCTCATCTGATGTCAATTTAGGTTATTTCCAAATCTATTTTGCATGACTATATTGTGTGACTGATTGCATGAATTGTGTTGCGAGCATGGGTGAAGTTCGATCTTGGAATTGCTTTCTCTGATCGAGTCAACCGTTAGTATTTAGGATAATTAGGAATATTTAGAACTAAACTCACAATTTTCATTAGGAGTAGCTGAACATATTGTTTGCTAGCTAGTATATACACGCGCCTGTTCCTAGGATCGACCCTTGGCTTGCCAAGGTCTATAAATTGTTTTTGACTACAATTTGACCCCTGAAACTTATATTTGACATCTATAAAGGGTTAAAAATACGATTGTCAGGCCTGCTCCAGGGTCTTGAGCATTTGTGTCAAAAAGGGGGAGATAGTAAATGAAGGCTAGATGAATTGAACTCTCTAGATGTTTTTTTTCAAGCCCTGTGTGGCTACGCTAAGGCCGAGTGTGGCCACAACTTACTCTTACTTTGAAACTATCTTTAAGTAGTTTAATATTTGCTTTTTCGTGGAAGACTTCATCTGTGGCCAAGGGTTTTGTCAAAATGCCAAGGGGAAGATTGATGATGCAGTATGACAGTCTTTGACAAAACCAGCACAAGTGAACAAGCGGCTGAACAAGCTCTTGCTATAGCCGGACCTGGTTCAGGAAGCTGTAGCATCTGTTCGTCTGCAGCAGCTCGGATCTTCACGAAAGGAGCTTGGCTGTGCATCAGAAAGTATCAAGGGAGTTTCTAAAATAATCAGAAAGAATACTCCAGTGGGGATTCCGGATGGCAGAGAAGATTTGCTTGTAGAAGATTAGATTTGCAAATCAAATCTAATCTCCTACAAATTAGGAGATTTTGTGGTTTGAAGGAAATTGCTAAATCTGTGAATGATGGAACTGGGTGTTCCTATTTAAAGGAGGTTGCTCAGAGCATCAAGGGCATCGAAGATAAGAGAGAAAACACCAGAGCATACATAGAATACTGAGAGGATAGAATTCAAGTGCGAGGATCTTCGATCATCACCGAGAGCAGAGCGTGAGCTCTTAGCTGAGGTGATTGAAGTAGAGTCTGATCAGGACTTGCAGAGTCTGATCATAGCTTGGTCAGGAAGCAAATTCAGAGCAGAAGTTGCTTTTTGGTTGATCAAGGGAGGCCGCAGAGGTATTGACGAGTGGACGAACTCGGTTAAGTGACTGGACGGCTAAACTCACTAGTGACAGGTGGTCACTGAGTGAGGGGGAGTGCTCCAGAGAGTGCAATGCTCGTGGAGAGGTTCGATCGGCTGAGCAGAAGGCTTGGAGCAACGCGGACAGTTTAGGCACCAGCTGTGTGCTACAGCAGGTGCTATAGCAACCTGCATGTGACATTGTTTTAATTAGAATAGGCCGAGTCTGTGGGACTGAGTTGTAGCTATTCTGAATTATTTCAAGTCTGCAGGTGTGCCATACACAAGTCAGAGCCTGTTCTGATTGTGTGACTTGTTTAGGTCAAGTAGCATAGGTTGCGTTGAGTCGAACCGTGTTGTACTGTGGACCTGAGAAACTAGTGAATTAAGGGTTGGAATTCAGCCCTTCCCAAGATGTAGGCAGATTGGCCGAACTGGGTGAACAAACCTTTGTTCCTTGTCCTATCTTGCTGCATCAGATTTGGGTGTTCGAGAGTGTGCTGTAGCAACTGCTTGTTCACTATTTGCAACTCAGAGGTATTGCGAATTTCAAAACCGATTTCTCACTGTTATTGATCAGTGTATCAGAGGCTTTTACAAAGACTGTTCGTTCAGTACTTTCTTCACCGGTATATCCAAGCCACATTCTTCCTCTTCCAAATCTTTGATATGAGAGAATTTCATCCAGAATATTTTTCTGAGTGTCGGCTACCTTTACTGACGCTAGAGGGGCACTGGTATCAGTGCTTTTGCTACCTGAATCTCCTCTCTTTAGCAAGACGACTTGTCTACTGGGTGAAGATATTTTCTTAAGTAACCCTTCCCGCTCTTCTTCAAGTTGATTGATTCTTTCACTCAATGTTAGATTCACTTGCAGAGCTTCCTCACACTGTTTTAGAATATATCCCAGTTTATCTATCAGTTTGTCGGTTGAGTCATCCTCGTCTTCACTATCTGACACCTCAATCCCATAGTAGAGTTCTTTCTTTAATAACTCTTTGCAGTCATAATCGGACACACTAGTTAACACAATAAAGTTTTCTTCTTCACTTTCCTCAGAGTCACTCCACTTACAGTCAGAGATTGGTTATCCTTTTTCTCAGAGTTTTTGAGGGGTTTGCTCGGGCAGTCAGCCTCAAGGTGTCCATATCCTTCACAGTTCCAGCACTGAACCCTCTTTCTCTTTTCTTTCTTCCCATCTTCATTCTGAGCAGGCTCCTTTCCCCGCCTCTGATTTCCTCCACCCCTTCCGGGTTGCCTTCGAGAGGATGAGCCTCGCCCAGATTTTGTTTCTATATTCTTCAGGAGCTTCTCGAGATTCTTAACTAGCAGACTCAGTTGATCATCAGGTACAAACTTCTTTTCTTCTGTTTCAGCTTTCAGTCCTACATTCTTGCCTTTAGGGGAGGGCTCTTCTTTGACCAGCTTCATTTCAAATTGTTTGAGGGGTCCGATCAACTCCTCCAACCTCATATTTCTGACATTCTGAGCTTCTTCAATAGTTGTTACCTTCATGTCAAATCTGGTGGGCAAGGATCTGAGAACTTTCCTAATTAGCTTCTCCTCAGGAAAAGGTTCTCCAAGAGCATGAGCTTCGTTTGACAGGTCATACAGCTTGGCATTGAACTCAGTAATCGTCTCCTCTTCATGCATCTTTAGATTCTCAAACTGAGTAGTTATGATTTGTAATCTGGACATCCTCACTTTGTCGGTTCCTTCATGGGCAATTTGCAAGATCTCCCTGGCTTGTTTGGCAATGTCGTAGTTAGAGATCAACCTGAAATTGTTAGCATCTACTGCAGCAAAAATAGCATTCAGTGCCTTTGAATTACCGGTCGCTGCAGCTCCCTCTTCATAATTCCATTGTTCTTCAGGCTTCACCCTGGTAATTCCCCTTTCATTCATGGTAATGGGAGGAGACCATTCAGCCACAACTGCTCTCCAGGTTCTCTCTTCTATGGCTTTAAGGAATGCCTTCATCCTAGCCTTCCAATAGCCGTAGTTGCTTTCTTCCAACAACGGTGGACGGCTCGTGCTCTATCCTTCCTTCATTGTAACTCGCTTAGACGCTCAGGATCCCTACTCCGTATGTTGATTTCCCACTCTGATACCAATTGAAATTTCCGCAGCGTCTCTGTGATGCAGATTTGTGTACAAGCAGTTTGGCCACCCTTATCTGATGCAGCAAGATAGAACAAGGGACCATGATTTGTTCACCCAGTTTGGCCAAGTGCCTACCTCTGGGAAGGACTGAACTCAGTCCTTTAATCCACTAAGCTCAAGGTTCTCTCGTACAACTTGGTTCTTCGACACGCAACCTATGATACTCAACCTTAGCTAGGACTTCGACCACAATCAGAACACGCACTGACTTGTGTCACAACTACCTACACTGGTATTAACACGCAGTCTCTGCAGGTCTGCTATAGCACCTGCTGTAGCACACAGCTGATGCACAATTTGTCCGCATCACTCCAAGCCTTCAGCTGAACTTATCGAACAATTCCACTAGCGCTGCACACTCTGGAATACTCCCCCTCACTCAGTGACCTCCTGTCACTAGCGAGACACAGTCTTCAGCCAATTGTCCGAGTACCTTCACTCGCAATTGCTCCACGGCCTTCCTGGAGCAATTACTCGACAATCAGACTCTGCAAGTCCTAGGTTCAATCACACAGCTCCACGCGTCTGCGGTGCTCTTAGTGATGGTCGAGGCTCTTCTGGCACTTGAATTCCACTCTCTGGTATTCTGCGTATGCTCTCTCAGTATATTCTCAGCCTCGATGCCTAGGACGCTCTGCTCAGCCTCCTTTAAATACTCGCCCAACCTTGCACATGTTTCCCCTTTTTGGAAGTTCCCTAAAGGAACATTGTCTCCTAGTTTGTAGGAGATTAGATTTGGATTCGAAAATCAAATCTCCCACAAACAAATCTTTACCTGGGCACGGGAATCTTCACTGGGATATTCTTTATTGAATATTTAGAAGCTCCCTGCAGAGCACTGCTCTTCAATACGGTCCGTTGAATGCAAACTCTGAATGGGCGCTGAACTTCTTCTACAGCTCCGTGCTCCAGGAACTGCTACAGTAGGAGCTTGTTCGCGTGAGCTGGTTTTGTCAAAGACTGCCACACAACATCATCACATTACCATCACACTTCGAAAACCACAACAACCCACCACCACAAAAATAACACACCACCAATAAAAACATTATAATTAACTTAATTTAACTTAAAATAACGAAAGAGATGATGAATAGTGGTGGTGGTGTTATTATAGTGGAGGTGTGTTGATGAAAGAGATAATGAATAGTGGTGGTGGTGTTGTTACGGTGGTTGATGAAAGAGATGATGAATAGTGGTGGTGGTGTTGTTATGGTGGTGGTGGTGATGAATAGTGGTGGTGGTGTGTTGATGAAAGAGATGATGAATAGTTTTATTTACTTATATGTACTTATATAAGAACTTTATAAGCTTAAAAGAACATAGCCTAAGACGTGATTCGAAGGTTTGAATGGTCAAAAACGCAAGCAAAGTCAGAATGAAAGTCTGAGTGAACAGCAGCCCGGTTCAATGAAGAACCGGCGATTAACCAGTGGAATCGGTGGTTTGGACAATGAACCGCCGGTTTGGTTTTGAACCGGCCATCAATGGAAAAATTGGTGATCCACTGAGTCAGCTTTGTTCGATAAAGAACCGCCGGTTTGAAACTAAATCGGCTAGGAATCTAATTCTAAAAATCAGCCCAATTGATTTTTAGTATAAATACAAATTGAGTTCTCATTGGCGAGGGTTGGACGATTGGGAGAACGAGAGCAGGAGAGAAGAGACAAGCTTGAAGTGAAGATCATCGTCACGGGTACTTCGTTCCATATTCTCTTCATTCTTGTGTTAGTAGTAATCACCATGAGAAGCGAGTAAAATTTAAGTTCCGGGATCTTACGGATCCCAATGCCTGTAATCTGATTTCATATGATTTGTACGAACATCAATTTTAGTCTAATGCAAATCTATGTTTTTCGATTCTACCATTTTATCATTTTTGATCATTGATTGGGATGACTACATTGTAAAACGAAACTAGGTTAGATGCCAAGAAAATGAATGGGCCTGAGGCAATTAACTAGAACAAGTAGGATTGATGTCGAGGCGTGGCAGCTATGTTGGTAGTACACAAATCGGTAGGAGAGTTGATTTCTTGATTCGAAAACCCAAGATCTCACAAATCAAAACTGGTAATAATCCGTGATTGGGCGGTGTTTAACAACTTAGATTAATTCAGGTGATGATCCGTGATTGGGCGGCTCACATGATGTCAATTAGGTTATTTCCAAAACTATTTTGCATGACTATATGGTGTGAATGATTGCATGAATTGTATTGCGATCATGGGTGAAGTTTGATCTTAGAATTATTTTCTATGATCGAATCAACCATTAGGATTTAGGATAATTAGGAATATTTAGAACAAAACCCATTGGGAGTAGCTTGAAATTCGCAGCACCTCTAATAAACTGATTTGTGAACAAGCAGTTGCTACAGCACACTCTTGTTCACCAGTAAACTGCTTCAGCAGGAAAGATCAAGGACACAAGTTGTTCACCCAGTTCAGCCAAATTGCCTACGTCTGGGGAGGACTCTTCTCAGTCCTCAATCCATTATTCTCAAGGTTTCCAAGTACCCACGGTTACAACCCACGCAATCTATGCTATTCAACCTTAAGTGGATCCTCGCACACAATCAGAACAGGCTCTGACTTGTGTCTGCACACCCTCTACTGATATCTATCTAGAATAGCTATTGTCTCCTCAAGCTCAGCCTATTCTAAACAATACTCAAGTTCTGCAGGGTTGCTATAGCATCTGCTGTAGCACACAGCTAATGCACAAATTGTCCGCGTCGCTCCAAAGCCTTCCGCTGAGCCGTTCGAACGATTCCACGAGCGCTGCACACTCTGGAATACTCCCCCTTACTCAGTGACCTCCTGTCACTAGCAAGAGCTTGCCTTCGATCGATTGCCCGAGTCCCTCCACTCAGCAGTTCCTCCGCGGCCTTCCTTGATCAACCAACAAGCACCACTGCTCTGAACTGTCTTTCCCGATCAAGCTTGGATCAGACTCTGTAAGTCCTGATCGCCCTCTGCTTCTGTCACCTTAGCTCTGCTCTCACGCTGTGCTCTCGGTGAAGATCAAAGATTTCCTCGCACACCAAAAATACTCTCTCAGAATTCTGTGTGTGTGTACTCGTTCACGCTCTCTTCTTTAATCACCCTTTATCGCTCTGAAGGGTCTCTCTTATATATGTGCGATCACTGCTTCATTATCAGATTACAGTAGTTCCCCTTTCAGCATCAATATCTCCTAATTTCTAGGAGATTAGATTAGATTTGAGATTCAAACCAGAACTCCTACTTCAGCTAGGAAACTCCACTCTGGAAT
Source organism: Umbilicus rupestris (assembly GCA_963678935.1). NCBI lineage: Eukaryota > Viridiplantae > Streptophyta > Magnoliopsida > Saxifragales > Crassulaceae > Umbilicus > Umbilicus rupestris. The sequence goes on along the minus strand of OY787607.1, from coordinate 7,626,087 downwards.
ATTCTCTACAGCAACTTAGAAACTCTCCTGATGCTCTTAGATGAACTGCCACGCCTTCATTCCAAAGCACAGATTGCTGCTGCACGAACAGACTACAGCTCTTCTGAACAAGCTCCTGCTAAAGCTTCTTCCTGCTATAGCTGCTCCTTGTTCACTAGCTCGTTCACTTGTACTGAACTTTGACTGTAGCAGCAGCTTGTTCACTTGTGCTGGTTTTGTCAAACACTGCCATACTGCATCATCATAGCTGAACACATTGATTACTAGCGCCTGTTCCTAGGATCTACCCTTCTCTTACCAAGGTCTATAAATTATTTTTTACTACAATTGGCCCCTAAAACTTATATCTGACAACTATAAAGGGTTAAAAAATACGATTGTCAAAATGGCGCGTTGTTGGGGACCTTCAGTGGAAATTGCTTGATGTGTTGAGACAATTCGAAAAGCTTTAGGCTATTCGATTGAAGACTTGAGTGGTATTAGCCCCAACATTTGCATGCACAGGGTTCATTTAGAGGACGATATGAAACCTACCAGGGAAGCATTGAGGCTCCTAAATCCTAAGTTGAATGATGTAGTGAAGAAAGAAATTCTGAAATTACTAGATGCTGGCATCATTTACTCTATTGCTGATAGCGAATGGGTTATCCCCGTTCATGTTGTACCTAAGAAGGGCGGATTGACTGTAGTGCGCAATGAGAAAAATGATTTGATTCCTACTCGTACTGTAACTGGTTGGCGCATGTGCATTGATTACTAAAAGTTAAATGAGGCAACTCGCAAGGATCAATTCCCCTTGCCCTTCATTGATCAGATGTTAGAACGCATTGCGAAGCATAATATTTTTTGCTATCTTGATGGTTACAGTGGGTTTTTTCAAATACCTACCCACAGGACCAGGAAAAAAAACATTTACTTATCCGTTTAGGACATTTTCTTAGAGACATATGCTTTTCTGTTTCTGCAATGCACCTGCCACTTTTCAGCGTTGCATGATTTTATTGAGCGAACCATGGAGGTCTTCATGGATGATATTTTTGTCTATGGTTGCTTGTTCGATGAATGCTTGAAAAACTTGGCTGGCATTCTCCAACGTTGTGTTGACACTAACCTGGTTTTGAATTGAGAGAAGTGTCATTTTATGGTGCAGGAAGGAATTGTCCTAGGTCACCTCGTATCCAACAAGGGGATCGAACTAGATAGAGCCGAAGTTGAGGTGACTGAGAAGCTGCCACCCTCGAGGGACGAGAAAAGCATCAGAAGTTTCCTAGAACATGCCAAATTCTATAGACGCTTCATCAAAGATTTCTCAAAGATTGCAAAACCACTCACTGACCTCCTGTGTCAGGATGCTATGTTCAATTTTGATGAAGCTTGTTTTCATGCATTTCACATTCTTAAGCAAGCTTTGATTTCAGCTCCTATTATGCAGCCCCCTAATTGGGAGCTGCCATTTGAACTAACATGTGACGCTAGTGATTTTGCAGTGGAAGCAGTTTTAATACAAAGAGTCGACGAGAAGCTGCATGTGATACATTATGCCAGCAAGGTACTTATCGGCGCGTCAACAAACTACACTACGACCGAAAAAGAGATGCTAGCCGTTGTTTATGCATTTGAAAAATTTAGGCAATACTTGATTGGCTCGAAGACGATAGTTTACACTGATCATGCTGCCATCAAGTATCTTATGGCTTAAAAAGACTCAAAACCGACGTTGACACGTTGGGTACTTTTGCTACAAGAGTTTGGCATCGAAATTAAGGACAAATTTGGTGATGAAAATTTAATAGCATACCATTTATCGCGTCTTGGGTTAGGAGAACTCATGCGTGAAAATGATAAGATCCCGATCACTGACTCCTGCGCAGGCGAATAGCTGCTGGCTGTTCAAACGTTGTGGTTGTTGTGGTAGTAAAAATACTAGTCCAATCACGGTGTTCAAACAATATTTATTATCCGAGTGACCTCGAGTCGAACCTAAGAGAAAAGCCTAGATTAGTCTAAAGCTAGCTAGTAATACTTAATGCAAGTCTATTAAATAAAAAGGGGAGTTTTTCCTCTAAGTGAGGTATCACTAGTCAATACTAAAGACAATATGAAATATGGTCTAAGAAGTATGATGATGCAGTATGGCAATGTTTGACAAAACCAGCACACGTGAATAAGACGCTGCTATAGCAGGAGTCCAGCTTTCGTGAACAAGATCAGTGAACAAGGAGCAGGCATAGCTGGAGGAAGCTAAAGCAGGAGCTTGTTCAGAAGAGCTGTAGCGTCTGTCCGAGCAGCAGCAGCTTGGGTCTTTGGAAAGAGGGCTTGGCAGTCCTTCTAAGAGCACCAGAGGAGTTTCTAAGTTGTTGCAGAGAATAATCCAGTGGAGATTCCTAGCTGAAGAACGAGATTTGATTGTGGGAGATTTGAATTTCAAATCAAATCTAATCTCCTAAAAATTAGGAGATATTGATATTACTAGGGAAATTGCTAAATCATGATAATGTTGTTCGTGGGTGCTCCTATATAAAGAAGACCCTTCAGAGCAATGAAGTTGATCGAAGAAGAGTGCAGAGAAAGATAACACACACAGAATTCCGAGAGAGTATTTTGGTGTGCGAACAAGATCTTCGATTATCACCGAGAGCAGAGCGTGAGCGCAGAGCTGTGGTGACAGAAGCAGAAGGTGATCAAGACTTGCGTAGTCTGATCCAAGCTTGATCTGGAAGCCAATTCAGAGCAGAGAGTGCTTGTTGGTTGATCAAGGGCAGCCGCGGAAGAACTGACGAGTAAGTGACTCGGTCGAGTGTCTGGACGGCAGTTCTCGCTAGTGACAGGAGGTCACTGAGTGAGGGGGAGTATTCCAGAGTGTGTAGCGCTCGTTGGAATCATTCGAACGGCTCAGCGGAAGGCTTTGGAGCGACGCGGACAATTTGTGCATCAGCTGTGTGCTACAGCAGATGCTATAGCAACCTTGCAGTATCTGAGTTTAATTTAGAATAGGCTGAGTTTCGAGGAGACAGTTTCTATTCTAGATAGATATCAGTATAGGGTGTGCAGACACAAGTCAGAGCCTGTTCTGATTGTGTTCGAGGATTCACCTAAGGTTGAGTAGCATAGGTTGCGTGGAGTTGTCACCGTGTGTACTTTGAGAACTTTGAGATTAGTGTATTGAGGACTGAGAATAGTCCTCCCCAGACGTAGGCAATTGGCCGAACTTGGTGAACAAACATTTATCCTTCATTCTTGCTGAAACAGTTTTCGAGTGAACAAGAGTGTGCTGTAGCAACTCTTGTTCACAAATCTGTTTATCAGAGGCGCTGCGAATTTCAATTGGTATCAGAACAGGAGCTCGACACACAGAGTAAAAGATCCTACATCGCCTCTGAAGAAGACAAGGAACAATGAAGGAAGGACAGAGCACGAGTAGGCCTCCATTGTTGGAAGAAAGCAACTATGGATATTGGAAGGCTAGGATGAAGGCCTTTCTCAAAGCCATCGAAGAGAAAACCTGGAGCGCTATCGTGGTCGAGTGGTCTCCTCCAATTACCATGGATGAACGGGGAGTCACATGGATAAAACCTGAAGAACAATGGACTGCTGAAGAGGGAGCTACATCAACTGGTAATTCAAAGGCTCTGAATGCTATTTTTGCTGCAGTTGATGCTAACAATTTCAGGTTGATATCAAACTGTGATATTTCCAAGCAAGCCTGGGAAATCCTGCAAATTGCCCATGAAGGAACTGATAAAGTAAGGATGTCGAGATTACAGATTATTGCCACACAGTTTGAGAATCTGAGAATGCAAGAAGAGGAGACAATCACTGAGTTCAATGCAAAATTATGTGACTTGTCAACTGAAGTTCATGCTCTTCGAGAACCTATTCCTGAAGAGAAGCTGATTAGGAAGGTCCCAGATCGTTGCTCACAAGATTTGAAATGAAAGTAACGGCAATTGAAGAAGCTCAAAATGTCATACACATGAGGCTGGAAGAGTTGGTTGGATCCCTCAAACAATTTGAGATGAAGCTGGTTAAAGAAGAGCCCACTCTTAAAGAGAATATAGGACTGAATGCAGAAACAGAAGTGAAGAAGCCAGCTCCAGATGACCACCTGAGTCTGCTAGTAAAGAACCTCGGGAAGCTCTTAAAAAACATGGAGTCAAGATCTGGACAAAGCTCATTCTCACGGAGGCCATCTAGAAGAGGTGGAGGAAATCAAAGGAGAGGGAAGGAATCTGCTCAAAATGATGATGAGAAGAGAGACAGAAGAAAGGGTATGCAGTGTTGAAACTGTGAAGGACATGGCCATCGACAAGTCGACTGTACCAGCAAACCCATAAAGAAGGCTGAGCAGAAAAGTGCTCGCTCTGCCAGTAGAAGTGAAGACGAGATAGATTTGAGTGAAGATGAATGCAACATGGTCAGATACAGATCAGTCAGGAAAGGCAGAAAAACACAAGGAATGGTGAATCAGTTCCTGCTACAGCAACCCCTGTATCACCAAGTCAAGAAGCTGTTAAAGTATAAAAGATGTTATAACTGCGGGCACAAAGGTCACATTGAGAGGAACTATCTTTCAGCATACACCAGGAAGGGTTCAACCAGGGAACCAACCAAGCAGAAATATGAGAGAACTCAGCATCTCGCACTTGTCAGCACAGCAAGTTCCTTGAATAAAGTAAGCTGGTACTTTGACAGTGGCTGCTCGGGGCATATGACGGGAGAAAGATCTTTCTTGAAGAATATAACTCCTTGCTTGGAACAACGGGTGAAGTTTGGAAATGGCCTGAGGGGAAGAGTTCTAGGTAAAGGAACACTAGCAGTTGAAGGGATGCCTAAACTAAGCAATGTCATGCTGGTGGAAGGACTAAAGGCGAACCTCATAAGCATTAGCCAGCTGTTTGATGGCACTCAACAGGTAAGGTTTACGAAAGATTCATGCAAAGTCTTCAACAAAACTGGAGAATGTATAATGGAGGGGGCCAGATCAAAAAGCAACTGCTATCTTCTCAAAGTTGGTACAAACTCTCTTTCACCAAGATGCATGCTGACTAATACTGAGGAAATGAATCTCTGGCACAGAAGGATGGGTCATGTCAACCTGAGGACTCTGAAGAAAATTGAAATAGAAGGGTTAGTCAGAGGAATACCGCTGAATAAAGGCGAGACAAGCTCCATCTGTGGAGATTGTCAGATTGGGAAACAGAAGAAGGCTTCACACCCAAAAGTCAAAGATACAAATACAACCAGACCTCTCCAGTTGATACACATGGACCTGATGGGTCCTATGGAAGTCGAGAGTGTTGGCAGGAAAAGATATGCTTTCGTCTGTGTTGATGACTATACCCGGTTCACTTGGATTGTTTTTGTTAGGGAGAAATCGGATACTGTAAAAGTTATAGTCTCTTTGGTGTCCCGACTAGAGCAAGAGAAAAATCTCAGAATCACCAACATCCGGAGTGATCATGGTAGGGAATTTGAAAACGAAGCAGTTGATGAGTTCTGTCGTCAAAAGGGTATCTTACATCAGTATTCTTCTCCCATCACTCCTCAGCAGAATGGTGTAGTGGAACGAAAGAATCGGACAATACAAGAAATGGCCAGAGTCATGATTCATGCCAAGAGGGTTCCCCTGAGATTCTGGGCCGAGGCAATGAACACCGCATGTTACATCATCAACAGAGTCACCATACGGAAAGGAACCAACCAGACTTGCTATGAGCTCTGGAATCAGAAGAAACCCACAGTTAAATACTTTCACACCTTTGGAAGTGACTGCTTCATTCTGAGAGATCGGGAGTACAGAAAGAAGCTTGACCCAAAGAGCGATGCTGGATTGTTCCTGGGATATTCAATGAACAGTAGGGCATATCGAGTGTACAACCAGAGGACAAGGACAGTGATGGAATCCATAAATGTAGTAGTCAACGATGTTGAAGAAGTCTCTTCCACTGTCCTTGACGACAAAGACTCTGACATTGAAGATGCTCCTGCCAGTCAGAGCAGAAGTGAACAATTTTCGGCTCCAGAAGATGCTACAGCAAGTGCTGAAGCAGAAAGTCCAGACGAACAATTAGAGAGCTTGCATGAAGAACAAAATAATGAGACTCATGATCCACCATCAAGGCAGCCTCCAAAGAAGATTCAGAAGAATCATCCGCTGACCAATGTGATTGGAGCCCGACAGAAAGAAGGAGAACCAGAAGCAACGCTTACCTCAATACCTGCTTCCTTTCCAGTATGGAATCGAAGAACTTTAAGGAAGCTATGAGTGACGAATTCTGGATGATAGCTATGCAGGAAGAACTAGCAGAGTTCGAAAGACATGATGTTTGGGACTTGGTGGACAGACCTAAAGGAGTAAACATTATAGGCACCAAGTGGATCTTCAAAAACAAAACTGATGAAAAGGGAAACATCACAAGAAATAAAGCCAGACTTGTTGGTCAAGGATACACTCAAATTGAGGGCTAGATTTCGAAGAAACTTTTGCTCCAGTTGCTCGTCTGGAGGCCATCACACTGCTCCTAGCTATGTCTTGTTTCCTAGGATTTAAACTATATCAAATGGATGTCAAAAGTGCGTTCCTGAACGGAGATCTCTCTGAAGAAGTGTATGTTGCCCAGCCAAAAGGATTTGAAGATCCTCATCACCCGGAGCACGTGTACAAACTGAAGAAAGCTCTATATGGGCTTAAACAGGCTCCTCGAGCATGGTACGAGCGGCTGACAGTCTTTCTTGAAAACCATGGTTACAAAAGAGGGGGAGCTGACAAAACTTTATTTGTGAAAAGAACCAAGTCAGATGTGATCATTGCACAGACATATGTGGATGACATTGTCTTTGGATCGAAGTCTCAGCACCTGGTGAAGCAGTTTGTGGATCACATGCAGAAGGAATTCAAAATGAGCATGGTCCGAGAACTGTCGTATTTCCTTGGTCTGGAGATTACCCAGAAAGAAGATGGAATCTTTATTGCACAAAGCAAATACAGCAAGAATCTTGTGCAGAAATTTCAGCTAGATAAAGCCAGTCATAAACGAACGCCCGCTGCCACTCATGTCAAAGCCATCAAAGATGAACATGGAGTGGAAGTGAGTCAGACTATCTACAGAAGTATGATTGGTAGCTTACTGTACCTGACTTCCAGTCGTCTCGACATCTCCTTTGCAGTAGGAGTATGTGCTAGATTTCAAGCCTGCCCCAAAGATAGTCACTTGCAGTTGGTCAAGCGAATCATTCGGTATGTTGAAGGTACTGTGCACTATGGTTTATGGTATACTAAGGATACAAATGCAAACCTGGTAGGATATAGTGATGCGGACTGGGCAGGATGCTCTGAGGATAGGAAGAGCACTTCTAGAGGCTGGTTCTTCCTGGGAAACAACCTGGTGTCCTGGTTCAGTAGAAAACAAAACAGCATCTCGTTATCCTCAACTGAGGCAGAGTACATAGCTGCCGGGAGCTGCTGTGCACAGATGATGTGGATGAAGCAAATGTTGGGTGAGTATGGACTCGATCAAGGCGAAATGACTCTCTACTGTGACAACATGAGTGCTATCAGCATCTCCAAGAACCCTGTTCAGCACAGCAGAACCAAACACATTGACATTCGACATCACTTCATCCGTGATCAGGTGGAAAAGAAAATCATTGTTCTTCAGCATGTTGTGTCGGCCAAACAGCTTGCTGATATCTTCACGAAAGCTCTGGACGTAGTCCGGTTCGAAGACCTAAGATCCTCTCTGGGGCTCTGTGTCTTGCCTCACTGAGACAGCCAGAAACTTCCCCTTGTCACATGTTCCAAAAAGGGGAGAAAATGGTTAGGGAGATATACCGGAGAATTTGAATTGAAACATTCAAAGGGGTTTTGTCAAAATGCCAATGGGGAGATTGATGATGCAGTATGGCAATGTTTGACAAAACCAACACACGTGAATAAGACGCTGCTATAGCAGGAGTCCAGCTTTCGTGAACAAGATCTGAGAACAAGGAGCAGCTATAGCTGGAGGAAGTTATAGCAGGAGCTTGTTCAGAAGAGCTGTAGCGTTTGTTCGAGCAGCAGCAGCCTGGATCTTTGGAAAGAGGGCTTGGCAGTTGTTCTAAGAGCACCAGAGGAGTTTCTAAGTTGCTGTAGAGAATATTCCAGTGGAGATTCCTAGCTAAAGAAGGAGATTTGATTGTGGGAGATTTGAATCTCAAATCAAATCTAATCTCCTAAAAATTAGGAGATATTGATATTACTAGGGAAATTGCTAAATCCTGATAATGTTGTTTGTTGGTGCTCCTATATAAAGAAGACCCTTCAGAGCAATGAAGTTGATCGAAGAAGAGTGCAGAGAAAGAGAACACACACAGAACTCCGAGAGAGTATTTTGGTGTGTGAACGAGATCTTCGATTATCACCGAGAGTAGAGCGTGAGCGCAGCGCTGTGGTGACAGAAGTAGAAGGTGATCAGGACTTGCGTAGTCTAATCCAAGCTTGATCTGGAAGCCAATTCAGAGCAGAGAGTGCTTGTTGGTTGATCAAGGGCAGCCGCGGAAGAACTGACGAGTAAGTGACTCGGTCGAGTGTCTGGACGGCAGTTCTCGCTAGTGACAGGAGGTCATTGAGTGAGGGGGAGTATTCCAGAGTGTGAAGCGCTCGTGGGATCGTTCGAACGGCTCAGCGAAAGGCTTTGGAGCGGCGCGGACAATTTATGCATCAGCTGTGTGCTACAGCAGACGCTATAGCAACCCTGCAATAGCTGAGTTTAATTTAGAATAGGCTGAGTTTCGAGGACACAATTGCTATTCTACATAGATATCAGTAGAGGGTGTTGATGCGTTCGTCGTTGTACGCGTCAAATTAATCCTTCCTTTTCCACTTAGTATAGCGGCTAAGTCAGGGTCGATCCCACAAGGAGCAAGCAGATTCGCTCTAACTAGTAACCTACACTTACGAAAATTGGGGTGTGAGTGATTGGGTTGCGCAGGTGCGCGAATAAACAGTAGTTAACGCAGGATTTGCACTAGACGTGCGCAGGCAGTAGAGATTAAGTACTATGACTATGAAAAGTATCGGCGCAGACAATCCTCTATGAATGTATTCCTTATCATCGACTCTAAACGTCTATAGTTCGGTTTACTGAAGTTATTGTCCGATCAAGGCTTCCTAACATGTGCGCATGTTCCGATCAAAGTTCATGAGCTATTAATTCTTGAAACTAGTCTAAGCAGCTACGAATCCTGTCACAGTAGTAGCTGATTATCCTAGCGCGTTACTCCTAGTTGTCACCGTCAAGCTACCAACTAGTTTAACATATAACAAACAAGTGGCAAGAGTAAGATTGCGGTTCAAGGCTTCCCCTACTCATGCAACTAGCTGTCAACCGTGTGCACAGAATTAATACAAGCAAACAAACTATGCATTAAGCACAAGTCTCAAAGGAAATACTCATAGAATCATGCCCAACCGATACAAAGCGTTTAGCTAGACATGCTAGTAGTAAACATCATAGAATTAGTAAATAACAACTAAAGTATCCAAGAAAATAGTAACAAGCAGGTGCGTGCAGGTTGCAGTGTCTCGGCTGGCGCAGTCGGCTAGCGCAGGTCCTCTCAGCAGCTCGTGTGTTTTTCAGTTCTGCCTCTCTCTCGTGTGTGTCTTGATGCCTTTTGATTCCTTATCAAACCCTAGCCTTCCTCTCTTTATATACTGCTCATGAGGCCCAAGGACGGCCTTGGCAACTTCCAAATATGATGGTGTCAAGATTTGGAAATACCAATATCTTGCGCATGGCGCACTGCACACATTGGTTAGCGCAATCGGTCTGCGCACCGCAGTCTGAATCTATCCTGTTTGCGCTGCTAGCTCCGCAGGCTGTGTGTTGCGCTCCTTAAACGCTGCCTGTTAGCGCGTATCCGACTTAGGCCCTCGTTTCGCCCTGGAATACAAAAACACCGGAAACCAGTAATCTTGTACACAAAATGATGCAAACAAGCATAGTGTTAGGATCTAAATAGCGCGTATAAATAGGCTCTATCAAACCCCCCACACTTGCCCTTGTTCGTCCCGAACAAGCACTCAAGCACGGATACAATTACCTCTCTGGAGTCTAGCGCACAGTCTTGCACTCTGGCGCTAGCTGCACTACTATTCACTTTGCGCTGCTCTATCACCTGCGCGCATCTGCCTTCAACAGTTTAATATAACAATTTCGAAATTCGTTACCTCTCAGCTGGGATGAAGATCATTTCAGATGGCTGGGAGATAGCTCTTCATAGGCTCCGGGTTGTCAGCTTTTACTCCGAGGACGGGTATATGGTTAACAGCGCAAGCTTCTTCCAATGCGTGATTCTTCCGCCCACTTCCTGGGAACCCGAGCCTTTTTGATGATTTTCTTGTGAACTTGCGCAAGCTGGTACGTATTTGTGCGCATGCTGATTCTTTTGTAGCGCATATCATCTGCTGGTGTTTTTTCTTTTTGTACAGCTTAACCTATGGTTCCTGTGTTCCCAGAACGGTTCCAGTCTCGGCCTCCGGATAGCAGTTATGGAACAACGCTCCGCTCTCCCTCCTTGGTCTATTTGCGCAGGTCAGCGCACGTGTTTACACCCGCGCCCGCCTTCCATAGCTCGACTTCCAGAGGAAAGGTGGTCTGTTTTCCCACCTCGCCACGCTTTGGGTATTCGCCTTCGGCATCTGCGTGACTGAGCGCGCTCTCTTGTTCCGAAGGTCGCGAAGCACCGGCCTCCACTAGCGCTCTCGACCATATACCTCACCTTCGAAGCAAAAACGACTAACCGCCTCTCTAGAGCTTTTCTGTCAACTCCACATCCCCTGTATATCCCAACTAAAAGGAGCAGAAAAAATGAAAAATATACTAAAACAGTTGATAGCAGCGCATGCAAGATGAATAGCGCAAAACAAGCTGAAGAGTGTGCGCAACCCGCACACAAGCGCACCACTGCTACTATTCCCTTCACTAAACTAAGTTACACTAAAAAGCTAAAAAAAAAAACGTAAAATGTAAATGTAACGCCCCCCGCCCCCCCACACTTAAACAGAGACGTGTCCCCACGACTCAGGCGCAAGCGCAACGGAGAACGCACACATGCATGCAAGCAAAACAAAGAATATAAGAAAAACATATAGTCATCGCAGCAACAATATAGTCAGGGGTCACAAAATATTCAGCACAATATAGCAACATCGAGCAATAGTGTTCAAAAAAAGATAAGAAACCACCCGAAAGAAATGCGAGCCCTCACTGCAGCCCTAGATATCCTCGGAGCTGGACTCAGCCGCGGATCCGTGCGCCTCCTCATCTGAAGAATCGGTCTCATACTCGGTACTAGAGGCGGGCGGCACGACAGAAACGGCGGCGGGCTGAGGCAAGAGGTCGTCCTCTGAGATAGGGTCCCATAGTGAATCTGAGCTAGAACTTATGATGGGATCGGCTTCAGGGGACCTCTGAACAGAAGGCTGTGCAGGGGGTGCTGGTACCGGGTCTACTGCTAGGTGGGCTCTGCTGCATGGACCGGGGATTGGGTAGGAGGGCTGGCTGGCTAGCGCGGCTCGCTGGGGGATCCTGGAGGCAGCCTACGCAGACTGAGGAGAGGGGGGATAGAATCTCCAAATAGCCACCCTGATGGTGGGCTCATGCTCAGGTCTGCCCCCTCGGGCGCTAAATACTCGAGCACACGCATGACGTTGAACATCATGCGCTGCTCCTCTGATACCTCCTCAGGCGCCTCCTCTGCCTCTTTCCTGGGGCGCTTTCCCTGTGCACACGGGGGAGAATCATCAATGGCAATGGTAACTGGCTCCCCCTGCGGTGCACTCGCCCTCCGGCGCGCTCCAGTCTGCGCACGAGTCCTCATGCGCCTGACTGGAGGCGCAGCTGGCTCTGAGGCCTCTTCCATCTCCCTTTCCTCAGCGGCCTCCTCTGGCTGCGCTGCTCTCTGCTCGTTGCCTCGGCGCTCTGGCCGGCTGCAGCTGGTAGCACCATTCCAAGGACCCATCCTCTCTCACGGCCACCGCTCTGAGCTGCAGCATATGGGCACGGTCCAGGGGGACAGCTGGCACTACCGTGTGCTCAGGCACCTCCGGCTCTCCATGCAACGCACGCAGCAGGTGCGTGATCATTCCTCCACACGTCAGCGGCCCCTTCGTGCTGACCCGACTCCAATGCACCACCATATCCGAGACAAACAGCACCTTCTTCCCATAGTAAAATCCCTTCAATATGTCCATGTCCAGCAGGCTAATCTTTGGCGCACCATTAAAACGCGCGATGATTGCATAGGCGACCATGCGCCAGAGGTAGAACATCCACGGGTCGCGCAGCTCGCGTCCTCGGCTGCGCCCCGCGGCAAAAACTGGGCCGGTCGCCATTTCACGCCATGCCTCCTGATTTGTGTGCGTGTCTATATCCGCCTCACGCATCTTGGCACACCCCAGCGTGCGCTTCAGCCTCTTGGCCGAGGCAATGTACCAGACCCTTCTGTGCCGGTACCTGATCTCCAGATCGGCCGTCTCCAGCGACGCCAAGAATTCGCATGTATCCTCCTTATCCGCCGCGCTGTTGATCTCCAACAGCGCCTCCCAGCCCGCCAGCGCGAGCTTCTCCACAATGAGGTCCTCCATTCCGACCTCGCGCAGGAAGTCCCTGCTGATGTACGGGGTCCCGTACATCTCCAGCCTCATGAAGGCTTCAAACTTACTGGCAAATGATGCTGGGGTCTCTTGATCCTCGGCAGGCTGCATGGTGCGCTGGGGTTCCTATGGTCAACTAAGGTCAAAGCTCCACAAATGCTCAAAAATCCAAACTCCGACAAACGCCCTGAAATTGTCACCCACAGGTCGCCTAACGTCCGCCTACAAAACCCACTGCCTAGAACTCCAAATGGTGCAGACGATCCAGGTGCGATTTCAAACCTAGGGCAGCTCTTCCACCGCACAAACCCTAACTAAATCGGCTAAAACTGAGGGGAAAGGGTTACCTAGTGAGTGTGCGACGGTAAGCCCTTCGAATCTTTCTAAACAGATGCTTGGTTGAGTGCCGGACGGTGAGTGCAGGCTGAGGGCAGGAGCTTTCTTGCAACGGTCGACTGTAAAAATGCTGAATTTTTTCTAAGTCCTGGCCTTTTATACCCCCTGTCTGGCGCATCTGTTCTGCGCACTGAATTTGCGCACTGACCTGCGCACGGCTGCGCGACTAAAAAAAAACAACAAGTCCTAAACTAGCTAAAAGACACTAAAAAAAATGTGTAAAAGTAGAACGTATCGGGTTACCTCCCGACAAGTGCCTTTGTTTAACGTCGTTGGCTCGACCATACCTCGTTACTTGCCTAAAAGTGTGCCAGCGACCTCCCCCACGCTCCTGAGTGACCCCGCGCTCGTGCGTGTGTTGCGTTCTCCTTGGTCCTGCGCAAAGGATCGGAAGGGTGGTCAGCATGGTTAATAGTATGTGATAAATCATAAGTAACGAGGTTAGGTGAAGAGGAAGAAGAAATATGAGCAATAGTTCCCAGTTCTCCCTCTGGTGCATCTGGTGGCGACTCTGGCGCAGCAACCTGCGCATCTGCTATCTCTGGCTCTGCCAATTCAACTTCGCGCGCTGTGCCATCCCACGGTTCTTCTAAATACTTTTTCACTCTCTGCCCATTGACTTGAAAACGATGCCGGTGCTCGTTTTCTAACTTGATTGTTCCGTAAGGGAAAACCTTGGTAACCGTGTATGGTCCCGTCCATTTGCTGCGCAGCTTCCCAGGCATGAGCTTTAGGCGCGAGGAGAACAATAGTACCTGGTCTCCTGGCTCAAAAGTGCGTTTGAGGATGTTTTTGTCGTGAAATGCCTTTGTGCGCGCCTTGTAATCGCGCAGCCCTTCATATGCATCCAGGCGCAGCTCTTCTAACTCGCATAGCTCAAATGCGCGCTCCTTACCAGCCTCGTCTAGGTTCAGGTTGCAAACGCGCAATGCCCAGTATGCTTTGTGCTCCAACTCCACTGGCAGGTGGCACGGTTTTCCATAAACCAACCGAAACGGTGAAGTCCCAATTGGTGTCTTATGTGCGGTTCGGTATGCCCATAGCGCATCGTTAAGGCGCTGGCTCCAGTCTTTGCGCGACGGTCTCACAGTTTTCTCCAGGATGCGCTTGATCTCTCGGTTGGAAACCTCGGCCTGTCCATTCGTCTGAGGATGGTAAGCGGTGGACGTCTTGTGGCGCACTCCATAATGCTTGAATACCTGCGCCACTATCCTATTGCAAAAATGCGTCCCCTGGTCGCTTATGACTGCCTTAGGCACTCCATACCTGCAAAAAATGTTAGTTCGCAAAAACTCAGCGACCGTCTTACCATCATCCTTCCGGGTGGCCTTAGCCTCAACCCATTTGGAGACATAATCCACCGCGACCAATATATACTCATATCCGGAAGATGGAGGAAATGGCCCCATGAAGTCAATCCCCCAAATATCGAATACTTCATCCACTAGTATTGGCGTCTGCGGCGTCTCATTGCGCGCTGATATGCCCCCTGTGCGCTGGCACCTGTCACAGTTCCTGCAGTGGTTATACGAGTCACTAAACAAGTGCGGCCAATAAAATCCGCAATCCAGGATCTTTCTGCTCATGCGCTTTCGACCGAAGTGTCCTCCACATCCGTGCGCATGACCAAACATCAAAACAGAGTTAATTTCATGGTCGGGCACGCATCACCTCAAAATTTGATCAGGTCCTATTCTGAGCATGTACGGATCATCCCAAATGTAATACTTGGACTCATGCTTTAGTCTCATGCATTGGGTTTTAGTGAAATGAGAAGGAAACGTACCTGTGACCAGGTAATTCGCTATGTGCGCATACCATGGTACCTTACCTGTCAGCACCATCAGATGCTCGTCAGGGAATGTCTCTGTGATCCGCCCTGGCTCCTCCTCTTTCACGATCCTGCTCAGGTGGTCAGCGACTGTGTTTTCCGTGCCTTTCTTATTTTTGATTTCCAAGTCGAATTCCTGAAGTAGGAGCACCCAGCGCATCAAGCGCGGCTTAGTCTCCTTCTTTGACATTAGGTAACGGATTGCTACGTGGTCTGTGTAGACGATGACTCTGGCGCCTAGAACATATGCGCGGAACTTCTCCAGTGCAAACACGATTGCCAGAAGTTCCTTTTCCATGGTGGTGTAGTTCCTCTGCGCAGCATCCAGTGTGTGCGATGCATAATAGATGGCATGCGGCTTCTTGTCCACGCGCTGTCCCAGGACTGTACCTACTGCATAGTCGCTTGCGTCGCACATCAGTTCAAACGGCAGGTTCCAGTCTGGCGCGCGCATCACTGGCGCACTTGTCAGCGCCTCCTTCAGCTTATCAAACGCGGCTTTGCACTCATCAGTAAATTCGAAACACACATCCTTTTGCAAGAGGTTAGAGAGGGGTATACAAATCTTAGAAAAATCTTTTATGAAACGGCTATAAAACCCAGCATGCCCAAGGAATGATTTCACATCGCGCACGTTAGTGGAATAAGGAAGATTAGAAATAAGATCTATTTTGGCCTTATCTACCTTGATCCCCTCCTGCGAGATAATATGTCCTAGTACTACACCATGCGATACCATGAAATGGCATTTTTCATAATTGAGCACTAGGTTTTTTGAAATGCAGCGCGCTAAGACTTTATCAAGATGAGTTAAGCATGCGTCAAAGGTACCTCCGTACACAGTAAAATCATCCATGAACACTTCTATGCATATACCAATCATATAAGAAAAGATGCTCATGACTAGACGTTGGAACGTACCTGGCGCGTTACACAGCCGAAATGACATGCGCCGAAACGCAAACGTACCGAATGGACAGGAAAGCGTGGTTTTCTCTTGATCCTCCGCAGCAATGGGTATCTGATTGTACCCTGAGTACCCGTCCAAGAAACAAAAGTAGGGCTTCCCCGCTAATCGATCTAGCATCTGGTTAATGAAGGGTAGCGGGAAATGGTCCTTGCGCGTGACTGCGTTAAGCTTTCTGTAGTCGATGCACATGCGCCATCCAGTTTGCATGCGCTTGGGAACTAGCTCGCCCTGCGCATTCTCCTCTACTGTGATTCCTCCTTTCTTCGGCACAACGTGCACCGGACTTACCCATTTGCTGTCCGAGATTGGGTAAATGACTCCTGCGTCAAGCAGCTTCAGGATCTCCTTCTGCACCACCTCCATCATATTCGGATTCAATCTGCGCTGAGGCTCCCTGGATGGTTTGGCACCATCTTCCAATAGAATCCTATGCATGCATACATCCGGGCTCACTCCGCGCAGGTCAGCAAGTGTCCATCCTATAGCGCGCTGGTTCTTGCGCAGCACCTGCTATAATTGCGCCTCCTGCTTCTCTTTTAATCCTTTCTTTATGATTACCGGCAGGGTGTCTTCATTTCCCAAAAATATGTATTTGAGGTGCTCTGGGAGTTGCTTCAGCTCGACCTTGGGTGCCTGTTCAATAGAGGGCAAGATTTTATTAGCAGTGCAGACATTAACTCTATCGTGTACCTGTCTGGGTGCTGGTTCAGCACTGCTCAGTTCATCCTCCTGTGCCTCCAACTCTGCCTGTGCCAGTGTCTCAGGTCCTTCTGCTGCGCTCGCACATTGCGCATCTGCACCCAAGTCATCTATGCTGTCCATCGCGTGCATTGTGGCGTCCTCATGAGGGTGCTGCATCCCTTTGAATATGTTAAAATGAATTTCCTCGCCATCGACCTCCATTGAGAGCGTACCCCGCCACACGTCTATCTTTGTGCGCGCTGTCATCAGAAATGGTCTGCCCAGTAGGATCTGCGCACTTCCTTTGCTCGACTCACCCTCCATTTCTAAGACATAAAAATCTGCTGGGAACACCAGCTCTCCTACTCGGACGAGGACGTCCTCGATCATGCCCGTCGGTTGCTTGCACGACCGATCTGCTACCTGAATGGTGAGACCTGGGCGCAATGACGCATACAGGGAATAGGGAATAGGGAATGACGCATACAGGGAATAGGGAAGCACATTTATAGATGCGCCTAAGTCAATCATGCAGTTGCTTACTGTGGTCTTACCTAAAGTGCATGGGATGGTGAACGTACCTGGGTCTCGGCATTTAGGTGGTACCTTATGTTGCACGATTGCCGAGGCCTGCGCATTTAGCATTACCCGTGCGCACTCGCCCTTCCTCCTCTTGTTTGTGCACAGCTCCTTTAATAATTTGGCGTACCTAGGGATCTGCCAAACTGCTTCAATAAAGGGAATGTTTATTTCCACCTTACTGAATAACTCGTAGAGCTCCTTTCAAGCGCTTCCTTCCTAGCCGATGGTGCCTGTACAGGGAAAGGTGCAGGTATGTTAGTACGATTCATGCCTTTGTCTTTTGATTGTGCCATACCTGGCGCCTCGCCCTGCTGGCTTGTGGCTGGCGCTTCTGGTTGCGCATCTTGCTCTGCTGGATCTGGAGCTTGCGCAACTGGTTGCGCGGGCGCCTTCGTGGTCTGCTCTGTTCCTATAGTGCGCCCAGTCCTCAGTGTCACTGCGTTGACTCCTCCCTTGGGATTCTGGATCACTTGCGAAGGCAGGTTGCCATCGCTCTTTTTCAGCTCATACACCGTGGTAGCGATCTGTGATAGCTGCTTCTCAATGGACTCAAACCTCTTGTCATACTTCTCATCATTCTTGCGCACTGTGTCTGCTAGCTGCCCCACGATATCTTCTAAAGATCGCCTCGGCTGCTGGTTGTTTTGCGCTGGTGCGTCAGTGCGGTGATGCGGTGGATTGTAGGGCGCAGCTTGTTGCGTCTGCTGTGGTGCGCGCTGATCCGCGGACTGCCTCTGGAAATTGTTTTCCTCCTTCCATCTGAACCCATTTGCGGCTAGTCCAAAACGCGGCTGATTCTGCCTCTGCGGCCCTCTATTATCCCATCCTCCTAGAGCATTGACATCTCCTGATTCCTCGAAAAGTGTGGGACATGCATCGGTTTTGTGCTCAGTGGACGTGCAGAATTCGCATGCCTTTGGCGCAGCTGGTTGTGCCCCCTGCGCATGCATCAACTTCTGCAGCATGGCCTTCATTTCCTTTATCTCAGCGCTTGTTTCTACCTGATGCACAGAACGAGCACGACTGTTTTCAAGTGTTAGCTGATGTCTTACCTGCCCAGCAGAGTCTTTTATCAGCTACCACGCGTCCTCTGGGTACATGTTGCAAATGTCGCCTCCTGCGCATGCATTCAATAATCTCAGCTCCATGGGTAACAATCCATTCAAGAAATTCTCTATCAGCACATTTTGGGGCAGGCCGTGATTGTAGCAGTTGGCCTCCAGCTCCCTGAAACGCTCATAATACTCCGATAGTGACTCTCCTGCACCCTGCCTAGGTGCGGCCAGCTCCCTCCTGAGTAGCGCGATCTTGGCTGCGGGATAGAGCTTGTCCAAGAACTTCTTCTACAGCTGCTCCCATATGTGAATTGATCCTGCTGGTAAGCTCATCAGCCTATGCCTGGCCGTGTCACACAATGAAAACGGGAATGCTTTCATCTTCAGCGCTTCGTCGCTCTCCTCTTCGGCCTTCATGTTCTCGCAAATGACTAGGAATTCTCGCACATGCTTGACTGGGTTCTCGTTGGTCATCCCGTGGAACTTGGGCATGTGATGAATGAGCGAGCTCCTTAGCTCAAAATGACCATCTGGTGGAAGCACTATGCACCATGGCTGGTTAACCATGATCGGGGCAGACATCTCGCGCACTGTTCTGCGTCGCGCGGGTGGCGCATTATACACTTCAGCGGCCATCCTTGCTTCAACCTCGTGCTGCACCTCCTCTCTGAACCGAGCTGCGCGGTTGTCCGCCCTCGCATTCTCTGGGGTTCTGTCCCCTAAGTTGTCTCCAACGACACTGTTATCCTCCATGACCTGTTCTAAATCTAAAAAAAAAAAAATGAAATTAAAAGACAACTAAGCTGTCGCGTCTGTCAGTGCGCAACTAGAATCTGCGCAGCGCAACTGTTTCAAAGTTGCGCAGGCTGATGTTGATTGCGCGCTGTCAGAAACAACAACGAGAATAAAGCAAATAGAAATAACTAACTACTGTAAAAGAAAACTTAAGCTGGTTAAAGCTTATCTGTGTTGCTCCCCGGCAACAGCGCCAAAATTTGATGTGCGCGTCGTTGTACGCGTCAAATTAATCCTTCCTTCTCCACTTAGTATAGCGACTAAGTCAGGGTCGATCCCACAAGGAGCAAGCAGATTCGCTCTAACTAGTAACCTACACTTACGAAAATTGGGGTGTGAGTGATTGGGTTGCGCAGGTGCGCGAATAAACAGTAGTTAACGCAGGATTTGCACTAGACGTGCGCAGGCAGTAGAGATTAAGTACTATGACTATGAAAAGTATCGGCGCAGGCAATCCTCTATGAATGTATTCCTTATCATCGACTCTGAACGTCTATAGTTCGGTTTACTAAAGTTATTGTCCGATCAAGGCTTCCTAACATGTGCGAATGTTCCGATCAAAGTTCATGAGCTATTAATTCTTGAAACTAGTCTAAGCAGCTACGAATCCTGTCACAGTAGCAGCTGATTATCCTAGCGCGTTACTCCTAGTTGTCACCGTCAAGCTACCAACTAGTTTAACATATAACAAACAAGTGGCAAGAGTAAGATTGCGGTTCAAGACTTCCCCTACTCATGCAACTAGCTGTCAACCGTGTGCACAGAATTAATACAAGCAAACAAACTATGCATTAAGCACAAGTCTCAAAGGAAATACTCATAGAATCATGCCCAACCGATACAAAGCGTTTAGCTAGACATGCTAGTAGTAAACATCATAGAAATAGTATATAACAACTAAATTATCCAAGAAAACAGTAACAAGCAGGTGCGTGCAGGTTGCAGTGTCTCGGCTAGCGCAGGTCCTCGCAGTAGCTCGTGTGTCTTGATGCCTTTCGATTCCCTATCAAACCCTAGCCTTCCTCTTTTTATATACTGCTCATGAGGCCCAAGGACGACCTTGGCAACTTCCAAATCTGATGGTGTCAAGATTTGGAAACACCAATATCTTGCGCATGGCGCACTGCACACATTGGTTAGCGCAATCGGTCTGCGCACTGCAGTCTGAATCTATCCTGTTTGCGCTGCTAGCTCCGCAGGCTGTGTGTTACGCTCCTTAAACGCTGCCTGTTAGCGCGTATGCGACTTAGGCTCTCGTTTCGCCCTGGAATACAAAAACACCGGAAACCATTAATCTTGTACACAAAATGATGCAAACAAGCATAGTGTTAGGATCTAAATAGCGCGTATAAATAAGCTCTATCACACCCGCTGACACCCAGGTATGAAATCAGTTTGTTTAAGACTAACACTTTGCTGTCTTCTTTTGTGTAGGCCCCGGTCATCGAGCTTAAACCATTACCAGATCACTTGAAGTACGCCTTCTTGGAAAAGAATGATACATTACCGGTGATTATTAGGAAGGGGTTGGAGCTAGAGCAAGAGCACAAGCTTGTCAAGGTTGTGAAAGACAACCAGCAAGCAATCAGACGGACGCTGAGTGACATTCGAGGGATTAGTCCAACAGTTTTCAACTGTATAATGCGCCACCCGAGCGACAGGTCGCGCGACGCAGAACAGTGCGCGAGATGTCAGCTCCAATCACGGTTAACCAGCCATGGTGCATAGTGCTTCCACCAGACGGTCATTTTGAGCTAAGGAGCTTGCTCATTCATCACATGCCCAAGTTTCACAGGATGAACAACGAGAACCCAATCAAGCATGTGCGAGAATTCCTAGTTATTTGCGAGAACATGAAGGCCGAAGGGGAAAGCGACGAAGCGCTGAAGATGAAGGCGTTCCCTTTTTCATTGTGTGATACGGCCAGGCATTGGCTGATGAGCTTACCAGCAGGATCTATTCACACATGGGAGCAGCTTCAGAAGAAGTTCTTGGACAAGTTCTATCCTGCAGCCAAGATCGCGCTACTCAGGAGGGAGTTGGCCGCACCTAGGCAGGGCGCAGGCGAATCACTATCGGAGTATTATGAGCGTTTCAGGGAGCTGGAGGCTAACTGCTACAATTACGGCCTGCCCCAGAATGTGCTGATAGAGAATTTCCTGAACGGATTGTTACCCATGGAGCTGAGATTATTGAATGCATGCGCAGGAGGCGACATTTGCAACATGTACCCAGAGGACGCGTGGCAGCTGATAGAAGACTCTGCTGGGCAGGTAAGACATCAGCTAGTTGCATGAGTAGGGGAAGCCTTGAACCGCAATCTTACTCTTACTACTTGTTGTTATATGTTAAACTATGAAATTTCACAGCGTCTCACTTAGACAGATTTGTGAACTAGCAGTTGCTGCAGCACACTCTTGTTCACAAGAAATAATCTCAGCAAGCAATGAACAAAGGCACAGGTTTGTTCACCCAGTTCGGCCAAACTGCCTACGTCTGGGGAGGACTATTCTCCAGTCCTCAATCCACTCAACCAAAGGTCCCAAGCACACTCGGTTACAACGCACGCAACCTATGCTACTTTAACCCCGTGTGGATCACACAACACAATCAGAACAAGCTCTGATTTGTGTCAGCACACCCTCTACAGTATGTTAGTCTAGAATAGCTACAATCCTCTCAAAGAACTTAGCCTATTCTATACTACACTACTCAGCAGAGTTGCTGCACCAACAGCTGTAACACACAGCTGAAGCACAATGTCCGCGTCGCTCCAAGGCCTTCTGCCGAGCCGATCGAACCACTCCAAGAGCGCTGCACACTCTGAGTAACTCCCCCTCACTCAGTGACCACCTGCCAGTAGCGAGTTCTTCCGCACGAACCTCCACCGAGCTTTCCACCCTTCAGTTCTTCTGCGGCTGCCTTTGATCAACCAACAAGCTCCACAGCTCTGAATTGGCTTCCAGATCAATGCACAAATCAATCTCTGCAAGACCTGATCCTCTTCTGCAATGCTCACCACAGCTCTGCGCTCAACGCTCTGCCCGTGTGTGTTTGATCGAAGAACAACGTCCGTAGCACTCAGAAAATCCTTTCTCTGAAATCTGTGTCTACTCTCGTGTATCCCTCAGTTTCGATCACCCTCTTCAGCCCTAACTCCTTCTGCTTAAATACCCACACCACTTTAAGCAATTTCCAGGTTTGGGCAATTGACCCACAAGATCAATTATCTCCTAAAATCTAGGAGATTAGATTTGATTAATATCTTCAATGCAAATCTCCTTCTCTGACCAGTAAACTTTGCTGGAAAATGCTCAACAACATTTTACAAATTCTTCTAAGAGAAAGAACACAACTGCCATACCTTCAAAACGCACCCAGCACAAAACTTCGATTTGGATAGTTGATACAGCACTTGAACCAGCACCTGCTGCAACACCCCCTGCTGTATCTGCTCCTGCTTGTTTGTTTGAGCTGCAGCAGCTCCTTGTTCACATATGTTGGTTTTGTCAATCCTGCCATACTAGCAACATCAATCTCACCCTTGGCATTTTGACAAAACCACCAGATATCAATCTTGAGAAATTCTCCTCTACTTCTTAGCCTGCTCTTTCTCCTCCCCCTTTTTGGAATAAATGACAAGGGGGGGGGGGGGGGTGGCAGGGAGAACTTATGGGGGCAACACACAGAGCCCTAGAGACGCTCTCAGATCTTCAAACCGGGCTGCATCCAGAGCTTTGGTGAAGATATCAGCAAGCTGTTTGGCAGTCACAACATGCTGGAGCGAGATAACTTTCTTTTCAACAAGATCACGAATGAAGTGATGACGAATGTCAATGTGCTTAGTTCTGCTGTGCTGAACCGGGTTCTTGGATATGCTGATGGCACTCATATTGTCACAGTAGAGAGTCATTTCATTTTGAGCAATCCCATACTCACTCAGCATTTGCTTCATCCACAACATTTGTGCACAGCAGCTACCAGCAGCAATGTACTCAGCCTCGGCAGTGGATAGGGAAATGCTATTCTGTTTTCTGCTGAACCAAGAGACCAGGTTATTCCCCAAGAAGAAACATCCTCCCGAAGTGCTCTTCCTGTCCTCTGAGCAACCTGCGCAGTCTGCATCACTGTATCCGACCAGATTTGCATTTGTGTCTTTAGTGTACCACAAGCCATAGTCCACAGTGCCACCGACATACCGAATGATGCGCTTGACCAACTGCAGATGACTGTCTCTGGGACAGGCTTGAAATCTGGCACAGACTCCTACGGCATAGGAAATGTCAGGGCGGCTGGCAGTTAGATAAAGCAAGCTCCCAATCATGCTTCTGTAGACAGTCTGACTCACTTCCAAACCATGCTCGTCTTTGATGGCTTTCACATGAGTGGCAGCAGGAGTTCGCTTGTGGCTTGCTGAATCTAGCTGGAATTTCTTCACAAGAGACTTGCTGTATTTACTTTGAGCAATGAAGATCCCATCCTTTTTCTGCGTAATCTCCAAACCAAGAAAGTATGAAAGTTCTCCTACCATGCTCATTTGAAATTCTTGCTGCATGTGATGCACAAACTGCTTCACCAGGTGCTGGGACTTTGATCCAAAGACAATATCATCCACATATATTTGAGCAATGATCACATCAGACTGAGTTCTTTTGACAAACAAGGTTTTGTCAGCTCCCCCTCGGTTGTAGCCATGTTCTTCCAGGAAAACTGTCAACCGCTCATACCATGCCCGAGGAGCCTGTTTAAGTCCATATAAGGCTTTCTTCAGTTTATACACCTGTTCTGGATGATGAGGATCTTCAAAACCTTTTGGTTGAGAGACATAAACTTCTTCAGAGAGATCTCCATTCAAGAACGCACTTTTAACATCCATTTGATATAATTTGAACCCCAGGCAGCAAGACATTGCTAGAAGCAGTCTGATAGCCTCCAGACGAGCTACTGGAGCAAATGTTTCATCAAAGTCTAGACCCTCAATCTGAGAATATCCCTGGGCAACCAGTCTGGCTTTATTTCGTGTAATGTTGCCCTTTTCATCAGTTTTGTTTTTGAACACCCATTTTGTGCCTATGATGTTTACCCCATTTGGTCTGTCTACCAGATCCCAAACATCGTGTCTTTCAAACTCTGCCAATTCCTCCTGCATAGCCATAATCCAGAATTCATCACTCATGGCCTCCTTGAAATTCTTTGGTTCAATGCTGGACATGAAACATGTATTGAGATAGGCATGACTTCTGGTTCTTCTTCTGTCTGAGGGATTCCCAATCACATTTGTCAAGGGATGATCCTTCAGTATCTTCTTTGGGGGCTGTCTTGAAGGAGGATCAGGAGCCTCAGTGTGAAGATCATCAGACAGGTTTTCTGATTGGTCATCTGGAATTTCTGCTTCAGCACTAGCTGTAGCATCTTCTGTAGCCGCAGCTTGTTCACTTCTGGTCTGTCTACCAGGCATTTCTTCAAGATCAGAGTCAGTGTCACAATCAGGGATAGATGCTTCTTCTGCATCATTGACAACAACATTTATGGACTCCATGACAGTTTTTGTTCGCTGGTTGAAAACACGATATGCCCTGCTGTTTGTTGAATATCCCAAGAACATTCCAGGATCACTCTTAGGATCGAGCTTCTTTCTATACTCCCGGTCTCTCAGAATGAAGCAATCACTTCCAAAGATATGAAAGTATTTAACCGTGGGCTTTTTCTGATTCCAGAGCTCATAGCAGGTCTGTTTGGTTCCCCTTCGCAAGGTGACTCTATTGATGATGCAGCATGCGGTGTTCATGGCCTCTGCCCAGAATTTCAGAGGAATCCTCTTAGCATGGATCATCACTCTTGCCATTTCTTGAATTGTTCGGTTCTTCCGTTCCACCACACCATTTTGCTGAGGGGTAATGGGAGAAGAGTACTGATGTGTTATACCCCTTTGTTGACAGAATTCATCCATGTCTTTGTTTTCAAACTCTCTGCCATGATCACTGCGAATGCTGCTGATTCTGAGATTCTTCTCTTGCTCTAATCGAGATACCAGTGACACAATGACACCCACAGTATCTGACTTTTCCCTGATAAAATCAATCCAAGTGAATCTAGAATAGTCGTCAACACAGACAAATGCATACCTTTTCTTGCCTAGGCTCTCGACTTCCATTGGTCCCATCAGATCCATGTGAATCAGCTGTAGAGGCCTGGTGGTACCAATGTCTTTGACTCGTGGATGTGAGGCCTTCTTCTGTTTCCCAATCTGACAGTCTCCACAAATGGAGTCTGTCTCTCCTTTCAGCAGTGGAATTCCCCTGACCAGCCCTTCTGAGGCAATTCTCTTTAGAGTTCTCAGGTTAACATGTCCCATCCTTTTGTGCCATAAAGTCATTTCCTCGGCCTTTGTTAACATACACTTCTGAATCCGTGAGTTTGAACTCACATTGAGAAGGTAACAGTTGCTCTTGGATCTAGCTCCTTCCATTATACACTTTCCAGATTTGTCGAGGACTTGGCATGAGTCTTTCGTAAACTTAACTTGTTTAGTCCCATCACACAGCTGGCTGATGCTGATGAGATTAGCCTTTAACCCTTCCACCAAAAGGACATTGCTCAGACTTGGCATTCCTTCCACAGCCAAAGTACCTCTTCCCAGTACTCTTCCTTTCAGACCATTACCAAACTTCACACGTTGTTCCAGACAGGGAGTAATATTTTTCAGAAAGGATCTTTCCCCTGTCATATGACCTGAACACCCACTATCAAAGTACCAGCTTATCTTGTCTGAGGTGCTAGCTGTGCTGACAAGGGCGAGGAGCTGAGTCTGCGCATGTTTCTGCCTGACAGATTCCCTGGGCGATGCAATTCTGGCACGAGCTGAGAAACAGTTTCTTCGAATATGACCTCTGCGACCACAGCTGTAACAATTTTTAAACTTTAAAGTTCTTTTGTTACTGTGATGTAGAGCTTGCTGCAGCAAGTCCTGGTTCACTCCTTTTTGTGTTTTTGTGCCTCTTCTTGAAGACCTGTATCTGGCCATGTTGCATTCATCTTCACTCAGGTTTTTCTCATCTTCACTTCCACTGGCAGAAAGAGCTTTCTTTTTCATCCGTTTGCTGGTGCAGTTGATTTGTCGATGACCGTAGCCTGCACAATTCCAGCATTGGACTCCCTTTTTCATCTCTTTCTTATCATCTTCATCCTGAACTGATTCTTTCCCTTTCCCCCTTCGTTCACTGCCCCTTCTGAATTGTCTTCGCGAGGAAGAGCTTCTCTCAGTTCTGGATTCCATGTTTTTCAGAAGCTTCCCAAGGTTCTTAACAAGCATGCTCATCTGATCATCTGGAACTGTCTGCTTGATTTCTGCTTCAGCTTTCAATCCAACATTTTTGTCCTTGGAAGTGGTGTCCTCTTTGACCAGTTTCATCTCAAATTGTTTTGAGAGACCCCATCAGCTCTTCCAACCTCATGAACCTGACATTTTGCGCTTCTTCAATAGCTGTCACTTTCATGTCGAATTTTGTGGGCAATGATCTGAGAACCTTTCTGATAAGCTTTTCTTCAGGGATGGGCTCACCAAGAGCATGAGCTTCATTTGCAAGATCACAGAGTTTAGCATTAAACTCAGTGACTGTTTCTTCATCCAGCATCCTCAGATTCTCAAATTGTGTGGCAATTATCTGGAGTCTTGACAGCTTCACTCTATCAGTTCCTTCATGGGCAGTTTGCAGAATCTCCCATGCTTGCTTGGCCATGTCACAGTTTGAGATCAACCTGAAATTGTTAGCATCAACTGCAGCAAAAATTGCATTCAGAGCCTTTGAATTACCAGTTGCTGCAGCACCTTCTTCAGCAGTCCACTGCTCTTCAGGTTTTATTCTTGTCACTCCTTGCTCATCCATGGTGATTGGAGGAGACCACTGAACCACAACAGCTCTCCATGTCTTTTCATCAATAGCCCTGAGAAAGGCTTTCATTCTAACTTTCCAATATCCATAATTGCTCTCTTCCAATAATGGAGGTCTGCTTGTGCTCTGTCCTTCTTTCATTGTCTTGGCTTCTTCAAAGACACTGTAGGATCTTTTAACTCTGTGTGTCGAGTTCCCGCTCTGATACCAATTGAAATTTCACAGCGTCTCACTTAGACAGATTTGTGAACTAGCAGTTGCTGCAGCACACTCTTGTTCACAAGAAATAATCTCAGCAAGCAATGAACAAAGGCACAGGTTTGTTCACCCAGTTCGGCCAAACTGCCTACGTCTGGGGAGGACTATTCTCCAGTCCTCAATCCACTCAACCAAAGGTCCCAACACACTCGGTTACAACGCACGCAACCTATGCTACTTTAACCCCGTGTGGATCACACAAGACAATCAGAACAAGCTCTGATTTGTGTCAGCACACCCTCTACAGTATGTCAGTCTAGAATAGCTACAATCCTCTCAAAGAACTTAGCCTATTCTATACTACACTACTCAGCAGAGTTGCTGCAGCAATAGCTGTAACACACAGCTGAAGCACAATGTCCGCGTCGCTCCAAGGCCTTCTGCCGAGCCGATCGAACCACTCCAAGAGCGCTGCACACTCTGAGTAACTCCCCCTCACTCATTGACCACCTGCCACTAGTGAGTTCTTCCGCACGAACCTCCACCGAGCCTTCCACCCGTCAGTTCTTCCGCGGCTGCCTTTGATCAACCAACAAGCTCCACAGCTCTGAATTGGCTTCCAGATCAATGCACAAATCAGTCTCTGCAAGACCTGATTCTCTTCTGCAATGCTCACCACAGCTCTGCGCTCAACGCTCTGCCCGTGTGTGTTTGATCGAAGAACAACGTCCGTAGCACTCAGAAAATCCTTTCTCTAAAATCTGTGTCTACTCTCGTGTATCCCTCAGCTTCGATCACCCTCTTCAGCCCTAACTCCTTCTGCTTAAATACCCACACCACTTTAAGCAATTTCCAGGTTTGGGCAATTGACCCACAAGATCAATTATCTCCTAAAATCTAGGAGATTAAATTTGATTAATATCTTCAATGCAAATCTCCTTCTCTGACCAGTAAACTTTGCTGGAAAATGCTCAACAGCATTTTACAAATTCTTCTAAGAGAAAGAACACAACTGCCATACCTTCAAAACGCACCCAGCACAAAACTTCGATTTGGACAGTTGATGCAGCACTTGAACCAGCACCTGCTGCAGCACCCCCTGCTGTATCTGCTCCTGCTTGTTTGTTTGAGCTGCAGCAGCTCCTTGTTCACATATGTTGGTTTTGTCAATCCTGCCTTACTAGCAACATCAAACTAGTTGGTAGCTTGACGGTGACAACTAGGAGTAACGCGCTAGGATAATCAGCTGCTACTGTGACAGGATTCGTAGCTGCTTAGACTAGTTTCAAGAATTAATAGCTCATGGACTTTGATCGGAACATGCGCACATGTTAGGAAGCCTTGATCGGACACTAACTTCAGTAAATCGAACTATAGACGTTTAGAGTCAATGATAAGGAATACACTCATAGAGGATTGTCTGCACCGATACTTTTCATAGTCATAGTACTTAATCTCTACTGCCTACGCACGTCTAGTGCAATTTCTGCTTTCACTACTGTTCATTCGCGCACCTGCGCAACCCAATCACTCACAACCCCAGTTTTCGTAAGTTGTAGGTTGCTAGCTAGAACGAGTCTGCTTGCTCCTTGTGGGATCGACCCTGACTTAGCCGCTATACTAAGTGGAGGAGGAAGGATTAATTTGACGCGTATAACGACGCGCGATCACCTAGCTCAAGTGCAGCAACAGTGGACGAAGAGGAATTATTTGAAGAAGCCTCAAGAGAAGTACAAGCTGCAGAGGATGCTGTGACAGGCCACACTGAAGAGAGCTGCAAGATCACCTTTCAAATCCCCAGGCATAGAAGGAGAAGGGGAGGAGATGGAAGCTGAAGTGCTTGAACAAGAATCTGCTGCAGCACATCCTCCTCCTCCCTCGGACAAAGGAAAAGCTCCAATCATCATTCCTGATTCCAGTAGTGAAGAAGAGGAGTCTAGTAAAGAAGAGGAGTCCAGTGAGGATGCTACAGGAGAACCTTCCCAGAGAAGACCTGTGGTTCTGAAGCCCAGTGAAGAAGATGACGTTGTTGTAGTCTCTATCGGTGGAATATGGTTTAGTAGAAAACAAAACAGCATTTCACTATCTACAACTGAGGCAGAATACATAGCAGCTGGGAGCTGCTGTGCACAGATGATGTGGATGAAGCAAATGCTGGGCGAGTATGGACTCGATCAAGGTGAAATGACTCTCTACTGTGACAACATGAGTGCAATCAGCATCTCCAAGAATCCTGTTCAGCACAGCAGAACCAAACACATTGACATTCGGCATCACTTCATCCGAGATCTGGTGGAAAAGAAAATTATTGCTCTCCAGCATGTTGTGTCGGCCAAACAGCTTGCTGATATCTTCACTAAACCTCTGGAAACAGTACGGTTCGAAGACCTGAGATCTTCTCTGGGTCTCTGTGTCTTGCCCTCTTGAGACAAGAAGGAACTTCCCCTTGTCAATTGTGCCAAAAAGGGGGAGAAAAAGGGGAGGGGGAGTTAGTTCCGGAGGATTTGAATTGAAGCTTTCAAAGGGGTTTTGTCAAAATGCCAAGGGGGAGATTGTTGTTGCAGTATGGCAGTGTTTGACAAAACCAGCACAAGCGAACAAGCAAGTGAACAAGATGCTGCTACAGTCAAAGTTCAGCACAAGTGAACAAGCAAGTGAACAAGGAGCAGCTATAGCAGGAGGAAGCTTTAGCAGAAGCTTGTTTAGAAGAGCTGTAGCGTCTGTCCGTGCATCAGCAATCTGTTTTTTGGAAAGAAGGTGTGGCAGTCCTTCGAAGAGCATCAGAGGAGGTTCAGAGTTGCTGCAGAGAATATTCCAGAGTGGAGATTCCTAGCTGAAGTAGGAGTTTTGGTTTGAATCTCAAATCTAATCTAATCTCTTAGAAATTAGGAGATATTGATGTTGCTAGGGGAATTGCTATAATCTGATAATTATAGCAGTGGACGCGCCTATATAATGGAGACCCTTCAGAGCGATGAAGGGTGATCGAAGAAGAGAGCTGAAAGCGAGAACACATAGATTTTCGAGAGAGTAATTTTAGTGTGTGAACGAAGTCTTCGATTATCACCGAGAGCAAAGCGTGAGCGCAGAGCTGTGATGACAGAAGCAGAGGGTGATCAGGACTTGTGTAGTCTGATCCAAGATTGATCTGGAAGCCAATTCAGAGCAGTGGTGCTTGTTGTTGATCAAGGGCAGCCGCAGAAGAACTGACGGGTGAGTGACTCAGTCGAGTGTCTGGACGGCAGTGCTCGCTAGTGACAGGAGGTCACTGAGTGAGGGGGAGTATTCCAGAGTGTGCAGCACTCGTGGAATCGTTCGAACGGCTCAGCGGAAGGCTTTGGAGCGACGCGGACAATTTGTGCATTAGCTGTGTGCTACAGATGCTATAGCAACCCTGCAGAACTTGAGTATTATTTAGAATAGGCTGATTTTCGAGGAGACAGTAGCTATTCTAGATAGATATCAGTAGAGGGTGTGCAGACACAAGTCAGAGCCTGTTCTGATTGTGTGCGAGGATCCACCTAAGGTTGAGTAGCATAGGTTGCGTGGGTTGTAACCGTGGGTACTTGGAAACCTTGAGATTAGTGGATTGAGGACTGATAAGAGTCCTTCCCAGACGTAGGCAATTTGGCTGAACTGGGTGAACAAACTTGTGTCCTTGTTCTTTTCTGCTGAAACAGTTTCCGAGTGAACAAGAGTGTGTTGTAGCAACTGCTTGTTCACCAATCTGTGTATCAGAGGCGCTGTGAATTTCACCATATATAACCGCAGCACTGATCAAACATAGAAATCCTAATTCCCTTAGGATTCCCAGATCTTTCCAATCAACTTTTCATATTGGATCCTCTCCTAGATTCTTGCAAGTTGTTAAAATTTGATTTCCTAAAACCAATTTAGAAATTTGATTTCCTCCAAGTTCTTTCAGCCGACCGTTTGAGAATTCTGTTGCGACTGGCGAGTCCTCAAGCCAATTCATGTGGCGGCTACAACTCTCCGGACGCTCCCCGTGTGACTTCAGATCGAGACAGTGTGGATCGGCCAAGTTGCTCCAGCTTTCCATCTTCACGGGATGTTATAGCAACTTCTTGTATTTGGTTGTCAGCTTCCGAAACTTTCTCCAGCTTTTAACACTGTGGGATGCGATAGCTTCATTTGAGACCTGGTGGAAAGGAAGATCATTGCTCTATGGCATGTAGCAACTAAGAAGAAGTTGGCTGACATCCTCACAAAACCTTTGGATGGAGTGTTGTTTGAAACAATGAGATCTGCCTTGGGTCTTTGTGTGGTTCATGACAAGGTTACTATAGCAACCCGGATCAGCACATGCAATGGAGAGTTAAGGAATAATGATGATTTTTCAAATATCTAATTGTTGATATGGTGGGATACGAATGAGTGACACATGTCGTTGATTTGAAAATTGAGTACTTTAATCAATAGAAATTGGTTAGGGTTTGTTCAACATCTTCAATGCCTTCTCTCTAGAAACCCTAATCCCTCACGCTCAAGAGAAACAATATTGCGCACAAGAGGATCCAAAGCTGCCCACACTAGTTCCGACCGAGCTGTCGGAAAAAGAAAGGTCAAAGAACCCGAAGACGCCCAACCTACAAAGCCCTCTTCGGGTGTACAAAGAGAAGGCCAATCACCATCTTCCTCCCCAATCGAACCAAGACCATTAGCAGCTTATCTGAGTCTGTCTGCGACCTTGACTGAGAGTGGGGTAGTTGCCAGTGATCAGATAGCTCCAAGAAAGGAAGGATCGATGTGGAGAAAGATGAAGTTCAAGTCATCGGGAGGAAGAAGAAAGATGATAATGTCTCTGAAAGAGGACATGGATGCAATGGCAGAAGACTAAGCTGCAAGAGATGACCAGGAAAGTTATGCTGAGGGTCAACTAAACAGTGAGGAGGCAGGTGCTGAAGCATCTAAGGTAGTGAACCCAGTTTTTGCAGCAGAGAAGTCCCTAGGAGAAGCGGAAGAAGGGCACAGAGACAGTGCCCAAGAAGCTGAAGAAGAAGACCCAGAAGAAGTTTGGAAAGAAGAATCTGAAGGAGAAAGAGGTGTAGCCACCAACGCAGCAGATCAAAAGGGGAAGGAACCTATCTCAATTGAGACCTCCACTGAGGAATCTAATGTTGATGACTATAGAGTAGTCCCCATCCCACTGCACCCTAGAAAGGAAAAGTTAAATGCTCAAAGGCAGGAACTAAGCGCTCCAAGCCCAGCCCTCCTGAAGTGCCCGGGTTCCACAGAGGCATCTGGTTCAGGAACATGGAGATAT
Source organism: Umbilicus rupestris (assembly GCA_963678935.1). Taxonomy (NCBI): domain Eukaryota; kingdom Viridiplantae; phylum Streptophyta; class Magnoliopsida; order Saxifragales; family Crassulaceae; genus Umbilicus; species Umbilicus rupestris. The sequence continues at coordinate 7,593,769 of OY787607.1, read as the reverse complement.
CTAAATCATGAGAACTAGTCTCAAAGAGGGAGATCATCCATGAACGGGTGCTGGTGGCTGATCGCGCGTCGTTGTGCGCGTCAAATATAATCCTTCCTCTTCCACTCAGTACAGCGGTTAAGTAAGGGTCGATCTCCACAGGGAGCAAAAGTTCAGTTCTAGCCAGCAACCTACACTTACGAAAATGGGGGTGTGTGAATGATTGAAATGCGCGATGCGCAAATGAACAGTAACTAGTGTAACGCAGGGAATTTGCACTAGACGTGCGCAAGCAATAGAGATTAAATACTATGATTGTGAGAAGTATTGGGCAGACAATCCTCTATGAGTGCATTCCTTATCATCGACTCTAAACGTCTATAGCTTAATTTCACTTGGGTTAGTGTCCGGTCAAGGCTTTCTAACACATGCGCATGTTCCGTTCAAAGTTCATGTGCTATTAATCCTTAGAACATAGACCAAAACAGCTGCGAATCCTGTCACAGTAGCAACTGCTTGCCCTAGCTCGTTACTCCTAGTTGTCACCGTAAAGCTATCAACTAGTTTAACATATGACAAGCAAGCAACACAAGTAAGATTGCGGTTCAAGGCTTCCCCTACTTATGCAACTAGCTGTCTCCGTATGCACAGGATTAATACAAGTAAGTAAACTATGCATTAAGCTCAAGTCTCAAAGATATTACATCATAGATTCATGCCCGACCAACACTAAGAGTTTAGCTAGACATGCTAGTGATAAACATCACAGAGTAGTAAATAATGACTAATGTGTCTGAGAAAACTGTAGCAAACAGTGCGTGCAACTTGTCTTCTCGGTTGGCGCAGTCGGCTGGCGCAAATCCTCTCAACAAGTCCGTGTGTTTTCCAGTTTTGCCGCTATCTCTGATGTGTGTCGTCCAATGGTAGATGATATCTCTCTGTCTGAAACTCTAGACTTTCTTTGTTTATATATTGCCCAGGAAGTTCACCTTTGGCAACTTCCAAATCTGGTCACTGGACTTTGCGCCTGGCGCACGGCATTCGGCCAGCGCATCGGCTAGCGCACCGCTACTGACTCTCGCCAACTTCTCTTCTGTTTGTGCAGCTAGCTCCGCAGGCGGATCTTTCACTCCTAGAACGCTGCCTGTTAGCGCGTATCCGACTCAAGGACTCGTTTTGCCCTGTAATACGAAAACACTAGAAACGAGTAATCTTGCTCATAAAATATTGCAAACAAGCATAGGGTTATGATTTAAATAATGCGTACAAATAGCCTCTATCAAACCCCCCACACTTGCCCCTTGTTCGTCCCGAACAAGCATTGAAGCGCGAATACAAGTACCTCTTCTGGAGTCTAGCGCACAGTCTTGTACTCCGATGCGAATGCGCAATTGCTCAACTCGCACTACTCTATCACCTGCGCACAACCGTACTCAACAGTGCTAATATAATAATTTCGAAATCCATTACCTCTCAGCTAGGATGAAGATTTTTGGATGGCTGGGAGATAGCTCTTCTTAGGCTCCAGGCTGCCAGCTCCTACTCCGAAGACAGGTATATGGTGGACAACGCAGCTTCTTCCGGTGCGTGATTTGTCCGCGCACTTCCTGGGAACCTGAGCTCTCTGATGATTTCCTTATGGTCTTTGCGCATGTTGATGTGTGCGCATGCTGATTCTTTTGTAGCGCGTATCATCTGCTGGTATTTTTCTTTTGTACAGCTCCATCTTTAATTTCTTACATTCCCAGAGCAGTTCCAGTCTCAGCCTTCGGATAGCAGCTATGGAACTCGCCCCGCTCTCTCTCCTTTGTCTATCTGCGCAGGTCAGCGCACGCGTTTACATCCGCGCCTGCCTTCCTTAGCTCGAGTTCCAGAGAGAAGGTGGTCTGTTTTCCCACCTCGCCACGCTTTGGGTATTTTGCCTTTGGCATCTGCGTGACTGAGCGCGCTCTTTTGTCCCGAAGGCTGCGAAGCACCGGCCTCCACTAACGCTCTCGACCATATACCTTGCCTTCGAAGCAAAAGCGACTAACCGCCTCTCTGGAGCATTTCTGTCAACTCCACATCCCCTGCATATCCCAACTAACAGGAGCAGAAAAACGAAAAAAATTATACTAAAACAGTAAATAGCAGCGCACGCAATACGGATAGCGCAAAACAAGCTGGAGCGCATGCGCATCCTGCACTCTAGCGCACTACTGCTACTATTCTCTTTAACTTAAACTAAGCTATTCTAAAATGCTCAAAACGTAAAAAGTGAATGTAACGCCCCCCCCCCTCCCCCACACTTGAACAGAGACCTGTCCCCACGACTCAAGCGCAAGCGCATGGAGAGCGCACACATGCATGTAATGCAAGAATAAAGAACATAAGAACAAAAACAAATAGTCAGACAGCATAAACGATAGCACAAGGGTCACAAAATAGTCGGCACAAATATTCAGCACATAATATCCAATAAGACGCAGCAAAATAAAAGACACCACCCTAAAGAAAACGAAATCTGCTGCCCCTCGGCCTTAGAAGTCCTCAGAGCTAGACGCAGCTGCTGACCCAAGCGCCTCATCCTCTGAAGAATCAGTCACGGAGTCGGTGCTGGAGGCTGGTGGCACTATGGTGAGGGGGTCAGGCTGCGCTGCGAGGTCGTCCTCGGAGAGTGAATCCCAAATGGAATCTGAGTCTACGCTGGGAAAGGCTATGGGGGACTCCGGAACAGAAGGCCGGGCAGGGGAAACTACTGGTGGGGGTATCGGTTCTGGTTCAGGGGTGGGCTCTGCTGCGGGGGCTGCTGGTGCTGTTGGTGGTACTGGAGAGGGTGCCGCTGGGGGCTGAGTAGGAGGGCTGGCTGGCTGATGTGGCGCACTGGGGCCTAGAGGTGGTCGGTGCAGGCTGAGGAGAGGGGGAATTGCGTCTCCAAATCTCCACCCGGATGGTGGACTCATACTTAAATCCGCCCCCTCAGGCGCCAAGTATTCGAGCACACGCATGACGTTGAACAACATGCGCTGCTCGGCGGTTGCTTCCTCGGGCGCCTCCTCAGCCTCAGTCCGTGGGCGCTTGGCACGTGCACGAGGGGGAGAATCCTCGATGGAAATGGTCACTGGCTCCCCTTGTGGTGCACGGGCCCTCTGGTGCGCTCCAGTCTGCGCCCGGGTCCTTGGGCGCCTGACCAGAGGCACCTCTGGTTCTTCATCCTCCTCCATGTCCTGCGCGGCTGCCGCTGCGCCCTGCGCACTGCTTTCTGCTCTGGGCTGCGGAACTCTGGCCGGCTGCAGGCGGTAACACCATTCCAACTTGCCATCTTCCTTCAGAGCTACCGCCCTGATCTGCAGCATGTGGGCCCGATCGAGAGGGACAGCCGGCACCAAAGTGTGCTCTGGCACCTCGGGCTCTCCATGTAATGCCCGCAGCAGGTGCGTTATGACTCCTCCGCAAGTCAGCGGTCCCTTCATGCTGACGCGGCTCCAGTGGTGCACCATGTTCAGGATAAATAGCACCTTCCGCCCATAGTACAGCCCCTTCAAAATGTCCAAATCCAGGAGGCTGATCTTCGGTGCGCCGTTGAAACGGCCAATGACTGCATAGGCGACCATGCGCCACAAGTAGAACAGCCACGGGTCGCGCAGCTCTCGGCCCCTGCTGCGCCCCGCGGCAAATGCTGGCCCAGTCGCCATGTCACTCCAGGCCTCCTGGTTAGTGTGCGTGTCTAAGTCCTCGTCACGCACCTTGGCGCACCCGAACGCGTGCCTCAGCCTCCTTGCCGAGGCTATGAACCAAACACCCCTATGTCTGTACCTGATCTCCTTGTCTCCTGCCTCCAGAGATGCTAAAAACTCGCACGTGTCCTCTTGGTCAGATGCGCTGTTGAGTGCCAACAGCGCTTCCCAGCCTGCGAGCGCCAGCCTCTGCGCTACGAGGTCCTCTAGTCCAACTTTGCGCAGGAACTCTCGGCTTATGTACGGGGTCCCGTACATGTCCAGGCTTATAAACGCCGCATACTTGCTGGCGAACGCAGCTGGGGTCTCCTGGTCCTTGGCAGGTCTCATGATGCGCTAGGGCTGTGGTCAACACCCTCAACAACTCCAAAAATCAAAACTGCACAGAAATCCCTGAAACTCTCACCGAAGGAGCGCCTACTGTACGCCTACACAATGCACTAAACAATACTCCAATCGGCGCACTCTACCCCGGTGCGATGTCAAAACCCTAGAAAACTTCTCCTCCGCACAAACCCTAACGGAAGCTGCTCAAATCGGGGGGAGAGGTTACCTGGGTGTAGTGCGGCTGTGTGGTCCTTGAATCACTCTAAGCGGACGCTGGGTTGGGCGCTGATCGACGGGCAGAGGTCTGAAGGCGGGAGCTCTTGTGCAACGGTCGAGTGAAAAGTGCTGGATTTTTTTCTAAGTCCTGCCTTATATACCCCCCTGGCTGGCGCATCTGACCTGCGCATAGCTAGGCGCACAGTCCGGCGCACCACTGCATGACTAAAAACTACCAAGACCTAAACTAGCTAAAAACTAAAAAAAAACAAAACAAGTAGAAAATAAAATATGCAAAAGTGAAGACGTGTCGGGTTACCTCCCGACAAGTGCCTTTGTTTAACGTCGTTGGCTCGACTGTACCTCGTCACGTGCCAAAACGTGTGCCTGCGACCTCCCCCACTCTTGCTCCTAAGTGTTCCTGCGCCAGTGTGTATGCGGCGATCTCATTGGTCCTGCGCAAAGGGTAAGATGGGAAGTCAGCATGTGATGAATTATGCGTAACGAGGGTAGATGCAGAGGAAGAAGAGATATGAGCAAGAGGTTCCAGTTCTCCCTCTGGTACATCCGGTGGTGCGTCTGGCGCAGCATCTTGCGCATCAATTATCTCTGGTTCGGCCAAGTCAATGTTGCGTGCTGTGCTGTCCCAAGGTTCTCCTAAGTACCGTTTGACTCTCTGCCCATTAACCTGAAAACGATGCCGGTGCCCGTCTTCTAACTCGATTGTTCCGTAGGGGAAAACCTTGGTGACCGTGTACGGTCCCGTCCATTTGCTGCGCAGCTTTCCAGGCATAAGCTTCAGGCGTGATGAGAATAGTAATACCTGGTCTCCTGGTTCAAAAGTGCGTCTGAGGATATGCTTGTCGTGAAAGGCCTTGGTGCGCTCCTTGTAATCGTGCAGTCCCTCATAGGCGTCCAGGCGCAGCTCTTCTAGTTCGTTCAGCTCAAGTGCGCGCTCCCTTCCTGCCTCGTCCAAGTTCAGGTTGCAAATGCGTAAGGCCCAATATGCCTTGTGCTCGAGCTCTACTGGCAGGTGGCATGCTTTCGCATAGACCAGCCGAAATGGTGAGGTCCCAATGGGCGTCTTATGCGCCGTGCGGTATGCCCATAGCGCATCATCAGGGCGCTGGCTCCAATCTTTGCGCGATGGTCGCACAGTCTTTTCTAAGATGCGCTTGATCTCCTTGTTAGAAACTTCAGCCTGTCCATTCGTCTGCGGATGGTAAGCGGTGGACGTCTTGTGGCGCACCCCATAGTGCTTGAAAACTTGCGCCACGACCCTGTTGCAAAAGTGTGTCCCCTGGTCGCTGATTACTGCCTTAGGCACTCCGTACCTGCAAAATATGTTAGTTCTGAGAAAATCAGCGACAGTCTTACCATCATCCTTTCGCGTAGCCTTAGCTTCAATCCATTTGGAGACATAGTCTACTGCCACCAATATGTACTCGTAGCCTGCAGATGGGGGAAATGGCCCCATGAAGTCGATTCCCCAAACATCGAACACTTCATCCACCAGAATCGGGGTCTGCGGCATCTCATTGCGCGCGGATATTCCTCCTGTGCGCTGGCACCTGTCACAATTCCTGCAGTGATTATAGGCATCTCTAAACAGGTGCGGCCAATAGAATCCGCAGTCCAGGACCTTTCTGCTCGTGCGCTTGGGACCGAAGTGCCCTCCGCATGCGTGCGCATGACAAAACATCAAAACAGAATTAATTTCGTGGTCAGGCACGCAACGCCGCAATATCTGATCTGGTCCTATTCTAAGCATGTAAGGATCATCCCAAAGGTAACGCTTAGACTCATGTTTTAGTCGCATGCACTGAGTTTTACTGAAATGTGGAGGAAACGTACCTGTGACCAGGTAATTTGCGATGTGCGCATACCATGGTACCTTACCTGTCAGCGCCATCAGATGCTCGTCAGGGAATGTTTCCGTGATCTGCCCTGGTTCCTCCTCCTTCACGATCCTGCTCAGGTGATCAGCAACTATATTCTCCGTGCCCTTCTTGTCTTTGATCTCCACGTCAAATTCCTGCAGTAAGAGCACCCAGCGCATCAGGCGCGGCTTGGTTTCCTTCTTGGACATGAGGTAGCGGATAGCTGCGTGGTCAGTGTAGATGATGACTCGTGCGCCTAGAACATATGCTCGGAACTTCTCCAGCGCAAATACAATTGCCAGAAGCTCCTTCTCCGTGGTGGTGTAGTTCCTCTGCGCAGAGTCCAGTGTGCGCGATGCATAGTAAATGGCATGCGGCTTCTTGTCCACGCGCTGCCCCAAGATTGCACCTACTGCATAATCACTTGCGTCGCACATCAGCTTAAAAGGCAGGTTCCAGTCTGGTGCACGCATTACTGGCGCACTGGTCAGCGCTTCTTTCAGCTTATCAAACGCTGCCCTGCACTCATCAGTAAAGTCGAAGCACACATCTTTTTGCAAAAGGTTAGACAGGGGTATACAAATTTTAGAGAAATCTTTGATAAAACGCTTGTAGAACCCAGCATGCCCTAAGAATGATTTCACGTCGCGCACGTTGGTTGCATAAGGTAGATTAGAGATAAGATCTATCTTAGCTTTGTCTACCTTGATCCCCTCCTCTGAAATGATATGTCCTAATACTACTCCGTGCGTTACCATGAAATGACATTTTTCGTAATTCAGCACTAAGTTCTTAGAAATGCACCGCGCTAAGACTTTATCTAGATGTGTTAAGCATGCATCAAAGGTACTTCCATATACGGTAAAATCATCCATGAACACTTCTATGCATATACCAATCATATCAGAGAAAATGCTCATGACAAGGCGTTGGAACGTACCTGGCGCGTTGCACAGCCCAAAGGACATGCGCCGAAACGCAAATGTACCGAACGGGCAGGTGAATGTGGTCTTCTCTTGATCTTCCGCAGCTATGGGTATCTGATTGTACCCTGAATATCCATCCAAGAAACAAAAATAAGGTCTACCTGCTAAGCGATCCAGCATCTGGTCCATGAAGGGTAGCGGGAAGTGGTCCTTGCGCGTTACTGCGTTAAGCTTCCTGTAGTCGATGCACATGCGCCAGCCAGTTTGTATGCGCTTGGGCACTAGCTCGCCCTGCGCATTTTCTTCCACTGTGATTCCTCCTTTCTTTGGCACAACATGCACCGGACTGACCCATTTGCTGTCCGAAATTGGGTAAATGACCCCTGCGCCAAGCAATTTCAGGACTTCCTTTTGCACTACCTCCATCATGTTTGGATTCAACCTGCGCTGAGCCTCCCTGGATGGTTTGGCACCATCTTCCAGTAGAATCCTTTGCATGCATACGTCTGGGCTCACTCCGCGCAGATCTGCAAGTGTCCATCCTATGGCGCGCTGGTTCTTGCGCAGTACCTGCTGTAGGCGCACTTCCTGCTCTTCTTCTAATCCTTTCTTGATGATCACTGGCAGGGTGTCCTCACTTCCCAAGAAAATGTATTTGAGGTGCTCTGGGAGTTGCTTCAGTTCGATCTTGGGTGCCTGTTCAATAGAAGGCAAGATTTTGTTAGCGGTGCAAATATGAACTATATCACGTACCTGTGTGGGTGCTGGTTCCGCACTGCTCAGCTCTTCCTCTTGCTCCTCCAGCTCTGCCTGTGTCAGTAGTTCTGGTCCTACGGTTGCGCTCGCAAATTGCGCTTCTGCGACTAGATCATCTAAGTTGTCCATTGCGTGCACTGTAGCGTCCTCATGCGGATGCTGCATCCCCTTGAATATGTTGAAATGGATTTCTTCGCCATCTACCTCCATGGAGAGCGTGCCCCTCCACACGTCTATCTTTGTGCGCGCGGTCATCAGAAATGGTCTTCCTAGGAGGATCTGCGCACTGCTGGCGCTTGATTCACCCTCCATTTCGAGCACATAAAAATCTGCTGGGAACACCAGCTCTCCTACTCGAACTAGGACATCTTCTATCATGCCTGCAGGTTGTTTGCACGATCTATCTACTAGCTGAACGGTGAGACCTGCAGGCTTTAGTGGTCCAAGGCGCAATGTTGTATATAGAGAATAAGGTAGCAAATTGATGGATGCGCCTAAATCGATCATGCAATTACTCACTGTGGTCTTACTTAGCGTGCATGGGATAGTAAATTAATGAAGGCCATGCTGCAGAATTCATCCCGTGGAACTTGGGCATGTGATGGATGAGCGAGCTCCTTAGCTCAAAATGACCGCCTGGTGGAAGCACGATGCACCATGGCTGGTTAACAGTGATAGGGGCCGACATCTCGCGCACTGTTCTGAGTCGCGCGGCTTGTTGCACGGGTGGCGCATGATACACTTCAGCGGCCCTCCTTGCTTCAACCTCGCGCTGCACTTCCTCTCTGAACAGGGCTGCGCGGTTATGTGCTCTTGCTTCCTCTGGGGTTCTGTCCCCCAAGTTGTCTCCTACGACACTGTTATCCTCCATAACCTGTTCCGAATCTCAAGGAAAAATGAAATTAAAAGATAACTAATGTTGTTGCGTCTGTCAGTGCGCAACTAGAATCTGCGCAGCGCAACTGTTTCAAGGTTGCGCAGGCTGATGTGATTGCGTGCTGTCAGAAACAACAACGAAAACAAAACAAACTGAAATAAATAGTTACTAAAAAAGGAAAAAAAACGTAAACTAACTAGAACTTAGCTGTGTCGATCCCCGGCAACGGCGCCAAAATTTGATCGCGCGTCGTTGTCCGCGTCAAATATAATCCTTCCTCTTCCACTCAGTACAGCGGTTAAGTAAGGGTCGATCTCCACAGGGAGCAAAAGTTCAGTTCTAGCCAGCAACCTACACTTACGAAAATGGGGGTGTGTGAATGATTGAAATGCGCGATGCGCAAATGAACAGTAACTAGTGTAACGCAGGGAATTTGCACTAGACGTGCGCAAGCAATAGAGATTAAATACTATGATTGTGAGAAGTATTGGGCAGACAATCCTCTATGAGTGCATTTCTTATCATCGACTCTAAACGTCTATAGCTTAATTTCACTTGGGTTAGTGTCCGGTCAAGGCTTTCTAACACATGCGCATGTTCCGTTCAAAGTTCATGTGCTATTAATCCTTAGAACATAGACCAAAACAGCTGCGAATCCTGTCACAGTAGCAACTGCTTGCCCTAGCTCGTTACTTCTAGTTGTCACCGTAAAGCTATCAACTAGTTTAACATATGACAAGCAAGCAACACAAGTAAGATTGCGGTTCAAGGCTTCCCCTACTTATGCAACTAGCTGTCTCCGTATGCACAGGATTAATACAAGTAAGTAAACTATGCATTAAGCTCAAGTCTCAAAGATATTACATCATAGATTCATGCCCGACCAACACTAAAAGTTTAGCTAGACATGCTAGTGATAAACATCACAGAGTAGTTAATAATGACTAATGTGTCTGAGAAAACTGTAGCAAACAGTGCGTGCAGCTTGTCTTCTCGGTTGGCGCAGTCGGCTGGCGCAAATCCTCTCAACAAGTCCGTGTGTTTTCCAGTTTTGCCGCTATCTCTGATGTGTGTCGTCCAATGGTAGATGATATCTCTCTGTCTGAAACCCTAGACTTTCTTTGTTTATATATTGCCCAGGAAGTTCACCTTTGGCAACTTCCAAATCTGGTCACTGGACTTTGCGCCTGGCGCACGGCATTCGGCCAGCGCATCGGCTAGCGCACCGCTACTGACTCTCGCCAACTTCTCTTCTGTTTGTGCAGCTGGCTCCGCAGGCGGATCTTTCTCTCCTAGAACGCTGCCTGTTAGCGCGTATCCGACTCAAGGACTCGTTTTGCCCTGTAATACGAAAACACTAGAAACGAGTAATCTTGCTCATAAAATATTGCAAACAAGCATAGGGTTATGATTTAAATAATGCGTAAAAATAGCCTCTATCAGTGGCCAGTAAATACAAAGTCTCGGAGATAATCAAATTCCTCTAAGAGATAAACCTGTTAACATCTCATACAATTTCTAGGAGGTATAGCAGTCAATTGGTTAGGGAGGTCATGGTAAACATGCCCGATGAGTTTGGAATAGTTGGCAGCTCGGAATTTGGTGTAGGCTATGTGAGAAGTAGAAGGGTTGTGATCACACTGGAGGTGATCAATAAATTTCTAGGAATAGCAAGTGACGTAAGAGTACCCACTTAGGTGAGCTCTGAGGTGTTGGTAGCCACTCTAACTAAAGGGCTATGCACAACATGGGTAACACACAATTTGCAGGCGACAGACCTGAAAATAAAGTATTCCCTCCTCTATAACCTAGCAGTGAAGAACTGGATACCCAACTCGCATAAGGACAAGGTCAGCAAATCTATGGGGCAGCTATTGTACGCTATTATCCAAAGGGTCGAGATTGATCTAGGAAATATCATATTTCCCCAACTCGCAACTCATACCGGTTCCTCAAAAGCCAATCAAGATGTTGTCTTCCCCTCGCTAATCTAGGAGCTGATCACCTCTCAGCACCCTGAGCTCAAGGTGCAGGCTGACATGCTATAGAAGAGCCTCAGGTGTTCATGGTGGATCACAAGGTGATCAAGGGAAAACATAGTATGGATGCGGAAAAGGAAGATCCGTTGATACCGGAGGCAGCTCCTGTCATGATTGAAGCTCCAGCAGCAACTGAGACTCGCTCATTGGCAATTCAGGCAGCCCTACGTGCACGATATTTTGTCCACCTGAAGTCTGAACTAGCTCACCTGACCGCTGAGGCAAAGAAGAATGATGTGCTCAGATAGTGAGTCTGTTGCATGACGTGGAATATCCAGTTGACGAGATCCCTCCTCAGGTACATGAAGATGATGCATGATTCCAAGCTGATTCGAGGACTCTGTCATTTGCTGACAAAGAGGGGGAGAAGAAAAACATGTCCTTTGTGGTTGCTTTTGCAACATTATGCTTATTTTTTGTTAAGCCATATGTGGGCCAAGACTTTAGGATCGTATGTAGCTACTCAACTTAGCTATTATTAGCTACATGTGAATTTTGTTGCATTAGCTATAGTTTTTGCTCTCTTGAATGGTTGTCTCGAAGCTAAGCTGCTGGTGCCGATAGGAGCAAGTCGATGAGGAAGCTGACAAAGAAGAAAGGCATCATGGCAAGTGACCAAGGATCCGAAGAGTCGGAAGAGTCCTTGGATTTGGGTTTTGTCAAAAATGCCAAGTGGGAGATCGTTAAGGATTGTGGCACTCTTGACAAAATGCATGCAACTTGTTCTGGCGGTTTCTACAGCAAAGAATGAAGCAAGCAGCTGGAGCAATCTGAAGACAACCGGCGAACAGTCAAAGGTCACTAATCGGAAAATGTTTCCTAAATGGTTTTTAGAAAACAGTTGTTGCAATGGAATTGCCAACAACCTACAAAGATCGTGGAGAAGATATGGTTCCTAAAATTGCTTTTAAGTAAGAAGTTGTTACAACTGTTGTACGAACAAATAACCATATCTTTGTCAGTATTTTTCCTTTACTTCTTGTTTGTTTTGTTATTTTATAAAGTCATTTTATATTTTCTTTGCCCATTTCAGGTTAACAATGTGTATTACTTGATATGAAGTGGTCCGAAGAAGTTTCGAGTGACTTCCAGTTGATCGAGGGCAAAAACGAGCGAGAATAGAGCAAAAGGCAAAGTTGATTCGCCCAAGCACGTGCATGAATCGAAAGTGATTCGACCAACCCTGGTCAAATCAACTCAGGCTGCCTGGATCAAATTGACTCAAGGAGATTTTGTCTGTTGACCAGCTTTGACCGATCAAAATGAAGGCCAAGGCGAATCAATATTTCAAAAAGGAAAATTGCTTTAACGGAAAATTGCCTAGGGCTTGTTCAAACACCGTCTTCGCCGATCCTCCGATACTCTCAAAACCGTCTAAGAAGAAATGCATGGTTCGAACGAGGGGAGGCAAGAAGTCCACGATGAACACCAGTGAAAGCTCGAAGAAATGGAAGAGCTCCTCAAGTGACAGAAATTAGTCCCCCGAACCTGCTGCGTAGTAGTTCTCCTCAATCCAAGTCGTAGAACCAACTTTCGTGGCGCTATTGACTTGGAAGCCTACCCATCAAACTCAAGGACTGTCCGCAGGCAGTGAGGGTCTGTCAAAGAAGACAAAAATCATCCCCATCAGTGAGCACTTATCTGCTGAAGCCGAAGACAAAGAGACAATGAGTGAAGACAAAAGCGACTCGAACATGGAGGTTAGTGAAGCCACCCGTGAAGCTCGCTCCAAGAAAGCTGTTGATCGAAAAACAAAGAAAGGATCAAAGGCCCTAGAAGAAGATGTATCTGAAGATTTTTGGTTTGAAGATTCTGCCAGCGGCGAGGCCCCTCCAACCGTGAACAAAAAGGGGAAGGCGCCCATCACTGTTTACTCCTCCAATGAGGAGTGACGCGCGTCGTTGTGCGCGCCAAACTTGTATTTATATCTCCAAGCTTTAGCTAGTGTAGCGGCAAGCAAGGGTCGAACCCAAGTTAACTAATTGTGAAGCGATTCCCTGTAAATACTGAACTAAAGGGGGGTTTTGAGTAAATGGTCGCAAGAACGAATGTAATAAAAGTGTGAATGTCAATCGAGAGAAGTATTCAGCTCAGGGAATTCAATAATGACTGTTATCATCGACTTCTAAAGATACGATCCAACTCAAACGTTTGGTCACTCCGACCAAGGTAATAACCTAAAGTATCCCGACAAAAGTGATACTAAGCCTAGATTCTACTACTTATCTCCACGACAAAGCTTCGACAAGAGTTAATAATCAGAATTGATGAGCGGATAGTTTCACGACAAAGTATATGCTAACCGTGCAATACAATTCATGCAATTGAAGCTCCAGAACTTACGATTGACTAGAAACATGCATTAAATCCAAGTCTCAAACATATATGTCACCAATTGAAAACCCTAAACTGAAATAGAAATTTAGCTACTCATAGTCATAACTGAAAAATACATTAATCTGAAAAGAATAACAAAAACCGTTCGAAATCATTGTTCACGCCGGAAACACTGTTCACACCGGAATCCAATGTTCACGTCGGAAATACTGTTCACGCCAAACTCCAAAAATTCCGTCCGATTTTCCGTTCCAAAACTCCGTCGCGTCAGAGCTGCTGTCTCGTCCAAACTGCCGTCTCCTCTTTTTCTGAAACCCTAATTGAGACTGGGTTCTAAAAATTGATTTCGGGCCGCGGGCCCAATTGCTGACGTCATCATAAGATGACCGCGCTCCAAGAAGACATTAGCTCGCGCACCCGGAGAAGACATTAAGTTGCGGCGTACGGTGCTAATGTTGCCTTCTGGCGCGGTACACTCTAAGTTGCACCTCCTTTGTCGAATTTCGCATTCCGCTCTCTAAAAACATCGTTTTGAGTCGCAAGTCTCTTTTCATGTATTATGAACGCCTGAAATGCAAACAACACTAAGAAGTAACTGTTCACATAAAAACATGTCGAAATAGTTGGGTTTAAACGGTTTAGCGAGTCGTATAAATACGCCCCATCAAACCACCCCACACTTAAACTTGTTCGTCCCGAACAAGAACAAAAGCAAGACTCGCGACTCCAAAGCAATTCTAACATGCCAACGACTAAACACTGACTTTACTTGAGACGTCGTCACTAATCAGTTCATTAATATATGCTCACATTCATTCTTCAATAATGATCAACTAGAAACCGTAATGACACATGTTACCTGAGAAGTCAAGATGGAATTCAGTGGATGACTGGGAGATAGCCCTCTTTAGACTCCTGACTCCATTCTTCAGCTCGAGGTCATAGTCACGCGCATACACTGAGTTCGCTTTCTTTGGCACGTGGGAAATCCAAGCTACCAGGAACTCAACTTTCTTTTATTCTTTTCTTTGGTAGGATAGCTTTTGAAACTTTCTCGTTTTGTTTGGTCCGAAGACTTCACTCAACTCGATTGTTTTTTTCCGAATTTTTTCTTTCACATTTGACTGAATTTTCCTTTTGAGCTTTGCTCTCCAATGTGAATTGCTTGTTCCCCTTTTTTCTTTGAACCGTTCCAATCATCGCCTTAGAATAGCAGCATATGGAGCGCGTCCCGCTCTTTCTCATCATCATCCTTTCAGCGCAAGGCAGGATAGGGGTTACCCACCCATTCCCGGTTACTAGGACTAGAGATAGGGCGGTTTGTTTTCCCGCCCCACCATTGCATAAACACTGCAATGATGGAGTGAAAGTCTCATCCCTCATAACTTGAAACGCCAACCTCCACAAACTCAACGCGCTACGCGACTAATCCCTTGAACCTTTGAATGTTTGTCAAGTCCCTCTAGGACACTTTTTATCAACTCCACATCCTGTAATATCTCAACTCAAAAGCACATATAACATCACATAACTCGCATCACAAAATTTTTAAAATCATGCAAATCATACATATCAGAACCTCATAGCATCAAACATCATCTCATAAAATCACAGTGTCTTCATCGTAGCATACACAAATCTGAAAAAAAAACGTGACCTAGCTAATACTAATGCATGCTAATAAAGATAAACATGCTGAAAACAGACTCTACTACCCCACCCCACACTGTTGAACATAGCCGTGTCCTCACGGATCCACTTATTCTCAAGGGCGGGTCATGCAACACAACCAAATAACAAAAATGACAAAGAAAGGAATAAAGAAGAAAGAAAACAGAAACTCCCCTAGAACTCGGCAGAGCCGTCTGTGGATCTGCTGGGGGATTAGGGAGACGCCCGCGCAATCACTTACTCTGGAGGGATCGGCTGCCCTGGAACCCACCCTGGTGGTGCTGGGACTGGCTGCGTCCCAGGCGGCATGAAATAATCCAACACCCTATAGGCGTTGAACGCTGCGTCCAACTATGACTGGGTGAAGGCTGGTTGTGGCTGCTCACCATCTCTGGGTGCTCTCCTATGCGCGGCTCTCTTGGAGCCGGCAGCTGACGGCTCAGCCTGCTTTGTCGCTGCTGGCTGCCTGCGGTGCCTGCCTGTCGGTAGCGGGTCATGGAACCTCTGATCCAAATGATAAGACCAGACAAACTGATCAGGCCGTCGCGGACGAGTCGTGATAGCCCGCATCCCTACAAAAGCCTCCCGCGTAAGAAATGTCGGCGGGATAAGATGGTGCGAGTCCAAGATGGGCTGACCATGCAAACAGCGCAACATATAGGTGATAAGCCCTCCGCAGTATATATCTCCACACGACAATCTCCTCTTCCAAAACTTGCCCAACACATCAATAAAATCGAGAGCTAACTGATTATGGCAGCAATGTAGCACACGCATCTCGTATGAGGGCAATTTGTCGCCCCCATTGTCTCGCCCGAAGACTGACCCGGAGAGGAGCTTCTGGAGGTAAAAATAGGCCGGCTCACGAAAAGTACGCGCCTTGCTGGCGCTAGGGCTGTACACCCTCGCATCCGAAGAGAGGTCGAGCTAAGTAGGGTAAAATCGGGACTCATGCATCGCCCAGTTGCAGATATCTACCTGCCTTCCAAATAAATCCCGCAACTGTGGTGGGTGAGTGAAATAAAACTGGCCGCGGTGCCTGTACCGGATACCGAGGTTGTCTGCGCGGCCCACATAGTTAAATGATGCTAAAAACTCCCGGACGTCTTCTACGTCCGTCTCTGATCGAATGGTCAAGAGTCCAGACCAGCCAGCTCCTGTGAGCAACTGTAATACGCGATCGTATAGCCCGCTAGCCCGTAAGAACTCTTCATCGACAAAAGTACTAGCACCGCACTACTTCCGAGAGATCTGTCTGTAAAGTTCCTCGAATGTAGGCTCTCTGTTTGGTGTCATCCTGAAAAAAAATCGAAACAAGTGTGTATAAGATGTTAGT
Source organism: Umbilicus rupestris (assembly GCA_963678935.1). NCBI lineage: Eukaryota > Viridiplantae > Streptophyta > Magnoliopsida > Saxifragales > Crassulaceae > Umbilicus > Umbilicus rupestris. The sequence continues at coordinate 7,577,709 of OY787607.1, read as the reverse complement.
CAACGCATGTCAGGGAATGGCGCGCCGGAGGAAGACATTAGGGGGCGCGGTCAACGAGCTAATGTCTGCTACCAGCGCGCGGATAATGTTTTCACCCGGTGCGCGATTTCTACAGATTCAAAGGAAGAACAGCCATGAACCCTAATCGATTTCAACCCCCAATACTCAAAATTAACACCGTAAATTGAAACCCTAGTACCCCAGAACACGTATGAGTAACCTTCAACCACCAAAAACATCCAATATTTCCCGAAATTGCGGATCAAACGTAAACCCTAAAACTCCCAAAACTAGACAAACATCCAATATTTGGCTCAAACTGAGTGTGGGATAGGATGAAAAAGTACCTGGAATGTTTAAGTAGTTGGAGAACGCCCTGAAAATATAGTCAAATTTCGAACCTGGAATGTTGAGGCGTGATCGAGTGAAAGGAGAGAGTGGGGTTATAAGGCGCACCCCAACTCTTGTAGGGTTGGAACACGGCCTGCTAAATACGGTCCGCGCCCCGTGCCAACATTACTCCTGCGCCATCTGTAGACATTACGTAAGATAATGTGTGTTTACGGCGCGGTACGTAATGTTGCTTGGAGACGCAGGTACTTCCTGAGATACGCCCCAAATTCACCTCCAAACAATTCAACCCCTAATGGCATTCTAAAGGGAAGACTCTATGAAACACTAAGTAGACACACACTAAGAATTAAAATGGAAAGAAGAAAAAAAAAAAAACATCGGGTTGCCTCCCGCAAAGCGCCTTTGTTTTACGTCCTTGGCTCGACGGTACCTCAACTCAGTTATCGCCGTGAGGCTCGGCTAGCTCGCATTCTTGAGCTTCTGGCTGCGGTCCACCATAGTAATGCTTCACGCGCTGTCCATTCACCTTGAACCGGTCGCCATCCCGTGGGTTCTCCAGCTCCACTACCCCGTGATTGAAAATCCGCACCACCGTGTATGGACCTGTCCATCTAGAACGCAACTTGCCAAACATTAGTCGTAATCGTGATGAATATAAAAGTACCTGCTGGCCAATCTCAAATGTCCGTCGTAGGATGAACTTGTCATGATAGAGCTTAGCCCGCGCCTTGTATTCTGATTGGCTCTCATAAGCCTCTAGGCGCAACTCCTCTAGTTCACTCAATTGCAGCTTGCGCTCCATCCCAGACTTTGCCAAATCCATGTTGCACTGCTTAAGTGCCCAGTAAGCCCTGTGCTCCAATTCTAACGGTAAATGGCAGGCCTCGCCATACACTAATAAGGAGAGGTTCTGATAGGCGTCTTGTAGGCAGTCCTATATGCCCACAAGGCATCATTTAAGCGCAAACTCCAGTCCTTCCGTGTAGGCTTGACCATCTTTTCGAGGACAACCTTGATCTCCCGGTTAGAAATTTCAGCTTAGCCATTTGTCTGAGGGTGATAGGCTGTGGATGTACGGTGATGAACATGGTATTGTTTTAGTTTGACAGCCATCATTCTATTGCAGAAATGTGTCCCCTGATCACTGATTATAGTCTTAAGCACTCCATGTCTGCAAAATATGTTAGTGCGGAGAAAGTCCACAACAGTTTTAGCATCATCACACCGAGTAGCCTTAGCTTCTACCCACTTAGACACATAATCTACAGCCACTAAAATATATAAATAACCATGTGACGCCGGAAATGGACCCATAAAATCCATGCCCCATATGTCAAACACTTCATTTTTAGGCATCTGAGGCATCTCATTTTTAGCGGATATGTTTCCTACTCTTTGACATCTATCACACAGCTTGCAATGCTCAAATGAATCCATAAAAATATGCGGCCAATAAAATCCACTGTCTAAAATTTTGCTAGCTGTTCTTTTAGGGCCAAAATGACCACCACATGCATGCTCATGACAGAAACTAAGCACAGAAGAAATCTCATCGTCAAGGATGCATCTCCTACGTATTTGGTCTACGCCTATTTTCCACAAAAACGGATCATCCCATATATAATATCTAGCATCATGCTTAAGTTCCAAACATTGGGCTTTAGAAAAAAGAGGTGGGCATTTACCTCCGACTAAGTAGTTCACTATGTGAGCGTACCAAGGAGTTTTACCTGTGATGGCATAGAGATGCTCATCTGGAAATGTCTTAGTAATCTGCCCAGCTTCTTCCTCCCTCACTAATCGACTCAGGTGGTCAGCAACTGTGTTCTCAACTCCCTTCTTGTCCTTGATTTCGAGGTCAAATTCTTGCAGCAGCAAAATCCAACGAATCAGCCGCGGTTTAGCCTCCTTCTTCATCATCAAGTACCTAATAGCTGCATGATCGGAGAACAAAATTACTTTAGTACCTAATAAATAAGGTCTGAATTTTTCTAAAGCAAAGATAACAGCTAGTAATTCTTTCACAATGGTGGAATAATTTCTCTGAGCCGCGTCCAAGGTGCGTGAAGCGTAGTAAATGACAACTGGCTTCCGGTCTGCTCTCTGTCCGAGCACTGCTCCCACTGCATAATCGCTGGCATCGCACATAATCTCGAATGGCTGGTTCCAATCAGGTGCTCGAATAATAGGCGCACTAGTTAGCGCAATTTTCAGCTCGTCGAATGCCTCCCTGCACTTACCTGTAAACTCAAACGGCACATCTTTCTGCAACAGATTAGATAAAGGCAGGGCTTTCTTGGAAAAATTCTTAATAAAACGACGATAAAAACCAGCATGCCTAAGAAACGATTTAATATCACGCACCGTAGAAGGGTAAGGAAGACTAGAAATCAAATCTATCTTCGCTTTATCAACCTGAATCCCCTCATGTGAGACTATATGCCCTAAAACCACACCATGTGTAACCATGAAATGACACTTTTCATAACTCAACAATAAATTCATAGACACACACCGTTCAAGTACTCTACTCAAGTTGTCTAGGCATGCATCAAAAGTGTCACCATGCATAGTAAAATCATCCATAAAAACCTCAATGAAACTACCAATCATGTCAGAGAATATGCTAGTAACCAACCTTTGAAAGGTTCCAGGCGCATTACACAATCCAAAAGACATACGTCTAAATGCAAATGTGCCAAATGGACATGTAAAAGTAGTTTTCTCTTGGTCCTCAGGTGCGATAGGGAGTTGATTATAGCCCGAAAAACCATCAAGAACACAAAAATAGGGCTTGCCTGTCAGCTTATCCAACATCTGATCAATAAATGGAAGAGGAAAGTGATCCTTACGCGTCACTGCATTCAATTTCCTGTAGTCTATGCACATACGCCATCCATTTTTGACACGTGTAGTTACCATCTCGCTGGCTTCATTTTTCTCAACTGTGATGCCCGTCTTTTTCGGCACCACGTGTACGGGACTTACCCACTGGCTATCTGAAATAGGGTAAATAACATCAGCATCTAAAAGTTTTTGTACCTCTTTGCGCACTACCTCCATCATCATTGGTTCAAGCGACGATGCGGTTCTCTCGAAGGCTTAGCCCCATCTTCTAGCAGAATTCTATTCATGCACACCACCGGGCTTATCCCTCATATGTCCCCAAGCGTCCAACCTATAGCCAATTTGTTAGTTTTAAGTACCTCTATGAGCTTCTGCTCTTGCTCATCCCCAAGTCTGCTCTTGATGATCACTAGGAGAGTGTCATTCTCGCCCAAAAATGCGTACTTCAAATGCTCAGGAAGAGGTTTCAGCTCTACAACCGGTGCCTGCACAAAAGAAGGCAACGACGAATTAGTTTTAAATAACTGAATTTGATTAACCTCATACGTGGGCATCAGAGGACGAGAAACATGAAGTTGTGCAAGTATGGCACGTATATCCTCGTAGAGAGCGTAGGAATCTTCCTGGGTAGAAATGGCGCTCTCCAATGCTATCCTCAATAGGTCTTCGTTGCCGGTGCTTTGTGTCTCTTGTACCACATCGTCTAACACATCCAATGCATTTACTGTCGCATGCTCAGGTGGGTGTTGCATAGCTCTGAATAAATCAAATTTTATTGTCTCGTCTTCCACCTCCATGGTCAGTACCCCAGAGTCGCAATCGACCTTCATCTTTGACGTTTTCAAGAAGGGGCGACCAAGTAAAATAGGTGGATGATTAACCGGGTCATTACCATCCATTCTGAGCACGTAGAAGTCAGCTGGAAAGATCAAGTCACCAACCTGGACTAAAACATCTTCTATGATACCTTCAGGTCGCATACAGGATCTATCAGCCAATTGAATCGTTAGTCCAGGTGGCTTCAAAGGTCCAATACAATCTCGAATACAAAGAGTAGGGCAAAACATTTATAGACGCACCGAGATCAAGCATGCAATTTTCAATTCTAATGTTGCCAATAACACAAGGGATGGTGGACATACCTGGATCTCCGCACTTAAGAGGTATCTTTCTTTGAATAACTGCAGAAACGTTAGCGTTAAACATTACCTGCTCAGGTTGATTTGAACGGCTGCGGTTGGTACACAACTCCTTGAGAATTTTAGCGTAGTGTGGAATCTGTTTAATCGCCTCGAGTAGAGGAATATTAATTTCAACCCTTTTGAAGAGATCCCACACTTCCTTGTCGATCAATTGCTTCCTAGGAGCCTTAACCTGCAGTGGAAATGGCAAAGGAGGGTCAGTACGGCAAAATTCGGAATTCAGGTCAGGGAGTACCGCACAATGATGTTCTCTTCTGGCTCGGCAATAATGTTCTCTTGCGGCGCGGTCCTTGTGTTGACCGCGTCTTCTTCACACTTTGACGGCGCGCCTGGAGAAGACTTTAAGTCCTCGCGCGCCATCGTAATGTCCTCTTCGGGCGCCGTATCCCCTGACTTCGGTTGCTTTCTTGCCTCCTTTGCATCCTTGAGCACCTTCCCTCTCCTCAAAGTGATGGCACTAACATTTCCCTTCAAGTTGGGGATCGTTTGAGATGGCAATTTTCCTGATCATTCTTCAACTCATTGACGACAGTGATTAACTGCAACATTTGCTTTGATAACTCCGCAATAGCACCATCCGTCTTCGCTTGGTATTGTTGAAGATTCACTGCAAGATCATTAACAGTTAGCGGGTTATTCTGACCTGGCTGATTATAGATCTTTCTTTGTTGGTACTAATCAGTGCTGTTGGGACCCTCTTGCTGCTGACGAAATGGTGGTCGATAAAACTGGGGCTGCCGTTGAGGCGCGGCTTGCTCCCTAGGGAATCCACCTTCGTTCTTCCAACTATATCCATTCGCAGCTAATCCAAATTTCCTTTGAGGCGGTCTGTTATTGAAATTCTGATGTCCTCCTAAAGCGTTCACCTCTGCTGAATTGTCTTCGTACAAGGATGGACACGAATCAGTCTTGTGGCTGACAGCACCACAAAATTCACAAGGCTTCACCACATTAGCTTGTCCCACCATCATCTTCTGCATCATGTCCTTCAGCTCTTTGATTTCTGTAGCCATGTGATTGTTGGATGAGCTCCCTGTGATACATTCCTTGTTCTACTCGTATCTTCCCTTCGACTGGTCTCCTCCCTGAAACGAGCACTCTCAGCGGTCTCATTAATCAAATTACGTACCTCAGATGGTGCCAAGTTTAGCACTATGCCACTAGCTGTAGCATCCAACATCATCCTCTCTAAAGGTCTGAGTCCATCCAGCAAATACTCCACGATCATCCTTGTTGGCACCCCAAGATTGCAGCAACTCTGTTCCAATGAATTAAAGCGCTCCAAGTAGTCGTACATCGACTCACCGGATCCTTGTTTGATATTAGAAAGTTCTCTGTGCACTTGTGTTGCTTTTGCTGGCGGGTAGTATTTGTCTACAAACTTCTGCTGCATTTGATCCCAGGTGCGAATACTACCTGAAGGAAGAGACAAAAACCATGATTTTGCTAAGTCAGTTAAACTCAAAGGAAATACTCGAAGCTTAAACATGTCCTCGGAAGCTGCGTAGAATCTCAATGTTTGGCAGAAGTCTGCATTCTTGTAAATGCCTCGTTGCTACCTCTCCCGGTAATCCTCCAAATTTGGGTAAGTGATGCACCACAAAAGTCTTTATCTCAAAATCGTCCTCTTCTGCACCAGTACCATGGCTGCTCATTGAAGTCTGTGCAGACAGCTCTCTCATCGATGGTTCCGGTCTGTGGGCACGCCTGTATGGCTGATGCCCGTGAGGCTGCTGCTGCACGTATTGCTGAGGTGGTGGGTTAGGCTCATTGAAACCTTCTGCTCGTGCCCCTGCATCCCTAGCCTGAAATTCTCTTTTGCGAAGTTCCCTCTGGCGTGCTCTAAATATTCGCTCAGGCTCTTCATAAAATTGTGGAATTTGTTCATCCTGATTTTGTTCATTGTTTTAGCGGCCGTCACCATTAACACTACCTGCGTGCGACATGCTGTAAAGAGCAATTTACCGCACCACAAAAATAACACAAAAAAAAGAATTGAAAACTAAATATAAAATGAAAAGGAAAAGGAAAAGAAAATCTTCACTGTAGCAGTTCCCCGGCAACGGCGCCAAAATTTGGCGCATGTCGTAGTGCGAGCCAAACTTGTATTTATATCTCCAAGCTTTAGCTAGTGTAGCGGCAAGCAAGGGTCGAACCCAAGAGAACTGACTGTGAAGCGATTCCCTGTAAATACGGAACTAAAGGGGGGTTTTGAGTAAATGGTCGCAAGAACGAATGTAATAAAAGTGTGAATGTCAATCGAGAGAAGTATTCCGCTCAGGGAATTCAATAATGACTGTTATCATCGATTTTTAAAGATACGATTCTACTCAAACGTTTGGTCACTCCGACAAAGGTAATAACCTAAAGTATCCCGACAAAAGTGATACTAAGCCTAGATTCTACTACTTGTCTCCACGACAAAGCTTCGACAAGAGTTAATAATCAGAATTGATGAGCGGATAGTTTCACGACAAAGTATATGCTAACCGTGCAATACAATTCATGCAATTGAAGCTCCAGAACTTACAATTGAATAGAAACATTCATTAAATCCAAGTGTCAAACATATATGTCACCAATTGAAAACCCTAAACTGAAACTGAAATTTAGCTACTCATAGTCATAACTGAAAAATACATTAATCTGAAAAGAATAAGAAAAACCGTTCGAAATCATTGTTCATGCCGGAAACACTGTTCACGCCGGAAATACTGTTGACGCCAAACTCCAAAAATTCCGTCCGGTTCTCCGTTCCAAAACTCCATCGCGTCCGAGCTGCTGTCTCGTCCAAATTGCCGTTTCCTCTTTTTTCGAAACCCTAACTCGCTTAGCTCAAATGCGCGCTCCTTACCAGCCTCGTCTAGGTTCAGGTTGCAAACGCGCAATGCCTAGTATGCCTTGTGTTCCAACTCCACTGACAAGTGGCACGCTTTTCCATAAACCAACCGAAACGGTGAAGTCCCAATCGGTGTCTTATGTGCAGTTCTGTATGCCCATAGCGCATCGTCAAGGCGCTGGCTCCAGTCCTTGCGCGAAGGTCTCACAGTTTTCTCCACGATGCGCTTGATCTCTCTGTTGGAAACCTCGGCCTGGCCATTCGTCTGAGGATGGTAAGCGGTGGACGTCTTGTGGCGCACCCCATAATGCGCATATGAAGGGCTGCGCAACTACAAGGCGCGCACGAAAGCATTTCATGACAAACACATCCTCAGACGCACCTTTGAGCCAGGAGACCAGGTACTATTGTTCTCCTCGCGCCTAAAGCTCATGCCTGGGAAGCTGCGCAGCAAATGGACGGGACCATACACGGTTACCAAGGTTTTCCCTTACGGAACAATCGAGTTAGGAAACGAGCACCAGCATCGTTTTCAGGTCAATGGGCAGAGAGTCAAAAGGTATTTAGGAGAACCTTGGGATGGCACAGCGCACGAAGTTGACCTGGCAGAGCCAGAAAAAGAAGATGCGCAGGTTGCTGCGCCAGAGTCGCCACCAGAGGCACCTGAGGGAGAACTCGGAACTCTTGCTCATATTTCTTCTCCCTCTTTCACTAACCTCGTTACTCATGATTTATTACATGATATTAACCATGCTGACCACCCTACCAATCCTTTGCGTAGGACAAAGAAGGACGCAACGCACACACGAGCGCGGGGACACTCAGGAGCAAGAGTGGGGGAGGTCTCTGGCACACTTTTAAGCAAGTAACGAGGTACGGTCGAGCCAACGACGTTAAACAAAGGCACTTGTCCGGAGGTAACCCGACACGCTTTCCTTTTACACGTTTTTCTTTATATAGTTTCTAGAGTCTTTTAGGTAGTTTAGGACTTGTAGTTTTTTAGTCGCGTAGCAGTGCACAGGACAGTGCGCAAATTCGGTGCGCAGAACAGATGCGCCAGACAGGGGTTCTAAAAGGCCGGGACTTAGAAAAAATTTCAGCATTTTCACATTCGACCGTTGCAAGAGAGCTCCTGCTCTCAGCCTCCGCTCACCGTCCGGCAATCAACCAGGCATCCGTTTAGAGAGATTTGAAGAGCTTACCGTTGCACGCACACCAGGTAACCCTTTCCCCCAGTTTGAGCCGATTCAGTTAGGGTTTGTGCGATAGAGGAGTTGCCCTAAGTTTGAAATTGCACCTAGTTCGCCTGCACCATTTGGAGTTCTGGGTAGTGGGTTTTGTAGGCGGAGGATAGGCGACCTGTAGGTGACAGTTTCAGAGCGTTAGTCGGAGTTTTGGATTTTGGGCATTTGTTGAGCGTTGACCATAGTTGACCAGAGGAACACCAGTGCACCATGAGGCCAGCGGAGGATCAAGGGACCCCAGCATCATTCGCCAGCAAATATGACGCTTTCATGAGGCTGGAGATGTACGGGACCCCGTACATCAGCAGGGACTTCCTGCGCGAGGTCGGGATGGAGGACCTCATTGTGGAGAAGCCCGTGCTGGCGGGCTGGGAGGCGCTGTTGGAGATCAACAGCGCGGCTGATCAAGAGGATACATGTGAGTTCTTGGCGTCGCTGGAGACCGCCGATTTGGAGATCAGGTACAGGCACAGAGGGGTCTGGTACATAGCCTCGGCCAAGAGGCTGAAGCGCGCGTTGAGGTGCGCCAAGGTGCGTGAGGAGGATATAGACACGCCCACAAATCAGGAGGCGTGGCGTGAGATGGCGACTGGCCAACTTTTTGCCGCGGGGCGCAGCCGAGGACGCGAGCTGCGCGACCCGTGGATGTTCTACCTCTGGCGCATGGTCGCCTATGGAATCATTGGGAGCTTTAATGGTGCGCCTAAGATCAACCTGCTGGACATGGACATATTGAAAGGATTCTACTATGGGAAGAAGGTGCTGTTTGTCTCAAACATGGTGGTGCACTGGAGTCAGGTCAGCACCAAGGGGCCGCTGACTTCTGGAGGAATGATTACGCACCTGCTGCGTGCGCTGCATGGAGAGCCGGAAGTGCCCGAGCACACGGTAGTGCCAGCCGTTCCCAGGGACCGTGCCCATATGCTGCAGCTCAGAGCGGTGGCCGCGAGAGAGAACGGGTCCTTGGAATGGTGCTACCAGCTGCAGCCGGCCAGAGCGCCGAGGCAAAGAGCAGAGAGCAGCGCGCAGCCAGAGGAGGCCGCTGCGGAAGGGGAGATGGAAGAGGCGCCAGAGCCAGTTGCGCCTCCAGTCAGGCGCATGAGGACTCGTGAGCAGACTGGAGCGCGCCGGAGGGCGAGTGCGCCATAGGGGGAGCCTGTAACCATAGCCATTGATGATTCTCCCCCGCGTGCACAGGGAAAGGGCCCCAGAACAGAGGCAGAGGAGGCGCCTGAGGAGGTATTAAAGGAGCAGCGCATGATGTTCAACGTCATGCGCGTGCTAGAGTATTTAGCGCCAGAAGGGGCAGACCTGAGCGTCAGTCCACCATCAGGGTGGAGATTCTATCCCCCCTCTCCTCAGTCTGCGTAGGCCGCCTCCAGGGTCCCCCAGCGAGCAGCGCAAGCCAGCCAGCCCTCCTGCCAATCCCCGGTTCATGAAGCAGAGCCCACCCCAGCAGTAGACCCGGTACCAGCACCAGCAGCACCCCCTGCGCAACCTTCTGTACAGAGGTCCCCTGAGGCTTATCCCATCATAAGTTCCAGCTCAGATTCACTATGGGACCCTATCCCGGAGGACGATCTCTTGACTCAGCCCGCCGTAGTTTCTGTCGTGCCGCCAGCTTCCAGTTCCGAATTTGAGACAGATTCCACCGATCAGGAGGCGCACGGATCCGCGGCTGTGTCCAGCTCCGAAGATGTCTAGGGCCGCAGGGAGGGCACTCATTTCTTTCGGGTGGTTTCTTATCTTTTGAAAACTATTGCTCGATGTTACTATATTTCTATCTTGTGCTGAATATTTTGTGACCCCTGACTTTGTCTTTGCTGCGCTGACTATATGTTTTTTCTTATGTTCTTTGTTTTGCTTGCATGCATGTGTGCGCTCTCCGTTGCGCTTGAGCATGAGTCGTGGGGACACGTCTCTGTTTAAGTGTGGGGGGGGGGGGGGGGGGGGCGGGCGTTACATTTACATTTCACATTTTTTGAGCTTTGTAGTGTAGCTTAGTTTAGTTGAAGGGAATAGTAGCAGTGGTGCGCTTGTGTGTGGGTTGCGCACACTTTTCGGCTTGTATTGCGCTATTCATTTTGCATGCGCTGCTATCAACTGTTTTAGTATTTTTTTCATTTTTTCTGCTCCTTTTAGTTGGGATATACAGGGGATGTGGAGTTGACAGAAAAGCTCTAGAGAGGCGGTTAGTTGTTTTTGCTTCGAAGGTAAGGTATATGGTCGAGAGCGCTGGTGGAGGCCGGTGCTTCGCGACCTTCGGAACAATAGAGCGCGCTCAGCCACGAAGATGCCGAAGGCGAATACCCAAAGCGTGGCAAAGTGGGAAAACAGACCACCTTTCCTCTGGAAGTCGAGCGAGGGAAGGCGGGCGCGGGTATAAACGCGTGCGCTGATTTGCGCAAATAGATCAAGGAGGGAGAGCGGAGCGTTGTTCCATAGCTGCTATCCGGAGGCCGAGACTGGAACCGTTCTGGGAACAGAAGAACCGTAGATAAATTTGTACAAAAAGAAAAAAAACACCAGCAGATGATATGCGCTAAAGAAACCAGCATGCGCACAACTCCGTACCAGCGTGCGCAAGATTCACAAGAAAATCATCAAAAAGGCTCGAGTTCCCAGGAAGTGGGCGGAAGAATCACGCACCGAAAGAAGCTTGCGCTATTAACCATAAACCCGTCCTCGAAGTAAAGGCTGACAACCCGGAGCCTATGAAGAGCTATCTCCCAGCCATCCGAAATGATCTTCATCCCAGCTGAGAGGTGATAGAGCCTATTTATACACACTATTTAGATCCTAACCCTATGCTTGTTTGCATTATTTTGTGTACGAGATTACTGGTTTCCAGTGTTTTTGTATTTCAGGACGAAACGAGGGCTTAAGTCGGATGCGCGCTAACAGGCAGCGTTTAAGGAGCGCAACACACACCCTGCGGAGCTAGCAGCGCAAACAGGATAGGAAGTGGCAGAGTCGACTACGGTGCGCAGACCGATTGCGCTAACTAGTGTGTGCCGTGCGCCATGCGCAGGATATTGGTGTTTCCAAATCCTAACACCATCAGATTTGGAAGTTGCCAAGGCCGTCCTTGGGCCTCATGAGCAAATATATAAGGAGAGGAAGGCTAGGGTTTGAGAAAAACACAGACACACACCAAGACACACCACGACACACAGAGAAACAGGAGAGAGCGGCGAAACTGAAAAACACACGAGCCTACTGAGAGGACCTGCGCTAGCCGACTGCGCCAGCCGAGATACTGCAACCTGCACGCACCTGCTTGTTACTATTTTCTTGGATACTTTAGCTATTATTTACTGTTTCTATGATGTTTACTACTAGCATGTCTAGCTAAACGCTTTGTATCGGTTAGGCATGATTCTATGAGTATTTCCTTTGAGACTTGTGCTTAATGCATAGTTTGTTTGCTTGTATTAATTCTGTGCACACGGTTGACAGCTAGTTGCATGAGGCCTTGAACCGCAATCTTACTCTTGCCACTTGTTTGTTATATGTTAAACTAGTTGATAGCTTGACGGTGACAACTAAAAGTAACGCGCTGGGATAATCAGTTGCTACTGTGACAGGATTCGTAGGTGCTTAGACTAGCCTTAAGAATTAATAGCTCGTGAACTTTGATCGGAACATGCGCACATGTTAGGAAGGCTTGATCGGACACTAACTTCAGTAAATCAAACTATAGACGTTTAGAGTCGATGATAAGGAATATATTCATAGAGGATTGTCTGCGCCGATACTTTTCATAGTCATACTACTTAATCTCTACTGCCTACGCACGTCTAGTGCAATTCCTGCGTTCACTACTGTTATCCGCGCACTTGTGCAACCCAATCACTCACACCCCCCAGTTTTCGTAAGTGCAGGTTACTAGTTAAAGCTAATCTACTTGCTCCCTGTGGAATCGACCCTGACTTAGCCGCAATACTAAGTGGAGAAGGAAGGAATTAATTTGACGCGCACAACGACGCGTGCCATCAAATTTTGGCGCCGTTGCCGGGGAGCAACACAGATAAGCTTTAACCAGCTTAAGTTTCTTTTACAATAGTTAGTTACCTGATGTCCAAGAAGGAGAGTAAGCCGCGCCTGATGCGCTGGGTGCTCCTACTTCAGGAATTCGACTTGGAAATCAAAGATAAGAAGGGCACAGAGAAGACGGTCGCTGACCACCTGAGCAGGATCATGAAAGCAGAGGAGCCAGGGCGAATCACGGAGACATTCTCTGACGAGCATCTAATGGCGCTGACAGGTAAGGTACCATGGTATGCGAACATTGCGAATTACCTGGTCACAGGTACGTTTCCTCCTCATTTCAACCCAATGCATGAGATTAAAGCATGAGTCCAGGCATTACATTTGGGATGATCCGTATATGCTCTGAATAGGACCTGATCAAATTTTGAGGCGCTGCGTGCCTGACAATGAAATTAACTCTGTTTTGATGTTTTGTCATGCGCACGCATGTGGAGGACACTTTGGTCCAAAGCGCACGAGCAGAAAGATCTTGGATTGCGGATTTTATTGGCCGCACTTGTTTAGCGACTCGTATAACTACTGCAGGAACTGTGACAGGTGCCAGCGCACAGGGGGCATATCAGCGCGCAATGAGATGCCGCAGACGCCAATTCTAGTGGATGAAGTATTCGACATTTGGGGAATTGACTTCATGGGGCCATTTCCTCCATCTTCCGGATATGAGTATATATTGGTTGCGGTAGATTATGTCTCCAAATGGGTTGAGGCCAAGGCTACCCAGAAGGATGATGGTAAGACGGTCGCTGATTTTCTGAGAACTAACATTTTCTGCAGGTACGGAGTGCTTAAGGCAGTCATAAGCGACCAAGGGACGCATTTTTGCAATAGGATTGTGGCGCAGGTGTTCAAGCATTATGGAGTGCGCCACAAGACGTCCACCGCTTACCACCCTCAGACGAATGGCCAGGCTGAGGTTTCCAACCGAGAGATCAAGCGTATCCTGGAGAAAACTGTGAGACCATCGCGCAAAGGCTGGAGCCAGTGCCTTGATGATACGTTGTGGGCATACCGAACCGCACATAAGACACCGATTGGGACTTCACCGTTTCGGTTGATTTATGGAAAAGCGTGCCACCTGCCAGTGGAGTTAGAGCACAAAGCATACTGGGCATTGCGCGTTTGCAACTTGAACCTAGACGAGGCTGGTAAGGAGCGTGCATTTGAGCTAAGCGAATTAGAAGAGCTGCGCCTGGATGCATATGAGGGACTACGCGATTACAAGGCGCACAAAGGCATTTCATGACAAAAATATCCTCAGACGCACTTTTGAGCCAGGAGACCAGGTACTATTTTTCTCCTGACGCCTAAAGCTCATGCCTGGGAAGCTGCGCAGCAAATGGACGGGACCATACACGGTTACCAAGGTTTTCCCCTACGGAACAGTCGAGTTAGAAAACGAGCACCGGCATTTTTTTCAGGTCAATGGGCAGAGAGTCAAAAAGTATTTAGGAGAACCTTGGGATGGCACAGCGCGCGAAGTTGAATTGGCAGAGCCTGAGATAGCAGATGCGCAGGTTGCTGCGCCAGAACCGTCACCAGATGCACCAGAGGGAGAACTGGGCACTATTTCTCATATTTCTTCTTCCTCTTTATCTACCCTCGTTACTCATAAGTTATCACATACTATTAACCATGCAGACCACCCTTCCGATCCTTTGCGCAGGAACAAGACGAAGGCAACACACGCACGAGCGCGGGGTCACTCAGGAGCAAGAGTGGGGGAGGTCACTGGCACACTTTTACTCAAGTAACGAGGTACAGTCGAGCCAACGACGTTAAACAAAGGCACTTGTCGGGAGGTAACCCGATACGTTTTACTTTTACATGTTTTTCTTTTAGTTTTCTAGTGTCTTTTAGCTAGTTTAGGATTTGTAGTTTTTTTAGTCGCGTAGCAGTGCGCAAATTCAGTGTGCAGATTAGCTGCGCCAGTCAGGGGGTATATAAGGGCAGTACTTAGAAAAATTTCAGCACTTTTCACACTCGACCGTTGCAAGAAGCTCCCGCACTCAGCATCCGCTCACCGTCCGGCACTCAACACAACGTTTAGAGAGATTTGAGGAGCATACAGTCGCACGCTCACCAGGTAACCCTTCCCCTCAGATTTGAGCCGATTCAGTTAGGGTTTTTGCGATAAGAGGAGTGCCCTAGGTCTGAAATCGCACCAAGCTAGCGTGCACCATTTGGAGTTTTGGTTAAGGGGTTTTGTAGGCGGACAGTAGGCGATCATTTGGTGAGAATTTCAGGGCATTTGGCGGAGTTTAGAATTTTTGACCATTTTTGAGCGTTGACCTTTATTGACCGGAGGAACCCTAGCGCACCATGCAGCCTGCCGAGGATCAAGCGACCCTAGCTTCTTTCGCCAGCAAGTATGAAGCCTTTCTGAGGCTGGAGATGTACGGGACTCCGTACATCAGCAGGGACTTCCTGCGAGAGGTCGGGATGGAGGACCTCATCATGGAGAAGCTCGCACTGGCGGGCTGGGAGGCGCTGTTGGAGATCAACAGCGCAGCAGACAAAGAGGATAAGTGTGAGTTTTTGGCGTCGTTAGAGACGGCTGATCTTGAGATAAGGTACCGGCACAGAGGAGTCTGGTACATTGCCTCGGCTAAGAGGCTGAAGCGCACACTGAGGTGCGCAAAGGTGCGTGAGGCGGATATAGACACGCACACGAATCAGGAGGCGTGGCGCGAGATGGCGATCAGCCCAGTTTTTGCCACGGGGCGCAGCCGAGGACGCGAGCTGCGCGACCCATGGATGTTCTACCTTTGGCGCATGGTCGCCTATGCGATCATTGGGCGTTTTAATGGTGCGCCGAAGATCAGCTTACTGGACATGGAGATTTTGAAGGGTTTTTACTATGGGAAGAAGGTGCTGTTTGTCTTGAACATGGTGGTCCATTGGAGTCAGGTCAGCACGAAGGGGCCGCTGACTTGTGGAGGAATGATAACGCACCTGCTGCGTGCGTTGCATGGAGAGCCTGAGGTGCCCGAGCACACAGTAATGCCGGTTGTTCCCTTGGACCGCGCCCATATGCTGCAGATAAGAGCGGTAGCCGTGAGAGAGGATGGTACATTGGAATGGTGCTACCGGCTGCAATCGGCCAGAGCGCCGATACAAAGAGCAGAAAGCAGCGCGCAACCAGAGGAGGCTGCGGAGGAAATGGAGAGGGACGAGGCCCCAGAACCAGTTGCGCCTCCAGTCCGGCGCATGAGGACTCGTGCGCAGACTGGAGCGCACCGGAGGGCCAGTGCACCGCAGGGGGAGCCAGTTACCATTGCCATTGATGATTCTCCCCCGCGTGCACAAGGAAAGCACCCCAGAACAGAGGCAGAGGAAGCGCCTGAGGAGGTACCAGAGGAGCGGCGCATGATGTTCAACGTCATGCGCGTGCTCGAGTATTTAGCGCCCGAGGGGGCAGATTGGAGCATGAGCCCACCATCTGGGTGGAGATTTGGAGATTCTATGCCCCCTCTCCTCAGCCTGCGTAGGCCGCCCCCAGGTTCCCCCAACGAGCCGCGCCAGCCAGCCCTCCTACCAAGTCCCTGGTCCATACAGCAGCGCCATCGCCAGCAGCAGAACCCACCCCAGCAGTAGACCCAGTACCAGCACCTGCAGCACCCCCCGCACAGCTGATAGAGCCTATTTATACACATTATTTAGATCCTAACCCTATGCTTGTTTGCATTATTTTGTGTACAAAATTACTGGTTTCCAGTGTTTTTGTATTTCAGGGCGAAACGAGGGCCTAAGTCGGATACGCGCTAACAGGCAGCGTTTAGGACGCGCATCACACAGCCTGCGGAGCTAGGGGCGCAAACAGAGAAGTTGGCAGAGTCGACAACGGTGCGCTAATCGATTGCGCTAACCAGGAGCAGTGCGCCATGCGTAGATAGTGGTGTTTCCAAATCTTGACACCACCAGATTTGGAAGTTGCCAAGGATGGGCCTCTTGAGCAGTATATAAAGAGAGGAAGGCTAGGGTTTAAAAGAGAGACATCAGAGACGCAAGTTATCAGAGAGAGAGAGCCAGATTCAAAAACACACGAGCTTGCTGCAAGGACCTGCGCTAGCCGACTGCGCCAGCCGAGACACTGCAACCTGCACGCACCTGCTAGTTGCTGTTTCTTTGACACTTTAGATATTATTTACTGTTTTCTATGATGTTTACTACTAGCATGTCTAGCTAAACGCTTAGTATCGGTTGGGCATGAATCTATGAGTATTTCCCTTGAGACTTGCGCTTAATGCATAGCTTGTTTGTTTATATTAATTCTGTGCACATTGTTGGCAGCTAGTTGCATAAGTAGGGGAAGCCTTGAACCGCAATCTTACTCTTGTTGCTTGTTGTTATATGTTAAACTAGTTGAATAGCCTGACGGTGCCGACTAGGAGTAACGCGCTAGGATAATCAGTTGCTACTGTGACAGGATTCGCAGCTCTTTAGACTAGTCTTAAGAATTAATAGCTTATGAACTTTGATCGGAACATGAGCACATATTAGGAAGCCTTGGTCGGACACGAACATTAGCAAACCAAACTGTAGACATTTAGAGTCGATGATAAGGAATACACTCATAGAGGATTGTCTGCGCCGATACTTCTCATAGTCATAGTACTTAATCCCTACTGCCTGCGCACGTCTAGTGCAACTTTTACATTTTACTACTGTTTACTCGCGCATTGCGCAACCCCAATCACTCACACCCCCAGTTTTCGTAAGTGCAGGATTCTAGTTAAAGCTAATCTACTACCTCCCTATGGAATCGACCCCGACTTAACCGCTGTACTAAGTGGAAGAGGAAGGAATTAATTTGATGCGCACAACGACGCGGGCATCAACAGCCTTTTGTTCAGAGGTCCCCTGAAGCCGATCCCATCATAAGTTCCAGCTCAGATTCACTTTAGCCTGCGCAACCTTGAAACAGTTGCGCTGCGCAGATTCTAGTTGCGCACTGACAGACGCAATAGCTTAGTTATCTTTTAATTTCGTTTTCTTTGAGATTTAGAACAAGTCATGGAGGATAACAGTGTCGTTGGGGACAACTTAGGGGACAGAACCCCGGAAGAAGCGAGAGCACATAACCGCGCAGCCCTGTTCAGAGAGGAATTGCAGCGTGAGGTTGAAGCAAGGATGGCCGCTGAACTGTATAATGCGCCACCCGCACGACAAGCTGCGCGACGCAGGACAGTGCGCGAGATGTCAGCCCCATTCACAGTTAACCAGCCATGGTGCATCGTGCTTCCACCAGACGGTCATTTTGAACTAAGGAGCTCGCTCATTCATCACATGCCCAAGTTTCACGGGATGAACAACGAGAATCCAGTCAAGCATGTGCAAGAGTTCCTAGTCATTTGCGAGAACATGAAAGCCGAAGGGGAGAGCGACGAAGCGCTGAAGATGAAAGCGTTCCCATTTTCACTGTGTGACATAGCCAGGCATTGGCTGATGAACTTACCAGCAGGATCAATTCACACATGGGAGCAGCTGCAGAAGAAGTTCCTGGACAAATTTTATCCCGCAGCGAAGATCGCGCTACTCAGGAGGGAGCTGGCCGCACCTAGGCAGAGCGCAGGAGAGTCGCTATCAGAGTATTACGAGCGTTTCAGGGAGCTAGAGGCCAACTTCTACAATCACGGCCTGCCTCAGAATGTGCTGATAGAGAATTTTCTGAATGGACTGCTACCCATGGAGCTGAGATTATTGAACGCATGCGCAGGAGGCGACATTTGCAATATGTACCCAGAAGACGTGTGGCAGCTGATAGAAGACTCTGCTGGACAGGTAAGATATCAGCTAACACTTGAAAATAGTCGTGCTCGTTCTGTGCATCAGGTAGAAACAAGCGCTAAGATCAAGGAAATGAAGGCATGCTGCAGAAGTTGATGAGTGCGCAAGGCGCACAACCAGTTGCGCCAAAGGTATGCGAATTCTGCAATTCCACCGAGCACACAACCGATGCATGTCCCACGCTTTTTGAGGTATCAAAAGATGTCAATGCTCTTGGAGGATGGGATAATAGAGGGCCGCAGAGGCAGAATCAGCCGCGTTTTGGATTAGCCGCAAATGGGTTCAGATGGAAGGAGGAAAACAATTTCCAGAGGCAGTCCACCGCATCGCCGCCCTGACGCACCAGCGCAGAACAACCAGCAACCGAGGCGATCCTTAGAAGATATCGTGGGGCAGCTAGCAGACACAGTGCGCAAGAAAGATGAGAAGTATGACAAGAGGTTCGAGTCCATTGAGAAGCAGCTATCACAGATTGCAACCACGGTGTACGAGCTGAAAAAGAGCGATGGCAACCTACCTTCGCAAGTGATTCAGAACCCCAAGGGAGGAGTCAACACTGTGACACTGAGGACTGGGCGCACAATAGGAACAGAGCAGACCACGAAGGCGCCCGCGCAACCAGTTGCGCACGTCCCGGATCCAGGAGAGCAAAACGTGCAACCAGAAGCGCCAGCCACAAGCCAGCAGGGCGAAGCGCCAGGTATAACACAATTAAAAGACAAGGGCACGAATCGTACTAACATACCTGCACCTTTCCCTGTACAGGCACCATCGGCTAGGAAGGAAGCGCTCGATAAGGAGCTCTACGAGTTATTCAGTAAGGTGGAAATAAACATTCCCCTTATTGAAGCAGTTCGGCAAATCCCTAGGTACGCCAAGTTTTTAAAGGAGCTGTGCACAAATAAGAGAAGGAAGGGCGAGTGCGCACAGGTAATGCTAAATGCGCAGGCCTCAGCGATCGTGCAACATAAGGGACCACCTAAGTGCCGAGACCAAGGTACGTTCACCATCCCATGCACTTTAGGTAAGACCACAGTGAGCAATTGCATGATTGACTTAGGCGCATCCATAAATGTGCTAGCCTTTTCCCTATATGTGTCACTGCGCCTTGGACCACTAAAGCCTGCAGGTCTCACCATTCAGCTAGCAGATCGGTCGTGCAAGCAACCTACGGGCATGATCGAGGACGTTCTAGTGCGAGTAGGAGAGCTGGTATTCCCAGCAGATTTCTATGTCCTAGAAATGGAAGGTGAATCGAGCACCAGCAGTGCGCAGATCCTACTGGGCAGACCGTTTCTGATGACCGCACGCACAAAGATAGACGTATGGAGGGGCACGCTCTCCATGGAGGTTGATGGCGAAGAAATTCATTTCAACATGTTCAAGGGGATGCAACACCCTCATGAAGACGCCACAGTGCACACAATGGACAGCTTAGATGACTTGGTCGCAGATGCGCAATGCGCAAGCGTAGCAGAAGAACCCATAACACTGGCACAGGCAGAGTTGGAGGTGCAAGAGGAGGAGCTGAGCAGTGCTGAACCAGAACCCAGACAGGTACAAGCCATAATTAAAGTCTACAATGCTAATAAAATCTTGCCCTCTATTGAACAGGCACCCAAGGTCGAGCTGAAGCAACTCCCAGAGCACCTCAAGTACATATTCTTGGGAAATGAAGACACCCTGCCAGTAATAATAAAGAAAGGATTAGAAGAGGAGCAGGAGGCGCAACTACAGTAGGTGCTGCGCAGGAACCAGCGCGCTATAGGATGGACACTTGCTGATCTGCGTGGAGTGAGCCCCGACGTATGCATGCATAGGATTCTGTTGGAAGATGGTGCCAAACCATCCAGGGAGGCTCAGCGCAGATTGAACTCGAATATGATGGAGGTGGTACAGAAGGAGATCCTGAAGTTGCTTGACGCAGGAGTCATTTACCCCATTTCAGACAGCAAGTGGGTAAGTCCAGTGCACGTTGTGCCAAAGAAGGGAGGAATCACAGTAGAAGAGAATGCGCAGGGCGAGCTAGTTCCCAAGCGCATACAGACTGGATGGCGCATGTGCATCGACTACAGGAAGCTTAACGCAGTCACGCGCAAGGACCATTTCCCGCTACCCTTTATGGATCAAATGCTAGACCGATTAGAGGGGAAGCCCTACTTTTGCTTCCTGGATGGATACTCAGGGTACAATCAGATACCCATAGCTGCGGAAGATCAAGAGAAGACCACGTTTACCTGCCCATTCGGTACGTTTGCTTTTCGGCGCATGTCATTTGGGCTGTGTAACGCGCCAGGTACGTTCCAACGCCTAGTCATGAGCATTTTTTCTGATATGATTGGTATATGCATAGAAGTGTTCATGGATGATTTTACTGTATACGGAGGTACCTTTGATGCATGCTTAACACATCTTGATAAGGTCTTAGCGCGCTGCATTTCAAAGAACCTAGTGCTCAATTATGAAAAATGTCATTTTATGGTATCGCATGGTGTAGTACTAGGACATATTATCTCGCAGGAGGGGATCAAGGTAGATAAAGCTAAAATTGATCTTATTTCTAATCTGCCTTATGCCACTAGCGTGCGCGATGTGAAGTCATTCCTCGGGCAAGCTGGGTTTTACAGGCGCTTCATAAAAGATTTTTCTAAAATTTGTATACCCCTGTCTAACCTCTTGCAAAAGGATGTGTGTTTCGAATTTACTGACGAGTGCAGGGCCGCATTTGATAAGCTGAAAGAGGCACTGACCAGTGCGCCAGTGATGCGCGCACCAGACTGGAATCTGCCATTTGAACTGATGTGCGACGCAAGCGATTATGCAGTAGGTGCAGTCCTGGGGCAGCGAGTGGACAAGAAGCCGCACGCCATTTATTATGCATCGCGCACACTGGACGCTGCGCAGAGGAACTATACCACTACGGAAAAGGAGCTTCTGGCAATTGTGTTTGCGCTGGAGAAGTTCCGCGCATATGTTCTAGGCGCTAGAGTCATCATCTACACAGACCATGCAGCAATCCGCTACCTAATGTCCAAGAAGGAAACTAAGCCGCGCCTGATGCGTTGGGTGCTCCTACTTCAGGAATTTGACTTGGAGATCAAAGACAAGAAGGGCACGGAGAACACAGTCACGGATCACTTGAGCAGGATCGTGAAAGCGGAGGAGCCAGGGCAAATCACGGAGACATTTCCTGACGAGCATCTGATGGCGTTGACAGGTAAGGTACCATGGTATGCGCACATTGCAAATTACCTGGTCGCAGGTACGTTTCCTCCTCATTTCACTAAAACCCAGTGCATGAGATTAAAACATGAGTCCAAGAATTACATTTGGGATGATCCGTATATGCTCAGAATAGGACCTGATCAGATTTTAAGGCTCTGCGTGCCTGACCATGAAATTAATTCTGTTTTGATATTTTGTCATGCGCACGCATGTGGAGGACACTTCGGTCCAAAGCGCACGAGCAGAAAGATCCTGGACTGTGGATTTTATTGGCCGCGCTTGTTTAGTGACTCATATAACTACTGCAGGAACTGTGACAGGTGCCAGCGCACAGGAGGCATATCAGCGGGCAACGAGATGCCGCAAACCCCCATTCTAGTGGATGAAGTATTCGACGTTTGGGGGATTGACTTCATGGGGCCATTTCCTCCATATTCCGGATACGAGTATATTTTGGTCGCGGTGGATTATGTCTCCAAATGGGTTGAGGCCAAGGCTACACGGAAGGACGATGGTAAGACGGTCGCTGACTTTTTAAGGACAAACATATTTTGCAGGTACGGAGTGCCTAAGGCAATCATTAGCGACCAGGGGACGCACTTTTGCAACAGGATTGTGGCGCAAGTTTTCAAGCATTATGGAGTGCGCCACAAGACGTCCACCGCTTATCACCCTCAGACAAATGGACAGGCCGAGGTTTCCAACACAGAGATCAAGCGCATCCTGGAGAAGACTGTGAGACCGTCGCGCAAAGATTGGAGCCAGCGCCTTGATGATGCGCTGTGGGCATACCGCACTGCGCATAAGTTGCCAATTCGGACCTCACCATTTCGGTTGGTTTATGGAAAAGCCTGCCACCTGCCAGTGGAATTAGAGCACAAGGCATACTGGGCATTACGCATTTGCAACCTGAACCTAGACGAGGCCGGAAAGGAGCGCGCATTTGAGCTAAGCGAATTAGAAGAGCTGCGCCTGGATGCCTATGAGGGACTACGCGATTACAAGGCACGCACAAAGGCATTTCATGACAAACATATCCTCAGACGCACTTTTGAGCCAGGAGACCAGGTATTATTATTCTCATCACGCCTAAAGCTCATGCCTGGGAAGCTGCGCAGCAAATGGACGGGACCGTACACAGTCACCAAGGTTTTCCCCTACGGAACAATCGAGTTAAAAAACAAGCACCGGCATCGTTTTCAGGTCAATGGGCAGAGAGTCAAAAAGTATTTAGGAGAACCTTGGGATGGCACAGCGCGCGAAATTGAATTGGCAGAACCTGAGATAGCAGATGCACAGGTTGCTGCGCCAGAGTCATCACCAGACGCGCCAGAGGGAGAATTGGGGACTATTGCTCATAGTTCTTCTCCCTCTTTACCTACCCTCGTTACTTATAATTTATCACATACTATTAACCATGCTGACCACCCTTCCGACCCTTTGCGCAGGACCAAGAAGAACACAACGCATGCACAAGCGCAGGGTCACTCAGGAGCAAGTGTGGGGGAGGTCGCTGGTATACTTTCACGCAAGTAACGAGGTACGGTCGAGCCAACGACGTTAAACAAAGGCACTTGTCGGGAGGTAACCCGACACGTTTTACTTTTACATGTTTTTCTTTTAGTTTCTTTAGTGTCTTTTAGCTAGTTTAGAACTTGTAGTTTTTTTAGTCGAGCGGCAGTGCGCAGGTCCGTGCGCACTTTGGTGCGCAGGTCCATGCGCACTTTGGTGCGCAGGACAGCTGCGCCAGTCAGGGGGTATATAAGGGCAGTACTTAGAAAATTTCAGCACTTTTTTCACTCGACCGTTGCAAGAGAAACTCCCGCCCTCACACCTCCGCTCACCGTCCGGCGCTCAACCCAGCTTCCGTTTAGAGAGATTTGAAGAGCACTCCGTCGCACGCCCTCCAGGTACCCTTTCCCTTCAGATTTGAGCCGATTGCATTAGGGTTTGTGAGAAAAGAGGGGTAACCTAGGTCTGAAATCGCACCAAGCTAGCATGCACCGATTGGAGGTTTGGTTAGTGGGTTTTGTAGGCGGGCAGTAGGCGCCCATTTGGTGAAAGTTTCAGGGCATTTGGAGGAGTTTGGATTTTTGAGCTTTTGTGAGTGTTGACCGTAGTTGACCAGAGAGACCCAGCGCACGATGCAGCCTGCCGAGGACCAAGCGACCCCAGCTCACTTCGCCAGTAAGTACGCGGCCTTCCTGAGGCTTGAGATGGACGGGACCCCGCACATCAGCAGGGAGTTCCTGCGAGAGGTTGGTATGGAGGACCTCATCATGGAGAAGCTCACGCTGGCGGGCTGGGAGGCGCTGTTGGAGATCAACAGCGCAGCAGACAAGGAGGACACCTGCGAGTTTCTGGCGTCGCTAGAAACGAGTGATATGGAGATAAGGTACCGGCACCGAGGGGTGTGGTACATTGTCTCGGCTAAGAGGCTGAAGCGCACACTGAGGTGCGCTAAGGTGCGGGAAGCTGATATGGACGCGCACACGAATCAGGAGACGTGGCGCGAGATGGCGACCGGCCCAGTTTTTGCCGCGGGGCGCAGCCGAGGACGCGAGCTGCGCGACCCGTGGATGTTCTACTTGTGGCGCTTGGTCGCCTATGCGATCATTGGGCGTTTTAATGGTGCGCCAAAGATCAGCTTACTGGATATGGAGATTTTGAAGGGCTTTTATTATGGGAAGAGGGTGCTGTTTGTTTTGAACATGGTGATCCACTGAGCCGGGTTAGCACCAAGGGGCCGTTGACTTGCGGAGGGATAATAACGCACCTGCTGCGTGCGTTGCATGGAGAGCCAGAGGTGCCAGAGCACACAGTGGTGCCGGCTGTTCCCTTGGACCGCTCCCATATGCTGCAGATAAGAGCGGTAGCCGTGAGAGAGGATGGCACATTGGAGTGGTGCTACCGACTGCAGCCGGCCAGAGCACCGAGGCAAAGAGCGGAGAGCAGCACACAAGCAGAAGAGGCTGCGGAGGAGATGGAGGAGGACGAGGCCCCAGAGCCAGTTGTGCCTCCAGTCAGGCGCGCGAGGACTCGCGTGCAGACTGGAGCTCACCGAAGGGCCCGTGCACCACAGGGGGAGCCAGTTACCATTTCCATTGAGGATTCTCCCCCACGTGCACGAGGGAAGCGCCCCAGGATGGAGCCAGAGGAGGCGCCAGAGGAAGTACCAGAAGAGCAGCGCATGATGTTCAACGTCATGCGCGTGCTCGAATATTTAGCGCCAGAGGGGGCAGATTTGAGTATGAGCCCACCATCAGGGTGGAGATTTGGAGATGCTATTCCCCCTCTCCTCAGCCTGCGCAGGCCGCCTCCAGGATCCCCCAGCGAGCCGCACCAGCCAGCCAGCCCTCCTACCCAGTCCCCAGTGCCTACAGCAGAGCCCACTCCAGCCCCAGGTCCAGCACCCGAGCCAGCCCCAGCGCCAGAACCCACCCCAGCAGCAGACCCAGCACCAGCACCTGCACCACCCCCTGCTAAGCCGTCCATTCCGAGGTCCCCTGAAGCCGATCCCATCCTTAGTACCAGCTCAGATTCACTATGGGATCCTATCTCTGAGGATGACCTCTCGGCTCAGCCCGCCCCCATTTCTGTAGTGCCGCCAGCCTCCAGCACCGAGTACGTGACAGATTCTTCAGAGGAGGAGGCGCACGGATCCAAGCCTGAGTCCAGCTCCGAGGACATCTAGGGCTGCAGGGAGGGCGCGCATTTCTTTCGGGTGGTTTCTTTTCTTATCTTTTTATAAAACTGCTGCTATATGTTGCTATATTTTGCTGACTATTGTGCTGAATATTTTGTGACCCCCCATGCTATATTGTGCGCTGCGTTGACTATATGTTTTTATGTTCTTTGTTTTGCTTGCATGCATGTGTGCGCTCTCCGTGCGCTTGAGCTTGAGTCGTGGGGACACGTCTCTGTTTAACTGTGGGGGGAGGAGCGTTACCTTTACATTTCACGTTTTTTTTTAGCTTTATAGTGTAGCTTAGTTTAGTTGAAGAAAACAGTAGCAGTAGTGCGCTTGTGTGCGGGTTGCGCACACTGTTCAGCTTGTTTTTGCGCTATCCATTTTGCATGCGCTGCTATCAACGGTTTTAGTATATTTTTTTCATTTTTTCTGCTCCTGTTAGTTGGGATATACAGGGGATGTGGAGTTGACAGAAACGCTCTAGAGAGGCGGTTAGTCGTTCGAGATTCGGAGGTAAGGTATATGGTCGAGAGCGCTAGTGGAGGCCGGTGTTTCGCGACCTTCGGAACAAGAGAGCGGGCTCAGCCATGCAGATGCCGAAGGCAAATACCCAAAGCGTGGCGAGGTGGGAAAACAGACCACCTTCCCTCTGGAAGTCGAGCTAAGGAAGGCGGGCGCGGGTGTAAACGCGTGCGCCGACCTGCGCAGATAGACCAAGGAGGGAGAGCGGGGCGGTGTTCCATAGCTGTTATCCGGAGGCCGAGACTGGAACCGTTCTGGGAAACATAGGAACCGTAGACAAAGCTGTACAAAAGAAAAAATACCAGCAGATGATATGCGCTACAAAAGAATCAGCATGCGCACAAATACATACCAGCGTGCGCAAATTCATAAGAAAATCATCAAAGGCTTGAGTTCCCAGGAAGTGCGCGGAAGAATCACGCACCGGAAGAAGCTTGCGCTGTTAACCATATACCCATCTTCGAAGTGAGAGCTGACAACCCGGAGCCTATGAAGAGCTATCTCCCAGCCATCCGAAATGATCTTCATCCCAGCTGAGAGGTAACGAAATTCGAAATTATTATATTAAAACTGTTGAAAGCAGTTGCGCGCAGGTGATAGAGCAGCGCAAGGTGAATAGTAGTGCGGATCGCGCCAGAGTGCAAGATTGTGCGCTAGACTCCAGAAGAGGTAATTGTATCCGTGCTTGAGTGCTTGTTCGGGACGAACAAGGGGCAAGTGTGGGGGGTTTGATAGAGCCTATTTATACACACTATTTAGATCCTAACCCGATGCTTGTTTGCATTATTTTGTGTACAAGATTACTAGTTTCCAGTGTTTTTGTATTTCAGGATGAAACGAGGGCTTAAGTCGGATGCGCGCTAACAGGCAGCGTTTAAGGAGCGCAACACACAGCCTGCGGAGCTAGCAGCGCAAACAGGATAGGAAGTGGCAGAGTCGACTACGATGCGCAGACCGATTGCGCTAACCAGTGTGTGCCGTGCGCCATGCGTAGGATATTGGTGTTTCCAAATCTTGACACCATCAGATTTGGAAGTTGCCAAGGCCGTCCTTGGGCCTCATGAGCAGTATATAAGGAGAGGAAGGCTAGGGTTTGGTTGGGCATGATTCTATGAGTATTTCCTTTGATGTTGGGGGATGTTGGATTTCTATGATGTTTAAGGGAAAGAACCAGTTCAGGATGAAGATGATAAGAAAGAGATGAAAAAGGGAGTCCAATGCTGGAATTGTGCAGGCTACGGTCATCGACAAATCAACTGCACCAGCAAAAGGATGAAAAAGAAAGCTCTTTCTGCCAGTGGAAGTGAAGATGAGAAAAACCTGAGTGAAGGTGAATGCAACATGGCCAGATACAGGTCTTCAAGAAGAGGCACAAAAACACAAAAAGGAGTGAACCAGGACTTGCTGCAGCAAGCTCTACATCACAGTAACAAAAGAACTTTAAAGTTTAAAAATTGTTACAGCTGTGGTCGCAGAGGTCATATTCGAAGAAACTGTTTCTCAGCTCGTGCCAGAATTGCATCACCCAGGGAATCTGTCAGGCAGAAACATGCGCAGACTCAGCTCCTTGCCCTTGTCAGCACAGCTAGCACCTCAGACAAGATAAGCTGGTACTTTGATAGTGGGTGTTCAGGTCATATGACAGGGGAAAGGTCCTTTCTGAAAAATATTACTCCCTGTCTGGAACAACGTGTGAAGTTTGGTAATGGTCTGAAAGGAAGAGTTCTGGGAAGAGGTACTTTGGCTGTGGAAGGAATGCCAAGTCTGAGCAATGTCCTTTTGGTGGAAGGGTTAAAGGCTAATCTCATCAGCATCAGCCAGCTGTGTGATGGGACTAAACAAGTTAAGTTTACGAAAGACTCATGCCAAGTCCTCGACAAATCTGGAAAGTGTATAATGGAAGGAGCTAGATCCAAGAGCAACTGTTACCTTCTCAATGTGAGTTCAAACTCACGGATTCAGAAGTGTATGTTAACAAAGGCCGAGGAAATGACTTTATGGCACAAAAGGATGGGACATGTTAACCTGAGAACTCTAAAGAGAATTGCCTCAGAAGGGCTGGTCAGGGGAATTCCACTGCTGAAAGGAGAGACAGACTCCATTTGTGGCGACTGTCAGATTGGGAAACAGAAGAAGGCCTCACATCCACGAGTCAAAGACATTGGTACCACCAGGCCTCTACAGCTGATTCACATGGATCTGATGGGACCAATGGAAGTCGAGAGCCTAGGCAAGAAAAGGTATGCATTTGTCTGTGTTGACGACTATTCTAGATTCACTTGGATTGATTTTATCAGGGAAAAGTCAGATACTGTGAGTGTCATTGTGTCACTGGTATCTCGATTAGAGCAAGAGAAGAATCTCAGAATCAGCAGCATTCGCAGTGATCATGGCAGAGAGTTTGAAAACAAAGACATGGATGAATTCTGTCAACAAAGGGGTATAACACATCAGTACTCTTCTCCCATTACCCCTCAGCAAAATGGTGTGGTGGAACGGAAGAACCGAACAATTCAAGAAATGGCAAGAGTGATGATCCATGCTAAGAGGATTCCTCTGAAATTCTGGGCAGAGGCCATGAACACCGCATGCTACATCATCAATAGAGTCACCTTGCGAAGGGGAACCAAACAGACCTGCTATGAGCTCTGGAATCAGAAAAAGCCCACGGTTAAATACTTTCATATCTTTGGAAGTGATTGCTTCATTCTGAGAGACCGGGAGTATAGAAAGAAGCTCGATCCTAAGAGTGATCCTGGAATGTTCTTGGGATATTCAACAAACAGCAGGGCATATCGTGTTTTCAACCAGCGAACAAAAACTGTCATGAAGTCCATAAATGTTGTTGTCAATGATGCAGAAGAAGCATCTATCCCTGATTCTGACACTGACTCTGATCTTGAAGAAATGCCTGGTAGACAGACCAGAAGTGAACAAGCTGCTGCTACAGAAGATGCTACAGCTAGTGCTGAAGCAGAAATTCCAGATGACCAATCAGAAAGCCTGTCTGATGATCTTCACACTGAGGCTCCTGATCCTCCTTCAAGACAGCCCCCAAAGAAGATACTGAAGGATCATCCCTTGACAAATGTGATTGGGAATCCCTCAGACAGAAGAAGAACCAGAAGTCATGGCTATCTCAATACATGTTTCATGTCCAGCATTGAACCAAAGAATTTCAAGGAGGCCATGAGTGATGAATTCTGGATTATGGCTATGCAGGAGGAATTGGCAGAGTTTGAAAGACACGATGTTTGGGATCTGGTAGACAGACCAAATGGGGTAAACATCATAGGCACAAAATGGGTGTTCAAAAACAAAACTGATGAAAAGGGCAACATTACACGAAATAAAGCCAGACTGGTTGCCCAGGGATATTCTCAGATTGAGGGTCTAGACTTTGATGAAACATTTGCTCCAGTAGCTCGTCTGGAGGCTATCAGACTGCTTCTAGCAATGCCTTGCTGCCTGGGGTTCAAATTATATCAAATGGATGTTAAAAGTGCGTTCTTGAATGGAGATCTCTCTGAAGAAGTTTATGTCTCTCAACCAAAAGGTTTTGAAGATCCTCATCATCCAGAACAGGTGTATAAACTGAAGAAAGCCTTATATGGACTTAAACAGGCTCCTCGGGCATGGTATGAGCGGTTGACAGTTTTCCTGGAAGAACATGGCTACAACCGAGGGGGAACTGACAAAACCTTGTTTGTCAAAAGAACTCAGTCTGATGTGATCATTGCTCAAATATATGTGGATGATATTGTCTTTGGATCAAAGTCCCAGCACCTGGTGAAGCAGTTTGTGCATCACATGCAGCAAGAATTTCAAATGAGCATGGTAGGAGAACTTTCATACTTTCTTGGTTTGGAGATTACGCAGAAAAAGGATGGGATCTTCATTGCTCAAAGTAAATACATCAAGTCTCTTGTGAAGAAATTCCAGCTAGATTCAGCAAGCCACAAGCGAACTCCTGCTGCCACTCATGTGAAAGCCATCAAAGACGAGCATGGTTTGGAAGTGAGTCAGACTGTCTACAGAAGCATGATTGGGAGCTTGCTTTATCTAACTGCCAGCCGCCCTGACATTTCCTATGCCGTAGGAGTTTGTGCCAGATTTTAAGCCTGTCCCAGAGACAGTCATCTGCAGTTGGTCAAGCGCATCATTCGGTATGTCGGTGGCACTGTGGACTATGGCCTGTGGTACACTAAAGACACAAATGCAAATCTGGTCGGATACAGTGATGCAGACTGGGCAGGTTGCTCAGAGGACAGGAAGAGCACTTCGGGAGGATGTTTCTTCTTGGGGAATAACCTGGTCTCTTGGTTCAGCAGAAAACAGAATAGCATTTCCCTATCCACTGCCGAGGCTGAGTACATTGCTGCTGGTAGCTGCTGTGCACAAATGTTGTGGATGAAGCAAATGCTGAGTGAGTATGGGCTTGCTCAAAATGAAATGACTCTCTACTGTGACAATATGAGTGCCATCAGCATATCCAAGAACTTGGTTCAGCA